>CM067571.1:25456482-26898757 GCA_034336665.1 Luscinia megarhynchos
CATTTCCCATTCCCATTTCCCAGTGCCATTTCCCTCTAATGCCATTTCCCATTGCCATTTCCCAGTGCCATTTCCCATTGCTATTTCCCATTACATTTCCCTCTAGGCAAGCATTTCCCCAATGCTATTTCCCCATTGCCATTTCCCATTCCCATTTCCCTGTGCCATTTCCCAGTGCCATTTCCCAGTGCCATTTCCCAGTGCCATTCCCATTCCCATTTCCCAGTGCCATTTCCCAGTGCCATTTCCCAGTGCCATTCCCAATGCCATTTCCCATTTCCATTCCCAGGCCATCTCCCAGTGCCATTTCCCCATTCCCATTGCCATTTTCCTCACATGCCATTTCCCTCACATTTCCCAGTGCCATTTCCCATTAAGCATTTCCCATTGCCATTTCCCAATGCCATTTCCCATTAAGCATTCCCCAGTGCCATTTCCCAGTGCCATTTCCCCAGTGCCATGTCCCATTTCCATTTCCCCAGTGCCATTTCCCATTGCCATTTCCCAGTGCCATTCCCAGTGCCATAGTCCCATTTATTTCCCAGTGCCATTTCCCAATGCCATTTCCCAGTGCCATTTCCCCAATGCCATTTCCCAGTGCCATTTCCCATTGCCATTTCCCAGTGCCATTTCCCCTAATGCCATGTCCCACTTCCATTTCCCCATTCCATTTCCCCATTTCCATTCCCCAATGCCATTTCCCAATGCCATTTCCCATTGCCATTTCCCTGTGGAGGCACTCATGCCTGGCAGGGAGCCAGGGAGGCACCAGGCTGTCCCTGCAGCAAGCCCCAAGCCTCTAACCAAAGGCTGTGCTTCCCAGCTGGCCTCCCACAATGACATCAGCTTCCCAGCAGCTCAGCCACTGCTGACCCCAAAACCAAGAGCTCGTGTGGAAGGGGGAGCAGCTTCCCTCTGCTTCCACCCTTTCATCGGAGTGGCTGGGCTGTGCAGACAGCACAGAGCACAAACAGGGTCACTCTGGGCAGGACAACCACCCCAGGGCAGGGCCCATCCAGGGGACACCCCAGGGCTGCCCTGCACCTCTCTGTACCTCTGGGTGAGTGTAGGCAGCCTCAGCATCCCTCTGCAGAGAGCTCTCGCGATGTCAGCCAGGCTGCTGGGAGGAGCCTGAGCAGTTTTGCCGCCGGGGCATCCTGCAGGGCATCCTCCCTCGCTGGCCCCCTGCCCGGCTGGCTGTCCTGTGTCAGGTTCCTGGCCATGCCCCTAGGAAAGCAAGAGAGAGAGACTCTACCCCCTGAACACCCAGGGATGTTCTGTGGCCCCCAAAGCACAGCCCTGCAGCTCTGTGCTGCCATCCTGGGCACAGCTGGGCATTCTCCATGAGGCTGGGCACTCCAGCTGCTGAGGAGATGCCCCCACTGGGATCCAGGAGCCCCATCCCTGGTGTGCAGATCCCAGATCCAGGTTCCCATGGGGTGGGAGAGTGGCCTTGAGGCTCTTCCCTCCCCCACCTCTCAGCCATGCTTACAGGAGGAGAAAAGACAAGCTCAAACACTTTAAGCCAGCCTGGTGTCCTTTGGCCTGTGGCAGCAAGCTCATCTTGCACTTTTTTAATCCCACTTTCCCGACCTGG
This sequence comes from Luscinia megarhynchos, assembly GCA_034336665.1. Lineage (NCBI taxonomy): Eukaryota > Metazoa > Chordata > Aves > Passeriformes > Muscicapidae > Luscinia > Luscinia megarhynchos. The sequence goes on from CM067571.1 coordinate 25,458,080, forward strand.
CCACTCAGGGACTGCTCCCCCTGAACACCCTTCTGCTCCCACAGAATGAGGGACAGGACAAGAGCCAGTGACCCTCAGAGTGCTGTCCTGTGACCAGTAGGGAGTTGGGGCTGCTTGCAGCCCCCCAGCAAGCAAAACCCTTCACCCTTTCTCAGTCCCCCAGCCACAGGCACAGCCTGTACCCAAGGGATTGTTTCAGGCTCTGCTCATCACTCCTTGGGTTTCTCCAGCTCAAACAGCAGCTGCTCTGAGGGGGGTGGCACATCAGTCACAGCCCTTCAGCACAGGCCCTGGGGGTGGTTACCCTGATCCTTCATTTGCAGTCTGGCTCTGCCATTAATTTCTAAAACCCACTGTGATTCCTCCGCTCAAGTGGCCCTAGGGCTGCTAGCTGCTGTGACAGCTGTGGCTGGGGACAAGGCAGAGGGCTGCCTCACCAGACAAATCAAGAATCAGGGGTTCCTTCCCCTACCAGCACCATGGGTCTAAAAATACCTTCCTGTGCTGGAAAGAGCTCATGAAACCTTCCAAGCTCTGCAAAAGCAGAGGGGTTAGCCCCCAGCCCCCTCCACAGGCACTGAATTCCCAGCCTTTACCCAAGAATCACAAATCCCAGATCCAGCAGGACACTGAGCCCGAGTCCAGTGGCTCAGGGACTCTCCAGCAAACGTTTTGCTGCAGCAAGCAGGGTAGCAGGGATCTTGTGATGCTCTCCCAGCTCTCAACACCATCCTCCTCTGGAGAGCATCACTGATTCCTCGTGCCCCTCACTTTTCCCATGTACTATCTGGCTTCTGACCTGCCTGGGGATAACATTTGCCTCCCCTGAGCACACAGAGGCAGCACCACAGCCTGGCTGTGATGCCCCTGAGGTCGCCTCAGCTGCTGCCAGCAGCACGCCTCTGCCTGGGGAGGGCTGTGCTTTGAAGCCATGCCAGGCTCCAGCCCAGAGTCTCAGCTGCTGTGATCCCCTCCACATCCCCTCTGCAGGAATTCCTGTGCTAAGCCAGCAGCAGGAGGCATCTCACACCTGCTGCCTGCATCAGCTGGGCTCTGCCACAAGCAAGGGCAACCTCCTCCTGTCTTTCTCCATCCCGCCCAAGTGCCTGCAGGCAGCTTCAGCTGCTTTTACATGATCCTGCAGCCCCCCTTCTGGAAAATTAGAGACCCCTGTGAATTCCCTGCTGCTGCACCTCTACAGCTCCATCTCAGGCCAAACTCCATCCCCATGGAGCTTTCTGCCCATCTGCCTCCTGTGATGGGCTGTGAGCAGAGTGACCAGGCTGCAAAGGTCACTCTGTGCCCAAAGTGCCACTGCTGGCTCTGAGCCTCCTGCAGAACCTGCCTGCTAGGCAGGGCTGCCTTGGTACTGGAGCAGAGTGCAGTGACACCCACACTGAAATAATGGCAAAGGCAAGTAATGGCTGAGTGTCTTGGGTTGCCACTACAGGCTGTGGCCAGAAATGTGCATTCTGTCCCCATCTGTTGAGCCGGGTGGGGCAGTGACCCTGATCTCCTGGCACATATTATCTGCTAATGGGCCAGCTTTAAACCAGCTGGGGCAGTCATCTTTATCTTTCCCACAGCCCATCCTCCCTCCAGGCAGATATCATCTGCTGCTGGCCCATTCAGTCCCACTGCATGGCTGATAAAATTACATCATCCCACTGGGAAATGCTCCAGCCAGGGGGAGCAGCCAAGCCTTTCCTACCCAGATAAAAACTGACATTTTGGACACCAAGGCACCTTCTTCCCACTGCATTCCAGAGGAAAGCCAGACCTTTCCACATCATCCCTGCACCTTCAAAGGAAACTGCACCTTCTACAGGAGCACTGCTCCAGCTGAGCCACATCTGCCACTGCAGGAGGATGCAGCCACCATTGAATGGCACTGCTGCCAACACCCTGACTGACTGATGGGTGTCAGCTTGGATTCTGACTCTGTCAGTGTTTGGGGATTGTTCTTTGTAATACTGCATTTCTATTTTAATTTTCCTAGTGACAAACTGTTATTCCTAATTCCCATATCTTTGCCTGAGAGCCCTTTAATTTCCAAAATTATAATAATAATTTGGAGGGAGGGGGTTTACATTCTCCATTTCAAAGAGAAGCTTCTGCCTTTATTGGCAGACACCTGTCCTCCAAACCAGGACACTCAAGAACACAGTGAGCCACAGGAAGAGGGTGGGATTGCAAAGGGAAACATTGGTGCTTTGTTATTTTCAGACCTCAAAACCCCTTCTGGCTGAATTTCCACGCTTGGAAACCCAGAGCCCCCCAGGCAGGTGTGCTCCCCTCAGCTGTCTCCTTCCTGCCCCCGGGATGGAGCACTTCCCAAAGCACTGCACAAGAGGAATTTTGGCTTTATAAATCACAGCCTCTCAGCTCCTGCCTGGAAGCAAACAGGACTCTGCTCCACCCCAACAGGAACGTGGAATCACCGTCCCAGATAGAGACCACGGGAGAAAACTCCAGTATTTAATCTGGCAACCTGTCTCTCCATAGCTGAGCACAGCTTAAACTGCAAGCTGTGCTGGCCAAAGAAATATTAAAACTGTGTGGAAGCGAAAAGTATTTCACTGGAAGTCTGCTCCAAAATAAAATGGAAGGTTGAGGGTTCTGCTCTGTTTTAACACAGGCCAAGACGTAACTTGGTCCTTCAGGAATCCGAGCTCTTGGCTCCCCACAGCCCTGCTGAGTGCACCCCAGCACCAGCCTTGAACCTCTCTCCCCCACATCAAACAGCACAAAAGCTCCTGGTTGAGAGCAGCCACCACAGCAGCACACAAGGAAACCTGAGAAGAGGAAAAACTGAACAGCAGGGACTTCTGAGCAAAGGAGATGCTGCTCCTTGTGCGGGATCCTGCTCCCAGCCCAGAGGGAGGGACTGGGAGAGCTGGAGAGGGTCAGGCCAGGCTGATGGGGTGGGCATGCACTGGGCACTGTCTGGTTCACACATGCCAGCCTGGTCGGGCTTAGTTTCAGCCCAGAAGTGAGTGAGCCCTTCTCCCCGGGCGCGGCGGCTCTGAGCGCACCAGGGCAGCAGGAGCTTGGCTGGGGCAGCCCCACCCAGGGCAAGGCCACTGCAGGACAGCAGGACTCACCTCCTCGAGCCTCTCCACCCGGCCCACCAGCTTGGTGGTGACTGAGTGCAGCTTCAGCAGGTCCAGGCCATAGAAGGCACTTTCCAGCATCTCGACGATGGAGGAGAGCTGCAAGGCAAGGGGAGAGCACAGTCAGGCAGCCCCTGCAGCCTCCTCCCCCTTTCAGCCCAAAACCCAAGGGTGATGCACCCTTCTCAGTGCAAGAATTCGGGTTAAAAAGCAACTTGTCCCTCACACAGCCCTGCTGCCCTGGTGAGAGCACGCAGAGCCCCAGGGCTTCAGGAGCACATTTTGGGTGCTGGGGGTTAGCAGCAGAGCAAGGTAACATGCTGCTGTCTTTGCCAGCTCCAGGCAGGCTCTCCCACAAGCCCAAAGGCTTAAATACTCCAGCAGTGATGTGACTGCCAGCAAAAGAGGCAACAAGAAAAAGGCAGCTCAGTTTGAGATCAGACTCTGAGCTCCTGCCATCCTGTGCTCTTTTTCCTGGAACAAGAAGAAAACTTGTTAAAAAGTTTTAAAATATTCTCAAATTGCAAGAGTGAAGAAATAGAAACTTCTGTGCCAGCCTGGCAACAGTTGCCTTTTTGCAGAACAATTTTATCAGAGGGATGCTGCCCTGTCCTGCATTTCACAGACACCCTGTATTTAAGCCAGCCCTGTGCCTGTGTCCTGCCCAGCCCCAGCCCTTGGTCACCATTCCTGGGGACACCAGTGCCCTTGCTCTGCATTTTGTGCAGTTTCTGGTGCTGGAAAGTGCTGAGCATGGCAGGGCCACTGGGAAGGGCTCCTGGGCCCCCTCCCCTGGTCCCTTGTGTCCCCACATGTCCAGCATGGAGCTGCAGGCTGTAGAGCCCCGATGGCTGAGCAGGATTTTCAGTGCCTAGGAATTGCTGCAGGGTGCTGACATTTTCTCCCAGCAGCCACAAACGGGTCAGCAGAGATCACAAACACGGGAGAATCGCAGGCAGCACTGCTGGCAGCACTCGGAGTTTCCACCCCGGCCTCCCTGCGGAGCTGACAGCAAAGGAAAGATTTTTTTGGGCCGGATAAAATGGCAGCACGAAGAGACAAGAGCTGTTTTATGGCTGTGCATCCACTTTCCACTGAGAGCTGGATGGAGACGGCCGATACAATGCACACAGCCTGCCAGACAGCCACTGGAGGACAAGAGCTCTCCCCCCAGGCTGGAGAGCTTCCATCAACGCACAAAGGTTGCAGACTGCATCAGCCTCCTTCCAGACGATCCTGAGCACAGCCTCCTTGCCCTGGCTCAGCCCTGAGACCCCCAAAAGCCACGCTGTGCCTGCAGGCAGCGTGCTGCCGTTGCACAAAAGCAGGGCTGAGGCTGAGCTGCTCCTGAGCTGCCCCTGGACACCACGCTGATGGTGCTGTCAGCTCGCTGCTTCCTTCCCTCCACCCACCCTGCACTTGGGCTCTGGCAGCCCAGGAGTTCCCACTGGACCTTGCTAAAGGTGCAGATGGGGACTGAAACCTTCAGTGCAGGCTTCTGACTGAGTTTGGTTGCCCTGGGCCATGTTGCCTGGATTTCTGTCTCTGCCTCACCATTCCCTCAGGGACTCACCCTCCAGCCCACCCAAGGGGCTGGAGGCTCTCCCACACAGGGCTTTCGTGTCAGATCACAAAAACACAGCACACAGAATGAGCCTGTGCCCTTCCTGCTGCTGCACCGGGCAGGAGCAATGCTGGTTGGACCAGCAAAGAGAGTAAAACCCTTTTGGGGCTGCTCAGGGCTGTGGGGTGGCCCCACTGATGAGCTGCGGGAGCTGCTCCTCACCAGCAGCAAAAGAGCTGGAGCTGTGTCCTCTCCCAGGCTCTCCCAGCTCCTCCTCCAGCAAGGGGCTGCTCCCAGGGATGCCCAGCCCAGAGGGGCTCTGTGCCTGGCAGGGAAGCCGTCCTGCTGCCCAGGGATGGAGGCTGGCACGCAGCAAGCCGTGTTTGCACAGAGCCTGGCGGCGGCCGGAGCCCTTGCGCAAGGAGGGGGAGCCGGGGCCAGTTCCTAGAGGACAGGCAGCCCTTCACACCACGGCTGGCTGCGAGCAGCTCCTGCTGGGAAGCACAGCCCGAGCCAAGGGGCAGCCAGGCACGCTCTGCTCCTCCTGCAGGAGCAGCAGAGGTGGGGGCTGCGCTGCAGGGGCTCTGCTGCCGCCCCAGAAGGGACCGCGGGGGCGGCTCTGTCACCTCGGGGCTGTCAGACAGCTCACCACTCTCCTCTAGGGCCACGTGGGACCTGCTGGCTCGTCCTCAGACGAGGGACCACCAAAGGATACAGGCTGGGGCTCCTCCTCTCCTGGAATGATGGATTGTCAGCCTGTGCCTGTTTATCTTCCCTAGCTGCAGGGGCGCTGGGACAAGGAGCTGCTCACTGTGATGAAGCACATCCTCCAGCTCCAAATCCATCAGAGCAAGCCCATCGTGGTGGTGGCCTCGGTGGCAGCTGCCTTGCACACCTCCTGCCTTCCCAGCCAGCAGGGATTGAGGGCAACCATAAAACACAGGCAGGAGCCCTGGCAGAATTAGCCAGGACAGAAAGGGGCTGATTTGGGTTGATGGGGAGAAACTGAGGACAAAGTGGGATGCCAGTGGTGGCACTTGTCCTGGATTTGGCCTCCTGAGTGAACTGTGAGGGAGCTGCTTTTCCACAGCCCCAAAGCTATTTATAATGATTCCAAAACTTTGGGCCTCTGTCCTGCAGAGTCTGGCCTGGTGTTTGGCATCTTTGACCTGCACACACCCCTGATATCAACACTGGCCTCTCAGGATCACCCCCCAGCTGAAAAGTGGCCAAAACTGCACGAACACAGCAGAAAAATCTGACTGCACATCAAGCTGCCACTCTAGGGACTCGCCAGGGGCACTTTCTGCTGCCCTGCACCAGCACCAAACCAGAAAACCCAGCAGGGTCTGCTGCCAGCGAAAGGAAGCACCCAGTAAAAGTCAGGAGTGCTTAAAACAAACACTGTCACTTTTGGAAAAGAGGTATATGCTACTAGAGGGATGAAATACTGAATAGCAGGGAAGTGTCAGCACTTAAAACAACAAATCCACGCTGCCATCAGCCAGCTGTGCATCACACCCTCGTGCTGACGCATCAGCAGCTCTTGGCCCAGGGAAGCCAAAACAGCTTTTCTGCCTGGGTCCCTGGGAGTCCCTCTGTGCAACAGAAAGAAGACCTGGCAGCTGCTGAGCGGAGCAGAGCTGTCCCCCAGGGACACTTGGAGCTGGACAGAGGGCAGGGAGCAGCCCAGTGCCTGCTCAGTGGAGCCCAGGCAGCGCGGGATGAACGAGTGAACCATCCACGGCAGCTGCTCCCCTCAGCCCCTTCAGCTGAGCTTGGTTTTTATATCAAACATGCAGATATGAACGCAACTAGGAGATGGTTTAGGGGAAAAAGGGTGGGAAATGGGGGTTTATTTCAGAAAAAGCTCAGAGAGAAGAGCTGCTTGTCCCCAGAGAGGCAGGAGCTGAAGCTGCCCTCCTACCTTCAGGTCGCTGCTCTCTGCCTCCCGCAGTTTCTTCAGCCTGAAGTCGCCCTCGCAGGGGTTGAGAGCCGAGGGGGGGGCCACGCAGGCACACTTGCAGCTGGGTCCTGACGTGATGGTTTCCACCGTGTAAAAATCCTCGGCCCTGAAGGCGCCCTCGTTAATCCTCTGGCAGGCGCCGCGCCCCAGGGGCCGGACCAGGCATTTGCAGCGGCAGTCGGAGCCCTCGGACACCGCCTTCACCTTGTCGTAGTCACCTAGCAGCTGAGCACAGCCACCAGCTGAGCACACCTCCGTCCGCAGCCTGCACCATAGCCACGAGCACCAGCCCAGAGCTCAAGGTCCGGGCAAGGACACTCGGGACAGCCCGGCTCTCCCAGAACCTGCCAGCCAAGGAGCTTCTAGACAGCTTTCCTTTTTTTTTTTTTTTTCCCCTCTGGTCACTGCCTACAAGGGGGATAAAAACTGGCTTCTTCCAACGGGGTGTTTTTTATTCCATGCTGCTTTTATTTAAAAGAATTTAAATTTTTCCAGCTCTCTGTGTGCAAAAGACCCCATAAGCCACCTGCTAGCCAGAGCAAGGCTGTTTAACACAGGCCAACAGGGCAAGGGTGCATTGGAAGAGTAGCTGGAAGCCACCCTACAAGCAGCACAACCTGGTGCTGAAGCAGTATATTTCTGATTAGCCCTATACAATGCCAGGAATTTCCTTTACGGAGATTTGCAGACAGCGCTTCTGAAAGCCCAGGCACAAAAATAACTTTGGCGGTACGTTTGCAACAGTCTGTGCCTTAGCCATTTCCGAGGGCAGATAATAACACACTGCCTGATCAGCCAAACCTAGCAGGAGCCTCCACCGCATCCCTCTGGCAGGGAGAGAGCCTGCATCCCTCCCCTCGGCACACAAAGAGGCCCCAGCAGCTCTCCTCCCCGCGAGTTCCCCTTTCTCTGAGTCCCCACGGGAAAGAACGACAGGATGGAGTCTGCGAGGTGCTGAATGGTGGGGTTCAGTGACTACGCTGAAAGGGGGATCAACTTCCTGCAGTGCACAGCGTCGCTGGGCTCCGCCGAGGATGTGCACCCAGCAGCACCGAGGATGTGCACCCAGCAGCACTCAGTGTGTGCACAGCATCCTCCAGCACTGCCGAGAGTCCGCGCTCGGCAGCACCCAGCTCTGTCGAGCGCATACAGCACTCAGCATCACTCAGCACCGCCCAGCATCACTCAGAATCACACAGCATCACCCTAGCATCACTCAGCACCCCCGAGCATCACTCAGCATCCCCGAGCATCACTCAGCATCGCCCAGCATCGCCCAGCACCCCCCAGCAGCCCCAGCCCGGCCGGCAGCGCCGTGTCCCCGTGGTACCTGCGAGAGGATGTTCTCCTGGTTGTCCGCCTCGTCCTGCAGCGGCTCGGCGGAGGGCCCGGCCGTGCCGGCGGGGGTGGTGCCAGCCCGGCAGCCGGCGCCCAGCGCGGCCAGGCAGAGCAGCAGCGGCAGCGGCCGAGCCATGGGCGGGCGCGGAGGGGCCGGGGCCGGGGCCGGGGCCGGCGCGGAGCCGCCGCTGCTCGCTCAGGTGCGGAGCGGGGCGGGGGGGCCGGCCCGGGCAGCCCCGCTCCTCCTCCTTCCCTCCTTCCCTCCCTCCCATCCTCCTTCCCTCCCGCCCGGTCCTCCCTCCCAGCTCCGCTCCTCCCTCCGCTTCCCCTCCCCGAGCCCCGGGTCCTTCCCTCCTCCCCGGGGCTCCCGCTGAATCCCGCTGCTCGGGCACTCGGGAGCCACGGGATGCTCTGGGGAGCAGCCACCACCTCCCCAGAAGGCGAGCCTGAGCATCCCCGCCGCCCTGTGCCGTGAGCCGGCTGTCCGGCTCCTCTCGCAGCCTGGCTCTCCATCCTTTGGGTGGCACGGCACGGCTCTCAGCCCGCACCGGGGTCACACGCTGCGTGCTCCAGGACAGGCTCCCAGCCATGAGTGCAGAGCTCCGTGCGCTCGCTGCAATTCGGCTGCGCTCCGGCAGCGCTGCATCCTGCTGCACCTCCTGCCAAACGGAAATGTTCTGGACACGCTGTTCCCAGCGAGAGCACAGGCACAGCGTCTGCTGCTGCGGAGGTGTCTGCACTGCCCTGACCACGGCACTAGGTCAGCACCGCGTGCCAGGCATGGCCCGGACTCAGGTTTTCCTCAAAACCTGCCCACGGGTCACAGGCAGACACAGCAAGTGGCATGAGAGGCCACCTAAGCTGCTGAAGCAAGCACAAGCCAAGCACCCCCAATCTCTAATGCCCACATATCCCAAAACTCCCCAAAATGTGGCGCCTGCAGCCCTGGGACCAGGCACCCTCTTTAGGGGAGCTCCAGCTCTCCATCCCATCCTGTCTCCCACGGTCACGCCAAGGACTGGGGCTGCCAGACACAAAGAAAACATCTCGTGTGGGAGAGGAAGCGCCTGTGGCACGGGGATGGCGAGGATGCTGACCTCAGGATCCGTGTGGGATGGCGCTGTGCCTCCCTGCCCCGGTGGGGAAGGGGCAGGGCTGAGCAGAGCAGAGCAGGAGGGAAGCAGCCAGGGGGCTGGGAGGAGGAGGACAGCCAGCCTTTGGCGGCTGGAGAGCAGTGGGAGGCAAAGGCATCTCGAAAAGCCTCCCCCCAGCAGCCTCTCCCAAGGATAATCGGTCCCTGGAGCACAGGCTCCTTCCCTTCTGTTTGCATGGCTCAACTTCCCCATCTGCCAGCACAGGCTGCCAGCCCAGCATCCTGGAGGCCCAGCCCGTGCCCAGCTGGCCCAGGCCACCAGACCCCCGTGGCACTGCCAGGGACACCAGCCCAGAGAGCTGCCACAGCAAACAGCTCCTGAAACTCTGGAGGCCTTTTCCCAGTGATCACTTCCAAAGGCTGGAAACACATAAGGAAAACAAATCAACCACGGTATTTCAAAACTAAAGGGAAGGATTTTATATATTTCTGACATCAATGAAGGAAAGCATTTCTGGCAGTATTTAGTTTGGGTTAAAGTTGGGTTTAAGCCCATCCTTTGAGGGGAAGGACAGAAAGTGACAGGGCACTTTGAGTTCAAATCAGTCATCTCTGGAGTCTGAGCATTCCTCCCTCAAGAATAAAACGAAAGACAAATCCACAGATCGAGGAGGGCAGCAGAGCAAGATGGGATCCTGGCTTTTCTGTCTTTCTGATGGAGACTGGCCCAAACTTTGCTCAGATCGGGAGGCCCCAGTGTCCCCATACCTGACCCCGTTCTGTGGCTCGAGCCAAGCCAGGGCTGCCCGAGGGTGCAGGCAGTGCTCTTCAAAGTGCAACAAGAAAAAACACCACGAGGTCTGGGTAAAAGGGAATTTAACAGTCTCAAAGCAGAAGCCCGGGGCTGGACCCGCGGGATGCCCCGAGCTGGACCCGCGGGATGCTCGGGGCTGACACCACGGGATGCTCTGAGTTGAACCCGCGGGATGCTCTAGAGCTAAACCCGCGGGATGCTCGGGGCTGGATCCTGTGGAATGCCGTGAGCTGGACCCGCGGGATGTTCGGGGCTGGACCCGCGGGATGCTCTGAGTTAAACCCGCGGGATGCTCTAGAGCTAAACCCGCGGGATGCTCGGGGCTGGATCCTGTGGAATGCCCTGAGCTGAACCCGCGGGATGTTCGGGATTGGACCCGCGGGATGCTCGGGGCTGGACCCGCGGGATGCTCGGGGTTGGACCCGCGGGATGCTCGGGGTTGGACCCGCGGGATGCTCGGGGCTGGACCCGCGGGACGCTCGGGGCTGGACCCGCGGGATGCTCGGGGCTGGACCCGCGGGATGCTCGGGGCTGGACCCGCGGGATGTTCTCGGGGCTGGACCCGCGGGATGCTCGGGGTTGGACCCGCGGGATGCTCAGGGGCTGGACCCGCGGGATGCTCGGAACGCTGGGCGGTCGGTCCATGCCCGTTTTTCTGGCGAGGGCGCAGCTCCCCCGCGCGGCACCGCCCGGCCCGGACACGCGGGCGCTCGGGGCTGCGGCTCTTGGCAGCTGCTGGCGATTAAACCCCTCCTGCCGGGGCCAGACCCTCCCCAGGGTCGCTCCGGCTGCCGGGCAGCGCTGCAGAGGGGAGGGGTCCTCCCTGTGCCTGCTGTCCCCGCTCATCAGCAGCACACCACCCCCTGCTCCCCTGCCCAGGTGTGCTCCTGGCTCCTGCCCAGCCTGTTCCCTACCGGCGCCCTCAGGGCTCTCCCGGCCAAGTGCTTTCCGGCTGGGTGGCCCAGCACACCCTGCTGTGGGGGCTGCTCCTGCCCCGTGCCCTTCTCCGTGTTGGGCTGCATGAGGCACCCCATTTCCCCAGGCAGGGAAAGACCAAGCCTCCAGCTTGTCAGACACCCCTGCCAGTGCAAAAGGACACAGACAATTTGGGGTTAAAAGCCGAACGATCCCTACAGCATCACGTGGATGGGACACACCATCTTCCTCGTTACCTGGCCCGGAGGAGGGCAAGGTGAGCTGCAGGCTGTGGTCAATCCTTGCTGCTCCTGGTGCGTGCTGGAGCCTTTCCCAGAATCTCCCCGTGGCCTCAGCTCATGTGGCAGCTGCTCCCACAGCCTTGGGTGTCAGCACCACATCCTGCTGAGAGCCCAAAGCCTCAGGAGGCAGGAGGTGCTCGTGTTCCCGTGCTGCTGTGCCTCCCAGGGGTCACAGACAGAGGGGCTGGTGTCAGGTGTGCCACCTGTCCCTGGGCTCCTGGAGGCAGCACCTCCACAGCTCCAGGGGCTGGCAGGGAGATGGCTGAGCGTGGGAGGTGCTGCCACTGGGGCTGGGATGGCAGGAGGCCACAGGGGCTGCCGGGTGCCACAGCCAGCAGCAGCAGGCTTGCTGCAGGAGCCCAGGGGGAGGGCAGCTCCCTCCTACGTGCAGCAGGAAACCCATCCCGTGGGGGGAATTAACAGGCAGCAGAACCCGAGGTGTGACCCTGAGCTGTACAGCAATCTGAGAGGTTTCCCCACTGACCTCAGCAGTGAGATTTTTGCTGACGTCCGTGAGTCAAGTGACACCTGGGTGAGCAGGCTCACGCTCAGGAAACCATTCCTGGGCTGCCCACAGAGCAGGAGGCACCACTGCCCCAAAACAACCCAGAACAGAACGAAAAATGTATTCAAAAATGTGTCCTGAAACCAGTAATTATAGAACTTTCCAAGAAGGGTTTTTGAAAGCAGGAGCAGGCCAGGTGAGTTGCACTGTCAGGTGGGTTAGCTGGCTGGCCCCAGGCAGGTCTGTTCCACCTGTCAGCTTAAAGCTGGGTTTAGGAGAGCTTGCACTGAGCTGAGCTGCACAGGCACTGATTGCAAAGCTCAGGGCAGGTTACTGCAGTGTCAGGAAAGTGGGACTTCACACGAGTTCTGCCTTATCATGATATTATGCTGAAACTCCTGGCTTCCTCTTTCCCACTCACCAAACAGTGGCAGATGCTGGGGCCTGGCATTTTCCCACCAGTGTCAGAGATTTTTGGGATTCACCTGGGCTTTCCTGCTCTTCAAGGGATTCTGTCCTGTGCTGGCACTGGTACCTAGGGAGCAGCATGGAAACCATGGACCTGAGGGGTCAGGGGGCTGTGCAGGGAGACCCTGCAGGGGCTGCTGGGGGTCCACAGGCAGCAAAGTGAGCATGGGCCAGGTCCAGCACAGCCTGTCCCACTCCAAGCTGCACTTTTGAGGCGTCCAGGCCACCGTGGTTGGACCCAGAGCTCAGAGAGCAGTGCTGGGATAAACATCAGGAAAGCTGAGCCTGACCTTTGTCCTGCAGCAATCAAATCACTGATGAGCACCTCGCTGAGGGATGCATGGGCAGGGGAAAAGGTGGGGAGAAAACAGGGACTAGGGATTATTAGGGCTGATAAAAACATGGGAGCAGCCTGTGTCAGTATTGACAGGTGCCTGGGGAATGGATGAGCTCAGCTCAGGGAGCATCATCCTGAGCAGCAGCATTCAGGGAAGGTGATTGATCCAGTGGGATGTGCTGGGACAGGTTTCTCCAGCAGCACCTGGCACTGGGGTGCCCTGGGCAGCAGATCCGGGGGTGCCACCCGTGCCAGTGCCACCCAACCTGCCCAGTGTCACCTGGGGGCCCTGCTTTGTCCCAAGGAAGGGGCTGCAGGGCTGCAGGTGAGGAGGCTTGGTCAGCCTGGGGAAGAGGAGCTGAGGGGAGACCTGCCAGCAGCCTGCAGCCTCCTCAGGGGAAGCACCAACCTCTCCTCTCTGGTGGCCAGCAGCTGCAGGAGGCTGTGCCCAGCAAGAGGAGAAGGTTTTATTGGTTTTATTTACTGGGAGAAGGTTTTTCACCCAGAGAAGTGGCTGGGCATTGGAACAGGCTCTGCAGGGAGGTGCCAGAGCTTCAGAAGGGTTTGGGCAATGCTCTCAGGCCCACGGGGTGACTCCTGGTGTGTCCTGTGCAGGGCCAGGAGTGGTGCTTTGATCATCCCTGTGGGTCCCTTCCAACTCTGAGGCTCCATGGAACCTGCTCCAGCATGAGCTCCCTGTTTGCCCTGGGACATCAGCACATCACCCTGCCATGGGCAGTGCCCACACCTCCCTGAAACTCCCATGGGCTTTTGGGGGCCCAGGAGGTGTTGGGACACCTTCACACCACCAGCTTCTACCCCCGTGCTCCCCCTTCTCCCCTGTATCCCCGGCAGCTCTGCAGCAGTGCTTGGGGAAGGAGATGAGAGCAGAAGCTGGAGCCAGCTCCCAGAGGATGAGGAGCAGCCTCTCCTGCAGGAATGGCCTGCCCTCCTTGCCCCAGCTCGTTAGGCAGCGTGCCTGCCCCAGCAGGAGCAGCGGAAGGGCTTTGCTGATGATGGGGATGCCAAGGGCCACCACACGTGGGTGGCAGGAAGCCCTTGGGTCGTGCCCACGGCCACAGCTGCCTGCTGGGCTGTGCTGCCGCTGCCTGACTCACTGCCTGCCTTTCAGAGAGGCAGAGGTTCCGTCCCAGCAGGATTTCTGGTCCCCCTGCATTGGCAGAGGGTGCCCCAAAGCCCTCTGCGGGTCAGGGGATGTGCCAGAGCCCAGCCCGTGCATCCGTCATCCATGTCCCCACAGCTGAGCCCTCCAGAGCTGCACTGCCCCATGCAGCACATGGAGGGAGAGCAGGAGAATGGCCAGCACCACCTGGGCCTGCAGGGAGCCCAGAGATGGATCATTAATGCTTTGCCTATTGCTGCTCCAGGAGGGACATCCTGACCTCCCAAGGGACCTCCCAAGCCCATGGAGCTGTAACAAACCCCTGCAGGTGTGACCCAGAGCCATGCCCTGGCTGCCAAATCCTCCTGCCATTGCCAATCTCTGACCTTGATTCAGTGTTCCCAGGGAAGGTTTCTTGACCAGAGACTTTGACCAGGGGTCTCCCAAGCCCGTGGCACTGTGAGCTGTAACAAACCCATGCAGCTGTAACCCCAGAGCAAATGCCCTGGCTGCCAAATCCTCCTGCCATTCCCAATCTCTGACCTTGATTCAGTGTTCCCAGGGAAGGTTTCTTGACCAGGGGTCTCCCAAGCCCGTGGCACTGTGAGCTGTAACAAACCCCTGCAGGTGTGACCCCAGAGCAATGCTCTGGATGCCAAATCCTCCTGCTATTCCCAATCTCTGACCTCAATCCACTGTTCCCAGGGAAGGTTTCTTGACCAGGGACTTGACCAGGGACCTCCCAAGCCCGTGGCACTGTGAGCTGTAACAAACCCATGCAGCTGTAACCCCAGAGCCATGCCCTGGCTGCCAAATCCTCCTGCCATTCCCAATCTCTGACCTTGATTCAGTGTTCCCAGGGAAGGTTTCTTGACCAGGGGTCTCCCAAGCCCATGGCACTGTGAGCTGTAACAAACCCCTGCAGGTGTGACCCCAGCCATGCCCTGGGTGCCAAATCCTCCTGCCATTGCCATTCTCTGACCTCGATCCAGTGCTCCTAGCCCAACCACCAGGCACGGTGTCTGCTGTGGGCTCCTCCCCTGATTCACCTGTGGCACTGCCTGGCAGCCAGCCCATGTCCAGAGGAGGAGCCATCCCAGGCTGGCCTCCCACCCTGCTGTGCTCCAGCATTTCTGCTGTCACACACCCCTGAGTCGTGCCTCCCACAGCATTCATTCTGCCGTCCTTCCACCCAGCTGACAGCACATCCCTCTCCAGAAAAGAATGCCCATCCTGAGCTGAGCACAGCAGGAAGAGCCTGAGTCAGCCCAAGAGCTGCCCAAACCAAGGAAGCTGTGACCTGCTCCGAGGTATCCAAGGAATTCAAGGCAGGGATGGATGCAGCCCTCCCAAAGCCCTGAGCTGGGGCCAGGCAGAGAGGATCTGCTCTGCTCTCAGTGCACTTGGAGCCATCAACAAACCCCTGAAAGCCATGCACACACACCCCAGGGCTCCACAGCAGCATGCCCACAGCCCCCACACCCTGCAGCTTGGAAGTGGCCATCACAGCCAGCTTGGCTTTTGCTGGCTCAGCAGGAATGAGGCAGCTTCTGCCCAGGTGACAAAGACACCAAATATTGCTGCAGCTGCCGGAGGGGAGCCAGCCACGGTGACTCAGGAGCTGCCCAGGGACACAGCTCCCCCTGAGCAGCCTGAGCTGGCCAGGGCTCCTGCCGGGACACAGAGGAGGCCAAGCCTGCAGCTGTGCCATCTTTGTCTTTAGTGGCTTCTCCTGCACCAGAGAGGCTCCTACACCTGTGGCACCCACCACACTCCTGTTTGCTGTGCTGGAGGCAGCTTGGAGGGGGAAATGAGAGCACAGCAAGCAGCTCTGCCTCGAGGGGAATGTCACCTGCCTGCCAGCACCGTGGTTTGGTGCAGACCCTTGTGTCTGCAGAGGGGTTCTGGCAGGGCAGCCTCTCCAGGCCCCTCTCACTGAGCAGAAGTGCCAAAAGTGTTAATTACAGCATCACAATTTCAGCCTCTCCACCCTCTGCTCGGGCACACGAGCATCGACTGATGGGTTCACAAGGAATTCACCACTCCTTCTTTTTTTGATTCTTTTGATCCTGATCCTTTTTCTGAATCTTCTCACTGGCTGTTCCTGAGCTCATCCCCCAGCTCCCTTTCTGATTTCTTCTCTGAGCACAGCTCCATTTTCCAAAGCAGCTCTGGCAATCTTCCCTGACCCCGGGGGCAGCCTTGGCTCTACAATTTGCCCATCCTCAGCAAAACCCACCCAGATCCAGGTCCCTCTTGGCTCTCCCCTGCTGCTGGGACCCTCTCAGAGGGGCTCCTGCTCCCTGTTCCTCACCCAGTTCTCCAGAGCTGTCTCTCCTCTCCCCACTCTGGGCAGCTCCCCTCCAGGGCTTTCAACATCAAGGCTGCCATCCACTCAGCCTGGGTCTTTCCAAACAAGCTGGCTGTGTTACATCCACCTGTTTACAGGGACATGCCAGTCCTTGTTGTTCTCTTCCATCCCATTCCATTCCCTTCCCTTCCTGGAGAGGCAAAGGTCACCCAGCCACGGGATCTGACAAGCTGATCTCAAGCTTTCTCCTCCCTTGGCCAGGGCTCAGGTCCCACCCACCCTCCTGTTATCCATGCCCTACATAGCTGAAAAGCAAAACTCAGGCTGTGTTTGGAGCAAGGCAACGTGTTTGCTCACAAAGGTGAAAAACCAGTGGCTCGGGATGAGGCACGGCCATGAGATCCCAGATCACACAACCAGCTGATTGTGCAGGGCAAGCACAGCCACTTTTCACACTCAAGACCTGCCCTGGAGGTTCTCTGGAAGGCTCCATAGCCAGGGATCACACAGATAAGCTCCTGTGTTAGCAGAGCTTCATGGCAGCCAGCTCTTCCCTATCCCAGCTGGCATTTCTCAGCTCTGGGCAGGAGCTGCTTTCATGGCACAGAAATGAAAATCCAGCTGAAAGGGATGAAGTGTTCAGGTGTCTGCCAGCCAGGAGCAGGGTGTGAGGAGCCATCCTTCCCTGCAGGCCAGCACATCCCAGCACTGGCCAGCTCCTCTCACAGCTGGGTGCTGGGCAGCCAGACCCTGGGAGCAGCCAGACCCTGGGAGCAGCCCCCTGTTTCAAGGATCCAGGCCCTACCTGTGCTTTCAGGACAAAAGACAAAATGTGGGAGGTGTTTATGGTTCCCATCCCACACAGCAGTCCCATCCCTTGGCTGCAAAGACATCCAGCTCCTCACTGAGGTTGAGCACAGCCAGGTCTATTTTCTACAGAAAATGATGCCTGGGATCAGGCAGGAGCCCCTGTGGAGAAAGCAGGGACTTGTGACAAGTGCCACAGAACAGTGGAGCACCTCCTCCCACTGAGGAGCATTCCTCTGGACACACCTGGGCTGGCTGTGCCTCTCCAGCTCCTGCAGCACCAAACCTGTGGGACATCACAGGTCTGTCCCATCTTTTCAGGTCATTCCACTCTCCAGGGCTCAGCTGGGGCTTTAGCACCCTCTGTTCTTTCTTTGTATCACTCTGAGCAGGCAGCTGAGCTCCAGCTCTCCAGAGGCCACTTTGCACCCACACCAAGCACAGACACAGGCTGCAGGATCTCTGAATCCCACACCTGCACCTCCCAGGATGGAACAACACCCCAGTGCACCAAGGGCCACCCCAGCAAGTGAGGGGAAACTCAACCACACAGCAGAAAACAGAAAAACACATCTTCTCTAGCCCTGAGCTGCAAATCCTCAAGGGAGAGCTTCAGAGAGCTTTTAAGATGAACCAGACACAAGTTCACAGCTTTATTGACCAATGGATAAAGACTAGTCCACTCTCTCCCCTCATCAGCCCACTGAACTTATCCCATCCCATCCCCACCTTTCCTGTTAAATGTCCAACTTCATCCTCCAAGCACACTTGAGATAAAACTTAAAACCTCTGGTCATCAACCTCGGCCCATCCTAGAAATTTTCCCCTTTTTTTCCTCAATCTTTAAGGAAAAAGGGCAACAGAACCACCAAACCCATGTATCACAAAATACTTATTTTTCTGAAGTATGCTAGATCATTCAAAGCTCCATCTCCTGGGCTCTCCAGCCCTCACTGATTCAAACCTCAAGGCTGGCAGAGCTGCAGTGCCAGCTGGCACAGGGCAGTACAGGTGATCAGCTTGGCACCAGAGCCCTGACCCTCCCATTTCCCACTGAGTTGCACTCAGCTCAGGAGCGTTGTGTCAGACTGTGCTTTGAGTAACACTTGCTGTTTCATTTACCTCACTCAGCCCAGAGAATGGGGCAGGGATAACAAATGGCTGAGGGCCTCTGCATTTGGGTAGGGGGAGAATCCTGAATGTGGAGGTGCTGAGTGAGCACAGCTCCAAACTCATCCAAAACCCACCCAGGCACTGTGCTTCATCCCTCTGCAGAGCAGAGCCAGGGATGCTGTGCCTGGGATCAGCCACTGACTCTCCCTGAAGAGAGGGAGAGACACTCCACCAGAAACAGAGGGGATTGGTCCCAGGGTGGTTTAGGACACAGCTGAACAGAATCCAGATCTGGTGCTGGGAGTGGTTTTATTGCATTTCAATAAACAGCCACAGCAGCACAGCCCAGGGAAGCACACCCCACAAGGCCCAGCTGCTCATTCTGCCCTAGTGCCAGGACAAAACCCAGAACATTCCCACCTACACGTGCTGGTGGCTCAGGTTTTCCACCAGGCTGAGCTGGGAGGGTTTCCTCAGCCCAAACTCAAGACTGAGACACCTCTGCTGCTGGTACCACCCTCTGCTCAAAACCAGTGGAGGAGGTGAAGTTAAAAAACTGAAAGCAAGATTCTTCAAATCTGTATCCCTGCAAGCCAGCTCCACCAAGAGCCTGGATCCTCCTGGCTGGCAGCTCTGTGCAGGTTTCCTACCCAGACCCCTCTTTGTGGGCACCCAGCACAGGCTCCTCTGACCTCACCTGACCCTGCCAGCTCCAGGGAAGCACCTGGGCTCCCTTGGCACCGAGCATTAAGCCAGTAATTATATGACACAGCAGAGTGAGCAAGCAGCAGGGACATCTCCCAAGTGCCTAGGGCTGGGAAATAGTCTGACTTCCCACAGCTGCTCAGCACTGAAGTCCTCAGAAATCACTCATGTCTTTCCTGAACTAAAGAAGTAAGCCAAAAAGGTGGCTAGCAGCTCTTCTGTGGCAGAGGGGAGAGACTCCACATTTGCCAGGTACACACAGGTTTACAGCTCAAGGCAACAAATTGAATTTCCTTCCAGCCCTCCAAAAGTAGATGGATATTGGAGTAAAAACACCACTGCAACAAGGACAAGTCAGCTTCAGTCATTTATTCATTACAGCACTTGAAGTTACTGGGTGGCAGGTACTTGGTGAAGGTCCCCAGATAAAGAACAGGAAGAATGGTTGGTACAACAGATTTATATAAAAAGAGTTAAATAGATAAAACAACATGGTAACCTCTCACTCTTGCTCTGAGCAGAGCAGACTGGCCCTGAGTCCAGGTTAACACTATCCTTTCCAGCCTGCCATGGTTAAAACCCTCAGTGCCCACACCCAGGGGACAGCAAGGCATCTGTGGTCACAGCTGAGGCAGGTGTGTGCTGCTCAGGCCAGCTCTCCAGGAGCTTGGTTCCAGCTGCTGTGCAGAGCCTGCCTGCCAGGGAGGCTCAATCCTGCAGAGCAGGTCTGCACAGCCAGCCCCAGCTCTGGTGAAGGTGAGCCTTCAAGTACATCAGGATCAGCCACAGGTGATGTGTTTGAGCCATCTACAAACACCAGCAGAGCCAAGATGCAGGGCAGCACCCAGGCTGCTGCCAGATTGAAAGCACAGGTTTTGAGGCTGCTCCTGAACCATGCACAGTTCAGTCCTGCTTTTGCAAGGCCCTGCTTTGCAACTGTGTTAGGACAGACTCTGCCTACTTGAGGTCTCCAGTTTTATGCCAAAAGAAAAACCCCATAGCAAAAGGTCTAAGTATTTCTCTTCAGTTTTCACACTTCCATTTTCAGGAACTGTTCACCTTCTGTCGAGAAGGAAGATTTGTGTCTGAAGCCATGTGCCTGCAGAACAGCTGGCAACAGAGGTAGCACCAGAATGAAGAAATCCCACGTTACTGATACAAGACTCTCACCCCACTGAGAATGGCTTTACTTAGTCTAAGAGATCATGGTATTTCTCTAGAGTCTGCTCCTCCAGATCCAACAGCTTCTGGTAAAGTTTCTCAGCAATGTCTTCATCCACATCCATCTGTAAGACAAGGAAAACTGCCCTGTGAGACCATCCCCTCAGTGGCAGCCAGGCAGACACAAGGGCAGCTCTGGGGATAAGCAGGCTGCATTTTCAGAGCCTCCACCTTCACAAACAGCCAGCTGAAGGCATCTGCCACCAGGGCATAAGCCAGAAAAAATTTTGAGGAAGCATCACGACACACTTAACCTGCTCTGATCATCACTTTCATTATCTTCCAACTCCAGCCTAAGCCAGGAGCTACTCTAGGAAACACTGCAGATAACCCCACATCCCTTCCTGCTACTTGGCATTCAACAAGCATCCTCCTTCCACCCCAGGCACAGGACACCCTTGGCAGCAGCCCTCCCATGCAGAGGGGATCACAGACCCCCAGCCAAGTCCCCTGCAGCAGGAAGCTCCCTCTCCATTTACCTTCCTTGGCTCCACGTAGCGTTTCCCCAGCCCAGTAGTACAGCTGTGGTATTTGACCAGGGCATCCAGGTACTCTGGCTTCTGTTTGAACAGCCACACCTGGGAAGAACAGCACAAAGATGTACAAGCCCAGCACACGCTGTGCCAGCCAAGCCTGACTGCCAGCAGACACAGGTCAGGGGAAGATGTGATCTGTGAAGTTCTCAGCAGCTCAGCATGGCTGAACTTGCTCCCACTGTGCCCTCCATCACCCCTTCCATCCCTGTACTGCACATCATTCCCCCTGGCCAGGATGTTTTCCCAAAATCCTTTTCTTTGTGGGTGCTGGGTGAAGGTCACAGAGCACCATGGGGCATATCAGCACTGGGTCCCCCACAGCACCCATCCAGCAGCCTTGCTGAGAGCCTTGCTTTGTTCAAGCCACAGGACCCCAGAAGAGCAACCCAGAGGGAAGGAATATTAAAATATCAAGTTGTGAACTACTTACGTGAGCTTCTGCTCCATTATAGGGTGTCAGAGTGTAAGTTTTGGCAAAAAATCGGATCTGAGGGAAAAGAAGGACATGGCAGAACCTGTGCTGTGGCTCCAGGTTTGTTGGCAAGCCCTGAGCAGCCCAAACACTCCAGATAATCTACCAGAAATGCTTCTCAAACTGGCAACACTGCACACTGACTAAAGCACTCCTTTATCACCACAAACTGCTTTCTGGAGCCCCCCAGCAATCCCCACACTCCCACCCCAAGGCAGGAGCCACACACACCTCACAGGTGCCTCTGCTGGGAGGGTCTCAAGGGCAGGGATGGCAGAAGGCAGAGGGGATCTGCAGTTCTGCCAGCTTGGAGGACAGCTGAGAAGGCTTTGCCAGGAGAAATGTGATCCATCAGGATCAGCTGCTGCAACTGGGGCAGCAAGGCCACTCTTGCAGCAGGAGCATCAAGGCTCAGAGCAGGCAGCCCTCAGGGACAGAACTGCAGTGAAAGCTGAGGGCCAGAGGAAGAAAGGCAAGGAAACTTTTGGGGAAGCAGAGGAGAGGCAGTAGAGAGCAGGAGGCCTTGCTTTCCATAGGGTTGGAATTAAAAAACAACACTGCCTTCTAGAGGAATGGACAGAACAACACTGAAAAACAGGTTGTTCTAGAAATGAACAGCATCTCAAAGCACAGGGGCCAAGCCACTTCCCAAACTCTGCTGCCAGAAAGCTCATGGTGTTTCACAAGCCCAAGCAGAGCTGGCAAATCTTCCAAGGGGAGCCTTGACAAACACTGCTGTGGCTGAAGGGCTGAACCCTGCCCCTCTGCACAGAGTCCAGCACCAAACCTCCCAACTCAGCTTGGGAACTGGGGCCCCAAGAGGAGAAAGGGAAGGTTGCAGAGGGTGCAGCCTGCCCAGCCCAACAGAAGAACAAAATCTATAGAAACACAGGCAGCAAGTGTGCTGGGCATCACTCACAGTGAAGTGTGTCACAGCACAAAACCAGCCAGGACATTTATCCACTTACCAAATACATGATGGGCATGAGTAGCTTCCACAGAAAAACGGGCAAAATTCCATAAGTCATGTTGGACATAACGAGCCCAGGACAAACAACACTGGAATAGAGACCCTGCAGAGAAGAAACCATGTCAGGGTGCAATTGCACCACACTGAAAAAAAAAAAAAAAAACGGGTCACACTCCTTCCCTCCCTGTACTCCTCAGCAGGAGAGGGTGTGTACAGACAGTAATACTCCACTAAGTACCAGAGCAGACAGCAATTAGATGGAGTGATTTTTAAGAGGTGAAAATTGGAAATGTTTGTGTTAAATCCATGCCCATTCCAAACCCCCAGGGTAGGAAGTGCAGCCTTCTGGTGCAATCTCCACGCAGCTCAGCAGCCACAGAAGATATCCCACAAATTACAGCCCAAAGGCTACCTCTTCTTTAAGATCTAAGAGTTCAGCCTCTTGGGACTAAACCATTTCACCTGGAAGTGTTTGAGAATGGCACAACCACTACTGCTGGACCAGGGCTGCAGCTGCCAACAAAATCCATCACTCCCACAGGACAGGGAAGGCAGGCTGCTTGTAACAAACTGTAACAAACCTGAGCAGCAGAACAGACCTGGGCTGGCAGGCAGGGACACCTGAGAAAAGCAGAGCCTCTCTGCTCTTTAACATCAGCTCTGATCCAGAGAGAAGAGCTCGCAAGGTAAGAACTGCTCCCGAAATCTCCTGCTTTGGGAAGTTTTTCTGGCCAGAACTCCAGAACCTGGCAGTCTCTCTGGCACATTTCTCCACCCCCTACACCGGCAGCTCAAGCTCAGCCATGTTTACTTCTTACCTGTGCATTAAGGAACGCACCAGATTGCTATGAGTGAACGAATGCAACCAGGTAACAACAATGCCACGATAATTACAAGCACTAATTCAA
This sequence comes from Luscinia megarhynchos, assembly GCA_034336665.1. Classification (NCBI taxonomy): domain Eukaryota; kingdom Metazoa; phylum Chordata; class Aves; order Passeriformes; family Muscicapidae; genus Luscinia; species Luscinia megarhynchos. The sequence continues at coordinate 25,480,661 of CM067571.1, forward strand.
CAGTAATCAGTAGGTTTCTGCAGCAGCACAAACCCCATCATCACCTGGCTATTAAATTTCCTGTTCAGAACCACACTTGTCAGGTCAGTAGCATATTTGGAGGAACTGTATGATTCCTGCCCCTTGGCATGCTGATAGTCAGAGAGGCTGAAGGCAGACTCCCTGGCATTGCTGGAGGAGGTCCAGATCAGTCGGGAGGGCTTCTCCTGACCACAGAGCAGAGACTGCAGCTGGCGCACCTGGAAAAAGAGTTGTTGACTTATTTAACACTGCACTTCCCCAGTCTCAGGGTATAACTTTACAGCACCTGAGGCTGTGAGCTTCTCTCAGCCAGCTTTTCCTACACTAGCCAAAAGCAGCACTTGTACAAGCAGCTGTCGTTCTGCTGGACAGCTCAGCTGAGCACCTCAGAATTTAATACAGCCAAGCCTTAGTATTTACCCTGGATGGAGAATTACATATGACTGACCTCTGTCTGCTGGCTCACCAGAGCAACCTCAAAATTACATTGACTCTTGCAACAAAAGTCAGCATTTAAACAAATGTCAAGGCCTTTTCCCTGTCATTCTTTATCTGCAGCCCTCATCAGCACCTGAACCTGTGAGATCTGTCCTGCCCAGACCCATCCCTTCCCACACCAAACATCAGACTGAGGGTCCAGCCTTCACACAGGGCCTCACCAGCATGAAGTGTCCAAAGAGGTTGGTGGCAAACACCTCCTGAAGCCCATCTCCATTCAGCCTGTCCGTCTGGGTCATGATGCCTTCTGCAGTGGTCAGCATGTGGAGCACCTTCCTGGAAGCCAGGAGCAGGAGTTAGTGAGGAATCCACACTGCCAGGAGGAATCCACCACTCCCCTACTTCAGCAGAACCCCCCATCTCACAGGCTCCACACAGCTTCACCTCCAAGGGCAATATCAAACCATGGAAAAATAGATGGGAAAAGTCTACAGAGTATCCCAGGTCCTTTATTTGCCTCAATACTGACTAGGCCAGAGAAGACTTGTCCCTTCCTTCACTTTCCCATGGTAAAGCACAGTTAGAAACATCTCCTTTCCCTCATTTCACGCTCAGATAATTTAATCAAGCTCCAGCACGGAGCCAAGCCCTCGGGCCATACCTAATGCAGGCAGGGAAACCAGTCTGGCTCAACACCCCAACAGCTCTGTTAGACTGACACAAGTCACTGTGCCCCTCAGCTCAGCTCCCCATAGAGTAACCATGCTCTTACCAACGCCATGAGCTTCACAAAAATGCAGTGACCCACAGCTATGAACAGCTACAAACCTTCCACTGGCATCACAACAACAGCAAGGAGACCTACACTTCAACACAGCCACATTTCTCCTGCAGTGGCTGTGGGATTTGGGTGACCTCCTGCCCTCCCCATGCACCCAGCAGGGTCAGTCCTGGGATCAGGAGGGGCACTGGGCACCTTTCACACCTCACACCGGGATCAGGAGGGGCACTGGGCACCTTTCACACCTCACACCGGGATCAGGAGGGGCACTGGGCACCTTTCACACCTCACACCGGGATCAGCAGGGGCACTGGGCACCTTTCACACCTCACACCGGGATCAGGAGGGGCACTGGGCACCTTTCACACCTCACACCGGGATCAGGAGGGGCGCTGGGCACCTTTCACACCTCACACCGGGATCAGGAGGGGCACTGGGCACCTTTCACACCTCACACCGGGATCAGCAGGGGCGCTGGGCACCTTTCACACCCCAGCACGGCACTCAGCTAACCCCACCCCACGCAGGACAGCTCCCCACAGGGAGTGCTCCATCCCACACGGGGCCCATCCCCACAATGCCAGCCCACAGGAGCCCCGGCAGCACGTCCTACCCGGTGAGGAGCCCGTGCCACAGCGCCTTGAAGTTGACGTGCGGGTTGGGCATGATGCCGGCGTTCAGGTACACGAAGTCCAGGCGCTGAAACCTGCGGGAAGGGAGCACAGGAGGCGGGTCAGAGCGGCTCGGGGGTGCCCGGTGTGTGAGGGAGGGCAGATCCCGTACCTGCAGCGCAGCTCCCGGGCGGCCCGCAGGACGGAGGCCAGGTTGCCCAGGTCCACGTCCACGGTGGACACCTGCGCGGCGGGGTAGGCGGCCAGCAGGAGTTCGCGCGTGGCCTCGCTCTTCTGCTCGTTGCGGCAGGCGATGCACAGGTGGATGCGGCCATCCTCCTCCAGCAGCCGCCGGCACAGCGCCAGCCCCACGCCGCTGCAACGGGACGGGGGTCAGAGAGAGCCGAGCCCTACCCAGGCCAGGCCAGGCCAGCCCTCCCCGGCGGCCCCCGGCAGGGTCACTCACCCGCTCGCCCCGGTCACCAGCACCACGCGCTCCATGACTGCCCCCCGCCGCCGCCCCCCCGCCGCTATAAGCGCCGCGCGCGCCCGGCCCCGCCCCGCCCCGCCCCCGCAGCCAATCAGCGCGCGGCAGGGGGGCGGGGCCCGCGCGGGCGGTGGCGTGATGGTGAGCAGAGCGCGGGGGGCGGGGCCGCAGTGACGCGCTCCCCGTGACCACGCCCACAATGGGACACGCCCCCGGTGAGGCCACGCCCAGAGCGTGTTGTCGTGCCCACGTGACGTTGACCACGCCCATTCGCGTGGGGACCGCCCCCTCCGCGGAGCGCCTCGGGTGTCCCCACTGTTCATTCATTCCTATTCCTATTCCTATTCCTATTCCTATTCCTATTCCTATTCCTATTCCTATTCCCTATTCCTATTCCTATTCCCATTCCCATTCCTATTCCCATTCTCATTCCTATTCCCATTACATTTCCCATTCCTATTCCTATTCCCATTCCTGTTCACTTCCTATTCCATTCTCATTCCTGTTCCCTTCTCATTCCATTCCAGTTCCCTTCCTATCCCATCCCATCCCATTCCAATTCCCTTCCTTTCCCATTCCCTTCCATTACCATTCCCATTCCATTTTCTTTCCCTTCCCTGTTCCCATTCCATTCCCATTCCCGTTCCCATTCCCATTCCATTCCAATTCCCTTCGCCTTCCCCTTCCCATTGCATTCCAGTTCCCTTCCTTTCCCCTTCCATTCCCTCACCATTCCATTCCAATTCCCTTCCTTATTCCCATCCCCGTCCCCACTGCCGTTCCCGCTGGGTCCCGTTCCGCCCCGCGCTGCCGCCCGTTGCCCCCGGGGCAGGTTTTGCCGCCCCGCAGCAGCGCCCAGCCGCTGGCTGTTCCGGTGCCGCCGTGCCGGGCAGGGCTGGCTGCGCAGGGTGTGTCTGCGGGAGCGCTCCGGGGCTGCAGAAGGGCACAGCCGCCCCCACAGCTGCCCCCCGACACCCCAGTGTCACTGGCTGCGGGGCCACGCAGGTCCGTGCCCGGCGCTGGGAGCTGCAGGTGTGCCCACCTGTGCTCCATGCCCTCTGTGGGCACAGCTCTCCACCCCTGCCCTGCCCTCTGTGGGCACAGAGCCCCATCCTTCCCCTCTCCCAGACCCTCGGTGCTGCCGGACCCATCCTGAGATGGATGCTGAGCCCCAGAGCACCCTCGCTCCCACCCAGCTAGAGTGGATCCCCCTTGCTGCAGCTCTCAGGCTGTGCTCCCACAGCACATCCCAGCACACAGCGCAGCTCCAGAGCCCCCCAGCCCCGGGGGGAGGCGAGCTGAGCTGCTGCAGAGGCGCCACAAGGAAACCAGAGAGCCAGGCTCAGTACCGAGTGTCTCTTCAGCGGGCTTGCCCCTACACACAGGTGCATCTACTGAATATACACATGCCTTAGCCAAGGGGTACTGGGAACCGTGCTGCACTAACGTGTACAAGTGTGGAGGGTCCCTGGACCCCCCGAGTCCACAGTTCCTCCTGGTCCAAGCTTGGGGTATAACCTGCCAGGGCACATGGTGCCAGCCGCGGGAGGATGGACGGGTGCCAGAGGCTGTGGGATGCTCGGGGTGGCAGAGCCCAGCTCAGGTGGGCTTCTCCAGCTGGGCTGTGCTCCCAGGCTGAGGGCCAGGAGAGCTGCAGAGCCCTGCTGCATGCAGGCATGGGCACCAGGCAGCTGCCAGTGGAACTCTGCTGCGTGCCTTCCTCTCCTGGCAGATGAAGATACGGGGGAGGACAACCTGGAGATTTGCCCATGGCAGTAAAAGGTGCTGGCACCCCTGCTAGCATCCAAAATGCGTTTGGTGGGCAGTAGAGCTGCCCTGGAGTGGCTGCGGTGGGCGAGGGAATGTCCCCTGGGCACAAGATGCCCGCTCCCCCCTGGCTGCGCACTGCAGCAGCTGGTGAGGTGCTGGGAGAGCCCTCCGGCTTCTCCCTCAGCACTGGGGCTGGCCAGCAGGGAGGGCTCTTGCGGCATGTCCAACGCCCCAGATGTCCGTGGAGTCTGTTCCGCCCCTGCACAGCCCGCGGAGAGCCGGTGGAGCTCGCAGCTCCTCCCGAGGCAGGTGCTGGCTGCCGGGCTGTCCCTGCGGCAGGCGCACATCCCTGCCCCAGGCTCCTGCCCGCCTGGGCGCTGAGCTTCCCCACCGAGAAGGTCCCAGCCAGGGAGGAGCAGCGCTCTGTCCCAGTCCTTGTCTGCCACCAGAACACGCTGCTCCAATAAATAACTCTCCCCCAGGCCTTGCCGGGTGTGCAGGGAAGCTGTCCCACGCCATGGGGTTTGTGTTTGTGTCCTTGGGGTCTCCTCTGAGGCTTCACTGCACCGTGAGAACACGGGCAGCTGCTCGGGGTTTATGGCTAAGTCCGAGTGAAGTGGCTTCCGTTTGCATATGGGGCTCCTCCGGGGACAGGGAAGGACGGGGAGCAGGACAGGCTCATTCCTCTCTGGCTGAGTCCTGGAGAAGGCGGTGGATGTCCTGGAAGGAGGGGCGGTCCTTGGTGTCCCGTCTCCAGCAGCTGAGCATTAGCTTATAGACTGAGTCAGGGCACAGCACGGGCTGGGGAAGGTAGGTCTGCAAAACAAAAGGCAAAATTGGCAGAGAGAGAATTACAGCCACGGAAAGCAAGGTGCAAACTGCTACTGTTTGTCAGGGGTGTCCCATCCCATACCCCATATCCCATATCCCCATATCCCATATCCCATATCCCATCCCCCATGTCCAATATCCCATATCCCAGATCCCATACCCCATATCCCATACCCCACCTCCCATATCCCATATCCCATTCCATATCCCATCCCATATCCCATCTCATACCCCATATCCCATATCCCATACCCCATATCCCATATCCCATCCCCCATAGCCCTGTACCCCATACCCCACATCCCATACCCCATATCCCATCTCCCATATCCCATACCCCTATACCCCATATCCCATACCCCTATATCCCTATATCCCATACCCCATATCCCATACCCCATATCCCATACCCCCATCCCCCACACCCCATATCCCATACCCCATATCCCATACCCCACATCCCATATCCCATACCCCATACCCCCTATCTCTCATATCCCATACCCCATATCCCACATCCCATACCCCGATATCCCATACCCCATAACAACACCCGATATCCCATACCCGATATCCCATCTCTCATACCCCATACTCCATACCCCATACCCCATACCCTATACCCCATATCCCATACCCCCAAACCCATATCCCATATCCAATATCCCATGTCCCATACCCCATACCCCATGTCCCATATCCCATACCCCATGCCCCATCCCCCATATCCCATACTTCATACCCCATACCCCATATCCCATGTCCCATACCCCATATCCCATATCCTGTACCCCATACCCCATACCCCATGTCCCATACCCCATGTCCCATGTCCCATGCCCCATGTCCCATACCCCATGCCCCATCCCCCATATCCCACACCTCATACCCCATACCCCACATCCCATATCCCTACCCCATACCCCATACTCGATATCCCATACCCCATCTCCCACGTCCCATCTCCCACGTCCCGTCCCACCTGCCGGCCCTGGTCGCGGAAGAACTCTCCGGTGTTCTCGATGACCTGCTCGTCAGACATGTGGCAGTAGGGCTGCTCCCGGCACAGGGTGAAGGTCTCCCACAGCGTCACCCCGAACGCCCACACGTCGCTGGCCGTGGTGAACTTGCCCTGGCCAGAGGGGGCAGAGCAGGGTCAGGGGTGGGCTTTGCCCCATCCTGCTCCAGAAGCTGCAGGTGCTCGAGGATCTAAACCTCCCGGACGCTTCAGCATCCAGATCTGGGGAGCTGCAGGTCTGGCTGGCAGCAGACCAAGACCCAGCTCCCTGCAAAGGTAAAAACCAGCACTGCTCCCTCTTCCAGCTGTGACCATGGCCAGGATAAGATGCCAAACATCCTGCTTACAGTATGCCCGCACTGGGACATCAAAAATCACCCCAGCCTGCCTCAAAAAGCTGCCACCACTCCTGCTTGCACCACGCTCCACCCCAAATCTGGGCTCTCCATCCCTCCTGCACGCCCCAGCCCAAGGGAGCAGGGCAGGGAGCGCCCGGTGTGTGTCAGAGCAGCCCCGGCCCCGTGTACCAGCAGGATGCTCTCCCAGGACATCCAGCGGATGGGCAGCACGGCCCGGCCCTGGATGCGGTAGTAGTCCCCGCTGTAGAGGTTCCTGCTCATCCCAAAGTCGGCGATCTTGATGGTGTAGTGCTTGCCCACCAGGCAGTTGCGCGTGGCCAGGTCCCGGTGCACGAAGTTGAGGGACGAGAGGTACTTCATGCCCGAGGCGATCTGGGTGGCCATGAACCGCAGGTCACTGTGGGGCACACGGACCCGTCAGCAGGGGAACGGAGGGAGGGCAGAGCCACCCTGCTCCTGTCCCTGCTCCCCCGGCCAGCCCTGCTGCCTGGCTTGCAACGCAGGATGTGACCAGCAGTTTGTATTCTATCACCATCTGTTAAAACCAGCTGGGGCAGTGCTCTTTATCTTTTCCACAGCCCATCCTCCCTCCAGGAGATATCTCCTGTTAATGGCCCATTCAGTCCCACTGCATGGCTGATAAAATTCCATCATCCCACTGGGAGATGCTCCAGCCAGGGGGAGCAGCCAAACCTTTCCTACCCAGATAAAAACTGACATTTTGGACACCAAGGCACCTTCTTTCCACTGCATTCCAGAGGAAAGCCAGACCTTTCCACATCATCCCTGCACCTTCAGAGGAAACTGCACCTTCTACAGGAGCACTGCTCCAGCTGAACCACATCTGCCACTGCAGGAGGATGCAGCCACCATTGAATGGCACTGCTGCCAACACCCTGACTGACTAACGGGTGTCAGCTTGGATTCTGACTCTGGCAGTGTTCTGGGTTTGGGATTTTTTCTACTTTAATTTTTTTTTCCTAGTAAAGAACTGTTATTCCCATTCCCATATCTTTGCCTGGGAGCCCCTTAATTTCCAAATTACAACAATTTGGAGGGAGGGGGTTTCTGCCTTTGCTAACAAGCACCAGTGTTTCAAAGCAGGACCCCACCTGACAGAGGGTGTGTGGCCAGCAGCGGGGCTGCCTGCCTGCTGGCGGGACAGGAACTGGTTGAGGTCCCCGTTCTCCATGTACTCGGTGATCATGCACAGGGGATCGTCCGCGATGCACACCGCCAGCAGCCGGATGATGTTGGGGTCCTTCAGCCGAGACATGATCTTGATTTCCTTCAGAAAATCATTCCTTTCCGGAACAGAAACCACACGGGTCGCACAGACAGACCCAGAGGGGCATGGAGGTGAGCAGAGACTGGCCAAGAGCCACCCACCCACCCCACTCTGCTGTGGGCCCCTTCCCCTGAGACTGGAGAAAACGGGTGGGCTCAGCAGGTAGGCGGGCACTGGGGAGCTGGTTAGGACCAAGGATCCTGCCGTGGGAGAGCCCAGCATCCCCAGAGAGCTCAGGTGTGTGGTCCTTGCAGTGGCAGTGAGCACACAGCTGATGGATGGAGGCAGGGGATGCTTTCCAAGCACCCCAGCTCTCCTGGCGAGGCTCCGTGTGCCCCCCTCAGCCCCTACCTGGCGTTCTTGTTGGCATCTGCCCGCAGCATCTTCACAGCCACCAGCACCGGGCGCTCGGAGCTGCCATCCAAGCCCTCCAGGGCGAAGTCCTTCCCTGTGAACTTCTCCATGCCCTCCACTTCACAGAGGTGAACCTGGGGGAGCAAGGGGCAGCCATTCCCTCTGCTCACCCACGGCCTCCCGCCAGCTGGGAAGAGCTTGGCCTGATCCCTGCTGGGAGCTCACCTCCCCGAACTGGCCTTCCCCCAGCTTCTCCTTGAAGGCCAGCAGCTTCCTGGGGAACTCCTCGACGGCCACGTCCTTGCCCGGAGAGCAGGTCCATGGTGAGGGCCGGCACCGAGTAGGTGTTGCCGCCCGTCACGCCCTGCAGGTTGACGATGTCGGCCTCGGCGTAGTGTGGCACGCCCTCGGGGACGCCGGCCTGGGGCTTGGCAGGGCCACTGCAGCCTGGGGGGACACAGAGGGGCCAGCCCTGCCGTGGGTGTGCTGCCCTGCAGCCCCTGCTCCCTGCTGGCTGCTCACGCTCTGTCCCTTCTGCCCCAGAGCCCTGCACTCCTTCCCCACCAAACACCAAACCAGCCAAGCCCCTGGAGCTCCAGGCGGGCAGAGATCAATGCCTGGCCTCCAGATGGGTGAGCAAGAGGTGCCAGAGCATCCCAGGGATGATAGTGGGACACAGCTTAGTGTGGCAGAGGACATCAGTGGTCACAGGCTTCATGTGTCCTGGCTCTCACCTGTGTCCTCCTCCCCCGAGGTGAACTCGGGCAGCTTGCGGATCAGGCGGGAGGGCTCCTGGTAGTCGGGCCCCAGGGGGAAGATGCGGTCGTAGGTGGAGCTGGACTCCTGCTCGCTGGGGGAGGAGGAGCGGTTGTGGTTGAACATGCTGGACTCGCTGGGCAGGGAGAGGCTGACGGTCATCTCGTCATCCAGCATCCTCCGTGACGCCTGTGACAGCGGGGCAAGGCAGGAGAGAGCTGGGGTTCCCCACAGCTCCTGTCCCGTGGCACCAAACCTCCCCTCTAGTGCCTGGTCCCTGGGTTCCAACACCTGCCTGGGTTTGGCCTCATGTTCCCCCCTTCTCTTGTCTGCCTCTATGGAGGAGGGCTCGGCTTCATCAGTTCTGAGTGACCTTGGTTAGGTGGTGGCTGTGGCGAGAACCCTCCACACCCCAGCTCCTGTCCCCCAGATCAGCTTCAGGACAGAGGGATGGACAAACAGGCAAGTCCCCAAGTCACCACCCTGCTCAGCTAAGTGCCCTTGCTCGGGAGATGGCTGCAAAGCACAGCCCTTCTAAAGAGGGGAAAGGGAGCAGCAGTCCTTGCAAGGAGTCTGTTTTCTCCCAGAGTGAGCCCACCGCCACAGGGCACCTCACCAGCCACGCCACGCTTGCCCACCTTCTCCAGCATCTTCTGCCAGAACTGCCGCCACAGTATGATGACAATGATGGCCACCAGGATGAAGATGATGGCCACCAGGCACCCGATCAGGATGCGCGTGTTGCTGTCGTCCACCTTGAGCGTGGGGTCTGGCCAGAAAAGGGGTTAGGGTTAGGGTTAGGTCCAGCATGGGGTCTAGCCAGAGAAGGGGACAGGGAGGGCTGGTCACAGTGGGGTGTGGGGTGACCCCTGCCCCTTTCCTTGCCAGCACAGGTGACACACTTACCATAAGTGGTGGGGACCACGGGTGCCTCGGCGGGGGGCACCGAGTTGTTGTACATGGCTGCATCTGGCCAGGGACAAGAGAACATCAGGGTGATGTTCTTGAGCTATCCCCTTGAGCCTCCCACCAGGAGAGCCCGGCCCCACGGGGTGGCGGGTACCTGACTGGAAGGTGATCTCGCTGAACATCATCCAGGTGTCAGCGAAGTAGTACTGGCACCTGATGGCGCTGGCCATGCGGTGCAGCAGGGGCACGGTGACGAAGCGGGCGCTGGGGTTGACGTCGTCCAGCACCAGCACCGAGGAGACGGCGCCAGGCTCCCAGTCGCCGGCGTCGGCGCGGAAGTAGCACTGCACCTCCTTGAAGATCTTCACGCCCTTGGCGAACATGTTGTTGCAGTGGACCTGTGGGGCAGGCGGTCAGCACGGCCGCTGAGGGGCACGGGGAGGCCGGCGGGGCGGGGGTCTGGGGACCTTCATGGCCGTGAAGTTCCTGATGCGGTCGAACTCGAAGGTGATCTCCACGTAGCCGCCGGCCGTGCTCTCGTTGCGCCAGCCCACGTAGTCGTAGCCCGGCCAGACGTGGTACTCGTGCGTCTGGGTGAAGTCGTCCAGCCCTGACACCCCGTCTGTCAGCTGGCCCAGGCCCTCTGTCATGCTGCAAGGGGACAGGAGAGTGACTCTGGCCAGCCCCACCAGCCTGCACCACCCAGCACGCCCTGGCAGCTCCTCACGGGACACTCGGGGGGCATTTTGTTCCCAGTGTTCCCTCTGGAAAAGGCTGTGGGGTGATGAACATGTGGTGCAGCTAGAGCAAATCCAAGGGAAGGGCTGGAGCATTGCACTGTCCCCCTCGTGATGTGCAGCCTTCCCAGGCTGGCCACATCCCCCACCTCCAGGACACACAAGCATTTGCTCTGCTGAGGACCAGCCTGACAACGCAGGGAAGAAACACCCCCCTGGCCAGCTGCCCAGCCCTCACCTGTAGCCAAAGGCGCCGTCGTACACCGAGTCGTTCAGGTAGATGATGGTGCCCCCGGGAAGGACGAGCTGCTGCCCGACCGGCGCGTTGTAGGACACCAGCCCGTCTGCAGGGAGGCAGGGTGAGCGCGCGGGCAGCCCCAGCCCCGGTGCTGCAGGACAGCCAGCCCCTCTGGGACGGCCAGCAGGCCGGGACGGGCGCTGGGGACACGGGGACAGGCAGAGGAGAGCAGCACGCACCCAGCCAGGCGCAGCCGTAGAGCTCCACGCGCAGGCACACGTTCATGGAGTGGTCGGTGACCGGGATGAAGCGCACGAAGCGCGCGATGAGGGGCGGCTCCAGGTCCTTGAGGACGATGTCGTAGGTGTTGGTGTTTCCATCCAGCACCTGGAGAGGCAGAAGCACGGTGGGGGTGGGCAGGAGGAGCCTCCTCAGCCACCAGCCAGTGCAGCCTCCTCACCTGCTTCCCGTGCCGGTTCCTCCAGGAGATCCAGCGGGTGCCATCCCTGCTGTAGCTGATTTTGTACATGGGGGCAAACTCATTGCCGTGGCCCTTGGCGTGGCGGCCCTGCGTGCCCACCAGCGTGATGAAGTGCAGGGCGTGCAGGTCGATCTGCAGGAACTCCTTCAGGTCGTTTGGTGCCACCGGGGTCTTGGGGCACCAGGCTCCATCACCACCCTCCAGGTCCAGCCTGCGAGCCCAGAGCGGAGGAGCTGTTGGTGGGTGGCCCAGGCCAGCCCTGGAGCCCCTACTGCAGGAGGGGGCCCACACTCACCGTCCGTACTTGGCGGCCGTGGAGTCAGACCAGTGGCTGGAGGCCGAGATGTCCTCGTCGGGGATGTGCCCTCCCGACATTCCCAAGGGGTACCGGCACACGGCTGCAAGGACACTGGCACAGAGCTCAGCAGGAAGGAATCCATCCCTCCCTGACTCCCTGGCCAAGCTGGGGCGCATCCAGCGGACCAAGACAGGCAGCCATCCCTCCCTGCCCAGCCCTCCCCAGCAGCCCTGGCTGCGAGTGGAAAAGTACCCGGGGTGGCAGGCGGGCTGCAGCCCCCGTGATCCCTCAGCAGCGCATCCCCGCTGCTCCCCAGCAGTTATTTTTCACGCCTGGCTGCCAAGAGCCGTGCTGAAAGGGCGGCTTGTTTGGCCGTGTTTACCGTCTGGCTGCCGGCTCCAGCCCACCGCAGCACCCCGAGCAAACACTGCACCGAGGTGGCAAGGGCCAGGCAGGACTCTGTGCCTGGGCCACCTCCCAGCCCACAGCCCCTGGCTGGCCTGGCAAAGAAGCCACGTTGGTGCCCTTGTGCCACCATCCCCGGGACAGCACCCACGGGGACCGTATCCCACATCTGCACCCTGAGCATCGGCACAGCGGGAGCATCTCCTCTTGTCTCCTGCTCTCCCACAGAATTACAATTTAATTCTTGCCAAGCATGGAGCCAGCCCTGTTTTTTTGTCTTGGTAATGGCAATCCAGGCCAGGCAAATCCAATTCTGTCAGCAGGAGAAGCAGGATTGCCTCCCTGGGTAAGCACCATGCAACCTCCAGGGAAGACCCAGCTAACTCCTCCCACAGATGGAAGAACCTTTGAAGGGACTTGTGGAAGGACTCCCTGGGGAAAGCTGGGCTCTGCACATCCCTGCAGCACAGGATGGGGCTGAGCCCTGCAGGAACAGCCATCTAAACACACTTGTGCTGCTGGCCACGCAGTGTTGTGGTTTCTGAGAGAAGCCAAGCCACTTCCCCAAAACCACCAGAGAAGGCACAGCCCAGCAGAGAAAACAGCAGCCTGGCACCTGACACCTCCAGACTCAGGGAGCCCCCATGGCAAGGGCCCTGCTGAGAGCACAGGGCTCTGGCTGTAGTGCCAGATTTGCCAGGTCCAGGGGCACGCAGAGGGGGCTCTGCAGGTCTCTGCAGGTGCCCAGGTGAGGTGCAGGACAGCAGTGACTGGTCAGTGGCAGGTGCAGCCTTGGGGGCCACCACCTACTGCTCCCAGAGATGATGGAGCCGTCTGGCAGGAGCAGAGCCCAGGGAAATGCAAGGATGGCACCTGCAGCCCCCTGCCTGTGTGACTTACCGGGGTTGACCTGGGCTCTGGCAGCATGTGGGACGTGCAGCAGCAGCAGTGGCAGCAGGGGCAGTGGCAGCAGGGCTGCTCTGGGGGTGGCTGGCATGTCGGCAGTCCTGTGCAGACACAACAGGGCTCCTCAGGCTGAGCAGCTGAGCAGGGGCAAACACCAGCCCAGCTGAGGATGGGAGCGCCTCTCCTGCACGAGACCCCGCGTCCCCACCTCGGCCTTGGAGCAGCAACAGAGCCCAGGGCTCAGAGCTGTGCTGGTGGCCATGGGGATCCCAGACAGCACCCCTGGGAGCCATGGTGTGCACATCCCCGTGGAATGGCCACAGGACCTGCAGGGAGCTCCCTGGCCACCTCCACCACAGGGCACAAAGGCTATGGCCACCCCTGGCTGCCTTTCAGGGCAGGAGCTGCACAACCCCACAGTGCCAGAGTGGGCTCCCTGCCTGCTGGCTCCCAGAGAGGAGAGCAGATTTACAGGGATTTTACACCCGAGATTTACAGGGGATTTACTGGGATAGCTTCCCATGGCAGAGTGGATCCCAGGGACGTGGTGACACAGAAAGGTGTGACAGAGGGTGTGCCTGGGAGCCAGCTTGCACTCTCTGCTCGAGGGGAGCATGGCATGGGGCTGGAGGGGACCTGGCAACAGGGCTTGGGCCACAGCATGGGGAGAAAAAGGGCTGGTGCTGCTGGAGGGGACAAAGGGATCCTCCCCCAGGATGTGCCTGCCCTTGTGTGACCACAGCCCTCAGCTGCCAGGAACCCCCAGAGCCCGAGCAGCTCCTGCTGAGCCCACACACCTCGGGGTGACCACCACAGCACCGTGCCAGGGGAGCACCAGGGACACCCCTGAACATCACCAGCCCTGCCCCAGGCTCCCTGGCAGCCCTCATCTGCCAAGAGGACACTTCACAGATGCAATCAGTTCTCTTTCTATTAAAAAAAACCAACCCTGTTTTAATCCAGTTTAAACACACATTAACCTTTGAGAGAGCAACCCACTAACCTGGGAGCCAAGGGACCACAGCTCCTGGCAGGAGCACAAGTGAACACCTGCACTTGGGATGATTCCTCCTCCTTTTTTCTAATTTTTTTTTGAAAAGCACATATGTGGGAAACTGTAGCTAGTTGCAATTAATTCAGCTGCAACTGGGAATTTCAGCTGCATTGCCCAGAGGCACACGCAGGAGGCTGCTATGTTTTATGATGGCCAGTTCCCCCCAACATTAAAATCTTAATTTCCTTCTGCATTCCAAAAAATATCCAGGGATATTTTCCCCCCACTGTTCTTTCAGGCTGAGTAAACTCTTTGAGCATCAGGATACCAGATGCTGTAATCTCCTGCAGGGAATGCATTTACATTTGGCCTGGTATAGGGAGATCATCCCCACGTAGCCACTGGGAAGTGCTGATCACCCCTCAGGGGTGTGGGGACAGTGGCTCAGGCCACCAAGCTGAGGGCTAAGGGACACATAGTCAAACACAGCTGGAAATCAGTTTTGTTCCACCAGCCCTGCAAAAGGGATGGCTCTGCAACGTTTTGACTGCAAATGTTTGCTGAAAATTTTCAATCACTGGAAAGTTTTAGTGCAGAGAGAGTTTTTGGAGCTCCTCCCTGGCATCGCCCAGGCTTCGAGTTTCCCTTGGCTGCTGCTATTTTGTTGTTTTCCCTTCTTATTTCCCTCCTTCCTTATTCTACTGAAACAACCCAGGGAACTAACTGAGGGAGGGAAAAACTAAATCCACATTTGTTAAGGGACAAACCCCACCCAAGCCATGGTCCCTGTTGCTGCCAGCCCGTTCCAGATGATGTCCCCAGGTGGTCAGTGCCACCCTTGCTGCCATCCTCACACGGGGCTGGTGCTGCTGGGGGGACACTGGGATGTCCCTGAGTAGGACAGGCTGGCTGTCACCCAGCCCAGGGCTGTTTGGATGAGGGGGTTCAGGATCCCTGTCCCAAAAATGGCATTTTTGGAAGGGAGCAGGACTACAGCCCCCAGCATGCCGCGCCAGCAGCGGGAGCACAGTGCAGCATGCCGGGACCCGTAGTCCTCCTCCCTTCCAAAAATGCCATTTTAGACTTTTTCTGGGCTGGATGCAGCCCCATTTTCTGCAGCAGCAAGCGCCTCCCCAGCCCTGGGCTGGCTGGCCGAGCCGGGGTGCGAGGAGCTCCCCGTGCCCTGGTGACACCTCCAGAGCACGGCTGGGGCTGGGGACAGTGTCCCCTGGGCTGCCCACGCTGCCAGCCCTGCTCTGCCAGCATCGCCCCAGGGCTGGCTCAGCACGGGGCCTGGGGACCCTGGGGACAGCAGGGCGTCTCTGGCTGCCCAGCCCTGCCAACGCACACACACGGGCTGAGCAGGGACACCGGGAACCCGGCCTGGCACGGGGGCACACGCTGGCACTGCGGGCCAGCTGCACAAAGGGGGCCAGCTGCCACCTCTCTGAGCGAGGACAGCGCCCTGCCGCTGCCCCAGAGCCTGCCCAGGCAGACCCACAGCCCAGCGCTGCCGCCTGACCCCAGCCCCCCAAATCCCATCCCCGGACTCACCGCAGCGCGGGGCGGCCGCGGCCGGGCCGGGGGAGCCAGGTGAGGAGAGAACTTCCCCGGGCTGATGCAAGATGCCTCTGGGAGCCCGCTCGCATTCTGTGGATTCCTGGGAGCCGGCCAGAAATCCCACAATCCTACATCTTGCACATTTGGTTTCAATTAGGGAGCGGAGAGGGGGAGCCAGTCAGCGAGCCGGGCTGGCTCTTCGGCAGAGCTTATTTTCCTTGGCCCGAGGGAACGTGCGCAGAGCTATAATTTACAGCAAAACCCATTCATAGCGAGAGGGAAAAAAATAAAAAAAGTCCCCGTGGCCAGCAAGGGAACTTAAAGCAATAGGCAACGTTTCACTTTTCAGTGCTCGCCCCCTGGCATGCGTGTCCAGGACCCTCCTCCTGCACTGTGTAGGACACCCCAAAATGCGGGGATGGGGACACTCCACAAGAGCCCAAAGGGCTGCCCCTGTCTGGGCCCCTGGGGCTCCTGCACGGGCACACGTGGCCAGCACAGCAGCCAGAGAGCCAGCCTGGCTCAGGGCTCAGCTTCACATCATTTCCAGGCACTAGCCTGGCACCGTGGGCACGGCCATGCAACGAGGCAGGGAGAAAATAATAATAGTACTAATAATGGGCTCGTGTTGACTTTCGTGCAGCAGCAGAAACCACAATTAAAGAGCTTTCTCAAAAATTATTTTTTAGACTGTTTTGGCTGCGTTGAATTCCACACTCACATTATTTGGGAAGGAAGTAGCACCCCTGGCAGCAGCCCAGCACCTCCCTAAAAGGCTTTCCTGTCCCACTAGACACCCCGAAGCCCCAGGGCTGTAGCCTTGCTCCTCAACCAACCTGAATTTTCCAGGCAAACCAACTGACCCACAGGCAGGGGAAGCCACCCACTGGCCCCCAGCAGACACTGGTGACCCAGTCACTGCCTCCAGAGAGGGGCTGCAGCAGCAGCACTGCCCAGGGTGACAGAGGCAGGGCACAGCTCCCTCTGGGCTGGCAGGGAGCAGAGCCCCACGTGCTGCCCCACATCAGATAGCAGGGAGAAGCCCAGGCTGCCCTACGTGCACACCAGCACAAACCCCAGCCAGCTCTGCTCCCCTGGAATTGCTGCTCAAGTAACTTGGCAGCAGCCAGCACCCTGGAGCTCTGTCCTGGGACCTAATGCAAAGGTGGTGGTCTGCAAAGCCAAAAGGCCAAAGGCTTGGCCACACACAGCCTGTGGTGAGGCAGCAGCAGGCACAGTGCCAGCCAGGACCCCCCCCACTGCCCTGGTGGCCCAGGCACAGTGCCCAGGGAACGCAGGGCTTGGCTGAGCCCGGGGTGCCCAGCAGCCACCTTTGCACCGGGGGGAGCACGTGGTGACTTCCCCCACAGGGAGTGCTTTGGGTCCCATTCCCAGGCCTGCAAGGGAAAACCACTGCCCAGGCAGCCACGGGGCAGCAGGAGGCTGTGACCACACTGGGATCAGGAGAGGAGCTGCCAAGCTCTACATCCTCCTTCCCAAACAGGAGGGGAGGCAGCACAGCTGCTCTGCCCCAGGCAGCCAGGACACCACTCTCCTCAGCTCATGCAGGAGCTAAAGAGCCCCTCCAGAAACAGCAGAGGGCACATGGCAGGGCTGGAGGGCTCTGTGCCAGGCTGGATTCACCCTGAGCACTTGGGCATGAGCAGCCAGCTGTCTGCTCCACGAGCCTCTTGGTGGAAAGTCAGTCACTCAAACACCACCAGATGACAAACAGGAGGGACTCAGAGTTTAATTGGGTGCTTCCAGTTGTGCAATATACAAAGGATGACCAAAAGGGAAGACATGGGCAATGGCAAGGACCCTATTAAAAAAAACAAATAGTCGTGTAGATTTAAGAAAAATAAAAATTCAAGATTAAACCCAGTCCCGTACCATAAAAATCCTCTCTGTGCATGTACAATGACTATTACTATATACATGTTTAAAAATAAATGCCCACAGCCTAGAGTGCAAAGAGCAGCACCACAGCTGTGCCTTGTGGCAGGGGAATCCATAGTGTTTGGTTTTTAAATTAAAATATAAATAGAAGCATACAGCGTGCCAAGAACCGAGTGGGTCAAACCCTGCTCTGCACAGGGCTGGAGCGAGCAGGAGCAGCCCCTGCTATCATCCCTCCTCTGTGTGCCAAGTTCCTGGAGGGATGGGCAGCCCTGCCTGGCACCAGCTGCCACTACATGCCGTTCTTCACCAGCTCGTGGATGCCGTCCTCGTCGATGACCAGAGGTGTGCGGAACTCCCGGTCCTTCACGAACTTCTCCAGCCCCTGCAGAACGAGAGGGGACTCACTGGGACACACCACACATCACAGGGGTGCCTCTGCTCCCCCCCGTGCTGGAAATCCGGGGGGCACTGCCCCACAAAGCCCCCCGGTGAACTGGAGTCGCTCTGTGTGTGCCCTGCCCCCAGCTCTGCAGAGCCAGCACTCACCTCTCCTCCGTAGGACACCAGGGGAGAAATCTCACACTGGATTGGCAGGTCGTTTGCATCCTTCAGGCTGCAGGGAGAAACATCCAGAGTTAGGGGCAGTTAGGGGACACAGAGGGGGCCCAAGCTCTGCCAAGGACAGCAGAGGGTCGGGGCTGTCTGTGCCACACAGAGCTGCCCTGGGTTAGTCAAGCCTTGCGTGCTCTCCACAGAGGTGCCAGCTAAAGTTTAGATGCCCGCAGCGACTGAAAGGGAAAAGAGCTTTAGATGGGGCTTCCATGATGCCCTTCCACTTTTATGATGTGTAACTACAGCAGTGCCTGTGCCCCCAGCCCTGCTGGTTTTGATGCTGCATGGAAACGAGTCACCCTTTCCTTCTCCCCCTGCAGCCCTGGGGTGATGTGAGATGCACTCACAGAGCACCTTCTCCTACATGTTAACTAGTGCCATGGCTTAGTCATGAGCCTGAAAACACCTGGAGCCTGGAATTAAAACAGAGATAAAACAACTGTATTCCAGCAGATACAGCTGAAGATACAGCTTCTGAAGGAGGGGAAGGTAACAAGATTGCTAACTAACTCTGAGTCATCTACACTCACCAGCCCCAGGTCCCAGCACGCCTGTGCCTACACAACACGACAGGAGTTAAAGCTCCCCGTGTGTTCCCGTAAACTCTCCAGCACTGAGCCAGGGGCTTTCCCTGATGTCACACTCTGCATCCTCCAAACTCGAGAGCTGGAGTCACACAAAGCCCAGCTGGCTGCTGTGCTCAGACTCACACATGCTACATCAAAGCCTGCCTGACGTTTGCTTCATGTTTTTAATCCCATTTCGGGATGATCTGCCCGGATGCCTGGCGGACAAGGGGAGGTGGCTGCCATCCCCAGCTCTGGGACTGGCTGGGACCAGTCCCTGCTACACTGTGACAAACAGGGAGAGGCATCAAAGGGTGCTTGCCAACAGCATCCTGGGGAGGGCTGCTGCCATCCTGCCCCTGTAGCAACACATGAGCCCCATCCATCCAGTTATCCGTGCAGAAAGGAGCCCAGCAGGGAGCAGAGCTGCCCGTGCCCACCACCAGAAGAGGTGTCCCCGTGCCCAGGGGTGCCATGCCCCAGCCCCGCATGCGGCCCCCAGCCCCGTTAGCCTGCACGCTGCTCTGCCTGCAGCCCGTTAGTCCCTAAGCACAGCCCCACCACCATGCACTGGCACTGGGATAGTTACTTGTCAGTGACATCTGCTGGGCTGGCAGCTGACCTTCCATTTGGGATGCTACATGGGAATAAACAAGGGTTAGCAGGGGGGAAACAGCACAACCAGGCTGGGGTTTGCTGATCCCTGCAGAGGGTGGCGGGAGCTCTTGTGGCTGAGGGGTGTGTTGGTGCCAGCCTGGCTGCTGCATGGCTGTGCTGGTGGCTTTAGGGAGCCACCTCCTCCCTGCAGAGGCAACCTTGGCTGTGCAATGGAGGCTGGCAGGATTCAGTTCCCAGGTGCTGAATTGAGCCAGCACACAGCTCACACCCAGCTCTGCTCCACAGATCACCCAGGAGAGGAGACCCACAGCTGGCTGCTTCTGTGACACTTATCAATGCTGGGCTAGGTATCCCTTGTGCTCAATATCCAGCCCAAAAAGGAGCAGGAGTGACAAGAGAAGCAGCTCACCGAGGGATGGCAGGGATGCGTGTGCCATTTTCATCCACAAAGTGCCCTCCTGCATTGAGCACCCAGCAGTGGTGCAGGGACATCAAGGCATGCCGGGCTGTGGTGGGGTTGTCCTTGCCGTTCTGGCTGTCTGCGTTCTTCAGGGGAGAGAACTCATCCTCACGCAGCACCTCGTACACCACGAACTTCCTGGGGAGCACAGCGTGGGAGGCTCAGTTTGGGAACTGTGGCTGCTCCCCCTGCCAGGCTGGGCCCACAGCCCTCCCCCAGCCCACAGCCAGCAGGAGGGACGGGAAGGTCTGCTCTACAGGGTCAGCAGATGTTCTTCTGGCACAGGAGCAGGGCACACAGCAGCCATCCCTCCACCCTACCCTGATCCCAGTGGGCACAGCCCCAGAGGCTCTCAGAGCTGCCCCAGGGACAGCCAGCAGCCAGCCTGGGACCCCCCAGAGAGCACAGGACATACTTGGAAAACTGGAAGATGTCGAAGACGAACTTCTCCATCTTAATCCCGTTGGGCTTCTCGGGTTGGATGAGCTGCCCCGTAGTGATGTCCACGTGTGGGATCTTCTTCTCAGCCACGTGGTGCTGCAGCTGTGGCTCGTACGTGCTGCAATGGGCCAAGAGAGAGATGTCACTTGGCCGAGCAAGCCACATCCCCAGCTCAGACAGTGCTGGGCTGCCCTGCTCTGACCCTGGCTGCCCCAAGCCCCCCACGAGACAGCCGCACACGCCTGCACTCTGGAAGCAGCATCCAGATACGGCCTGGAGAAACCTTATCTCAAGGAAGGGGCTGTGCAGACACTGGGGGCCTCATCCCAGCAGCCTAGCAGAAAGCAAGGCACAGGCAGCTCTGCTGGGCAGCAGCTCTCCAGCACCAGCTGGAGGCACTCGGCAGCCCTTACTTGACCACGTCTTTGAGGAAGGCAGTGGTGAAGTAGTGATTGGCGATGTTGCCCGCGTTGAAGAGCAGCCGCCCATCGGAGCCCCGCCTCTGGGCGGTGGCCAGGGAGATCTCGCTGTACTCCACCACCTGGTAGACGCCGTCCACCCGGCACACCACGCCCACCGGCTCCGTGGGGTTGGTCTTCTCCACCACCTGCCGGGGGAAGCACCGTCAGGACACGCAGCCAAAGCCCCACGCCTCAGACACGTTCCCTTGTAAGCAGGGATGGGGATGCTGGAGCCCTGCCCTCGCAGGTGCTTCTGGCTACGGGAACTAGAGGAGGCAGGGCTGGGTGACAGGTGTCACACACACCCAGAGGGAACAGCAGCGTGTGGCACCAAGCCAACGTGCAGCTGGCAGCAGGCACGGCTATTTTTAGCTATGCACAACCAGAAGGTTGCTGGCTCAGCAGAGCCATCCCCCTGACCTTCCTCTCCTCCTTGCACCTCACACACCTCCATCTGGGTGTGGGATACCCCAGCAAATCCCTGCCCACCACTGTCACCACAGAGCAGTGCCATGCAGGGGCATAGGGATTTCTCCTTTCTGCATGCTAAGGTTTATTTCCTCTTTCTTTCAGGCAGGCCAGGAGGAAAAACTGGCTTCCCTTTCTCAGCTCACCCTCTGAAAGCTACAAGGCCAGTAAGTCCTTTCACTTGTTTGCCAGAGCCAAGCCCAACACAAACAAAACCTTTGGATGTCAAGCCCGTCTTTCAAGTAAAGCTTTAAGCATGCAAAGTCCTACCCACAACACATGGGACTGGGTTTGGTGTCAGCTGCACCCACCATGTCCTGGTCTGGTGACCAGGATGTCAGGCTGGGGACAGCTGGCAGGATCCTGCCTGTGCTAGTCACAGCCACCCAGGAAGGAGCTACACAAGGCTCCCAAGCAGCCTTTTGGCTCCTGGGGGACCTCTGAGCCCTGGGCCTGTTGATGCCACATTCCTGTGCAAGGCAGAAGAGCCGTGCCAGGCATTCTCCAGGAGGCCAGGGGCAGGCAGGGCTCTGGCAGCATGTGTTATTTCACCAGTGAGCTCCAGGTGCTTAGCTATCCCTCCTGGTTGTGGCAAGCCAGCAAATGAAGGGTGAAAAGTCAGGGGAACCAGGCAAGAAGCAGGACAGACCCCAGCCAGCTCTGCAGAAGCAGTGCCTACTCCCTAAAGCATACCTTGGCCCCACAGTCTGCTCCCTTCTCCAAGCAGAACCCGATGAACCTGGGGTCAGCCACCTTCACCAGGATGTTGTCCACACAGTAGACATGGACACTGTGCACCCCCCTCCTCTCCATGTCGTCCATGATGCCGTGTGAGCCCAGGGCCCTGTACAGGCCCCCGTTTCCATCTGCAGAGGGAACACACCATGGGGCTGCAGCACTGCCCTGCTGTCCTTCAGCCACCCACACTCCTTCCCCACGGGCTGATGTGGGGGGCATCAGCCCAGCCACACCCCAGCCTGCCCAGACAGACACCTCCCAGCCCCAGTCAGCCCTGGGCCAGCTCACAGTCTCCGAAACAGCACCATATGTCAGCCCTGGCCACCAACCTGGTGCCATAGCAATCTTGCCCTTCTCCTCCAGCAGGATTTTCCCATCGAATCCCAGGGCAGGCAGCATGCCCTGCTGGAAGAAGATGACATTCTCCTTCTTCAAGCCAAAATACCGATGTTTCTGGAAGAACTCCTTGGTGGACTCCATAGTGCGGCCACTTGTCATGATGTACCTGTGGCAGAGCAGAAGGCACCCAGTGGGCAGGGAGGAGAGGCAGGGTCCCACACCCCTCATCCCCAATCGTGGGGAACACTCAGGACAGGCTTTTTCCCCCCTCCACACTCAGCAGGATCTGACCCCCCGTGGTCCCACCACTTTGACAAGCCATTGAAGGTTTCACCCTTCCCTGCAACACGTGTATCTCCAAAACCGTACAACACCTGCATGGGACACCCAGCTGCAGCGAGCAGCTCCTGCCTTGCCTACAAAGCATCCTCAGCAGCTCATCTCCCTGTCCCCACCTTGCACGGGGACACCTCTCTCTCCCAAGGGCCGTGGGACTGAGTCTGACAGCGTGGGACCTGCCAGTGCCACTCTAAGGGGCTGTGCCCATTGCAAAGCGTTGGCATCAAGAGGGGCTTGGAGGGGCTCAGCATCAACCCAGGGGCTACTCCGGGGAACTGCAGTAATCCAGGCTGCCAAAGGGAACTGCACCAACCCCGAGGGCTGCGGGCAGCTGACAGCCAGCGGGCTGTGCCGACCTGCCGGCCCCATCAGTGCCCGCCGGACCCTGCCCACAGCACCCCTTTGCCGGGCTCACCAGGGGATGTGGCAGGCCGTGCCGTGCTGCTCCTCCGCCATCTGCTGCAGCCTCCGCAGGCGCTGGGCCTGCAGGTGGAAGAGGGTCTTGCGGGAGGGCAGCCCCACGTCGCACATGCCCTTGGGGTAGGGGACGCCGAGGCGGGTGCCCTGCCCGCCGGCCAGCAGCAGCACGGCCACGCGGCTCGCGGCGATCTCCGCCAGCCCTGCGGGAGCACACACGCGTGGGGCCCTCCGCGCCGGCCCCGCGCCGCGCCCCGCCGCCCCGCGCACCTACCGCGGCTCTCCCAGCGCGGCACCAGCCCGCGGTCGCGGGAGGCGCTGCCCAGCACGTCCCGCGGCACCGGCTCCATGCGCGCGTCCAGCCCCGCCGCCGCTGCCGCCCCGCCGCCGTCCCCGCGGGCGCGCTGGAAGAAGCGGTTGATCTCGGCCACGTCCATGCGGCACAGCTCGGCCGCCAGCGCCCGGCGGGCCGCGCCGTCCAGCTCGGACCAGAAGCGCAGCACATGGTCCTGCCCGCCCGCCGCCAGCCGCTCCCGCAGCGCCGCCAGCGCCGCCACCGCCGCCACCGCCGCGTCCCCCTCAGCGCCGGCCGCCTCCATCCCGCCCGCCGCCGTGCGGCCGCCGCCCCCCGCCGCCCTTTGTAGCCGCCGCCGGCCAATGGCCGCGCCCCGCGCCACGTGGTGGCGCCCCCGCCCAATGGGCGCCGGGCAGGGGCGGGACCGCCCGCCCCCTCGGGGCGCCGCCGCCAATGGGAGCGGGGGCGCGCGCGGCCGGCTGCCATGGCAACGCGCGCCACGTCAGCGCGCGGCCCCGCGGGGCTCGGGGGCGGCGAGCGGGGAGCCAAAAGCCCCAGATCCCCAAATCCGCCCCGAAAGGCGCCCAGGGACGGGCCCGCCCGCCGCGCCCGGCGGCCCTGAGGCGGCAGCAGCGCTGACACACGCGCCGCCCGTGCCGTCATCCCAGCGTGACGGGATGTGCTGAACTGGGAGGGACCCCCAAGGGCACCGAGCGCATCCCCCGGCCCCGCACAGCGCCCCTGGAGCCGCGCCAGGCTCGCTGCCGGGACGGGGCAGTTGTGCAAGCAGCATCCCCCGGGCAGGCTGTGCGTCAGAGGCGGCTCGCCCCTGGCTGCCTTCCTTCTGGGAAGCGCCCCTGCGGGCCGTGAGTCAGCGGTGCTGCCGCAAGAACCGAGCCCCGAGTGACCGGGAGGGGACGCGGCGGGCCCGGCCAGGCTGAGGCCTGCGTGGGGCTGTGCACAGCTAACCGGGGGTACAGTCAGAGGAAAGTGAGGATTTTCACTAGTGTCTTAACGGCAGTTATAACAGCACGGAAATTACAGGGTAAATCACAGTTACCGCTCCCTGGATGGAAGGCGGCTGGCAGGACTTGATACGCATTCCAAGATGATGTCCCACACACACACATGCTAAGGGGGATGGAGAATGGGGAAGCAGAGTGGAGACACAACATCCAGCCTTCCCGGAAATCCTCGCGGCGAGGGGGAACTCGATGGTAATGCAAGTGATACAACCCCAGGAGATGGGGAAGATGTCCTGCTGCTGAGCCACCAGCTGCAGTGAAATCCCCCTCCTTAGATGAACTTGCTTTGTGTTAAAGCCTAACAATGCTGTTAACAGCCCCCTCCATCCCACAGCTACGAGCACCCCTCACTGGAACTGGAAGGAGTTCTGGCAAACACCAACGCTGGGTGACAGCCCTGTCCCCCCCGGTGCTGTGGCGTTTCAGTGTCCCACAAGAAGGGCACGCTGGACAAGCAGCTCGTACTGAAGCATCGTTTATTAATCACCTGGATCAAGCACACATCTGCTCGGCAACGGTGCGTGACGGGATACAAGAGCTGACATGGAACCCGAAGGGAGGCACGTGGGCACAGGATCCGGCACGGCAGCAGCAAGTGCACTGAACCCTCTGGGAAAACCTGGCTGCAGCACCGTGCTCAGGCTGTGCTGCTACGAGGCTGAACACCAGGGAGAATCAAATTAGGAGTACAGCTAAGATTGGAGCTGACTTGTGCTTTGGCCAGTGATTTAAACACCAGTTACCCTACGGCTAGGGTAGGATGTGCAGGTTGGTGCTACACCGAGGGTTACCAGGGGGAACAGCACAGACCAGGAAACCCAGCGAGCATCTGAGTGGAAAGCCTCAACACCTGTGCACCTCAAGCAGGCAGTAATCTGGAGATGAAGAAAGCCAGGCCCATCCCAGACACACCACAACAGACACCTTGGACTGAATCGCCATGCACACTTCAGATACAATCTAGAGTTAAGGAACTCAACGGTTTTAGCAGGGCTAAAACTCATGCCAAGACACCAACAGGTCTGAGACACCAGAGTGAGCTTCATCTTGATAGAAAAAGTCTTTGAAGGCAGAGGGTGAGGAATAACAATACAATGCTTCTAAACCTCCCTGTACTCCACAGACTGCAGAAGGGTGCATCCAGTGACAGGACAGAGATCAGTATCTTCAACTCTTGCCAGGAGGAATATAAAGAAAAGCAGCTTTAGGGCTTTTACCCAGCTCAGTGCTCAAGCCTGGTCAATGAACATCTGGAGAAAAAATGTCTGGTAGCAGGAGTTTGCATTTTGATCATTTACTTAGCCCCCATTAAAGAAGCTGAACAAAACCCCAGCCAAACTCTGGTGGAACAGCTGCCATGCTG
Source organism: Luscinia megarhynchos (assembly GCA_034336665.1). NCBI lineage: Eukaryota > Metazoa > Chordata > Aves > Passeriformes > Muscicapidae > Luscinia > Luscinia megarhynchos. The sequence goes on from CM067571.1 coordinate 25,505,947, forward strand.
CAGGAACAGGCCGCAGCTCCTCTCTGAAGATCAATCCTGGCACAGCTTTATCTTTAGTTGAAAGAATTCTGACTGAAAAAGTCATGCTTGAAAGATGACAGAGCTGCTCCCAGTCCCAGACAAATGCATGTGAGAACCTTAAACACATTTAATTCCATTCCTGCATCCCAGCATCTCCCTGCACCAGTGCTGCTGTAGGTGACAGACCTCACACCCCTGCACCCAGGGGAGCTCCCAGTGGCCCCACCTGGGCTGGCACCCAGCAGGGCAGGAGCTTTGGGGTCTGCTCCTGCCAGCTCAGTGCTGCTGACATGGTGCCACACACCATGTCATGTCTGGACCAAAGTGCTCTGACCCCTGGCTGAACCTGCAGGGACAGCAGGAACACAGAGCTCAGGAGATCAGCCAAGACCCAACCATACTCTAAACACTGCTCTCCACATAGGGAAAAACCCTCACCCAGTTAATCATTCCATTCCTCCCAGACACTAAAAGGTGCTTCACTAAAAGGACAGATAAATTAAAAGCAATGAATCACATACCCCACCATAGCAAAACAGCTATGTACACCAAAGTAGCATCATTCCCACAAAAATCTGATCAGCAAATCACACCTTAAAACTCATTGTGGGATTTTATTTTTCTTCTTTCCCCTGGCAAGCCCAGCATCTCAAAGGCAACAGAAGAATTCAGAGATTGGTCCTTTCTGAGGGAGTTTGGTAAGGGCCACAGTAGACAGGACTGTACACCAGCACAGAGAGCAACTCAGACTCGTGAAATGCTACAGACGTTGGATCTCCTGACACACCACGCACAAGGCAAAAAATCAAGAGGAACTTTTTAAGTGCAGGATTCCAGCAAGTCCAGCATCAGCAAGATGCAAACAGTAAACTGCAAGGTAATTCAGGTATTATTCCAGGGAAGGTCAGGGATGGTTCAGGCAGCTGTCCACAAGTATTTCATCTGAAGGAAAGAATTCAGGAGGGCTTTCACCTCGATAAAACTGGGACCAAGACCACAAGCCAGAACACACTGGTGACTCTCTAAACAGGGCTGTTTCACACTGTGCCCATGAGGAGCAGAGTGCCCACCGTGGAGGGAGAGGCCCTGCTGGGTGCATGGGTTTGGAAATCCCTGGGAAACAGCCTCTGCCTGCCCCAGGGCAGCAGCTGACTGCAGCCACGGGAGCAGAGCGTGCTCTGGGGGAAGTGATGCTGCTCACCACAGCGCCTTCCCCCAAGGCATGCGGCTGCTGTCCCTGACACTGTGAAACACCTTCTCCTGGCCAGTCCAGTCTGATGACTGATTAAGCCCTTTCAGTACAGGATCTCAGAGTGCCTCAAGCCCTTTTTGTAACCTATGAAGGACCAAAAGTGTCAGTGCTTCTAATCTACAAGTCTTAATGGGTTAATGCAAAACCAAAACGCACAACACAGAAAAGCCAAGCGTGGGACCTACAACGGACAAGTATTTGTTCTTGTAAGACTCCCAAGGCAGGAGTCCTGCTGTGACACAAAGAATACTGTGTGCTGTAGCACTCCTTCCCAAAAATATCACCCAAAGATGCTTACATATCACAGATGATTTGGCATCAGAGCTAGGAGCATCAGTGCCAGCACAGGGTATGTGCTAGAAAGATGAATCCACACGGTGGGGTTTTCACATCTACTCAGGCTACAAAGTGCTTACAGGTTGTGTTGGGACTGGGGCTGGCACTGCTCTGACCAGGTCTCCCAGTCAGTCCCGGCCCACCCCAGGCATACAAGCAAGCTCAGCTCCCCACAGGCAGCATCATCCACACCTCAGTGCCCAGCCCAGCACGAGCTGCATGGCTCTGCTCAGGTCAGGACAACGGGGTAATCCCACAGGCTCAGCAGATCCAACTGCATTGCCCCCCTCTGCTCTGGGTGAGGAGAAGACTCAGAAGTCCTCCTGGTCTGCTTTAGAGAGGATAGTGTTTCTGCTTCCTTATTTATAACAGGTATCATCAAAAAGCAGGCAAGCCTTCCTCCTCCTGCAACACTGGAGAGGAGGACTTGCTTTATAGGAAAGCTTAACAAAGAAATCCTCTTCCCCAAGCCAAGCCCAAAACTTTGGTCTCAGTTCCAGTCGGGGAGAAGCCCTTGCCAGATCTGCTGGGCCTCCCGGGCTGCCCCCGTCCCCTGCTGCCAGCCCAGTGCCCCGGGCAGAGCCACACCCCCTGTAAACGAGCAAGCACAGCACACACACAAGCACACGCCTAAAGCGTCCCGGCCTCCTCAGCACATCACAAAGCAGCAGGGAAGTTTCAAAGCCCATTCAAGTCCTTTGCACCTCTCCTTCACAGAGACTGGGAAGCAGGGCTAGGAAGCTCTTTTGCACATTCAACTGTAAAACGTGAGGAAGAGGAGCAAGACAACTCTCCTGATTGTTGCTACTGCCTACAGCAAGTTTTGGTACAGATATCCTCTCTTATAGGCACTCAGTGGGTAAAACGTAGCCACAACAAACTTGCCATCAAAAATCTTTCCAGTCAGCATCTTTTGGGCAGCTTTGGAATCACCAGCATTTGCATATTCAACAAAGACCTGAAAGAGAGAGAGGAGAAGTAGGACCTCCAGTGCACCCATGCCACTTGCCCCCTCCCAGCCCCTGCAATGGAGGAAAACCATCCCTAAACAATTTTTCCCCTCCAACCTTGGTTGAACAGAGAGCACTGGAGCTAAGAGTCGAATCTCTAAACTGGGATTTCATCTCCTGCCCCTCCCTTTGGTAAGATGGGAGGAAGTATGCTGGTGGTCTATGCCCTCAGCAATTCCTCTCCCACCCATTGGCTTCTCCCTCTCATTCCTTCCATCCATGCTAAAACTGACTGGCCAACCTTACATAACCAGGAAGGAACCTGTGCTGCTCTTCAAAACAGCCATTTATTTTTAGCACTGCCATCAGCCAGGAGATTTGCAGGCACTGAGCAGCAGTCCTCCAGCACATGGAGTGCACATAGGAACACACATACAACCTCTTCCCTCCACTCACTTACTTGGCCTTTACCAGGATTCTCCTTTGGAATAAGCAAGGAAACCACCGGTCCGTATTTCTGACACTCCTCCCTTATGTCTTCCAGGATATCTGGGAAAGGAAAGAGCTGGTTGGCTTTCACTTTGCAAACTAGGTTGAGCCAAGAAACAAGTGAAGCTGAGATGAACACATCAAGAACACCCAGACAACAAATATTCCTTTCCTCTCTACTTAAAACAAACAAGCACGAGGTGACACAGCAGAAGCTGACGCTACTTAATGGCCACGTAATGAGATGGAAATGTCTGAACTGAGGCTCAGGAACCGAGCCCTGCAGGCAGTGAACCTCCAGCAGCAGGTTCCAGTAGCTAAAACATGGGGGATTTAGGAGTGCCTGCTGTGGCACTTGGAGGAGGGGAGCTGAAGGAGCTGGCACAAGCCCTTCTTTGTGTGAGCAAACTCGGCCTTTCAGCTCATGTCCCCAGAGCTCTGTCGTTTGTGCCACTCACAGAAATGCAAATCCCACTACCATGCCTGCCATCCACCACACTTCAGGAACTCCAGTGAGATATTATAGTTCTTGCTGAGATCCTGGGCAAGTTCATTAGCAAATTTGTAAGGATCTGTGGTCTTTGGCTTCAGAGTCCTGTACATATCCAGCAGAAGCTCAGAGCACAAACACATTGAGAATTTGGTGGGCATCTAACCAAAGAAGAAAATATTTTTTTTTTTAAATCTAGGATCCTTCAAGAATTCCCTACAAGTTCTGCTGTCTCTTTCAATCTCATTCCATTCTCTGTTGGTGCAGTTGACCCCTTTGCAACCAAAGCTCAGCTGGGCAGCTCTGTTTGCTGCCTATTTTCTTGTGCCTATTAATTGCTCACCTGCTTGCTCTCACATTCCCAAAGCCACAGAAAACAGTGTGCAAGACAACACTGCTATATGGGAATTGCACCAACCTTCATATTCTTCTTCACACTGCAGAGAAGCATCACTTAGAACATTTAGCAGCCTCAGCACAGGAGTGGGGAGCATCACCAAATCTTCAATATGGGGAGCTGTTTGACAGCCACAGAATTAAAGAAACAAAGTCAATGTCAAAGGAGCAAGCAAACAGGAAGCTGGCTCAATATGCATTGTGATACTCAAGCACCTACTGCTCTTTGCAGTACAGTTTTGCTTCTCTCACTATTAACTGCATTTATAGTCTGAATTCTCCATTTCCATCTTACCTTTACTTGTGCACTGACACTTCCAAAGGGTTCTCTCTCTCTCTATATATACAGATATAATTATATCTGTATCTATCTATCTAATGCCAATAATTGCACTCTGCAATTATTCAGAGGCCACCATTTGAAATTGTTTTTCGAATTAAGACTAGAATTGTGTCTACTCAGCCAGTCTCAGAAACTGATGTGACCTCAAGAACTGTGCTAGCTGAACAAACTACCCCATCTATATGGAGATGTGAGAAGATCAAAGGAATGCTCTGCAACTGCCTCTCCTGTCACTGCTTCCAGACAAGCTGAAAACAGGCTGGCCAGCTTCTCCAATTCCAATTCTTCAGCTGTTCTAAGGCACAGGCCTCAGATCTCCTTAGAGTATCTTTTAGTTCCTCCCTGAACACCACATAAACTCCTCCTCCCCTCAAAATCCAGCTTCAATCCACCGTTTTGAAGACCACCATACTTAAGCTACTAGATCAATGCAGTGCTGTAGAATCAGGCATGGCCACAAGGTGTGTGAGCAGTGATCCTGTGAAGGACTTCTCAGTAGCAGAAATGAAGCCCTTTGGGTGCTGGACATGGGGCACTTGGCTCTAGAAAACAAGCAGCTCCAGGATGGCCTGGAGCAGGGCAGCATAGATGCCATGGTAGGAGAAGGCAACAGTCAAGGAGAAAAGGCTAATGACAAGCTATGAGAGTCACATGCTGAGGATAATCAGCCCTCCAAAAACTCAAAGCCATAGGCCTGTCACTTCTGCAGGAAAAAAAAAGCTTGATTTCATGTTCCTGCACACTAGTAACAGGCCACTATTGAATCTAAGATCTGGGCACCCAACTTGCAGTACTTGGAGAGCATTGATGTGTTTATTTGTTTTGGCAGCTACAGAAGCTGAACACAATAGCAGGACCTCACAGCTCTGCCACTTGACAGAGAGAGGGAAGAGAAGAGGGAAATGGCCTCATTCCTCCAGTCTGAGCCTTCTGGCCATGCCTGCAAAGTGAGCTGTTATTTCCTAGGAAATGCTTCTCCCAGCTAAGCACACAATGCCTGTGAGGGAGCTGTCATCTCTGCCAGGCACAGTCAGATGCTGATCTCACAGTGCAACAAGAGATGCAAGGCAAGCACAGATGCTGTGAATCTCCTGCCTGTCATGGCAGAGCCCTTAGGAAAAGCTCAGAGTGTGAAAGGCCTTATCAGTACAGATGATACCCAGAGAGCTCTCAGGGCAGCCCTTTGAAGAACCAGGCATGTTCCAGCTCCTAGTGCACCTCCAGTTCCACAGGACTATTTGCAACCAAGACACACCAGATGAACTGAAGGCTGAAAGAACATTTAAGTGTCACCATGGTCTTATATGCCACCCTTTTTATTCACAGAATCACAGAACAATTTCGGTTGGAAAAGACCTTTTAAATGCTGAAACCTGGCATGGCCAAGCCCACCACTAAACAATGTCCCCTGGTGCCACATCTGCACATCTTTTAATGGGCACAGTGACTGCACCACTTCCCTGGGCAGCCTGTTCCAATGTCTGACAACCCTTTTGCTGAAGACATTTTTCCTGACAACCCATCTAAACCTTCTCTGGTGCAACCTGAGGCTGTTTCTTCTTGTCCTGTCCCTGGCTACCTGGGAGAAATGACAGACACTGAAGCAAACCTGTCCTTCATTTCACATGTCTTTTTACAGAGAGTAAGGCAAACCAACCCCTCAGAGAACTCAGAGACACCTGGTGTTGTACCCAAGTGACAAAAGCATTTCTGGCAATCCCCCTCTGCCCTAGGATGTGCTTTCTGCCCAGCTCCTCTGCAAATGCCAAGTGACACCAACCACACTGACAACACAGGAAAGAACCTGAAGAACAGGAAAGTCAAGACTTAGCTGTAAATGACAAGGAAAGCTATTCTCAGCTGTCTTTGCTCTAAACAGAAGAGCCGTGTCCAAGTGAAAGGCAAGGAGAGATCACTTTCTGAGGTGCTGGGAAAGCAGCACTAAATGCTTCTTTGTGCAGACAAGCGTATGTGCAAAGAAAAGAAGCAGCAAAGAGAACTAAGAAAAATGGCAGCTGTTATATAAACTCCAAGCACTAACCACAGAAGCACCTTCCTCAGTACAGTTAGAGGTCTGTGTGTTTGAAACCAGCCCAGGAAGCACTGCCAATATACAATTCCCTCTGCTCTAAAGCAGTCCTGGCTGCAAGGCTCAGCTTTGATTAGAACAGCCCCAGTTTCTGAGACACATATGAAGTTTGAAAACAGGAATGAATTTGTTACCTTTGCCTAACATACAGAAATACCAGTATCTGTAAGAAGCAATACTTAATAATCTTTGCTGCAAGGTACAGCAAGGAGCTAAGAAAAGCAGGGGAAATGCTAGCTCAGCCTGAAGCATTAATTTATGCTGCAGAAAACGTGGATGCACAGCTCACCACTGGTGCTCTGGAAAGCAGACAAGCTCTGGAGAATGCTACTGAGCTGCATTTGGAACAGAAGACAAGGAGGGACACGAGCCTAAGCAGGAGGTTTCAGCCCACCTTTGCTGACTGCCTGCAAGGCACGTGGGGAGGTCTTGAGGAAACACCACTGCTTTATTAGATCAAAGGGACAGCACCAGATGAAAGTGACAGTGACATCTGCCCATGACCTGCCAGGTAGGTCACTGCAGGCCAGTCACTGCAGAAACAGGCTCACACCACAAACACACTGGGACTGTCTGACCTGTGCAGAGGCAACAGCCACTGCCCCAAGCACTCACATTCCTGGTGATTTCTGAACTGGGAAACACTTGGGGTAAGAAAACCCACCCACTCACCATAAACAGCACTGCACTCTTCAAAAGCACCTCAGTCAGAATGTTAGGCAAATATCCTGGTTATTTCCGTGCCCTCAGATGAATGCTGCTGCCAATACACTCTTGAGGGCAGAGTCCAGCTAGGAAAAAGTGACAGCCTGTGGGGCTGGAGGAGCAGGGCAGCACTGAGAGCACAGGCATCACTCTGACCTCCCTCCTGTGGTGCCATGGAGAGCTGGCAAGTGCCACAGAGGAGCAGCAACAAGGCCAGACCAAGAAACAACAGTTAAAACAACAGTTAATTGCCCTCTGTGCTGCTTCCAGCACATGCTGAGACAGTCCTGAGCAGGGGCCACAGCTTACCAAAGGGAATGCTGAAGAATGGGCTGCACAAAGCCTTCTCAGCAGAGGCTCGTTTTCCTTGGTCACAATGAAGCATGCTGCAAGAGAAGACACCTTTATGTTCACACATGTGACATTCCTGCACTGACACATCCTACTCAGCATAGAGGAACACCCTCTCTTTGGGGTGGTTATGGCACAAGGAGAAGAATGGGAAGCACATCTTGCAATGTGGATCCCCTGAAAACATTTTGGGGAGATTGCAGAGCAGGCTTTCCTTGTTGATGTCTCTCAGCACCAAATAATGAAAATTGCTCACCTACAAGTCTACAAGGAACACAGCATGTTCCAGCTCCACATCCTCAGGCCATTCATCCCACACCCCAGGCATGCATACAGCCTCATGAGAGTGATCACACTCCAAGGTGCTCCCACATCTTTTCACAAATGGGATTCAAAGCAGCTAACAACCCAGAGCTTGACTGAGAATGTTCCAAACTTGGCTTTACCAGGGGCTCCCAATGTTATTTCTGCCAAACTGTCCTCATTCCCTCTGTAGCCTCAGAGCACAGTCACAGGACACTGAAAACAATCCCCTTGGCAGACTCCTCAGGAGAGCTGCAAAAGTGCCTTTGAATCTTGGCAGCAGTGGAGAGCAGTACTTTCTGCCCCCTCCCTCATTTTTATGATAACAATCCCCAAAAGCAGCAAAGTCTGCAGTTTTCCCCAAATACAATCTCTCAGCTGCAAGTGCAAAGCACTGAAACAGCAAATGATCGACATCATGACTGATAATCTCTGTGTGCTTACTCCAAAGTGTGCCAAAATCAGAGGAACTGAAACATCTCTGCTAATGCTTGCACTTGTTACCAGCAGCGGAAGATTTAAAAAAAAAGAAAAGGAAGTGTTAGGTGTGGGCTCTAAGTTGCTAAGAGCACATCTTTAATCACCAGTTATCCAATATGCTACAGTACCTTTTGATAAGGTCTCTGAGGTGATAAGCTGGAATGGCTGAATTAACCACCCCCTCACTGGCAAATATGCGATCAATGATGGCAGAACTGTTTGTCTGGAAGAAAAAGAAACACTGATTAGGGAAGTGAAAACCAGACTGGGCAAAGCTTGCAGTATCCTATCGTTTACCAGAGTGGATGCACAGGGCTGTGGTTCTCTGGGGGGTTTTGTGAGGGATTCCCAATGCCCAAGCCTCATATGTTAAACTAGCAGGCTCACATCAAATCAACTTTTTCCCATTTGTCAGCAAAAGCTGGTAACTTCCACATGCAGGAAACTTTTCTGCTGCTGTGGAAACTGTGATGCTGAAAGGATGCTCTTTCTGGGAAGGGGAACACAAAAAGTTATTTCACACAGAACAGAGGACAGTCAGGCTCCAGGCTCACAATACAGAGCCTTCCTCTTGTCTTCTTACAGACTTACAAGAAGATCCCCAAATTACAGCTAACATTAAACTAAAGCCTGCAAATAATTCCCCTGCCACTGTGCTGCTGAACTAGCTGACAGCCATCAGCTGATCACTGATTTTGTTCTTCCTCCTTTGCCACAACTACAGCCAGCACAGCTTGCCTGCCAAATCCAGGCAAGCCACAGGCTCCAGAGAGAGACTCCTGGAACACTCCTATTTCAGTAACCTGAACACAAGCAGCATTCAGACATGCCAGTCCCACAGGGCAGGTGGGTCTTTAAGGCTCAGAAACCTTAATTCTCAAGGCAATAGGATTAGATAAACATCCTGGAAACACTACCTAGTTGCCAGGTGCTACCTCACAAATCCAGATTAGGAACACGAAGCAGAAGGATTCATCTGGTGCAAGCAAGAACTGTCTCACCTTCCATTCCTGAGATTGGACTGTATGTTTCAGTTTCATTCCTGAGAACATTTCCAGTAGAACGATTCCCAGACTCCACAGATCCACTGCAGAGGTGCACTCTGTCTCACTCTGGAGCCCTGCCTGTGCCAGGCAGTTCTGCAGTTCTGCCTCTGGAGCCCGATACCCGTCTGTTTGAATATATTTCACATCCTACAGGTAAACAAACACATGGAGAAACTTGATTTTCCACACTCAGGTTCTCTACTCCATCCTTAAATCAGCTCTGATATCCCTCCAAAGGGGTCCCCAAAATACTACTGCTAAATTGGAAGAAAGCATTGCAGACCCAGCTATGCAGGGCAGGCAGTTCAACTCCCTGCACTAATGAGCTGAGGAAGAAACAGGACTGTCTGGAAGAAAAACATCTCCCAGCAAAAAAGCACTAACATCTGACCTCTGAAAGACAGCACTGCTGGAGGAAGAGGCTGGATGTCCCTGTGGACTGGCCCCTTAACCTCTCCTACATGCAGATGGTGCTGGAAATTTTGGGATGAGGGTTGAACGCCCACAGTTTGCTCCCCCGTTGGCTGCCTGAGAGCACAACCAGCCCTGCTGCCATTATCCAGGTGCTGATGTTCTCTGGAAGCAAGCAGCTGAAGTGCTCAGACAAGGAAATCATCCAAGGCACTTCCCCTGCACCTCTTCCCTGGAAGCCTCAAGTGCTGCAGCAATCAATACGTGCCCAGCTGCTGTGGCTGGCACAGCAAGAGGAAATGCCCACACACTGCCTGCTCCAGAGAAAACTGGGAATTACAGAATCACACAAGTACTGGCTGGAGGGGCTGCTCTGAAGGCTCCAGTCCAGTCTCCTGCTGCCAGGCAATACCTGGTCTGTCAGCTGTGGCTTTGTCCAGCCAAGTTCCTAAGTGCCCAAAGACAAACTGCACACTGGGTATTTTTAACACGTAGGGAGACTCATTTTAGACACACTGGTGCAACTCAAGGGATGATGGTAGAACCTGCAAGCCTACCTCCTCCTGGATAAGGCACAGGATTAGGAATTCTTACCATGAGAATACATTCAGACCAAGATTATGTGGTTTGCTGACCGAAAATAAAGCTTACAGAAGACATCTTCCAGCAACAGAGCTCAAAAGTGCTTTATGAACTTAAAAATTATACACAAACTGCTCACCCGTGTCCCCCCTCCTATCAGCAGGGAGCAGAACCTCCAGCATGGCAATAGCAGCAACTTGGCAGGCCCCCAAACAACATTCAGAGACAGAGAAAACACTGTGGTCAATGGCACCAGCAAAAAGTGCAAGATGGAATTTCACTCCTACCACCTAAAGCATTTGGAGAGCTGCAAGCAGTTGAGACCTTGCTCTTTGTAAAACCATTCCCTATTAAACAGCAACTGCAGGAAATTTTGTGTAAGGGTAGGCTTGGCAGGGCTGTCACAAATAAAAGCAGCATGGTCTTTGACTCATATAAGGAAATTATGCATGTAGGCTGCAGTCCAAGGCAGGGCTGGGGATGGGACACTGGTACCTGGTGCACTTTCAAAGCAAGGTCAGAAGGTTCACCCACACAACCTGTGTTTCTGAGAAAGGGCAAAGAAAACTCAGCCCAAAGAAAGCAGATTGGAAGCAAATAGAACACCCCAGCAACTAATACGAGGCAACTCACACAGCAAGCAGCAAAACACAGACCTGAATTAAATAAAAATATCTGCATTAGACACAGGACACCAGGAGCATGTATTTTGCTGATAGACAGCAACAGATTATCACCAGAAACTCAGCCAAGAATGTGGGAGAACTGAAGACAACACGGGGGAGTTAAGAAGTCCAAACATTAAAAACAACTCCTGTACCAAAGAATTCAGAGATAGGTCACCCACACAGCCCTCTGATATTCACAATCAGTGGGCTGTACTGTCAATACCAGGTAAACCAGTAAAAAAAGTATATAAATTTCAAACTGCTCAGTGAGTAAAGTGCGTGGAATAGGGACAAACCAGGACAGTGTAGGAAGGCACAGAAAAAAAATATCACCCATCACCCAGTGATTACAGACAAGTGTGATACAAGGTTACCTGATGGAAAGGATGAGAGTAAAGTCTCTTTACTGAGACTCCTCACAGGCTGCTACTGAGAGAGGGAGGAGTGAAAGGAAGATCTATCAAGCCAACAGCAGAATCTTCCATCGGAAGCCATGGAAGAGAATAAAATGGGCAAGGACAAACAACTCAGTACCACCACAACAAAAGTAACAGCAAGAGGACTGAGCAGCAGAGCAGCAAATGGGACAAAGAGTAGCACAGGCAGAGATTCTGTGTGTCAGTAAAGAACAGACACTGCCCAGCCAGGGCACTTTGGATACATGTGGGAAAGAAACATCCAGACTTCCTGAGGAAGGGAGGCTGCTGAAGATAAGGTGAAAGTAAAGGCAAGCACAAGGACACTGCCAGAGATAACACACTTGGCTGGGGAGGCTGATGGCAAAGCCTGGATTACTACTACACCTGATAAGGGATGGTAAAAGGGAATCCTGCATTTCTGGGTGCTCCCACTCGTCTGACCACATAAAAATTTTCCAGGAAGCTGAGACACCACTTTTCTCAGTGCATCATTCACATTGGAATCTGCAGCACAAAGGCTAAGACATCAACAGAAACCAGAGACATGCAAGGAGAATGGCAACACAGCTCCGGTGTCTGTTCTAGTAAACCCTCAGCACCAGCTCAGCTCCTGCTCAGATCAGGTCATTTGGAAAACATCACAGAGCCACACAACTCAACACAGAGCCATCTGCCTCAAGAGCAGCACGTTCCAAACCTGATTCCCCTCCTTGAAGCTAAGTCCAAAGTCAATGAGCTTAAAGCACTCCTCCTCTGCACTCCACAGGATGTTGCGTGGCTTGAGGTCTGCGTGCACGTAGCCTTTGTGGTGCAGGAAAGCCAGGGCCTCCAGGACATCTCGGGCACAGTGCTGGATCATCCACATGGAGCAGCCCTGGTTGCTGGAGTGCAGCAGCAGCTCGGACACGCTGATGTCCAGCAGCTCCAGCAGCAGGCAGCGGGACGGGCCATTGGCAGAGTAGTGGTTGGTGAACACGCCGTAGAGTGTCACTGCAACGAGACACAGGGACAGGCATCGGTAACCAGCTGGGGCAGGCAGCTCAGACCAGCTGTGACACCTGGGTGATGGCAGAGAACCAGGGAAGAAGAAGCAAGGGAAAACCAGCCACGTCACCCCACGAGCTTTGGAGGACAGGCTGGTCTCACAACACTCCCCAGGCTCTGCTGAAGTGACAGGGCCGAGTGCTCCGGTTCCAGGAGTGCTCCAGGACAGTCTCTGGGACATGGAAAAGCACATCCTCGAGGGCAAACTGGACACAGTGACATATCAATCTCACCCCAGGACCAACTTTGCAGAGTGGGAACCCATGTGCTGTCTGGGTGTCCAGGCACACTATGGCAGTAAAAAGCATTTCACGCCGACAAGAAGTATCAGTGGTGGATGAACTTTGGCACTTCCAGCAATCACCTCTCACACACAAGCTTCCTCCCTTCCCAGGCTCATTCCCACCCACGAAGGCAGCCCAGGAGCTGCAGCCCAGTGGGTACACACTGTCCCACCGCTGTCCCGCAGGAACACAGTCCTCGCTGGGGCTCTGGGCTCTGCCCAAAGGAGGACTCTGGGATGTGACCCGCTCTGCCCATCTCTCCTGCCCACCCCGGTGATGTCACCTGCAGATCCCCCACCCAGGGAAGGCGTGGAGCACTGCAGGGAGGCTAATTTGGGGTGTCCAGGCTGGGGCCCTCAGATCTGCCCGCGCAGGGGTGCCAATCCGAGGGGCGTTCGGGAGCGAGCCTGCCTGTGCTCCCAAAGGACGGCAGCTCCCTCCCCCGGCTGGGAGGGCGCTTTGGAGACACCAGCGCGGCAGGGGAGCCTGCCCTGGGGGTGCTCGGGGGCCAGAGGGTGCCCGAGAAGGGGTGCTGGGGGCCCGGGTTGGTGCGGGGCGCCGTTACCGATGTTGCGGTGCCCGCGGAGCTGCTCCAGCGCGGCGCGCTCCTTGCGGAACCCGTACTCGGCGCAGTCGGCGGCGGGCGGCCGGGCGCCGGGGCGGCGAGCGGGGCCGGGCCGCGGCCCCGGGGGCGGCACGAACTCCTTGACGGCGCCGGGAGGAGCCCGGGGGTCCCCGCAGCAGCGCACCCGGTACACCGAGGCCGAGGAGCCGCTGCCCAGCGGCGCCTGCACCTCCCACAGCCGGCCCAGCGCCTCCAGCAGCGGCGGCGCCGCGCCCCACGCGCACCCCGACATGGCCGCCCCGCCTCACATCGCCGTCCCGCCGCCGCCCCGCCGCTGCCCCGGCACCGGCCCCGGCCCCGGCCGCCGCCGCTCTCCGGCCGCCATGACACCGGAAACGGGGCGGCGCGGCGGGCGGCACCGCCCCCGGCGGGCGGGCTCTGGGCCCGGGAGCGGGCGGGGGCCCGCGGTACCGGGCCCGGTGCCCTCAGCCCGCTACGGGCGGCTCCAGCACCCTCAGCACTGCCGGGGCTCGCACGCCCTCCGCCCAAACACCAGCCGGGGCCCCCGTCGGGTCCTGTCCCCTCAGCCGGGCACAGGCGGGCTCCAGCCCCCTCAGCCCGGGCATACCCAGGCTCCAGCCCCCTCAGCCTTCCCGGAGCTCGCAGGCCCTCAGCCCAGACACCAGCCGGGGTTCCCGTCGGGTCCCGTTCCCTCAGCCCGGGCACCCCCTCAGCCCAGTCCCCTCGGCCCGGGCACCCCCCCAGCCCAGACACCAGGCAGGACTCCCGTGCTCTCAGTGCAAAGCACAGCAGGGCAGCCGCGTTCTCCACCCCAATCTCGACACCACCAAAGTCCCCCTCCGCTCCCTGGCTTCCCACCAGGATGGTGCCTGGGTCGTGCAGGGTGTCCTCTCCCATCAAGGAAATGCCACACATCAGTGGGTAAAAAAAAAAAAAAATTTATTGTGCAATCTGCATCTCTTGTCCCAAACCACACACACGCACCCTGACAACATAAATAGAGGGACTGGACTGGCTGTGAGTGACAACTCTTCATTAAGGGGAAGGTTCCCTTGGTATCACAGTGATGGAAGATGCTGGTTCTTCAGAGAGGGGCTACAAGTCCTGATTTCCATCAACACCTACACTGCAGTGCAGACCTGGGCAGCACACACACCCACCCTGTACCTGAGGGTGGATGTGGCCATTAATAGCATGATCATTGTCACAGGGCATGGACACCTCAGCACTGAACACGGGCTCTGTGCAGCTCTGCATCCCTTCACTCTTGAGCAGGGCTTTCCCAGAGCCAAGAGCTGCAGGGCCCAGCACCAGCACAGCATCACCACACCAACAGCAAGGACATGTGTGGCTGCTCCCAGGGCAATGGGATCCACGCTCACAGCTTCCTTCCTTCAGTGGGACAGCGTGGCTTTGGGTGGTGGAAGTCATTTCTTCAGCCCAACCACGCCCTGCGTGGCCCAGAAGCAGTTGTGAGCAGGCCCATCCACGGGCTCCTGGGTTCCTCCAACCCAACCCAGAGCTTTGGAGCTTTTCCTCTGAAAACCGACCTTTGTGGTGAGGATGTACATAAAAGCTCTAAGCAAAAAGTTCCATCTCACAGCTGCTTCCTTGCAATGGCACAGGTGTCCCCAGGCTGGCTAACCCCTATGGTGAAACACTCATCCAGCAGTATCAGAGGACGACATGGCTCTGTGTGTCCCTGTCTCGCAGAGGCTACTGCCCCAGGAAATAAAGGGGAGCAGTGACACTGGCCCAGAACTGCCTGGACAGTTCTGTCCATGGTGGCTGGGACGAGACCAGGATACAAGCAGGAGCTGGAAGGGGTCTCACAGAGAGCTCAGCTCCCTGCCAGAGCTGGGCAGTCCCAGGTGCCCAGGTCTCCTGCATCTGGGGCTCCACTGCGAGGAGATGGCACTCAGCATGGAAACACCATGAGGCCAGCACCTGGAGAAGGCCCTGGGCACATCTGCAGTCCTGGCTCGCTGGCACCAGGCACTAGGGCTGGGTGAGCCTGCTGGTATCCCGAGGATGGGGTATCTCAGCAAGCACAGGGCAGAAGCTGGGAAATCCTCTGAACCAAGGCAGCCAGTGCAGACATGGGAAGTGTGTAGCACTTGTGGGATGCTCACAGGATCCCACACTCCAGCAGAGCCGGTGGGTTTGGGGCAGGCTGGCACTTCTACCCCCTTGGTCCCCAGTTCAGCAAGGCTCCTGGCTGCAGACAGGGTGGCAGTGGCACTGTGGCACGACAGGAGTTTGGCACTGGCCAGGGTGAACAGGCCCAGAATGGGACTGCAGAAGCCCCAGGCTGTGCCCCTCCTGGGAATTTGGAGAGAAGCAGGTTGTCATGGCTCCCCGGAGCCCACAAGGGGCAGCAATGGCTCTTTCCATCCCGAGGCTTCTCCCTTTGCAAAACAGTCACTCCCAAAAAGGCAAGTGGCAGCGAGAGACAAGTCGGGGAGAGCCAGCCCCCACGGTGCCCCTGTCACAGCTACCCACTGCTACTCAAAGGACAGTAGGTCGGGATGGGCCCCCTCCGCCTCCCAGCCAGGGCTGCGTGGCTCTGGCTGCCCTGTGCTCCCTGCTGGCTTGTGCTCCAGCCCTGGTCTCCATGAGGCCTTCTCTGTGCCGGCTGGTATCTCAGTGGCCCTCTCACCCACTTGCCACTGGCTCTCCCGGCTGCCCTTGTGGATGAGGTCGGGCACGGGTAAGGCACTGGTCGGCTGGTCCCCACTGGCCTCTGGGGTGCCCGTCACGCTGGGGACCCCAGGGCATTCTGGAGCAGATGGGTCCCTCACGCCCAGCTGCTCCTCTGTGGGGTCAGGGTGGGCTGTGGCTGGCTCGGGAGGCTCCTCGGTGCCACTGCTCGTGCTGGTCCCCTCCGGCTGCGGAGCGATGAGCATGTCCTGGGGGGTCTTCAGGGCGCGCGGCGTGCGCTTCTTGGTGATGGGGGGCGGGGGCTCCAGCCGGGGAAAGGCATCCAGCCCCACAGCCCTGCAAGCACAGAGGCACTGTTCACACAGCCTGCCCAAGGAGCCCGGGGGCACGCTGCGGGACACTCACCCATGCTCAGCCGCCGGCGCTCCTGCCCCCAGCACGGCCCCCGCGCTGGCGTTCACCGCCGTGGCTCCCAGGCCGGCCGGCTCCCTGCGGCGCAGCAGGTCGCTCACCCTGGCGCCCACGGCCTTGCCCAGGCTGCGGAGGTGCTGGCTGCCGGCGGGCCGGCAGGGCTGGGGCGCGCTGCCCGCCGCGCCGGGCACCGGCACCGCGCTGGCGTTCTCAAACAGGCTCTGGTCCACTGCAGGGAAAGGCACAGACAGCATGTGAGCCAGCCCGGGGGAGCACACCAGCGCCGGGAGAACACCGTTCTGGGGACAATTCTGCGAGGGCTCCCCGTGCCAGGCTCCACAGGGCAGTGCGTGCACAGGGGACCAGCGTGGGGCAGGACAGCGTAGCAGCGAGCCCAGGCCTCCATGTTGGCACTGCCAACACACCGAGAGCTTCTCTCACCTGACACCAGGTACCTGGGGAAGCCAGGTTGTGGAAAAAGAGAGGGAGCAAGCATTTACCAGGGAAGAGGCCTGTCCCTTCCACACTGCCAGGTGAGGGGTGCTGCCCACCCCCTGCTCAAGCCTGTCATGCTGCCTTAAAGATTGGGAGCACATGGGAGTCCCTTGACAGCCACACCCTGGTGAAGCCACAGGGCCTTCTCTTGGCTCTGCACTGCCCACCCCACCACAGCTCCCTCAGCTCAGCTCAGCCAGGCTGGGTCTCGGGGTCTCTGGGTGGCAGCAGGTGCTCTGCAGTCACACCCCACCTCTGAGCTACTCTGGCTTCTCCACCCCGTCTTCTGAGCAAGAGTCCTTCAGCTGTGGGGTACCCCCAGGAGTGCCAGCTCACACCCCCGTGGCTGCCTCCATGTCAGTGTGGGTGTGTGATGGCTCCAGCCAGTTCTGTGGCTGAGCCTGGTGCTGTTCTGGGGCCTCGCTGCCCATCAGCACCCTCTGCCCAACTCTACCTCTGCATCCCAGGGGCACATACTGGGACAGAGACAACCACCTCCACACCCCATGGCACAGGCAGAGAGGAAGGGTTCCCAGCACTGCCCCAACCCCATGGTGGCCTGGGCTCTAACAGGGACCCCCAACTCACTGCAGCCTCTTTCCCCTGCATTCTGGGGCCCCACAGTCCTGCTGAACAGCGAGCTCCCTGCCTGTACCTGCAGCATCTACCCTGGGGTACAACCTACAGCTGTTCATCTGCACCAAGAGCCACCCAGCAGTGCCTGGGCAGCCTCTCCTGCAGCTCTCGGGAGTGTGAGCCACCTGACAACCTCTTGGACAGCTCTCTTCTGGCTCCTCAGATGACTTCCAGCCCCTGAGAGGGGCAGGCTGGCCAGCAGCACAGCCAGATCATGGTCCAGGACAAACTCACTGCTTCCAAGTGCCAGTCTGTGCTCCAGGATGGCAACCAGTGCACGCTGAGCTGCCCCATCTTCCCCACACAGTGGCTGCTCAACACCCAGACCCAGCACAGCTCCCAGAAGGGCCAGAGAGCAGGAGCTCCAGGCACATGGGGCTAGAGCCCCCAGGTGTCCCTGCAGCCCCCAGGTGTCCCTGCAGCCCCCGAGTGTCCCTGCAGCCCCCAGGTGTCCCTGCAGCCCCCTGGGTGTCCCTGCAGCCCCCCAGGTGTCCCTGCAGCCCCCGAGTGTCCCTGCAACCTCCCAGGTGTCCCTGCAGCCCCCGGGTGTCCCTGCAGTCCCCCTAAGTGTCCCTGCAGCCCCCAGGGTGTCCCTGCAGCCCCCAGGTGTCCCTGCAGCTCCCCAAGTGTCCCTGCAGTCCCCCCAAGTGTCCCTGCAGCCCCCGGGTGTCCCTGCAGACCCCCGGGTGTCCCTGCAGCCCCCGGGTGTCCCTGCAGCCCCCCGGGTGTCCCTGCAGCCCCCCGGGTGTCCCTGCAGCCCCCGGGTGTCCCTGCAGCCCCCAAGTGTCCCTGCAGCCCCCAGGTGTCCCTGCAGCCCCCCAAGTGTCCCTGCACCTCCCCGGGTGTCCCTGCAGCCCCCCGGGTGTCCCTGCAGCCTCCCAGGTGTCCCTGCAGCCCCCTGGGTGTCCCTGCAGCCCCCCGGGTGTCCCTGCAACCTCCCAGGTGTCCCTGCAGCCCCCTGGGTATCCCTGCAGCCCCCCGGGTTTCCCTGCACCTCCCCGGGTGTCCCTGCAGCCCCAGCAGCCCGGCGGCTGCCACGGGAGGGCACTGCTCCATCACTCCTGCCAGCAGCAGAATGAATTGTTTCAGGAGCAGCCAGCTTCTGCCTGGACTCTGCTTTTCGTCTACACTACACTTCTGCCATCCTTTAAGAGAGGCTCTTCCCTACTCTTCCTTCTCCAGCAGCCAAAACTTCCCCAGCCCCTTGCAGTGCTGATTAGCATCTCTGCATCAATGTGGGGAGCTCTGCAGATCAGCCCTGAGACAAGGGCAGTGGCTGGAGGGCAAGACTGAAACACCTCTACGGGCAGCAATATTCTGGGCACCTTCTCTCGTGGGCATCCTGTGGCTGGGGAGGAAGCTCAGGCTGGAGGGGGTCTCTGCAAGGGCAGAGGATGCCACTGCTGGTGCTGGCACTCAGCACGGAGAGGGAAGGAAGTACAGAAAGAGAGAGTCAGTGAGAAGAAAGAGACAACAGAAAGCCTTGAGAAATAGAAAGATTTATTTAGCAAAAGCCGGTTGACTAATGACAACACCCAAGGGTTAAGTGCACTTACATTGACAGATTGGCTTCCCAGATAGATTGAGTCAACAGTTAGTAATACCGGACAGTTGTAGGAAAAGAAAGGACAAAAAATATAGCTATAAAACCCCTGTCAAGGTCCATAACAAAAGTGAGAGGCTAGAGAGGAGTCCTGGAGGCAGTGCTGACTTAGGAGGGGTCATTTACACATGTACACCCATGGCACAGCACGGGGCTGGCAGGATCTTTGGGGCACCTGCCACTGTCCCCTGTGGGCAGAGCATGGGCAGGAGCCCGAGGCTGCAGCTGGTCCTGACAGCCCTGCAGGGCTGGGGCACAGCCTGGGCTCTGTGTGTGGCATGGCACAACCCAGCCTGGGCTCTGTGTGTGGCATGGCACACAGCTCCGTGTGGCAGCTGGGACGCACCTGAGCAGTGGCTCAGGAGATGGCTCCCCCACCTGCTTCCTGAGAAGAGACTTCTGGGATGCTGCTGCTCCTCTCAGGCTCTCCCTCCCCCTGCCCTGTGTGTGCAGCTGTCCTTTCCCCTCAATGATCAGCCTGCCCACATGGAAACCCCTGCCCAAGCTCCACCACCCCTGCCCTGCCCCCTAAGCGCCATGCCTTGTGCGTGCTGCCATGCCCACGCCCTCCTCCCAGCTGGAGCAGCCTTGCCTTTACCTTCAACTGCTGCAAGCTGCCAGTGGGATGCTGGGTCCCCAGCAGAGGGGCTGGCACAGCTGTCCCCACAGCCATGGGGAGGACAGGAGCACCACATACCAAACAGCACCCTCTCACCTCTGCCTGCTGGGTGGCTGCTGCAGAGCTCCCCTGGACACCAGGGCACTGCTGGGGACACTGAAACATGTCCTTCTTTCCTCCCCACTAGACCCTCTAAGCTTCTCAAGTCCATCCAGTCCTCTCACATGGTGGAGGGTGCATAGCTCAGCTCGTGCTGACCCCGGGGGTCTCATCCACACATCACTCCTCAGCAGCCCCCAGGCCCAAGGGGACCAGGGCAGAGAGAAGTGATGGACCTTCCTCAGCAGCCAGGCTAAGCCCTGGAGGAGAGCAAGAGGTGGTGTCAGCCAGAGGTTATTGCAGGCAGAGACAGAGCTGGCAAAGGTGAGAGCAGCATGGAAGCAACAAAGCAAAGCAGAAGCAGGACAGGAGGGAGGATGGGGAGGAAGATAACTGTGCCAAATCCCCACCTCATCGAGGGCTTCCACGTGAAGCAGGGTGGACAACAGGACTTTGGTTCATGCCCCTTCAACCATGGCCTCTTAGAGGCTCAGCACCAGGCAGGTGATAAAAGTGTTTGCAGAAAAGGAACAAGCTCTGGCTCCCTTGGAGGCCCCCACAGATGGCTTTCAGCTGTGTCTCAAGGGCTGGTGGGGAACCCTGAGATCTTGGATTCACTTTTCCAGAGGTGTAATGAAGCACCCCTGCAGACACCAGCAGTTCACTCCCCATCGAGTGTGCTCATCCCTGAAAATGCCAATGCCAGCACTGCAGCTCCCAGCCTTGGTCTGGGGCAAAACAACTGCTCGGAAATGGGAGGGTTTGTCTATAAAGCAAAGCAGGGAGTTTGTGGTGACGGGAACTGCTTGAAAATGTGACTTGAGAGCACGGGGAACGCTTTGAAACCTGACAGCTGGGCCAAGGAGCCATTGGATGATGAGGGGAGGACACTCCACAGCTTGGTGCTGCATGCCCTGGCTCCCTGCTCCACTGCACTGTGCCTTCCTCTCTGCTCCACAGCCTGGCAGAGGAGCGGGCTCCACCTGCCTTGGCACAGATAAACCCTGTCCTGGAAGTGCCACATCCTCCTGCCAGCAACTGCCTGCACCAGGCCGGCCTGAGCAACCTCCTCTCAGCCCTTCAGATCCTTTCCAGGCTCATCCCCACTGTCCCTCAGTGCCTCACGTCTCACTCACAGACCCACTCTGACAGTGCACCGTCACCAACCCTCACCTAGCACGGCCCTGCTATCGTCCCCACCCTGCCCAGCACGCAGAGAGCCAGAGCAGCTGCTCTGTCCTGGCTCACCACCTTGGAGCTGCCCCCTCACCGTCCTAGACTGCTCTCCATTCCCCAGCAGAACCCTTCCTCTGCCTGCTTCCCAGCAGCAGCAGAAATGCCTTGCCTCTTCCTGACCTTGACACACACTTTGAAGGGAGATGGGGCCAGGGGGGAGCACGAGGAGCTGTCAGCCTGCAAAGCAGGGATGCTGCAGCTCAGCACACGGCTCCATCCTCACCTCCACGCTCCCGACCGGGCGCTGCAATCTCCTGCTCCCTCCTCTGCCCCCCTCCCTCCCTGCCAGGGCCGTGGGGCTGCTCCAGCAGGTCCTGGCAGCGCTGCACCACCTCCTGCTGACCCCTAGACCGCGATCTCGTCCTCCAGGCTGTCGCCCAGGTCCTGCCTGGGCTGCACGTGGAGCAGGCGCGGCGGCTCCTCCTGGGACCAGGAGTCGCGCTCCTCGCTCTCGTCCGTGTTGGACTCGTACTCGGAGGCGATGCCCGACTCGCGGAACTTGATGAGCTCCAGGCTGCCCAGGGCGGGCTCGGGGGCGGCCGGCCCCGCCTCGGGCAGGAAGCGGTAGCACTCCAGCTTCACCAGGCAGTCGTTCCTACCTATGGGGCTGCCCAGGGCGCTGGGGAAGGCCGGGCTGGGGCCCAGCGGCGGCGGCTGCGTGTCCTCGGGCTGCGGGGTGGTCGGGTCGCACAGCACGGGCAGCGCGTTGGAGCGGAAGGTGATCTCCAGCAGACTGTCCTGCGAGCCTGCTGCAAGAGAAGGGCACGGCTGAGAGGCACGGCTTGCCCTGGCCTGTCAGCGCTGGGGGACAGTTTGGGTATCAGCCTCTGCACTCTCGCTGTTTTGTATTTGGTGTCACTAATGCCAGGAGCTGCTGCTGGCCACTTAACTATCTTCCAGCCCAGCTCCTGCAGAGAGCTGATGGCCACATCTGCTGGAGAGGAAGGTCGAATTGGGCAGGTATGGAGCTGGCCTGGAGCATGCAGGCACTGGGGAAAGCAGACATGGAGCTGATGGAGGCAGGTGCCTACCTGTCCATAGCCCTCCCAAGCCCCTTCCACACTGCATGCAAGCACCCTGCTGCACACGCACAAGCCAGGCCAGAAGGGCACAAATATCCCTCTGGAGATGCACAAAAAGCCCCGAGCAAAACCCCCACATGCAGGTGCCCCACAGCCCTGGCCAGCTGCGAGGGGACAGGAAGGGGCGGCAGCGCTTACTGGTCGTGTTCCCCGCCAGCTTCAGCTCCAGCTCCTGCACCTGCTTGACCAGGAGTGAGATGTGCTGCAGCAAGTCCTTGTTCTGGAGCAGCAGCTGGTGCACACGAGCCTGGGCCTCCAGCCGTGCTGCTGCTTCTGCTGCCAGCTGGTCCTTCAGCAGGTGCACCTGGACAGGATACAGCAGGTGAGCAGGGCACTGCTGCTCCAGGGACAAGGGCTTCGACTCTGGCCAGCCCTGCTCCTCTCCAGGGCTCACCAGCACCCCAGCCATGCTGTATGAAGCAGCATTCCCTGTGGGAACTGCAGAAGGGATGGAGAGTGTGTGGGTGGTGTCACCCCAGGGCTCAGCACATTGTCCCATGGCCTCCCAGACGGAAAAGCCCAAAGGACTGAGCTGTCAGTGGTGCAGTGAGCTCGGGGATGTGCATGGAAGGGGCAGCACTGAGCTGTCAGTGGTGCAGTGAGATGGGATGTGCATGGGAAGGGCAGCACTGAGCTGTCAGTGTGCAGTGAGATGGGATGTGCATGGAATGGGCAGCACTGAGCTGTCAGTGTGCAGTGAGATGGGATGTGCATGGACAGGGCAGCACTGAGCTGTCAGTGTGCAGTGAGATGGGATGTGCATGGGAAGGGCAGCACTGAGCTGTCAGTGTGCAGTGAGATGGGATGTGCATGGACAGGGCAGCACTGAGCTGTCAGTGTGCAGTGAGATGGGATGTGCATGGGAAGGGCAGCACTGAGCTGTCAGTGTGCAGTGAGATGGGATGTGCATGGACAGGGCAGCACTGAGCTGTCAGTGGTGCTGTGACCTGGGGATGTGCATGGACAGGGCAGCACTGAGCTGTCAGTGGTGCTGTGACCTGGGGATGTGCATGGACAGGGGCAGCACTGAGCTGTCAGTGGTGCTGTGACCTGGGGATGTGCATGGACAGGGGCAGCACTGAGCTGTCAGTGTGCAGTGAGCTGGGATGTGCATGGACAGGGCAGCACTGAGCTGTCAGTGGTGCTGTGACCTGGGGATGTGCATGGGAAGGGCAGCACTGAGCTGTCAGTGTGCAGTGAGATGGGATGTGCATGGGAGGGCAGCACTGAGCTGTCAGTGTGCAGTGAGATGGGATGTGCATGGGAAGGGCAGCACTGAGCTGTCAGTGGTGCAGTGAGATGGGATGTGCATGGGAAGGGCAGCACTGAGCTGTCAGTGGTGCAGTGAGATGGGATGTGCATGGGAAGGGCAGCACTGAGCTGTCAGTGTGCAGTGAGATGGGATGTGCATGGGAAGGGCAGCACTGAGCTGTCAGTGTGCAGTGAGATGGGATGTGCATGGGAAGGGCAGCACTGAGCTGGCAGTGTGCAGTGAGATGGGATGTGCATGGGAGGGCAGCCCAGGAGCAGCCAGATGGATGCAGCAGGGCACACGCTCTGGATGGTGTGTGTGAGGGCACGTGCAGTGGAGCTGGCCCTGGAAAAGCTGTGGTTTTGGGCAGCTTTCCCAGAAGCAGGGTCCAGGCAGCAGCTCTGTCACAAGGAGGGGCTGCAGCACCACGGATGGCAGGGTGCTGCTGAGGGGGTGGCTCTGGGCTGTGAGCTGCCCTCTCAGCCTGGCTCTGGGAAGCAATGCCTGCAGGGAGCCCATAGGCAGCACTGATCTCAGCACAGCTACCTGCATGCAGACATCTGTGTCCCCAGAACCATGCCTGGAGCTCCTGTCCAGGGCAGCTCTCGATCTGTGTTTGAGCAAGAACTCCAGAAATGTACACTGCACAAGGGAGCAGCAGTGACCTGGGGGCCACTCGGGCTCAGCACTCCTTCCTGACACCCACCTATGGCTCCTACAACTGGACTGGGACCAGGAAAGCACAGATTTACAGCTAAACAAAAAAAAATCCAAAAATAACCAAAAACGAAAATATCCCCACCAAACACAAGAGGCTATTTTCCCATGGCAAGGGGTGCAGTATCTGACAGTTTGGAGCCTTTTGGATTGTGAGCAATGCTACACTTGGACAGACACAAAGGATTCCCCAAGGATGCAGATCCCTCTTCCAGAGGGGAAAACAACTTGGCAGCCTGTGACCCCAAAAGGCATGTGGGCTCTGGAGGCAGCAGCTCAGCCAGAACTGATCCACAAATACTGATTTACTGAAGCGAGAGGAGCAAAGCCAGGGGGCAGCACAGAAATGCTGCTGGAGCCCATAGCTCAGGCCACAAAGGAAGTTGGTGAATTGCAGCGAGCTCTGTGCAGGGTCAGGGAACAAGAAAAGCTCAGGTAATGAGCTGAATAAAGCAGCCAGAGCTGCTTCCATGAGAAATAGCTGCGTGGAGAATGAGCTGCACAGCCCAGGCACACCCCAGTCACACCTGGGGGCAAGCAGAGCCAAGCAGTGTGCCCCAGCCCCACCACTGCCCCTGGGAAAGAACAGAGGGGACAACCTGTGCCACGGCCACTTGTGTCTGCTGCTGCTGCTGCTGCAGGAGCTGCTGGAGAAGCTGCATCTGGTGGTGGGCAGACAGGGGTGTTCCCAGGTCGGGCAGCTGGGCAGATGAGGGCAGCAGCATCTTGGGCGACGCCGTCAGGATATCCTCAGGGTGGAGGCAGCTCTGCAAAACACCAGTGCTGGAGGTGTGATCCCCTGGCACCCACCTCAGAGAGCCACACACGAGCTGTGGCACAGAGCAGCTGCCCAAAATACCCAGAAAAGAAGCAGCTAATGCTTTGCTGAGGGTGCTTTGGAAACAGTACTTTTTTCAGTTTCAACAACAACCCCAACACTTTTGTAGAAAATTCCCGAAGAGGCGTGGGAATTTCCACTGTATCCAAAAAGTCTTTTATTTTTGTGTTTTTGGTGGAGCCCAGCTCTGCCCCAAACCCCTTCCGTGCGGCTGCACAAAGCTGAGCCTCGGCTCTCCAGGAGCGCGCTGGGCCCCAGCCAAAGGGCAGCGCTGCAGCGGCACACAGCTTTGATCAGGGAGCTGGGGAATGCTGCACAATCCCCTCCTGACCCCAGAGCCCCGGGGATGCACGTCACAGCCCCCAGGCAGCTGGGCCAGCAGCGGCACCCACCTCCTTGCCCACGGCGTCCAGGTCGGTGACGCCGCGGCTGAAGTCCAGGATGTCGGCGCCGGGCAGCGGCAGCTCCACGGCGTCAATGTCGGTCTCCTCGGCAGAGGCGGCCGCTCTCTCCACGCCTGAGAGGCGACAGGCTGTGGGAAAGGGTCAGGGCAGGGCTGTGGCACCCACAGTGGCCGTGCCCAGCCACCCTCCAGGTAAGAGGCACGGCTGCTGCTGCTTTGTGCTCACCCAGCCCAGCACACCAAGCCTGGCAGCCAGAAGCCCTGATGTGGGACAAACGGGCCACCGAGAACAGAAAACACAGATAAAGCTGGAGAAAGGTAAACAAGAGATTACGGGAAAGAAAAACAAAAAACAGATGCTCTGCATTCCCCAGGGAGCTGCATATCACGGCCGGGACATTGTGTGGAGGAAAACCAAACAATGACCGGTCCAGGGCAGCCCCGTGATTAGGTCATCAGGACAGAACTGGTCACAGAGGCAAGCAGGAAACCACAGCTCAGCCAGGCTGCTGCTGCTGGGATGGGGGGGATCCAGCCCACAGCACGGCAGGGCAGGGAATCCACACACAGACAGGCAGCAGGACCTGCCAGTGGAAGGGTTTGACTAACCTCTCTTAAAACTTCTGCCTCCTCTCCAGCACAGGAGTCGAGGAGCAAAGCTGCTGCTCCCTGGGACCCTGCACAGCTCAGAGTGATGGGGCTGGACCAGCAGCCCCAGCCAGGCATCCCTGCACCCTGTGCCCACAGGGCTGAGAAGGAGGGGGTCTGCAGCCTGCCTGCAGCCCTGACAGCTTTTTGGGAGACCACAAACAGGGCTGTGTCCATTGTGGGAGCTGCAGAGAGCTAGCCCCAGAGCCAGGCATGCCTGGGGACACGAGGAAGGTCTGTGCTGGGGGCCCCTGTGCGGAAGCAGCGAGGGAATGTTTGCAGTGTGTGCAGCCAAGCCTGGAGCACAGCAGGGCAGGCTGCCGTGCAGACCCACTGCCCGGGGCTGTCAGCCTCTGTGACCCACAGCTCCACCCCCCAGCTGTACCTGGCACGTCCAGGTCATCTCCATTCCTCTCACTGTCTGCATCCTCCTGGCCATCAGCGTTCTGCTGCGTGTGCTGCAGGCTCAGCTTGTGGCACACCTCGAACGCCTGGCCCACCGTGCGCACGATCCGCATGGCCTGGCTCTGGAGAGGAGAGAGGAGAGGAGAGGAGAGGAGAGGAGGAGAGGAGAGGAGAGGAGAGGAGGAGAGGAGAGAGGAGAGGAGAGGAGAGGAGAGGAGAGAGAAGAGAGAGAGGAGAGAGAGAGAGAGAGGAGAGAGAGAAGAGAGGAGAGGAGAGGAGAGAAGAGAGGAGAAGAGAGAGGAGAGGAGAGAAGAGGAGAGGAGAGGAGAGAGAGGAGAAGAAGAGAAGAGAAGAGAAGAGAAGAGAAGAGAGAAGAGAAGAGAAGAGAAGAGAAGAGAAGAGAAGAGAAGAGAAGAGAAGAGAAGAGAAGAGAAGAGAAGAGAAGAGAAGAGAAGAGAAGAGAAGAGAAGAGAAGAGAAGAGAAGAGAAGAGAAGAGAAGAGAAGAGAAGAGAAGAGAAGAGAAGAGAAGAGAAGAGAAGAGAAGAGAAGAGAAGAGAAGAGAAGAGAAGAGAAGAGAGAGGGAAGGCAAGGCAAAGGCAAGGGAAAAGGAAAAGGAAAAGATGTAGCTTCAGCTGGGCTGCCTCTGCATGGTGACCCCCAGGCTGGCACAGCTCTCAGGGGTCTCTGTGCTGTCACAGGGTCTGAGACCCCCAGGATGCCCTGGGCTGGCAGCTCCAGTGCAGTGCCATGGGGTCCTGCCCCAGCTGCTCCATCCAGAGTGCACCAGGACAGGGTCCCAGCATCTTTACCTTCTTCTTGGACTTGAAGACATTGCACCTGAAGACATTGCTAGACCCATCCCTGGCAATGTAGCTGAAGATCTTTAGGTCCTGGGAGTCATGAGATACATAGAATATCCTGCAAAGTCAGAATGGAAGGCAGGATGTAAGCAGACACATTACCCACGTGCCCAGGAGACTGCCAAGGCCACAATCAATACTTCCCATGGCACAGGGTGCTGGCAGATGCCCAATCTCTGCAGCACATCCCTGCCAAAGCCCATCACAAAAATTTTTTGGCACTGGTTTTACCTCAGCTGGGAAAATTTGCCTGCTGATTCAGCAGCAGCAAATATTTTGCAAAGGCAGCACGGGACTTCTCTGCTCAGCCCCTGGGGACAACATCAGCAGCCCAGGAGCCCTCCAGGGATGGAGAGGAGTAAACCCCATTCCTGGCCTGCTCACAGAGCTGGATGCCTTGCCCAGCTGCCTGCCACCCCCTCCCCAGCATGGCTGGGGGCCTCTCTCATTCCCATTTGGCCTCCCTGGGACAGACACACCCTGCTCTTGGCTTTTGGGAACAAGAGGGAGGAGGAGAGCTGGTGATTTTGGGAAGCCCCATGAGCTGCCCTGCACAGGACAGCTCTCCAGTGCCCAGCTGGTGTGGTGTGGTGTGGGCAAGGGGCACATCAGAGCCACTCCAGCCCCTGCCCCCCACCCCACAGCCCTACCTGTAGATGGGATCATGCATGACGAGCATCTTGTTCTCGTCCCAGGCCCATTCTCTTTTCTGCAACGAAAGAAGCTGAAATTGAGTACGTCAGATGCTGTCCTTGAGAACAAGGACAGGGCAGAGAGACATACTGGGGAAGCTCTTGTCATCACAGCTGTGCTGCTGCTCCCCTGCAACCCTTTGCTGAGGGTTGGGTGCTATTGGGGACCAGCCACAGCCCACATCACCTCCCACAGGCCCCCAGCCTCGTCTGCAGCACACCAGCACTGGCTGAGCCACCGTGCAGGAGCATGACTCACACCAGGCTGACCCCAGCCCACCCCTCTCCCAGCCCACCAGGGCTTCCCAGGAGTTCAAGGATGCTGCAGCAGGAGGGGAGGGGTTCTGCTGCTGAGACACTGCTGCCCCAGGGACCAGTGCTGCCTACCTTCTTCTTCTTCTTCAGGATGACCTTCACACCGTCCACAGACACGATGAGGTTCACTTTCTTCTTCTTGATATTCTTGGCTTTAAACTCATACTGCAGGAGATGGGAGAAAAGACCTGAATGAGCCTTCCTGTGCCAGGACAGCCCCAGGGAGGGATGAAGAGGGACAGGGACAGGTTTTCCTGGTCCCACATCAGCCTGTACATCCATGCCAGGTCAGGACAAGGGGTCTTTTTGCCTTGCTCAGCATCTGGAGGAGCACACACGGAAACAATCCAGCCCCTGGATGTGGATAATGCTTTCCCCACTTCAGGATGCTGCTGGGAATGTTAGCTTGTGTTTCAGAGGCCCCTCTGAAGGGCTGTGCCCCCCCAGAGGGGGATCACCACCTCCCCCAGCCCTGCCAGCCCCCAGGGATCTGCAGCCTGGCTCGTGGCCATTGCTGAGCTCTGGAGAGTGAAATGGCATCTTGAGTTGGGTATTTTTGGGCTCAGTATAAAACTGAAGATGATTGCTGAGGATCCTGTGAACCCCTCCAGGGGAGATGGGATAATGAAATTAGAAGTCACCAGACAGGAAAAAATCCCAACAGCAACTTCCAAAGATCAGGGACTAAACACAGAGCTCTGCTTTGGCCTGGGAAAAGAAGGAGATTCCCCCCAAATTCCCCAGTTTGGCTTTTAGAGTGTTCCAAGCAGGGAGAAGGCTGGCAGAGGAGTGGGTTGATAAAGCCATTTGGGCTGACCCTGCTGTGGGATTCTGAGGAGTCCCATGACTGCTTTCCACAGGTGCCGTGCACAGCCATGGGGACAGACCCCCTGTGTGAGCCCTGCACCCTGCCCCTGGCCCTCCCGAGGCACAGGGGGTGCATTTCTCCTCTCATCCCTCTGGCAGTGTCCCTGCAGAGCAGTGCTGCCCTGCCTGTGACATTCCCAGCCTCAGTGATGCACTGGCTCTGGCAGCCAGAGCCAGCAGGCACAGAAAGCTGCTGGCCCTGGCCTGTGATCAGATGATCAAAGACTGAGAGCACAATTCCTCAATGCCTTTTGAAGTGGCTGCAGGGGATGGGAGACTCAGAAGGTTTGGAAAACAGTGTGGGGAGCACAGCTCTGCCCTGCCCTGAGCACTGACCATGCTGAGGGGCTGAAGCCATGCTGATGGGCTGCAGAAAGCAGAGCTCAGGCTCCCACCGTGGCTGTGGTGAGGCTCAGAGCCCCCAGCACAGCCCCACGTGCTGCTGGCATGGTTTATTTATTAGAAGGGTCTCACCAAGGAACCCACCTCTGTGGGCTTCCCAGTGCCATCCCCATCACTGCATTCCAGACCCCCTTTCTTTGTGTCCTGTCAGGACACTACACCAGTGCCTGGCACCTGACACTACAAAAATGCCTTGATTTAGCCCTGAAAAGGTGAGCTTTGGCCTGACAGCCTTGGACTAGTTCAGCCAGTCCTTTCTGAGGCTCTGCATGTGATTTTCCAGGAGCTGCAGGCTGATCTGGGAGCTCTCTGCAGCACCCAGGGTGACTGCATGGCACCTTGGGTGCTGATGCCTGATTTATTGGTCCTGACAATCACTGATCATACACATCCAGCTGCATTTTGGAGCTCCTGGTGCTGGGGGGTTTCTGCTCTGGGCTACCCCAAGTGCTAATTGATGTGAGCTTGGAAGAGAGAAAAACATCTCAGGGTAAGACAGACTATTTTAGTCTGGGTTTTCTTTTTTGATTGCTGCTTTTGAGGGGCTTCCTAGTCTGGTCTAAGGAAGTGTCAGCTTTGTGGAGTTCCTCTAAGCCACAGAGACTGCAGGGGGTGAACCCAAACCCCTTTACTTAAGGGGGCCATGGAAGAACACTTCTGAAAAGTGATTAGGACCTCCCTGGCTTGGAGTTCTTGATGACAGAGATCTGCCTATGCCTGTCAACATTCCCCCTTCTGCTGCAGAACAAAGAGGGCTGCAAAGCATTGGGATTTGAGCTGGGAGGAGAGCAGAGCCGATGATGGCAGGGTTGGAAATGCCACCAAAGGGACTCTAGGATGGTCTGCACAGCCAAAACAAGCAGCTACAAGGAAAGGAAAACCCACGTGTTTCCACTGCCACCCAATGCTGGGAGTACATCCTGCATTCCCAAAGATGTGCAGGAGGAATTCTCTGTATTTGGGAGCTGGGTGGCAGCAATTCACCCTGCACTCGCTGGGCACTGCACTGGGATTTGGGGACTGCCTGAGGAGAAAAAACACATTTCAAACGTGATGAGCTCAGCTTACCCATGGCTCTGTCTTGGAGAGCTGAATCCTAGCCTACAGCTTAATAAAGAACTGATACAGAAATAATTATCCAGCTTGACATCAAGAAAGGAAAGAGGATTTGCACAGCATTGCCATGATCCCCTTTGGTTTCACACCATGCAGGATTTCACTGCACTGCTGATAACCAATTAAATGCCGTAACAGAAGAGCTTTCTTAGCCTTCAACCCAGGCATTCTGCCCATCTTGGGTATGTTTCTGGACCTTTAAATATCTCTAATAACACTACAAGCTTGGGTTAATTACATTAATTCTTGTTTATAGCAATGTGGCAACGCCAGAAGAAAGAAAAGGATTAATTTCAGGGAAATGCACAGAAAACAGAAAATCAACAAAATCATCTGTTCCTGGACTTGCACAGCTCCACTGTCTGTCTCCTACTGAAAAATTAAAATTTTTGAGCAAAGACTGAAAATGGACATCTGAGATACAACAATTAAAATGCCCTGCAGCTATTTGAGAAAAAAAGCAAAGGTGGCCTCAGTAATGCAAAAGAAGTACAAGATCACTCATAAAATCCAAGTGAATAAAGATTATCCCTTAAGTACCCTGCCCAGAAAAAAAAAATATAAAAAAATTCATCTTTTCAAGTGGAAGAGAAACAATCACTCCACCAGAGCACGGGAGCTTTCCCATCGACCTTGGGTTAGTGGGAGTCTATTTTCAACATCTGTCTTTTGTGCAGAGTTCAGTAATTTCAATAACTTTGGAAGGAAAAGAAGGCAGCTGGTGCATGCATCATTGCACAGCACATTCCTACTGGCAGAGTATTAAAACTGCCCTTTCTGGAGAGCTGAGGAACATATGTTCCTTAATGGAGAGCGCATGTAACCCTGTCAGCTTGGAGTAAAATTATGTATGAATCCAATGTGTGAAAAGCAGGGAAAGCTCAGCATCCCTAGAAAGATGCTCCCCATCCCCATGGGGCTGTTTCCACACAGCAGAAGTGTGAGAAAACTTGAAACCCAAGGTCAGGCACCGAGGAGGAGAGATGATGTCTTTCTACATCCATCATCCCCCACATTCACAAGCATCTGAAAAATGTTAACCTGAATAAAAACGCCCTCATTTCATTCCAGCCTGTCTAAACTGCCTCAGGTACAATTTAAAGCTGCCCACTAGTAAGTAAGGGAAGGTACCAGGAATTTTTTATACAAATAAACAGAGTATTTTTTAAAAGGAAGTTGCTCTAAGTGGCGAGCTGCCCCCATCTCCATCCATCCTCTCAAAACTCAAAAACTCCCAACCCAAATTAAAAAAAAACAAAAAAAAAGAGGAAAAGGTTACTAGCTTGCACCTTGTATTGGGAAGAGAGCAGTGTTCTGAGAATTCAATTAACAGGGAAAAAGCAATTCCCACAAAACTCACTGCTGCTCTGCTTGCCTGGGAGGCAGGGGATGAAAACCTGCCATAAGAAAAGGCACAGAAAAGGATGCAGTTTTTGCCAAAAAGCTGAATTTCTGTGAGTTCCTGCAGCAAGGCCATGGGACTGGGAGCAAAGTGGGGTACCCCGAGGCAGCTGTGCTGGATGCAGAGCTGCTGGCAGCACCCCCAGCTCCCCTGGCAGCTCCTCCTGCAGCTGGCTCGTAAAAAACCTCATAAAATCCCTCCTGAGTTAGACTTTAACCCCGGGTCAGGCCGGGCCTGGGCTCCTGATAAAGAATTAACTTATTAGAGAATGACAGGCTGGGCTGAGTTCAGTGGGCACAGCTCCACGGCGCCAGGAATCCACGGCTGGGGGAGGCACTCAGCTCCCAGTTCCTGCTGCTGAAAACATGGGGAGTGACAGCAAAGCTCAGGCGTGGCCAGCAGCTTCCCAGGAGGGGAGCCTTGCTGGGATCCTGACAGCCCTAACTGGGAGCAGTGGCAAAGCCAGTTCTGCACAGGGCGCCAGGATTTTGCTGTGCTGAGCCCCACAGAGAAATGGCACCAGCCCCAGTGCCCAGCAAGGACTCAGAAACCACCTGTGGGAAGGGAAACCTGCCAGGGAAAGGCTCTTTTTGCCTGGCCAGGGGTGCCAAGCCATGCTGGGGCTGGGCAGGGAAAGCAGGAGGAGCAGGAAGGCAGCATTGAGCCCTCTGTGGGTAACCCACACCCAGAGTTCAGTGCCAAAGCAGACTGCAGCCACACCACCCATGCCTTCCTTTTTCCTTCTGGGTAACTGGAGAAGTGTGCCTTTCAGCCTGAAAGAGAAGAGCACTGGAGAGAAAGGAATGGTTTTAAATATGGCTTTGGATCTAACAAGTAGCAGACAGATACAAGCTGGCCAGAAGCAGCCTTGCAGAGCAGAAGAGTCCACAACCATGTGAGCTGTGGTACGGTGTGGTGTCCAGGCAGGGAGCAGGGCAGCAGAGAGCCAGATTCCTGCCAGGGCTCCCCAGGCATGGAGCATCCATCCATCCATCCATCCATCCATCTATCCATTATCCATCCATCATCCATCCATCCATCCATCATCCATCCATCCATCCATCCATCCATCATCCATCCATCCATCCATCCATCCATCATCCATCCATCCATCCATCCATCCATCATCCATCCATCATCCATCCATCCATCCATCCATCCATCCATCCATCCATCCATCCATCATCCATCCATCCATCCATCCATCCATCCATCCATCCATCCATCCATCATCCATCATCCATCCATCCATCCATCCATCCATCCATCCATCCATCCATCATCCATCATCCATCATCCATCCATCCATCCATCATCCATCCATCCATCCATCCATCCATCCATCCATCATCCATCCATCATCCATCCATCCATCCATCCATCATCCATCATCCATCCATCCATTCATCCATCCATCCATCCATCCATCCATCCATCCATCCATCCATCCATCCATCCATCCATCATCCATCCATCCATCCATCCATCCATCCATCATCCATCATCCATCCATCATCCATCCATCCATCATCCATCCATCCATCCCTCCCTCCCTGCTGCTGCCCCCAAAACAGAACAGCCCTGCCAGGACAGCTGCAGGTGTCAGGGGATGATGTGGCTGGGAAGCAGGGCACCTCCCAGGGGAGCACATTGCTTCATCCAGAAGGCATTTCTGAACAGCTCCAGAGTATATCTGACAGTCCTCTCCTCTGGGCTGCACTCAGGGGACTCAGGCTTGCTGGAGGGGAGCACACTGAAATTCCTGCTTAGCCTACTGATGAGATCAGCAATAAAGGGACTGAAACCAGTTGTTAAAACACTGCTTTAAGCCGTCCTACCAAAGTGCTGTGTCTGATCCCACCGTTCAGTGTGGGATCCCATTGCACCCCAATTCCTCTGAGCACCTCTCAATCTGGCCATGCTGCACACATGAGAGCACACTTGCCATGGGATGGATGCCAGCAGCACCTCCCTGCTCCCTCCAGCAGCTGGCAGACAAAAAGATGAGAAAAGGAGGGAAATGTGGGGATCTTCTCAGTGTGGCCACTTTGCTTGGGCTCCCTGCCCCTGTCACCAAAGCTGAGGACAAAACCAGCCCATGGCACTCACACTTGCAGCAGGGATGGGTCCCATAGTGGCACACAGGAACATGGAGATATCTGAGGCTAGGATGAAGGTTCCCACCTTCAGTTCCATCCTCAGACTGCCAGCATGGCATGGCCAAACATGCTGGAAACCTGCTCTTGATGAAGAATTAACTTATTAGAAAATGACACCTCTGCCATCCGGGCAGTTTGGGTTTAAACTACTCCTCAGGTTTCAACTTCCCCTGCCCTCCTGCCTACACCCCATTGCTGGTGGTTTTTGGCACGAGCTGGACCTCAATTTAAGGCCACAGCAATTTGGAAGAGAGGAGGAATAATGAAGCACTGGATGCTTGTTCTTGGGCTTAATGATGCTTTTTAAAACTCTGCCACAGCTCCTTGGAGTTTGCATTTGCACATATGGGAAATGCAGCTCTGAGGTACGTGTGTTTGTCTGAAATAGATATGATTTTGGTTTGCACTGACAAGGTCAGTGCCTATTTTCCCATCCAACTTCAGGTTTAATTTCGGTACCCGTCTGTGATGGTTGTTTATTCTCATTTATACCGATGGGTATAAATGGGAATCGGGCTAAAAATACCCATGTTGTGAGAGCAGCAGAGCAAAGTTAAGGTTGCTGCTTCAAAACCACCCCAGGATTGCAGCATACCCATCCATCACACAAAATATGTTTTCCAATAACATCCAATACTTCACAATAAATGCCTTCTGCTCGGGTTGCTATTTCCTCCTCCATCCGCTTCCTCCAGCCTCCCCTCGCTGCCTCCGAGTTTCACAAGTTGAGGTGGCAAACTGGGACACACTCACCAGCCATCTGCAGGAGAAGCAGCCTCACAGGAAGCTCAGAGAAAGCAGAACTGGTAAGAATTAAATCAATACCAGTCACAGGGTTAAACTGAGAACAGGCAGCAACTTATGCCAAGCCTTTCTTTTCAAGACTTCCATTTGCAAGACGATTTACCTCCCTTACCAAGAAACCCTCAGGCATTCCATACCTCTCAGTGTGTTTAAAAAAAACACTTTTCAATCAGAGGTTCAGAAGAGGCCCAGCAGCAGCAGCAGCATCACTGTGCCATGAGGGATGCAGGAGCACATCCCTCAGTTCCACCAAGGCCACCAAGGTCCCAGTGCCACTGTCACTGCTCAACTTGTCACTTGACCAACACCAAGCTCAGGACAGAAAGCTGGGGCTTTTTTTCCAGCCCAGCCATACCATTTCTCCTCCAGCCTGCAACATCCAGTGGCAGCTCCAAGTGGGAGCTGGGAAAGCAGCACCTCTGAGGCAGGTCAGTGCAGACCCTCTATCCCCCAGCCCTGAAACACCTCCCAAAAAACCACTTTCCTTCCAGCAAGCCAAGAGAGGGATAGCAGCACAGCACATGGCAAGCTCCCCCTGCATCCACATGCTGCCATCCCTGCTGGGGTGTGAATGAACTGTGGGATACTGGTCAAACTGGTTATCACAATAACAGCAGGCTGGGAGTGCTTCCTGCAGCCCAGCAAAACAAGGGCGGGCTCTGTGTGCACCTGCTCCCACCCTGCTCCTCACAGCAGAGCACAGCTGGGCACTGCCCACATCCACCACCTGCTGCTAGAATAAGCACGGGAGCATTCCTTGGGAAGCCCACATCTGCCTGGAATTTGTGGTATTTTCAATTAGACATGCTGGTTTGACCTGTGCAGGCAGGGGCAGCAGAGCTGTTCGGTGCAAGCATCCTTTGAAGAAGCTAAGGAGCTACCAGAGCCTGGAATTGCCTCTGCTCTTCCAGCCCAGAGCTCACTGCTAGACCCAGCTTGGCTAGAACGGCAGCACTGCAGCAGCTCAGCCCTCTACAATAATCCCTGATCAACTCCTGCCCCTCTCTGCCTCGGGGGACCCCAGCACTGAGCAACATCCAGCCTCCACCTGAGAAGGAAAACAAAATTCCTGTCTTCAAAATTAGCTTTTTCAAGGCAGCTGAGGTAAACCCCTGCCCACATGGAAGGGTCAAAGGCAGAGGAGCACAAACTCACCCTGAGGGCAGGTGACAAAGCAAGGACACCCTCGGAACATCCCCACACAGCACTTCAGAAAGGTGTCAGCTCAGCAAAGCAAAGCCAAATCACACTGATATTTATGCCCCAAGTTGTGAAATACAGGATTTATTTCGGTATTTTTTTTTTACTGCTCTCCCACTGTTGCATAAAAAGCTTGAGTAAGACCAGTTGGGATGGCAAATGAGAATAGGCAGGCAGAGAAGCAGTGCCACGCCAAGGAAGGCAATTCTGTAACTAAATCAGCGATGATGAAATTCAGACAATTAATAAAGAATGAATGAGCAGCAGCACTAAACGCTTGGTGCATCAGAAACAAGCCAGCCCTGTGGGGCTCTTTTAGATGCTGGCAGTGCTCAGCAATGTTTCTGGGTTGCAATGGAGAAAAGAGGTGATTATTCATATCACTCTTGCTTCACAGTTTCTATTTAAACCATAACTAATGCAGGTATTAAAACCCATTCACTAAATTCTACGTGTTAAAGGCAACAAGAATAATGTCCTTCAGAGAGATTTAGACAGACTTATAGAAAAAAAATTTCCACGTAATAAAAGTACCAAGATTTGAGGTGGAGTTAGAAAAGAAGGGTTGAAATGCACCTCAGCAGCAGAGCCCCAGATGAAGCAACGAGAGACAGAGGACAGAATGCCACTGTGCTTCCAGGAAACCCCAGCCAGGAGAGCACAGCAATGCTCATTTCTATGCAGGGCTGGAAAAAAAAAAAAAAAAAGTATTTGCTATCCAGGCCAAGTGTGCAGGAATCTGGCATCTACTCATTTCAGGATGATTTTATATGGCATTGGCCAAGCAGCCTCTCACAGGAAAAAGGAACAGAAGCTGCATCTGCCAAGATGCAGAAATGTATCCTAAAAGGACCCTGGAGGCACTGCAAGGTGTCACCCCAGTCCAAAGGACACTGAGGGGACAGTGTGGGGACACGTGCAGCAAAACAGGAAGGTGATATTACCTCAAACCCCCAAAATCTCTACCAATACAACCCATCCCTGCAGAACTTCTGCTTTATCACACACTCCAAAGGAGAAACAGAAAACAAACATCACCAAGAACATGAGGCAGCTTCCCCAGCCTCCCACATCCCAGAGGTCAAAACAAACTCTGTGTGGATAATTTGGCTTTTCCACAGAGCAGGCTCAGTGGGCACTTGTCCACAGCCCAAACCTGGGGATTTGGGAAGAGCTTCCTCACATCAAAAGCTCTGATTTTGATGCACAAAATCAACTGGTGGGAGTTGAAGCTGGATCCACTCAGACCACAGCAGGACAGGCTTTTTTCACACTCACCCACAGCTTTGGGCAATTGTTCTGGATTTCTCTGCTCCCTTCAGATAAAGTGGATTCCTTAGCATGTGAGCAGAGGTCAGCACAGATGTGCTCCTTGTGCTGGAGATACACACACATCCCCCAAGCTGCCAAGGATCAGGGAATGTTTGAAGGAGTCCAGACCAGTCCCATCCATCATGTTAAGAGGGAGTAAGAAAATGTCACTGGAGCAAAATGCTAAAACAAAACTGGAGGCCTTGGAGAGGAAAAGAAAGAGGTGGCTCTCTCAGATGCATATCACTGCTGCAATCCAACATCAACACTAAAACAGCACAGCTCAGGCTGCTTCCTGTGAAAGGACTGAGCTGAAATTTAACCATCTCTGCTGAAGCTTCCTGTGGCAAATGCACACTTCAGGCTGGCTTCTGCAGCTTCTGCTGGAACAGAGCAGCACTTCCACCACTGGGAACTGCTTTGGTTGGGACTTTTCCCTGTCAGGTTACACTCCCACTGCTGAAAACCAAGCCACAGACTAACAATTCCTCTCCTCTTTTCTGGACACCCCAAAGCCCTCTCTCCTTTCTGAACACCTCAAATCTCTCTCCCCTTACTGGACATCCCAAACCCCTCTCTCCTTTCTGAACACCCCAAATCCCCCTCTCCTTTCTGAACACCCCAAATGCCTCTCCCCTTGCTGCATATCCCAAATCTCTCTCTCCTTTCTGAACACCCCAAATCCCTCTCCCCTTTCTGGACATCCCAAATCCCTCTCTCCTTTCTGAACACCTCAAATCTCTCTGCCCTTTCTGGACATCCCAAATCCCCCTCACGTTTCTGAACACCCCAAATCCCTCTCTTCCCTTTCTGGACACCCCAAATCCCCCTCACGTTTCTGAACACCCCAAATCCCTCTGCCCTTGCTGGACACCCAAAATCCCTCTCCCATTGCTGCACACCCAAAATCCCTCTCCCCTTGCTGGACACCCCAAATCCCTCCTTTCTGGACACCCCAAATCCCTCTCCCCTTGCTGGACACCCCAAATCCCCCCTCACCTTTCTGGACACCCCAAATCCCCCCTCACCTTTCTGGACACCCCAAATCCCTCTCCCCTTTCTGGACAGCCCCAAATCCCCCTCACCTTTCTGGACACCCCAAATCCCTCTCCCCTTGCTGGACACCCCAAATCCCTCTCCCCTTGCTGCAGGCTCTGTGCCTCCCCAGGGCTCAGCATCCCTTGGAACACCTTCCTGCTGCACCGAGCCAAAACCACCAAGAATTAATTTTAGCAGGGAAGAATCTGGGGCACGTGGCATTTCTTTTGGAAGGCTGCAGCCCCAGGCTTTTGTCTCTGTGCTGAGGTGATGCTGCAGAGAACACCACAACAGATTAAATTAAAGGCTCCCTGGCCTTTGAGGACCAGCAGGGAAGCACAAGAGCAGAAAGGATCAGACACAGGAGTGGCATTCAAAGCTGGTTTCAGTTTGGTCTGACTTGAATTCAGCCCAGTTCCCTGCACAGGGATGTGGAAGGAGTCTGACAAGTCACAGCCTCCCTGTGCCTTAGGTTCTCACCATAAAATGGATGCTAAATATTGCTGGACCCCTGCTTATCAGCTTTATTAACCCCTTGGTCTCCTTTTCCTGGGTTATTTCTCCC
This sequence comes from Luscinia megarhynchos, assembly GCA_034336665.1. Lineage (NCBI taxonomy): Eukaryota > Metazoa > Chordata > Aves > Passeriformes > Muscicapidae > Luscinia > Luscinia megarhynchos. Next base: position 25,545,029 of record CM067571.1, read on the forward strand.
TGTAGCCACGGAGCAAGAGTGAGGAGTTGTCTCTCAAGCCTGCTGGAAGATGTGGCTGCCCAGAATAAGGCTGCCTGCATCTCTGCTGCTCAGGCCCATGCAGCACCAGCACTCAGCACCAGGCAGCATTTGGTCCCACTCCACCCCAAGAGTAAAACGTTGCCATGGAGGCAGAAAACTGATGAAAGCACTGATTTGTTAAAAAACTCATGAAAATTCCATGTTGTAGTAAATAGGAAGGGGAAAATCCTCCAAATAGAAGCAATGCCAAGGGTGAGAGGAGCCACAAACTGAGGGAGAAGGTTCAGCTCTGCACTGTTCAGTTCAGTGAGAGCCTGAAACCAGCCAAACCTCAGCACAGCTCTCTCATCAACCACCTCCCAGCCAGCCAGGAGCTTATTAATCACAGAAATCCACTCTAAAATGCAAAAGGAAGTGCAGGCAGCTATCTCCACCTGCAATCTCCCAGCAGCACAAGAGCCTGTCCCCTCTTGGGGAGATGGTGGGGCTGCACTGAGCTGGGGGTGTGACACTGACCACAGCCTTGTCCCACAGTGACACCACCTTCAGCACAGGTCTGTGCAAGCCTGAGGCTCAGGCATCACCAAAGGAAGCTCTGCCACCCTGCAGAAGGGCTGCCAAAGGATGCTGGCTGCTGCAGGAACTCTACAAACCCCCACAGACAGCAGCCAGCAGTGCCAACCCCACCCCAAACCTCCCAGAACAGGCTGCTGACCTTGACTCGACAGCCAGGCTGAATTTCACTCGTGCCTGGGAGAAAGAGTGTGCAACAAATCTTTCCTTTCTGGGCAAAAAAAAGGAAAAAAAAAGGGGAAAAAGGAAAAAAAAAAGGACAAGGCCAAGGACACTGGCCCAGAGCAGGAGTGCTGAGCCACAAGAGGCACAGGGCACAGCACACACGGCACCTCCTGGCCCAGCAGCTTCCCCAAACCTCCTGGTCATGGTTTCCTTCATCCCCACTGGCTCCACCACATCCAGCTGTCCATCCTGCTCTTTCCTGCCCCAGCCTGGCCACCCCACCCTGTTTTGGGCAGCTGCTGTGCCAGGTTTGGCAGAGAACTCGTGGCCAGCTCAGGCAAGGAGCTTATCATGACTTGGAGCAGCTCTCCTGAAAACCTGGGCAGTCCTGGACAAAAGAATAATTCAACCAGTTGACTGATGAAACACTAACCACAGGATGAGATTCCACAGCAGCAATACCAGACCAGTCACTATTTTATTATGACATTAAGTGGCACTGGTGATGCCAGGAGAAATGCAAGGCTTCACCCCTTTATTGTGCCTGTCAGAGCAACTGAAATTATTACAGACATCCTCTCAGCTCCTCCCAGACCCAGCACAACATAATCTTGTTCATTTTGGTAACCACATCAAGCCATTGGCTCATCAATAATTGCACCAAGTGCCATGACTCAGGTGGCCAAAGCATGAGCACTGTTCTCACTGTGCTGGTCCTCACAGACAGACAGACAGACGGGGGGGCTGTCCCAGGCAGCCAAATCCTGCTCCATGCACAGGGAGAGAAAAGAAAAAAAAAAAAAAGAAAAAAGGAAGGCATTGCTGTAAATGGCTTCTAAAAACTCACCATGGCAGGAGCAGGGAGAGCTGAGAAATATTGCAGTTAAAGGAGCTCAGAGTTACACCAGGAGCTCTACACCAATAACACACCAATTTTCACACCAGCCCAACTGCACCTGTGCCCTGCAGAGGATGCAAAATCTTGCTTTACACAAGCTGGTAGAAATTCAGCAATTTTGCCAATTGGCTAAATTTGAGCTCAGCTATGCAAAGCAGCACAAGTCCCACGAAATCAGATGTACCTGACAGAGTGGGAGGTGTAGAGGAGCAAGATTTTCAAGTGCTTGGAATGCCTCCCTGTTTTGAGCCTGCAAAAATCCAGCTGGACACTTCCCAGAAACAGCCTTGCAGAAGACTTCCAGCTTTTCAGAAGTGCCTAGATGGGATTTCTGGCTCCAAAAAAAAAAAATCCTGGATTAAAGCTGCACTCAGCAATCCAAAAAGATGATTCCAAATTCTCCAGAACCAGGCAGGCAGTGCTGGCTGCCCTGGAGACATGCCAGGGGCATGGGGAGGAAAGCATTTGCAGGAATTTACATTTGTAAAAAATATACAGTTGTCACTGTAATTTATTTTTAATTTTTTTTTTAAATTTTTGAAATTTTTTGGTTCCTTCAGACAGAACCAGGAGAGAAATCCAACCTACTGCAGCAATTCAGGGCATGAAGCAACATGGGCTGGGTCACCCTGCTTGGGATGAGGAGGAGAGAGGAGCCAGTTGTACTCACTGAAGCCCCACTGCCTGCCCAGGAAACAAGTCCTGGGGAGAGGTCTACTGTATTTAGTATTATTCTATAAATATTATATTAATAATATATATTTTTATTATATTTATATAATTATATTTATATCATTATATTGTATTATATTGTATTATATTGTATTATATTGTATATATTATATTATATTATATTATATTATATTATATTATATTATATTATATTATATTATATTATATTATATTATATTATATATTATATTATATTATATTATATTATATTATATATTATATTATATTATATTATATTTACTATTTACATTGGTTCAAAAGTCTTATCTTGGAGGGCAATGAAGTGACATGGCAGTGGTTCCATCCCAAACTCTGGACACAAGGAGAGCAAACCTAATGCCACTCACAACATTAACCCCACAGGGAGGACAGGACAGCAGGTGGGAAAGCTGTTGAGGAAAGCCCACAAAATATCTACACACTGAAAGCTGGAAACAGAAGAGCCATGAAATCTCTGTCCTTTGAACGTGGTGCTCCTCCCCTTGGGATGTGAGACTCCTCTGCTCCTCTGGTGAAAGAGAAAATGGGATTACAGCAGGAGAATGCAGGAGCTCTGTGCTTATGGGATCCCAGGGGAGCAGCACAGCTCATCCTCACCCCACATCCCTGCAGGGCTCCCAGGACAGAGCCACCCCTGGGGACAGGGACACTCCTGGCTGTGGCCCAAGGACACCCCCACGGGCACAGAGCACAGCGAGGGCCAGCCCAGCCCCCAGGGCTGCAGAGCAGCCAGCTCCTGCTCTCCCCAGCCCGGGGCAGCGGGCTGTGGGCTGCACACGGGGCTGGGTGTGCTGCCCTGCCAGCCCCCTCGCACACCTTGCAGCCCTGCTGGCCACAGGCTGGGCAGCAGGGCAGCACTAACTCCTCTCCTGGCTGCTGGCCAGGCATTGTGCAGCAAGGGTGTCCCATATCCTGACTAGGAGTATTTTGGGAAGCCAGATGACTTCATTAGCAGCTGACACCCCCTGACCTACTCGCTGCTAAACGAGCTCACTGCTGGCCAGCCCAGAGCTGCACCAACTGCTGCCTCAACCAGGCAGCACCCCGATTCCCATGCTGCTCCAACTCCTTCACAAGCACCAAAAACCCTAAAACCCTCGCACAAGTAGCCTGCTCCGTGCTGCCAACAGGACTGTGCCACGCTGAGCCTCTCCAGCTGGCACAGACAGGGACACACTGGAGGACAGGACTGGAGCAAGGCAAAAATGCAGGTGCAGGTGGAGGAGAGGCACAGGCACTGGGATTTGGATGGGGAAGGGGAAGGAGCAGGGTGGCTACAGTCAGAAGGAGCAGGATGGCTACAATCAGAAGGAGCAGGATGGCTACAGTCAGAAGGGGCAGGATGGCTACAATCAGAAGGGGCAGGTGCCACACTGGGAAGGGGCAGGGTGCCCACAGTCAGCAGGAGCAGGTGCCACACTGGGAAGGGGCAGGATGGCCACAATCAGCAGGAGCAGGGTGGCCACAATCAGGAGCAGGATGGCCACAGTCAGAAGGGGCAGGGTGGCCACAATCAGGAGCAGGATGGCCACAGTCAGAAGGGGCAGGATGGCCACAGTCAGAAGGGGCAGGGTGGCCACAATCAGGAGCAGGATGGCCACAGTCAGAAGGGGCAGGATGGCCACAGTCAGAAGGGGCAGGGTGGCCACAGTCAGAAGGGGCAGGATGGCCACAATCAGGAGCAGGATGGCCACAGTCAGAAGGGGCAGGATGGCCACAGTCAGGAGGGGCAGGGTGCCCACAGTCAGCAGCAGCAGGTGCCACACTGGGAAGGGGCACGATGGCCACAGTCAGCAGCAGCAGGTGCCCACAGTCAGGAGCAGGATGGCCACAGTCAGCAGGGGCAGGGTGGCCACAGTCAGGAGCAGGATGGCCACAGCCAGAAGGGGCAGGGTGCCCACAGTCAGGAGGGGCAGGGTGCCCACAGTCAGCAGGGGCAGGGTGCCCACAGTCAGCAGCAGCAGGTGCACACTCACCCTGATGCGCCGCATGGCCGTGACGATCTCCACGCGGCTGTTTGGCCGTGGCACATCCAGGCTCCCGATGTACTGCAAGGAAAGAAAGCATTTCAGCCCAGCTCCTGCAGCCCTGCAGAGCCCCTGGCCCCACCCTGGCCTCTGGTACCCACACAGGGAGCCCAGGGTCACTTCTGGGGAACGAGCAGTGTTTTTCCTGCTGCTCCTGAATCCCTGCCCGCCTCCAGCCATGAAGCTGCTCGCTCCCCACAGCACTGCAAGCTGCCAAAACCCCTTTTTCTAGCAGTAAAATCACTTCAGCCATCAGGCCAGCAGGACTCACTCATCTAGGCCATGATCAAAGCACACAGGTATAAGCAAATATCCCCTCGGTTGCAGTGAGTCATCTATTACAGACCTGGATATTGGAATATCCCTAAAATAGCCGGACCAACCTGTCCTGTGACAGGCCCTCCATTATTTCACTGCAGCCCTGCCAAACCCGGGGCTGCTTTTGCAGGAATGCTGAGCCTCCAGGCCAAGCCTGCAGAATAAAGGAGCTGCTTTGCTATTCAAAGGGGACCAAAGGCAGCGCCACCGCCACCCAGCACGGAGAGACGGGAACAAAACCCTTTTTAAAACACAAAATGCAAGAGGGCAGGTTCTGAAGAAGGAGCAGAAAACAGACAAGCCATGAAGAGTCAATGCTGAGCACTAAAAACGTGTATTTGGGAGAAAAGCTATTGACTGGCCCTCTGTGCTCCCACGCTTCATCTCACAGCAGGGCTGACGTAACCCTGGGCAGCAGTGTGGGCACCAAACCCTGCACCAGGGGCCACCACCTCTGCTGGCACCCTGGGAGCCCAGAGCCTGCACACAGCTCAGGCAGAGGATGCTGAGAGGGCTCTGGTGGGGTCTGCAGGACTGGGATGGCACAGGGCAGGGGATGCAGGGCTGTGTGTGTGGGCTCAGGGAGCCCCTTGTTTGTGTTTTCAGCTCCCTGCTGGCCCCCCACAGCCAGCCCCAGGCACGCAGCTGCAGCCTGGGGACACACAGAGCAGGTGCCCAGTGGCCAGCAGGGTGCTGAGAGGAGCTGTGCAGAGGCAGGATATAAAAATAGCCCCCAAACAGCTGGCGTGGCCCCCACGTGCCGTGCCTTACGTAATGGGAATTACAGCCCCTGCTGCCCTGCTGAGAGCACAGCCCTGGGAGGAGCCCTGTCACATCCCCTGCACTGTGACAGGCCATCCCAGACAGCCATCTCACCCATTTTTCTGAGTAAAGGCTGGGAACCATCAGTGAAAAGCAGGAGCTGAGGAGGAGGGCAGAGGCAGCTGGAGCCCTGAAGCTGCAGCCCCATGCAGGACCTAAGGAAGGAGCCTTTCCCCACCCTGCTCTGCCAGGCAAACATCCCTGCTGGACTTCCTCCAAGCCTTCCCACATCACTTTCCTGCCAGGGAGCACAGGGGAAGCAGGATTCTTATCCTGCAGAGGAAGCCCCTGTCCTTCCAGCTATTCCCAGCTGGGAGGTCACTGCCTGGTGATCCCTTTCCTGGCCTGGGCAGGTGCAGAGCTCAGCCCCAGCACAGGGCAGGCAGTGCCAGCTGGGCAGGAAGGACACAGCTGCCAGGCCACAGGAATTCCAGCCATGCCATGTCCTGGCTGCCACCACAACCCACGGCCACAACTGCACCCTGGGCTGGCCTCCCCAGAAACAGCAGCAGCAGCAGGGCTGTCTTGATGCTGTCCTGCCCCAGCTCAGGTACCCAAACTGAGGGGCACAGGTCACAGACCTCTGGGTTCCAGAGCATCCAGCCCCAGGGTGCACTCACTGCTCACCATGACTGTGCTCACAGCCCCAAAAACACCCCCCTCTCCCATCTCCACTCTGGAGGCAGGTATTTTCACTTTGTTTTTTTTACACATTTCACACAACTCAGCAGATGGACAAAGTCTCTCCAGATTATTTTGCCTTCAGGGCAGGAATCACACGTGACAACGGCGCTGCAGGAGAGTAACCCTTCACAATGTGGTGAACATCCCCCCAAAATGTGGATTTGGGGGTTGGCCCTTCAGCTGAACAAGCTCCCAGGCCAGCTGGGGGATGGTCTGAGAAGCCATCCACACTCAGCAGTGATGTACAGGGCTGCTCCTGCTCCACTCTCCTACTCACAGCACCAGTCTGAATCGTGGGAATAGGAGTGGGAGCAAGCAGGTGAGGCAGAGACCAGGATAAGCAAAGCAGCCTGGGCTTCCAGGGTGCAATACTTCCCACTCACCCACCCTGAGCCTGAGCCTGAGCTCCCCCTCTGCCAGGGCAGGAGCTCAGAGACCCCCAGGCACAGAGCTCTGTGCCCCCAGAGAGGTGCCAGCACATGGTGGTGGCCCTGGTCCCTGCAGGGCCACTGTCCTGGCTCCTGGGGCTCAGGCCAGCATCCTGCCAGCCAGCAGGGCCAAGAGAGGCAGGAAGGAGAAAGGAAGGTGCCCAGGACAAAAGGGAAGAAAATAAAGCTGTGCAAAAGAGCTGACAAAGGAAATAAACCCGTGAAAGGAGTCGCCCTCCCCAAGCCCCTGTGAACCAACATGTGCTCATGAGCAGGATGTGGCTTTTCCAAATAATCACCTCCAGATCCACAGCCCCACCACCCTGCCTAGGGATGGGGGGGACAGAACTGGAGTCCCCCCACACAACGCCAAGAGCCAAGTAGGATCAGGGGTCACAAATCCCCATGGGCTGTTCTGGACAGCCTCCTCCCCAGCCCAATTAGGGGAAGAATGGCCACCCACCTGCTGGGTGAATGGGCAGCCAAGGGGGTCCCTAGTGCAGCCCCACAAAGGCAGCCCTGGCCCTGCCAAGTGCTGCTCCAGGCTGTGATGCAGCACAAAGCAGCTCTTCTGCAAGGTGCTTCCAGTCCTTCCTATGCCCTGCTGCTCCTCCTCATCCCCGTGCTGGGATCCATCCATCCATCCATCCATCATCCATCCATCCATCATCCATCCATCCATCCATCCATCCATCCATCATCCATCCATCCATCCATCCATCCATCCATCCATCCATCCATCCATCCATCATCCATCCATCCATCCATCATCCATCCATCATCCATCATCCATCCATCCATCCATCCATCATCCATCCATCATCCATCCATCCATCCATCCATCCATCCATCCATCCATCCATCCATCCATCCATCCATCCATCCATCATCCATCCATCCATCATCCATCATCCATCCATCCATCCATCCATCCATCCATCCATCCATCCATCCATCCATCCATCCATCCATCATCCATCCATCCATCCATCATCCATCATCCATCCATCCATCCATCATCCATCCATCATCCATCATCCATCCATCCATCCATCATCCATCCATCCATCCATCCATCCATCCATCCATCATCCATCCATCCATCCATCCATCATCCATCCATCCATCATCCATCCATCCATCATCCATCCATCCATCATCCATCCATCATCCATCCATCCATCCATCCATCATCCATCCATCATCCATCATCCATCCATCCATCCATCCATCATCCATCCATCATCCATCATCCATCCATCCATCCATCCATCATCCATCCATCCATCCATCCATCCATCATCCATCCATCCATCATCCATCCATCCATCATCCATCCATCATCCATCCATCCATCCATCCATCATCCATCCATCATCCATCATCCATCCATCCATCCATCATCCATCCATCCATCCATCCATCCATCATCCATCCATCATCCATCCATCCATCCATCCATCATCCATCCATCCATCATCCATCCATCATCCATCATCCATCCATCCATCATCCATCATCCATCCATCATCCATCATCCATCCATCCATCCATCCATCCATCCATCCATCCATCCATCCATCATCCATCCATCCATCATCCATCCATCCATCATCCATCCATCATCCATCCATCCATCCATCCATCATCCATCCATCATCCATCATCCATCCATCCATCCATCATCCATCCATCCATCCATCCATCCATCATCCATCCATCATCCATCCATCCATCCATCCATCATCATCCATCCATCCATCCATCCATCCATCATCCATCCATCCATCCATCCATCCATCCATCCATCCATCCATCCATCATCCATCCATCATCCATCCATCCATCATCCATCCATCATCCATTCATCCATCCATCCATCATCCATCCATCATCCATCCATCCATCATCCATCCATCATCCATCCATCCATCCATCCATCCACATCCATCCACTCCATCCATCCATCATCCATCCATCCATCCATCCATATCCATCCATCCATCCATCCATCCATCCATCCATCCATCATCCATCCATCCATCCATCATCCATCCATCATCCATCCATCCATCCATCCATCCATCCATCATCCATCCATCCATCCATCCATCCATCCATCCATCCATCCATCCAGGTGCCTGCTCCTCACAAGGACTCTGCTCTGCCCCCTCCCCATGCACACAGCTCTCCTCTCTGTCCTGGGCACGCAGCCTACACCACTGCACCCATGGCTTACAAAAGTTCTGCCCAGTTCTGGGATATGCCAAGGGGAAAAAAAAAAAATGTGTTTTTAAAACAGAGAACAAAGGGGAGCGTTCTGCCAAAGTGCTGTTTGCACAAGTCACTCAGCTCCTCATTTTCCCTCCAGGCTGTTGAATGCTGCTCGTTTTCTGCTCTGTCAGGAATGAGTTTCCTTGAGGAGCTGCTTTTTCAGTGACAGCAGGTGGCAGATATTTTGGGAAAGCTGAAGGCCAATGGCATCACTGCTGGGGGACACCTTGGCAGGGGTGTGGGTGGGATGGGTGATGGGCAGAGGTGGGCAGAGGTGGGCAGCCAAAGCCTTTCTGGGGAGGAGATGCCATCCCTGCTGCTCTGCCTGCGTGCAAAGGTCAGGGCTGAATCATCCCCAGCTCACAGGGGATCTCCAGCTCCCAGAGCCACCCTGAGCCAGGGACCCTGCTTCCCAGCGTGGGGGGAGATGCTGGCACCAACCCCAGGCCATCCCCAGGGCCAGCAGAGCCCTGTCTGGGCAAGGGAGGGGATGCCAGCAGCCAGATGGGAGGCACCAGATGTGGGCACAAGGGTCCCCAAATTCCTAGAGAGTCCTGGGTGGTGTGAGGCTGCCCCAGGCGCTGGGACGTTGACCCTGCCACACTCAGCTGTGCCACCAAGTGAGGGACAAAGGGCAGCACCAGGGGAACACCCAGCCTGTCTGCAGGCTGCCTGATAAGGGGTTCACCCCAGGCTGCTGCTGTCAGGGAAAGCAGGGACAAATCCACTCCCAGGACTTTGGCTCCCCCCCTGCTCCTGCTCTCCAGACTGGCATGTCCTGGCTCTGCCCTGCACCTCAGCTGGTGGAAAGGGGGAAGTTTGCTCACACTCTGGTGGTGCAGGCTCAGAGGCCAACAGGCATGGAAAATTCACAGTGTCAGCCCACTGGAATGGAAAAAGGCTCTGGCTTCTGCTCTGAGTGCTGAGCTGGGCAGAGCTGGGCACCTCAGCCTTGCCCAGTGCCTCCCTGAGCAGGGCTCTGCACACCCAGCCTTGGCAGCCAGGTGTCAGAGCCACCCAGAGCCACCCAGCTGGGCTTGGACACAGCAGGGACAGCCATAGGAGGGACAGTCAGAGCAGGGACAGTCACAGCTGGGACAGTCACAGCTGGGACAGCCACAGCTGGGATAGTCAGAGCAGGGACAGTCAGAGCAGGGACAGTCACAGCAGGGACAGCCACAACAGGGACAATCAGAGCAGGGACAGTCACAGCTGGGACAGTCAGAGCAGGGACAGTCACAGCAGGGACAGCCACAGCTGGGACAGCCACAGCTGGGACAGTCACAGCTGGGACAGTCACAGCAGGGACAGTCACAGCAGGGACAGCCACAGCAGGGACAGTCACAGCAGGGACAGTCAGAGCAGGGACAGTCACAGCTGGGACAGCCACAGCAGGGACAGTCACAGCAGGGACAGTCACAGCAGGGACAGTCACAGCTGGGACAGCCACAGCAGGGACAGTCACAGCAGGGACAGTCACAGCAGGGACAGCCACAGCAGGGACAGTCACAGCTGGGACAGTCAGAGCAGGGACAGCCACAGCTGGGACAGCCACAGCAGGGACAGTCACAGCTGGGACAGCCACATCAGGGACAGTCACAGCAGGGACAGCCACAGCAGGGACAGTCTCAGCAGGGACAGCCACAGCAGGGACAGCCACAGCAGGGACAGTCAGAGCAGGGACAGCCACAGCAGGGACAGCCACAGCAGGGACAGTCACAGCAGGGACAGTCTCAGCAGGCAGGCTGTGTCCCGAAGGACACCAGTGCCTGTGCCTGCTGCTCCCAGCAGCCCTGGCCCTGCTCAGGAGCTGCCCTGGGGCTCAAGTGCAGAAACCCCAGCTCTGGGGGCTGCAGGGCACTGACCAGAGCCAGGAGCAGCACTCCCACCGTGCCCTGCCACCAGCCACAGCAGGGCTCACCCGGAGGGGGCACACCTGTGCTGCAGGTGGCCAGCAGCAGGGATGCTGTTTGCCCACTGCCCACTCTCCGTGCTTCCCTCCCCGCCCTGCAGCCACAGCAGGGCTGTGCAAGCCCAGAGCGCTGCAGGAGGCAGGGCTGGGAGCATCCCAGCCTGCAGCTGCTGCCCTGGCACCTGGGGCCGGGCTCACACGGCTGTGCCACAGCCAGACAGAGTTTTCTTTGCTAAGAGCCCCGCTAAGCAGGCGATGAGCTGGCTTAGCAGGCACGGCAGAAACATGCCAGTGTTTCAGAGGAGAACCTTTGCAGACTGGGGAAGGTTATTTATAGCCTGGAGCGAGCCACCCCGGGCCCAGGCACGCTGCAGCTCTGCTCTGGGCTGGCAGAGCACGCCAGAGCTGCCAGCACAAACAGCCCCCAAACTCAGCTGCCAGCTCGCTCCCAGCCAGCCAGAGTGCTGCAAGCATCACACAACCTGCCTGCTGCCTCCCCAGCCCTCCAGGAAACGGAGCCTGAAGCAGTGCAGGGGGACTGAGCACCTCCACCAGGGCTGCCTGCGACTCACTTTGCTGTTATTTGCAGCTCCTGTGGAAATAAAAACACACACCTGAGTGGAAACGCACAGGTGCTCCCTGCTCAGTGCTCACCTGAGGCTACCATGGCTTTCCTGCACAGGACTTCTCTCTGGAGCAGCTGGCAGTGCCTGCAGCCCCTGGAGGGTGGCAGGCAGGTGGGCTGGGGAGGTTCAGAGCAAGGGACAGCACGGATCAGACTCAAGTCTCCTCCGTGCCCCATCTCCAAACATAGGCAGCAGCAGATGCTCAGCTCAGTTTCCCACGCACAGAAGCAGAGAAAAGCACTGACAAAAATGAGAGAAAGTGCCTGGTTGCCAAGACCACTTAAGGGGAAAGAAAAAAAAAAACCCACCCCACCAGGCAAACACAAAAACCCCACCTGCTGCACAGAAGAATGCAACCCTCCCGAACCTGCAGCCCCACGTCCACCTGCCAGCAGGGCTGGAATCAGGAACAGCAGCTTTCAGCACAGGGGATGCCCAGGCAGCCCAGACCACAGGCACTGGGTGCACCAAGGACTGAGATGTGCTTGGGCAGCCACTCCTCCCCTTGCCTGCCCAGGGGGAGCAGCAGGGAGCATCCTCACACCCACCTGCCCCTTCTTTGGAAACCACACACCTCAAGGGGATTAATGGGCCCAAAGGAGGGACAGCTGTCCCCAAACAATGGGCATTTGGCAGGTGGCACCTTGCTCTGGACCACAAGACCTCTGGGGCAGGAGGAAACCCCAGCCCAGCCCCAGGAGAGGGACAGTAACACCTCCCTGAGCAAACCAGCACTCACACAGACGAGGGTCTGGCCTTCCAGTGCCAGGCTCCACCACCCCACTCCACTCCCTGTGCCTCTGGAGGCGTTGGAGTAGCCTGAGTCATCATTCCTGAATGTGCAGAATTGCTGGTGTTGCACAAGGTGGCCCTTGGGTTTTGTCCTGCAGCACCAGGGCTTTGGGAAGATAAGGAGTAAGCTCACATCCCTCTCCTACTCGTGGAGGTGGAGGAGGTGTCTTTCCTCTCTACATCCCCACTTATTTCACCAGAAAAGCACTGCACTGGTGAGAATTTCTGTCCATTCCCCTGCACCATGCTGCAGCTCCCACTTCTTTCATCCCAACGTTTCAGCTAACCCAAAAAAGGCCAGGCTTTTGACTTTACTCAACAGTTCAGGCTGCAGGACAGAAGAAAACAAACGTCCTGCCTCCCCCTGGAGCCAGCTCCTCCGACTCCCTGCAGCCTGACCAAGGCATCTCTGGGATACAGCAGGGTTTGGTGCCAAGAGAAGTGGCCAACGAAAACAGACCCAAAAGTGTGAAATGCATTCCTGCTCCTAAGAAGATGGAGTGGGATTTTCCATCTCTTGGATGTATCTCCAGAAAATGGATTAACACAATCCTTAGGGGGCACTTTGCTCTGACTCGGTGACCCTGTGCCAGCACAGAGGGGACAAGCCTCCGAGCTTACACCAAGTCCACCCCCCTCTGCTTGACAAAGGCTCAAATTCTGGCTGCCTGTGGCCACCCAGGATGCCAAGACTCCCCCAGGAGAGGCACAGGAGGGACAGCAGCACGGATGCCAGCCGCTGCTGCTGGACCAAAGCACGCAGTGCACCCACCACACGCGCCACTCGGAGCCAGCAGCAGCTCTGAGTGCAAGGACACGACTGAAAACTCCAGCCATCAACCAGCACACACAGCCCCCCCCTGCAGCGAGCCCCAAGCAGGCTCGTCAGGAATCTCAGGCTGCTCCAGCCAAGAGCGCTGGTCCAGCTGCTGAGCTGCAACACCGGGATCCCGCTGCCTGCACCACCAGCTTTCCCAGGAGGATCTGAGGAGACAGCCACTCGAGTCCTGACACCCCAGAGCAGCGATTTCCCGGTTTAACCTTCCCCCAAAGTTCTGCTCCAAAGCACAGCTCCACACTTTTGTGGCTCGCTGGGTGCCCGGCTGCAACACGAGCCGTGCGGGCGTGAGCGCTCGGGATTCTTGGGGATGAGAGGAAGTCAAGGAGTGTAAGCATTTAATTAATCTCCAGCAATCTAATAAAAGGATAGAGTAATTGCCTCAGCCATCTGCATTCTGTATCTGGCAGCGAGGGCTGCTGGAGCAGCCCAGGAATTGGGGAGCTGGGTTTGAGCGGCTGGTGCGTGCCACCGGATACCAAAACAAGAGAAGGAGCAGCTAACAAAGGCTGATGTGAGCCCTGCACTAACGCAGCCAGGCCGGCAACGTGGAGCAGAGACGGTCCTGACCCCCTGCCCCACTCCCCAGGCCGGGGGTCACCCGAGGCTGGCACGGCAGAGGCACACGGGGTTGGGAAGGGGAGATGCTCGGCAGCAGGTGCTGCCAGTACAACACCAACCAGCAGCAAAACGCTGCAAAGTTGAGCTTGAGCAGCCCTACCAGGAAACAGTTGCAAAGCAGGTTTAAGTTTGCCCCATAAACACACAGTGCCTGCCATCGGGCAGGTGATGAACCCTCCCGGCCCCGAGAAAAGGCGGAAAATAACACTCCGACACCCTCCGACCAGCCGCAGCCTTGCCCCGGGGGCATCGCACACGGTCAGATGCCAAATTTTCCTCCCCTGACAGCACATGTTCTCCGAACACAACAATGTGTGACAGACGCCTGCCTTCCCGCTTTTACACCGGGAATTTTCCTAAGCCAGCCTCGCTCGAGTACCTCCGTGGGCACGATAACCGTGTTTCCCCTTTCCCAATCTCCTGGGCAGCCCCTTCCCAGTTTCCTGCCGGCCAGCGTGGCTCGCTCGGTGGCTTGGCTTTTGCCAGCCTGCGGGGAGCCACAGCCGACGTGGAGCGAGGGAAGGAAAAGTCCCAGCGGAAAAGAAAAGATAAAAAAGAAAAGAGCACTCCGCGCCAAATCCGCTAGCAAGGATGGTTTGTAGAGAAATAGCGAGCGTTTATTTCGGGTGCGTGCCCCTGACCGCGCACGCTTCATCCACCAGGGTCCGGCCCGGGGCATCCCGCAGACCCCAGCCCCACCCCAACTCTGCGCCCACAGAGCACAGCCCGAGCCCTCTGCTCTCCCCCAGCCGGGAAGATGCGCACGGACCCGCTTTTGGGGGCAGCGTCCCCCAGCAGCATCACGGGGAGCCCTGCAGGGATGCGGGGCCAGGGAGGGATGCGGGGCAGGCAGGGATGAGGGGCAGGCAGGGATGCAGGACACGGAGGGATGCCGGGGTGAAGCGGGACGGTGACCCCACTCCATCCCACTACACTGGGCATCCCTACCGGACAGGTGGGAAGCCTCGTCCGACTCCGCAGCTCAGTTTAGGGGAGACCGGGCAACACCAAGGGGAAAAGCAGCAAGCCCCCGCGGCTACGCCAAAGAGCGAGCCGTAAACCCGGGCATCCCGGGGCGCAGCGACCCCCGGGGCTCCCCGCGCCCGCCGCCCACCTTGGCCTCGAAGCAGATGCCGTGCTGGAAGGCGTCCTCGTTGTGCAGCGGGATGCGCAGGTCGTGCCGGTCGTCCACCAGGTTGTACTTGGACTTGGCGGGCATGGCGGCCCCGCGGCCGGGCAGCGCTGCAGCTCCCCGGCCCGGCCCGGCCCTGCCGCCGCCGCCGAGCCCGCCCCGCCCGGCCCCGGGGCGGGGACGCGCCCGCGCGGAGCGAGCGGGGCGCGGCGGCTGCGCGTGCCCGCGGCACCGGCACCGGCACCGGAGCGAGCGGGGCTGGGGCCGCTGCTACCGGCACCGGAGCGAGCGGCACCGGCTGCGTGTGCCCGCCTGGGCACCGGCACCGTTACCGGAGCGACCGGTACCGGCTGTGTGTGCCCTCCCGGGTGGCACCGGCACCGGAGCGACCGGTACCGGCTGCGTGTGCCCTCCCGGGCGGCACCGTTACCGGAGTGAGCGGCACCGGCTGTGTGTGCCCTCCTGGACAGCACCGGGACCAGTACCGGAGCGAGCGGGGCTGGGGCCTCTGCTACCGGCACCGGAGCGAGCGGCACCGGCTGTGCGTGCCCTCCCGGGCAGCACCGGTACCGGTACCGGAGCGAGCGGGACCGGCTGTGTGTCCCCTCCCGGGCAGCACCGGTACCGGAGCGAGCGGTACCGGCTGTGTGTCCCCTCCCGGGCAGCACCGGTACCGGTACCGGAGCGAGCGGGACCGGCTGTGTGTCCCCTCCCGGGCGGCACCGGCACCAGTACCGGAGGGAGCTGCACGTCCCCTCCCGGCTGGTGCCGGTACCGGTACCGGTCCCGGGGAGGCGGCGCTGACAGCCGGTGCCCGGTGCGCGGGGCCGGGCTTGCGCCCCGCCGCCAAAATTCAAACAGGCGGGAAAGGCCAGCGCGGATAATGGCTCGGGGAGGGCGGGCAGCGCTGGGAGCGGGACCCGCGTCCCTCCGGGCGCCAAGGAGCTCCGCAGCAAATCTGGGTCTCGACACGGTGGGAACCGAGCGAGCTGGGAGTGGAAAATCCCCATCTTGTGCTTAAAGAGCAGCTCTTGAGACAGACCCCCCGGGCCCTTCTTTACCAAAGTCCCAAAAGCTGTGAATACACTTATCATCATAAAGTCACCCCAAGACAACTTCCTGCGCACTGAGAGCAGCCCCGAGCTGCTTTCCGGCTGTTCAGGGAGCAGCTCACGTAGCAGGTCCAGGCTGGTGCATCCCTCACCCCCCATGCACAGTGCACTCCCGTGTGGGGCTCCATCCTTCTGTGCTGGACGCCCAGGGGTGCTGTAGAGCTCATCTCCCCTGTGCAGAGGCGCTCCTGAGCAGCAGAACCACAGGTCCCAAAGCCCCTGCATGTTCCCACAGCCAGAGCCCACTTCCCTCCGGGTTCCAAATGGCTGCAGTGCAAAGAGCAGCGCTGACTGCGGATCCTTCCCCGCGCAGAACAGATCCGGGGCCATTGATTTTTCAGCCTGGATCGATGCGGTGAAACTTCCTTTGAGTTTATAGGAGGGTTCAGTGCCAGCCACGGCACTCCAGCCACGTCTGAAAAATGTGTTGTTGCACTCAGAACGGGGTGGGCTTCCCAGCACCCCCAGAGGCTCAGCTGACAGTCTGGGCACAGAGAACCACACCACAAGCTGAGAAATCGCCGTGCTCCCTCCTGCCCTGAGAGGTGTGTGTGAGCAGCTGTGCTGCCACTTTCCCCGTGCCAGGCCCTAGGGTGGGATTTCACAGAGCTGTCAGTGCTTGGACAAGTGAATCGAGGGATGATCTCCCACTGAAAGCAAGACACCAGCGAGCCCTGGGCTCTTGAAGACTTTTCCTCCAGGTTTTGGGAGAGGTCGGGGATCAGTGCTGTTGTGACTGCGCCTGCAGAGATCCCTGGGTGCAGAGAGCTGAACATCTGCCTGAACTCACTTCAGCCTGCGACAGGCAGAAGCTGGTGGTGGAACATTCTTGAGGCTGGATCTGCTCCACGGCTCTTGCTGGAGGATTCTGTTTATCTCTAGTGAAGGTTTTGGCTGGCAGCATGGAAATCCCAGGTGCTGGGAATGATACAGACACCACAGACATCCCTTGGGATTCTCATCCAAGCAGGGTAGGTTTCAGCTTTGAGATGAGAGCTGTGTCTAGGCATACTGCAAGTATCCCCGGGGACAGAGATCCCACAGCCTCTCTGGAGCCCTGCTCCTGTGCTAAATTTGATTACAGACACACATTCTTGCAGACTGGAGGATTTCCACAGCCAGCAAAGCCCCGTGGATTTGGGGAAGGACTGAATCCCGTGTGGGAGGGCTTGTGAGCATCTCTGGGGTGCACGGTGCCCTCGGGGAGGTGTTCCCCAGGTGCAGGTGTGGGAGTTTGATGGAAAGCCTGGGGAGCACACCAGCTCCTTCCAGGCAGTCCCAGGGGTTCGCCTGGCAGATGCCCTGGGCAGTGCCAGCCTGCTCCTCTGGCTTCTCCCGCAGTGTGGTGGCTGTTCCCAGTCTGCTGCAGTGCCCGGAGCCAGCCCTTAAAATATTGGGGTTGGAGCAAGGGGCAAGGCTCTCAGCAGTTCCTCGTGGGTCTTTTGCACCGCGGGCACGGCAAACAGCAGCGTGAAACGGGAAACACCATTCCACCTTCTCGCTGGATTACAAAAATCCCTGGTTTTCTTTTTTTTCTTCTTCCTTTTGTTTTTTCTTTTTTGTTTTTGTTTTGTTGGGTTTTTTTGTTTGTTTGGTTTTTTTTGGTTTTTTTTTTTTTTTTTGGTGGGTTTTTTGTTTGGTTTTGGTTTTGTTTTTGTGGGTTTTTTTTCTCCTCCAGTGACCTTGCACCTCCCTGCCCTTGCATTGCCTCTTGCCTTTCCGAGCTGCTGCCGCTCCCAGGCGTGGAGCAAGGTGTGCCGCAAGGTCCGGGAAGGACAAGGAAGGAAACCAGCTCTCACACGCGTGTTTGTCCTGCGAGCCCAGATCCTGTCTCCTCCCGTTCCGGATCAATAATCAGCAGCCCTGGAATAACCCGTCGGGGCTGCGTAACCGGTTCGTTCGCTGTCGCATCCCTGCTGGCGGCACCGGGGCTCGCCCGGGGGCTCAGGTGACCCCACCAGGGCCGAGGGGATGGCAGGGGACACGGCTCTGCCACCCTGAGACACCGCTGGGGCATTTCTGAGCAGCCCCGGTGCCGCTCCCGGTGCGGTCCCGGTGCCGGCGCCGCCGCTCCCGGGATCCGCGGGATGTCAGGATTTGTAAGGCTGGCCTGCCACCTCCTGGGAAGGCCGAGAAATGCGGCACGGAAAGCCCAGACTGCACGGAGGGTCCGCGGTCGCCCCCCTCAGCCTCTCCCCAAATTTCGGGGTGTGGAGGTTGTTCCTCCTTTGCCCTGCACCGGAGCCCCGGGGACACCAGCCCCACCTGCCACTCACACACTGCCCTTGGCATCCCCTGAAGGCAAAGGAAGTTGAAATCCTCATTTTTTGTCAGTAATTTTTTGTGACAGTAATTCAAGTTTTTAGTAAAGTGAGTTAAAAGCAAGGTACGAAACACGGGGCACTAATTGCGAGGTTAATGAACCTCCGGTGCTCTAGGCACCAACTTTGTCAGGTTATCTTCTAAAATGAGCAAAGCAGCTAACAGTTTCTAAAAGGTTATTTATTGCAGAAGCACATCAGGCTCAAAAGGCAGAGTCACAGACATTAGGCTAAGTTTTAGTCTGGACTCTTAAATAGAAGCAGAAGCTGCTCCCTGAGGTCCTGGTGGGGCTGATGTTGCTGCAGCAGCTCCTGTCTTCCTCTCGGGTGTTGGAGTTGATGGTAGAAAGCAAAAAAAGCAATGGCAGGAAAAGCAGAAAAGTAGAAAAGAGATGGCAAAAAGCACTAACTTTTCTAATACATATTCTTATATAGAATCTTTTTAACAAGCTAAGACACAAGCTAAGACCACCACTCCTTAACCTGTTAGAAATTTACTTTCTTAACATTCCAGGTTACATATAGACTATGCACACGACCTATCTTGCTCTATCTGAAAAATGTAAGCAATATTTTTACTATAGCTCTATTATGTCTAAACACTTTCTACAACCGTGGTCCTGGAGCCTCCACTGAAAACACTATTATGTTTTTCAACCTTCACTAGAACTCACACTTCTACTTTGGTATCTAAACCTTTTACTTACTAAAAGCATTAGAGCTCATACTAAAACTTACTGACTCACTTACTTATCCTAAAACTTAAACTTACACCTCTAAGTGTGAGTCTGAGTGGCTTAACATACTCCCAATCCATCCACAGGCTTTAATTCACTCCCTGCACCCTGATTTCTCTCTGAAGAATTCAGGGACCCCCGAGTCACTGACTCCAACAATCGTGCACCTGGAGGGGCTGTGTCCAGCTGTGGAGCCCCCCAGAAGCAGCAGAGCACCTGGGGTGCCATGGGGTGCAGCAGGCACAGATGATCCTCATCCCACTGGGGAGCACGCCTGTGCCTTGGTCTGCAGTGAGCCACACACCCACAAAAGGGTTGGTCAGGGGGGTTAAAGTTTGTCCAAAAGCGTCCCAAAATCTTGGCAGGTCTCAGTGTTAGAAGTGTCAGGAAAATTAATCCACAAACACCAGAGGTTTGTGTCCAAAAAGGAGACAGAGGAGTCCTGTAACTTTATTGGAATAAAGGGAGAGGCCATGGGGCATTCCCCTGGGGTCTCGCCAATTTTTGGAGGATGCAGCCTCCTTTTATCCCAATTTCCTATCCACATTTCCCTCTCTCTTTCCCCATTGGCTGAGGTACTTGAGAGATTCCCAGAACACCTGATACCTGAGATTCCCCTCTAATGTACAACCCTGCCTTTTAATTTTTAATTCTTTTAGAATTCATGTTTTTTCCCCATTGCTTCTTTCATCTTTCAATATCCAATTTCATTTATCAGCAAACCTACAGTTTGTAAAGGCAAATATCTTTTTCCATTCATCAATCAGTGGAATCCTTCCCATTGTTCCTTTTGTCTCTCAGTGCTGGTTTTGTCTACCAGCAGACCCAGAGCTTGTTTGTAAAGACAAATCCCTCATTCCTCTCAGAAAGGAGATCGTGTTGCACAAATAAGTTATAAATGCAACCTGGCCTGTGAGTGTCAGCCTGCACCAGCAAGTCTCACCCTTATTAAAAAACCACAGTGAAAATACCACCAGAAAGTCCTATATGTTACTGTAATATCCACAGTCTAGAGCAGGAATTTTATCTAACCTAAAATGCAGTGTTTGCAGAGCAGTTTGTAGCTGCAACACTGCTGGTGCCAGCACGACCAAGCTGCAACTTCCCCCAAAACTTGCCCCACAACTCCTGAGTGGGGAGGAGAGCACTGCTGCCCTCCAAGGTGGCAATGCTGAGCACATCAGGAGGCTGGCACCCCCTTCCCTTGCTGCCTGTGTCCCCAAAACAAGGGGTTTCACGTACTGCCAGGCATGCAGCACAGCACAGTGGGTTTGGGGAAAATACCCCGTGCACTGCTTGTGCTCAAACCCTCCTCCCAGAGAAATAATAAAATTATTTTGGCCAGGAATGCAAATTTTTTTTTCCTGTGCTGGATGCAGGTGGGAATGGGGAACATCCCAGGGCATGGCTGTGAGAAGAAGAGGCAGATGGCAGACTTTGCAGTTCTGCACAGTCATTTGTAAAGCAAATTAGCCCTCAGGCAGGTGGGCAGCCACACAGCCAAGGTGGGATCCAGCTCACAGCTCCGTGCCCCCCAAGGCTCCACAAAATCCTACAGCAGCAAATCCTTTTAGGGCCGTGGCCCTGCTATTGGAGAGCCACCTGTGTGCCTTCAGGGCATCCCAAAATTTGCTCTCTGCGAGCCTGTGGCGGGCTGGGGTCACCTTGTCCCAGGGGGCAGAAACACCAGGCAAGGTGTGTGGGTCAGCACCAGCAGCACAGGCTCTTTCTGCCCAATTTCTGACCAACTTCTAAATAGCCAGGTCTGGGAAGGAAGCAAATAACTTCAGGAAGGGGAGGAAGTGTGTTGGAGCTAAGGTCAGGAACTTGCTGGCATTTGCTGACATTTCATTCTGATGAGCTGGTAGGGCTCATCCTCATCAGGCACACGCTTATGTATGCATTTATTTATTTTAGAGGTGGGCCTGGAAACAGCTCCAGAGCTGTTTTTGAAAACACAGACACATCTTTGATATCCAGAGGGGTGCAGGCAGACTGCTAATCAAACCACCTGAAAACTCAGATTTTGTCTCCACAGACATTTTGAATCTTTGCACCGTGGTTTCCTTTCAACTTGAAATTATCCCAAGTTTTTGGAAGTTCTCCACAAACCCCAAGCCTTGAAACATTTTTATTTCAGAAAAACAAACACTGGGCGCTTCTGAAATAAATAATACTCTTTGCAGCAGATAAAAGCTCAAAGCACCAGGCTGGTCCAGTCCAGAGGTGCAATGTTGGCCATGGTTTTTATGCTGCAGCAGGGAAAAGAAGAAATATGGTTTTTCTCAGCTTCTAAGGGGCAAGAGGAGCATCTGATAGGTGCTGGCCAGCAACGGCAGGATTTCTCTCTCACTCCCACCCATCTTACATGCTAATTCTGTAGATCTGATATATTCTCCTAAGCGACCTCTCCTCTCTGGGCAATGAACATTTCTGTGCTCGCAGCTCAACTTCCTTGCCCGGAGATACATTCAGATGAAACAATAACATACATCAGCTCCCAAATCCCAGTGACTGTAAATACCAGGGGAGAATTCAAGCAGCACAGTGAATAGTCCTGGCTCCCGTCACTGCAGGATTTACATCATTCCAGCGGGGAAAGGAGGGATGGGCAGCTCAGGAAAACTTTGTTTCCAAACAACTGCGAACGCACAGTCGGCGTATCTGTAATTTAAGCAGGAATCCTCCTCCTGCTAACAGTGATGGATGGCTTTTTCCCACTGCTTTGAGAGCCCTTGGATCCTGCCCGGCAGACGCCTCCCTGATTTATGGCTTGCCTCTTCCTGGCAAAGGGAAACAAACAGCCCAATCTTAATTACCACACTCTTGTTAGGATACTTTTCTCTGCTGCTTCCATCTTATTACCCGGGCTCCCCACCCCACCTTTGAGCAGATGATTTGTGTGTTATGGGGAACCCTGGCACAGGTTCAAATAATCTCAGTTGCTCTCGTTTTGCTGGCAAATAAGTTCATGTGCCCTGCAGATGGATGGCCTGCTAGAAATTCCATTTTTTTCCTCAGTCAGTGGGGGGGAATCAAGATGTGAGGATGGGGATGATGGGGAGGAAGGAGAAAAGCCAATGCCAGCAGTATTTTCCTGCCTCCAACTGGTGCTGGCAGAAAGGAGAGAGGGAGGGGTTGGGCCACACGAGGCGCTAAAAATAAATGTTCTTCTTGCTAAAGAGAATCTTGCTGGTTCAACTCTTTCCCATTCTTTCGTGGGTGAGAGCAGTTAATTCTCCTTGGGAGCCCATTCACGCAGCAGATGTTGCTTTTCTTTGTGTGATTAGCCCGAAATCAATGGGAAATAATCCTGCACTCCAACAAATTTGGGAGCACAGTGCTGCAAGGTGCTCCTGCAGCCCGAGGAGATGCTGAAATTAAGACGTTTCTGCCCCTGTGCTCGTGGGCCTGTGCTTGGCACAGCCTGCAAAGCTCAGCCCTGCCCACACCAAGGAATAAACGCTGCCTGCAGCGACGGTGGTGGCAGAAATGCCGAGCCCTGACCCCACCAGTGCTGCCAGCTGAGGGCTTCTGGCTCAGCTGCCTTCTCCAAGTGAGCCTGCCAGCCACATTTTAATCCACATAATGTGTCTTTTCCTGATAACTCCTAAAATCAGACTGCAGGGCTCTCCCGACTCAAATGCCAAAGTGCTCCACTCTATCTGTGCTGTTACCTTCCCCAGCCAAAGAGCTTCATCAGAATTCTCATCCAAGAGCAACACCAGAATTATCTGATGTGCAAAAGTCAGAGGATGGAGACGAGTTTTCTCCCTGTCACCCACTCCCAAACCCCTGAATCCCAGCAAACATGCCCTTTATTTGCTGGGGTGAAGTTCTGAGGGTTGCTTTCTGGCCCTTCAGTCAATGTGCCTGATAGCTGCAGCACTCTCTGGTGCCCACCTCTTCTCTCCTCCTGCTCATGCCATGTGGGAAAACACACTTATTTCCCATCCCCTTCCCTCCTCCTGCCTGAGCTCAGCAGCCTGGGCCAGTCCCTGGGCACAGGGACAGCTGTGTCACTGCTCTGCTGCCAGCCCAGGCTCCAACCAGCACCAGCCACATCCTCCTGCTTGTTCAGGTGACAGCTTTCCCCTCCAGGAAATCCTTTGGGTCCCATAACCAGTGCTTTTATTTCAACTTATTTGCAGTCAGTGCTGTCTCATATCTCAAAGTCACTTTCTGTGCTCCGAGGAGAGAGGAGGGAATAACCCAGGAGAGCTTTTTTGAAGGTCTCTAATCATCCTCTCAGACATATGAAAATGCAAACCCTTTCCAAATGGCACTAGACCATTGAATTCAGCAATGTATTTGTGTGGCAGATTCTGAAACCCTCGCCCTGCCTCAGTGGGACAGGACAGTGCCTGTCAGAATTGGCACTGCCATTGGAATCTCAGTGGGAATGGGGGCCTGGACTTCCAGGTGCCCAGGTGGGCTCACCTGAGCAGCTGGGCTGGCCCTGCCTGGCACTGGGATGCTGACACCAGCCCTGAAATTATTTTTTTTCTCCCTTACCCTCATCCTGGGATTGTCTCAAGGAGCAAAGGGGGCTCTGCCACACTGGTAGTGGATTTGTCTTTACAAACAAGCTCTGGGTCTGCTGGTAGGTAAAACCAGCACTGAGAGAAAAAAGAAACAATGGGAAGAATTCCACTGATTGATGAATGGAAAAAAAATATATTTGCCTTTACAAACAAACTGCAGGTTTGCTGATAAATGAGATTGGATATAGAAAGATGAAAGAAGCAATGGGAGAAAACCATGAATTCTATAATAATTAAAAATTAAGAGGGAGGGCTGTACATTAGAGGGGAATCTCAGGTATCAGGTGTTCTGGGAAGTCTGTGCCTCTCAAGTACCTCAGCCCAAGGGGAAAGAGAGAGGGAAATGTGGCCAGAAAATTGGGATAAAAAGGAGGATGCATCCTTCAAAAATTGGAGAGATCCCAGGGGAATGCCCCAAGGCCTCTCCCTTTATTCCAATAAAGTTACAGCACTCCTCTGTCTCCTTTTTGGACATAAACCTCTGGTGCTTTGTGGATTAATTTTCCTGACAATAGCCAGCAAGGAGCTGGTCCCTGTGACTTCAGGGCAGCTGGGGACAGCCCCCACAGCTGGGGAGACACAAAACCCCTGAATCCCCTCCCTGTGCTCTGCCATTGCCTGAAACTGGATTTAGCAGAGCAGCTCCTGAGCACTCCTCAGCTCCTGCTGCAGCCACTGTCCCGTTGCAAAGCTGGTTAGCAGAGTGTGTCCCCAGTGCTAATTAACCTAATGAGCCCTGCTGATGGAATTGGAGCCCGGTGGGTCCCTGGTGCCCGCTGTGCGTGCCGGTGAAGCAGCTCACGGTGCCACAGTGCCACTGCTGTGAGCCCAGGGCACCTGGGGGCTCCTGCAGCCCCAGAATGTGGGGAATCAGCTGGTCCCTGCCCTTTCCACCTGTATAATTCCACTGAGGGTTGGAGGTACCAGATGGACAGCTCACAACAGAGCAATTCCTCCGTGTCCTCACAGCGCCCAGGCTGGAGCAGAGCTCTGCAGAGAGCCTGGCTCCCACCCCCAGGCATTTCTGCCCAAAGGAAAGGAAAAGAAATGAAAAGAAATGCTCAGGGACTCTGGCAGTCTCTGTGATGTCTGTGACAGGCTCTATCCTGTGAGGACAAGGCAGGTGATGGGCAGGGTGAGGAGGGGAGAGCCTGTGGATGCTCCAGACCCCAGCTGAATCACAGCCAAGCCCTGGCCCAACCTGCCCTGAAACCACCCCAGACATTCCTAAGGAAAAGGCTGAAGCAGGATTTTTTCCCCTGGTATGACCAGAACTCTGTTAAAGGAGGGTGAGCTGGGAGCTGGCCACAGTGGGGACAGCTGGGGACAAGTGCCAGGCACCTCTGCCACACAGCTATGGGGTGTCTGCAGGTGAGCTGGATCCTCCAGCACTCTGTGCTTTCTGGTTCTGACAGGGTTTCTCTCTGCAAAGATGGATTGCCAGGAAGGCCAGGATTGAAGCAGGGAATCATCAGGCAAGTGACTCTGGCCACGGCTCTGCAGATCATAATAGTCCCTTCTGGCCCTAAAGCTTATGAATCTATAAATCAGATCGTTACTAAAATAGCTGTGCCATTTCCCTGTGACATAACAATCAGTTGAAATATATTTTAATACACAGAATATAAAAGAGAAATGTCCCATGGACACAAAAATATCAAAAAAGCATGAGGTCCATCTCTTGCAATAAGCCAGCAAGTGGTTTTTGGTGCTGTTTTTAGGGAAAAATGAGGCACAGCCACCTCCTGGACTCCCAGGGGCTCTGAGCCTCCCTGGGGGCAGCAGCTCAGGGCAGGATTTAATTTAAGGTGCAAGTTCATCCTGCACTTGCTTTGTGCCTGGCCCTCCTCAGGCTGATCCATTCAGAGGAAAAGATCCAAAACACAAGGGAGGAAAACTCTTCTGGGCCCAGAATGAAGATGAAATAGGATGCACTTTTTTTTTCCTGGAGACTTCTAATTGAGAAATGTGATCCCAGCATAAGAACTTGTGGGAGCCATTTCATGTCTGGATTTCTGCAGGGAATCTCTCAGAGACTGGAGTCAGGGCAGTGAAATTGGAGAGAAGCAGCAGTTCAGCTGCCCAAGTTGTTTACAATTGCAGTATGATGGATATGGGGGAAAAAAAAGTGAAAAATAAAGTAAATGAGAAAATGAGTAAGATTATTTTTCCATTTTGAACTTGTAATACTCTATACTGCTGCTTGTCCCATAGATAAGCAAATGACAGATACTTCAAATCCACCAAGATGAAGTTATTTAGTATTCCTTCAACATGGAGAGAAATGGAAATGAAGCCTAATAAGGCTCCTGAACTCTTTCTTTACTACCCTCAGAGACAACCAAAAGGCATTTAATTTCCTGCAGCCCATGAGCATAAACCACACTCAGACGCTTTGTAAAACCCATCAGGCATCTTTCCCAAAGATTAAATAAGTAGGACAACATTTTCAAGGAGCTGACTGGAGCTGCATGAGCACAGAGCCTGCCTGGCCAGCCCTGTGCTGTGCCCCATTCCTGCCCCATTCCTGCCCCACTGTCCTGGTTTCAGCTTGAAACTGGGCAGAAACTCCAATTAATGTAGTGGTTTTGGCTCACTAGTTTGAAATTTTCTTTCTGTGAGATAGGATTAGGAGGAAGGCAAAACAGGCTCAACTTCAAAAGGTACAAAGAGAAAGTTTATTACTAGAAATTATAAGGAAAAAAAAAATCAGAATGAAACTTAAGACCACTTTTCCCCCTACACACACTTCTCCTGTTTCACACTGAAATGGTACAGAAAACAACTCAGTCAGTTCAGTCTTTTACTAATTTACTTGGGAGAGGAGACAGGTGGGATGGGATGGGCAGGGATGGAACAGGAATCCTTCCCAAGGTGGTGTGGGATGGGCAGGGGTTATGCTGACCCATGCTGCTGCTCAGGGCAAGAAAAAGCCCCAGTTCAGAAGAATAAGCTCTGAGCTATGTGCAGGGAGGATGGGGGCATCCCCTTCCCTGTTAGCCTCCTCTCCTGTGGGATTGGGGTGGTTCAGAGAAGTGGAGCAGCCAGGGAGTGTTTTTGCCCACCCAGCTGAGAAATAGGGGTCTGTGCTGCCTCTGCACCCACAGCTCTGCCGCTTTGCCACCTTAATTTTGCAGCAAAAGAGTTCAGGGACTAAACCACCTCAGATAAAGGGAGAATTCTGGTGCTTTGGGAAAGAGATGTGGGTGGAAAAGGGGATGATGTGACTGCACAGCGTCAGTCTGGGCATCCCCCCTCTGCTCTGAGCTGTTCAAACTCTGTACCATGGGCAACAAATCCCCAAAGCCAGGGGAAGATTCCTGTGTGTAGCCACTCCTGGGGCGTGGGGACGTGTCCAGGGAGCAGTGCAGGTGGAAGGGGCAGAGGATGGGCAGCTCATTCCTGGGCAGCAGGCAGCGTTTCTGTGCCACACACGGAAGCTGGAAGGAGCCCAGGAACTGCAGCTGTGCTGGGCAGATTGGATCATCACATTAGAAACCCAACAGGAGGGATCTGTGAACAAGAGCAGCTCGGTGCTCGCTGCTGTTCATCCAAAGAGGGCTCAGCAGGGCAAACCCACATCCCAGCGTTGCCTTGGCCACAAGATGATGGTGATGACAGCTGGATACTCCCTCCCATCATATCCCCTGCTGTCAGTGCACACAGCCAGGCTCTCCCAGCCCTGCCTGCCTCTCCAGTCTTTGGGCACCCCACACCCAGGGGTCTGCAGAGCAGAACGTGCAATTCAAGGCAGAACATGGAAAAGGAAAAGCCTTGCCCTGAGGCCAGAGGGGATGGGTGGTTCAGGGCAGGGGCAGTAAGAGCCAAGTGTGCTGGCAGACATCCAAGTGGCAGGTTTGGGGCTGATGGAGGGGGATGTCAGAGGCCCTCCTGGCTGTGGGTCCCCAGGAGCCACTCTGGGCTGCTCACTGTGCACTCTTGTCCTGGTTTGAAGGACAGGTGTCTGCCAATAAAGGCAGAAGCTTCTCTTTGAAATTGAGAATGTAAACCCCCTCCCTCCAAATTATTATTATTATTTTGAAATTAAGGGGTTCTTGGGCAAAGATATGGGAATTAGGAATAACAGTTTGTCACTAGGAAAATTAAAATAGAAATACAGTATTACAAAGAACAATCCCAAAACCCTGCCAGAGTCAGAATCCAAGCTGACACCCGTCAGTCAGTCAGGGTGTTGGCAGCAGTGCCATTAAATGGTGGCTGCATCCTCCTACAGTGGCAGATGGGGTTCAGCTGGAGCAGTGCTCCTGTAGAAGGTGCAGTTTCCTCTGAAGGTGCAGGGATGATGTGGAAAGGTCTGGCTTTCCTCTGGAATGCAGTGGGAAGAAGGTGCCTTGGTGTCCAAAATGTCAGTTTTTATCTGGGTAGGAAAGGCTTGGCTGCTCCCCCTGGCTGGAGCATCTCCCAGTGGGATGATGGAATTTTATCAGCCATGCACTGGGACTGAATGGGCCAGCAGCAGATGATATCTGCCTGGAGGGAGGATGGGCTGTGGGAAAGATAAAGATGATTGCCCCAGCTGGTTTAAAGCTGGCCCATTAGCAGATAATATGTGCCAGGAGATCAGGGTCACTGCCCCACCCGGCTCAACAGATGGTGACACATTCTGGCCACATCAACCCAACACAGCTCTGCAGGGAGCAGGGGGCAGAAGGGCCTGTGCCATCCTTGTACTGGGCTGTGGGGTGGCCCCATGACTGTGCCCTATGACTTTAGTTGGGAGAGAAGTTGTTTCATTTGGGCTATAGGAGCAGCAAAAAGGATAATGCAACATAGTTCTTGGTGTAATGGAGGAGCAAAAGAGAGCTTTTATTTAAAGAAACACTACAGTTATATAGGGTAGCTGGTGCAAAACAGAATAGAATAGGCTCCTAGGTCCAAGAAGGCAACACCTCTCTGAAAACATGCTTTCTGCAGAACATCACGTCTCTCACGTCTCCAGCAGGTGTTTAATCATTGTTATAATTCCTTGTCCTTGAGCAGCTTGAGAAGCCCAAGGCCTCAAGGCTGCTTTTTCCCTGATTCCCAGCAGCATCCAAAGACAAGAAGCGACCTGCAGCCCCCCAGGGGAATGACAGGCACAGGGAGCTGTGGCTCCCTGGCCAGCAGAAGCCTCAGCCCTTGCTTTGCTGGCAGCATGATGGGACAGACAGGCTGTCCTGCAGGATGCCAGCCTGCAGCACCCAGGCCATGCTCCTCTCTCTCTGGGGAGGCTTGCAGGACCTGTGCTGCCTGTGGCCATTGGCCCCTGGGGATGGCAGCACTCAGCCTGAGCAGGGCTCCCTGTGCCTGGAGCAGCACGCTCAGTAAGAGGAGTCTGAGCAAAATGCCAGCTGGGATTTGGCATTTTATCTCCAAGACCTTTGTGGCTGCCCCACGGAGCCAGGCACAGGTGGGGAAGAACCTGGGCACCCACTGGGTTTTGGCAGGAGCAGCACCCATTCCTTGCTGGCTCCTCACTGCCCTTGAGTCATTGTTAAACCTGTCAAGAGTGATTTACAGCCCTGTCTAGGAGTGGCATGCAGGCAGGAAGAGGAGGAATATCAGGAATAACTCCCAAGGCACAGTACAGGCTGGGAGAGAAGAGAGTAGCTGCTCCCCCCCAGCCACAGGCTTGCCTTGTCTAATTGCCCTGCATTTCCCAGGGTCTGACATGGCCCCTGGACATTTGTCTGGCTGTCCAAATGCAGCTGAGTCAGTTTGGCAGAGCTGAAACTCAGACTGTGCTGCTCACAGGGCTTCAGTGTCTCCAGCTTGTCCCTGCAGCGTGACAAGAGGCGACGTGCTTGTCTCCTCAGAGACATCACTGCTATTTCCTCCCCTTCCAGGGTGTGCTGGACCCCAAAACCACCAAAGCTGGCTGCTTGGCCCTGGTCCAAGCTCAGGACAGGGCTATCAGCAGCACTGCATCTGGCCCTGAGCCTTTGAGCTGCCTTTGGTTTCTCCAGATTTCTCCTGAGCTGGGGGCCCAAACCAGCTCTGTTCCTGATGCCTCGTTCCTCCTGAAGCAGGCCAGGAAGTGGCTGCCTTGTCCTGCTGTGCATGTGCAGGCTGGCACACCTGTGAGCCTGTTTCTGAGCAGGAAGACACAAATCCTTGTCCTGCCAGAGCTGGGACACCTTTGAACCACCAGCCACAGGGCCATGCACTGTGGGGCAAACGCTGTGGCTGGCAGTGGATGGAGCTGGGCCAGGGCACAGGGAGGAAACTGAGCTTCTGTGTCCCTCCAAAGCACTGGAGGGCTCAGCAAGCCCAGCCAAGCCAAGGAAAGAGACAGGAGTCACTCCTGTGTCACATCAGAGTCCCTCCTATGTCACATCACACGCCTTGGAAATGCTGCAGACCCCTCCAGATGCCATCAGGCACTGCCTCCTCTGCTTCTGCCTGCTGGATTTTGGGAATTTCCTGCCTGCAGATCCCTGCCATGATGCTTTTCTGGGGCCAGGTGGGGAAAGGCACATGGTCACTCCCTGGGGAAACCTTGGAAACAGAACTGGAGGTGCATGGACATTTTCCTTCTGCTTTATGGCTGGAGCAATCTGGACAGAAGGGACTTGTATGTTGGAGAGGAAAACTGCCACCACAGAGCTGCTTGTAGCTGATGTTTATTTCCCAATGAGGAGAATTACTGTAATCACTGACAAATCTCTAATTGCCAATAGAAAGCAGCAATGGAAGCAAGCACACACTGGAGCACGCCCTCCCATTGCCAAAAAAATGCACCCACCCACAAGAGCTGCCATTCTCCCTCTTTTCCTTTCAATAGGTAAAGAAAATTGCCACATCTCTGCTCAGACTCAACTGGGTCACCTTCCCATACTGATGGTCTGAGGCAATGGAAAGGTCCTTTCTCTATTTCCCCTCAAAATTTCTGCGTGGTGAGCGGGTTCTGCCTCTCACTGGGGGCTATTCACACGTGAGTCAGCTGTGGTGGAGCTGATTTCAATGTATCATCCTGACAGTAAAACCTGCTGGGAAAATAAATTACCTTGATGAGAAATCCTTAGGAGGGTTGGGGCGAGTGTCCTGGCAGCTCTGCAGAAGGAATTGTGACAGCAGAGCGTGGATGTGTGCTGGGGAAAGGCAGATCACATTCTGCTCCTCCTGCTGCAAACACAGCCTGCTGCCACCATTATTGGCTTTTGCTGTTTTTACTATTATTACATATCACTATTTAATTGCCTGGTAAATTTGCAGTGTCTTGGAAAAAAAAAAAAAACAACAATGGAGGAAGTGTAATTTGAAATGCTAAAGAGAGCAGGAGCAGACAGGGAAGATGCAGTGCATCCAGTAGGAGTGTTGAAGAGGTGATGAGGACATTCTTAACCTTAATTATTTCAAATCAACTCATTTTGTAGAGTGTGTAGGTTTATGAATCAGATGAAATGTAAATTGATTCATAATTTCCTTTATTTTCCTGCTCTTTGGAGAATTTAAATCCACATTAACATAACCTGTACCAGCCAGTTACTAAGAGACAGGAGAGAATTAGCATGGGCCGAGTGGGGAGCCTGGCATTTGAATCTGCTGCGTGGAGCTGGGGACCCACTCATCAGAGAAGTGGGGATCTGCTCCCCAGACCCCTCCAGGCAGCCTCAGCTTGCTGTTGGCAAGTGTTCCCTTCCACTGCTTTCCATTCTGGTGGAAAATGTGCTTTTCATTTTCCTCCTCGCCGCCCGCTCGCTCGCGTTCCTCCTCCCGGTGCTTTTTCTGCCACCCAAAAACGCACGTGGAGGGGGATGTGTGAACCCATTGTGCTGGAAAAAGAGGCTCTCGTGAGTCACAGCACACGAGACACTTTCAGAGCTCCTTGCCCTGTGCTGCTGGATGTCCCCAAGCCGCTGGGTGATGCAAAGTGACGCCGTGTCCCCCAGGCAGGAGCTCTCTGCCCTGCCAGGGGTGGGCACTGCACCAGCCCAGCACCTGCCATTTCTGCTTTCAAAGGAAATAACAAAACACAGGAATTACCAGCTGCAGGAATGAAAAAAAAAAAATCAGTAAAGGTGCAAGAATAAGGATGTCTACAAGCAAAATTGTTTTCTCGCTCTTTTTACTTGTGTCGAGTCTGTACTGCAGCTCTCTGCTGTGCATCAGGAGGCTGAGAGGGAATGTGGGTGAGGCCTGGGGTCAGTCCAGGCTGACCTTGCTTGCCAGTCCTGTTGGGCAGTGCCAAATGCCTCCCTTCAGAGCCTGCTCTTACTCCAGGCTGGACAGGAACCAAACACAAAAAGCCCAGGAGACAGCTGCCCGTGTGGAAGCTGGCTGGGAGCTCCTGGGAACACTTCATTGCCATTTTCCTTTGTCCTGCACGTCGTCCTGCTCAGCCAGCCACGCTGATGTGGGGTGGGCAGCCTGGGCATCCCTGCTGCTGCCAGTGCTGGGGACATTTGCTCCCCAGAGCAATAAAAAACCCTCTGCTTGGCTGCCAGGCCAGCTCTAGCGATGGGCAGGGAGGGATGAGGGATGAACCATGCCTGGAAGTGCTCAAGGCCAGGCTGGATGGTGTCCCTGCCCACAGCAGAAGGGCTGGAACGAGATGATCTGCAGGTCCCTTCCAGCCCAAACCATTCTGTGAGTTTTGCACAGGCAGCAGGAATTTGTTCCCAGCCCAGGAGGTGCTGGCAGAGCAAAACCCAACACAACCAATGAACATTTCAAGGTGACATTCACTGCTTGCAACTCTCTGCAGCCTTTTTCCTGCTCCCAATGGTCAGGGATTATTATTCCCTTGCAAGAGAGGGGGCATGCACATGCCCCATGCAGGAAACACAGCAGATCTGTTCTTCCCAGTGTATCAAATGTGCTGACTAAGACAGCAGCCCATGGGGATATCAATCCAACAGGAAAAATCAATAGTGGAATTCAGCTCAGGGGAGAGGGATTTCGTGGCTGCCTTTTCAAGCACAACCACATATTATGTCATCAGCAGTGCAGTAAATCAGCATTTCTGAGACCAGCTGCCCAATTACTGAGGCAGCTCGGTAAATTGGATGTATGCAAATACATAGCATGGAACAGCAAAGCAAACACCTCCCAGAATTACTGAGGCATCTCTGGACTGAGTGGCTGCTCTGGGCCGACAGCCAGGAGTGCAGGCTCCCAGGGCATGGAGCAGAAAAGGTGTCTGGATGGTTTTGGTGCTCACCACCATCCCCAGGGCCCTGTGAGACCAGGTCAGAGACCCGAAAAACCCTCCATGGTCTGCCAAGCCCCGTGGGAGCACTGAGCACCTGGTGCTGTCTCCAAAATCCGTCACCTCCACGAGAGGAGAGATTCAGCCCAGATGTCAGGAAGGAATTCTTCCCTGTTGAGGTGGGGAGGCCCTACAGAGGTTTCCCAGAGAAGCTGTGGCTGCCCCTGGATCCCTGGAAGTGTCCAAGGCCAGGCTGGATGGGGCTTGGAGTAACCTGGGATAGTGGCAGGTGTCCCTGCCCATGGCAGGGGAGTTTCAACTGGATGATCTCCAAGTTCCCTCCCAAT
This sequence comes from Luscinia megarhynchos, assembly GCA_034336665.1. Classification (NCBI taxonomy): domain Eukaryota; kingdom Metazoa; phylum Chordata; class Aves; order Passeriformes; family Muscicapidae; genus Luscinia; species Luscinia megarhynchos. Next base: position 25,578,104 of record CM067571.1, read on the forward strand.
CCAAGCTTTTCTATGATTCTGTATCACAGAAAGCTGCTTTACATCTCCTTCAGGGTCCCTTGGTGCTGTAGACCTCCAGGTTTCCACAAAGAGAGGGGCCAGCACCTGTGAGACGTGGCCAGCCCCCACACCACCACAGGAGGGGTGAAACCCCCAGGTGTCTCCACATCCTTGCTCTGTGTCTTTTAACACAAAAATAAAAGTTAACATTATTAGTTGCTTTCCTCCTTCCACCACTTCTTTCCTCTGCTGTGCTCACAGAGATAAGGTGAAGCTGCAGTTCAGAGGGAAGCTGAAGAGCTGGAAGTGGCAATGATGGGACAACTCAAAGCTTACACTGGTGCCCACAGCAGGGATGAGGAAAGCCGTTGTTTCTGTGTGTTCATAGGGAATAAAGTGGCCAAGGTGACCAGAGGGGTAGCCTAGCTGCCCTGGCTACCCCAGCCCCCAGCAGCCCCTCCCCACAGGGATGCACCCCAGCTTATCCTGGCAGTGGGACACAGCAGAGATCTCCTGCCAGAGCCCAAGGGGGTTTAAAACTCCCTGCATCCATGGGAGTGAGGCTGGAAACTGCTCCCAGGCTGAGCTCAGCCAGAGGACAGGCCAGCCCTTGGAAGGGTCACTGGAATTTGGGCTCTGGGTCAGGGCTCTGTCCCAAGGCTGGTGCTTGCCCAGTGCTGGCCCAGCTCCCTGGGTGCCACGTGCACACAGCCCCAGCCCCAGTGTCAAGGGCAGGACACTGCTGCTGCTGCTGCTGGGCTTTAATTGGTGTTTGCTTTAATTGTGACTACCCCAATCCATTCTGATTGCCAGCCAGCCAAGGTCAGCACGCTGCAGTGGGTTCCTGCCATGCCTGGGGAATGGGATCCCTGGGAGCTGCAGGACAAGGCAGGGACCCCCAGTGCCAGGGGAAAGGGCCACTGCCAGCAGAGCTTGGAGCTGGCAGGGGAGCAATGCTGCACTTCCACCCCTCTGCTGGAAACTGAAATATTTTATTATGCATTTATTATAATTTAGTCTCAAGCCAGTCAAGTGTATAATGAGTTGTGCCAGCACAAGGCACTGGTGGTCTGCCAGCCCTGCACACCTACCCCATGTGTGCTCAGGTGTCAGGGACACCTCAGTGCCCTGTCACCCCTCTGAGGACAGAGCCACTGTCAGCCTTGGGGCTAGCAGGGCTAGCAGGGATGTGTGAGGACTTCTGGCAGTCCCCAGGCCAGAGCAGGAAAAGAGCACTGGAAGTGGGGGTGAAGAGCAGAGTGATGCTGCTCTTCAGGCAGGCACATCCTGCACCTCTCCCCCTGGTGCCAGGCTCCCAAATCTCCCCATCATTTCCTGCAGCAGCAAAGCTGGAGCCACTGCCTGGGCAGCCTTGGTGTGCAGGGACGGGCTGACACTCCCCACAACACCACACTGCCTCTGGAGCATCCCAAAAAATCTGCCTTGGGGGCTGTCCTGATCTCTTGGTCAGCCTAAAGGCTTGGATTATTTTAATCCAGGCTTGATAATGCGATTAATTCCAATTGCTGATTCATGATGTCGGCTCTCTGAACCGTAAGTGCTTTAATATTTCATTTTGTGCTGCTTTCAGGGTTACACAGTTTATTCCACAAACAAGAGGTTGGGACAGTCATTAGCGTGTGAAATCAGAAATGCATGCATCAGTAGCTATGGCAACTCTGAGAGAACACCAGCTTCTCGTGAAATCAGGAATTAAGCTTACATGAAAACGCTGAAGTAGGAGAGATCCTATCTGCTGAGGGCTTAGCATATGTTTAGAAAAGAAAAGAAAGGCCTGAAATACTCAAGTGAGCTGAACACACCCAAGCCCAGAGGTTCCTGTAACCTGGCTGTGGAAAAGGACACACCTGGAAAATAAACCCACGGAGCTGCTGGCTCCACCAGCCCCATCCAAGGACTCCTGGTGCTGCTGATGCTGTGGGGCTGCTCACAGGGCTCCAGGCAGAGGGTATCTGCTGGGGGATGCTTGGAGCAGCATCCATAATTAACGCTGCAAAATCAACACTTCCAGCCTGGGCCCTCTCCTGATGTTCAGTGTCAGATGCCAGAGCAGCTGCTTCCCACACACCTTGTAGCTAGAGCAGTTTGCTGCACTCTGTGAAGGCATCACAGAGCTCCCCCTGAATAATTCAGGCTGTTCTTCTGACAACTTCAGTGTGCAAGGGCTTTTCCTTGCCATGGTGAGGGAAATCTTTGCTTTGTTCTCCTCAGAATTCCCCTTCCCTGTCAACTAAACAAGCTCTGGGGAGAAGCTCTGAGGTGCCATCCCCTGTCAGAGCAGCAAGGCTGAGCCCTGTCTGCCAGGGCTGACACCTGGCACAGGGAGCCATGAACCAGCTGCCAAGCCTGGGTGCTGATTTCAATCCCAAACAAGGTGCTGTAAATACCTCACCAGCCTGGCCAAGGGCAGGAATTAGAGGAAATGAAGTTTTTCTGCTTTTTCAGTGCCTGATTTAATGATGCTCACACTGCTACCTGTGATTATGTTTGCCCTGCTCCCAGTTGCTTTCCCAGTGTAATCAGCCTCGAAGCGTTCAGATGGAAATCTTTCCTGCTGCTTTCCTCTTCACGCTGATTTGGGAGCAGAGGAGGAAGGAAACAGCCCCAAGGCTGGTGGGGGGGCTTGAGGAAATCAGGGCTGGGTGGGAGCTGAGCAGTGGAGGATGCAAGGCCAGGAACTGCCTGGCCACAGCAGGACCCCTTCCCTGCCCAGCCTCACCCTGGGATATCAGGATGCTGCAATAATGCCTGCTTATCCCTTTAAAAAAATCTGTATATGGAATAAATCTATATATGAGACAAATCTGTATACGGAACAAATCTATATATGGAACAAATCTATATATGGAACTAATCTATGTATGAAACTAATCTATATATGGGACAAATCTATATATGGAGCAAATCTATATATGGAACAAATCTATATATGGAACTAATCTATGTATGAAACTAATCTATATATGGGACAAATCTATATATGAGACAAATATGAAGCAAATCTATATATGGAATAAATCTATATATGAGACAAATCTATACATGAAACAAATCTATATATGGAACTAATGTATATATGGAACTAATCTATGTATGAAACTAATCTATATATGGCACAAATCTATGTATGGAACACATGACACAAAGCAGGACAGTGGGTATGGGACTGCCCTGGCTGGCCCAGCCAGGTCCTGGCACACAGAGCAGCTCAGAGCTGCCTTTGGCCCAAGGTGGAGTGCATGGTGTCCATCTCCTGGAGCACTGGGAGCTGCCTTCTCCACGAATGCACTGCCAGTTGTCACCCCCAGGTGTGTTTCCAGCTGTAGGCCCATGCATGCATGGTGGGCATCCAGGTGGAAATCGTGGAAATGCAAAATGCCCTTGCACTCCAAGAGATCCAGCATCTACAAATAACCTGTGTGCTCCAGCAGGAAAAAAGTCAGGAAATGTTTTAATGTTGAGAGCAGTGGATTCCTCTGAACCCTGGAGATGCAGGCATTCAATGTGCTCATCAGAAAGGTGGAACCACGTGTGTGGGGGGTGATTTGCAAAAGCACTTTGCTTGAGCTTGAAATCCTGACCCAAATCCAAATTAAATATTTTTCTGGCAAAAGAGGTTTATTTTTGATGAGTTTTTATCCTTACTGAGAGCACCTTGTCCTCTGCAAATTATCTGCAGACTGGAAGTCTGTGCAATTATTATACAGACAATAAAAGGAGCTTTTCCATATGGCAGGAAGATTCCCTCCTTATTTTGTGCTCTTAAACAGAAGTGATGCATTTCCTTTCCACCAACGTGAGCATAAACTGATATTTTTGAGCACTCACAAATAAAAAGGGTCATAAATACTGAAAAGGCAAAGCAGCTGGGTTCTCCTGCAATAACTTTGCAGATGCAATCATTTTATTCACCCCTTTTGATGAGGGTGAAGCCTCATCAGGACAGGTTGGCTCAAAAGCATCCTGGCTTCTGGCTTGGATGATTCTGGTCCCACACCCCAGTTTGGTCCTGAGTGGGATTTTTGGAGGAATTGTATGGCAGACAGCCACCAATCTCAGAAGCAATCCATAAATGTGAGAAATTCTGAGCAGCTGCAGCCCACAGCCAGGGTAGAAGAGAGGAGGAAGGACAGCAGCAGCACATGAGCATCCCAAGGAAGCAAGCTGCCTGTCAGGAGTAATTCCCAAGGGAGTTGATGTGACAGGTGGAAATCTCTGCTGCCTCTGCCAGGGCTGGGTGATGCAGGGATCATTCAAACCCAGGCAGGAGCAGCTGCCCCCAAGGCACAGCTGGAGGAGGCAGGAGCAGCCCAGCTGCCCAATGCCTTGGCTCTTGTCCTGGTTTGAAGGGCAGGTGTCTGCCAATAAAGGCAGAAGCTTCTCTTTGAAATGGAGAATGTAAACCCCCTCCCTCCAAATTATTATTATTATTTTGAAATTAAGGGGCTCTCAGGCAAAGATATGGGAATTAGGAATAACAGTTTGTCACTAGGAAAATTAAAATAGAAATGCAGTATTACAAAGAACAATCCCAAACACTGACAGAGTCAGAATCCAAGCTGACACCCGTCAGTCAGTCAGGGTGTTGGCAGCAGTGCCATTCAATGGTGGCTGCATCCTCCTGCAGTGGCAGATGGGGTTCAGCTGGAGCAGTGCTCCTGTAGAAGGTGCAGTTTCCTCTGAAGGTGCAGGGATGATGTGGAAAGGTCTGGCTTTCCTCTGGAATGCAGTGGGAAGAAGGTGCCTTGGTGTCCAAAATGTCAGTTTTTATCTGGGTAGGAAAGGCTTGGCTGCTCCCCCTGGCTGGAGCATCTCCCAGTGGGATGATGGAATTTTATCAGCCATGCAGTGGGACTGAATGGGCCAGCAGCAGATGATATCTCCTGGAGGGAGGATGGGCTGTGGAAAAGATAAAGATGATTGCCCCAGCTGGTTTAAAGCTGGCCCATGAGCAGATAATATGTGCCAGGAGATCAGGGTCACTGCCCCACCCGGCTCAACAGATGGGGACAGAATTCACATTTCTGGTCACATTCTGTATTGCAGCCCACCACAGCTCTCTTCTTGGGAAGCTCAGGGGCCTCTCATTATTATAAAAAAGGTTTAACTCCTCCTCTTGTGTCCTTGGCCTGACCAGCTCCTCCTGCTTTGCTGCTCCAGGGGCAGCAGACATTGCCCTCACTCACTGCACGCCTGGGGCAGGGAGACCCAGTGCAAGGGGCAAGAGGAAGTGATAGAAAATAGATCCTCCTTTCTCCCCCCTGTTGTCTCCTTTGATGCTGCTGCTTTGATTTACACTTCAGAGGTTGGATCAGAGCCCTCCAGGCTGGAGGGAGATTGTAGGGGATGATCACTGCCCTGCAGCATGCCCTGACCTGCTCTCAGTCCTGCAGCATCCTGCTGGCAGCAGCTCCCGGGGGAAATAAACGTGGAGCTTTGCAGAGCAGCTCCCAGCCCTGCCTGCTTGCTATTTAAATAAACCCAGATCCACTTTGAATCATCTCAATAAGAAAATGATGCTACAGAAGACTGCTGTCTGAGGGGTGCCAGAGAACTGCCACCACTGGGTGAAGGTTTTCCACTCGCAGGTGCTCTGATATCCCCCTGTGAGCCGAGTTCCAGACTACAAACTGCTCACGTGCACACCCTGTGCATTAATCAGGCTGCTGGGTGACACCATGACAGGTGCTGTGTGTAATGCCAACATTCACTTTCATCCATCAGCCTCGTAACTAGGTGGAGAAAAACACCACGCAGGGTTTGACAGGATTCCTTTTTTTGCTTAAATGCTGGGATTCTGGAGTTCATTTCCCCCTAAAGCTCATGGACCACTGGCCAGGCTGCTCTCATGTGCTTTTCCAGCTGCTCTGCCCCTTGCTGGCATTCATCCTGCCATGGCTACTTGCTCCTTGGCAGCCTGTCACCCTCAGCTCGCAGGGACACGGCTGTGAAAGCCGATTTTACAGAGGAATGATCTGATTCTCCAGGCCTGTCAGCTGGAGAGGCTGTCACGCAGCAGAAGGCACCTTCATCCCAGACACCTCCCCTCAACATCCCCAGCTAGGGAAAATAATTTGAAAAGTGACTGACACCACTGGAAAGAAAACCCATTTGGAGATAATTTGGCTTCTGCTTCATGAGTTTGCTTAATTTCCCTGCATCCTGGTGGTGTGTGTTAACACGGGGTGAGAGTCTTTGATTTCAGCAGTTCATCAGCTCCAGTTATTGACTCTGCTCCTCGTGTCAGCACTTGACAGGGGAAGGAAGCAGCAGAGAGAAGCCACAAGCTGCAAAGTCCCACATGTGGGGATGCCTGGAGAGGGTACCAGGAACAGAGGCTGGACAGAGTTAAAGGAATAAAGCAGGGATTTATTAAAAGCCTTTCAAAGGATTCACCTTGGGCAGTGCAAGAGCCTGGCTGAGGCTACACCCAGGATGGACTCAGAGTCACGAGTTTTCACACTTTTATAAGTTTTGGTTCATTTCCATATTGGGGTTAATTGTCCAGTTCCAGCTCCAGGTTCTGCAGTCCCATCCTCCCAGATTCTCTCCTCAATTCTGCTGTTTGCCCTTTTTGGGGATGAAGCTGCAGCGGTGTCCTTGGTTCTGGGGCTGGACAAGGATTGTTTTGTGTGACTGAGCTGGGAGGAGAACTTGTAACACTTTATATGGAGTTCAGAGTCACACCCCAATGCAGTGCAGAGTCTGGAAAATATGAATGTCAGGCAGTGCAAAGCCTGCAAGAGTGAGATTTATCACCTAGAAAACTGCATTTTGTGCAAGCACTGTGGGCTAGCAGCTTGACTTTGGGGAGCAAATCTTGCACCTATCAGGAGCACCTTGAAGGACAGACAGCAGGACACTTCACTCTGTGATTTACCTGGGGAAAGCCCTGCTCAGGGAAAATCCCCCTTCCCTGGATGTGAACAGGGAAGAGTTTGTGCCCAGGGACTGCACAGGTCCCTCCACAGGGTGGGCACTGCATGGAGAGAGGAATGTCAGATTTGCCTTTACAAACAAGCTGTGGGCCTGCTGATAAATGAAATTGGATATTGAAAGATGAAAGAAGCAATGGGGACAAACCATGAATTAAAAATTAAAAGGGAGGGCTGTACATTAGAGGGGAATCTCAGGTATCAGGTGTTCTGGGACGTCTGTGCCTCTCAAGTACCTCAGCCTATGGGGAAAGAGAGAGGGAAATGTGGCTGGGAAGTTGGGATGAAAAGGAAACTGGGTCCTCCAAAATTGGAGAGACCCCAGGGGAATGCCCCATGGCCTCTCCTTTATTCCAATAAAGTTACAGGACTCCTCTGTCTCCTTTTTGGACATAAACCTCTGGTGTTTGTGGCTCAGTTTTCCTGACAGGCACTTTGCTGTTTCCCCTCTCCCTGAGCCCTGTGCAAGCTGCCCCTCTGCCCCTGGCATTTAGCTCCTTTGCAGCTCCAGCAGAGGAGACTGGCCATGGCCTGGGGTGGTGGGTGGTGATTTACCAGCTCTGCTCATCACACCTCTGGGAGCAAACACACTGCTCCAGCAGCTGAGAACTGCCTCAAAAACACAGCCCACAGGTGGAAAAGGGGACACAGTCAGCCCTCACTTCTTTGCACACACAAGTTCTCCTTTTCCTCTCCTCATTTGGGGGCATTCTGGGGAATCCTGACATTATGGCTGTAGGAGAAAATGCAGCATTTTGCTTTCCACAAGAGCTGGTAGTTTGCCAAGAAGACATCTCTGTGAGGAGCCCGTGCCCTCTCTGTGCCTGCAGCTGAACACTCAGTGCTGAGCCAGCCCTGTGCCAGCCTGGCTTCCCTCCGCTTGCCTGCCTGCAGTGAGGAAGAGGAGGGGGATTTGGGCTGGATTCCGGGGTTTTGCTGCCTGCTTTTTCCTGACTGTGCAGAAGCACGAGCCCCTGGAAAGCCCAGGAGACAGAGGAGTGTAATTAAGGAAGAGAGGAGCTCCAGATGACAGTGGCCCTGGAGAGCAGTGCCTTCCCCTCCCTCTCTCTCGGTGCTCCCTTATTGCATCTGTCTCTTGCTGGGGGCATGAGTCACATTGGTTCTGGTGATGGATGAAATTAGCTCCAGTGTGGGAAATAAAAAGCCTCTCACTGACAAGAGATCTGCACAGGCTTGGGGCTCAGGGCAAGGATCCTCTCTGCCTTTTTCTGCTCCCGCGCTTCCCGCGAGCAGCTCCCTTTTAATTAGATGGGATGCAGTTCTAAGTCAACTATAAATGATATTATCAAACTAATAGAGTGTGATCATATCTTGGCTTTTATTGGTCCGGGAGCTGCTGCTGGCTGCCATGGGAACAGTGTTTTTCACAAAGCTCCTAGGCTCTGGCTTGTAGGCATCAAAAGGAGGTCAGGGGAGAGGTGATGATCCCCTGGGATGTCCTTGGCTTTGCATAGAACCGAGGAGTGGCTCCCCTCAGACACTCATCCACTGGGATGTTTTCATCCCCTCTTTCCTGCTCTTCAGCATTGGTGTCCATCTCCTGCTGCCCTCCACTCTTGTGTCTTGCTGCTCATCAACCCCCTCGCTGCATCCAGGCTGGGCAAAACCCAGAGTGGCAGAGAAGGAAAGCAGAAAAGAGGGAGGATGCCCACAGCCTGCATGTGGGTGTGGGATGGAGCAGCATTAGCCCCTGCTGGGCTGTCCTTGGCACCAAACCCACTGTCCCCAGCTCATCCTGCTGGCCTGTGTCTCTGGGGGAGGTGGAAAACAGAGGATTCCTGAAAGTTATCCCAGGGGAGTGAGAGAAGGCAGTAGAACAGGGGAGGCACTTCCTGGTGTCTTGGCTTGAAATACAGGATGTAACCAGCAGTATGTATTCTATCACATGTTAAAACCAGGTGGGGCAGTGTTCTTCTCCATAACCCATCCTCCCTCCAGGAGATATCTCCTGTTAATGGGCCTGTCAGTCCCACTGCATGACTGATAAAATTCCATCATCCCACTGGGAGATGCTCCAGCCAGGGGGAGCAGCCAAGCCTTTCCTACCCAGATAAAAACTGACATTTTGGACACCAAGGCACCTTCTTCCCACTGCATTCCAGAGGAAAGCCAGACCTTTCCACATCATCCCTGCACCTTCAGAGGAAAACTGCACCTTCTACAGGAGCACTGCTCCAGCTGAACCACATCTGCCACTGCAGGAGGATGCAGCCACCATTGAATGGCACTGCTGCCAACACCCTGACTGACTGACGGGTGTCAGCTTGGATTCTGACTCTGTCAGTGTTTGGGGATTGTTCTTTGTAATACTGCATTTCTTTTTTAATTTTTCTTAGTGAGGAACCATTATTTCTATTCCCCTATCTTTGCCTGAGAACCCCTTAATTTCCAAATTATAATAATAATTTGGAGGGAAGGGTTTACATTGCCCATTTCAAGAAAGGCTCCTGCCTTTCCTAACAAACACCTGTCTTTCAAACCAGGACACCTGGGTCCTGCAGCTGAAATGCCAGGTGGGGAGGTGGGCAGCAGCAGGAGGGGAGCCTGGCCCCATTTCCACCCTGTGAGCAGCACAGAGGGAGCAGTGCAGGATGCACTTGCCAAGGCAGCCCTGTGGGGAGGAAGAAGAGGCAGGAGAGGAAAACCTGGCTTGGTGCTGGCCACAGTTGGTGTTGCAAGCCTGATGGGAGGCTCCCTGCAGGCTCCAGGGCAGGCTCTCAGCCGAGATCTCAAACCACCCCCTGCCGCATTGATTTTTTTTTCCATGGGACTAATTTTTTAATCAGAGCGATGTAGAACACGATCAGAAGCAATTAAAGGCTGGCAGGCTAATTAGTGTCAATCAGCACAGTTTATGGGTATTGGCCTTGTCAATCAAATTTTATATTGTGTGTTAGTGAGATTGCTTTTGGATCCCAGAGCTCATGCTTCACAGAGAGCTTTTCTTTCTTGAGATGCTTATTATTAAAATAGCACAAGTCCTTCAGAAACCAGTTAAAGGACATATTTAACAGTCCTTTAGGCACTGACAATTACAGGTAGATCCTTTGCTAAATCCTGCTTGGGGTTACAACAGATTAAATGCCAAGCTTGTTCCCGTGCTCCTGAAAACTGTGCTGGGTTCACCCCACCCCTCCTGGGGCTGTTGTGCTCCTGGGCATGTGTTTGCAAAAGCTGGGGCTGAAGGAGATGGCTATGGCAAGCTGCTCAGCCCAGGAAAGGAGGGATTAAAGGGTCATTGTGGCAAGGCATAAGCAGGAGAAGGGCAGGATTTCTTCCAGGGACAGACTGGAAACATGATAAGGGCCACTGGGTGGTGTTCAGTGGGACGTCAGGGAAAAAGAAAAAGAATCAAAAACCTGTAGTAAGCCTGATCCTGACAGAAGCAAATCCCCAGGGTATGTCCTTTGGAAAGGCTGGGGCTGGAAGCAGGGAGACTTGCTGCAGCCAGGGCATGCCCAGCACAAACTCAAGATTTTAGCTGGCTGTGAGCACTGGCAGCGTTTCCAGGATCCCACATGAGCCCATGGAAGAAGAGCTGAGCCAGCCATTAAAGCACATCCCTTCTCTTGCAGCTGCCTGTGCCCTGAGCCTGCCCTTGTAAATACAAAAGAATCAAGGAGTGAGTGTTGGGGTGGCACAGGCACAGCAGCCAGGAGTCCACGCTGCCTTTCAGACCCTGAGCCCCACAGCACTCATGTTCTTTGCACTTAACACCATAGATGCAATTTTCTACTTGTAAGAAAAATAAAGGAAGAGCTCCATCAGGCAGAGCCCCTGGGAAGTGCCTGCCAGAGGTGTGAGGTAGGAGAGAGGTGAGACAGACAGAGCCAGCCAGGGAAGCGATGCTCACAAGTCCCAGCAGCCCAAAGCAGGGGTGGCACGAGCCACCAGACTGATGGCACTGCCATGCCAGCAGAAAACACCCTGCTGCTGACAGCACCGTGCTTGGGAGGGCTCAGACTCACGGCAGCTCCTCCCTACACAGCCCTGAAAATGCTGGCCCACATCCTGCTGGCTTTTAGAGCCTGAGGAAGGCTGCTGTGCTGCCCAGCATCCTGGTCAAACACTGCAGCTCAGCCAGCAGGGCTCTGCGTGGGTGCCACTACATGTATCTGTGTCATTGCTGGGGCTCTTGATATTGGGCATGGAGCTGTGGAATTGTGTCCTTTCTGAAGGGCTCACAGCCCACCAGGCTGGAGCACCAGAGACCAAGCTGAGCTCAGCACTGGTTACCAGCCAGCTGGGAATTGAGACAGTGTCCTGGTTTGAAAGACAGGTGTCTGCCAAGAAAGGCAGGAGCCTCTCTTGAAATGCAAAATGTAAACCACATCCCTTCAAATTATCATTATTATTTTGAAATTAAGGTCTCTCAGGAAAGATATGGGAATTAGGAATAACAGTTCTTTACTAGGAAAAAATTAAAATAGAAATGAAGTATTGCAAAAAAACAAACCCAAAACACTGCCAGAGTCAGAATCCAAGCTGACACCCGTCAGTCAGTCAGGGTGCTGGCAGCAGTGCCATTCAATGGTGGCTGCATCCTCCTGCAGTGGCAGATGTGGTTCAGCTGGAGCAGTGCTCCTGTAGAAGGTGCAGTTTTCCTCTGAAGGTGCAGGGATGATGTGGAAAGGTCTGGCTTTCCTCTGGAATGCAGTGGGAAGAAGGTGCCTTGGTGTCCAAAATGTCAGTTTTTATCTGGGTAGGAAAGGCTTGGCTGCTCCCCCTGGCTGGAGCATCTCCCAGTGGGATGATGGAATTTTATCAGCCATGCAGTGGGACTGAATGGGCCAGCAGCAGATGATATCTGCCTGGAGGGAGGATGGGCTGTGGAAAAGATAAAGAGCACTGCCCCACCTGGTTTTAACAGGTGATAGAATACAAACTGCTGGTTACATCCTATATTGGAAGCCCAGACAGTCAGGCAATGCTCCCCAGTTCCAGCCTGCAGGGAGCTGCTGCAGCCTCCCAGGAACAGGGACAAAGCAGCCCTGGCAAGGCAGCAGAGGGATTTTTATGCCACACTCGGCTCCACAGTACAAATTCACATCTTGACATCACAGTAGAAGATCCTGTGCCTGGTTATTGCCCCAAGACATACATTTTATCTCAGGGAATGCTTAATTGCTCCTCGTTGGACGCTGGTTACGGAACATTAGTCATCAATAAAAGACAACTCTTAAAATCTGGGCTGAACACCCTTCCCAGAGGATGGTGGCGGTTACAGCCACAGAAAGGATTTGCTTCACTGCATTTCTATTTTTTCCTAACTTTCCCATTTGGGCACAGGGGGTGGTATCCCTGCCATAACCACATCCCTGCTCCACAGCCCCAGCCTTTGCCCTGAAGCTCTCCTAATGCAAAATGCCCCACCCCTGAGGGGGCCACTATGGGCAGAGCCACAAATTTTAATTCCTAGCTGGTGTGGGAAAAGCCCAGCCCCAAGATAGAAGATGAGGCTGCACGATGCTCAGCAAAAGCATGGAGCTGCCAGTTGCTCTGAGGACATGGATGCTGGAGGAAGCATTAATATTCCAGGCCACCATGCCTCCCTACCATCTGTTGCACCAAAGCAAAGGATGCCCAAATAAATTTCAAAATCCCCTGCAAGGGAGAGCACTCCGGATGCTATTTCTGCATCAAGCTGTTCAAGACTTGCTAAATCATCTCTGTCCCTTCCAAATGTTCTCCAGAGTTGTCCTGCCTCAGGGAGGTGGCTTTGGTGGCTGTGTCCCACTTGTAGAAGTGTGATAGCACGTGCTGGATGTTCCAGCACAGCCAGCCCAGCTCACTGCTGGCAGAAGGACGAGACAGAAACCACACAGGGACCTGCAAGCTGGAAGAGCTGTGAAGCAGCTTGCTCCTGAGCTGAGCACCATTTAAAGTTTTCAGACATTTCCGGGGATCCTGATGGAAAGGCAGTGCCCCTATAGAGCCTGCAGACTGCTGGAGGCCCTTGTGCTGCCCTCACTCCTTCTTGTGTTGGGTTGATGTGGCCAGAAATGTGCATTCTGTCCCCATCTGTTGAGCCGGGTGGGGCAGTGACCCTGATCTCCTGGCACATATTATCTGCTCATGGGCCAGCTTTAAACCAGCTGGGGCAATCATCTTTATCTTTTCCACAGTCCATCCTCCCTCCAGGCAGATATCATCTGCTGCTGGCCCATTCAGTCCCACTGCATGGCTGATAAAATTCCATCATCCCACTGGGAGATGCTCCAGCCAGGGGGAGCAGCCAAGCCTTTCCTACCCAGATAAAAACTGACATTTTGGACACCAAGGCACCTTCTTCCCACTGCATTCCAGAGGAAAGCCAGACCTTTCCACATCATCCCTGCACCTTCAGAGGAAACTGCACCTTCTACAGGAGCACTGCTCCAGCTGAACCACATCTGCCACTGCAGGAGGATGCAGCCACCATTGAATGGCACTGCTGCCAGCACCCTGACTGACTGACGGGTGTCAGCTTGGATTCTGACTCTGTCAGTGCTTTGGGATTGTTCTTTCTAATACTGCATTTCTATTTTAATTTTCCTAGTGACAAACTGTTAATCCTAATTCCCATATCTTTGCCTGAGAGCCCCTTAATTTTGAAATTATAATTTGGAGGGAGGGGGTTTACATTCTCCATTTCAAAGAGAAGCTTCTGCCTTTATTGGCAGACACCTGTCCTTCAAACCAGGACACTTCTAAAATCAATCTCTTCCAAAAGTTGATGTCCTCCTGCCAGGAGGGGATCAAGAGGAAAATTTTACAAGGATTTCTTCTTCATTTGCTGATTGGGACTCTCCCATTATAACACATTTTCTGATGATGGCCCATTCCCCTGTTTCCTATTTTGTGCAGGTAAAGATTAATGCAATTCCAGGTGCCAGCCTCATTTGAGAGATTAATGAGAGATAATGTCTCACAAAGAGGTTTATTGAGTTCTCAGAGTTCATTCACCAGCTGTGAAGTGAAACATCTGAAAACAGCTTTTGAATACTAAGTTCTCCCTGGCACCAGCACAGGAAAGGCAAACAGTGCCTTTTTCTGCTTGAGGTACTTATGCTGCTGGGCAGAGTGGACTCCATGGGAGCAGCCTGAGAGATGGGATGCTGGGTTTCCACCCCTGTGAGCAGCCCTGGTGGCTGGGATGCTGGGTTTTCACCCCTGTGAGCAGCCCTGGTGGCTGGGATGCTGGGTTTCCATCCATGTGAGCAGCCCTGGTGGCTGGGATGCTGGGTTTCCAGCTGTGTGAGCAGCCCTGGTGGCTGGGATGCTGGGTTTCCATCCTTGTCAGCAGCCCTGGTGGCTGGGATGCTGGGTTTCCAGCTGTGTCAGCAGCCCTGGTGGATGGGATGCTGGGTTTCCATCCTTGTCAGCAGCCCTGGGAGCTGGGATGCTGGGTTTCCATCCTTGTCAGCAGCCCTGGGAGCTGGGATGCTGGGTTTTCACCCCTGTGAGAAGCCCTGGGAGCTGGGATGCTGGGTTTCCATCCTTGTCAGCAGCCCTAGTGGCTGGGATGCTGGGTTTTCACCCCTGTGAGCAGCCCTGGGAGCTGGGATGCTGGGTTTTCACCCCTGTGAGCAGCCCTGGGAGCTGGGATGCTGGGTTTCCAGCTGCCTGCTGGCCTGGCCTACCTGGGCTGCAGGAGGCTGTGCCTGGCATGCCCAAGGTGCTGCATCCTCAGCCTCATGAGTTGCTGTTTCACTGCAGATTTGGAGAAGCAGGGGATCCTTGGCAAGCAAGGCAATGGTGATCACTCACCTACAGCCGTGGAAAGGGACTAGAAAATGTATTTGTGGCTGCAGACCTCATATCTGCTGACTTTGTGGCACAAAATTGAATTTTTTTTTTGGTGTTGGAGCAACATCTCTTCAAGGCTGGAGAAAGAAGGTCCTTCCTTGGACCTCACTCTGCACCAGTCACCACTGGGTGAGTTTGGTTCACCTGCTTCTTGGGACACCAGGAACCTCCTTGCTCCTACCCTGTGCCCTACCCAGAAGCCAAGCTTTATTTTATTTATTTATTTATTTATTTATTTTTGTATTTTATTTCTGCACTGTTGCAGTAATAAGCAGACTGAGCAATAAGTTTCTCCATGAAAGGCAAGCTATTTTTCTATTCACACAGGTTGCATTTATAGGAAATTTTTAGAAGGCACTGTGTTAAACTTAATTGGTCAGCAACACAGCAAGTGTGAGTTTATTGGTTGGTAAGGGTTATGGTATATGTTCATCCAGTTTTCTTCTAGATGTGTTTGCGTATTTTCTTCATTGATTTTTACGGGACAGATTTTTTGTTTTTGCTGGTGTGAACAGTTCTGTCGCTAGAATAAACTGTTGTGCTAGCTGACTTTGATTCTTAGGGTTTTTTCAAATGCCTTCCCACAGGCTTTGGGGTGAAGAGTCCGTGGGGAAAGCCCCAGGACAGATTTTGGCAGGTGATTCACCCTTTCCTTCTACCTGTTCCAGCAAGTCCCCAGCGAGGCATGAGGGCTTTTCCTCGGGGACACACCACATACCCGGGCATCTCCATCGCTGATTGATTTATTTCCACTTTCACATCCCTTCCCCGGAGGTAACTTTTCTGCGACCTGCAGGATTTTTCCTTTCGAATCGCCCTCCTGCCAGCATCCCAGCGAGATGAGTGCTGCTCCTTCGTGTCCTGATGGAGAGCTTGCAGGCATTTGTTTGCCTTTTGTTGTAGCATCGGGGAGGCTCACATAAAAACAGAACACGGTATGCACTGGTCTTTGTCTTCAAGCAGTTGTAAAAGAGGGCAATCGATAAACCTTGCCAGGGTCTTTTTAATGCTTTTTGAGCCATTATGGTCGTAATGCTTCTTCAGGATGCCTGTGTCAATACACTCGAGACACTGGATATGTCAAAAACACATAAAATCTTTATTAAGATGAAATTAAATGAGCGAGCCCAAACCAGCAATTTAAATGGATATTGTTCTTCAAGGATGCCAGACCTAAAAACCAGACACAACTGAAGAATTCAGTTAGGATTAAATCGGTGTGAAACTTTTGTCTCAGTTCCTGGGCAGGAGGAATTTAGGAGGATGGGAATTGCTGTCAAGGTGCTCTGGACACCTGCCCTGTGATTTCTGTTGCAGCATTGGCCTGGGCTAAAAAAGTGATGCAAATCTGGGGCAGGTGGGAGGAAAACAGTTACTGGCAAGAAAGTTCAGTCTATCTCTGCTCATCAAATAAACCCAGACTGATCCAAAGGAAAAAAAATCCCTTATTTATGCATGGTTCCAGTGCTGCACCAGGAGGCTCTGCAGAGTCCATTCTCATGCTACATGGCTCTGGTGGGTGCATTTCTTCTCCCAGGTGTTCCCAAGCCCTTTTGGGCCCTGCACAGCCACCAGAGCCGTGCTCACATGGAGAACCTCCCTGCTGCTTTCAGCTCAGTGCCTGAACCCTCCTCCAGCCCTGCACAGAGGCTGCAGCATCAGAGATTTTCACCTGCCAAAAGGAGCTGAGGACAAGCAGGACATGTGAGAGCTGCCAGGACCTTGGGAAAGAGAAGCTGGAGCTGCACTCAGCACCCTGCCAGCACACAGCTGAGTGCAGCAGCAGGAGGATGCTGGGCTGGATGAGCTCCAGGAGGGTAAAACCCTGTGCTCCAGTGAGGAGCTGCTGCAGGCACCACAGCAGCTGGGGCCAGGCTCTTTCCTGGTGTTTTTCTGACACCACGCAGGTGTCAGGTGTGCAGCAGCTCAAGCTCGTTGCTGCCACTTCACCCAAATTTTGGACAGGGGGATGGGACCAGCTGAGTTTGTCTGGGCTTGATGCATTTTAAGAGCCTGCATAGCTTGCTTTGCTGCACATGGGAGACCCACAGTGTCTGGCCCAGCCCTCTGGTACTGCCCAGCAGTGATATCAGATCCCCCTGTGCCTGTGCAGGACTGGGGCAGAGAGAGCAATGAGGGATTTGTCTTTACAAACAAGCTCTGGGTCTGCTGGTGGATAAAACCAGCATTGAGAGACAAAAGAAACATTGAGAAGGATTCCACTGATTGATGAATGGAAAAAAGATATTTTCCTTTACAAATAAACTGTAGTTTTGCTGATAAATGAAATTGGATATTGGAAGATGAGAGCAAGGGGGGAAAACCATTAATTCTATAAGAACTAAAAATTAAAAGGGAGGGTTGTACATTAGAGGGGAATCTCAGGTATCAGGTGTTCTGGGACGTCTGTGCCTCTCAAGTACCTCAGCCCATGGGGAAAGAGAGAGGGAAATGCAGATGGGAAATTGGGATCAAAAGGAAGGCTGCATCCTCCAAAAATTGGAGACACCCCAGGGGAATGCCCCATGGCCTCTCCCTTTATTCCAATAAAGCAAAAGCACTTCTCTGTCTCCTTTTTGGACATAAACCTCTGGTGTTTGTGGATTAATTTTCCTGACAGGCAGTTTGCTGACCCCTAGGACCAGCCTGGCAGAAAGGCTGGGGGGCTCAGAGGTTGCACTGCCTCTGGTGTGCCCTGCAAGCCACAGGCTGGACCTGGCTCCTCCAGGGGTGTCACTTGGGAGGAGAGGCACCCTCAGCACTGGCCAGGGGGTTGGCAATAGGGAGGACAGCACCAGCTGGGTCCCCAAAGCACCCCCAGCCCTCCCTGCCTTGTGCTCATGGCCTGGTTCTGACGGCAGCAAGGGTCACCACCCCCACGGATTTTCCACCCTGCACCCCTTCTGCATTTTAATGGTGCAGCTTTGGCTTCATCAGGTGGGATTCCACAGCTTGCCAGGAGGATTTCACCGTTCACAAAGGAGCTCTTTTTCTTCTCAGTGGAAAGCTGAAAAATCGCTCGGTTCCAGCCTATTTAGTTTTAATTGTTTCCTTTAGTTCTCATTGCCCACAGCAAAATATCACCTTCCCCTAACAGCCAGCCAGGCTGGGAGCCAGCCACCCTGCCCAGGCACTGTGCCACCCCTCCTGCAGGTCCCATGGCTCCCGGGGGATTGTCTGTGCTGCATTTTGGGGGCAGGAACAGCTGCAGTGCTGCCCTTGCTGTGCTGCCTCCACGCCCCAAGGGCTTTGCTGGCTGCTCTGGCTGTCCCCTCTGCTTGCAGACATCCTCCTTTCCCAGCCTCTCCCTGCTCCCCAGCCTTCCTCTGCATCGGGGGTTGCAATACAGGATGTGACCAGAAATGTGCATTCTGTCCCCATCTGTTGAGCCGGGTGGGGCAGTGACCCTGATCTCCTGGCACATATTATCTGCTCATGGGCCAGCTTTAAACCAGCTGGGGCAATCATCTTTATCTTTCCCACAGCCCATCCTCCCTCCAGGAGATATCATCTGCTGCTGGCCCATTCAGTCCCACTGCATGGCTGATAAAATTCCATCATCCCACTGGGAGATGCTCCAGCCAGGGGAGCAGCCAAGCCTTTCCCACCCAGACTAAAACTGACATTTTGGACACCAAGGCACCTTCTTCCCACTGCATTCCAGAGGAAAGCCAGACCTTTCCACATCATCCCTGCACCTTCAGAGGAAAACTGCACCTTCTACAGGAGCACTGCTCCAGCTGAACCACATCTGCCACTGCAGGAGGATGCAGCCACCATTGAATGGCACTGCTGCCAACACCCTGACTGACTGACGGGTGTCAGCTTGGATTCTGACTGTCAGTGTTTTGGGATTGTTCTTCATAATACTGTATTTCTATTTTTATTTTCCTAGTAAAGAACTGTTATTTCTAATTCCCATATCTTTTCCTGAGAGAACCCTAAATTTCAAAATTATAATAATAATGTGGAGGGAGGGGGTTTACATTCTCCATTTCAAAGAGAAGCTTCTGCCTTTATTGGCAGACACCTGTCCTTCAAACCAGGACACTCTGGTAGCTGCTGAGGAGGGAATGCTCCTCACTGCTGCTCCCAGAAGAGGAAGGGCTGTGCTGAGGCAGAAGGTGATGCACACAGAGCCCTGGGGATGATGAGCAGCAGAAGATGGGAAAAGCCTCTTCTCCCTCCCCTCATTCAGAGTGGGCTTCGAGCACCTGTGGCTTTTTGGGAATGATGTGCTGCTCTGCATCCCAGGCGAGCATCACCTGCAGGACCTCTGCTCCTGCTCCAGCTCCTTCCACAGGGACACCCCAATCCACAGAGACAAAAACCTCACGTCAGCAGTAGGAAGCAGGGTCTTGCAAGCTCAAGAGAAACTTGCGGGGACTCCTAAACCTTCTTGGACGTTATGGGACCAGGAGGATAAAGCAATCACAGCCAGATACCCCCAAGCAACTTCAGCAACAGATCAGGCTCAAGAAAATATGGAACTATTCTGCAAGGATGCAGAGCTAGCTATTGGGGTGAAACACAACAGAAACCACCCAAGCCATCAGAGAAACCCACCAGATCACTGCTTTTATCCCCAGGATGAAAGATCTCTGCACCAGGGCACTGCCCAGCTGGCACGTCCCAGCCCCAGGGTGCACAGCACCATGACACAGGTTCCCCTGAAGGTTTTTACCTGCTCAGTCCTGGGGGAGAAGTATAAAACAAAAGCTCATAAATTAATTACCTAAAAGAGCAGCAGAATGTTATTAGATACTTGAGAGTTAATTGCACTGATGCTAATCTCATGTATTTTAAAGGCACCAGCAGATGTAATATGTAATTCCACAGGTATTCCAGAATAATTTAGCAATTTAATTAATTTCCGCTAATACCTTTTAAATCACCTGCCCACTTCCTCTCATGTTTCCTGAGGGAAAGGGGAAAGAAACTTTTCCAGTTGGCTAAATCTGTTGCAAACTCACTTTTGCTGGCAAAGATGCTGTTTTATTTCTCAGTGGATTTCATTAACATTAGAGTTATCCCTGGGTGACAGGGTGGCCAAGCAAGACTGTGATTGCCTGGTCCTAAAAATTGGAAGTCTGGATCAGGGATGGTTGAAATGTTTTGGACAGATTGTGATGGGCTGAGAAGATGGAAACTGAAATGATTTGTGGATTTAGGTCAAATTCAGTAAGCAGAGCCACGGGAAAATGTGGAAGAGAAATGTAAACAGCACCAGGCGCTTTATTCCATCTCCTCAAAATGCAAGGTTTTTTCAGAAAAAGCAAAAATATCCCATTTCAGCATGTTTGAGATGCAGGCTTTTCTGTTTCTTTCCTCGTGCCTCCCCCCAGGGTCGGACAGCTGAGACACACCCAACCCTGGGGCAGCATTGCAGCTGGAAAAATGATTTATTTCCTTTGTGGGCCCACTGCTCAGTGAGTGCAGGCACAGCGCCTCAGGATGGCACCTGGGAGTCCAGGGGAGGTGGAGCAGAAGAGGAACACAAGTAATTTGGACTCTGTGAGAGCTGAGCCCCACCCTCCCCAGGCTGGCAGAGAAGAGACCACCAGAAGCCATTGCTCTCATGGGGCTTTTATTGTCCAGGGCTGGCCCTCGCCTCCCACCCTGCTGCCCGTGCCTGAGCCCCTCACCACCACCCACGCCTGCAGAGAGACCCCAGCTCAGCCCATCCCCATCCCAGCCCAGCTCATCCCCACCCCAGACACCTGCCTGGGGCAGCACATCCATCCCAGCCCATCCCATCCCAGCCACCTGCCAGGGTGTCTTGGCTTGAAAAGCAGGATGTGACCAAAAGTTTGTATTCTATCACCAGCTGTTAAACAGGTGGGGCAGTGTTCTTTAACTTTTCCACAGCCCATCTTCCCTCCAGGAGATATCTCCTGTTAATGGCCCATTCAGTCCCACTGCATGACTGATAAAATTACATCATCCCACTGGGAGATGCTCCAGCCAGGGGGAGCAGCCAAACCATTCCTACCTAGATAAAAACCCAGATTTAGAACATCAGAGCGGCCTTTTCCACTGGATTCCAGAGGAAAACCAGACCCTTCTACATCATCATTGGACCTTTGGAGGAAAACTGCTCCCTTCTACAGGAGCACTGCTCCAACAGAACCACATCTGTCACTGCAGGAGGATGCAGCCACCATTGAATGGCACTGCTGCCAACACCCTGACTGTTTGACGAGGTGCCAGCTTGGATTCTGGCTCTGTCAGTGCTTTGGGTTTGGGCTTTTTCTGTATTACTGTATTTGTACTTTAATTTTCCTAGTAAGGAACTGTTATTCTTATTCCCATATCTCTGCCTGAGAGCTCCTTAATTTCATAATCATAATAATTTTGAGGGATGAGGTTTACATTTTCCATTTCAAGAGAGGTTCCTGCCATCCTTAACAAACACCTGTCTTTCAGACCAAGACACCAGGGCAGCACATCCTTCCCATCCCATCCCCATCCCAGCCACCTGCCCAGGACAGCACATCCTTCCCAGCTTTTTTTGGGGTTTGTTTTTTTTTTCTATTTATTTTAAAAATATAGTAGCTGTGGAAAGCAGCCCTCTTTATAAACACTTGATGCCGGGGTGAAATGCATCATCGCCATCCTTGTTCCTAATCCCTCCTGGGTGCCCATGCCTGCCAGCAGCAGTGCCGGGAGCTGGGCAGACTGCTGGGGCTGCTGCAGGCAGAGAGGCTCTCGATGGCAGGGAGAGAGAGAGAGAGAGAGAGGAAGGGACCCTTCTAAAAATAGAAATATTGTGCTGAGTCGTTTGGAGTGAATGAAATACATAAAACACCAGCATTAGATTAGCTTTAGCTCGTCAGGTATTGCTGCCGGCAGAGTCGGCGCAGGGCTCGGTGGAGGCTCAGTCCCCCTGGGCCCGGGCCAGGAGCAGCCACGCTGGCCCCAGCCCCGCTCCCCACTGCAGGGCTCCCTGCTGTCACCCACCACTGGCCCACAGGGCAGCCTGAGAGCCCCCGGAGCCGACATAAATAGGAAACTGTAAACACAACCATTGGAGAGAAGAGACATCGACGATCACAGGGGTCACTGCTTCAAACGCCCCACCCTCCCCCCCGTCCACACCCCTACGCCCTTGTCCCTGCTCCGTAAAAAGGTCTCCAGTAACAAAATCTTGATCCGGGCTTGGAGTAAAGGTGAGGTGCTCGAGGGGGTACAAAGGGACGCTGCAACCTTAGCGGTCTTTGCTCGGGAGGGGACACAGTGGCAGGAGAGGGACAGAGGGTGGGGTCAGCTGGTCCAGGTCCTTTGCAAGTCCATTTGGTTTTCGGGAGGACTCCTAGGGTTATACCTGAGATGAAGACGCCTAGAGGACACTCCACAGCTCAATCGGAACGTTGCTGCTGCGCCCAGAGGAGCCCTGGCTGCCGGGGTCTGTCAGAGCAGCATCGCCCCTCTCCGCTCGGCACGGGGCCGTCTGAACCAGCGCCGGGCCGGGGCAGCCCTCATGTGTCCAGGATCTCGCTGGTGGGCGACGGCTCGTGGGGGATGCCCTGCGCGCCGTGCACAGTCTGGTTGTGCGACAGCGAGTTCTGCTGGAGCTCCAGGGCGATGGCGTTCTGCGGGAACTCCTTCACCTGCCGCTTGTACTCCAGGAAGGTGCACGCCTTGGTGGCGATGGCGATGATGTTCTTGCCGATGAAGATGGTGGAGACCCTGCTGTCCTGGAACAGGATCATGTTGATGGCCCGGATGAAGATGGTGACGATGTTGATGGTGACCAGGCTGAGCACGGGGTAGAGCATCATTTTCTGCGGGGCGATGTGCTCGCCTTGCATGCTGATCTCGCTGAGGGACACGCAAGGCAGGATCAGGAGGAGGATGTAGCAGTAGAAGAACATGAGCCCCTCTGCCCAGATGGGCAGGCCGGTCCTGTGTGGCTCCCACAGGTTGGCCTGGATGTCCAGGATATCCAGCAGGTCGAGGGCCACCCAGAAGAGGCGGCCCCGCAAGTCCTCCTTCTTGCGGAAGGTCCGTATGTACTCCATGCTGTCCAAGGCCACCAGCACCAGGTAGAGCCCCGGCACGCAGATGGAGAGCAGCAGGGTCAGAGCTTTCCTGGCCACCGTCTCCAGGTTCTTCTTGTCCGCTTTGTAGTTCTGAAAGATGAAGTACAGCTTGATCTCCAGCACGAAGATGTAGAGGAACCACAGGATCATGGCGTAGCCCCGCTTGGCCGTCTTCACCTCGGCGCCCACCCACACGGCCACGTAGCGCAGCACGATGAGGAAGCAGATGTCCCCCACCAGCACGATGATGCAGACGCCAATCTTGCGGGGCCCCTGGTTCTGCTCCACCAGGTAGGCGTCCATGAAGGCCATGGAGGTCATGATGACGATGGTGGTGAGGCAGACGTGGCGCCGGTCGGGCGGCGGCAGCACCATGGCGAGGCGGGCGGCCCTGCCAGCGCTAGGCGAGCGCTGGCGGCGGCGCTGGGCCGGGGCGCACCCGCGGCCGGCCCAGGCCCCCAGCGCCGGCCTGTCCCCCGCGGCCGCCCCGGGCAGCGGCGGCTGCAGCAGCAGCGGCTCGGCCGGCAGCCCCGCCGCCCCGGGGATCGGGGCTGCCCCCGCGGGGCCCGGGCCGGCCCTTCGGCCCTCGGCGCCCGGCAGGCAGCGCGGCTCGGCCCCCGGCCCAGGGCTGGCCGAGCAGCCCAGCCCCAGGCACCCTCCGCCACCAGCAGCCAGGGCTCACGGCTCCGCTGGGGCCTCCCTGGAGGAACGGCCCTCCTCTCTGCTGGCTCCCCCATGGCGCCGGGCTCTCCAGCAGCCCTACGGCACTAGCACGCCCCAAATCCTGGCGCAGACCCCTGGGGACGGGGCAGAACCGCAGCTCTCCTTGTTCCCGGCGAGATCCCACGCTCCTCCAGGGTCTGGGGTGCTCCTGCTGTGTCCTCACAGGGAATCGCCGTCACCCCTATCCCCACAGGGCTGTGCTGGTGTCCTGCTGCTCCCAGCTGCTCATACATCCCTCCATTCCTGGAAGAGACAGCAGAGAACAAGAGTCAGGGTCCCTCTGGGCTGGCCATGGAATGGTGGCAGTTGTTTTAATATTATATCATTATTATCGTATTATATTATTATATATATTATATCTATTCAATTCTTTCATATATAATATATAATATATAATATATAATATATAATATATCATATATCATATATCATATATCATATATCATATATCATATATCATATATCATATATTATATATCATATTATTATATATTCTATTTTATTCTATTTACATATATACAATACACAATACACAATATACATATATACACACATATTGTATTATTGGCTTTTCGCAAATATTAAAATGAATGCTAAACGTATAATGCTGGAAAACTTTGCTGTATGAATATAATTTCTTTTAGTTCTGCTATTAACAAAACTTAGGAATAGTAGTGTGGTAAATATGTATTTTTCTCTTGGACTGGAACGTGGTGATGTAAAAAGCTTTTGTTCATGTAAGTAACTCAGGGAACGGTAAAAAAAAATATATAATCAGGAAATTCTTCGCATTTTTGGATTATCAGACACCAGAACCCCACGGAATGAATTTATTGAGCTGCAGAGGTGCCAGCCTGGACACTTCTGCTGAACCACAGCCATGGCATTCTAGCAGTTCAGGGCTGGCACACGGGGGACAGAGCAAACCTGACACCCCCAGGATGTCCCAGCAGCTTTCTGGATGGGCTCAGCTCCTCGTGGACACAGCTCCTCCTCGCCACACTGTGCTCACCTTATTAATTTGTTAATCTTTTCTGTGCAGGGAATGCACTCCCAGAAATGGGCAGGCAGGTCCCAGTGCACGCAAAAATGTCACTGAACTGTTTTTGTGGAGACAGACCATGGTCACAGCCACACAGGCTGCAGGGAAGAAGCCATGCCCGAGGAGGTGTAAGCCATTAAAAACCTGCCCTACTTTGCAGCTGCTTATGTTTATAGGGCCTCATTTAAATAAAAGCTGGATTCTCTCCTGCTTCAGGGAGACAAGAAGAACAAAGAAGAGAAAGTGGGAAGCCAGATGAGTCAGAGGCAGCCCTGCCTTGAGCCTGAGTAGGTGGACAGCAGGGATGCATGTACCTGTGCCCTGCTTTCCAAAGGATGTGCTGTCAGGAAGCGTTAGCAAGGGAATTAAAGCTGCTGCTCCAGCCAGGACCCTCGGGACGCTCTTCTGAGTCTGCTGCTAGCAAGGAAAACCGGCGTGTTAAAATAATTCCTCAAGCAGGAATTGCTCAGAAGGAAACCAGAAAGATGTGGTGGGAATTCTCCCAGGCAAGGCAGCCCCTGCAGCCCTGCTCTTGCCAGCAACAATTCAGAGCTGCCACTCGGGGCTTCAGTTTGTTCCTTCTCAAGGTTTTGGATAAAAATATACAGTCATTGCCTCAAAACTCGTGCCAAGTTTTGCAGAGGATTTATAGCCAAGGATAGATAATTCCAGATAAATTAGGTCTTTCAGAAGGGAACAGCAACTTTTTTTTCCTTTCACCCTGTAAGTATTTATACCTTCAAAAGACAGCGGTTATTTAAAGGGCAGTGGGTTACATCACAGCACGGTGAGGTTAGGAAGCAGCTTGCCTGTAAATCCTGTGAGATACTGGTGTGGTCTGGGGAGCTGGGGGAAGGCACAGCTCTCTCCTCATGCCTACACAAAACCAGACAGAAATCCCTGTCCTGCCTCCTGCTGAACACCAACCAAAGGTAGTTTTTAAACAACCATTACTTTGCAACTTCTAAATAACTCATCAAACTGTGCTGAGTGAACAGGACAATAACACATCAGGCAGACACAAGAGCACAGCTGAGGCAAATATTTGTTTGGGCAAGTATTCACAAAACTCTCCTCCTGCAGGAACTCTTGGAAACGAGAGGCAGCCCACCTGAACATAATGAGCTTGGAGCTGTGGAAGTCAGTGAGCCAGGCTGGCAGCTCCCAGTGGGAAGGGATCTAACAAGAGGGATCTCTTGCATCCCTCTTGGTGCCAGGACTCTCACAAGCAGGTACTGAAACCATGCCTCAGCCTTGGCAACTTGTCTCCTTAGCAGGACAAAATTCAATCCCTAATTGCTTATTCTCCTCTACTTCTGCCCTACTCCAACAGCTCCATGGTGCTGTGAGCAAACAGCTCACAGGCATATTGAGCAAACACTCAAACTGCTCCACTGGAGTGAGCAAATGCCCTCAGTGACACCCTCAGTGTGTCACCAGCTGCAAGGCACAGCCCAGGGAATGGAATGGCAGCAGGGAATGGCAACGGGCAGCAGCAGCATGTCCCCTCTCCATCTCTGGGGACATTTCCCAGCCCAGCCCTTCCCCAGCTTCCCTGCAGGATGGGAGAGGCTCCAGTGGGAATGGAGGGGGCTGCTGATTCCCTGGAATTCCCTGGAATTCCCTGGCTGCCCTGCTTCCTCTGGCACAGAGGGGAAGGAGCAGCACTGGTGCAGCCAGCCCTTGCCTTCTTCCTCTGCTGCCTCTCCTCTGTCATGCCTGAGGAGTCATTCCTTGGTCTTGCACCTCCTTTTCCCAGCTCTCCTGGATTAAAGGCAATCATGGTTACCCAAGGCTGTGGGAGGGAATAAAACTCAGCTTTTGCCTTGCTCATTTTGGTGATTAATTACCACTAGCTCTGCCCATCACAGTGCCCTCCTGCCCCCACTCCTGGCACAGCAGCCTTGGGGTGCAGCAGCTGCTGGGATCCCCCCACAAAACCCCATCTCCCAGCCCAGGGAGCAGCTGGAGGCTCCTGGAGGGCTCCTGGCAAAAACAGCATCATTAATGCCAGCAGGCACTTCCCAAAGCCCAGCTCTACCTGGCAAATTAATTTAAATTATTGATGTGATTTGAATCCCGTCTATTTTTAAAAAAAGGGAGTGAGACAGGAGTGTACACAACGCGCTTCCCAGGTAATTAGGATGCCACCCTTGCTTAAAGCTTCATTTGCACTTTAATTGCTTTGATTTATTTCAGTTTTCCCTGAGTGTAAATCCAAAGCTCCTGCTCCAGCAGGGCCTTTTCCAGCCTGGCAGCCTGGGGCAAGAGGAGGTGATGGGCACAACCACCTCTGCTCAGGATTTGGGGGCAGCTGTGGCAGAGCCACCAAGGCCATGGCATCACTCCTGGCAGCTGCCCTGCTCTGGGCACAGGCTGGCTATTAGTGGTACTATATATTAGTGGCTAGTTTGGCTTTTTTTATTTTCTTTTTTTACTTAGAGTTAGGATTGAAAGTAGGAGAGATGGATTTTTGTGTTTGGACTTAGTTGTTTATTAATTTCTATTCTTAATATATTTTTATTATTTCATATTATTTTATATTATATTATTTTACATTGTTTTATATTATATTATCTTTATTTTAATTGTTGCTATTAATTTTTGTTTTAATTTTTCCTTATAGTACAGTGAATTCTACACTAAAAAGATTTTGGCTTTTAACAAGCTAAAAGCGAGAGAAGGGAGCTTGATGATTTTGCTGGTTACAAGGTTTTTAAAAGCAAATAGTCTAATTAAAAGTTAACATTTACATTATTTACGCTTTTGACTCAATGACTAAATACTTGTGATTCGTAGTGTAGGACTTTTTAGAAACTCTAAATCTGCTTATCCCTGAGCCTTTGAATGTTTCTTTTGCTGTTTCAGCCTCTGAAAAGCTGAAATTTCACCTTCCCCAGCCAGGCAGACCCTGGGGACCATCAGAGGGAGAAAGGGAGGGAGGGAGGAGGATGCTCCTGTGCCCTGCCTCCCCCCAAGGCAGCACCGGGCTCTCAAGAGCATCCTGTGAAGGAAATGAGATTGAGGAAGATTTTTCCGGACCCTGCCCACTAATTGTGTCAGAAGGAGGAAGCAGCCCACTCGCTAATGATTACAGATCATTTACTGTGTGGGCACGTCAAGAGATGGGGAAAGAGCTGCAAACTGTTCCTAGAGCCTGCTCAAAATAAGCAGTGCAATGGCAGAGAAAACCAGCTTGTATCCTATATAAATATATATATCCTGTGAGAGCATCACCTGTGCTCTCCTGCTGCAAACCCCTCTGGGGTTCATTTCAGCCCCCTTCCCCAAAAACAAACACAAGCAGAAGGTACCAGAACTGCTGCCTGAACAGGAAAGAAAATAAAACCATCACACCACTTTGGGATGGGGAAATGCTGCTTGCACAAAGCAGAGCCCTGCACTGGATGGATGGATGGATGGATGGATGGATGGATGGATGGATGGATGGATGGATGGATGGATGGATGGATGGATGGATGGATGGATGGATGGATGGACGGACAGATGGTCTTTTTGTTCCCAGTTCTGTCCCCCACACCCATCCTGGTCAGGGCTCTCCTGCTGACACAGGCAGCTGCAGCTGCTGGGAACATCTCCCCATTCACAAACACGCTGAGTTTGATGATATTTGACAGATGTGTCAAAAAAAAAGAGTGCCTTTTCAGATGTTCTGGGTGTTTAAAAATAGTTAAAGGAGGTAAATGATTCATTTTGACTTGTACATAAAACGTGAAATTATAATTCTACATTTTGACTCCACCAAAACAATTTACCATTCTCCCAGCAAAACGTTTCTCAGAGGAATTTCCTGGTGTTTCCAAGTTGGTTGCATTTTCAAGATTTTCACCTAATCTGGGCCAAATCCCAGGTATAAAAGCATCAAAATCCCCCATGGCACTCTTTACACCCTTCAGCAGAGCTCTTCCCACTGCTCCTGGGGCATTTCCCTCCCTGTTACCTCGGGGATCCTCCTGGGTGTGCTGCTCCCCTGCCAAACCATCAGCATTTCCCCTGCACACTGCCCTCCCAGCCCCAGGGCTCCTGCAGATGCAGGACTTGCCTCTGCTGGGGGAATTTTACCCAACTATCATCCCTTTTTTGTTTGGGTGTTGGTTTGTTTTGTTTTCCAGGCTTCCCCCCCACTTTTTTGGAGATGCTGTTGGATTTTATGCTCCCAGCTCACCCCAGAGGGTGCTGTCTGTAGCTATAATATAGATATAATATGTAGATATAATATAGCATCCTCACTTTCCCCTGCCCAGGAAACTGCTTGGCTTTCATCTGAAGGAGCTGTGCCATCCTCGGGCTGGGAACAAAAGCTGAGAGTGCACCTGCAACTCACAGTCAAACAAATCATCTCACTAAAACCCAGCAGCACTCCACCAGCTCTGAGCTCTGCTGGTGCCCTCCTGGACAGAAAGGCTTCACTCAAGTGGTCAACAAGCTTCACCTGCACACAAAGACCCCAGCTTGGATTTTTCCTGTGCCATCAAAAGGCATGAATGCAAGCACCAGGAGCGAGCCAGGCCAGGAGCACAAAACTTGGATCTGATTTCAGTAGCCTGAGGATGTACTTTTGTGTGTGAATCACAACCATGTCCTCAAATAACCTCACACTGCCAGGGCTGGGGGAAAGGAAATTGTGGAGCCAGAGCAGAGTGCTCACACAGATGCCTACCCCACTGCCTGCTGGAAATCCCTGCAGATGGAGGATGGAAAGCTTCCTGCTCTTGCTCATGCCTGTCCTCACTCTCCTGGGTGCTGGCAGAGAGGTACAAACTTCCCTGAGTGCTGCTCCCAGCATCCCCATCCAATCCACTGGGTGCCTGAGAGCCAGGTGGGAGAGGGAACCAGCTAATTAAAATAAAATGAAAACTGGAGTGTGCAGCTATAAATAGGAGAGCGCTGGGAGTCTCCTGCTGCTAAAAACATGCTTGTGGGGAAGGAGATGCTGGGAGCTCTGGGGCAGAACTCTGGAGATCTACCAGGGAAGATGCATCTGAGATGTGCTGGCACCTCCTGCTTGTGTGGGAGGGGTGACAGGGATGACTCTGCAGTGCTGGCTGCAGGGATGAGGGCTGGCATGAAGACCTGGGCACAGAGTCACCTGCTGGCTCCTCTGAACTGGGCACAGAGTCACCTGCTGGCTCCTCTGAACTGGGCCACCCTGCCTGTCACACTTAGGGCAGCAGGAGAGGCTGGGGGGTGAAAGTGCCTGGTGCAGGTAAAGCAGGGCAAGGCAAAGGGAAGAACTGGGAGGACAGAGAGGTCTGACTGCCACACTGCAGTCCTGGAGACCTCTGCTCCACTTGATGGTGAAGGTACTGGGGACTCCCTGCACTTCAGTAGCTTTTGGGACAGCAAGGATGGGCTGTGTGTGTCCTGCTCTTCAAGAACTGTTCCCCTGCAGTCCCCAGGTGAGCAGAGGGCTCCAGGGGAGGAGGTGGCTTCAGCATCCCAGAGCTGGGCAGGTGTCTCTGGAGGCCAGCCAGCTCCTACACAAAGCAGGGGCATCTCTGCCCTCCCTGGGAGTGGCCCCCAGCTCATCCCTGCTGCCAGGCTGGGGTGGCACAGAAACAACTGTGCCCCTGCTCTTCCCTCTGCCCCCAGCTCAGGGTTAGGGGAGCTGGGCTGAGCTCAGCAGGCTGCTGCTGCTGCTGCTGCCATCAGTCTGCCCTTTGATTCAGAGTGATTGTTCTCTTAATTAACAGGAGGCAGCTGCTGGCTGCTCTGCTGGAATGGAGGAGCAGAGCCCAGTGGCTGTGATAAAAGGAGCCTGTGTCTGCTGGCTCCCACTGAGCCTGGAACAGTGACCCTGTGCCCAGCCACACACCTGGGCTGTGGGACACGTCCCTGGGAGGGACTCAGCCCCATCAGCACTGCCAGGCTCAATGAGCAGCAGATTTGGGGCATCCAGATCAGCCCTGGGTGATTCTGCTGCTCTCTGCTCTCCCAAGGTGGTGCTGCTGGTGATGCCTGCCAGCTTCCCACAGGGGTTATTTCCTGGTCTGCCCCTCTGGGGTCTTCCTGAGAGCTTTTCCTGTGACAACAGGTCTCCATCCTCCAGGGAAAAGCTTCCCCAAGAACATCATGCCCTTTTCCTGGGTTTCTCAAACCCTGGCAGTGCAGGGACAGCACACAGGATAGAAGTAACACATAACCTGTAAAATCCAGGGACCTTTGCCTTGCCATACAGCTGCTGGATTTATTCTGGCAAGGCTGGTGCAATGTAAATTATTGATGAGAGCAGCTTGAGGCTGGCTGTCATGAACCCTTAGCAGCACGAGAGCTCCTGGTGGGGCACCCCACATCAGACAGGTATTAACCTGTTTGAAACCACTGAAAACATGGCACTGACCTGTCTGAAACCACTGAAAACATGGCATGAACCTGTTTGAAACCACTGAAAACATGGCATTGACTGTTTGAAACCCACTGAAAACATGGCACTGACTGTTTGAAACCACTGAAAACATGGCATTGACCTGTTTGAAACCACTGAAAACATGGCACTGACCTGTTTGAAACCACTGAAAACATGGCACTGACCTGCTTGAAACCACTGAAAACATGGCACTGACCTGTTTGAAGCCTCTGGCATCATCTGCAACCATCTGATGCAGTGCAAGGAAAATGATGCCAGCCCTGAGGTCACTGGGGAGACACTCCTCTTCCTCTGGTTTCAGGCCTTCTCTCCACCAGCCATCTAATAAATCTAATCAAATCTGTCTTGTTGATGGCTGATTCAATTCCAGCACCCAGAGACCAGGCTCCTTCTATCACTCATAAAGCTAACCAGCTCCTTGCCACAGGAGCCAGGCCAAGGGCTGCTGCAGGCTGCTCCAATTACCTGGGATCAGGACTCACTCTCCCAATCAATTACACGTCCATAGGTTTTCCTGGGGTCATGCCTAATTGAATTTTTAGGTGCTTGAACACCTAAAGGCAGCTGGTGACTTCTAGGCTGAAGGCTGAGAACTTTGGTGCCCCAAAGAAAAGTCAGCCAGCACCTCTAAGCCATTTGTTTGCACAAACTCTTGGGTTTTTCAGGCTTTCCTTCTCCTCCTTCAAAAAAAGCCAGCAGCAGGGGAGCTCCCAGGTTCTCACTGCCAGGTCCCAGGTGAGGAGGGAGCTCAGCATGGAAAATGGGAGATGTCCAACCCAGGAGGATGTGACAATTTGCTGTGCTGGAGCTCATTGCCAAAGAGATAAAATATTTACAGCTGCTCTCTCCAGCTCCCTGCTTCAAGCCATGGTGACTTATTTACCAATTTACATGCTTGTTTAAAGACATCTTTTTGTTCCTTCTAAGCATAAAAGGTGTATTTCTCCATGTAGCATTTTGCCAGTCAGGATCAGCCACCCCATCCACTGTGTGCCTGGCTTCAGTGCTCGTTTTTCCTCTTGGTAATGATTATCATTATATGAAGAAAAATGGGTCATTTACAGCAGTTTCTCCCCAAATGAAAGGCTGTGGGATACAGGATATCATTAAAATTCTAAACCTGACTCCCAACCTCAAAAGCAGGCTCTTGCTATTCGGGTTTCTCTGTGGAGGGAGGAGGGGAGGGGACACACCATGAATGTGCTTTGGCTTTTGTGACATCTGCACTGGCATCGAGGCCCTGGGGCTGAGCTTACCCCTGCTGCTCACACACCAGCCCCCTGGCTGGCCCTGCAGGGCACAGCCTGCTGCCAGTCTCTCCAAGGCTTCCCAGGGGTGGGGGACAGCACAGCCAGAGCAGGTGACATTCCAGCAGGTCATTCCTGCCATAAAAACAGCAGCTTAGCTCCTGCCAGGTGCCTGGATAAGGGGGAAAGCAGGGATGGAGGGCTCAGGCTTGCCCTGCCCTTACCCATTTCTGGGCTGGAACAATGTGAGACTCACATTTCTGGGGCTGGAACAACGCCCTGTGAGAGTGTCACTGCTGTCCCATGGACCTGCCACTGTCCCCACAGCTGCAGGTGCCTGGGGATGGAGGAGATGCTCACCCAAGCACCAGGGTTCCCTCCCTCCCTCTCCTTTCCTGATGGCAGGAAAGCATCTCCTGCCCACCCTGGGCGCAGTGTTTGAGTGTGGGGGCAGATTTCCCACCTGCTGGCATCTGCTGCCCCAGAGGCTCATTCCCACCTCCTGGTGTCCCCAGGAGGGGCTTCACGGGAAATGTTTTGCCTGGAAAGGCTCTGCAGCTCCCGTGCAAGCCTGAAATTGCTGTGCACAGAGCTGGAAGGCAAAGCTAATCCGTTTTGCAGCTTAGGCAGCTGCTGAAAGATGCTACTTAAGAGTGAGGAACTGCTAACTGTTCTTCTCCCCTCCATGAAATGGGAGGGACAGAGGATGAGAGATGGAGACTGACCCAAAAAACAAAACAAAACAAAACATAAAACCTACAAAGAGTGTCTAGGAGCAATCCTGGGATACTTTGTTCAGCCTCAGAAATATTTCCTTTCTCTCGGGGGTCATTCTGCCCTCCTCCTTCCCTCCCCTCTGCTGATAACTTTAGATTGTGTTTGAAGTAGCAGATGGTTTGGACTTTTCAGGAACAATGGATGTGGTTTGCTAGAAAACAAAGATCCAGGGGAAGAACATTCAAACCTCATTCCCAACTGATGCCACACAAAAGGAAGAGCAATAAAACCCCCTTTCTATCCACTAATGGCCACAAAGTCATCACACACTTCTCCCTGGGAGGGAATCTCATGCCTGGGAAAGGGGGATAAAGTGTGGGATGGAGCAGACATTTCCCAGTTTCCCAGAGAAAACAGGAAATGTGGTAAATGGCAGGTGTTGCTCACTGAATTTTCAAGTGCAGGAGGCACAGGAAAAGTGGTGTTTGCAGAGCATCCCTCCTGCACAAAGCAGTGATGAAACCCTGCTTAGGAAGTGGTGAGATGTGGGGGGAGGCTGGGGGGAGTGCTGTGGCAGCCAGGGCCACTGCTGGGCTGGCAAAAAGCCCACCTGGCTGCAGAGAGAGGCACAGTGAGTGCACTGCAATCAGTGCTGCTTCATTTTGCATTCTCTGGGAGCCCCCCTAAGCACCAGGCCAGCATCTCCCACTGATTTCTGCACCAGCATTTCCCCTCTCCCAGCCTTGCCCAGCCTCAGCCTTTTCCTGGCACCACCAGCTCTCTCCCATGGGATCAGCAGGACTCCTTTCTCATCAGGGAAGCCCAGGGCCCCCTGGAAGCAGGTGAGAGCCACACCAGGGTGAGCTGCACCTCCTGGAAAGGGTTTGCCCACAAGAATTGAGGGCAGCCCCAGCCTGCAGCGTGAGCTGGGGGGCACAGCCCCCCTCCAGTGCCCAGCCCTGCCCTGTGGCTGGGCTAGGGGCTCCCCCAAACCCCTCCTGGGGGAAGGAGGAGCACACTGCTTCCAGCGTTCCTGCAAGAACCACCCACGGCTTTTTTGGGTGCATCTCTGTGTTCTCTTCCCACGGAAAGCTGATTTCTTTGTGCTGCTCTCCAAAACAGCTCAAGTGCTCTTGTGGGAGACACTGCAGAGAGCTGGCTTTTCACACAGGTGACATTCTGCATGGTGTGTGTGTGCCCTGCAGGACACCCTGGGCTGTGGCAGGCTGGGGACAGCACAGCCAGGTTCACCCTTGCACTGATGTAATCTGATTGGGACACACACAGTGCAAGGCTGAATTACTCCAGTTTGTGCTTAAATAATAGCTATACACAGCTTTCTGCTGAAGGAATTGCAAACACCCCCCCTCTGTGAATCCAAGCAAGGTCTTGAAGCACAGCTAACCATGCATCACCACTTCAGATTGCTGCTAATGCTGGGATTCCTCTCCTCTGCCAGCCCTCCAGCTCATACCTGGTCTGCAGCAGCCAGCTGAGCATCAGCAGCAGGGAAACAACACAGACAAGCAGGAGGGGGAGAGAAAACCTTGTAAAGAGGCACAGGGCACATCTGTCCCCTCCCTGCCAGCTGACAGACCTGCCACTCCAAACTCCAGCTGCTGGGTCCTGCTGGGCAGCACCTGCTGCAGGCAGGATTGTTGGAAGGGATACTGATGGTGAGATCCCATCACAGCTCCCCATTTCTTCTGCTGGCACCTGCAGCTTCCCTTTGGTGGTGGTGAGCTCCAGAGACAGGGAGGCTGCCAAGCCAAGCACGTTTCTGTGGGCTGGAGATAACCCCCAGCAGCACAGGGGAGTGTTTTGGGATCCTGCAGCGAGGAACAGCATTACTCATTTTGGGCAGTCCCTGGGAAAGTCTCCATTTTTGGCACAAACACCGGGAGCAGGAACATGGGCATGATTCATGAAGTCTGAGCTGAGCGAGGCTGCTCCACCTTCCCTTCCTCTACTGCACTGGAAGTAATAGAAAACAGATCTTTGCTTTTTCATTACCAAGCTGGGGAAAAAAAAAAAAACACCAAAAAAAACCCAAAAACGACACAATCCATGCTGGGGTCATGTTCATCTGTGGGCCCTGAACCGGCCTCTTGCACTGCATCCCCAGTTTAGGAGCCTGAGAGCAGCCAGCACCCAGCAGGGCTTTGCTGGCAGCTGCTGCCTTTGCCTCTCCATATCCCTGCATGCTAATATGAAGTAAAATGGGATGGTAATTTAATCCTGTGCCTCTGGAAGCAAAGCATCACACAAGCCTGCTCATCCTCTCCTCTAAGTTTAGCCCAACAGTGTATTAAAAAGCTGCTACTGGATTCCCTGCCAGCCCCTACTTAGCTAAACTACCTGACTCTGCAGAAAAGCAGAGAATTCTCCATCCTGTGCTATTCCTGATCCTTGGGAGGACGAGCCACATCTCTCAGGGAAGCTGACCCCCCAGTGTAATTTGGAGAAATGTGTGGAGTGACAAAGGCTTTTCTTGTGGCGCTGGGGACTGGAGCTGGGCTGCTGGAATCTCAGCTTGGAGCTCCTTCCACCCCTCCACCGTACACAGCAATGAATAAATCTGTCCCTGCTCACTTATAAATAGTTTATTAAAGGGTCATAAATAATTTCTGGATGTTTTAATGAATAGTTAATCAATTGTTGCCGGGCCCAACAGGTCAGCAGATTGCTTAAATCCATCAATTTACAATGGCTGCTGATGAGATTATGAGGATCAGCAGGACCCCACCAATGACTGTGATGGGCTTGTGGCAGCTACAAAGGGTTAATAAGTAATTAATAAATGATTAAAAGCTGTGGAGGGCCATTGAGAAATGCATTCCTGGAAAGCCACAGGCAACACAGCAAGCAAACATCTGGCCCTGGTTTTGTAACCCTGCCTGTGAGAGGCAAAGCTGGCAGAGAGGAGCCTGCAAATTCCCTGAATTCCCTTTGTTCAGGCTGATCCCAGAGAATTCCTGCTCCCAGAGCCCTCTGTGAGCCTGGAGCCTGCCCCAGGGAGCTCAGCCACCTTCCCACCTGCTGCAGGAGCATCCTCCCTGCTCCTGGTGGGGCACAGGGATGCATGGAAAACAAAAACAATTCCCATTTTGTGGAGCCTTGCTCTTCCCTCCTGTGGGTTTGGGGTGAGCAGCCCTCTCCTCCCAGGGCGTGGGTGACACAAGAAATGCCACACCAGGAGTTGTGCACTGCCAGTAACACACTTGGTGTTTGGCCTCCTTAGCAGAGGCTCTTTATTATCATTAGGCACCGAGTATTTCTGGATGATAAAAGCAATTAAGTGTAAAAAAAGGTAATGATCCATCCCATATTGCATCCAAAAGATATGAAAATCCCTCATAAAATTATCACCCTCGCACAGAATGGGACCTAAATATCTTTATAATGTAAGACAGAGAACTTTGCTTACAGTCAGAACATTCACAAGGCATTCAATTAGCCACTGGAGGCTTGCTTAGTATTACCCAATTCTCCACGAGCACAGAGGCAATTACAGGAGATTCTAACTTTTTAAATTAAAGACAAAAAGCAGGAGAATTTGGGTCAAACCTGTTCCCATGTTCACCCTGGAACACACATGCAGAGGAAATTTCATGCAGATCAGCCTTAATTTACTGCACAATTTAGCTCAGAGCAAAGCCAGATCCTTTGCTGGGAGATCCTCCTGCATGGGGAGGGGAGCAGTACATGATGTACTGAGCTGAGAGCTGGTGCTGGGGGTGCCAGGGCAGGGTGCCATCCCTCATCCCACCCCCTTGGCAATGTCCCCAAGCCCTTGGGCAGGGATCCCAACCCCAGCTGCATGGGGGATTCATCATGGGGACCCCCATGCCCCTGTTTCTGGGGCCACTCATGCTCCTACACTCATCACTGTGCCAATCTGCAATGCCCAGGCACCAATTCAGGCTGGAAATAAGGTGTGTATTTTAACCTGCAATGCCCAGGCACCAATTCAGGCTGGAAATAAGGTGTGCATCTGTAACCTGCAATGCCTAGGCACCAACTCAGGCTGGAAATAAGGTGTGCATCTGTAACCTGCAATGCCCAGCCACCAATTCAGGCTGGAAATAAGGTGTGTATTTTAACCTGCAATGCCCAGCCACCAATTCAGGCTGGAAATAAGGTGTGTATCTGTAACAGGCAGTTAATGGTGAGGGTAATCAATCACAGCAGCAGATTAGCCAGGGATGTGATGGATTTCCTGATTCCCACACCTTTAAATCACCATCAGTTTCTCCTTCCAGAACTGCTGGGGCTGAGCCAGAAGGGGTGGGCTCAGTGATGCATCACCCAGTGGAACCTGCCCCCAAACTGGTGTTGTGGATGGGGAGAGGGCAGCAGCAGGAGGAGGAGCCCTCCCTGCACAGGGGCTTCCATTGCTTCCATTGCACAGGGGCTTTCATTGCTCCTGATTTATATTTTGAGAGTGTTTCAATGGATCAGGGTGCCAAATCCACAGTGCTGCCAGCAAGCACTATTTTCTTTCAATAAGGAGAGAGCAGCAGGTCATCTCACCTGCTGTACCTGCCCTGCTCCTCCTCCTCCCCAGCACCAGCACCTCTCTCCTC
Organism: Luscinia megarhynchos; assembly: GCA_034336665.1. Lineage (NCBI taxonomy): Eukaryota > Metazoa > Chordata > Aves > Passeriformes > Muscicapidae > Luscinia > Luscinia megarhynchos. The sequence continues at coordinate 25,615,614 of CM067571.1, forward strand.
CTCTCAGGGTGGCTGTGGCAGCCCTTTCCCCCTGCAGCCTGTGAGGATCCACACCCCCCTACACATTCCCAGGGGTGTTTGCTTCTCCTGAGCTGCCCCACAGCACCGTGGGCTCACAGAGGCACCAGGGGCTGCTCCCAAGTGTGTGCTGCCCATGAGTGGCTGCACTGATGATGGAGAGGCTCCCTGGAACAGAGGCTGGACAGAGTTAAAGGAATAAAGCAGGGATTTTATTAAAAGCCCTTCAAAGGGATTCACCTTGGGCAGTGCAAGAGCCCAGCCAGGGTTACAGCCAAGATGGGCTCAGAGTGATTAATTTTCACATTTTTTTAAGTTGTGGTCCATTTCCATATTTGGGGTTAATTGTCCAGTTCCAGCTCCAGGTTCTGCAGTCCCATCCTCCCAGACTCTCTCCTCAGTTCTGCTGTTTGCACTTTTTGGGGCTGAAGGTGCAGCGGTGTCCTTGGTTCTGGAGCTGGAAAAGGATTGTTTTGTGTGACAGAGCTGGGCAGGAGAACTTGCAACACTTTATATGGAGTTCAGAGTCACACCCCAGTGCAGTGCAGAGTCTGGAAAAGATGGAAAGCTACAACTGAAGGCTTCATCACCATTGAGGCAATGCTCTACAAAGGGATCCAAAGCCTTGCCTCTCACTTTGCTTTTGGCTCCCCAGCCTGCCAGCCTGCCTTGGCTCACAGGCACAGCCTTGTCTCCAGCCAGCACTGCCAGACACTCCTCGCTGGCTGCCAGTGCCAAAATCCTCCTGTGGTGCCCAAAAAATCCTCGTGTGGTGCACACAGGGCTCCTGCTGCAGCCCTGGGGGCCCCAGCCCCACAGCTAGCTGGGCAGGCACTGGGCACTGAGCATCACAGCAGCCACACAGGCTCCATCCCAGCTCCTGCTGACAAACCTGCCCTGTGCAGGGCCAGGGCTGCTCCCAGCACAGGGGAAGCAGCACAGAAAGGGGATGTGGAAGTTGATACAGCTGCACAAACCAGCTCTGACACCACACAGGCAGGATCCAGGAAAGCGTAATGCCCCAAAGGACTTCTATGGTTTTTTTGCTGAAAAGCAAAGCTCTCCACTGCTTTTTGGAAAAGCTGAGCGGATCAGGACTCCCTCAGGGCGTTCCCTCACAAGCTCTGGTGCTCTCCCACTCTCTCTGTGGGTACCAGGCACAGGGTGTGAACACTGAGGAACCCCAGAGCACTCTGCTGCTTTGCAGCACTGAGATCACTACAGAGGGGCCAGCTGTGGGAGGCAGGGCAGCATCCCCAGGGCTGGCTCCCATCAGCATTTTGTTCTACCCAGTCAGCACTAAAGCCATGCTTTGGCATTTCTGAGCTGCTGCTGCTCAGAGAAATCACTCTGTGCATCAATGGCAGAGCTGTGCTGCCTTCCCCATGCCCAGGTGAGGGAGAGAAGGGCTGTGAGTGTGCAGAGAGATTCAGGTTCTGCTCTTGGGGCACTCACACTCAGAAAAAAAACAACGGGGGGGGAAAGAGCATGTTTACAAACCCATATATTCATACCTACATGTATGTCATTATGCTAAGTCATGGTGAGACAAAGTGGATTGGCTACAGTCTTGACGTGCTAAAATCAGGTTTTATGTAAAATAAGTATTTGCTTCATGTAGGGCATGTTGGTATTAGGATTTATTTTCATCCTGCCTCGTGTCACTGCTTGGTGTGATTGGGCAAAGCCCAGGGCACACAAATATAGTTTCCATTCATAACATCCACATGGATCCATGACCCAGCCAGAGAGCTGAACTGCCCTGCAATCTTTTTTCCTCTGCAGAAAGCTTAATAACCATACCAGTCTTGGAGCAAAAAGGGACCCCGTGTATTTGCTCTGCAAGAAGAGCTCTTGAACTGAGTTGTAGGAGGCAGGGAAAGCATCACAGCAACTCCCCAGCACCATGTGGACTCAGCTCCATGAGTCTGTGGGGCTAACAGTGCATGCCAGGGCAGTAAATGTTAGTGGAGTGTCTGCACAAACTGCAGAACAACCCCAGAAAAAAAAAGAGTTTATTTTAAAATTATTATTATTATTATTATTATTATTATTATTATTATTATTATTATTATTATTATTATTATTATTATTATTATTATTATTATTGTTATTATTATTATTATTATTATTATTATATTTCATTATTTTATTTTTTATTATTTATTTTCTTTTAAAAATTAGTGATTTTATTTAATCTAACTCTTTAACCAAAGGGCTTTGGCAAAGACTGCTTGTGGAGCAATCACCACTGGCTTCGGTGGCATTGAACAGAAAGGTGTGAAAAACAGGCTGGTGTGTGAGGGCTCCACCCTGAAGGGGAGAAAAGGGATGAAGGGATCTCCAGCCTCTTCCATGGGAGTACTTTTCTTCTCCCTTTGGCTCATTGGTCACTGTGGTGGTTTGTAAAGGTTTACAGGCTATTTTAAAACTAATAAACTAAGTTGTTTTTCTGTATGTTTTCAGTGTTAAAAAATGAAAAAAAAGTGAGGGAGGGGGGAGGAAGAAAAAGTGGTCTGAAGTTTTATTCTAAGTTTTTTTTTTCCTTATAGTTTCTAGCAATAAACTTTCTCTTTATACCATTTAAAATTAAGCCTGTTTAACCTTCCTCCCAATCCTATCTCACTGACACAAAAATCTCAAATTAATAAACCGAAGCCACTGCAGCCACTTTTCCAAGGAGATGCCAGGATGCAGCACCAGAGAGGAGCCCATAAAAAACATCAATGTGCCACAGACTGGCCCTTTTATGAGCCCCACTCTTTCTGATTCACTCACATGCAAGACATTTTACAGGACAGCCCAATTAAGTGTGACAGACAGCCATGAATTCCCGGTGATGACTCACAACCAGTTTGTTTTAAACCAAATAAAAGGGTGCAGAAGACCAATGATGTGATTTTTGTATTACCCCACAACCTCCACAGCAGCAGCCCTCTGACACTCTGTGATTTTTAAATTCCAGAGAAGCAGCAGAGATAAAAAACAGAAGAACCAGGGCATCTCTCAGCCCCTGACAAGTCACAGCTATCCTGGGAAATTCCCTTCCACTCTAGACCCACTTTCATTTTCTCTCCCAAACAAACAAAATCTCCCAGAAAAACAAACAAAACTCCCAAACAAACAGCCCTGATAGCCCTCATCCCAGAGCCAGATGATTTTCCCAGCAGATACAGGTGGGGAAAAAACAGAAGAAATTAGAAATGTAGAAATTACTGAAGTTGCTTTCTGTGTTGCAAGGCAAGTGTCTGAGGCTGGGGCAAGAAAGCCCCTATGGCACACGGGAAAATGCAGGTTCCTCACTTCCAAACAAACACAGCAGCATTTTTGGTTTTTTTCAGCTCATTTTGGTTGGAGCCCAGAACTGGATTCAGGCCCAAATACCCATTTTTAGATTTTTGATATTGTATGATTTAACAACACTGGGAAGGCAGGGGTCTCATAAAATCCCATTCAGCCACTTGAAAACGCAATTTCCCCACAATTTTTCAAACAGAGGAAGTTTTGATGGGCTGTGGTTTGATGTTGGGTTGACACCTCAACCCAGGTGGCTGGAAGGTTAATGAAGAACAATGAGTCCCACCAGTCACCTAAACCACACAAGCTCTGAGATTGCTTGGCTTCAGGTGTATAAATTCTCCCCAAATCCACATTAAGGCTGTCAGCTCTCCCCTCCCATTCAGCATTTTCTCCTTTTATGTCTGCAGCATTTTCCTCCACTCTTTATTCCCTTCTCCCTGCATGGTTTTATTTTGCCTGTGCCAAGGAAATGGAGCACAATGCAACTCTGCAAAGTTCTTTTGCAACTATAAATTTCCTGTACTCCCCCTGCTAGACTTGGGTGTGAATAAGCAGTTCAAAGCAATGCTGGTCTCGTGAATTTCCCGTGAATTTGACCCAAAATCTGTGTGGGACTGCAAGGACAGAATTAATGGTGAGGTCATGACCTCCACCCTGAGCACTGCCCCAGGTCTGAGGGCACACAGAGGGGTGAAAAACTCTGCTGCTTATCAGTTTGGGTGAGTTGCAGAAAATGTGGGAAGATCAGAAAAGCCGGGGAATCAAAGGAGGAACCAGAGACAACAGGAGATTGATTTCTGCCAGGGAAATAAGAACTGAACAAAGCAGGGATTACACTGCTGTGCCTTGCAGAGGGGTGGGGAGGAGTGGAAGGAAAAGGTTCCCATTCCCAGGGAAGTTTGCTGCTGTGCTGCTCACTGAAAACCAGCAGTGATGCTCCCCAAAATTTAAGATACATACGGGGAACTCAAATAAGAGCCAACAAGAAGCTGGGTATTCTGCAAAGTGATTAAAAGAAAGCTTTAAAACAGGAGCCTGTAGCTCCACAGGTACATTAATTAAGTGGAAGCTAGCCAGGAAAAGGATGTGGAGCAGCAGCATGAACTTTCAGCAGAGCATCCCTGGTGAGCTCTGCCAGGAGACTGAGGGCAAGGGGAGGTGCTGCTCAGCAGAGCCACCATGCAGCAGGTTCTCCTGGAAAAAAAACAGGACCTTGTTCACAGAGGCAAATTCAGCAGGAGCCTAAAATCCAGTTTTTGAAGAGAACCACAAGGTTGCAATCTGCAGCAGGGAGCACTTGCTTGGACACAGAGCTCGACCAGCTCTCTCCATGGAACTGTCATTCCAACAAGAGGCTGGCAAAGGCCAGAAGCACTCAGATGTGCTGCTGGCACTCTAACAGGAATTCCCTTTGCTTTTGAGATGCAGGCATGCAAGTCCACAAGGGTCAGCCCAGGCTGTCCCACCTTTAATAACTCAAGAACTGAGGGCCTTTAACAATAAAGTTGATTTCAGGCTCTGCTTTAACCTCGCCGTGTAAATGATGGGCAAGGGCAAGGCGTGGCTATAAAAAAGGAACCTGCACTGCCTGGCTCTGCTGCTGCTGCAGAAATGAGCCCGCAGGGAACAGAAAAGTCATCCCAGGGCAGCAGCAGAGGCAGCTGGAGCTCTGTGCTAATTGCTGAGGACAGCCAGGGACCTGCCATTTGCTGTGTGTGTGTGTGGGCAGGGTGAGGGCACGCTCACACTCTGCCTGCTTTGCAAACAGCACAGGGGAAAAGTTCAGCTGGAGTGCCTGAGCTGGAAAAAAGCAGCTACACATGAGGATTAGTTAACACAGCTTTCTTCTTAGCTGCAGCTCCAAGTGAGACACCAGAGAAGCAGCAGAGAAAGCAGGCAGGGCTCTGAGCCATTTAATGGTGCTGGCCCAAAAGCAGCCTGGAACAGAGAGCAAGGTCAGAGTGCCCCCAGCACACACAGCAGGCTGGGAACACCAGGAGTGTGCCATGGCCTGGGAACACACACATCCCCACCCACCTGTGCAGCAGTGGGACGTGGAGATGCTTCTGTCACCTGGGAGGCCAGAGTGCTCTTCTGACCCTTCCAGCCCTGAGAGCTCTGGATGCCCCCAGGGTGCCCATCTGTGCTATAAATACATATTCTGGGATTGGCTTTTTGCAAATATCAGGGGGGATGCTGTATGTGTGGTGTTGAAATGCTTTTTAAGATGTAGTTTTTCTTTAGGGGTGACATAGGCTGATGAAGTGTCTTTGTAGTAAGTGAGCTGCCTGCTTGTTGGATAACACCCAGTGAAGACCCCTGCTACTGATACACCAGCTACCAGCACTGACCCTCTGCAGAAATTGAAGACCACAGCCCAAATTAAGTCTGATAAAAAAAATTAAATTAAAACAACAGTCAAGAGACGGGCATGATCTTAAATGGCAGACTTAAGGAGTGGCCATGTAAAAGAATTCCTAGAATATGAAAAATAGTTTGTAGAAAAGATTGAACAAGCATGACAGGTTTATGAATATGCAACGAGCTGATAAATTTAAGGGAGTGTCCCCAAAACAGCAGGTGTGCTCTTGGCTGAATGCCAGTCACCCAGCCATTATAACCTTTTGCTATATTGCTTGTCTCTTACTGTCTTTTATTCAACTTTTTAAAATCCACCAGGAAAGTGAACCTCGTTTTTCACATCTGTTTGTTCACTCCAGCCTCACAACCTGAGGAACCCACTTGAGGAGCCCAGGGAAGCTGGATTTGGTGCAAGGACCTGGATTCACTTCCAGATGCTTCCCCTGTGAGAAGGACAAGGTGAGATGGGCTCCTGCAGACCAACAAGGACCTGCTCATGTATCCCAAGCACCAAATCCACATTCAGAGCAGGCTCTCTGTGGATGCTCTGCCCAGCTGGACTCTCTCATGGGCTTGTCTGCAGAGCTGTCACAGCCTGAGCCTCTGCTTTGCAGCCAGAATTTTTGTATTCTGTGCTGATTTCCCAAGGGTCTCCATTTGGGCTTATCATCCCCACAGGGATCAATAGGACTGCAGCTCTGCTGTCTACAGCATCCCCAGCCAGGATCAAGGGAGAGGAAAGGAATTAAAACAGCCAGGGAACACTCCACTGTGGCAATGGGCAGGTGGCTCTGCCCCAGCTCCACATTTTGGGACATGCCTGGGAAGGAATCCTCCTGCAGAGAAGCCTGGTGGCTGCAGAGCCAAGCACTGCCCACTGGCAGAGCCTTTCCAATCTCCCTGAGTGCTTCTGGCCCCTGCCAGCCCCTCCTTGGAATCACAATTCCGTGGAATTACAGGTCCAGCGTGAGGCTGGAGCAGCCACACCAGAGGCCAGCAGCCATAAGGGGATGTGCACCCACAACTCTTGACTAGCACCAGCTGCATTCCTTTTTGTGGTGATCCTCAGATCCACGGATGAGGCAAACTGCCTGTTCTAAACACCTGAATGAAAGCCTCCACTCCTTGCTCCATGGTCACTCCAGGCACTGCCCAACTCAACCCTGATCAGCAGCAGCAAATCTTTGTGAGCAGAGCTGTGTAATGATGCCATCCCAGCCCCTTCAGCCTGGAGGAGCAGGAAAGGCCCCTTGTCCCTGTGCCCCTGGAGCCAGGCACATTTCCCTGCTGCCACACTCCTTCAGCTCTAATAACAGCCCAGTGGAAAAATTATGGATGCACTTTGCCAGGTGCCTGTGTTTGCAGTGATGGATTCTGCATCTGGTTATTAACCTCTTGCAAAAGCTGGGTGTTATCTGGCATGGAAGTAATATTAAGTTAAATAGTTGTTGATAACTTATCTCCCATTATCCACGGCTCCCTTCAAGGCCAATATTTACTCACATCCCAGAAGCACTGCTGCACTCCCAGTGGCACTGTTTGTGGAGTCAAATGAGAGCAATTTTTTAATTTACTCAGAGGACCACGTTACCCAAGTGCCTCCTAATCCTGAATGTGTGACACAAGGAAGGGATGCAGGGCCAGGACACGGGGCAGAGGAAAGCTAAACTGGGGGAGGAAAGCCAGCTTGGGGAGCATCTCCTGCAGCCACAAAGGTGCTGCCCCAAATTCCCCACTGCCTGCAGCCTGCACCAACCACTTGCCATGCTGCTGTTTCTCCTCCTTCCTCCCTCACAGATCAGGTCCCAGCCATCAGTGTGACCTCTTCCCTTGCCTTTTCCATCCTCCAGTCCAACCAAAGGATCAGAAAAGCCATCTCCTGCCACTTCACTCACTCAGACTAGCGTAGGCAGGTTACTCTTAGCTGAAAAAACCAATTTTCTGGGCTTCCACTGTGAGGAGTGTGCCAGTGGTTTGCTTCATGGTATTTTCCCAGGGAGTCCATTCTCTTCTTTATTACTTTTGCTGATGCTGTAACAGCGTGGCCAAGCCTTAGGCAGACTCAGACCCCGCTGTGCTGGACGTGGCAGAAGCAGTGATCAGAGAACAGAATTTGCATCCAAAAAAAAAAAAAGATCTCTGCAGTGTAGCTTCTCCCACTGCTATCAAAAGGACTGGGATGGAGACTGGGCATTCTGGGATGAGTTCCCAGGCGTTTCCCACCCACACACGCACTGCCAGGCACACAGCAGAGCTCCTGCTGGCCCTGCCTCAAGTTTTCAGGGCTCCACTCACGACCTCTCCTCTCCTCCCACACCACCACACTGCAGTGAGAAACCAGACCGTGGTGACCACTGGGCTGTTTTATGGTGCCAGCAGAGCTGAACCCCCAGTCTGTGAGCAAGAGCCAGCCCTAGGAATGGCCAAGGACTGGCAAGGGACTGTGGTTAATGCTAAGTCTAAGCTGCAAGTGGCAGGTACATTTTAAGTGTGTCCCCTGACTCAGTACCCAGCTGTGGTGAGTTTATAGCCTTTGATATTGTTACATGAATCACAAGGAATCTCCCAGTTCAGAAATACAGCATCAAGCTCCCCAGGGCTGGTTTCAGTAGTTTTATTCCCAGGTAATAGCCCTCTCCCTCATTTATAGCTATGTCTAGACACACAGCGAGGAAGGTGCTATAAAGGCTTGATGGAAAAACCCTGTCTCACTCCTAATCCCTGCATTTCACATGGCTGTAAAGCCTGTGCCACCAGCCCTGTGTGACAGCAGGACACAGGGCACACAGCTGGCCCAGCCCAGAGGTGTTTGCTCACACCCCACAGGAGCTGCTTGTCGAGAAAACACCCAAATGAGAAGGAAAGAAGGAACAGAGGCTGCAGATCCCCTTGGGAAGATGCAGCAGGAGCAGCTCAGCTCCTCGTGGCATCTCTCAGCACTGCCCTTCCAAGCACCAGTGTGCAGAAGAAGAACCCAAATACATAAACAAGAGGAAGGAGAGGATGTGTTTATTCCTTTTATGGGAAGGCTGATTCAATACTAATCAAAACAAGAAAATTAACATATAATGGGATGGAAATCCTACAATGTTTAAGGCCTCTGTGGATGTCAAAAAATCATTCACTAAGTTTAAATACTGTGTTCAATGCACCCAGTGGCACTGCTCCAGCTACACCTTGTGCAGAGGGAGGCTGGCTAGCTATCCTACATCTCCCCAGGGCTCTGGAAATAACTGAGCAGGGTGGGAGAACAGGGTGAACACATGCTGGAGCCTGGGCAGATCACAGGCAAGGAGACTGCAATCACAGCCCCCTGGAAGGTGATGGTGGTGCTGACCAGGACCAAGCACAAGGGGCTTGGCATGGGGCTGATCAGCAACATCACACCTGGGCTGTGGAATCACAGAGTCATTTAGACTGAAAAAAACGCTGCCAAGATTGTGGAGTCCAACCACTGACCCAGCACTGCCCAATGCACCACTAAATGACACCCCAAAGTGGCACATCTGCACATCTTCTAAATCCCTCCAGGGATGGTGACTCAACCACTTCCCTGGGCAGCATGTTCCAGGGCTTTGACAACCCTTTCCATGAAGAAGTATTCCCTAATATCCACCCCAAACCTGCCCTGGTGAACCTTAGGCCATCTCCTCTCGCCCTGTTGCTTATTGCCTGGAAGAGCTGGGTAACTCCCACTTTCTTCCAGCTTCTTTTCAGGTGGTTGTGGAGAGCTGCAAGGTCGCCCCTGAGCCTCCCTGTCTCCAGCCTGAGCCCCTCAGCTTCCCTCAGCCACTTTCTCATTGGATTTGTGCTCAGGACCCTTTACCACATTTGTTGCCCAAAAATGAGCTCAGACAAAGCAGAGGGGCAGCCAGGGACTGATGGTGAGTGAGCCTGTGACCCACCTGCCAGCAAAGGTGGTGGTGACAGGTGTTGTGGACTATTTTTCAGGCTCTTAGGTGTATTAATGCACTGCACAGCCCTTTGGAGCCTTCGAGACAAAAGGTATTTTCACCAGCGTTTCAGTGGCTTGTTTCCTATTATAGGTCTGGTTTTGACACTCCCCCACCCTCTTATCTAACTTTCTCTACAAAGCTCTTCTCACTTTTTCATCTCTCTTCTGTGGTCCCTAGCCAGGGAAAAAACAAAACAACAAAAACAATGCCAACATATTCATTTCCTTTTCAGAGTCAGACACAGTGATCTAGAGAGGGAGACTTTCATAAAGGTGATTCTATAACAAAGAAACGTGCATACTTTGCTGGAAACTCCTCTTCAAAAAGGCTTGGCACTTAAGGAAAAAAAAGGCCTTTGTTTTTTCCCTTTTTGTTTTTAATGAGCCTAGTGAATGTTTTAATTAAGTTGGATAGAAATTTTCACAGTGACTTGATGTGAAAATGTGAGCCTTTAAGAGTAGCCTTTGATGCTTGAGTTATGTTTTAAACACTTGATGAGTCCTGCAGAGCTGCTAATCCTTTTAGCACAGCTAATAGCTGTTGCTGGAGTGCTCCTGAAATCCTGTTTTGCTTCCCTCTTCCGGGCTGGAGGCTCCTCCAGAATGGCAGCAGTCCACTCTGGAGCTGTGTGCCAGACCCAGGAGCCCCCCACAGCCCTGAGGACACCTGAGCACCCCAGGGCTGGTGGATCTCTGATGGGAGTTTTCCCACAGGGAGATGCTGGACAGCTCCAGGATTCCCCTACACATCCTCAGAGCTGTGCCAGGGGGATGTCAGGGGAACTTAAGAGCCCCCATCACCCTTGTGGATGGGTCTGGAATTCCATCAGGAGTGGTCCCCGAGCCTGCACTCAGCAGTGGGGCACACACCGCAGTCTGTCTGTGCCATCCTCTGCTGGGTTCAGCGTTGCCTCCTTAAAGTGAGACTTTTCATCATCAAATATTTTGAGTTCAGCTCTCTCCAGACTTGGCAAGCCACCCCACACCTTGTAAACAGGCTCTCCTCTGCTCTCTAGCTCTGGATTTGCTTGAAGGATAGGCAGCAAACTGACTTTGGGGAAATGCAAATGCCTTCCACAAAGGATGCTGCAGGGAGAGATGAAAGCCAACTCCATTTGCATTAGTTCTGTAACTGGATGTTTTCCCTCTCCCGTTTAGACTGTAGTTCACACACACACACACATTTTTGCCACTGAGCTGTCTGCTGTCAGCTGCTCCTCCCGGAGGTTTGAAGAAATCCCCATTTACACACAAAGCTGCTTGTCAGGGCATTGCACAGGCAAAAGGAGCTGGGATTCAGCAGAGCCCTGCCGTGGCAAGTGCCACCTTGCTCTGTGTCCCTGCAGCAGCACCAGCAGGACCCTCCTGCCACCACCCCTGGGCAGCACTGCTGTCACACCACAGGAAAGCCAAGCTGATGAGCTCCCAGCCACTGCACAGGCTGTGCTTTTAGGCGTCCCACAGCAAAAGAGCCACCTCTCCGTTTGTCAGAGCAGGGCAGCAAAGCTCTCTCTGGATCCATGAGCTAAGTAGCAGCAGGAGCAGGGCTGTCTCACAGGTCACTCCTGGGCATGGATGCTCACCCTGCTGCTGCTGCTGCCTCTCCACAGCAAGGCTTTGCTCTGAAGAGCTCCTTGGAGGGCTCAGGAGGCACCCAGAGCCCCGTGAGGACACGGGCAAGCAGCACTGGGGACTCAGACTGGAGCTCCAGCTGTGCCAAGCCACGCTCAGCGCATTGCTCGGACCCTCCTCCTCAATTTGCACGGCTTTTTGTACACATTTCCCCTATTTTTTTTTAAAGGGAGCAGGGGGATGCCTCTCTGGCAGCAAGCAGAGCAGTTATGCTCAGGCAGCCTTTGAAGCCACGGAGGTAAAGGGGATGGGGCTGGAGATCCCAGCACTGCTCACATCCTGACCAGAGGCGTTTCTGGCTTAAACAGGCAGCCAAGCATCTGCTTTCATTCTGACAGCAAGAGCTTTGCATCGGGAAACAGACAAAAACCCAGGGAAACCGATAAAAAGCCAGATTCTATTCAGCCCCCTCTACTACTGCTGGTTGCGGCAAAACCCGTGGAGAGCCCTAAAATCGCCTAATCTGTGTTTCTTCTTCCACCTCATGTCAGAGATGCTCGGGAGAAGGGGGTCTCTGGAGCAGGATGATCACAGCCCTGTACTGCCACCCGCTCTTGGTGGCACACAGGCGGGCTTCCCCCGGGTGCCGCGGGGCAAGCACCCCGCAGCCGCACCGAGCACCAGGAGGGACACAGCGAGCCCGGAGGAGTGCAGGGCACCCTGCGGGCACTGGGCACCGCACAAACCACCACGGGACGCCTAAATCCTCGTGCCGGGCTGCACAAGGTGAAGCGTCCAGAGGGAGGACTCAGAGCTGAGTGTGCCCAGAGCAGGAGCGGAGGAGCGATGCTGGGCTGAGCACACCTTCCCTTCCCTTTTGCAGGGCACAGATCGATACCCCACGCCCAGGGGAAGCCACAGCTCAGCCGCACAGCCTGCACGGTCCGTGGCGACCGGGGAAAGGGGGGGAAGGCTGCACACAGCAGTATCCAGCCCCGGGGAAACCCGCACATCATGCACCCGCATCCCTCGGGGCGCACCAGCTCTGCCGGGGCCGGAGAGGGAAAGTCCCACTCACAACACGTTCAGCACTCCCAGGGAAGCCTGACCCCCTCCTCATATCCCCGGCTCTCCCACGGGCCGTGTCCCCTCTCCCACGCTCGCTGAGGCCGACAGCGAAGGGATCGCGTTCCCCAGGCGGAAACAGGAGCATCCCGAGCATCCCAACACGCAGCCCTGCCCCACGGCTGGAAGGAGCCCGCGCTCCCGTGGAGAACCGAGCTCCGGAGCGCTGCTCAGCCGCCAGCCAAGGCCTAGCGGGGAGCATCCCCGGCAGCGGGACGAGACACCCGCGCCCCGAGCAGCAGCAGCGTGTCCTCCGGGCATCCCACCCCAGGCCAAGTTTGGTCCAAGAGCAGCAGAACCTTCTCCCGCAGCAGCCCGAGCAGCGCACTCCGCTCCGGGCCGGCGGGACCCCGGAACGCGGCGCTGCGCGGGGGCTGCGGAGCGGAGGAGAGCGGGGCGCAGCCCCAGACCCGCAGCCCCAGCCGGCGCCCGCAGGGACGGCGCCGGGCCGAAGTTGCGAGGCGATGCGCGCTTACCTGCCGGGCCGCTCCGCAGGCTGCAGTCCCGGCGAATCGCAGCGGCCGGCCGCGGAGCCGGGCGCAGGCGGGCGGCGCACCCCCGCGCCCGGGGCGCAGCAGCCCCGGCCGGCCGGCGCTCAGCCCCGCCGCCGCGCCCCGCCGGGCCGCATCGCCGCCGTCCGTCGGGGGCTGCGGCCGCCCCGCGCCGCTCGCCGCCCCCCGCCCCGCGCCGCTCCGCCGTCCGCGGCAGGCGCGCAGGGGGCGGGCGGGGGGCGGCGCGGAGAGCGGCCGTGCCCACCGCCCACCGCCCACCCTGCCGCGGGAGGGGCCCGAGCCCAGCGCCGTGCCGTGCTCCGCCGGCCGCTCTGCCTCCGGCGCCCCGTCCCCGCTCTCCTCCGAGATCCCTTTCGTGGCTGGGGCAGGCACTTGTCCGAGAACCCATCGCCGGGAGCGAAGAGGGCATCGCAATCCAGCCCCTTCGCCTCCTTCCTCCCTCCTCCATCCCAGTCCCGGAGCCCGCAGTCCTCAGCGCCGGCCTCTGCAGCCCAGGGCTCGCTGTCCCTGCCCTGGGGACACTGGGCTGTCATGGCTGTGCCCCGGGTGCGGCTCCGCAGCTCCAAGGGGAGATGGGGAAGGGACACACACACACACCACCATGTGCCCATTCCTGCAGTGCCCCTCCCGCCACGGCTCTGAACTTCCTACCTCCATCCCGGGCTAGGATGGATGGATGGATGGATGGATGGATGGATGGATGGATGGATGGATGGACGGATTTGGATGGATGGATGGATGGATGGATGGATGGATGATGGATGGATGGATGGATGGATGGACGGATTTGATGGATGGATTTGATGGACGGATGGACGGATGGATGGATGGATGGACGGATGGATGGATGGATGGATGGATGGATGGATGGATGGATGGATGGATGGATGGATGGATGGATGGATGGATGGATGATGGATGGATGGATGGATGGATGGATGGATGACGGATGGACGACGGATGGATGATGGATGGACGGACTGGATTTGGATGATGGATGGACGGATGGATGGATGGATTTGATGGATTGACGATGGATGGACGGATGCGACGGATGGATGGATGGATGGATGGATGATGGATGATGGATGACGATGGATGGTGGATGGATGGATGGATGACGGATGGATTTGACGATGGATGGATGGATGGATGGATGGATGATGGATGGATGGACGGATGTGACGGATGGATGACGATGATGGATGGACGGATGGATGGATGGATGGATGATGGATGGATGGATGGATGGATGGATGGATGGATGGATGGATGGATGGATGGATGACGGATGGACGGATGGATGGATGGATGGATGGATGGATGGATGGATGATGGATGGATGGATGGATTGATGGATGATGGATGGATGGATGGACGATGGATTTGACGGGATGGATGGATGGATGGATGATGGATGGATGGATGATGATGGATGGATGGATGGATGGATGGATGATGGATGAGATGATGGATGGATGGATGGATGGATGGATGGATGGATGGATGGATGGATGGATGGATGGATTGATGGATGATGGATGGATGGATGGATGATGGATGGCATGGATGGATGGATGGATGGATGGATGGATGGATGGATGGATGGATGGATGGATGGATGGATGGATGGATGGATGGATGGATGGATGGATGGATGGATGGATGGATGGTGGTGAATGGATGGATGGACGGATGGATGGATGGATGGATGGATGCATGCATGGATGATGGATGGATGGACGGATGGATGGATGGATGATGGATGGATGGATGCTCTGCTGGCAGCGCTGCTGCAGCAGCTCCAATCCCAGCTGGTTCCCCACTGGAACCCCCCTGTCATAGGTGGGCTTTTAATGTGGGTGATGGGGATGGGAGCTGATGCTGCAGGAAATCTCTTCACCCCACAGACTTTGGATTTTGACAGCAGCAGGTGAAGAGCCCTGTCCTAGGCACCTAGCCTCAGTCTGAGAGTTTTCCTGGGGTGCAAAACTGCTAATCCAGGTTAAGTGACGCCTTGGTTGGCTGTCCTCATCACTGAGGATGTGCAGCACTGAAAATCGGGGAGCAGAGGGGCACCAGGCTCACAGCCTCTCACTGCAGGCTCACAGCATTTCCCCTTCACACCCTGCAAAGGGAAGAGCTGTCCCTTCGTGACAGGAGTGGGGGACCCTTCTGGGATGCAGAATTGTCTGGCTCAGGGGCTCCCACTCCTCCCAGGCTGCATCTGCCCCTGTCACAGCTGACTGCTTCAAGTCCCTGATGTGGCTGCAGTTCTGGGGTCCACTGGGATGAACTGGGATGTACTGGGATGCACTGGGATGATAACTGTGGGAGAAATTAGCAAACCCAGAGAAAACCAGGCACTCCTGGAGGTAAAGCCTGGAGGCTGCTCTGCACCAGGTCCCCATGCAGAAGCTGGGTGTCTTCACAGCCTCTTGGCTGTAGCCAAAGCTGCCCCATCTGACAAAGCTGTGTGGAGTTGTGGATGAGACTTTGTGAGAAGGGAGCTCTCCCAGGCAGCAGGATGAAAGCATATTAAGGTTTTGAGTGTACTTGGATGAATATGAGCTTAATCCACTAACCAGATCAATCAAAGCTGCAAGTGATGCTTTCCCCAGGAGTGCCTTGCTGTTCCTGTGCCTGTTCACTGCAGGAAGAGAAGCTCTGCCTGGCATGGACAGCAGCTGCCCTCCTACATCTGGACTCCCTTTATCTGTGCAAGCCAGCCACAAGCCTAATTTCCAACCATCTCAACAAGCAATACTGTAGATTGCCATGAGGAACCTGTGTCCATGCCAAGTACAGCAGGCTGGCCTCACTTCTGAGCTGGTGGCTGGCATGGGGAGTCTTGCAAAGCAGGGCAATTTGGAGATATCTCTGTGCAGTTCTGGTCACTTATCACGCTTATGCTGAATTATGCTTCACTTACACTAACTCTAATGGTGTTGCTCCAGCGAGGCAAAGCCAGCTCTTATGCTAATTTGACTATTTGTTAGTCTCATAACACTTACTTACATTTACTGTGCAGCTTAATATTGTCAACATGCCTTAATTTTGGTGAGAGAGTGCTTTTATGGGGAATTATAACAGCAGAGGTTAAATTGCACAAACGCAACTCCCCAGTAACAACTGTGGAGTTTATGGCTGAGGAGATTTGTACGTCACCACTCCTGACCTTATGCACACCACTGGTTACTTCTGCATCAGGTCCTGTGTTAGACTTGGCCATAACTACTAATTTATTCATCAGAGGGTGTTTCCAGATCACCTGTGAGCCCTGCAGAGCCTCCTGAGCCCGTGTCTCTCCGTGCCCTGTGCCCACTGCTCACACTGCCTCGCCTCCCAGGAGTGCTGAGTGACAGGAGACTTCACAGAGCAGGCAGCACACGGGGCATGAGCTCAGGGGGTTTAACTGTGAGTCACAGCACGGGGTCCTTTGGGCCAGTGCACAGCAAGGTTTATGGATCCTGAGGGTCCCTGTTTGGAAATACACATTAGCTGGTTGCCTGTGTCATAAATCTCCCCATTTATCCCACCTGATGAATAATTGGAGAGAGGTTTGTGGCTAATTGATTTGCTGATCAGTGGAAAGAAATCATGAATAATTTATTTGATGAATATTCCTCAACCAACCGTAAAGCTGGTCAGTTACTGAAAATAATTAGTTGCAAACACTCAATTTTTCAGCCAATGGCTTTGGTCCTTTGCAGGAGCACCTCACACTTCTCACCCTCCAGAGCATCCCCACGGATTTCCCCCGGGCTCTGTGCAGACAGAGGCTGTTCTTCCGAGCAGCCTGAGGAATTCCCCATGGCTGTCCATCCACTCCACACTGCAAATCTCCCTTTTCCTCCCCGTGTCTCCACAGATCCTCCAGGCTGCACACAACTTCCCACATGGAGCAGTTTTGTCAGTGGAAGAGGAGGGTGGAGATGCAAATGTGTGTTGCACCACCAGCTCCTGGAGCTTTCTGTGTGGCAGACTCCCACACAAGGCACCCATTGTGAAAAATGAGGTTCACTTTCCTGGGACATTTTAAAAGGTTTAATAAAAAAAGACAATAGGAGACAAAGAGAATAAAGCAAAGGGTTAATATGGCTGGGGGCTTGGCATTCATCCAAGAGCACTCCCTAACTCAGAAAACACTTCTTTAAATGCATCAGCATGTTGTATTCTCATAGACTTGCATGCATTATTCAAAAACATTCCTTTTGAGGTCCCCCAACCTGTAAATCAACATTTTTTTATTTCTCCTTGTGGCTCCATCCTCTCAAGCACTCCCTGATCAATAAATTCCTTCCCTGGAATTCTGGTGTCCACCACCACCATCTTCATCCAGGTAGGATAATCCAAGAATGTGGAGAATTTCCTGATTACCTTTTTACCATTCTCTGAGTTAGTTACACGAACAAAAGCTTTTACATCACCATGTTATGGTCTGAGAAAAAGATATGCATTTATCACACTACTCTTTCTAAGTTTTGTTAATAGCAGGGCTAAAAGAAACTACATTCATACAGCAGAGTTTCCCAACATTACACATGTAGCATTCATGTCAATATTTGCAGAAAGCCAATAATATATTTATTTATTTATAACACCATGAAGCTTTTGGGGCAGAGGTGCTGTCTCTGCCACGGCTGGGCCAGCAAAGGGATGGAGAAAAGGGCTGGGACAAGCACAACAGAGGAGGAGCATCCTACACCACCCTAATTCCTTTTTACCAAGCCGTAATTCCTTTTTCTAAGCATAAACCCTTAAGCAGGCCACATAAACGTGTAATTTTTCCAGTATCTCCTGGTCCTCCCTTTGCAGGCATCCATGCTGGCACAGCATGGGGTCTTAAAAAAAAAAAAAAAGGAAAAAAAAGGAGGAAAAAAGAGAATCTTTGGTTTCTCAAATTGCTGTTTATTTGCCGGTTTTTGCATTTTAAGATTTCTGAGAAAACAAACAATCTCCAGGGGCTTCTTGACGTTTTTTGCCTCCTAGCAGGAATCCTACCAGCTCCTGCCGCGGTTCTCAGACCCGGCGGGGGCAGCTCCCCTCGCTGCTCTTTTCTCCCCCCCAGGCAACACCCGGGCGCC
This sequence comes from Luscinia megarhynchos, assembly GCA_034336665.1. Classification (NCBI taxonomy): domain Eukaryota; kingdom Metazoa; phylum Chordata; class Aves; order Passeriformes; family Muscicapidae; genus Luscinia; species Luscinia megarhynchos. The sequence continues at coordinate 25,633,544 of CM067571.1, forward strand.
CTCCCCACCGAACGAGCACCGTCCTTCTCTGCAGCACCGCCTCGGAGCGGCTCTTTCGGCTCGCACTTGCAAATTTGCTCTCTGCCGCGCTGGGGACTCCGAGCAGCAGCAGCCAGGGTCTGCCTGGAGTGTGTGCGATCCTGCACTTGTCTGGGAAGGAGAATCTCCTCTCCAGTGGAGGAGGAACCGGGGGCGATGCAGAAACCCCCACGTGTTTAATTTTCATGGGAACAGGACATTTGCGGGGACATGAGCTGTCCCTGATGGGAGGAGAGCGCTCCCTCGCTGCAGGAACCCCCTGAGTTTGGGGCCAGCCCTGTGGGGTTTGGGGCAGTGATTTTTGTGGCAGGGCTGGTGGATGCCCTGGAGGCTGAGCCGGCTCTGCCCTCGGCTCGGCAGGAAGCTCCCAGCCCGGCACCGCGGGGCTAATTCCATTAGGCAATGCTTGTAGCCAGACTCAGGGCTTTAATTACGTCTTTCCTCTCCTCGCTGGCTCTCAGCAAAGCCACGTCTGCTCAGCCCTGTGAGGAATCGGGATGGCTGCGCGGCGGGGAGGTGGGGATGGAGGATGCTCATCCCAGGGTTTGCGCCGCAGCCCCTGCTCCGAGGATGCTCGCCCCGCTCTCTGGGCGCTGCTGCCAGGCTGGGAGCTCCTTGTGGCCAGGAGAGAGGGGATGTGGCAGCCCTGCGGCCCCGGAGCGTGTGTGTCCCTGCCCTGCTGCTGTATGATGCAGGATGCAGCCCGGGATGCATCCCGCCCACAGCCGGTACCAGGACACCTTCTCCTCCTTCCTTCTTCCTTCTCCTTCCTTCTCCTTCCTTCTCCTTCCTTCTCCTTCCTTCTCCTTCCTTCTCCTTCTCCTTCCTTCTTCTTCCTTCTCCTTGTTTCTACCTCCTTCTCCTTGCTTCTTCCTTCTCCTTGCTTCTCCTTCCTTCTCCTTGCTTCTCCTTCCTTCTCTTTCCTTCTCCTTCTCCTTGCTTCTCCTTCCTTCTCCTTGCTTCTCCTTACTTCTCCTTCCTTCTCTTTCCTTCTCTTTCCTTCTCCTTGCTTCTTCCTCTTCCTTCTCCTTTGCTTCTCCTTCCTTCTCTTTCCTTCTCCTTCCTCCTTCTCTTCCTTCTTCCTTCTCCTTGTTTCTCCTTCCTTCTCCTTCCTTCTCTTTCCTTCTCCTTGCTTCTTCCTTCTCTTTCCTTCTCCTTGCTTCTCCTTCCTTCTCCTTCCTTCTCTTTCCTTCTCCTTCCTTCTCCTTCCTTCTCTTTCCTTCTTTCTTTCTCTTTCCTTCTCCTTCCTTCTCCTCGCTTCTCCTTGCTTCTCTTTCCTTCTCCTTCCTTCTCCTTCCTTCTCCTTCCTTCTCATTCCTTCTCCTTCCTTCTCCTCCTTCTTTCTCCTTGCTTCTCCTTCCTTCTCCTTCCTTCTCCTTGCTTCTCCTTCCTTCCCCTTCATTCTCCTTCCTTCTCCTTCCTTCCCCTTCATTCTCCTTCCTTCTCCATCCTTTTCTCTGGGGGCTGTTCTCCCCCTTTTTTGCTCCCAGAGATGGCCAGCCCTGGCTGCTGGGGCTGCTCCAGCACCTGGATTTACGGTGGTGCTTTCATCTATTCCTCCCTTCCCCTCTCAGCAGGTGCTCCGTGTAAATCAGCACTGCAGATGAGCCGAGTCCTCCTGCACCAGCTGGGACTTCTGGCCCTGGAAGACTTCTCTGTGCCTCCAATAAATATATTGAGACATCCACCCAGAGCTGGCTGCACAGCCCACAGCCCCAGAGAGGATCCTGGGCAGGCCAGGATGGTACCCAGAGGGTGGAGGGGAGCTGTACTGTGTGTGCATCATTCCTGGGGGATAAAGGCTCTCAGAGATGTCCTGAATGCCCACCCTGCCAGCCAGGGTGATCCCCAGAGGGTGGGGAGGAGCTGTGCTCTGTGTGTGCATCATTCCTGGGGGATAAAGGCTCTCAGAGATGTCCTGAATGCCCACCCTGCCAGCCAGGATGATCCCTAGAGGATGGAGAGGAGCTGTGCTCTGTGTGTGCATCATTCCTGGGGGATAAAGGCTCTCAGAGATGTCCTGAATGCCCACCCTGCCAGCCAGGGTGATCCCCAGAGGATGGAGAGGAGCTGTGCTGTGTGTGTGCATCATTCCTGGGGGATAAAGGCTCTCAGGGATGTCCTGAATGCCCACCCCTGCCAGCCAGGGTGATCCCCAGAGGGTGAGGGAGGAGCTGTGCTCTGTGTGTGCATCATTCCTGGGGGACAAAAGGCTCTCAGAGATGTCCTGAATGCCCACCCTGCCAGCCAGGGGTGATCCCTAGAGGATGGAGAGGAGCTGTGCTCTGTGTGTGCATCATTCCTGGGGGATAAAGGCTCTCAGAGATGTCCTGAATGCCCACCCTGCCAGCCAGGGTGATCCCCAGAGGATGGAGGGAGCTGTGCTCTGTGTGTGCATCATTCCTGGGGGATAAAGGCTCTCAGAGATGTCCTGAATGCCCACCCCGCCTCGCCGCCTTTATCTTTGCAGCGCTTAGGAGAGAGCTTGCCTGCGAGCAAAGCACTGATGCGTGGGCATTTTTCACCTTCAGCTTCGCCGTTCAGCTTGTTTAGGTGGAGGATGGGCTTAATGGTCCAGGCTTAGCAGAAGGAAAGGGGAAAGTTTGCTCAAGACAACCTAATTGATCTTAATGAGACAGGAAGGGCTTTGTGCTGCAAACGCCAGTGTTTGTTTTGTGAGTTTAATGCGTTTTCTGGCCGGGTTTGATTACTCTGGGGAAGTCCTCTGGCCTAATAAACGGAGCCACAGGGAATTAGAACTGATAATTTCAGTTGCTGCTCTCAGCCCAAAACAGCTCAGCCTTCCAGGGGGGGAAACAGAGCTGGGGAGAGGGTAATTGCAATGGATTCAATTAGCTCCCGATTATCAGCCAGCTTTGGCTCTGCTGAGAGGGCAGCAGCCAGGGCTGGGTGCCCAGGGACAGGGCACATCCAGTGGGGTGACACTGAGCCCAAGAGAGAGATCAAAGAGCCAGGAAACTGCGGGAAGCTTTGTGGATTTTACGTCCAGCTGATAATGATGAAAATGGTTGTTGTCAGAGGGATAATTCTTCTTCAAACCCTGGGCATTTGGATCGTGACTTTCCTGGAGAGTGGTGCCGTTTCTGCTTTCCTCTACGCTGAAAAATGGAGCCACAATGTGTTTTTGTGCTTTTTATTGGTATCTCCTTAAGTGGAAGGGGAGGAAATGACTTCGAACCTCACAGCTGCTGCTGAAAAGGTGGTTGGTTCTCTGGAGAGCAATGTTTCCACTGAGAGATTTCTTCCTGCCTGTGAGCAGATGCCTCTCCCCATGGGTTTTCTGGGGGGAAAATCGTGTCCAAACTTGTCCCAAGGCAGGACTGGGACAAGGAGGTGCTGTGCCCATTGCACCTTGGCTTGACTTGGGGAAACAAGGGCAAGAAGAGGGGGGAGTCAAAGCACAGCGAGGAGGGGTTGGCAAGGCAAAGCAAGGCAGGAATTTATTAGCCAAGGGCTTGGAGGGATAGGCAGGGAATGGTGGAGGGGAAGCCACACAGCTCCCACAGCATCCCTCCAGCCCCTGGGGTCAAGTGATGCTTTCTTATGGCAAGGAAAGGAGTTGGTGGAAATGGAGCAGCTTCTTAGTGCTTCCCTTCTACACAGGCAGAACATGGAGAAAAAAAAAATCACTGCAAGCTCTCCTTGGTTCCAGCAGTAGGAGGGAAAAGGAAATGCTTGTTTTCCTTCCTTCCTTCCTTCCTTCCTTCCTTCCTTCCTTCCTTCCTTCCTTCCTTCCTTCCTTCCCTTCCTTCCTTCCTTCTTCCTTCCTTCCTTCCTTCCTTCCTTCCTTCCTTCCTTCCTTCCTTCCTTCCTTCCTTCCTTCCTTCCTTCCTTCCTTCCTTCCTTCCTTCCTTCCTTCCTTCCTTCCTTCCTTCCCTTCCTTCCTTCCTTCCTTCCTTCCTTCCTTCCCTTCCCTTCCCTCCCTTCCTCCCCTTCCTCCCTTCCTCCCTTCCTCCCTTCCCTCCCTTCCTCCCTTCCTCCCTTCCTCCCTTCCTCCCTCCTTCCCTGGCAAATCCCCTTTGCTGCTTTCTTGCCCCCTTGGATCAGAGATTTGTGGTCTCTCTCATCACAGCTGCTTCCCAGACCAATTTGCTGCTTCCCACATTGATTGCTATCAATTTTCCCACTCTGCCTGTTGGTGGATTTGGGGTTTTTATTGCTAATTACTCTACCTGCTCCTCTGCTAGGGGAAATACTTCCCAGTCCATTTTTGACTGACGTTAAAGGGCATTAAACAATATTTACTAGAGATAAACATTTTTAAATCAGCCAGTCTGGACGGGCTGCTTTGGCTTGCAGCTCTCATCAGAGGCTAGTGATGCCCTGAGATACTCTCTTGTACCCAAAGCTGTCAGGGCTGAGACAAGGCACAGCCTCACTGGGCAATTTATGGCTGGAGACCAAGTGGCTGTGTGGGGAATGCACAGCTGGAGACTGTGCGGGCGAGACAAAAGCTCCCTGCAGAAGCCCAGGCTGCTGAAAAGTTGGGCTATATTTAATTTCAAATGCCTGGAGGCTTCCCATTTGATTTCTGGGAGGATTTCAGGCTGAGAGCTAATGGGGATATAGTTGAGGAACATCTAAGGCTCTTTGCAAACAGCGTGAGGGCACCTGCTGAGCTTTTCAGGAGGAGCTGGGATGGTGCTGGTTTCTCTGCCCAGCCAGGAGCAGTGCCAGGCAGCAGAAATGCCAGGTCTTGGTTTGAAAGACAGGTGTTTGTGAAGAAAGGCAGAAGCCTCTCTGAAATGGGCAATGTAAATCATCCTCCCTCCAAATTATTATAATTTTGAAATTAAGGAGCTCTCAGGCAAAGATATGGGAATAGGAATAACAGTTCTCTGCTAGGAAAATTAAAATAGAAATGCAGTATTACAAAGAACAATCCCCAAACACTGACAGAGCCAGAATCCAAGCTGACACCCGTCAGTCAGTCAGGGTGTTGGCAGCAGTGCCATTCAATGGTGGCTGCATCCTCCTGCAGTGGCAGATGTGGTTCAGCTGGAGCAGTGCTCCTGCAGAAGGTGCAGTTTTCCTCTGAAGGTGCAGGGATGATGTGGAAAGGTCTGGCTTTCCTCTGGAATGCAGTGGGAAGAAGGTGCCTTGGTGTCCAAAATGTCAGTTTTTATCTGGGTAGGAAAGGCTTGGCTGCTCCCCCTGGCTGGAGCATCTCCCAGTGGGATGATGGAATTTTATCAGCCATGCAGTGGCACTGAATGGCCCATTAACAGGAGATATCTCCTGGAGGGAGGATGGGCTGTGGGAAAGATAAAGAGCACTGCCCCACCTGGTTTTAACAGGTGATAGAATACAAACTGCTGGTCACATCCTGCATTGCAACCCAAGACACAGAGGAAGGGAGGTTGCACAGGTCACAGTGGCCCCAGCACCCCACAAGCCCCAGGCAGGGCAGTGGGCAGGTAAACAGCAGCCCTGGCAAGACAAACTGCCCAGGAACAGCCTTGGAGGCAACCGCTGCCCTTTTGATTCACTTCAGAAAAAGAAAAATGATCCAGGGCCAGGAAGGCTCTGCCCATCAGTGCTCCTGCCCCTTGGGGGCCTTCCTTTTCCTTTTCCTTTTCCCTTTTCCTTTTCCTTTTCCTTTTCCTTTTCCTTTTCCTTTTCCTTTTCCTTTTCCTTTTCCTTTTCCTTTTCCTTTCCCTTTTCCTTTCAAGGAAAGGAAAGGAAAACCTCAAAGGGAAGAGGTCAGGAAATCTCACTAAACTCTCTGTTAGAAGGTTGCAAGCTCAAGCACCAGAAACCAGGCAGGGCTAGTTTTATGGTAGTTGGTTTGACCTCTGTTCTGCCCCCATCTACATTACCAGGCAGTGTTTGGTTAAGTGATCACTTACTCCTTCCTCCCGGGGCTTTTCACTCATTTCAGTGCACACAGAGCAAAATTAAAGTTGTGCAGGAGCCACAATTCTGGCCTTTCCCAACATTTGAGTACTTCTCTCACTGCCTGAGCAATGTTTTTTTGTGGTTATTTTTTTAAACAGAGCTTTTTTGTCTGTAAGATTTTGAATAATTTGGTATCAGCTCCAGCCTCACTCAGTGGATAATTATCTCCTGATTTTAAGTGAGCAGCTCTGCCTTGCCTCCCCCAGTGTGAGGCTTTGCATGTAGTGGGGTATTTATATATTAAAAAAAAAAATAAATTTCTAAGTGCCCCAAGAGGCTCCTGATTCACATGCTGCAGACCAGGCTTCTACACAAAAACTCATTTAAAGTTCCTCAGCAAAATGTGCGAGTCAGGGAAGTTAAATTGTGTTAATTCTGTCTGGAATGTCCCAAGGATAAGCAAGGCCAGGATCTGCTCTCAGGTTCCCTCCCCTGCCCTGTGCTAATGTACACTAATTTTCCTGGGGAGCTGGAGATATCACTGTGCTAGCAGGGCTATTACAAGTAGGTTACTGGAGCCTTGTGCAGGGGAAAATGGGTTTATTTTCTGCAGAGAGCACGGTGAATTTGCATCTCAATGAATGTTTTTTTCCTTGAAGGAATTTTCCATTATAGGAGAAATAAATTCTACTCGGGGGTAAACTGCTCCAACTATCTCCCCTGTGGGATGTTTCCCCAGACCTTGAAGCCTCATCCCAGAGGTGCTGTGAGGAGGGAAGGAGTGAAGCCAGGAGTGAATATGATGCATAATAGATAATAGATAGTAGATATTATATATAATATATTATATATTATATATTATATATTTACTATATATTGTATATTGTATATTGTATATCATATATCATATATCATCTATTATATATTATGTACTATATATTATGGATTATGTATTATATATTATATATATTAATATTATATATATATTATATATTATATATTATATATTATATATTATATATTATATATTATATAATATATATTATATATTATATTATATATTATATATTATGTATACATATTTTGTATTTTTCTATATAAAATATTTTTATTTTTATATTTTTAAAATATTTTAATAAATACCTGTATTCCTTGAACACTGTCTAAGCTCTGTTGCAGGTCAGCCTCTCAAGGCATCAGATCTACCCAGTGTTTGAAAATACCCCAGCAGCTGGAGCCATGGGGGGCCAGAGGGAAGGGGCTGGGAATTTGAGCTGCATGGGAAGAACAGGGCTCTGGAAAGGAGCAGATAGTCGTGGTGGTGATGAACTGCATGAATCATTTAGAAGGATGTAGTCTTGCACCATATGTTCTGTGTCTGTGTGTGGAGAACGTGTCACTTCCATTAGGAGAATAATTGCACAGTTCATCTTTTTATGGAAAAAGGAAAAAAAAAAATTAAAATCGTTCCTAGGCTCAGCAGCATTGGCAGGACAGAGCCAGGCTGTGTTCTAGGGCAGGCACCTGAGGAAGCTTCAGGCTGTGTCAAAGAAGAGAAAGAAACAGCTGGGTGGGAAGGAGGGAGAGGAGAGGAGATAGTGCTTTGGTAGGCCAAGAGGGCTAAATAAAACACGAGCCATTCCCTGGGCAGTGTGAGGAGGTCAGGATGGATGCCAAGCCCTGGTGTAGGAAAGCCAAAGTCTCTTGGAGACTCACATCTTGCCCCATTTGCAGCCAAAACTGCTCCAGACTCTGAATTTTGTTAGGGTTTTCTGTGGGATTTAAAGCACCCCTGCTGCTGGAGAGCCCTGGGGAGCAGGGTGGGTGGCACAGGACACAGGTCCCCGTGTCCCCATGGGGCAGAGTGGGGCTGGCAGCTCCTGTGGGCAGCATGGCCCTCCCATGGGTGGAATTCCTTTTCCTGAGCAGTTTTCCAGGCTTTTAGGCAGCCAAGCAGCCGTGCCTGCAAGGCTCTGGGGTGAGCTGTCATTACTGCACAAAGGTAGCTAAGCTCCCAAATCCTATTAGTGCAGAGGAAGGGAGCTCTGGCAATGACCTGAGGCAAGGCAGGACCCAGCTGTGACAGGCAGGGAAAGGGCAGCATCACCTTCCTCTCAGCTCTGTCACCCCACACCAGCAAGGCTGATGGTTCCTTCTCCCTCAGTGTCCTGGTGTGCAGGACAGGTGTCTGCCAATAAAGGCAGAAGCTTCTCTTTGAAATGGAGAATGTAAACCCCCTCCCTCCAAATTATAATTTTGAAATTAAGGAGCTCTCAGGCAAAGATATGGGAATTAGGAATAACAGTTCTTTACTAGGAAAATTAAAATAGAAATACAGTATTACAAAGAACAATCCCAAACACTGACAGAGTCAGAATCCAAGCTGACACCCATCAGTCAGTCAGGGTGTTGGCAGCAGTGCCATTCAATGGTGGCTGCATCCTCCTGCAGTGGCAGATGTGGTTCAGCTGGAGCAGTGCTCCTGTAGAAGGTGCAGTTTCCTCTGAAAGTGCAGGGATGATGTGGAAAGGTCTGGCTTTCCTCTGGAATGCAGTGGAAAGAAGGTGCCTTGGTGTCCAAAATGTCAGTTTTTATCTGGGTAGGAAAGGCTTGGCTGCTCCCCCTGGCTGGAGCATCTCCCAGTGGGATGATGGAATTTTATCAGCCATGCAGTGGGACTGAATGGGCCAGCAGCAGATGATATCTGCCTGGAGGGAGGATGGGCTGTGGGAAAGATAAAGATGATTGCCCCAGCTGGTTTAAAGCTGGCCCATTAGCAGATAATATGTGCCAGGAGATCAGGGTCACTGCCCCACCCGGCTCAACAGATGGGGACAGAATGCACATTTCTGGCCACATCCTGTACTGCAACCCAAGACACTCAGGCTGCTGTCCTGCTGCATCCTGCATCCTCCCAAAGCTACCTGACCTCTGTGGTACCCACTATCCATGCTGGGACTGCCCATCCCATCCACTCCCCAGGCTCCTCTGCCTGCTCCTCCCTCCACAGGTGCCCCTATACACGGAGGAGCTAAAATCCAGCCCCAGGCTCCCCCATCAAGCCTGGCTCTCCTGCTAACACTGGCATGGCAGGTGAAGGTTACTGTGCAAATTAACTCTATTCAGCCTCCCAGGTTTTTGCAAGATGCTTGACTCAAGCATTGCGTGGCATTTCTATTTTTAAACAATAATGCGGTGAAGCTTAAGTCAAGAGGCAGAAAAATTGGCCAGGCTGGAAAATGGGATCTGGGGACATTGGGACACTGGGGACAGTCAGGGGATGTGGGGACAACAGGGACAGTTCTCTGATTCCCTGAAGTGTCCCTTGAACCATTAAGTGATAAACTGCCCAAAAAAAAATTAAAAAAAAGAAAAAAAAGCAAAAAAAAGCAGAGAGTGGAGTTTGCCATTTTTGTTTCTCCCTGCATGGCAGAGCACTGCAAAGTGCTTAACAAGCCACCCCACGTGGCACAGGGGAGCAGTGCCTGTCCTGCATCTCAGTGCTAAACTGGGGACACTGGGGAAGTTTTTATTCACCAGAAATCCCAGCAGAATTCTGAAGAAGAAAATGCCATCACCCGGGAGGGACCGTGGCTGTGACTGCAGATGGAGAGCAAGGACCAGCAGGGAATTTGCCCAGGAAATTCTTTCTTGGCAGAGACACGTGGGGCTTCCTTTTGGGCCCAAGATTTTGGGGAGCAGATGCCAATATCACACCTCCCAGAGCCCTTTCACTTTGCATTTCCCACCCTGGCGGTGCAGTTGAGGCTGGAGAGGGGAGCACAAAGGCACAGCCACGTCCAGTGAGCTGTGTGACACTTTCTGCCTGTCACACTCTCTGTCAAGTGATTTTCACCCCCAGCAGGCTGGAGGCAGCATGGTGTGCAGTGAAGAATACAATAAAATTGAATTATCCTGGCGCAAGGAATGTCCCTCCTCCCCATTTGTCAAGCTTTCTGCATCCCATTCCAGAGCGAAGAAAATCACCCAGCCATCCATCAGGAAGGGGAAAAAAAAACCCCATAAAACCCTGAGCAGTCCCTGCCAGGCTCCTGCATTTCCCCCAGCCCATCTCCCTGCAGCTGCCCAGGTGATTTCTGACAAAATAAAATAATCTGCAGTGGAACAGCTGCTGTGTGCTGCAGGTGAGGCTGTTTCCAGAGGCAGGTTTGGGGAAACTGGGAGTGGGGTGGTTTTGTTGTACTCCCTGAGCTCCCCCTCTGTGTGCAGCACACCAAGGAATTCAGCTGCAAAGATGGATTTCATATTGATTTCTATAGCTCTGCTGAAATTCTTTATTAGGGAGCTGAGCAGCCCACGGTGATGGAAAACTGCAAGGATGGCTTGAGCTGCTGAAGGGTTTTCTGCAAATCCAGGAGAATCTGGAAAAGCCACTGAGGAGGAGGAAAATACTCTGCTCTACAAGGCACAAATGGGGAGATAAAGAGTTTTGCAGCTACGTGTTTCTTCTTTCTTCTGAAGGGAAATTATACCCAAATTCACAACTTCCTCCAGAAGCTTTTGATGAAATAGCAATTTTTGAATTGAATGGCTGCGTTAAAAGGTGTCCAGCCAACTCTATTCTGCTTTACCACATCTGTTTTATCTGTGAACACAGACCAAGGACTTTCTTTCCATTCCCTTTTATTTTTTTCTTTTTTTTTTTTTTTCTGGGGGGTTAGGGGGGAGGGCTGGAAAAGGTCAAACTCAGAATTTGTTTGAACTCCACAGAAGAAGCCGTGCTGAACTTAGCAGGGTGAACAGGACGATTCAGCCCTCAAGGCAGGGCCAGGAGCTGGACTGATGATCCTCGTGGGTCCCTTCCAACCCAGGATATTCCAGAAAACTCCATCCTTTCCTTGCAGAGGGTGGACTTTGCCTCCTGAGGTTTTGCTGCCTGCCCACCCTCGCAGCTCCTGCAGTGCAGTTCATCTCTGGTTGAGCTTTTTTTTTCCCTTTTTTTTTTTTCTGTGTAATGCTGTTCTTAAAAATCATCTTTCAGACAGGTGCTCTGCCCTCACCCAGTGATGGAACCCAAGGCTCTGCCTCAGCACCACTTTGGTTCCTCTGGGTGCAGAGCTGGACAAGTCAACAAATCTCTGTTCTTTTTCCCCCTCTGATAATTTTGAAGGGTAGAAATGACCTGTCATGCTTATTTTGTGTCATTGTCAACAGAACAGAGCTGTGGCTTCTTCTGTGGCTTGCAAACAGCAAGAAACTTAATAATGTCATACCATTATTCAAGAAACCATTTCCTTGGCTCCTAAATGAAAGAGGATTTCCAATGTGACCAGTTTGTCACTATCCCTTATGGTTTCCTTTGAATGGAACCAAGAGTTCTATTGTTTCCAACCCAAGAAGGAAAAGGAAACATTGCTGGGGCAGGAGGAGGGATGGATGCTCCACCACTTTTTTTTTCTCTCTTCTTTGAGCAGGAGGAGGCAAATACAACTTCCCAAATTCTCCTCCCAGACACTTGGCCCAAGGTTTCCCTCACTACTGGGCAGCTGTGCTCAGGAACATGTAGCTGGGAAAGCAAATGCTTGTCAGCTTTTAATGTTATGCTACTGACCCTTTTTTCCCTTTTATTTTATTCTCTGTATCCTTTACACATAAACCTGTAGCTTTGTGCCTTCAACACTTTCCTTGGCAGAAAGACAAAGTAAATTCCAGGATCCCTGTGCTCTCCTGGTTCTCCTTAGACACCAAGGCTGAACCCAGCTTTCTGAGCCAGGCTTTTGTAAGCAGGGCCTGGATCTCACCCTAAGGGGGGAGAATCTAGAAGAGGCAGAGAAAAAGGCATCACAGGGGTGACAGCTGGGAAGCACAGCCCTTTCCAAGGCTGAGAAGCCACAAGCAGGGCCAGAAGTGGGGTCTGCCCTGGCACTCAGCCCCCAGGCATCACCCAGAGGTGCCAGCATCTCCCCTGGGGTTCTCTCCACTGGGCAGTGCTGGCTCAGCTCATTAAACTCGATGATTTTTCTGTGTATTTCATGTTTCCCAAACCACATGTCAGTGAGGATTGGAAGAGCCACTGCTCTGCCACGTTCCCTGCAGGAATCTGCATCCCAACAAATGAGAGGGACTGTCCACAGGGAAAGGGAGAGCAAAGCCTTTCTTAGGGAGCTGGCCTTAACTGCACACTAAATTTGGTTTAATTATGAACACATGCTCCAAGATAAAACTTGAAGGAAGAGCTGAGCATCAAATACACAATGAATCCAATTAACGTGAGCACAGCTAATTAGATTTGAATTAGATTTGTTCTCAGTATTGCATGTGTGCTCCAAACTGCTGGCTTTATGGGAGTAATTAAAAAAAGCTAAGTAGGGTTGGATTCACAAATTCAGCAGCCCCAGTGATTTCTTTTCAGGCAGGTGGTCTCCCATAAATTGTTTTATTTTATTTCTTGAAGAAGCTGTTGCCTGTGGATCATTTGATCCCTAAGAATTTGACAGATTTGGGCTCCCAGAGGTGCTGCTTGGGTTTGGGGAGGTGGGGATCTGCAGGAGGAGATCCTGCACATCCACTGAGGGGGGGAAAAGCCCTCTGGGCTGAGCCCCCAGGTAAGGCTGCTCCTGGAGAAGGGGCTGTGTGGGACAGCCAGCAAATTCCAGCCAAATTCCACCAGCCCAGCCCAAAGGCTGGCACAGCTCCTGGGGATCCCTGGCAGGGAGAGGGTCTCTGGATGCCATGGAAGTGCAGGTGTTAAATGAGATGTACCACAGATCTTGGAAAGGCTTAGCTCCCCAAATGAAATGAGTCCTTAAAGCTGTTTCTTTCACAGGTTTTTTCTGGTTTTTTTTTACATCAGTTCTAAAGGTGAGACTTCTTTAAAGGAATTGTGCTTTTGGTCTGTGTTTTATGTTTCTCAGTCCTGCTGCTGCTTTTCACTGCCACATAAAGACTGCTCTGGTGAAGGCTCCAGTCAGTCCCTTTATAGCTGGAAATCCACAGCAGCTGATGCTGTGGGTTAAAGGCTGCCCTTGCCACCTCATCCCCTGATCAGTGGATGCAGCCTGGACCAAAGCCCTGCACCAACTCTGCACAGTGTGCACAGCCCCTGATCTGCAGCTCATGGCCCATTCCTGCTGCCTCAGGAGCCTCCTGCCTGCTGCTGGGGTTTTGTTGTGTTGTACCTGAGGGAAAAATCGGATTTTTGTTCAAGCTCGGTGCTTACAAAGCGGAGGAAATGAACAGGGTGGGGGAGATGCAATGGAAACTTGCCTGGGAATTTTAGGCACTAGCACATCCAGCAGAGGCAGTTGGCTTTACTTAATTAAAATGATGGTTGTGCTGAGATACCTAATTAGATTCAGGCACCTGTAGGCAGACAACCACAGCACTGTGCCGTGGCTCTGGAGGCAGTGCTGCTGCTGCTGTCCCGCCTGGCACGGTGTCAGATGGAAATTCTGCTCACTGGGCTCCTGCACGTGCTGGGCCCTTCTCAGGGACAGCCCTGCAGAGCAATTTTCCAGCCTGGAAATAAAAAATTAACTAGACCTTTTTTTGCGCCCCCTTCAGCCAGATTGATTGAGAGTTGAGTTGGTCAAGAAAGATTTTCAGTGATCACCCTGGTAGCCAACATTTAGTGCCAATGAGAGCCCCAGCAGCAGCCATGGCTTTAGGGGTGATGTCTTGAGAGGCTGCCTGGAACAGAGGGTGGACAGAGTTAAAGGAATAAAGCAAGGATTTAATAGAAGCCTTTCAAAGGATTCACCTTGGGCAGTGCAAGAGCCCGGCTGTGGTGACACCCAAGATGGGCTCAGAGTCACAAATTTTCACATTTTTATAAATTTTGTTCCATTTCCATATTGGGGTTAATTGTCCACTTCCAGCTCCAGGTTCTGCAGTCCCATCCTCCCAGATTCTCTCCTCAGTTCTGCTGTTTGCACTTTTTGGGGCTGAAGCTGCAGCGGTGTCCTTGGTTCTGGGGCTGGAAAAGGATTGTTTTGTGTGACTGAGCTGGGAGAACTTGTAACACTTTATATGGAGTTCAGAGTCACACCCCAATGCAGTGCAGAGTCTGGAAAATATGAAAGCTGCAACTGAAGGCATCAGGGGAAGTTGGGTTTTTAAAACCCCCACCCCTGAGGTCAGAGGCTGAAAAGGTTGGACTAATGGGAAATGTGCCTTGGGAATGCTCAGCTGATACAAACCTCTCCAGGGCTGCAAGGAGCAGGGGAGGGCAGTGTGTGTGAGCTGGGACAGTCACTCCAGGCCCTGGGGATGGACAGACCCTGGGGTTCGTGTCACTGGTGTGGAGCATCCTTCTGCCTCTGGCAGCAGATCCCAGAGCCTGTGAGCTGCCTGTGCAGCCCTGGCACTGCACACCCTGCAGACCCCTCCCAAGCTGGGCAGGGCTCTCAGCCAGCTCTGTCAGGCCGTGTGTGCGGGAGCTGGCTGGGCTCAGGAGCAGGAGAGTGCCAGGTGCTGACTGCAGCTTTGTCTTACAATTGATCCGGGGGCAGAGGCAGCTGGGAGTTAATGGAGCAGGCTGTGGGCTTAGACAGGTGGGGATTGCTTGTGTTCCCTTTCCTGGGCATGAATCACCAGTGATGGCTCCCCAGTTCCTGCTGCTGGGATGCAAAGGTGCTGCAGGGAATGCAATGCTGGCTGCTCCTGCAGCCCCACCAGCCCCCCATAAAGCGGTCACAACGCAGCTTTTGTGCCAGGCAGCTGCTGCGAGGGGCACACCCCACAATTTTGGGATGGGCAGTGACACCCCTGAGCTGCTGGAGCAATTCCACGAGTCCCCACGTCCTGTTCTCTCCCCAGCCCACCCATCTGTCACGGCTTGGCTGCAAGACAGAGCCGTGAGTGAGTGCTCTTCCCACACAGAGCAGAGCAGGAGCAGACAGCAGCCCGCCCCGCCTTCCCAAAGTGGAGGTTTTGATTACCACGGAGCACAGTGACTGACAGGCTCCTTGTGCAGTAATTGCTGTTGTGAAAGTCAAAAACCAGCGGTGCCTTGGCGAGAAGCAGCTCCCAGGGGGATGGATTTGGCACACAGCAGTTCCTTTGGGCAGCCAGCAGCAGCACCCCATAGTTGTGGCTAATCTTTTTTTCTTCTGCCTTCACTCAGAGTCAGGATAGGAGCACATGAGATGGATTTTCTTGTTCGGACTCAGTTGTTTATTAATTCTTATCCAAAGTACGGAGAGTTCTGCAGCACTTCTAGCTAACAAGCTAAAAGTGAGGAAAATGTGAGTGTATCTGGCTAGTTACAAGGTCCTTTAAAGCTAAACAGTCCAATAAAGACCTAACACCTATATTATTTACACTTTTGACCCAATAACCAAACTCCTGTGACCCACACTGCAGTACATCCTATCCAAACAAACACTACTACCTGAAATTATGAAGAAGAAGGGACAAGAAAGAAGAGCCATCACCCAAGAACCTCCATTTTGTCCCATACCTATTACTATATTCTAAAATTCCAAACTCCAAACCTTTCACCATGTGATATTACACACTTCTATTCAAACTACACACCCATGATTCTAACTCTATCACTCAAATTTGGAAGCTGTTGGACCCCAGAAACCTTAGAGTTTTGAGCTTTCTGACACTGACCCCCTGGAGAACACTGCTTTTGACTTGAGGCCTTGGGAGAAGGCTTCCAAATTTGGGTGATGGAGTTAAGTCACAGGTGTGTAGTTAGAATAGAAGTGTGTGATTTCACACGGTGAAGGGTTTGGAATTTGGGGATTTAGAATATAGTAATAAGTATGGGACAAGATGAAGGCTTTTGGGTGTTGTCTCTTTCCTGTGTTCTTCCTTCTTCCTCCATGATTTCAGGTAATAATTTCTGGTTGGATAGTGGTGAACTGCAGGTCACAGGAATTTGGTTATTGGGTCAAAAATATAAATAATATAGATGTTAATTCTCTATTGGACTGTTTAGCTTTAAAAGACCTGGTAACTCGCTAGACTCACCTCCATTTTGCTCACTTTTAGCTGGTAGCCAGAAGTGTTGCAGAACTCCCTGTACTTTAGACAAGATTGAATAAACATCCAAGCCCCAATGAGAAAATTCATCTCCTTTGTGTTTTTAATCCTGACTCTGAGTGAAGGCAGAGAAAATGAAAACAAGCCACTAATTAAGTAATGCAGCTACCACATTTAGACCCTTCACCATGTGATATTGTACACTTTTATTTAAATTACACACTAGAGATTCTAACTCCATCACTCAAATTTGGAAGTCTTCCCCAGGGCCTCAGGTCAAAACCAGTGTTCTTTTGAGGGTCAGAGTAAAAAAGCACAGAAAGCTCAAAACTCCCAGGCCTCAGGGTTCCAGTGGGGAGAGGGAATTGTGGCCACAGAGCCTTTGTGTCCTCTGGGAATGCAGCCAGGACGTGGCAGAGCTCCAGGCAGAGATCCTGCAGATCATTGTAATGTGCCTGTGTCTTACAACTGCACAGGGAGAGTGCAGGGAAGGGGGCTCAGACCAGCTGAGCTCTGTCCTTGCTGAGGCTGGGAACTGATCCATCTTGTTGGGTTGTGTTGTTTTCTTTAAAAGAGCTGAGCAGCTAGCAAGCTACAAAGCTGTTTATTGTAAAGGCACATCCACCTCGAAAGGCAAAGGGTCCCAAGTTAAAGTCCATGCTGAAAGTTTTCGGTACTGAGTCCTGTCCTAGGTTACAATGTAAAGATGTGCTCAAAAGTCTGTATTCTGTCACCATCTGCTGAAACCACGTGGACAGTGATTCTTATCTCTGTGGGATATATCTCCTGCTAATGGGCCATCTCTTAAAAACCAGATGGAGCAGTGTTCTTTATCTTTTCCACAACCCATCCTTTTTCCAGGAGATATCTCCTGTTAATGGCCCATTCAGTCCCACTGCATGACTGATAAAATTACATCATCCCACTGGGAGATGCTCCAGTCAGGGGGAGCAGCCAAGCCTTTCCTACCTAGATAAAAACTGATATTTGGAACATCAGAGTGGCCTTTTCCACTGAATTCCAGAGGAAAGGAGCTACCAGGATCACTGTCAGGATTTCTACAGGATCACTGCTTCAAGAAGACCACTTCATCTGGACTGCCACCACCACGATATCTAGTGGGGTGTCAGGTTGTTTTCTGACTCTATCAACGGTTTTATTGCATGTATTTTATTTTTCTGTTTTTTTCCTATTAAATTGTATTTCTGACTTGGAGTCTCTCACTGGTTTTGCTTTCAAAACCATCACAGTCCAAAATAGAAGTAAAGTCCCAACACAAATTATGCAAATTCTTATACACAAATTACCCAATAAGCTAAAAACCCGAACCATTTCTTCTTAATCTATTCTAGTTTTTAACTAGAATTCTAGTTCCTTAGCACACCAAGTTATGTATAAACTACACATATGGTCTATCTTGTTCTAGCTGAAAAATGTAAGCAATATTCTTACTATAGTTTTATTTTGTCTAAACCTATGTTCCTGGAGCCTTCACAGAGACTTGTTTTCAACCCTAGTACCTAAGACTATGTTTTTCAACCTTCACTAGAACTTGTTCTTCTACAATGGTGTCTAAGACCTTTACTCTTTAAAGCACTCAAAACATATTCTTACTTACTTAAACTTACTTACTTATCTAAAACTTAAACTTACACCTCTACTTCATGTATGAGTGGCTTAACTCACTTCAATCCATCCAAAGGTTTTGATTCAATCCCTGCACTCTGATTTCCCTCTGAAAGAATTCAGAGAGGTCTCTGATTTACAGACTCCAACAGCATCTCCCTGCTGGAAGCCCTGTGCCAGCTCTGGGTGTGTGGTTTGCTCCTCGTGCCCAGCCCTCTCCCTCCTGTCAGGTGCACAAATTGGAGTTATTTCCCAGTTTTCTCAGAGCCAGAAGCACATCAGTACTTATTTCGTTTAATTTGTGCTTCGGAGCTTTTTGTGGTTCTACCCCCAAAAATACATTGGGAGGAAAAGGTCAGCTCTTCAGGGCCCAGCACTCTATAAAGCCCACAGTCAGGAAATAGAATAGAGCAGATAGAGCAAAATTGGTTTCTCTGTTACTGAAAGCCCCTCAGGTCACTGGCTTGTTTGCCAGGCTCTGAGTAAATAATTTCTCTCCATTTCCAGTATTTCCCAAAGTGCTTCCCAGGGGTGCCCAGCACCCCCACTGCCCAGCTTGGAGCTGCAGGGTGCAAAAGCCTTGCTCCTGAGTCTGGCAGTAGGATAAAGCTGGGTTTGGAAATTGCATTTGACCCTCCTTGCTCACAAAGGCTTTGCTAGTGGCAAAGTGATGATACTTGGTGAGCAGTTCACTCACTCACTGCTACTGCCTGGGTAGGACCAGGCAATTTTGGAACCAGCTCCTGTCCAAAGTCCATTGCATTTCAGAGCAAATCAAACTCTGGCTGTTTTCTACCAATTGTGTTTCTGGCGTGTGAGGAGCAGAGGCATTTCCAAACAGAGATTTTCCCCTTGAATGCTGATGAATACTGAGTTTTACAGAGCCACCAGGAGACCTTCCCAGGAGGTTCAGCATACTAGGCTTTCTTAAGATTATTAAGATACAATTATTATTATATCTTATATTATAATATATATAATGTATTATAATATATTATATGTACAGATGATTATTTTTCTCTCCTGGCTTGGGCATCCTTTTCAAACCAGGGGACGGCTCCCAACTCCCCAGTGGTTCTGCACATGGTGCTGGGACACCCAAGGGCACCTTGCCTTTCCCAAGAAAAAGGAGCTGGTCCCTTCTCCAGTGGCTGCCAAGTTGGGGAGGGAGGTGCAGAAAGCTGACAGGGAAAAGCTGGTTGTCAGGTTGAGTCCTGTCTCCTGAGAGTCTGGGAAAAACCTTGAACTCGTATTCAGGAAGCATCCAAACACGGATGTGTTATCAGCCAACTTCCCTCCCTAAACTCATTAGCAGAAATTAATTTCAAGAAACATTCAGGGGGAAAAAAAAATAAATAAAAGAAATTCTTACTGTTTCAGTGACCTGAGATGTGTTTAAAAAAAATCAAATCCTTATTTTACATTGAATGGAGCACTTGATTCAACTCATAAGCAAACAGCGTTGGTAAGTACTGCAGAACAAACCCATTCTCATTTAAATTTAGCTTGATTTCTAAATGAAACATTTCTAATAGATCACTGGAGCCCTTCAGGATTGTTTCTATTTCACATTATGACTTAGCAACTGCCACGTTTGGTGAAAGGAAAAACACTTTGCCAAATGTACAGTCATTTAGGGGAGCCCGCAATGGTGAGCAGCCTCTGAACAGATGGCCATGTTTTCTGAGCCTTGTTTGGGCCCCACTGACACTGAGGCTGAGCTGCTGTCCTGGATGTTTTTCCCAAGCATGGAGAAAGCCCCAGGTCTTTCTCTCCATCCATGAGAGGCTGGCTGATTTTTGGCAAGGCGTGCAGGCAGGGGAGCAGTCATCATGGGGAGGGCTTTGAACCTCTTCCCCATTTCCCCCCCTGCCTCCCACACCCTTAAATTATTCACTCCGTTGCAGGGATCTCATGAATTATTGATCCCAAATTTGGTGTCTCCTAGCAACATGTTTGCTTATTCCATTGGCATCCCTGCCCATCTCCTGGACACAAGGGATGCCCCTGGCTCCTCTCCCCCTGCCCTGAGCCAGGTGTCACAGTGGGGCTGAGCCCCTCTCTCTGCCTCCAGGGGGATGTGGGGAGGGTTTGCTCAAAGCTCTGAAGTTAAACTCTCTTCTAAGGGCCAAACCCGTGGGCTTTGTGCCATCCCAGGAAAGGTCAGAGCTCCACAGGGGATGCTCCAGCCTGCCTTGATCTGGAGCTGCTGCTCCAAAGCTGCTCCCAGAGCCCAAGAGTCTTTGAGTCTGGAAGCTGCCTCTAGGAGTTTCCTGCCTCTTGGAAAACAGGGAAAGGAGGACCAAGGAAAACAAACCAGCAGGGCTGAACCCTTTCAAACAGTGCAGCTGGAAGGGAAAAAACACCCAAAAATCACCTCTGCCCTGTAGCAAACTCTCTTGTTTGGTTATTTCCCCAGGAAAGCAGATGAGGAGGAGCTTTGCAGCATCTCCCAGCCACAGACGCCCCCAGTATCTCCATCCCTGCAGCCTGCATGGACACTGATGCCTGGAGAGGGACCCTGGAACAGAGGGTGGACAGAGTTAAAGGAATAAAGCAGGGATTTATTAAAAGCTGTTCAAAGGATTCACCTTGGGCAGTGCAAGAGCCCGGCTGAGGTTACACCCAGGATGGGCTCAGAGTCACAAATTTTCACATTTTTTTAAGTTTTGATCCATTTCCATATTGGGGTTAATTGTGCAGTTCCAGCTCCAGGTTCTGCAGTCCCATCCTCCCAGATTCTCTCCTCAGTTCTGCTGTTTGCACTTTTTGGGGCTGAAGCTGCAGCGGTGTCCTTGGTTCTGGGGCTGGAAAAGGATTGTTTTGTGTGACTGAGCTGGGAGGAGAACTTGTAACACTTTATATGGAGTTCAGAGTCACACCCCAATGCAGTGCAGAGTCTGGAAAACGGGAAAGCTCAAACTGAAGGCATCACCACTGATGAAAACCTGCCTGCAGCTGGGTGTGTGTGCAGGTGGGCAGCAGCTGGGCCCACGATGGCAGCTCTTGGGAGCTGAGCTCTCCTGATCCAGCTGTGGGGTGAGCACTGGAGGATGGGGCCAGGCTTCCCTGCTGAGTGCTGCTTCCAGCCATGCCTAATGCATAATTCAGAGGCTCCTCCAAAAATAAAGTTCCTCAGGCAGCCTGAGTGATTTGTCTCCCCAGCCACAGGAGAGGGGCAGAGCTCTGCTGTCCCTGGGGGCCACTTGCTCGGGGTTTGGCTGAGCTGCCAGCCCTGCAGGCAGCGAGCAGAGCCCTGGCTCAGGCAGGGCCACAGTGCCTGCTGTGGGAGGACACAACAAAAATGACTGTATTGACCTGTTACATGTTGACACCTGCCCATGGGAAAGAGTTTTGAGTGTGCCACATCACCCCCAACACAAGGTTTAGTAGCTCTGGATCAGTTTTGATAAAAAAGGAAATCCCAGCCTTCCTTCAAGGCCCCCAGCTCCTCTGAGATATTTTGGTGGTGTTCTACTTTACTGAACCCAGGTATGCACCTAGGTCCTAATGTGCAACTAGTGATCATTATTCATATTTAGTGACACTCAGTATAACATCTAAAAGACCAAACATACCTTTATAACATTTAAAAGACCATTTAAAAGTTCCCTCATGTTTGGTTGGGTGTTTTGGTTTTTTAGCATGCTGGCAACCCAGAGCATTGCTAGAAATCCTTTTTCTGATCAATGGACTGATAAAGACCTTCCTTATGCTGACATTTATGCCAATTATGTTTTGCTCTGCCTAGGAAGAGATCCCTGCCAGTTTTCCTGCAAATCTGCAGCAGTGGCAGGAATTTCCCTGGGTGGGAGTGAGAGGTGGGCAGCAGACAGGGGGCCAGCCCTTCCTTTGGTTCATGCCCAGCAGTGCTGCTCTTTGCTCCTGGCTTGTAAAGCAGTGGCTTGTATGTAGTTTTTTATTTGTCTTTACTCAGAGTTAAGGTTCAAAACATGAAGAAGATAAATTTTCTCCTGTTTGGGCTTGGTTGTTTATTAAATCTTATTTAAAGTACAGAGAGTTCTGCAACACTTCTAGCTACCAGCTAAATGGAGGTAAACGTAGCTAAACAGTCCAATAGAGAATTAACACCTATATTATTTGTACTTTTGACTAATAACCAAACTCCTGTGACCTCCAGTGCAGCACAAACTGCCCAATCAAAAATTACTACCTGAAATCATGAAGGATAAGGAAGATAGAAAGAAATAACACCCAAAATTCTCCATCTTGTCCCATACCTATTACTATATTCTAAAACCTCAAATTTAAAACCCTTCACCATGTGAAATCACACACTTTTGTTTTAACTACACACCCGTGACTTAACTCCATCACCCAAATTTGGAAGCCTTCTCCAAGGCCTTAGGTCAAAAGCAGTGTTCTCCAGGGGGTCAGTGTCACAAAGCACAAAATCTCAGGTTTCTGGGCTCCAGCATGGCTGTTTGCACCCTGAGCAGCCAAGAATAGGTGGATTCAGGGTGGATTTCAGGAACAGGAAAATGATGGGCAGCAGACACGAGCCCTTTTGCATTTTCTGTTGGTCACTTCCTGATTTCCCAGAATAGAAACAGCCCTTTTTCACTGGTATGACAATAATAAATAGGTGTGGAGTGGCTCTGTGCTCTGCCTGGGCATGGCTGCAGCCCTGAGAGCCTCTGGATAATTCTGCTGCGTGTGCCAGTGTGGTCCCAAGGGCTGGGGAGGGCAGGACAAACCCCTGACCCTCTCCCCATGGCATGAAGCAGTGGAGCCAGCACCCCAGGCTGCACGGAGTGCTGAGCATCTGCAGGGCCTGGGAATGTTCCTAAGGAATGAATTGGAAAGAACCCTGTTTCAGACACTCACACAGCCCCTATGGATCCTCAGATCCCATGGATCTGCAGGCCCCTGGGACAGGCAGGGTGTGGGGATGGCTCTGGCAGACTAACAGAGCAGGGGACTGCAGATGGGGATGAGGAAGCAACTGGGGACTCTGCAGACCATGAATGACTCTCAATTTTAAATATTGCTTCCAGACTGTGGCTGTTGGTGTGGGACTTCTCCTCCTGACTCTTTTGGAGCTGACCTCATCTCATTTTTCCTGTTTTGCTCTGATCTAACTCCCTGGGAGACAGTGGGGTGAGCCAGGGGTCTCCTTGCCCAGCCCAAGCAGGAGTCACAGCCCCAGAGTGTGGCTTCAGGGAGCCTGGGAAGTGGCTGAGACATATCTCATTGGACAGGAAATCAATACCTGGTTTTAAGATACTTTTCTATTGCTGTTGATTGCTTTATATTATATTAAGAGCCCTTCAGGGCTCTGTCCTGGAAGCAGAGCTCTTTAATATCTTTATCAATGGCAGAGACAGTGAGGTGGGGTGCACCTCAGTGAGTTGGCAGATGACACAAAGCCAAGCAGTTCATGACTCAACAAAAGGGAGGAATGCCATCCAGAGGTGATGCCTTCAGTTTGAGCTTTCATATTTTCCAGATTCTGCGCTGCACTGGGGTGTGACTCTGAACTCCATATAAAGTGTTACAAGTTCTCCCAGCTCAGTCACACAAAACAATCCTTTTCCAGCCCCAGAACCAAGGACACCGCTGCAGCTTCAGCCCCAAAAAGTGCAAACAGCAGAACTGAGGAGAGAATCTGGGAGGATGGGACTGCAGAGCCTGGAGCTGGAACTGGACAATTAACCCCAATATGGAAATGGACCACAACTTATAAAAGTGTGAAAATTTGTGACTCTGAGCCCATCCTGGGTGTAACCTCAGCCGGGCTCTTGCACTGCCCAAGGTGAATCCTTTGAAAGGCTTTTAATAAATCCCTGATTTATTCCTTTAACTTTATCCAGCCTCTGTTCCTGGTACTCTCTCCAGGCATCAGGGGCCTGGACAATCTTGGGAAGAGGGACAGGAGACACTGAGGCTGCAAAGGGCAGCAAGTCTGGGGAAGGGTCTGGAGCATAACTGAGGAGCAGTGACCAAGGGGTTTTCAGTCTGGAGAAAAGAGGCTCAGGGGGGAACCTTACCACACTCTACAAATTCTTGGAAGGAGGTTGTAGCCAGGTGAGAGTCTGGCTTTGCTCTCAGGTAATAAGTGACAGGACAAAAGGAAATAGCCTCAAATGTGCCAGAGGAGACTTGGACTGGACATGATGAAAAATTTCCTCCCTGGTTGCCAAGCACTGGAAACAGGAATTCTTTCTCATCCCCCGACCTTCTCTGTTAGCCAAAATAACACTTCTTGCTTTGCAGCTACTGGTTCCAGCATGGAAAACATGTGTAATTGCATTGGAGACAGCTGCTGGGATTTGCAGAGAGCCTGGAAGAGTTTCTGCAGGATACCCACAGCTGCTGCACCTGTCTGTGCCCTCAGCCACAGCACCTCCATCACTTTCACTGGCATGCCCACAGAAGAAAAGATCAGCTAGGAGAGCTGCAACACGGGAGAAGGAGGGAGGCAGGAGGTGGGGAGATGTGCAGGGTCAGCTGATGAAGATATTGAAGATGAAGATATTGAAGGAATATCCCTGGGCCCTTGGATGGTGCCAGGGTGACCAGCACTCCAATTTCTCCTATCCCTGCATCACAAAGCACAAACCTTATTGGGGTCCAGCATAGACTGGAGGGGCTGAAAACCAGAGAAGCTCCCAGATAAGGAGGCAAACCCCTTGGCTGCAGGGTAAAGAGACAAAAGCCCCTGTCCTTGCAGAGCTGGGCACAAGGAGCTGTTTTTCCCTTTTCAATCTAAGCAGGGCAGGCACCTGATGGGGATGGGGATGGCAGAGCACGAGTGCCTGGCTCAGGTGCTGGGGGCTGTGCAAGCAGCAGCACTGCAGGACCCTTGGGGACTCCTTTCTCTCAGGAGCAGCAGGATTTTTGCTGTGCCTTTCCCACGTAATTACTGAGCAGTGCTGGCTGGAGCCAGGATCCCTCCCACAGGCAGCAGCTCTCTCTGCACCTTTGATGGATGGGCAGCAAGGGCTAAGCCTGAGAGCTAAATGTGAGCGTTTCACAGGTTTTATTTCCTGTGAAAGAGCTGGAGGGTGGGGAATGCTGGGGGCACAGACAGCCCATCCCGTGTCTGTGCTGGGTGGGAAGGAGGTGCCACCTGCATCCTGGGGGGCTGGGTCAGACCCAGCTGGCTGGCAACTCCACAGGGTTATGTGGCCACCACTGGGGGGACGTGTCCTGCCTCGCCAGTGACAGAGATGCTGCAGCATTCCCAGACCTGTCCCTTTGCAGCCCTTCATAAATTCTCCATGGGAATCTTTGTTTCAGCAGCCTGACCCATTTAGCACGTTCTAATGCCTCCTGCTGAAGTGACAGGTTTAACATTTCCCTTTAACCAGCACAGATTGTGCCACCTCTGGGTAATGGGTGAACAAATCACATTGTTAGCACAGTGCCATAAACCACTTTTATTTCTGGGACGAGCCACGAGGCTCAGCCACACCACAGTGGCTCTGAAAGCTGGGGGGCAGAGCTGAAAGCAGAGCTGATTTTGGCACTGAGCACAGAGGCTGAGCCCCCAGGAGGGAGGTGGTGCTGCCTGAAAGGTGTCACAGCTCCCAGGGGTGCTGTAAGTGCCACCAAAATCACCTTGGCATCACCTGAGAGTGCAGCAAGGGGCAGAGGCCAAACTCCCCTTTTGCCTCCCATCAAGGAGCAAGGGAAAGGCAGTGAGGATTGAGAGGAATGTCAGATTTGTCTTTACAAACAAGCTCTGGGTCTGCTGGTAGGTAAAACCAGCACTGAGAGATTAAAAAAAACTGGGATGGATTCCACTGATTGATGAATGGAAAAAAATATATTTGCCTTTACAAACAAGCTGCAGGTTTGCTGATAAATGGAATTGGATGTTGAAAGATGAAAGAAGCAATGGGGAAAAACCATTAATTCTGTAAGAATTAAAAATTAAAAGGAAGGGCTGTACATTAGAGGGGAATCTCAGGTATCAGGTGTTCTGGAAGTCTGTGCCTCTCAAGTACCTCAGCCTATGGGGAAAGAGAGAGGGAAATGTGGCCAGGAAATTGGGATAAAAGGGAGGCTGCATCCTCCAAAAATTGGAGAGATCCCAGGGGAATGCCCCATGGCCTCTCTCTTTATTCCAATAAAGCAAAAGGACTCCTCTGTCTCCTTTTTGGACATAAACCTCTGGTGTTGGTGGATTAATTTTCCTGACATCAGGAGCTGTGAACACCAAATTCCTTGGTGGGAGCAGCCCTGCCAAGCCCCTGCTGCATCCCCCACATGCTGAAGGCATCCTAATCTGCAGCTCCCAGTCATTTGATGTCCCTTTCAAATCCTGGTGGTGAGAAAATAGGACAAGGTGCCTCAGTATCTCACCAGATTCTGTTGCAGGTCATTGGGACAGAGGAGCCCAAAGGAAGCTTGGCATGATATATTTATTATTTCCATAAAAGTGACTTTTTCAGGGGTTTTTTGCCAGATGATAAGGACTTGTTTATTCTCTGGGGTGGTCAGATCTATGTAACTTCATACACTGGGAAAAGTGTATAAGCACTGCAGCAGCACTAATGCCACATATATCAGATTGCACTGACCCTAAAAGCCACAGGGTGTATTTGCTGTTGAAGAAGAGGTTTTTAATGTGCTTTGCATGCTTTAGCCTCATTAATGGCTTAATGAACAAGGCTAATAATGACTTTTGAGTTGCATATAAGCTTCCATACAGATGTTTAGCACCCTCCATGGGACTGAAAAGATGATTTCCCTTTCCCTGGAGGCAAGCTGGGATGAGGAGGAGATGCACAGTGTCTGAAAGGAGCTGGAGATGTGATGCTGTGCCTGGGTCTGACCAGGAGAGCTCTGCAGGTGATGGAGCCCAGAAAAGCTGAGGCTGAGCCAGGGACACACAGAGGGAGGTGGTACCTGCATTTTGGGAGGGGGAGGGAGGAAAAAACAGGTGTGGGGGTGCAGCAAGAGAATAAATGCAGGAGACAGAGCCCGGGACAGGGGGCTGGGGACAGGAGCTCTGGTGGCCTCAGCTGCTGCTGGAAGAGCTCTTGGAGAAAGCTGAGTGCTCTGCAGCTGGATGTGCCTGGGGCATTTCAGCAGGGACAGCTGCACAGCAGCCACGGGGGGACACAGGAGCCACAGGGAGGGACACAAGGTAAGTTATGTTATACCATAAATCTTGTGCCCGACCCCTCTCCCAACCGTGGCTTGGCTGCAACTTCTCTGCTGCAAAAAGAAAACCTCAGAGGGTAGAGGCAGCACTTTGAACTGGTCAGGAGCAAGGAGCTCACAGCTTCCAGCTGCTGCTCGGGTGTTGGAACCCTGGAAAGTGAGAATTTTGGACTTTCTGTGTTCACAGGTGAGCACAGGTTAGCCCTAAGCCCCTCTGAAAATACCCCACTGATGGTCCAACAGGGCATTGATCATGCAGGCTTTTATTAATGAGTGAGCACTGTGCTGATCAGCCAGGTAGCAAATGCAGTGTAATTCTTCTAAAGTGCTGTGCAGCTGTGGGTGAAGGCACTGTCAGGGAGCAGAGGAGTTATGAGTGCTCGTGAGGAGTTTAATGCTGTGCACAAATGGGCTGGCGAGATCTTCGGACCAATAAAAAGGAAAAAGCTGAGGGGAGATAGGGCTGGTATTGGCATTTACTGATCTGCCTGCACATCTAAGAACACTTGTAGGAAAACCCAGGGAGCTGAAAGAAGGGTCATCTCTAAAAGCCACTTTACAGGGAGAGACGTAATGGTTTCAGCCCATTTAGTTTGTCCTGAAGATTGAGATGGTTTGAACAGAGTTTTGTAAAAATCTGTGTGAGGAGATTATGCTTGCAAGTCTATTTATTTAAAGCCTTGTTTATATACAGGGCTTTTAAAGCAGGCAAAGCCATAAAAAAGATTAAGGACAGGATGCCCTAATGTTTTTTATGCAGCGAGTGCAATTGACCCTCAGATGTTCCACCACAACTCCAATCGAGCTGTTTCATCATGTGGCATTTCAAAGACAGATTCTGATGACTCTTCAAAGAGCCAGGGTGGAGCTGGAACAAACTGTCTGGAACAAGCTGAGGGGATGCTCTGGGGTGGCCTGAGCAGGGTGCTGGTTTTTGTTCTTTGCACAGGAGCAGGTGGGTGGCTGGGGGCTGTCCCCAAGCCCTGCTGGGGCAGGGGGCTCATGGCACAGCAGCCTCCAGGAGGACAGGAGGGTGTTGGGAAGGATAAGGATTTGGCAGGAAGGTCTCACAGATGTGTATGTATAGCAGGAAGATCTTTGAATGTAGAATCTGAAGAAGAAATAGAAATGATAGCAAGTTTTGACAGAGAAGAAAAGAATTGCTGAGCTAGTCTTAGTGGATAACTAAGAAGCCAAAGGGTAAAATGAGTTGGAAGGGGTTTTTATGACTCAGAGCAAAGGATAAACCCACCTCAAACAAAAGATGTTTTTACCAAGCAAAAACATTTTCACATGCAAACAAAAATGCCACGTTGCAAGCAGGAAGAAAGATGTCAGAATTTTCCACTGCAAGAAAACTGAAAAACAACTTCTAGCTGAAACTGTAGCACACTAGCTTTTTGTGATTGGAAAATAAGAGCATGGATATGGTAATGTCAGTAGTTATGATGGGCTATAGATAACAGTAAAGGTATTGATTGTTTGTCATGTTTTAAGATGCTCTGCAATGAAAAGTACATCATGCATTGCAACCAGAGCTGGAGTGGCTTCAGACAAACCCACAGCTGATGGGCTGGGCTCCTGTCACCCACGACCTCTGAATTGCTGCATCACCTGGATACAACAAACAGCATTTTAAATAATAAATAAATAAATTGCTGTATCATCTGGACACAATAAACAGCATTTAAAGAGCCTCCTGGAGCCCCACATCCCTCATTTCTGCTCCTCTCCCCTCTCCTCCTGCTCCCTCTGTTTTTGTTGCTGGGTAACTCTGTTTGCCCAGCATGGAAGGACTCTGTTTTCAGAAGAATCCAAAGCCTTTCTTCTTCAAACATCAGAAACGATTAATCAGAATCTTTGCTTGGTTTTAGGTTTAGATTTTTTTATGCAACTACAGGCAGCAGGGGAAAAAAAACCACCACAAAACTAAAGAAGGAATAAGCTTAAAAACTTCTCAGTACAAACCTAAACAGATCTGTTTGCTGCTCTTGGCTAACCTCATTTAAAATTAAATCCCACTTTGAGGTTTCAAGGCTGTCATAGGTGTGGTAGCACTTGAGACAAGCAGAAAATGAACCTTTGATGTGGCACACAAGGGGAGAGGCTTCTTGCCTTGTTTTCAGACCATGATTTTTACCTCAGTACAGCCCTCTTCTTCTGCTCCTCCTGCACCATTGGCAAACTCCCAGAGGTTCTCTCTCTCAGGCATGAAGTCCTACACAAAAGCTTCAATTTCTCTCTTCTTCTACAGCCTGCTCATGGGTCTTAGAGCAGGCTTAAAGTCAGCCTGAAAAATATCCATCAAGTCAGACCTGCCAGTGCTTTCTGAGGGACCCTGTCCCATCTCTGCACAGGTGATTTTGGGAGCCAGAGCAGCATCCTGTTATAAGTACATACTATATTGTATATTATCTATAAATAGAAAATATATAAATAATATTACATATTATATTATATTATTGGCTTTTCACAAATATTAACATGAATGCTATATATACAAAACTTTGGGAAACTTTGCTGTATAAATAGAGTTTCTTTCCCTTCTGCTATTAACCAAACTTAGAAATAGTAGTGTGTTCAATATTTTTTTCCTTGGACTATAACACAGTGATGTAAAAAGCTTTTGTTCATGTAACTAACTCAGAGGATGGTAAAAAAGATAATCAGAAAGCTTTTCACATTCTTGGATTATCCTATCTGGAAGAAGGTTGGGATGATGATTGCCAGAATTCCAGGGAAGGAATTTATTGATCTCCCTTATCAAGAAGGAGCCATAAGGAAAAAAAAAAATTAAAAAGTAAAAAAATGTTGATCTACAGGTTGGGGAGGGGGTGATTTTGAATAATGCATGCAGGTCTATGAATATGCAACAGGTTGATGCATTTAATTAAGTGTTCTCTGTATTAAGGTGAATGCCAAGCACCTGGACGTTTTAACCTTTTGCTTTATTGTGTTTTATTGAACTTATTAAAATCCACCAGGAAACTGAACCTCGTTTTTCAGAATCCCAGTGTGCAGGTGACCTCCCTGAGCTCTGGGGCACACCCTCCCCCTCAAGCTCTGCCTGCAAGGAGGAGCTGCTGGCTGGCAGCCCCAGCAGCAGGCAGGATGCTCATCACAGAGCCAGCCCCTGCTGAGGGATGCAGCGCCTTGATCTCCCGCAGGCTGCTGAGAAATGCATAATGCATGGCTTTAGGCAGGGCTGCCTCTTCCCCAGGATGTTTTCAAGCCTCTCTGTGGCTGGCTGGGGCCTTGGGCTGGCTCAGGCATGGCTGGGTAAGTGTTTTCCACTTACCAGCTGTGGGTGAGTGTTTTCCTTGATGTTCGTAGGAGTCCTTGCTGTTTCCCACCCACTTGCTGCTCAGGCTTCATCTTCTGCCTCCAAGGCCAAGCAGAGCAGCACTGCTTGTGAAAACGTGTGTGATTTATTATTGCACCTTCCTGCAGGGAGGGGAGCACCAAAGGGAAGCGTGATTGACACGGCTGTACACAGAACCTTTTCATCTTGGTGCTGATATTAGCAGCTCCCTGGCCCCAGGTTCCTCTCAGAGTGGGATGGCTCCTCCTATGCATGGCGTGCCTGGAGTGCAGCCAGCTCTGCCAAATGAGTGGCTAACATTTGGGTGAAACAAGGCAGCTTTTTTCTCAATTCCTAATGCTTCAAAGGGCTGGGTTTGATCCCTGCCAGAGGGGAAGGAAAGGAACCAGGTGAGCCAGCATTCCCCCTCCATCCTCCCTGGCCAGACAGGGATTTAAATCCCTCCTTCCCTTGGGAGATCTGCTCCTTTGAGCAGCAGCCCTGGCTTCTTGCTGCTGCACAATCATGCTTGATTAGTTCCTGGAAATACAGGGCATTATTTCCATTGCAATTTATTACAGTCACTGAGACGTAAACTCAGGAGGGAGGGAAGGAGAGGATACTGCAGGTGAAGGTTTCCAGAAGGCAGAGGAAAAAAAGGCAGGGAAATTAAACCCTTGCCATCTAACAGCTCAGAAAAGCTCATTGTAAGGCAGTGGTGTTGAGGAGCCATTGGCTGGGGCACTGGGATGGGATGGGATGGGATGGAATGGAATGGAATGGAATGGAATGGAATGGAATGGAATGGAATGGAATGGAATGGAATGGAATGGAATGGAATGGAATAGAATGGAATGGAATGGCAGAGAGGAGAGGGGGCAGGACCAGCAGGGCACAGCAGTGGGGCCACAGGGCTGGCAGGAGGAGAAGAGCTGATTGCACCTGGCCTGGGTTCAGCTGC
Organism: Luscinia megarhynchos; assembly: GCA_034336665.1. NCBI lineage: Eukaryota > Metazoa > Chordata > Aves > Passeriformes > Muscicapidae > Luscinia > Luscinia megarhynchos. Next base: position 25,664,419 of record CM067571.1, read on the forward strand.
TGCCTCAGCTCCCATGGGATGCACTGCCCTTTGGAGAGAGGAAATGCACTGCTGAGTGTGGAAAATCAGTGTTCTGCTGGTATTTAGGGAATTCCTGCCAAGTGCCAGATGAGTGTGACAAAACAGAGCAAAATGTGGGGGGGAAAAAAGAGTGGCAGCTTGCTGTGGCAGCCCCAGGATGCCCATTTGGGACCCCAAGCCCATCCCAGAAGCAGCATCCCACCCTGGCAGCATCATTTTTCTCACTGCAGGGATGCCTGCTGGAGCAGCAGGAGCAATCCTTCAGTGGGAGGAGGAGGCACTTCACTGGCACTTGGTAGAATTCAAACTGAAACCAGCCTGTGGGTGGTGGCTTGAATCCTTGCCAGTGGGAAAGAGGGTGGAAAAAAATAAAATTATTGCTGTGCAAATGACCTTTTTCTCTTGGGTTTGTCCAGATTCTCAATGCTATTCTTGACCAGCCAGAAAAACACAAAATGAAAGAAAAACTCATTTAATTAAAACAAGTCTGAAAAAGAAAATGTAATGATAGTGCAAATGTCCAACACAACTCATTTTGCAAAGCCAGGAGGTGAATGGTCCCTCTTCAGTCCCTGTGAAAACTCCAGAAATGGAGAGACACCTGAGTGAGGGAATCCCAGAACAGACTGAGCCTATTTTGGCGTGCTCTGCTAGTGAATCATGTCTGTGAGAGAGAGAAAAGCTGCTCAGGACACCATGGGAACCTTGTGGCTGTGCATTTCCAGCACCCACTGGGGGCCAGAAGAGCATTTCCCTGCTCCAAGCCCATCTCCTCCACAGGGTCCAGCCAGGCAGGACAAGGGCTGGAGCATGTTGAGCCAACAGATTTATGCAGGAAAAAAAAAAAAAGGCAGAAAAAGGTATAAATTTAAATTTTTTTGTTAAATTAGCACGGCTGTGACAAGCAAGGTGCCTTGCTCCTTCAGCAGCAGCAGAGGCCAGGGATGGGTGAGGAATCCTGCAGGAGGAATGTGTTTGTGAGCAGAGCCAGGGGGAGAAACTGCCTTGGGAACAGAGCCAGGGAGGAGGGAGAGGGAAAGAGGCAGAAAAAGTGTCACCAGTATTCCCCAAACAGCAGGAAATGTGATGAGGATGGAGATACCAATGGAGCACGTTGTGGCCACCAACATGTGCCAGTGACACACCTTCAGTGTCCCTGTGGCCTGACCCAGCCCTGGGTGCCAAGAGCCTGGACCAGAGACCCAGCCTGCACAGAAAGGCTGTGAAAAAAGGGGGAAAATTCAGCTGGGCACAGTCAGGGCTGTGAGGGAGGAATTACCAGTGGCCTGGGGCTCAGGATTCTGGATGGAGGCAGAAATCTCCTGAGCCATCTCTCTGAAGGGTGAGGGGAGTGGGTATGGGCAGCCAGAGCCTGCCATGGCAGCAGGGCTGGCATTTTGGGCTGGCTGGTGGGTGATGAATTTAACTGTGCTCCAGGGGAGAAGCTGCTCTGCCTCTCAGAAATGAGCCCTGGCACGGGGCTCCAGCCAGGGCAGGTAAAAACATCATGGCCAGAAATGAAAACAGAAATGCAGCCAGAAACTCAACCAGAGCTGGTGCTGCTGCTGTCAGCACCTCACCCAGGAGACCCTGGCGAAGGCAGCAGGGCTGAGGGGCTCAGAAAGCCCCAGGGAAGGTGGCCAAGGCCAGGCTGGGGCTGGCACCATCCCCCAGGAGCCCCCAGCACGGTGCTGCCCTGCTTTGGAGGCTGGCAGGACAGATGGCCCCGTGGCCACAGCCAAAAGTCATTTTTGGGAAAGCTGAGCTCAGAGCTGCTGTGCACAGCCCAGATAACATCTCCATCCCTGCAAAGGGCCACGGCTGATTTACATGCTCCCTTGTAAATTTAGTAACTTGGAGTTAACAAGAGCAAACAGGCTCCAGCCATAAACACCAGCATGCAGATGACAGCTCCCTCCTCCCTCTGCAGAAGCAGGAGCCTCCTGTGGCTGAAATACTGCCTGGAATGAGATTTTCTGTGCTTGAAGGGATTTGCATTTAGGGCTGCGCTGGGGGTAAAAGCTCAGAGCTGCCCCTCTGGCCCCTGGGGAGCTGATGGGAGGGGGCTCTGCTGCCAGCATCACCCAGAGGATGCCCCACGAGGGCTCAGAGGTGTTCTCTGCCAAGTAACAGGGCCCTGGAGTTAAGAACACGCCGAATAATTCATAGGAAGGGATGAATTATTAAATAACTTCTCATTATTGCCATCCTAATTAGGGACCGTTAATTTTGTTCCTAAAAGGTGCTGCAGTGCTCCTGCTGAATCACATCTTGCTGGTCTCACATCTCAGAGTTTCAACAGTTTCTGCAGTGCTGGAAGGTAAAAACAAAGCTGGAGGAGGCAGGGCAGGAGCCTCAGGGGCAATCTCACCACTCACTCTGCAGTAAAACAGAGAATTTAGAAAATGCCCAAACCCCAGGCAATTCCCAACACCTCAAATCACCTTGCTGTCCTCAATATATGGTACCAGCAGGAGCAGTTTGGAAGCCAGAGGGTCAGTCTGCAGGACATGGACCTGTTTTGGCAAGCCAGAATTTGTCCCAAGGCTCTTGGGCAGTCCTGGGAGCATCCTGTGCTGCCTCCCCATCCCTGGGGAGCTGTGCTGACACTCTGGGACCTGTCTTGTGCTGGGCTGTGTGCTTTGGCAGCCTCCCCAGCATCTCCTAGGAGTGCTGCTAATGGCCCCCACGTGGGTCCCTGCTGCTGAGAGAGGAAAAAAAATGATCATTCCAGGGAAATGGCAGCTTTGCCTGATTTGTGTGAGTTTCCTTGTGCTTTTATGGCAGCCCATAAAATGCATCATCTGTCTTTAAGGAGATGGGCAGGTAATCAGCAGCTCAGCCCAGCTCAGCCTGGTCCCTGGTGCAGGTTTGGGAGCCTGGCAGCCCCTGGGGGAGGCTCCAGGTCCTGGGCTCCACCCGAGCCCTGCCACTGCCTTGTTTTTCACCTGCAGGCTGAGCAACCCGGGGGCTTTTTGGGGAAATGCTCCTTTCTCCTTAGCAGAGCAGGAGACAGCCACAACTCTATTTTCAGCAGAGGTTTCCAAGGCACTTGTTTACCAGCACTGCCAAGGGAAGCTGTTATCACATTGGCACTGCTGACAGCTCTGTCTGCAGCTGATTTTCCAGGGGAAGCACCTCAAAAGCTGCACTTGAAACCCGTGTATCAGCACCTGAGTCAAGGGACACTGCCCTCCTTATCCTTGCTGGACAAAACCTGTCCCTGCTGAGCAGTGCCAGGGGGTCCAAAGGGTCTTGGGTACCCCTGGGAGCATCCTGCATCCTGCCTGCTCTGGGAGCAGTGTCTGGCAGCTGGTATCAGCAGGGTGAGGTGCCAGTGCCACCATGGTCCTTGCTCAGCATCACCTGTCACGTCAGCCAGATCCTGCTGCCTGGAAAGGCTGGGCTGGAGCAGGGACTAGACAGAGCAAGAGGAATAAAATGGGCATTTATTGAAAGGATACGCCTTGGGCAGTGCAAGAGCCTGGCTGGGGCTGCACCCAGTCAAACCCAAGATAGATCCTGGTCATGAGTTTTTACACTTTTATAAGTTTTGGGTTATTTATATATTGGGGTTAATTATCCAACCACAGCCCCAGGTCATGAAGTCTCAGCCCCCTGGTTTGCCCCCTTTCCCTCACTATTGTTTCTGCTTTTTAGGTACCAGGTGTCCTTGATTCTCTGGCTAGAAAGGAATTGTTTTGTCCAACTACCCTGAAGAGACCTTACTAACAGCTAATAGGAAGTTTCAGAGTTACACACTAAGCAGCACAGATTCTGAAAAATAGAAAAGCTAAAACCCAAGGCATCAATCCAAACCTGATCTCCTGCCATGCCTGGCATGTGCAGGGGCTCTGGAGCTGCTCTCTCTGCCCTGCTTCTCTCAGCTGCTCATTAGCTAATTACCTGGGCAGTCAGTTGGGCTTGCCTGGGTGTGTTCATTTACTGCACAGCCATCCTGCTGGTCCCTGCCAGGCCCAGGAGCTGATGCAGGAGGCCAGCATCCTCAGGATCCGTGTCAGCAGGCACTGAGCTGCTCTGGGGGAGCAGGCAGCAGCATCACCCTCCCTGTGCCCTTTTGCAGGGTGGTGCTGTGGAGGAGCCCTGTCCTGTCCTGTCCTGTCTCTGCTCCTGCTGCCACATCAGGGCACTCTGAGGAGCTGGTATGGGGCACCCAGCCCTGCTCTGGTGGCATCTCAATCCCTGCACAGCCCTTGGACACTGTCCTGGTTTGGAGGACAGGTGTCTGCCAAGAAAGGCAGGAGCTTCTCTTTGAAATGGAGAATGTAAACCCCCTCCCTCCAAATCTCCAAATTATTATAATTTTGAAATTAAGGGGCTCTCAGGCAAAGATATGGGAATTAGGAATAACAGTTCTTTACTAGGAAAATTAAAATAGAAGTGCAGTATTACAAAGAACAATCCCAAAACACTGACAGAGTCAGAATCCAAGCTGACACCCATCAGTCAGTCAGGGTGCTGGCAGCAGTGCCATTCAATGGTGGCTGCATCCTCCTGCAGTGGCAGATGTGGTTCAGCTGGAGCAGTGCTCCTGTAGAAGGTGCAGTTTTCCTCTGAAGGTGCAGGGATGATGTGGAAAGGTCTGGCTTTCCTCTGGAATGCAGTGGGAAGAAGGTGCCTTGGTGTCCAAAATGTCAGTTTTTATCTGGGTAGGAAAGGCTTGGCTGCTCCCCCTGGCTGGAGCATCTCCCAGTGGGATGATGGAATTTTATCAGTCATGCAGTGGGACTGAATGGGCCAGCAGCAGATGATATCTGCCTGGAGGGAGGATGGGCTGTGGGAAAGATAAAGATGATTGCCCCAGCTGGTTTAAAGCTGGCCCATTAGCAGATAATATGTGCCAGGAGATCAGGGTCACTGCCCCACCCGGCTCAACAGATGGGGACAGAATTCACATTTCTGGCCACATCAACCCAACACAGACACCCAGGGGAACAAGAGGATGCTGTTCCTACACGGTGGGACATGCCCTGCAGGGATCCCAGGGCGTATCTGGGGTGTGCAGCCCCACTCAGCCTTGCTCCACCAGCACAGTGGGGCAGGCAGCCCGGGGAGCTTCCCGTGAAGATTCCAGCCTCACATCAGTCTCCCATCAATTTCCCGGGGTAATGAAGAGGTAATTAAATCTTGCAGTGGAAGGGGAGCTTCTCCAGTGGCGAGAGCATATTGTAGCTGCCGAGCCCATCAGGGGAAATGCTGGGCTCCAAATTAAATGCATTTACTGTTTCATGTACCCTCGCTTACAATCGCTGTAATGAATCTGGGAATTAATTGTTTGCCCATTTAAAACAAGTCCCCTCTTGCACTGCGCCGCGCTCCCCTCCTCCCAGCTCTCCGTAATTTGATATTTCAGTTAGAAAACAAATTGACATTCATTGGAAAATCAATCTTTTCATTGTTTAACTCTCATTTCTCCGGGGAACGTGTGGGAGTGGAATTACATCCTCTGACAGGAGCCCTTCCTGAATGCCTAATTGGGGCTGGGGGGAGCAGGGAGACTGCTTGCCCCCAGGAGCCAGCAGGACCTGGCTCTGGCAGCATCCCTGCTCCAGAGCACGAGCAGGTTGCCTGGGTAATGAACCCAGTAACAGCTGGTAATGAACCCAATAATTGATAAAAAGATTCGTGTTAATCATGAAAGTATTGGGGTTTGTATAAGCCAGAATACTAAGGTCTGAAGTGAAGCATGGACACTAGATAGGAAAATATATGATTAAATCATTCTGTTTTAAATCCCTCTGTTATGAATGTTATGTTTTCTAAATAAGTTGTATCTACTACCAGCTTGCAAAACCAGCCTTTCCAATAGTCTGATAGATTTTGGAAAATCAGTCTTCCTCCCTTTGTGTGATCTACAAAGACCAGACTTCCCGACTTTTGCTGGTTTTTATCTGCCAAGACCAGATGGTTATCTATGAGACCTGACTATTGCCCACAGACTTTACAGATGTTTATTTGACCATATCTGGCAAAATTGTGACAGCAAAAAAACCAAAAATTATTGATTACTATTGACCATACTATAAGAAGATGCTGCAAACCAGGGTTTGATGGAGCGTGGAGTGGGCAGTGACCCTCACGCTCCCCAGAGCTGCTTTGCTCTGTCTATATGAAATAAAGCAATCTAAATTTTGCTGGATATCGAGTCTTTTTGTTTCTCTGCCATTTATTAGCTCGGGATAAAATGGGAAGTGCTTGTTGTGGCGGGGGGAGCCAGCCACAAAGAGTGTGAGGAACAGCCCGGGGAGGCAGGGACAAACAGAATATGGGATTTGGTGTCAGGCTGAGAGGAGCACCCTGGGGTCCCTCACATCCCATCCCCTCTGCAGCAGGACAGAGCAGAGCCTGCTTTTCCTTTCCTTTCTGAGCACCCCATGCAGCTGGCCTGGCAGGGATCCCTCTGCTTCCCACGGAGGCTGGAATAAACTGCTATTTTTATGGGTAACACTGGCCGTCTTTTACACTTGCTGCTGCAAAATGAATAGCCACTTTTATGCAAAAAGGTTTTACTGTGGTATCAGAAAGTGCTAATGAATACACAGAACCAAATTATGTGGTTACCCCCGTGAGCCAAGACACCCGGGCAGAGATTTACAGCAAAACGAGTGGCAGGCAAAGATAAAAGCCTGCAACCAAAGTGGGTCATATAATTAATACTGGGGACAATAAATTCCTGAAAAATTGAGCTGTCAGTCCCTTCCATCCTGACTCCCAGCTCCATTTCAAAGCTCAATAAGTTGTAACTCCCAAGGAGTTAATGCAGCAGATAAATGCAGCAGTGCAGTGGTTTTGGTTTACTAATTTGATTTTTTTTTTGTTGAGAGATAGGATTAGGAGGAAGGTAGAACAGGTTTAAATGGTACAAAGAGAAGCTTTATTATTCGAAATTATAAGAAAGAAAAAGCTTAGAATAAAACTTTAGATTACTTTTTTTTCTTTTATGCTTTTTTTTTGTGTTTTTCTCTGTTCATGAAGGATGAGGTTTCCTCTGCCAGAGCAGTCATAGGTGTGTAGTTAAAATAGAAATGTGTGATTTCACATGGTGAAGGATTTGGAATTTGGGGTTTTTAGAATATAGTAATAAGCATGGGACAAGATGAAAAATTTTAGGTGTTGTTTCTTTTTTCTTCTTCATGATTTCAGGTAGTAGTTTCTGGTTAGACAGTGCTGCACTACAAGTCACAAAAGTTTGATTATTAAGTCAAAAGTGTAAATAATATAGGTGCAAGTTTTCTAGTAGGCTAGTTTTAAAAGACCTTGTAACTAGCCAAACTCACTTCCACTTTACTCACTTTTGGCTGGCAGCTAGAAGTGTCACAAAACTGTCTGTACTTTAAATAAGCATTTATTAAAATAAAATAAAAATAATAATATACAGTATATAGTAGATAGTATATAGCATATAGTATATAGTATATAATACATAGTATATAGGATATAGTATATAATATATAGGATATAGTATATAATGTAAAATACATAATATATAATATAGTACTTACATATAATATATATTATATAAAATATCTTATAAATAATAATATATAAGATATAAGATATAAGATGATATAAGATATAAGATATAAGAAAAATGACCAAACCCAAACACAAAAAAATTCATCTCCTTCGTGTTTTTTAATCCTAACTCTGAGTAAAAACAAAACAAAACAATTAAAACAAGCCACTAATGATGGTCCCCAGTGGTTAAGTGCACAGGGAGCAGTGGCAGAGGTGCTGTGAGAGGCACAGTGTCTCTCTGCAGCCCCATAATCACCTTCCCTCCCTTTTCTCATATTCTCACTTAGCAGCAGCACATGAGCATCTTTGTCAGCTGCATATTAGGAACCATTCGTCATAAAAAATTAAGGGTGTGAAAATAAAGTGACCTCTCCCAGGGCTTCAATTGCACTGCAAGGTAATTGTGTCTTCCCCAGGCCTCCATCAGGCTGTTGGGGAGTCTTCAGGAACAATTTATGTATTTATTACAGTTTAAGTATCCTGAGCCCTCAGCTCTTCCCAGTAATGAAAATATATAGTGCAGAGCCCAGCAAACACAGACTGAGCATGTGGAAAATGTGATGGCAGTGGCATCAGCCACGGGGGGAAGTGAAACCCCCAGCAGCCCCACAGCTGCCCCCAAAACCCCACAGGCAGCAGGACAGGAGGAACCACAGCAGTGGGGCAGGGGCTGAAAGCACCCAGTCTGGGATGGTACCAGGGTAAGGCACAAAGCCTTTCCCAGGGAAAAAATACAGATTCTGATTGCTCTTAGAACTAAAGGTAGCTTGGAATTGGGACAGAAAGGCAAACCAGGCTTTATTTTATTTTAGTTTAGTTTAGTTATATTTTTATTTTTTAATTTTTTAATTTATTTTTAATATTTTATTATATCTTAGATTATTTTATTTTATTTTATTTTATTGTATTTTTGTTATATTATATTTTTTATTTTTTATTTTTATTTTATTTTTTAATATTTTAATTATACTTTAGATTATGTATTTTATTTTATTTTATTTTATTTTATTTTATTTTATTTTATTTTATTTTATTTTTGTTATATGATATGATATGATATGATATGATATGATATGATATGATATGATATGATATGATATGATATGATATGATATGATATTATATTATATTATATTATATTATATTATATTATATTATATTATATTATTGCTATATTTTTATTTTATATATTTTATTATATTTTAGGTTATATATTTTATTTTATTTTATTTCATTTCATTTCTTTTCATTTTATTTTTGTTATATTGTATTATATTATATTGTTATATTTTCATTTTTATTGTTATTTTTGCATTTTATTATATTTTATTCTATTTTAATATTATATATTATATTTAATTTTATTATATATTTCATATTTTATTTTATATATTTTATTTTAATATTTTATTATATATTATATTTTATTATTTATTTTATTTTATTTTATTTTATTTTATTTTATTTTATTTTATTTTATTTTATTTTATTTTATTTTATTTTATTTTATTTTTATTTTATTTTCACTCAGCTTCTTCCTGCAAAGCCTTTTTCTGCAGGGAAGGAGCAGGGAGCAGCTGCAGAGGCAGGTTCAGCTCCCAGCACAGCAGGAGCAGGGCTGGGGCTGGGGCTCTTTCTGCCTGGGGCTTCACCTCAGCTGTGAGGAGCAGGTTTCCCTGTACCTGCACAGCCAAAATCTGTGCTGAAGATGCAACAGGAAAAAAAATTAAAAAAAAAAAAAAGAAAGAAAGAAAAGAGGCAAGACACCACTGAAAAAGCAAGACAAAAAGACAAAAAAGCGATTTTTTTTTTCCCTTGTCACAAAGACACCGAGTCCTCCACCTTGGGTGAGAAAGAGATGATTTAACAAGAAAAAGATGTCACTAAATCCCTGGGCTATAAATCATTCTCCTTCCAGCCTTGCAGCAAAAGCACTCAACAGCCCTCTGTGCAACGGGGGGATTGCATCTGAGCCAGGATAAGGGCACACGGGCCAGGCTCTGCTTTATGGCTGCAGGAGGGTTACACTGCACCTGGGAAATACTGAGCTGCAGGCTGATGTCACACAGATGATGCAGCTGGCATAGATGTGCCCGGGGTAAAAACCTTCCTGATCATTCATGCAGGTGGCTTCATCTGGCAGTCTGCAGTTTATTGAATTTTGTTTGGCAAAGTGGGAAAGAAAGAAGGGGAGAAGTCTGCTGTGTTGAAGCAGGAGTTGGTGCCAGCAGCACAGGGATGTGATGCTTTGGGGGAAGCTCCAGTGGGGATGTGTGTGAATTTCCAGAGGGTTCAGATGGACATATCCTGGCCCAGAAACCATTAATCCAGATGCAAGAGGATGCTGCAGTGATTTAATTGCTGAAGAAGAGGAAATTGCTTGGGGACTAGTGTCTGTGATCTGATTATAGTCAGCAGGAGCAGAGGGCAGCCCCAGCCAGCAATAGAACCTTTCACTGCTCCAAAAATGCTGAAATAAATCTGGGGAAATTACCAGCAAAAGCTGACTGGGTGGAAAAAAAAACAATAACTAAATGGCTGTGAATGGGAAGTGAGAGAGCTCTTTAGGAAGTGTTGTAGAAACAGTGAAGGGAACAATTTAGCCAGAAGTTATCCTGACAGCTGTTAGAAATCAGAGAACAGTAGCTGGGAAACAGAAAGGGAAAAGGTGTCTGAAAAAGATGCCATGAGAAGCAAAGTAGCAATCAAATGTTCACTGTTGGTGATGGTGCCACTGTTCCAAGGGAGGAGAATTTGAACAGAGTGAGGAAAGAGGCAGAGGGTGCTGCTGTGGGCAGGAAAGGCTGGCAGTGTGGAAGAGGCAGGCAGGTGTGATTGAAAGGAGGGCATGCACTTACACCAGTGAAGGTGGTGGATGCTCTCTCTTCTGCTCTCACCAAAAGGCAGATTTCAAATTGGATGACCTAGCTGGCTGCCCCTGGAGCCTGCAGCACTGCCCAGGTCACTCCTGCCACAGGTTTGGATCCTGAACCTGCCTGGAGCTGCTTTCCCTCTGCCTGGAGCACAGGGACACAGAGGGAAACTGGGGGGCTGGGGACTCCAGCCATGGTGGGTGGCAGTGAGGACTGTGCCCAAACCTCGGTGACCCCCTGACCTAATTTTCAGGTTCCTGTTGATGCCTTAAGTTTCAGCTTTTGTATTTTCCAGACTCTGCACTGCATTGGGGTGTGACTCTGAACTTCATATAAAGTGTTACAAGTTCTCCTCCCAGCTCAGTCACACAAAACAATCCTTTTCCAGCCCCAGAACCAAGGACACCGCTGCAGCTTCAGCCCCAAAAAGTGCAAACAGCAGAGAACTGAGGAGAGAATCTGGGAGGATGGGACTGCAGAACCTGGAGCTGGAACTGGACAGTTAACCCCAATATGGAAAGGAACCAAAACTTATAAAAGTGTGAAAACTCGTGACTCTGAGCCCATCTTGGGTGTAACCATCAGCCGGGCTCTTGCACTGCCCAAGGTGAATCCTTTGAAGGGCATTTAATAAATCCCTGCTTTATTCCTTTAACTCTGTCCAGCCTCTGCTCCAGGCATCCCCCCTTTCCACTGTGATCCCAAGGAGAGCAGCCACGAGTTAAAGAGGGGTCTTAGTTTTGCTGAACTCTGAATGTGCCACAACAGTGAAGGTGGAATTATTGAGAGCTGGACATTAACCTGCACATGAGCCTGGTCTCGCTGCTTTTCACTCCTTTGGTTTTATTGACCCTCTTTTCTTACCTCATTCTTGCTTCCTCTTTTATAAATGCCTAGAAATGAATGGGCAGCTCAAAGGAAGCACTGCTGCTGTAATAAAAAGAGGGCAGTTCAGTGCTGTGACTTTCTGGCTGTTCTCTGGGGCCCTCATTTCGTTTGTTTGCACCTGAACACCATTTCTGCACAACAGCCCCAGACAATATTGTGTTAGCCTCAGCTCTGACCTGGCTGCAATTTCCACCAGAAAACTTGTTTCAGCTCGGAAATGGGCAGATTTGCTCTTCAGGCCAATGAAAACAAGTCTACAAGGTTGAAAAGGAGATGTCAAAATCAGGCACTAAAGATGACTTAAAATGATAACAGTTGTACTCGAAGCAAAAATTATATACAAAGCTGCTTTCATCCAGCAATTTTCACCCTCAGACAGCAGAGTGCTTCACAACAGAGCTCTCTGTCAGCAGCCCTGTGTGTAAAGATGAGCAGAAATATGGCTTTTGCCTTGCTTTGCTGTGCTCCTCTACCCCAAACCAGCAGACTCAAAGGCTGTCCTGCTCCTCAGTGCCCACCTGAGCAAAGATATTCCCACTGCAGGGTCTGGCACTGGGGCCAAGGAAAGGTCTGGCTGAACACCCCTTTTTTCTTTGTTTTCCCACTGCATAGGGAGAGTTGGCTTTCTGTGTATATTTCTATTTTTTTTTTTTTTTTTTTGTACAGAGGGAGTTGAGAGGGGGCAAGGCAGCTGCTGGGCTTCTGTGCCCTGCTGGCTCATCCTCGTGTTGCAGAGGCAGCTGGAGCCACCACACACGTCCTGCATGCCCAGGTGCTCAGATCTGTGGCTTTGCCCCTGCTCCTGAGCTGAGCCCCGTGCTCATTTCAATGGAGAATTTCAGATTCCTCAGCTGCTGGAAGTGGGTGGGTTCTGCCCAGGTTTTCCTCATGCCTCCTTACTCCTGGTGCAAAAATAGCTGCAAGGGGGTTTGTTTAACCCTGAGAGCTGCCCCAGGGGTGAGAGGCTGCACCTTTGGCTGGGCTCCTGCTGGCCCTTCCCCTCCTCTGTGCTGGAGAAATGCTGAGAGAAACTCAGCAAGGAAAGCTGGAGGTTTAATTGCAGCCATTAAGCCTTTAATCCAGCTGTGGTGTGCATCTCTAAATGGCCATCCCTGAGATGCAGGCACACAGCCACACTCCTGCTCACCTCCTCAGATGCTCACAGCTATTTTTAGTGACCCAGAAGCAGGGAGCTCCACACTTGGCCTGAAAATTATTTTTTAAAAAATTAGATAATACACACACATATGAAGAGACAAAAACCAAATTTATCTGTCCCTGGAAAAATTTCCTTTCCCAGCCAGGACCCTCCTGTGAGAGGTGAAGGAACTCTGAATTCTGCCCAGCCACACTTCAGTGAGCTGCCCTGTGAGAAAACAGGAGCTCCAAACTTTTAGACAAACACAAAGTGGGATACCCCCCAAAAGGCTGCTTGAAATAGAGATTTCATTTCGTCTGGATGTCTTATTGCAGTAAAATCTTATCTGCAAGTTTCAGGGCTGCCTGGGAAATCTTGCTGCCTCACCAGGGAAAAGGATATTTAAAAAGGATTAAATCTGACAGTCTTACACTAAAAGTGGATTTTTAAGACACAAGCAAAGACTCAAGATGGAAAGGTTAGTGGGCTGTTGAAAATGCATCTGCATTTGAGCTAATAAAACTTAATTTCTAGTTGCTTAATGACAGACTGGGTGTGGTGAGCCAGGCTGGGCTCAGGTGCTGGAGAAGGAGCAGGTCAGGTGCTGTGGCAGTGATGGGAAGAGAGGGGATCAGAGCTCCCCTTTGCCAGGGAAATTAATCCACAAACACCAGAGGTTTATGTCCAAAAAGGAGACAGAGGAGTGCTGCAACTTTATTGGAATAAAGGGAGAGGCCTTGGGGCAATCCCCTGGGGTCTCTCAGATTTTCCCATCTGCATTTCCCTCTCTCTTTCCCCATGGGCTGAGGTACTTGAGAGGCACAGACTTCCCAGAACACCTGATACCTGAGATTCCCCTCTAATGTACAACCCTCCCTTTTAATTTCTAATTCTTACAGAATTCATGGTTTGTCGCCATTGCTCTCATCTTTCAATATCCAATTTCATTTACCAGCAAACCTGCAGTTTGTTTGTAAAGGCAAATATCTTTTTTTTCCATTCACCAATCAGTGGAATCCTTCCCATTGTTTTTTTTTCTTCTTGTTGTTGTTGTTGTTTTGGGTTTTTTTTAATCTCTCAGTGCTAGTCTTACCTTTGTAAAGACAAATCCCTCATTCCTCTCACCTTCCAGCACAGACTCCCCCCAGTCCCCCCAAATTCTGCTGAGGTGCTGGCTGGGCAGGAGCACATTACAAAGCAGGCTGGTAAAGGCAGGCTCTGGGGAAGTGCTGGCTGGAAAGTTTTGACCCAAATCTAAAGCATATTAGAGCCCCAAAGAGCCCACTCCCCCTCCCAGACGGGAGGTCTCATCCCCCTTCCCCTCACCCCACAGCAGAACTAACAGCAATTAGTGCTTGGCTCACCCTACAGCTATGAAGTAATTCAAATCAATCAAACACATCCTCTCCTTGGCCATTAAGGCTTGCTCCAATTAGCTCCAGCTTTAAAACAGAGCAAGTGGGATATAAATTCTGTTTCTCAAAGCTCCCACCTACATTTCTCTCCAAACGTTGAAATGACATTTCTGCCCACTGAAAATAGGACCTTGGAAAAGACTCTCTGGATAGTTCATTTGCTGGAAAATAGAATTGACAGCCCAATTAATCTCACAGCCTGTGACTTTTAAGCCAGGGCTGTCAGTGCAGGTGCTCTGGGATGAGAGCAGGAGAGGCTGGATAAATATCACAAGATGTTGCTGTCCCAGAGATCTCCAGCCACTCCCTGTGATGCCTTAACTTTTTAGCTTTTGTATTTTCCAGACTCTGTACCACATTGGGGTGTGACTCTGAACTCCATATAAAGTGTTACAAGTTCTCCTCCCAGCTCAGTCACACAAAACAATCCTTTTCCAGCCCCAGAACCAAGGACACCGCTGCAGCTTCACCCCAAAAGGGCAAACAGCAGAACTGAGGAGAGAACCTGGGAGGATGGGACTGCAGAACCTGGAGCTGGAAGTGGACAATTAACCCCAATATGGAAATGGACCAGAACTTATAAAAGTGTGAATCACTGGCCTGTAGTTTGAGTAGAAATGCATAATGTCACCTAGTGGAAAACTTGGAATTTGAAGTTTTAAAATATAGCAATATATGGAAAGCAATATTGAAGTTATAGAGTGAAGGTTTCCTTCTTTTTTGTTTTCTTCTTCATAGGTTTAAGTAGTACTTTTGTAATTATATTTAAAAATCTGCATTACGAGTCACGAGTAATTAGTTACTAAGCTAAAAGTAGAAATAATTTAAGTAGCTTTTCTTAATTGAACAAATTGGCTCTCCCAGGTTTCCCAAACTCCAGATGCAGGCTGGAGGGGAGGGCCAGGAGCCAGCCAGGCTGGGCAGAGATCCTTGCCCAGCCTCACCAAGGGTTAATCTGGGGAAGAGAGAGACCAGGCATGTTGGAACCCAGAAACCTTGGAGTTTTGAGCTTTCTGTGCTTTCTGACACTGACCCCCTGGAGAACACTGCTTTTGACCTAAGGCCTTGGAGAAGGCTTCCAAATTTGGGTGATGGAGCTAAAATCACAGGTGTGTAGTTGAATAGAGGTGTGTGATCTCACATGGTGAAGGGTTTGGAAATTTGGGGTTTAGAATATAGTAATAGGTATGGGACAAGATGCAGGTTCTTGGGTGTTGTCTCTCCTTTGTGTTCCTTCTTCTTCATGGTTTCAGGTAGTGATTTGTAGTTGGACAGTCAGTGCTGCACTGCAGGTCACAGGTGTTTGGTTATTGGGTCAAAAATATAAATGATATAGGTGTTAGCTTTTAATTGGGCTGTTTAGCTTTAAAAGACCTTGTAAGTAGCTAGATCCATCTCCATTTTCTCACTTTTGGCTTGATGGCTATAAGTGCTGAAGTGCTCTGTACTTTAGATAAGATTTAATAAACAGCCAAGTCCAAAAACGAGAAATCCATCTCTTGAGCATCTACCCTGACTGTGAGTGCAGGCAGAAGGAAAAGACAAACCACTAATGAGGTGGTGCAGCCAACCCCTGTCTCAGGCAGGGTTTCTGTGTCAAGCAGGGGTGCAGCCACTCCACTCTCCTCAATCCCAGCTCCTACCCAGGGTTTTGGGTGCTGTTGCTGCATCCTGAGCTCTGCTCCCATGCCCACAGCACTTGGGGAAAAGAGCAGGGTAAATGTTCTCACAGAGCTGAAATATGACACAAGACAGGCCATAACTCGCCTGGCCTTGCTCTCCACATAATTTCTGGTGGCATTTGTCATTAATAAATGGAGCTGCTGCTGCAGAGACAGGGTGTCCCTCCTTCAGGCATTTACCCCTGGGAGATGCTCCCTCCTGAAATCATTTTCCCACTCAGCAGCCAGCAAGGGGACGAAGCACCCGAGGAACTGGAGCTTTGGGATGGCTGGGAAAGGTCTGGGCTGCTCCCTGCACACGCAGGGAACACAGCCACACTCACACTCACACACACACACTCCTGTCTGCTCGGGAATCTGCCCATTGCCATGGAAACCCTGCTGACATCAGCCACGAGCCCACTCCAGTCACTAATTGCTTCAGGAACGGTGAGCCAAATTACTGAGACAGTTTCCAGGCCCCAGAGATCCGTACTTTCCAGCCAGGCACGTTCCCAAAAGTGCAGGGATGCAGGGCAGGGCTGTCTGAGGACAGCTGGGGACTCTTGCCCAGGCTTGGCTGCGTGGCACAGAGGGGCTGTTAAATTCTAATTTTCTGTGCTTCTTGAGAGCTGCTTTGTACCTCTTTAAGCTGCCTGGGTAGTGCCAAGACTCCAGTTCAGAGGGTGCTCCTGTTTTTCCAGCTCACAGGGGTCTGTGGTACTTGCTGCTGCTGACAGCACTCTGTTTTCTCTCTTGTTTTTCTCCCTACATGAATTCTCCCTTCCCCATGGCTCTTTGGAGTCAAAGGCACACAGGATGAGGATCCTATCATCCCAGAAAGTGACAGGGCCTGCCCACCCTCACAGGGAACAATTCCTTCCTGACATCCAATCTAAACCTGCTCTCTTGCAGTTTGAAGCTACTCCCTCTTTTTTAGA
The DNA here is from genome assembly GCA_034336665.1 of Luscinia megarhynchos. Taxonomy (NCBI): domain Eukaryota; kingdom Metazoa; phylum Chordata; class Aves; order Passeriformes; family Muscicapidae; genus Luscinia; species Luscinia megarhynchos. Next base: position 25,680,895 of record CM067571.1, read on the forward strand.
AGTGCTGGAAGGATGCTGCAAGTTCAGGGACTGGAAGGATGCTACAGCCTGCAGTGAAGGCAGCCAGTGTCTGGGATGTGGTTATCCCAGCAGCACAGAATTCCAGAGCATCCATCAGACTTCAGAACAAGGCAAAACCCTGGGAAGAAGGTGCTTTGCCACCAGAGCTGGCGTGAGAGGCATTCAGGGGCTTGGCCTTTCAATTAATTTGTTTTGAAATAACGAACACCATTAAAAGGTGTTTATTGTTTTATGGTCAGAGGCAACTCACAAGATAGGACAGTGAAGCTCCTTGGCAGCCAGCTGTGGGTGCAGGGTGCAGCTTGTGGGCTGCTTTTCTCTGAATCTGCTGGATTCAGGGCCAATCTGATGGAAAAAAAAACCAAAACCAAAACCCAAAAACCAACTCCCCCCGCCAAAAAAAAAAAAACCAACACAAAAAAGCCCACCAAAACCCAACCAGGCCAGCTCTGTATGTTTATTCACTTAAATATTTTAAATCCCTTCCTTAAGGATATGTGATAGCTTATTGCATCAGCAATTTATAACTCCTGCCTCCCGCCAGCATCCTAACTGTTTATGGCTCTGTGTTATTTACTGCCTGACACCGAAACCAGGAACATTGGGAACATTTGTCCAGGAGTTATTTGGGAGCCCCAGGGGCACAGCTGTGCTGCAAGGAGCTCTCAGTGCCCAGCCTGCAGCATCCCTGCATCCCTGCATCCCTGCATCCCTTCATCCCTGCATCCCTGCATCCTTGCATCCCTGCATCCCTACATCCCTGCATCCCTTCATTCCCTTCATCCCTGCATCCCTGCATCTCTGCAACCCTGCATTCCCTGCATTCCTGCATCCCTGCATCCCTGCATCCCTGCATCCCTTCATTCCTGCATCCCTTCATCCCTGCATCCCTGCATCCCTGCATCCCTGCATCCCTGCATCCCTGCATCCCTGCATCCCTACATCTCTGCATCCCTTCATCCCTTCATCCCTTCATCCCTTCATCCCTGCATCCCTGCAACCCTGCATCCCTGCATCCCTGCATCCCTGCATCCCTACATCTCTGCATCCCTTCATCCCTTCATCCCTTCATCCCTTCATCCCTGCATCTCTGCAACCCTGCATCCCTGTATCCCTTCATCCCTGCATCCCTGCATCCCTTCATCCCTTCATCCCTTCATCCCTGCATCCCTGCATCCCTTCCTCCTGCATCCCTTCATCCCTGCATCCCTTCCTCCTGCATCCCTTCATCCCTTCATTCCTGCATCCCTGCATCCCTGCATCCCTTCATCCCTGCATCCCTGCATTCCCTGCATCTCTTCATCCCTGCATCCCTGCATCCCTGCATCCCTTCCTCCTGCATCCCTGCATCCCTTCATTCCTGCATCCCTGCAACCCTGCATCCCTTCATCACTGCATCCCTGCATTCCTGCATCCCTTCATCCCTTCATCCCTGCATCCCTGCATCCCTGCATCCCTTCCTCCTGCATCCCTTCCTCCTGCATCCCTGCATCCCTGCATTCCTGCATTCCTGCATCCCTTCCTCCTGCATCCCTGCATCCCTTCATCCCTGCATTCCCTGCATCCCTGCATCCCTTCATCACTGCCTGCATCCCTCCCTGTATCCCTCCCTGCATCCCTGCACCCCTCCATGTTTCTCCTCTGAGCCCTCAGGATGCCAGAGCAGAGTGAGCACTGATGGCTCGGGTTTTAGCTTTTACATTTTTCAGAACCTCTGCTGCTTGGTGTGTGACTCTGGAATTTCAGGTTGGGTGTTAGTAAGTTCTCTTCACGGGGGAGTTGGACAAAACAATTCCTGGAGACTGGGTCTGTGTGCAGTGGTGGGACAGTGATGCTCTACAAGCCAAGTGAGGAAAACCATTCCAAGTCCTGCTGAGCAACCTCACTGCAAAGTTACTGACAAAGGACCCTAAATTCACTTCCAGGGTTAAGGAAACTTCAGCTCCTAAAACAACTGTAAAAACAGAGACTGATGCAGACAAAAACATGCTATAAATTATTCCTGTTCTGTGCCTAAAGAACTATTCATGATAATCATTACTTTTCTTTGCATAACACCCGACTGTACAAGACACTACTGCTGTTAGATGTTTATTACTGTTCATTATTTTTATTGTTATTATTGTTATTGTTAGTTAATTGCTGTTAGATACATATCTATTATTAGATCTTTGCTGTTAGATGTGTGCTGTCATTAGACACTCATCTATTATTATATATTTATTTACTATCAGATAGTTACTTGTTGCTAGTTACTATTGTTAGATACTTATCTGTCATGAAATACCTATTATTAGTAGATAATTAGAATACAGACTTGACAAGGTAAAGGCCTTGTCAAGCCTCTAAAGGGGGAAATGATGCCTTGGGGTTTAGCTTTTCTATTTTCTAGAATCTCTACTGCTTAGTGTGCAACTCTGAAACTTTATATTAGGTGTTAGTAAGTTCTCTTTACAGGGCTGGACAAAACAATTCCTTTCTAGCTCGAGAATCAAGGACAACTGGTACCCAAAAAGCATGAGAGATGCTATTTTTTGTTTTGACTTAGATGTCTATTAATTTTTATTTATATTACAGTCAGTTGTACAGTAGTTTTAGTTAACACGTTAAAAATGGAGATATATTTTATTTTTATAAGGTTTTTCAAGGCTAAACTTAAAACTGTCTAATTAAGAATGGACACTTAAATTATTTTTACTTTTAACTTAATAATTAATTATTTGTGGTTTACAATGTGGATTTTTTATTTAATTATACAAAATCATGTAAACTGATGAAGAAGAAGGTGAAGAAGAAAGACAATACTTTTGTTTTAAAATCTGCATTTTGCCTTTTATATATTACTATATTCTAAAACTTTAAAATTTACATTTTCCACTATGCGATATTACACACTTCTAGTTAAACTACACACTTGTGATCTAAATTTTATTATTTAATTAATTCTGGAAACTTTCTCTACGGCCTTGGGTTAAAAGCAATTGTTTTTTGGGGTCAGCACAGAAAACCCAAAACTCTCAGTTTCAAGGGTTCCAGTGGAATGGAATGGAATGGAGTGGAATGGAATGGAATGGAATGGAATGGAATGGAATGGAATAGAATAGAATAGAATAGAATAGAATAGAATAGAATAGAATAGAATAGAATAGAATAGAATAGAATTGAAATATTACATATTAATTATATCATATCATATCAATAATACCATCATAATATGTAATATAATTATATAATATATAATATATTATATATTATATCTGATTATATATATTTATATATACAGTATTATATAACATATAAAATATTATTTTAAAATTTATTTCTCTTTTTTTTTTTTCCTTTCAGACACTGCAGCGCAGTGTCCGTGCTGGACAGACCCAGGGCTCTCCCCGCGGGCTGCCGGGGGCTCTGGCATCGGCCCTTGCTCATTAACAGGCTCATTAACAGCCGTGCCCCGCAGCGCTCATTAACACACACGAGAGAGCGCCCCGAGGTGAGAGCTCCACTAATCAAATGTGCTATTAAGATCCTAATCCGTTCCATTAGGCCATTTCATCCGACACTTAGCAAGTGACGCTCCCGGGCTGGCCAGTGGAAAAATAATCCTTTTTATTAGAGCCATCATTCCCTTTTTATCTTGTGTGGGGTTGTTTCTGGGGCTGGAGGGATGTGCAGCTCCAGCAGAGACGCCAGGGATTCTCCCTTCGTGTGTGAACGTGTCATCACACGCAGTGTAAGAATGGGAGTGATCAGGGCAGCAGCAATATCCAAAAAGAAAAGGGAAAAAACCCTGAAAACAGCTGAAAACCAGGCTACCTGATTGTTTGATTACATATTGCCTGATTGTATTTTGGGGATGTTATCTAGATGACCCTTCACCGAAACAATTAAAAATTTCAGGTCCATCTGAAAGAATTCCTAATTTCTCTCTTGATGTGAGTGTCAGAGGGGCGGGATGAAGAGTGAAATGCAGATTATTCAGGAGGCTGGATGAGCAGAGAGCTGAACCTGTGTCAGCAGAGAGGCTGACACTGCCTAATTCTCTGCACAGACCCCAGAACAAATTAACGTGAACATGATGCTGCCTGGGAGCTCTGCACGACCCTGGGGGTTTTGTATGTCAGGAAAGGTCCTTAGTTATCAGATCAGCAGCTCTTTGTTACCAAATTAGCATCCCTAAAAGTATGTACCTCCCCCGCAAACGCACACTTGGAACCGCGTTAAAACTTCCCGCTGTTAAAGAAATATCTCATGGAACAGTAACTTTGTGGATGTAATCTGCACCTCGAGGAGTGGATTGTGGAGGTTCTCCAGAACCTACATGTCACTGAAATGCTCCCAGGGAGCAAAGCTGGGATGTTCCATCTGCAGGATAAGCGAGCTCCGACCTGAGTGCAGCACTCTGCCGGCACTTCCAGCCCGTGCAGGGCACCAGAACCTGCCTGAGCTCAGCCCTGATCTCTGCCAGCCTCGGGGTGAAGGCGACAGGTCGGATGGGGTTTCCATCCTGAGATGGGTGAAAGGGACAGATCCTTTTCCATCCTGAGATGAGTTTTCCATCCTGTGATGGGTGAAAGGGACAGACCCCTCTCCATCCTGAAATGGGTGAAAGGACAGGTCCTTTCAATCCTGACCTGGGTGAGCAGGGACAGGTCCTTTTCCATCCTGAGATGGGTGAAAGGGACAGGTCCCTCTCCATCCTGAAATGGGTGAAAGGACAGGTCCTTTCCATCCTGACATGGGTGAACAGGGACAGGTCCTTTTCCATCCTGAGATGGGTAAGCAGGGACAGGTCCCTTCTCCATCCTGAGATGAGTTTTCCATCCTGAGATGGGTGAAAGGGACAGACCCCTTTCCATCCTGAAATGGGTGAAAGGACAGGTCCTTTCAATCCTGACATGGGTCAAAGAGACAGGTCCTTTCCATCCTGAGATGGGTGTATAGGGACAGGTCCCTTTCCATCCTGAGATGGGTGAGCAGGGACAGACCCTTCTCCATCCTGAGATGGGTGAGCAGGGTCAGACCCTTCTCCATCCTCAGATGGGTGAGCAGGGACAGGTCCTTTTCCATCCTAAGATGAGTTTTCCATCCTGAGATGGATGAACAGGAAGAGGTCCTTTTCCATCCTGACATGGGTGAACAGGGACAGACCCTTTCCATCCTGAGATGAGTTTTCCATCCTGAGATGGGTGAAAGGGACAGGTCCTTTCAACCCTGAGATGAATTTTCAATCCTGAGATGAATTTTCCATCCTGAGATGGGTGAACAGGGACAGGTCCTTTTCCATCCTGAGATGGGTGAGCAGGGGCAGGTCCCTTTCCATCCTGAGATGAGTTTTTCATCCTGAGATGGGTGAGCAGGGTCAGGCCCTTCTCCATCCTGAGATGGGTGAGCAGGGGCAGGTCCCATCCCCACAGCCAGGGGTGGCAATGGGAGGGGTGAGTGGCAGTCACAGCCTCTCTCACAGCAGGACTCTTAGGGGGACACAGCCCTTTTGGATCATTTATCAGCACACACAGTCCCTGCAGCCAAAACAGCAAAATCCCTGTTCCTTGCTCTGTCCTAACCCACTTTTTCAAGACAATTTCTGAGCAATTGATGGGGGGAAAAACCCAACTTTAAAAAGCATCTTTACTCTTAGAAATTCAATGCCATCTGCTCCCTGAGCATTGCCCAGGGCGTTCACCTCCCCCTGAGCAGCCAGGGGATGGGAGCTGGCTCCCACCTGTGCCCACTCCCAGCTGCCACAGGCACTGCTGTGCTCTCTGCAGAGTCCCTGGCAGAAAAACAGAGCTCAGAGCCTGGTGCCACATTCCTGTGCTTGAGAAAATGGTGTTGAGAGAGATGGGAATGCAGGGAGCTGCCCTTGACCCCAAATCTCTGCCACCATCCCTGCTGTGGGACCCCAAATCAGTGCCACCAGGGGCTGGAGCAGGGCTGTGGCTGGTGGGCAGCAGAGTGTTCCTGCACAAAGTGTGCTCTCCCACCCACCTGGGGCTGGGATCTCCTCCCTGGGAAGCTTCCCAGCCTGGGCAGAGCCTGTCCCTGTCCCCATGGCAGGTCCCAGGGCAGCACAGCCCCGGGTGTCCCCACAGGAATGGCACCTTGGGTGACACTGTCCCTTCCCCACAGCCCTGCCATCCCAAACCATGGCATTTGCCTTTCCACCAGGACACAATCTCTGTCCATCCGTGCCAGCCCAGGAGCTGGAGACCCCAAGGGTGTCAGTGCAAAGCTCTCCTTGACTCAGCATTATGAATTACAGCATGATAGAAAGGCCTATTAAAGGCTGATTTCTAGAACAAATGCTGCCCCCGTGGCTAATCAGCAGAGTATTTCCTTCATTGAGAGACAAAATTAATACTGCTGCTTGGCAGATGCAATGATGCCAAGCAAATAACTTGCTTTATTGTTATGATGCCTTTGGTTGCTGGCCTTGGCCTCGAGAGGGTAGCAACAAAAATGGGGGAATACAAATGGAAACTCTACAAGCCTGAAATAAATGCCTGCCCTGAGAGTGCAGGGAAGCAGGGTTTAATAGGAGACAGCAGCTGTACAGCACAGGCTGGGCACGCTGCCCTGTCCCCTGGGGTGGCACCCAGCACATCTGCCCCAGCCCCCAGGCAGCCTGGACCCCTCACTGGGGCTTCATTTTCATTTTTAAAAGGGTTTTGGGAAGCAAGGAGGCACTGTGTCAACAGCATGAGAGCTGGCATTAATCAAGGGCAATAGCACGGTCTCCTTGCATTAAAAAACACATATTAGCATTTTTAATATTAATCAGGGTAAACAAGAAAGACACTTCTATAAAAATTAATTGGGAAGCTCCTTTGCTTAGAGGACACTAATGAATTTATATCACATCTTGGGGCTGTGAAGCATTCCTGCAGCCAAGGCTCATTCACTGGGCTGCTCCTGGCATCCTTGTGCTGGCCACAGGATGAGCAGTGCTCAGACCCATGGTCAGCCTAAGGATTCCTCCTTCCCTGTGTGCTCCTGGCACCTGGCAGGCAGGAAAGCCCAGGAAAGCACAAGAGGCTGGTAGGACAAAGTCCTCTGCTGGCCCCCACCAGCTGCTGGAGCGTTTGGAATGGCAGAAAACACCAGCTTTGTGCTTGGATGTGTGTTTGTAGCACAAAGGGTGTTGGGTGGCCCCAGGGCCAGCTCATCCCCCACATCCCTGCACTGCTCCACTGAGCCATGTGCTCTTCCCAGAGGATTCTCAGCCCTGCTCCCTCCAGAGCAGCTGGGGGCTGCTGCCAGGCACAGCAGGCGTGTGGGGAAACAGCCAGGCTGATCTAATAAGGTCAGATGGGAGAAGAAGAGCATTAGCAGGGCCTGCTCTGACTCTGCCCCAGTAAATCCCTTGTTTGCTGGTCCCTGGTGGATGCAGGCAGCCACGCTGGAGAGTTTCTTAGCTGCACTTGATGTTAATGAAAGCAGGAGCCACACAGAGAGCTCCTTCCTGGCCCCAGCTGGTTTTGGGGCTGTGCCTGCCCCCTCCTCCTGCTCACCCTCCCAGTGCCCAGGGAGCCACAGGGGTGGCTTTCCCCAGCTGCTGCATTCCCTCTGTGCAGGTTCTAGCTGTAGGCAGGGGTATTTCTGGGTGGGTAAAGGGCTCTCCAGCCCTTTGGAAGGAAGCAAACCAGCAGGACCGATGCAGACACCACGATCCACCCTGGGATATCAGGTGGCACAGCTGCCAGTGAAGGTGACAGCTCCTTGGCTGAGTGGGACATGGTCACCTCATGGCTGGGGGATGATGCTGGGGCTGGCAGAGCCATTGGGAAGCACAAATCCCATCGGGACAGGAGCTGGGGCTGGGCCAGGCACCCCCAGCCTGGCCAGGAGCTGTCATGGGAGGCTGTGTGCTCACAGCAGGGTGCACACCTGTGTTCCCCCTGCCTCCATGCCAGAGCAGCAGGGGAACAGCACACTTTAGGGCTAGGAACAGGATCTGGCCATGGCTGAGGGCTGGGACACAGCTGATGGAGGGGCTGCAAGGATGCTCCCAGCCTGGAGAGACAAGCAGGGCTTGGGCTGGGAGCTGAGGAGCAGCAGCAGTGTCAGACTGCTCCTGGAGGAGGCTGAGGGTCAGAGGAGAGGGAGTGAACCATCCCACGGAGCTGCACCACACACACCGACTGCTAGCAGCTCATACTCCAGCAGGAGCTGGTGCAGCAGTCCCACAGGGAGCCCAGAACACTCCAGGCTGGAAATCACTGCTCTCAGCAGCTCTTGTTTGTGAGGGTGGGTTGCAGCCCTTGTTTAGCAGCAGGCAGGAGCGGTGGCTCGCAAGGGGAGCCTCCTGCTCTCACTGCTAGCTAAGTGATGCTCAGTTATTTGGGCAGGAACACTTCCAGCCACGCAGTGTGAGCCACGGTTATCAGCCAATTAAGTATTTATGGCCAATTCCATTTTCCCTACTGCAAGCACCACTTACATTGGAGCCATGGGTTAAACTGTGCTCTCCTACAAACACCCACCAGAGCCTGCACACACACACACAGGTCCTGTAAAAACTTCTCTGAAGGCTCTGCTGGAAAGCAATCCATCAGCAGAGTGTGGTTTAAAGACTGCAGCAGTATCTCAGGCTGCCTGCAGTGAAGCACCAGCAGAGCATGAAGCAAAAAGCCAGGAGGGTTGGCTGTGGTGGGGGCTTCACGTGGCCAGGCTGTGCTGTCACCTGTCACCAAGTGAACATCTGGGTCAGCTCTTCCCTGCCTCACCCTGCCAGTGAGGTGTCTTGGTTTGAAAGACAGGTGTCTGCTAAGAAAGGCAGAAGCCTCTCTGGAAATGGACAATGTAAACTCCCTCCCTCCAAATTATTATAATTTTGAAATTAAAGGGCTCTCAGGCAAAGATATGGGAATTAGGAATAACAGTTCTTTACCACGAAAATTGAAATAGAAATACAGTAATACAAAGAAACCCCCAAACCCAAAGTACTGCCAGAGTCAGAATCCAAGCTGACACCTGTCAGTCAGTCAGGGTGTTGGCAGCAGTGCCATTCAATGGTGGCTGCATCCTCCTGCAGTGGCAGATGTGGTTCAGCTGGAGCAGTGCTCCTGTAGAAGGTGCAGTTTCCTCTGAAGGTGCAGGGATGATGTGGAAAGGTCTGGCTTTCCTCTGGAATCCAGTGGAAAGAAGGTGCCTTGGTGTCCAAAATGTCAGTTTTTATCTGGGTAGGAAAGGCTTGGCTGCTCCCCCTGGCTGGAGCATCTCCCAGTGGGATGATGGAATTTTATCAGCCATGCAGTGGGCACTGAATGGCCCATTAACAGGAGATATCTCCTGGAGGGAGGATGGGCTGTGGAAAAGATAAAGAGCACTGCCCCAGCTGGTTTAACAGCTGGTGATAGAATAAAAACTTTTGGTCACATCTTGCATTGCAAGCCAAATACAGACACAGCAGTTTCTGACAAGCACGTGCTGCACCTCTGCCAGGTGCTGATGTATCCCTGCTTTCCTGCTTTCCCAGCACAGGCTCCTCTCTTTTCCAGCATCACTTAGTCCCCAGCTGGATCCAAACCCAATCCACAGCCCTCAGCATGCACCAACAAGGAGAACTGATTCCAGCAAAGCAGAAGGCACACCAAACCCTGCTGCCCAGCCCAGGTGTTCAGACAGCATCCCCACCAGCACCCCCCACTCACACACTCCCCCAGCCCACACCTGCCTGCTCTCCTCCACTCCATCAACACTCTCAGGGCAGACTCCTGCTTTCACAAGGAAATGTACAACCAGCACGGTGGTGTGGCAAAGGGCAAACCCCTTGGCAGCTCCTGCCTTTGTTTTCAGCCTGCAGTGGGCTGTTCACAGCACTCTCCAATTGCTGTGAAGTAATGCTGAACATTTCAGGAGCGTGCAGGAGCCCATGGATGGCACGTAGTGCTAGAGTCACCCTCCTCCTGTCACAGCATCTGCCACAGACCAACCAGGCACGTGGATGCTGGCTGTCACACTCTCCCAGGGCAGCCATCCCCCCTTCTGCAGCATCCTCAGCTGCTGACACAGGGCCAGGCCCCAGCAAGGAAAGGAAAATACCACGAATGCCATGGTAACGCCGTGAGGTGACAAACATCTCTTTGTTCCTAGGTTATACCACAGCCAGTGCCACGGGGGTCACTCAGCTCACTTGCTCTGCCCTCACTGCAGCTGGTGTTAATCCAGGGATATTTTCTTAAGCTTTTAAGGGGTGTTTATCATTCACCATCTCCCAGCAGCAGTGGAGAGACAGCTGATGGCTCACCCAGTTCATGAAGACTGCAGAGCTGTATTCCAGATGCCATATTGATATACCCCAAAAGTTGTCACCAGTCACCAAAGGCACGACCAGAGCTCAGCCCCTGTGTCTCCAGCTCCTGGGGAGCTGCTGTGATTTTTAAAAGAAAAATGATCCTCCAAAACTCACTGTGGGAGAGCAACAAGCCCATATAACATCTCCCGCTTCGTGCACTCAGAAGAGAGTCAAAGGAAAGAGGAGGCTGCAATATTTTATTTAAAACCACTGCCAGCTCAGAACAGACTGCTGACCTTCAACAGGAACTGCAGAGTAGCTGTTGTGGTTTAAGCTAATTGGTACCTGGAACAAAAGGCAATGCAAAACGGGTGCCAGCAGATAAATACAGTGCTTACCATGCTCTCAGCACGAGGTGTGCAGAGCCTGACACCGTGCCAGCACAGCACCCCTGCTGAAAAGCTGAACCCCCAGCTGCCCCAGCAGGTGATGGACATTGCAGGACAAGCAGCCCCAGCTCCAGCTCCAGCCCTCTGGCTCTCCTGGCAGCTCCCCCAGCACAGTGGCTTGTGCCACACAGGCTTCTGCCAGCCACCGTGGGCACTTCTGTACATCACACACACACTGGAGAGGCACGCTGAGCACTGCTGTTCTTGACATTCCACCTGAGAAAATACACTTCAGGGGCAAGGCGCTGCCAGCTGCAGTCCCTGCTGCAGTAGGCTGGATTCTGAAGGGTGACAGTGTGTGTGGTGACAAAGGGCTGATCCCAGGACATCAGTGTCCTGGTTTGAAAGACAGGTGTCTGCCAATAAAGGCAGAAGCTTCTCTTTGAAATACAGAATGTAAATTCCCTCCCTCCACATTATTATTATAATTTTGAAATTAAGGGGCTCTCAGGCAAAGATATGGGAATTAGGAATAACAGTTTGTCACTAGGAAAATTAAAATAGAAATGCAGTATTACAAAGAACAATCCCCAAACACTGCCAGAGTCAGAATCCAAGCTGACACCCGTCAGGCAGTCAGGGTGTTGGCAGCAGTGCCATTCAATGGTGGCTGCATCCTCCTGCAGTGGCAGATGTGGTTCAGCTGGAGCAGTGCTCCTGTAGAAGGTGCAGTTTCCTCTGAAGGTGCAGGGATGATGTGGAAAGGTCTGGCTTTCCTCTGGAATGCAGTGGGAAGAAGGTGCCTTGGTGTCCAAAATGTCAGTTTTTATCTGGGTAGGAAAGGCTTGGCTGCTCCCCCTGGCTGGAGCATCTCCCAGTGGGATGATGGAATTTTATCAGCCATGCAGTGGGACTGGATGGGCCAGCAGCAGATGATATCTTCCTGGAGGGAGGATGGGCTGTGGGAAAGATAAAGATGATTGCCCCAGCTGGTTTAAAGCTGGCCCATGAGCAGATAATATGTGCCAGGAGATCAGGGTCACTGCCCCACCCGGCTCAACAGATGGGGACAGAATGCACATTTCTGGCCACATCAACCCAACACAATCAGTCACCCCCAAGTGACTCCTGCCAATTTAACTGCACAGCAGGATAATAAATCCTGGCATCCAGCACTGAGCCAGCCCTGAGAAGCCCCAGCAGGGCAGGAGCTAGACCTGCACTTGAATCTGAGGGCCCTCACCATGCTTCAGAATATTTGCCTGCTCTTCTCTGCCCAATATCTCAGGAGAAGAAAAGGTTTTTTGGGGGCAACATTTTAAACCTAAATGTGATGCACTATGAAAATTTCTGTGTGTAAAAGCTAAAGGAGGATATAAAATGCTCAAAGAGAGAGAGACTTGTGCTGCCACTCTTATTAGTTCTGGGATATACTGCTTTGCTCCCATTCATGAATAATTTTCTGTGAAACCTGTGTCTGAATGAGTCCTCTCGCACATTAAATGTCAGCAGTCCCGGTGCCAACACCTGCCCAAAGCTGCACCAGCCTGGAACAGGTACCCTGCACCTGCAGAGATGGTTTGGAAAGCAGAGTGGTGTGGGTTGGCTTTGGAAAGCCTGGAGATTCTTCCTAGGAGCAGCAGCCTGGGGCCACCTGCCCCAGACAGGGATCCTGCCAGTCCCACAGGGCTTTTCTGCTGCAGGACTGGGTGTCACTCCCAGTGCCAGCTGCCAGCAGGAACACTGGTTGTGACTGACAGCCTTGCACAACACACACAAACATCCCTGCTCCCAGGGGCTGCTTCTCCAGACAAGAGAAATCCCACTGCTCACAGCAACTCACAAATGAAAAGCAGACTGGCTTATTTAAATATTATTTATTTCTCAAAGTGTACAACTAGAATATAAAAATATTCCTTGGTGAAAGCAAACCAGACAAGGGGAGGAAATTAAGGCCAAAGGAAAAGCATTTCACTCTTCCAAGGGAAGAAGCCTTCAGAGACAGAACTTGGAGACTTCTCAGGCTTGGAAGTTAAGGCTGTATTTCTGTACCACAGAAACTTCCAACAGCAGATCCATAAGTTATCCATCTCATTGTGACTCATAACCTGATGGAATGGGTTTCTAGTTTGCTCTCTTTGAGAACCCAATTACTCCAAGTGCATCACACCAGTAAATGAAATCAGTGCAGTGCTTTATTTATTATTGGGTATTTGTTTTTCTTTATTGTGACTACATTACAGCTGCCACAAATACTGCAAGCAGCTGAATTAAAACAACACACTTTCTTGAGCATTTCCAATCTCTCTAAGCCTTGGTATTTTTCATGTTCTCCAATACTTGGATTTTCCTGACTAATGAACTCTTCCAATTGCTGGGAAATATTGAATGCAATTAGTACTTCAATGCACAGCCTGAATGCTCGCCGTGCCTCGCAGCTGAGCACTGTAAAAGAGCCCAGTGCTTGGCAGAAGAACTAGAAATCCAGAAGATAAAAGGGAGATTTATGCACACTCCCAGCAAGGCCTAATGCAGAGTTTAATTGGCAAGGTTAGCAATAAAGGAGCTGCAGAGAGAGCACCGAGGTCGTGGCCCCAGTACAAGTTATGGTTCCCAGGCTAAAGAATTAGAAATTACATTCGGTTCCTCAGCTCTCACAACGTGACCAAGCCACTCCACTGCTTTGCTTCTCCCAGCCCAGGTTTCTCTCTTCAACTGGAGATACAAATCACTCCCTCCCAGCCCTCTGCTTGGTCTCTCTCTTCAAGGGGAGATACAAATCACTCCCTCCCAGCCCTCTGCAACCGCCTGCAGCCGGCGCCGGCACTGCTCCCGCAGCTGCTGCAGCTCTGCCTGCAGGCTGGCCTCCCTGCCCTGCAGCTCCCTGATCACCTCTGCAGCGCCCACAGCTGGCACAGCCTCCTTGGGCACACACCCAGCAGTGCCCCTCTGCCTGCCAGGGTGTTTGCTCCTCAGCACCAGCCTGCATGAACCGTGCATCTTGCTCTTCGGAGCACCAAGGCATGGGAGAGCTCTCAGCTTCAGTTCAACACTCTCCTGAATCTTCCCAGCAGTGGCAGAGAACCTCTCCTTCTGTAGTTCTTCTGCTGCTGCCACCTGTAGAGGGAAGAAAAATAACAGGAAGGGAAGAGTGCATTTCTGTGAAAGAAATCCTCCCCCAACAACACAAAACATCATGTTTGGACTAGGACGTCCCAAAAAGAAGAGCTGGCTGTGAGCATGAGCTCAAGAGTGTGGCAGTGCAAAACTGAATGAAGCTAAGATGTGCTTTCAACCAGGCACCTCGGTGCCCAGAGAGCTGCCTGGAGTCATTGCTTTGCAGATCCCCAGTCCTGCATTCCCTCCAGGATGGTTTGCACACAAACTTCCCTCGCCCTGGGGAGGGGTGGGTTGGCTTCAGAGCAAAACACAGGCAGCAAAAAGGGAGACCCACAGAGTGACCTTCTCTTTATGCCACCAGGGTGTCACAGCAGATTAATTGCCTCGTGAATAACAGCATTATTTCAGTTTGCAAACGCTTTCTTCACTTGGCAGTGCTGAAATGCAGGGGTGACAACTGCAAGTGAGCAATTCCTTAATTCTCACTTCTCATTATGGGGTAACAATTAGGAAAAAGAAAATAATGGAGCAAAGTCAAACAGAGGCCAAGACTAAAATGAGTACCAGGCATCACACTTTCACTGAAGACAGACCCTATAAAATAAAAGCTTTTCCTGTGACAGCATCACAGTCTGGATTATAAAAGCAATTGTATATACTGGGATTTTTCCAAAGCGTTTGATTTAATGTTCTCTAACAATTTGATCTGAAGAACTTGCAAGATGGTAACTGCCTTGCCAATTTTACTAGTGGATTAAATATGAATCCAGTGACTCATCTAAAATGCACTTGTCAGTGGGGAAACATCTGTAAAAGAGGCACCCTGCTAAGGCCTTCAGGGAAATGGTTCTTGGCCCAATGGGATTTTCTGTCTCTGCTATGGCAAAAAGCTGCCAAATCCACTCAGTCAAAGAGCAGCAAAGTTTCCCAAAAGCAATGCTGCCTCTGCAACCTGCACAAATCCCAGAGCTCTCCTGAGACTGGTGTGCAGTTCTGGAGTTTGTGCCTCAAAAAAACCACAGGGAAACAGAGAGTAGGATTCACAGGCAGGTTACCCACAATGACCCACAGCACAGAAAACAAACCTCAGAGTATGGAACTTGGAGAGTGCAAAATATTCCATTCATGGAGACAGACACAGTTTGTTTTACTTCCTAAAATGAAGTGGGGAAAAAAAGGTGGCAAAGATCAGACTTTGCTGACAAAGCCATAAGAAGATCAAATGGATGAAAATTCAAGTTAAGATATTCAGCTCCAGAGTAAGACATTGTTTCCTGCTGTGAGGATAATGAACCATGAAATGCTTCACTGCAGCTCCAGGGATGAATCCTTTGGCCAAAGCTCAGCTCAGGTCAAGCTCAGTGCTAATGATACCCCTTCCAGCCTTGAAACTGCTCAATCCCCTCCCTTCCCTGCCTGTGGGTGAAGCTCAGCAGCTCCTCGGGGTTTGAAATGTGCAGATCTGCATTAAGATATCGGTGCCTCACGCATCAGGGCTTTGACAAGTTCCTGTAAAGTCAGGGATGTTCTGGCAGCTCTCTGAAGCACCAGAGATCAGGCAGAGCACAAAGCAGCCCCAGCTGCAAGGACAAGAGTTCTAAGGTAGCAAAGCACCTGCAGCATTTCCCACTGCCAAGCTCCAGCTGCTCAGGGTCAGACCAGCTGCTGTCTGGGAGGAAAAAGGGGTTTTTATCCCCCAGATCAGGGGGGGAAGGTTTATTACTGCAACAATGCAGCAGGGTGTGACAGGCAGGGGATCAGCCTGCACTGTGACAGTGATCACTGCAGGTGTGAGGGCTGCAGTCACACTGAATTCCTGAAGTGACACCAGCTTCACCAGGGCTCCACTCACTCATCCCACATCTTCCTCCAGAATATCTCCATGAGTCTTGCAGCCAAGTAATTAATCCTCTCCATACTCTCCTGATGAGTTCTTCTCACCCCTCAGCCTCCGCTTAAAGGAGATTAAGAAAATCAATCAAATCAGAAAAGGAGTAAATTTCTGTGAATTTTTACTAACACATTAAAGTCTTTATCAATGCAGAACCATCTGTTAAAGGAGACCTCTGCTGATTAAGGCATTTGAAGAGAGAATTGAAGCTGAGAGAAGTCTATCTTTGTCCTTGTCCAAGAACCAGGGGTCCCTCTTTATCATAATCCCCAAGGAATCCCAGGGACATCTCCTGCTGTTGGCTGTAAGAATAACTGAGGTGCGATTCTCTAACACCACTTCAGAAGGAACAAAACTGAAAAAATAAATCCAATGTTATCTGCTCTCCCCACAGCCAATGAATAAGTGGAAAATGATGTTTGCACAAAGTGGATTTAACAGTGGAATCCAGGATGGCAAAAATTTCCCGTCAGTTACAAACAACAACATCAGTCAGCAAACAGAGCCCACAAGATGTTATTTATTTTTCACATTAAACTCCAGCAGAAGCACAGTAAGGCTGTATAAAAGCATTCTTAATGAAACATAGGTTTTCATACCCTCCACTAGTCAAAACTGGAGAATTTTATTATCCATTAAGCAAGGCACATGATGGAGGAGCAGCATGCTCCTCTCAGCACTGAGTGCATCCAGTTCTAACCCACAGCAACAGCAGGGGTAGGATTTGGGAAGCAGGAGCAGCTGTAAGGACAAGGACAACAGCCCCACAGCCAGGAAAACAGAAGTGGAACAGAACCTACCCCCACATGCTATCCTCTATAAAGAGGACCAGTATTTCCTGGGATAACACTAGATAAACTTAGGAGGGGAAATTTTTAAAATTGTAAATATTAAATAAGATAACAAGTTCAGCAAAGCACTGTTCATTTCCTATCAGCACAATTTGGAATTGGAAAGCTAACTCCAGTTCTGTTCTTCTTGGAAGGCTCTGAAAACATATGTATGGCCACAAATAGTCCTGTTGCAGTTTATAAATTTCAACTGCTAAAAATCTCCAAGGGTTACCTTCAAGCAATATCCTTTACTCCTCACATCCTGAACGCTTGTGAAAATACTCAATAATCTCCTCCTGTATGGTTAATTGATGCTCTTTAACAGCTTGCTGTCTCCCATTAGTCAGCACACAACGATTATTCTACTCTGCAAAACAATCTCAATAGACCACTTTGTATTAAACAAACATATTGTAAAAGATTAGGAGCCTCAGCATTTTGTGCCTGCCCATTTCTATCCCACAGCTCAGCCTTTCAGCCTCAATCTACCAGCTGGAATTTGAATTCCCAATTAGGTGTGTAGTGCTGTCTGAAAGCTGCTGCACATCCTCTCCAAATAACTACGACAACATGATCATCATCTTCTCCACTTGCACAGAACAATCCTCATCCCAAAGGGACCTGGAGCACTTTGAGAAGTTCCACTCCAAGCACAGAGGGGATCAGCACCTTCAAGCTGGCACACATCCTGCTCTGCAGTGGGTAAAGTTCTCCCTTCCCAGCTCTTCATTCCACGGCTGCTCTTTGGGACAGGACAGTGGCCAAACTGCCCTGAGTGTGCCCAGGTGTTTTCCTCTGGGTAACTTCAGCATTCAGAAGGCATTAGGAACCAAGAGCTAAGGGGAAAACTGCAGTAACTCCCATGTTCTAAGAAGAAGCCAGAAAAGGATGAGCCCAGTACAAAGCTGGGAAGGGGAAGATCCCAAGGGAAGGCACTCCAAACACTAAACTGAGCAGGCAGCTTGGTTAATCCAGCATGGTGGATTAACTCTTGCACCAATGCACACAAGAGGCTTTGAGCCTGCAAACAACATGATTAACTCCCCCAGCACCTCCCCAGCCCAGCCTTCTCTGGAGTGTCTTCCAACCAAAGGTAGCTGCCCAAATGAAAGAACAGCCATACCAGCTCACCTATTTTCAGTCCTGTGAACCCTCTAGCTTTGATTAAAGCTGGTAACAATGACTTCAGTGGGCAAATCGTGGCATATTTTGAGTAAGATACCTTCCAATTTCTCTGCATGTTCCACAGCTTTGAGGCCAGAATGGTGTTACCCACACTCACCTCCCTGACCATGTGCCAATTTGCCACAGTCTTTCTGCTTCCATCAATGCTTAGATGCCCCACACACTCAGCTCACTTGATTCCTCCTCAAAAGGAGACTTTCCTCAGCTCCCTGACATTTGCCTGCACCTTTCTGGTGATGATCTTCCCAGAACCCTGTGCTTCATTCCATAGGGGTCATGCCACAGAAGCTGAGCTCTCTCCCCTTTTTCATAACTCACTGATAAAGTGTGCAGTAAAAAACACAAACTAGTTCTTTTTCTGCTGCACAGCAAAAAACGTGAATTTATTCAGGGAGAATGTAACCAACACGCAAGACATCCCAAAGAGATGCTAAGAGATCTAGATAACCCCATCATGTTGCTGAAATCATTCCCAGTAATGGCCTAGCTGAAGTGACAATCTCCCAAATGCTGCAAGTCAACATTTCAGCTTGTTAAACCTTCACATGGCAGCCTGAAAGACTCGAGTTGCATCCTTGAAGGAAGCCACTAGCTAGAGGTGAAGGTTTAAAAAGCAGCAGTGGGGAAAGATCCAAACTTCCACTTCCAGGAAGAGGAGGGGGAATCACAGGGGCATTTCCATTTCATGATTGTATTGCTGCCAGCTCCAACCAAACAAATGGCTGGAATTTCTTCTGAAGTGGATGATAAAGACCAGAATCATGTCATTATTTTTAAATCACAATCTCTTCATGTTATTCCAGAATTTGTGCAGAAACAGCTAGAACAGCATTGTTCAGAAAAACACACTGCACAAGCCTAGGAATGGCACATTTTCTCTCAGTTCTATCTGTCCACTCCTCCTCTCATATTTCCCTTAGGAACAGGGAGAAGATCCCATAAGCATAGAGGATGAAATACAAATTATCCTTGCCAAGCTGCACAGATACTACAAACTGTGATGACTGCCTCTGCCAAAAACCACAATGAGCCTGGGAGCCTCCTTTGTGCTCCCAGACACAAGGAACAAACAGAAAAATCTCAGATCTTGTCTTTTGGGGTTGGGCAGTGAAAGGAAATTAGGAAATATAAACAGACACAATACCCAAGCCACCAAGCCATGCTCCTTTGCCATCAGGGCATAATAACCCAACACATTTCAGTACAAACAGTCTATAAAGCAGCATTATTTATATCTTGTGTTGCCTCACAGATCAGTTTTTCCACTGCCACCCCCCAAGAAGTGCCTTGCAGAGCTGCAATCCCAGCTGACAGCCTACCTGGGATACGGAAAAAGGGATAAACAAGGATTTGCAGACTTCTTTTCAGCAAGTCCTCCTTTTCAGCACTGATAAAACAGCACCAAGTACAAAAGGAAGGAGCAAAAGGAAGCAATAAGCAGAAGTACCAATGACATAGGGGGAAGAGCAGAGTCCACTCTAAGCACAAGAGAAATATCTGTAAATATGACAAGAAAGTAGGAGATAACCAAAAGAGCCAGGGGGATCCCAGGATTCCCACCCACAAGCCCTTGGTGCTCCTGTACAAGGATTTCCTCACTCATTCTGCATTGCTGCCCACAGAGCAGCCAGGAAAAGCAGCACCCAAAGAGGTGCAAACCAAGCACAGTTTGTCCCAAATATCATCAGAGACAGCAGGAACTGAACATGCCAGCACTGCTTCTCCTGGTACAGAACAAAAATCAGCAACCCAAGAGGCCTGTGTGGCCCCAAAGACATAAAACCAAAGCTTTTTTCACACATAAATAGGGTGAGGGCTTTGGCTGCTTTAACAATAAACAATAATTTGGCTGGGGCAGCAGTTTCTTTTAAGAAAAATGTTTGCTTTTTTTGTTTTCTTGTTTTTAACAATGATGGTTGAGATTATGACAGCTTTCCTTAGCTGTGGACAGTGACCCATGCAGCTTCAGAGGAGCAGGGAGAGGCACTATTCCAATGGATGCTGTGAATGCATAATTGACAGAAAAATCAAATCTTGCAGCTCCTACTGCTGGGAAAAATCACAGAGCAGGGGGGACAGGACCCTGCAGAGCCCATGAAGTTCGAGCATTTACTGGGAAGGAAAATCAGGCCCCCAACCTTCAGAAAATAATCTAAAGGCATCTGCTGCTTATATACAAAAGCCCACAAGTTAAAGCAAAAGCAATATCTGAAATCAGCTGTTCTGGGAACACTACAGCACTGAGTAAGCAGGTGTTTTATTATTAAAAAAAACACCTTACCCTAATTTCAAATTCATGTCTTATAGTAACTTGCCCAAATGTAATTTCAAGCCTGTAAGAAAGTTACAGAGTTAGTCCTGCAGCTCTATAAGCCTTGTCTCATTGAATCAAGCTTCTCTGCTGTCAGCTTTCAAGGGTTTTAATTTTCTGCTGCAATTTCTACACACTCAAGACTAACCAGTTTAAAGAGCTAGAAACCATCACTTTCTATTTTAATAGCTGAAGACTTCCCACACTGTCCTGCCTAAATGAGGTTTCTTTCTTCTCGTGAGAACATTGATTGTACACAAAGAGACTTGAAATAGCCCATTTAATGCCAGTTTTCAAACATTTGAGGATTAAAGTCATAATAAACTGTTGGAATAGTCTAACCTATCACAAAGCACAGGCTACAGTCTCTCACCTGGTAATTTCTGCAATGTTCTGCTACATTTTGGCAAACTAGAAACATATAGTTTTGGGTTTCTAAACACAGACTCCAGCAGATGAAAATACTACCCTATCACTGCCCTACCCCTGCAGTGAAATGCAATTCTGGTTCAAAACACGTCCCTTTTCAGCAAGTTCCACCCCAGCCCCTGGGTCTGCTCACACCATCCTTCATCTAAAGTCTAACACTCTCAAAATTCCACTTCTGCCTAGGATTTTGCAGAACGTGGTCCAGTTATGAACCTTGCCTTGGTTAAATCACACTCTTCTCACCTCCCAAAAAGCCAGACCAAATTAATCCCTTTATTACCCTTCTGTTAATCCTTTCCAACCATTTTTTTCAAGCACTTCCCACCTGTGGTGGTGGTGTAAGCGGGGCCAACACATTTCATTAAACTCTGAATTGTGATCTGTGTCTTATCTGCCCTCCAATGACCAGTGGCAGACAGCAACACTTAGTTTCCAATAACCTAACAACTTTTCCATGACCCATTACCCTCTATTCCCACAGGCCAGAAAATGGGAAGGTTTTATCAAAACCTTTATCAAAATCAAGCTGACCTGTGGCACAGGACTTGGTACTTCTCACTAAACCCAACCCCAGCAACAGGAAGAAACTTAAATTATGTCTTTTGGTTTAACAATAATTACAGCAGCTAAAGCAAAATGTCACCTTAATATAATCACTAATTTGTAACACTTGTTATTAGCTCAGCAGGAGGAAAACCTCAGTCCTCTGGAACTGGTGGTGAATAAATGAAAGGGGTGATCCCAAAGTAACATTCACAGGGGCATTATCTGTCCCATAAACTATGCAGATATTTTGGAAGAGCTGTAAAGCTGAGCTATAGCAACTGACAGAAGATGTAATTATACAAGCAGCTGCATTCCAAATTTTGCTGGGATCTGCAATTTCCTGCAATTAGGGAGGAATGTATGCATCTCCAATCTTATGCATTTTAAAGCAAGACATTCAGCATCAGAATGCTGGCTCCTGGTGCACCTACTGCTATTCCAAAACAATCTGACAGGGAAGCCAGGCAGAAGCTGGTTACCTATCTTATCTAGGAACAGATCTGATAACTAAAAATACAGTTTTAATACCCAGAACACCCTGAGCTGCATCTGAGAAGAGCTGGCACTGCTCCTCCCTGCTTCAATTAAACATCAGATACTGCAGAGCACTTCCTAAGCCTTCAGATCAGCATCCACACTGCTCTGATGGAGAGATGGTGAGGAAGCACAGCAATGGAAAGCTAGATGCTAATTAAAGCATTTGACTCAGATAATTTCATAACAAGAGTGACCTGATCTTGTTGAGATGGAGAACATAATTTCTTGGGGTTTGCTTGGTTTGTTTTGGGAGCTTTTCACTTTGTTTTTTCTTTAAGATAATCCAATAGCTCTGTAGTTAAGACTCACGTCTCTAAATTCATTAACAGGAGTCAAAGGAAAGAATTGAAGTCAATTTAGCTTAAGATAAAGGGAAAGGATACAGGACTAAGAAAAGAGAACAACATTAATATTTTTCAGGGTCTCCACCAGAATACAAAGACCCCTCCAAACAGCAATACCAGGGCACACAACTGATAAAAGCAGTGCTTGTGGCTGAGTCACCAAGAGATTTAAAAGACATACAGATGTGGCACTAAGTGACACAGTTTAGGGCTGGATTTGTCAGTGACTCCATGATCTTGGCAGGTTCTTCCCAATCTAAATGATTCTATGATTCCATGGTTCTGTTCCATAGTATTTTCTGTGCTCTCCATTTCTGATTTTTGGCATGTGTAACTTGCTTCCCAGTTACTTTTGAGGAGAACAACTGAAACCAAAGGAAAAAACCAAACAGGAGTCGAAAATGTAATTATACCACTGCAGATCCAGACAAGGACAGGTCTTAAAACAATAAAATGTCTTCAAAGAAATTTCTGCACCACCTCTGCTCACCTGAAGAGGATGCCAGCACAAAAAGAGCAGACAGGAAACTCCAGCAAGGGCATCCCAGCTGAGCAGAATCCCTGTGCACTCACATCTTGTGCACCTGAGCCCTGCAGGCATTCCCAGTCTTCATCCCTGTTTTATTGTGTGCTTTAACTGTGAGAGTCTAAGTGCTCCACTTACTTCCTAAAGATGTGCAAGCCTGACCCTGGGGACAGTCTCTGCCCTGAGGAGTGCCACAGCTCCAAGCAGGACCAGCAAACTTCCAGATTCTTTACAGCACTGCAAGGAGACACAGTCCAGATTCTGAAAGTTCATCTGCCACCCAATTCTGAATGCACATCACAGGAAATAAGAGAACAAAACCTCTATTTTCTTCTCTGAATTAGAAATCTTGAGCATTTTACAGTGATTTTAAAAGTTCCATTTTACCATTCCAGCCTTTCATTATGCATTTCTTTTTAACCACAGTTTTATCTCTGGACTTCCCCAAATCCTTGAATTCAATTAGAAGATCACACAAATTAAAGCAGGAATAGGCACATACTGAAAATATATGATATGAAAACCAGAATATGTCAGTGTAAGTAATTCAGACACTTGCAAAAAGGCTGCAGAGCTACTCTGAAAAAGACCCTGACAACTACAAATTACAAAGGAAGGCAACAGACAAGTATTGCTTTGGATAATAAATTGCTCACTTACTTTTCAATTTGTTCTACCAAACTTTTATCTTGGGCAGCAGAGACAAACACTGATGATAGATCATCTCAGATCTAAGTGGCCTGCAGAGGCTTGGAGGGTCCCACTTTGCTTTTAGAACACTTTCATCACTGCACAACATGAAAGTAGGCACTTCAGAAGGAGTGCTGCTTGTGCCTTGCACTTATATCATCCTGCTTCCAGAGAACAGGATGTGAAACTTGAAATTCAAGCAATGGGGTCCTTGAATGGACAGCAAACAAAAGCAGTGTTGGTACAAACCACTCCTGAAACAGAGATGAGAGGAAGTCATCACCTAGTCATACAAACTTTCAGAAAAGGGTTTTTTTTTCTTCCCCAAGAATTACAAATGAAAAAGAAAAGCCCAGGGAGTTTCTTCAACCCCCAAAGTGGTTTTGTTTCCAGCTGGAAAATGCTCCCTTGTCCCTTCCAGGGGCTTTGCATGATCACCTCAGCAGCCAGCCCTGCAGCTCCCATCCTATCCCAGCTTTTGGGGAAGGCAGGACCCTGCATCCAGAGCAGTCAAGGTCATTCCAGCAACACAGCTCTGGCACAGGAAAAGGAACTTGAACTCCCAAGGGGAGATTTTCTACAGAAAACACTTTCAGGGGTTGAGTGCAGGCATTTTCTGAAGGCAGGACTCTCACAGTGTGTTCAGCAGGGTTTATTATCTCAGTCTGAGGGTGAGGAGCAGCTGCAGGGGGATGACTCTGACAGCCTGCAAAGGGACACCATCAAACAGCTCTCAGGGCTCAGAGAGAGCCAGGAAAATGAAGAAAAAATGGGGAATTTGGAACTCAGAAGAGTACTAAGGCTTTATTTAGATGCATTTCTGGCTGCAGAGAAGACATGTGACAACACTAAATTACAGATGTACTTTTATGTCCTCTCTTCCACGAGCACAGGGGACAAAGACACAAACAAGGTGGATACTTTCTTCTCTTATGATCAAGTACCCTTGATTTCAGGCAGGCAACTGAGAGAACAAGGCCAAGGCTTCAAGAAAAAAGGAAACAAAGCTAAGCTTTGAGCGCCTGGATGCAAAGAATCCTTCTGAAAGCACCTCTGTCAACTCACCAAGAACAAACACAAAAAAAACCAAAAACCCAAAGCAGTGCTGCAAAGCACTCTGCAAAGCCAGCCTGGCACCTCCTGGAAGCTCCTGTCCCCAAAATCCACTCTGCAAGGGGCAGTACAACACACTCATAGTGCTTCAGGTACCCAAAACAGCCTCTGCCAGCCAGAACGAGCTGGGACCTGCTGGATTCCAGAAATCTGGGTTTTAAGCCTGCTGTGCTTTCTGGCACTGACCCCCTGAGAACACTGCTTTTGATCTGAAGCCCTGGAGAAGGCTTCCAAATTTAAGTGATAAAGTCACAGGTGTGTAGTTAAATAGGAGTGTGGAATTTCACATGGTGAAGGGTTTAAGATTTGAGGCTTTTATAATATAGTAACAGGTATGGGACAAGATGGAGGGTTTTGAGTTAGTGTCTCTTTTCTATGTTCATCTTCCTTCTTCTTCATGATTTCAGGTAGCAATTTCTGCTTAGACAGTTAATATTGCAGTAAAGGTGATGGAAGTTATTGGGTCAAATATATAAATAATATAGGTATTATTTCTCTATTGTTTAGCATCTGAGCCCTGCAGACATTCCCAGTCTTCTTCCCTGTTTTATTGTGTGCTTTAACTGTGAGAGCCTAAGTGCTACACTTATTTCTTAAAAATGCACTAAAACATTTACAGTGGCTACAAAACACATTCTCTCCTTGCAATGGGGGTTTTTTTTACACTTCATCATTAAATAAAGCTCATCTGAAATTTACTGGGAGTATAATTCTCCAGCTGCATTTATTACATGTTTCATTGCCTTGGTCAGTATCCAACATGTTCGTAAATAATGCAAGTAAAATATTAACACTGGTTATTTATGGTGCTTGAACTGATCCTGTCACCTGAGCAAACATTCTGCATTTTGGCAAAGGGAGGGGAAAGCATTATCTTCTGGGAAGAAAGAAAAACTTTTCACCCACGCTTCCTTCAAACCCCCTCTGTGCTCTGCACACAGAGCAGGAGACAGCACTCGAGTTTTTAATGTTCCTCTCCTCCCTAAGGAGCTGCAGTCTTTTAGCCTACATAAGCCCCATGAAAAATGTCAGGCTGGGTGATTTATTTCCAGTTATGCTTTTTGTGTGTGTTTGAAATCAGTTTGCTGATTTAGCCACTGGCACACAGAGAGCCTCTGTGTCTCACACAGCTCGTCACTCCCTCAGCAATCTGCACAAAAAAGTTGCATCTGCAAACGAAGAACAAACATCTTTCCAACCCTTTGTATGCTGCAAGCTTCAAGCCTGGCCAGCCTACACAGAGCTCTCAGAGACAAGCAAGAGTCTTTCAATCAGTCTTGCAGAATGTACAGTAACTTTCACATGCACACCAGCCCTAAACCAGGCTAATTTGGGACTTCAGATTTGAGATCCTGCTGCCAAAAGGAGACCCAGGTGCACAGGTGTGGTTCCTTTTCTCCTTCCATCCCAAAAAGGAATCCATCCACAATCACCTTCATCTCCACAGGCACTCACCAGAAACAAGCAGAGCCTCGGATCTCCTGCCAGGAATATTGATGAGTGAGGAAACAAACCAATGCAAGAAAATCCAAGAGAAAGAGTGAATGTAAAGATCAGTATTTACTTCCTGCTGTTTCTAGTAGCCTAAATCTGCAATTGCACCAGCAGCAGATTTAATCCTGCACTTAACTAAGCAGGAACTGCCCATGAGAGGCAGCAGACTTGTCCCTCCTTGCCATCCTCCCTTTGATGGATGTTTTGCTTCACCTCTGTGGGTTCTCCTCCCTATCCAGGCATCTGGGCCCAGCCAACCATGCACTTCCAAAAGCTGCTCTTGTGGTCTTGCTAGTTCTTCAATTCCTTCTCGCATGAGGAGCTCCACTGACAGCTGCTCAGGGCTCCAGATGGAGGTTTGCAAACACAGAGTGCAGCACAGAAGCGTTCTGGGACCAGGAAAGGGAATGTGCTGACTGAGGAAATGCACCAGCACTGAACCATTCCCCAGCACTCCTCCACTTCCTCCAGCCCGGACAGCACAGATAATTAACTGCTGGCTACACTAACATCTTCATATTAGCAAAGAGCCCAGGCAACTAGAATGAGCAGCAGCAACAGCAAAGATGAGATGGGAACAGTGTGCTCACAAAAAAAAACAGGGGAAAAAAAAATGAGGGGTTTTGACAAACCTTGTAGAGTTCTTTTCAGTGAGAGCTCAGCTGTAGCTTTGCCCACAAATCTCTGGTTTAAGGCAGAGGAAACACAACTCAGCCCTGCATCAGTGCAGGAAGGACTCAGCCCACCAGGAGCCAGCCCCATCCATGCCCCTCACCATTCCCATGCTGCAGAAAGCAACAAGACTTCATCTTTTCCTAGCAGTGGCTACTAGGGACCCACAGCTCCTCACCAATCATTGAAGCATAAAGAAAAACTTTGCAAGTGCATTTTTGTGAGTAGATAAAATTCAACTCAATCTTGCTAAGAGCAACAAAAAAACCCCAACCACAAACAGGAGGATGTAGGACCATGTTCCAGCATCAGCTTCTGGAGCTGCTTCCCTAACCCAAGTATTGAAACCTTAAATCAAAATGAATCAAAACCCAATAAGTCTTTTATAAATGTAAGGACCTTAGAAGAAATATCTCTCTTGCAGACTCTCCAAGGTCTCTGGCAGTGTGCTGTGATGAGCTGGCAATATCAAAATGTTTATGTGAACCACAGAACTCTGGGGATGGAGGGAAAGTGCCTCCGTGTTTCATTCCCCACCACCTTCACCTGCATCCCACTCTGCCCAGGAAGAGAAAACAAAACATCCCTGTCCCTAACATGCCATGAATTTGGAGAGCATCTCTTCTGGGCAGCCCTGCATCCTCCCATCCCTACCCAGGAGACAGCTGCAAGGGTTTGGGATTACTGAATGGAGGGGAGGAGATGGATCAGGGGAAGAATACAGAAAGACAAAATGTAGGTTTCAGTGCTCTCCCACTGTGGATGATGGGGGTCTGGTCCATAATCAGGGTCAGGCACTGCAGTCTCACCTGTCTACTCAGACACACCAGCAGCCAAGCAGGGACAGCCACCAGGATCCCTGGGTGGAATTCTGCTGTAGAAAGAGCCTGCTCTAGCTCAGATTACAGCTCTAAGCCTTCCTGGTCTGTGCCCCAGAGAAGTATGCATGAGCAAGCTCCATCCCAATCACGCTGCCATCTCATCAAAGGAGTCTGGCTTGCTTGGAAATGCAAGAGAACACACAGGATCCCAGGACACAACATCCCGAGTTCCAACAAAAGCTGGGAATGGTACAAGCATCTAGGTGATGAAAACTGAAACAATTACCATGTGTTACCCTGCATCCCAGCTTGTGGATGCCAAATGTTTTAACACAGACTGAAATCAAATCCTCCCCTCTAACAGAGGAGCAGGTAACAGAATATTCAGAAAGGAAAAAGCAAACAAACAAGTTCACTTCTGGGATTAGGAGATTTCATCTTTTACAGTTAAGTTTGTTTCTGAGAGGAGAAATGTTCTTAAAGCTTAACCATTTCCCTCCCATTTTGATCATTCCCGGATCCCCAAAATGTCACCAAAGAAATGATTATTTGCCCAGTACTGCACAGAAAAGAGCAAAGCTAACAGAAAGCAAGCCCCATATTCAGATCACACCTCTGTCATATGCCTTTCCTCCTCCAAGATACTGAACACATTGCTGCCTAGAGATGGGTATCAGTTAACATGTCCTTAATCAGGGTTTCACAAATCACCCAAATCCCATGGCAGCATCCAAATGCCTTCTAGTGAATGTCCCTGAAAGGTTAAATCATTTCAGGGTCATTCCAAGCACATAACCAAAGAAACAGCTGGGGGTAGGCAAAACAAATAAAAGAAAACAAGGAAATGAAAAATGAAACAAAAGAAAATAAGCAAAATAATTCCCTTAATTTTAAGAGACTTGAGATGGGCAGTTTTAACCACCAGAATCACAATGTGCAAATGATCAAACTTGCAACGAATAGATTCATTGCCCCTGAGACATCATCCTGAACTGTAAGAAATGATGTTTAGTGCTGCAAAACCAAGCATCATGCCATGGCAATGACTTTAACACACCTGAAACACCTCTACACAGCCCAAAATAAAGAGATGGACCAATTGCAGGCTTTTCCCATTTATGTGAATAGATAAAACTATATGCCTAAATTATGTGTAAGGACTGACACTAATTTCATATTTTAAAGTTAGGTTCTGATAAGTGCAGAAAGAATGTTTTAGAATTGTGGATTTAGCTCAATGGATGATTTATGAATAAAAACTCCTGTACTGGAGTGAGAGAACACACACACACACGAAGAGGAAGAAGACAGAGACAAGAGAAGACAAGGAGGAGAAGAAGGAGAAGAAAAAGAAATGCCAGGCAGCTGCTGCTGCTGCTTGGGACTCTATGCCAGAAAGATTTAGCATGGACTTTAACACTGAACTCTTTGCCTTCAAAACTGATGCATTCATGCAATAAACAGCTTTACAGCAGCCAACCACTGCTCTGGTCTCTTTGAAGAGCCAGATTCCCAGCCAGGGTTTCTCTCTGCAGGAGCTGTGCTGTCTCTCCCCCAGCAGGGCATGTTCCATCACGTGCCCCCAGCGCTGTCCAGAACAGTTTCTCCCCAGTTGCCTGGCACAGACAGGAGCACTCTGTGGATTATCAGGTTCTTAGTCAAGTACAAGGCAGTGGACATAAGAGCTGTAATAAACTGTGCTGTCCCTCAGCTGGGCATGCCTGTAAGAGCCAAGATAATTTCCAGATGTCTCAGTATTGCCAGATACAAAGTTAGTGATAATGGCTTCGGCTACCGCTGTATCTCCTCTTTGCTTGATTAAAAAAATAATATAGAAGGAAAGATTTGATAAGCTTATTTCTCCAGGGGAAAGAAGAGGTCAGAAGCATACAATTGGTAGAGGAGCCTGCATTCAGCAAGCATCCTGGCTGTGGGAGAAAAAGGACAGACCACGGGAAGAAAGCATCACACGAGCAGCACTTTGCAAAGCAAGGCTTGGTATAAAGAGGATTGATGGAGAGTCATCTGACCCCAAGCATTCCAAAAAATGCTGTCATGCAGCATTACAAAACAATTCTGTTTCAGGGCATATGTAGAAGAGAAGGCATCTGTGGTAAACCAGCCTTTTAACAACACACTGAAGATGCACTCCATTTATCACAGTCACAAACTCATATAATGTCCAGAGGACCTCAGAAACACTGGAACATGGCCAACCATTATTCAAATCCATTCAAATCCAGTGCATCTATTGCAAAGAAGAAGTCATCAGTTAAATCTTTCTGGATTTAAACCTCAAATTTAAGTACTTTAAAAAAAAAATCAGTGTGATATTACGTAACACCTAACATCATTTAACAGCATATATATTGTTACATATAAGAGAACTCAGAGCATATCTTGCTTTAGAAATCATGCAGTGGAAATTTTATTTTTAGAATTCAAGCTCTGAGTTGTCCTGCAACAGTCATTCCCATTTTGCCCAGGAACAACCAAATGTGATGATTCTAGAGATGTGCCTAGTCCAGTACCCCTTCACTGACAGTGAGTGACAGTAAGTGCCCAGAGAAGACTCTAAGACAAATGTCAATACATGGATATACTTCCTCAGAATATTCCCCCAGCCTGCAATGATTTGTTCTCCCACTAACTCATAAGGTTGCAATTTGTATCTGCATATTTTATAGTCTTTGATGGATTTCAGCTTCCAAGAATGTGTACAGCAGATTTTAAATCCGTGTACACTGCTTATACCCACAGTGCCCTTGTGGGAAGAAGTTTTGTACTCTGTGTGAAGCAGCAGCTCCTTGTGCCTTCCCTGTCCAAATGATCCTAATTAGATCCTTGTGCTTAAGGTGGAAGAGAGCAATTAGCTCTCCACACACTTTTCCCATGCCAGATGCCTTTTGAACTCTTGGGCAAATACTTTTTGATCTAACAACCTGCCAGTTTCCATTTTGTCAGCTGATCTGCAATCCTGTCTACCAACACCCCAATCTAAAACCACTGAAAATTAAAAAAAAATCAAATACTCTGGGCTAAAAAAACCCTCTTGTGAGTTAAGACAGACACAAAGTGGTGATACAGCAATTTTATTACTGCTCTATCTGCCCCAGCTGTTTCTTTCACTTTTTCTCCATCCACAGGTTCTATAGATTCTCTGGTAGCCTTCTCTCCACTGCTGCCTGCAAAAAAATCACTGGTTTTTTATGCCTGTGTCCTCATTGTTCTCCTTGTGCCAGTATGGTGATACTCAGATTCACCTTCCACATCTGCATTACCATCTCCTTTATTTATGCCCCACCACAGCTCCCAGTGTCTCCCCATCCTTACACAGCAAATACCAGCACACTCCCTTCAGATCACCTGCTTTCCTCCACAGCCAGCCTCCCACAGCCAGTCTGTTCTGCCATCAAATCTTGTGCTCAGTCTCTTCCCTCGCTTCACAGGTTTCAAATTCCTCTTATTCCTTCCCCCATCAGACATTTCAAAGCCTCCTAATTCAACGAAAGTTGACAAGCTCTGGCCTCTTTCCCTGTAAATACTTTATTTTCTCACTGTAACCATTACTGCTGCATCCATCCCCTCTGGGGGCTGCCATGATTTCCTCCTCCTCTTCTCTTTTCTCCTCTCCTCTGCAGTGCCTATCCTTTGAAGCCTGCCCTTCCAAGAGAACACTTGTTTTGTTCCAGCACACAGATTTGTGTTTGAAAGAGCACTTGGGCATGCTGTGGGCATCAACACAGCTCTGGCACTGTGACTGCAGCAAGGGTGGCACAGGGAGCCTGCCCTAGGGCAAAGAGCTGAAAAATGCAGATCTCCAGTGCTCATGAGCAGCAGCCAGAGCCTTGCCTTACCTTCTCCCACCACGCAGCCCTTCGCTGAGCCACGAGCTGCTGCAGCTGCTCCTGGAGAGCCAGCAGCTCTCTGGATACTCTGTCCATTTGTCCAGCCAGCCTCTCAGCCCAGGGGCAGCAGGGGCTCACCTCTGGCAGCCTTCTCTTCTCCATGTGAGCATCCTGGGACTCACACATCCTGCCCTCTTCAGCCATATTATCCAACACGGTTTCCTAAACAAAAAGCAATAAAAGTTACTATCCAGCAGGAGCTAAAATGGTTCCCCCCATCCTGCTGGTAATTCAGAGCTAGGAATTCACTGCTGCCATCTCAATATACAGTTGCTCCACAATTTCAGAGTTATTTTAAGAGAGAACCCCCTCAGTTCACTATAACATGTTTCCAAATTAACAGAAAACTTATGTTGCTAACCTAGCTTATTTTAGAAAGCACTGCACAGTCAGCTACTCTCCACTGCACTAAGCATAAAGTAAAACTCCTGAGATGGAGGTGATCAGCTGCAGCTTCCTCCCAGATTCTGAGCTTGGATGCACTTCTAGGGCTTTTTGTAACAAAGGGATGCCCAGGGGGGTGCATGCTGACACTGCTCTAACAGCCACAGATCACTTGTGCCCATGGAAAACTCCACAAGCTGAGGAACACCCAGAGATCCCTGCTCCAGCCTGGTCAGGAGCTGGCAGCTCTGCCTGACCATGATCCATGACCACCTAGCTGGTTTGAGAATTAACTGTGCAACTGCCTTCCAAGGTAGCAACTGCTTTTTCAAATACTCAAGGGAAAAAAAAAACCAAAACCAGAGCCCATCTACACACTCTGGTGCACAGACTGTGCAGAAACACACATTTTTCAAGCCAGAACAGAACAGCATAACTAAAGGACACAGGCCTCACTCATGGAGTATTAAACATTTATTTCCATACTGTTATCAAGAAGGCATTCAATA
This sequence comes from Luscinia megarhynchos, assembly GCA_034336665.1. NCBI lineage: Eukaryota > Metazoa > Chordata > Aves > Passeriformes > Muscicapidae > Luscinia > Luscinia megarhynchos. Next base: position 25,712,858 of record CM067571.1, read on the forward strand.
GGAGAGGTCATAATCTCTTTTAAGGACATAATTTGCATTCAAAATTATCTTTAGCAATTGAAGAAGTAATTTAGGAAGGCTGGCAGGAAATTCAGCAGTTGAGCAGCGTGGTCTGTACACCAGCAAGGAAAAACCAAGTGCATAATTAGTGGCACAGCAGCAACACTGCTGGAGGAGACACCAGAGAGCCAGAAGTCACCAATGTCACACTGCTGAAGTCACAAAGTCTCAGGGACAGAAGAGTGACTGTAATGCTGACATACAGGTTAAACACAGGCAGAGGGGAGGGAAAGTCCCAGATGAGAGCAGCAGCAAACATCTAAAGCTGCAATGAATGGCCTGCAAGGACACACACAGACATCAAAACTTTTGCTTAGCCTAGAGACAGGGACTGGGAAGGCAGTGACATGCTAACAGCCTCCACTTATATAAAAGATTGCTAAAAAGAGGATGGGAAATTTTATTTTTTTTCTCCTCTTTCTCTCTTTTCTCAGAAGGTAGGTTAAAAACTCTGGCTTAATTCACAGCAAGAGATTCTTAGGCTCATGCAAGCAAAAGCTTCCTAAGACAGCTAAGAATGGCACAGGACACCCTGCAGAAGCTCCTGCTGCAGCTGTGACCCAGCTCACAGAACACAGACAGGGACATGGACAGGATGAGAGCCTGCAGGGAAATAAAGCCAAGGGCTTTGGGGGCTCTTCTGTTTATGCCTTATTCTAAAATTGATTAAATGACAGAACTTAGCATTCAGTGCTCTCAGGCACGTGGTGGGATTTTGGGGCTGTCCTGTGCAGGGCCAGGAGTTGGACTCACTGATCCTCATGAATTCCTTGCAGGATATTCTGTGATGACTGCACTCATTCCAGTCCCTGCAGGGATGTCATGCTCTGTTGTGCTCCTGCCCACCACCAGCAGGAAGAGCTGGCAGCAGCTATGCAAGAACACCCATCAGATCAGCAATGCAAAACACAACTTTGGTAAAAAGAGAAAAACTATTCTTTTCAAAGCACATCTCATTCCCATACATCCTACTGCACCCAGGAACAACCACCATCATCAGTGAAATAAAAGAAAAAGTCAAATTTAAACCATCCAGCACACTGAATAGTTTAAAAAGGATGTTGCTGGTCAGTTTTCAAGTATTTATTTAGAATTTAACTCCAGAAAGCAGACTAACACTCTTCAGCATGTCACAGGCAAATGTTTTGGTGGATACACAAAAATAATTGCAGTTATATTTTATCTGCTGGGAGCCAGGCCTGTGCTAATGTTGATGCTTTCCAAAAAATTATAAGATGGTAAACATGTAAAGCAAAAACCATTTAGGGAACTAATGGAAATTGGAAGTATCCTTCATGACAGGTGAGGTAATTTCACACTGCCCTTTGCCTTGTTTTTAGTGTAGAAAAAGGCACATGGGCAATTAGCAGTCAGCTCACTGATTCTCAAAATTCTGTAAGCTCATACAGCTAATGTGGTGTGCTAAAGAATTATTTCAGCAACACTGAATGGGCAAAAGTCTTAGAGAGAAGTGAGATGGATGGCATCGTTTGCACTCACTTGAGAAATCCTAAGATGCACAGAGAAAGGGTTATTGATTTTCTTATGATCATTCAACACAGTTCAAGGGGAAATCAGCAATGTCAACACACTATTTGGCTGGGAAAAAATGAAGTTGTTTTCAATATCAGCTGCCTGCAAATTTAGTTGTTCTCAAGACTGCAATAAAGCTTAGAGGCCCTCTTCTGAAAAGGCATTTAATTTTACAAAAATGTGCAACTGCTATGTTTAAAAACTATTAAAAAAGATGAAGATCAGACCTTTTCATTTGTGTTAACTATATGAAATTCTGCCATTCTGCCCTGCAATTCCTCAGCTTAGCTGGGTGAGTCCTACTGAAGAAAACAGGAATGAAAAAGAACTATGAAAACATCCCTTGCTTTACTGAGACTTTTTTTTTTCCTTTTTGTCATGTGCTGTTGAACAGATGGTTTGTAATATTTAATTTTGTGGGACTGAAGGGCCTTTGGAAGCTATGTTAAAGTCAGGAAACATGCACCCCTCAAGATCAGTTGTTACCATCCACTGCCAGTACACTGGTTCCAGCTGCTTCCATTCCAGAAAGGCTTCCAGCTGCATGGTCTCAGACTCCAGGAGCTGGAACAGCTACAGGAAAGGAGACAAAGGAAAGGAAATCAGCTCACCTTGGTCACTTGGGAGCTCCATGAATTGTGTGCTTGGCCTGAGGTACACAAAGAGTGTGAGTGGCACATGGGATAACACTTTACAAGGACATTTCAAAACCAGATGGGGAAATGTGAAGTAAAACTCTTCTCCAGTATCACTGATTGATGCCTCACCCCAAATATACCAACTTTATCAACACAAAAATCTGAGTTTCCACACTGTTTTGAGGGAATAAAGGGACAGAGCTCTGATATAAATGCTTAGTGAATGACTAGCTTCAAATCTGTGCTTCTTGACCTCAAAAATAAGCTGTTTCTCCAAAAGTATTTTCCCCCATCTATCCCTTCACTCTGAAACAGCATGGAAGAACTCCCTCTAAAATGTTATGTATTTTATAAACTGTATGATCTGCTGCATGAGGAATCCCTGCCTTTGCCTGAGAGCACTCAAAGGAGAGATGCTGCACTATAGCTACACAAATTACAATTTTTTCACAAATATATGTATGATACACATGCATGCACACACATTTATGATGAAGGAGACATTCCAAGACTAAATATTTACACATCAGTTTAAAAAAAAAAAAAGCTCCTGTAAAAATGATAAGACAAATAAATTTGCTATAAATCTGGTGAGCTTTAACAATTTTGGTTCTGACCATACCTTTGAAGTGAACAATTTTAACACCAATCTGACACCAAAGGGACTTCTTGAGATGACCACAGAGTGTAGGGCCTTGAGGAGAATGATAAGGACCAGACCAGTGCCAGTTAAATCCATTTTATACAGACAACTATCTTCTGCTAGCTTAGTTTGCTTTAGTTACTTAGTACACAACATAATTTAAGTAAGTGCAAAGCATGAGTTGACTTTGCAATTTTATTATGCAGATATTACTTGAAGATAAAGGAACCAAAGAAAGGAAACCATTTTGCAAGAGTAACTGCTGGAAATTATATGCAGTTTGCTCTAAAACACTGCTGGATCCAAAATACAATTATTACACATTTGCTCACACACCAGACACTTGGCATTATGCTTAATGACTCTGCTAGTTTCAAGCTCAGCTGGGATATAAAAGGTGGAAGAATTGGCTTTCTGTCTCTTTTTTCCTTTTCTCTCTTTTTTTTTTTTCCATAGGTACATCTACAGCACAAATGGCTTACATTATGGAATCTGAGGCTTGCAGTAAAACTCAGCCAAAAAGTTGATTAAATATTCAGGCAACAGGGAAGTTATTTGACTTTAAAGCAGCTTTGTAATGTGGTCAGGAGCTGGGCGTGATTGCAGTATGAGCACATCTCACTACAGCTAAAGAGGGCTGAAGGTTGGGAGGGGGAGCTGCTCATTCTGAGCCTCCAAAAGAAGAGTGATCTTAATAAAAGCACAGCCATCAACTTTATTCTCACTGGAATGTCAGAAGAGCCATATGCCACTTGCTTTCACAGCACAACTGAAAGGAAATGGCTCTGAAACATCACCAAACCTCTGCAGGATCTGCTGCAGTTAACTCACCTGAACAACAATCAAAGCTTCCTGAGCTGCCTCCTCATCTCAAACCCTTTGGGATCTTTTGTATTTGGGTGCTTTTGTTGCCTTTTTCTTCTTTTAACTGCTTCATTACTTACATAAAATTCAAACAGCTTGTGTGAAAGCATTCATCTGACTCACCTACCCAGCTAGAGCATCCTCACCTTTCACTGAGGTATGAACACCTCAGGCAGGCCTGCAATAGCCAGCATTTGAGTTTCCACCTCAGGGACTTCAGGCACTGCTCCTGAATGCCAATATCCTCTGCCATCCTTTGCACAGGCCTTGCAAGGCTTTGATGCTACTGCAGCACGGAGAATAAAGCAGGACTCAATAAAGAAATAATGTACTACAAATATCCTTGAGATGCCTTAGCAAAAATCATAAAAAAAAATAGATGTTCAAGGTTGGGAAGGGACAATGGGTTGTATGTCCATGTGCCTTGAACTGGGTCACAAGGACAGTGTCCACATGCCCCAGGGGTGACAGGTTTTCACTCAGACATGTCTACACTTAGGAATGAACATTTCTGCCAGGCTGCTTCCTTCCCCCAGCCTCATCCTCTGCACGAGCTTCTCATGAGCATTTCTCTTGTGTTCTTTAACAAACTCTGCTGTTTGGGACTTTGAGGCCACAATGATGCCTGGAGAGACTGCCTAGAACAGAGGTTAGACAGTGCTAAAGGAATAAAGCAGGGATTTATTAAAGGGCATTCAAAGGATTCACCTTGGGCACTACAAGAGCCTGGCCAGGGCTACACCCAAGATGGACTCAGAGTCATGAGTTCACTTATTATAAGTTCTGGTCCATTTCCATATTGGGGTTAACTGTCCAGTTCCAGCTCTGGGTTCTGCAGTCCCATCCTCCCAGATTCTCTCCTCAGTTCTGCTGTTTGCACTTTTTGGGGATGAAGCTGCAGCGGTGTCCTTGGTTCTGGGGCTGGAAAGGATTGTTTTGTGTGACTGAGCTGGGAGGAGAACGTGTAACACTTCATGTGGAGTTCAGAGTCACACACTAATGTGGTACAGAGTCTGGAAAATATAAAAGCTGAAATTTAAGGCATCACAATGATGTGTATGTTCTCTTAGGTCACACATCACAGAGCTGGTATCTCAGAAACCAAAGCCCAAATTGTACCTCTGCATTCCCCCCAAACACAGCAGCACTTCTTGTTCATTTATTACCAACATGAGTTCACACACATGCCATGAGCTGTTCCACCTCTGATGCTACATGAACCTCTAAAAATGTAAAAAAAACTCCCAAGCTGTAACTAAAGCTGCCTGCCCATTTTCAAGGACCAGATGTCACACCTCCTAATGAAATTTAAAGACTGAAGTCTGTAGAAGAGCATCAATTCTGTTTCATGAAAAAAGTGAAGCAGCAAGGCAAAAACTGCCTCACACGGGTATCTAAGTGATGCTTAAGGATAATGCCTGAAAATTGTGTTTCCCTCTACACAAAATTAAGACAACCATATCCATTTCCTTCATTCTTCTGGAGGAAGTTATTGCTCTAAAATATTTACACTGGCTGAAAAAGTAACGACAAATTCAAATTGCTAATCTCTGTGGTGAGGCAATTCCATAATGAATGCTGAGAGCAAATGCTTTGTGGGAACACCTTCTTTAAGCCATTGTAAAGAAACCACCCCTGGTGCAAGCAGCAGCTTTGCCACAGAGGGTGGGCTGTGCCTAGCTGAGCAGGCTGCCAGTAAAGCCAGTGTGATGCAGAAGATGCCAGCCCTGTAAAGAGCTTGCCTTGCTTCCTCCAAAGGCAGATCACAGACCTCAGGACACATGGGAGCTTCAGCAGCAGAAGTCCAAGGTGACAAGATGAGCTAGCTTGTTTTGGACACTTCCCTGGAGATGTTCACAAGCCATCTGGACACAGCCCTGAGTAACCTGGTCCCTTCTTGAGCAGGGAGCTGGGACTAGGTGGCCTCCACTGGTCCTTCCCAACCCTGCCTATCCTGTGATACTGTCTTGGTTTGCAATGCAGGATGTGACCAAAAGCTTGTATTCTACCAATATCTGTTAAAACCAGCTGGGGCAGTGCTCTTTATCTTTTCCACAACCTATCCTCCCTCCAGGCAGATATCATCTGCTGCTGGCCCATTCAGTGCCACTGCATGGCTGATAAAATTCCATCATCCCACTGGGAGATGCTCCAGCCAGGGGGAGCAGCCAAGCCTTTCCTACCCAGATAAAAACTGACATTTTGGACACCAAGGCACCTTCTTTCCACTGCATTCCAGAGGAAAGCCAGACCTTTCCACATCATCCCTGCACCTTCAGAGGAAAACTGCACCTTCTACAGGAGCACTGCTCCAGCTGAACCACATCTGTCACTGCAGGAGGATGCAGCCACCATTGAATGGCACTGCTGCCAGCACCCTGACTGACTGACGGGTGTCAGCTTGGATTCTGACTCTGTCAGTGTTTGGGACTGTTCTTTATAATACTGCATTTCTATTTTAATTTTGCTAGTACAGAACTGTTATTCCTAATTCCCATATCTTTGCCTGAGAGCTCCTTAATTTCAAAATTATAATTATTTGGAGGGAGAGGTTTACATTGCCCATTTCAAGAAAGGCTCCTTCCTTTCTTAACAAACACCTGTCTTTCAAACCAAGACAGATACTCAACAGGAGGCCAAAGCTGGATCTTCTCAGCATCCACAAGTGTAACTTGTATGTTGTTTAAACATATTTGCAATTACTCCTTCTGTAGAGATATTAATCTCTTTCCTATTATTTACCACCATATTAGAAAAATCATTAGTGCCTGTAGACGGTTATGGAAATCAATATTTAATAAATTTGCAGCATAATGCACCCTTTTCACAGGCTCAGTTCCAGAGAGCTCCCTGCAACAAGTGTTTAATCTCCGATGCCCACAGCTCATAATTCAACTACCATAGCACTGGCAAAACTATTTTTAATCAAAACTTGCTCTGCCTAAATGTTCAGAAAATCATTTTATTGTTAGACAGACAAAAAAAAAATGGTCTTTCAGCAATAAATTCAGTTTCTTGGCTCAGAAACAAAACACTGCTAATTCATCACGGTTCATATGTCTGCAGACAGAAAAGTTGCACTGGGCTCCTGAACCCTGCAAACCTCACCCAAATGCCAACATCTCTGGAGAATTACTCAAGGCTTGAGACAGGGCTGGCTTAGCAGGAAAGCTTATCTGGGGAAATTAAAAACTAGAGTATTCCATGATTGTTTAATAGGGAGTGGCTTTATTCAATGTGCATTTGGGTAATCTGAATTCTAGTTCTGAATATCTAACAAGCACAGGAGAGAAGCTAAGTGGAGAAGGTTGTTCCAAAAGAAATGCAATGAAAAGGGGTAAGCTTTAATGGAAGTTACACCACTTATGGTACCAGAACTAAACCATTACTGGAATTAAGGCTTTAGAGACCTAACCAAGCATCAGATGAAACAAAAAAAAAATTCAACACATCTTCTCCTCTACCAATACAAAACTCCCTTAACTGAAAAAACCTGCAGGCCTTGGCTAATGAGAGCCTCTCAGCAGGTAGGTTTTTAGGTTTAAATTTGGTTTAAAATGGCACACACAACCCGTCAAAGTGAACTTTGGCAAGGCTAAGTTTTGAGACCCCCATCACCAAAAGAAACTGAGAAAATCTCAGTATCACAAGCATCTCAGGCTGGGACAAAAACAACACTGAAGGTGGATACACTCATTGCTCCAAGTTTCAGTTCCACATTGTGATTTTTCCAGAAGCAGAGCTGGTTTAACTCATTGCCACACATCCCTTGAAGGCTAAAACAAAAATAAACAGGCCTGAAAAGCAGAAAGTCACGCTGGAGTAGTGTGAAATACAAGCAGCTGAAGAGCACAAACCCACTGAACAATAAGCAGCCTCTAGGCACAAGGCAAAGAAAGACCTTCTCTAAATTCTCTGCTTTGAAATATCACTGAGAGGCAAGACAGAGCAGGGGGAGCACTGCAGTGGATCTGAAAGGCTCTTGAGGACACAAGTGGATGAGAATTTCTTCCAGCACCACTAGGGATCCCATAGGGACCTTGACCAACACCCCAGCAGGCACAGGAAAAGACCTCTGCCTCCAGAAAATGGTATTTCAGTGTCTGCTGAGCATCACCTCTTTTGAAATTGTAATGCTGGGAGGGGGTGAGGCAGGGTTGTGCTACAAAGGAAAGCAGGACTTGAATCTTTTGCAAAAGATACAGCACATAAAATACAAAACACAACAGTTTGGGATGCAGGAGTATCATTCCAGATTCCTGGATACATGCAAAATCTCCAACAAAAATACAAATACATGACTTTTCCACCCACCAATGCCCATTTTATCCCACCACAGCCCCAGCTCCAACTGAGCTATCTCAGTTTTACACTGCTGAGAGCAGGAAATCAAACCAGTAGTTAAAAACTTAAGTGACAAATTATAAAATGTAACTGCTATTTGTGGAGGGATTCAGAAAACAGCTGTTTAAAATGCAACTGACAGAAAATGATATTTCAAACAAACAGAATGGGGCATTTGGCAGATAAAAGTTGTATTACAGCTTTCACATTGATAGGCAGGGAACTGGGATGTATTCATGGCATTCATTTGCAGAGGAACAGGTCAATGAAGGGACAGCTTGGCATTTTCCCCATGGAAATGTATTAAAACATGGAAAAAATACCAGGAAAAAGAAGCCTGAAGTTTTATACTTCAACAGCCAAGATCAATATATGTGAGATTGAAAAAGCTAGCCATGATTTTGGGTGCCTAACCTGGCATCCCTGAAGAGCCAAATTTTCAGGCAGTACCTCGAGCTCAGTGAAAGCACTTCCAGTAGATACCAAAAATCACAATTGACTTTAGAGAAATCTCAGCTAGAGGATTTCAAAGCAAAGCATCAAATTGTATCACAGTACTGCCTGACAGCTGTTATTATTGTACTGCCAACCAAAACCCCCATGCAGCTGATGCCAAAAAAAGACCATTATTCTTCTGCTTTTATTCAGACCATTTCTGTACACAAAATAAAGCATTATCCACACTCATTTTTTTCCTTTCCTCCCCCTCATATACTTGCCCTGTATTTTAAACAGGCCACAGACAATTAATTTAAAAATTGATTCAATATGTGGATTAGTCTAAGATTGCAACTTCTTAGGAGTACAGTTTCTCCCAGCCTAGCTTCTTTGACAAGCCATCATAGACTATTTGTGCATGCAGGTATTTTCACACATTTTAAAATGTGTTACTGACTAGACAAACTACTAATTTAAAGTCTGCTACAGTTCTCCTGTCAATTAATTTCTCTTGCTAGTCTCTTTCATACTCCTTTAAATTAAGCAACAAACTTTAAAAAGAACCACAAATCCAAAATCTCTTGCAAAACATGAATAACAGCTGATTTTATAACTCTATTTCCTTGGCTATTTAAAAAAGCAAAAATACCTGCCAGTAGAGCCGAGTTAACATTATGGGCCAATTGCACACAAAGTTTAATTTTACAAGGCTATAAAACAGCTCTGCCAGTGTCTCCTCACGATCTGAGCTGCATTCTCACACCCAGAAGAGCAGTACAGTTCAGCTCAGCTCTGCAGCAGTCCAGCTGTGGCCAAAGCCATTGCAATATATGAATGGAACTGGGCTCTGCTTCTTTCATGAGCAGTGAGGCTGGAGAATGCAGTGGTCCTGTCCTGCTTGACTTTCTGCATGGGCTAAGTGAATTTTTGATTCAGAGGTAGGTGGAGGACAACACAAGGTCCCAGTTAGATCATCACAGTTCTGGGGCACTCCAGGATCAGCCTTCACTTACAGGCATCAGGCATGATGCTGGTCCAAGGATGGGACCCCAGTGCCTGCCTGTCCTCCCTGTGCTGACCCAAAGCATCCCCTGAGCTGCACAGCTTGCTCCCCACGCTGGGTTTATAGGAAAAGAAAAAAAATATATATAAAATCAAATGCCAACTGATGACAAAATACCTCAGCCTTGCCTCTCCAGCTTATTAATTCCAGCTGCACTGTCTCAGGTGGAATTATATTATAGTATATCACTGTCACTGTCACAGCATTCAAATTATGTTAAGTGTGGCATAAAACAAGCAAAAGCACAAAGGCAGCAGTGAAGCTCAGTGTCATTCTGTCAGCTCTGCTGCTGGCAACCACAGGCACATGATCAGTGCAGAATGTATATTCTGTGTTCCAGAGACACCTTCCTTTCCTGTGGTGGAGGAGTCTAACATATTGCTGCTACACAGTCCAACAATTTATGGAGTCCATGATAAACCACTGCATCATTTTTCAAGGTCCAAGAACTCTATAAGCTTGGTCAGTAAAATGTACTAAGCAATAAGTCATCCCCAAAAAAATGGTGATGGCAACTACAGAACTGCAGCTCTATTAACTCCTTTTTTTTTTGGTATGGATAAGTTTAGCTGAAAGCAATATTCGTGACAAATTGCAGCCTGGGGAAATTTTCAGATCAAGGTAATAATGCTATGAGGTAGAATGATTTGCTTTAGTGTTGCTATATAATGCTGCCAGTTCCCTCCAACTGGACACTAACTGCAGCCAGAGGCCACCTTGCTTAAAAAAATATCTAAAGAAATATATTAGCACTAAACCTGTCTGGAGTAATAAAAAAAAAAAGAAACCCAGAGCATCCTTCCCAAGAAGGGGCACTGGGAAAGTGAAATTGAGTAAAAAGTTCAACAGCTAAATGATTCATGGCTGATGATGTGAGCTGAAGGAGCTGCTCTCGTGCTAACACTGCTGAACCACACAAGTGGGAAGGAACCTCTGGGGGCTCTAAACCAATCTCCTGCTCAAAGCAAGGTGCTCAGGGCTCTGCCCAACACCACAGATGGTCCCCCCTTCTCTGGGATCTGGTTCCAGAGTTTGATCAGTTCGTGGCAATTCTTTCCTGTTTTACCCAGGCAGAATTTCTCATGTCCCAACCTGTGCCTGCTGCCCCAGGGCACCTCTGAGAAGGGTTTGGTGCATGCTCCAGCTCTGACCACTGTGTCTCACGGGGTTTGCTCCTGGTCCTTGTGCTGGGCCAGGGACACTGAGCACTCAGGCTTGGCAGAGGGGCAGGACTCAGCTTTGCTGCTGGCTCCTGGGCACCCCTCTGCCCAGCTGAGCCCCCAGGTGCTGCTGAAGGGCACTGCACCACAGGCTGACCCCAGAGTGACCACTAACAGAGTGGCCCCTGGTGCCACCATTCCTTTATGCAATTTGGCCACGAGGCTGTCAGGACTGTCCTTCAGTGATACACAAATTGTCTGTGCCTACCTGCCTTTCCCACAGCTCCTCAGTGACACAGCTCTGCCTTCTCCTGCCATGGGATACCCCACACTGCATTGAAAGAGAAGCAGCAGCAGGATCTGAGGGGACTGAAGTGCTGTCCCAGAGCAGCTGGAACTGAACCGGCTGGGAACAGCAGGCATCACAGCAGCTGAAACCATCTTATGCCACAGCCAGTTGCAGGGAAGGAGAAATGTTTTGATCATATTCACCTTTTGAGATTTAAAGCAGTTTAGCTCCTGCAGAGGCTTCTTTCTTTCTACAGCATGAGGAAGATCACTCATACATTTCTAGCATCTCCAATCTCCCTCAATTGACTTTCCTTTCTCCTGTTACCTCCACCTACTTCATGGCTCTGGACAGTGCTTGTCCATCTTCCAGGCAGAATGTGGGAGCCAAGCCTGCTGCTTCTGGAGGGTGAATTAAAAAAAAAAACCTCAAGCATCACAACCAGCAGCACAGAGATGAGCAGGGAGGGTAAGGGAGGAAAAATTCCTCACCCAAGACAACTGGCCCACTGCCTGCCCCACGAGGAGACCACACAAAGTATTCAAAGTCATTTGTATTAAACCTTTTTTTAGCCTTCCCTTCCAAAATCGACTTGAGTCTGCCTTAAACTCCCAATATACATTATCTCACACAATTTGACTGCTCTTGCTTCCACAGTGCACAGCAGGCCAGAGGTTTCCAAGATTTCCCTTTCTTAAGAAGGATCAGGAGCTTGGCTACAAGCAGACACTGTCTAAAAGCAGCTTTGAAGCCATCTGACCTCTGTAATTCTTCCTGATTTTACTCAGATGACAAGGGTTGAATCTGTTCTGCCTCATTTTTGCAAATGAGTACCTGGATCCACGTTTCCAAGAGGTTTTAATAACTCCTACAGCAAACCATGTTTTATGTGTGAGAAATGTCAGGAAAGGAAGTGAAAACCACTTGCCTGCAGCATTTAGGAAGTAAAATGACATGGCAGCCTACCCTATCCTCCTGTAAAGTGAATCATTAAAAAAGGCAGCAATAATATTCTTTGTTCCTGCCATGTAGCACAGGGTGGGCAGCACATGCTGTCACTGACAGCTCCTTTGCTTTCTTAGCACTTACTCCTGCCTTGCCATGAAATGTGAGGAAGAAAAATCATACCTGGATTGCCCAGCATTCTTTGGATTTCTGCTTTAAATTGTTTTCTCAGTAGCCACTCTCCTGCTCGACAGGAAATTCATGACAATCACCCCTTTTGTAAAGGCAATACCCACTGCTGCTCCAGAAGTGTGGGGAGGGGGTCCCATGCACACAGGCAGAAGGAACAAAACCCCCCAGAGCTTTTTCCAATCCCAACAGCCTGCAGTGTGCCAAGCTTCAAACCAACAGAAAAGCAACAGAGTAGTAACTATTCTGAATTTTAAAGATGGTCAAGGCAGTCCCACTAAGAAAACACCACACTTCAAGGGACTGTGGTGAGCATCTTCACACACATATAAATGTGGATTTCCAGCAGGGCTTCTCCTCCCTGGGGGTCTGGAACTGTACCCATCCCAGGACAGCACCACAGCAGCCACTCTGCTCCTGACATCACACCACCAAAAACCACAGAGAAAGAATAAACCTTTCAACCAACACAACCCAGGGAGGTTCAAAGCCATTTCTTGCTCCACCATTCATGGGAGTGATGTCAGCCCTCCAAGGAGAGAGCAGCAGCCCAGCAGTCTCTGACAGCATCAGAAAAGGGCTGCCCACACTCCTGATCATAGAGCAGGATCAAGGATATATTTCCTTTTAGCCTGCAGTTGACCTTCACATGAAACCCATCATTCCAACCTCCTCTGAACAGCCATCATCACAATTCCAGCTCTCTGGATCCTCCAGCTCCCTCAAGCTTTCTTGTGTCAGCCTCCAGGCCTGCTGCATTTAGGTGCTGGAGCCCCATCTATAATGCAACACATCATCAGATCTGCTCTCCTCTGCAATATTAATGCCAGCTCCCATGTTCTTTCTCACCAACCTGACTGCCAGGCATGTAAAATGTCTAAAGTAACTGTGGCTGGAAGAGAACACAAACCATTAAAGTCATTTAACAGAGGGGAAAAAAGCATTGCCTTTCACTGGCAGTGCTGCTCAGAGCACATGGCACTGAGCGTGGTTTACACCTCTAATGCACAGCCCAGCAGGATCAATGCTAAAGTTGGAAACTGCAGCATTCAAAGTTAAAAAGTGCCAGAATTCAAGCTGCCTGAACAACACTAATTTGACCCTCCCATGTGTATAAGGGCTAGAATTATGCAACCAAAATGTTTCCCTTCATAATCTGTCTCAGCAAGGGCACAGATTGGCTGGTGCTCACTCCACATGCTATTCCTCTTCCTTTCAAATGGCATATTGCTCTGGTTGTTCTTCAGAGGGAAGCCACAGCCTTATTTGTCACACATCATTCAAATCCCATTCTACAGGCAGAATTTTTATCTTGAAGATAAACAAGTTATCTTCCCTAATGACCCATGTGAGACAAGATAATAGCATTGCAGCCGTGCTGCAAATGGGAAATGAAAACAAGGAGATGTAAGCAAAATGCTTCCACTGCTTTTGGATGCCTTAACTGAGACTTCCAAGATGTGATTTTCAGGAAATTTAGAAGTTACTAAAGCACTCCATGGATACATCTACTCAGCACAGCTCAACAACTTGCAGCCCTGTGCACAGCCCACCGTGGGAAGTTCAGTTTAAGGGATTTATTGAGGGTAACTTGAGAATCCAAAGGCACAGAAGTGTGGCAGCATGCAGGACCAAGGCCAACTGCCTCAGCTGCTAAGGCTTCCCTCCTCTCCCAATTTCTGATGGGAATTCTTTCACATCAGAGCTGCCTTGCTTCCACAATGCCCTCATTCACTTGTCCATGAGCCTCTCCCAGCTCCTGACTTCACAGAGCAAGAAGGTTCTTCCCTAATCCATGCTATCCCTTCCACGTTCCCTGTGCTCTTTGATGAATAATGCTGGAATGGTTTAGTAAAAGCAAGTTAAAGACAGCAAGAGAGGAAAATACTTTAAAAGGACAAAGCATTTGCTATTTTTATCCCAAGTGCCACAGTGAGTGTAATTATGCAAATGCAAAAAACTTGTCATAATTGACCTTTTCAAAACATGTGTGTCCATGGGCCTAACATACAATTCTTTGGTGAATCTTGAAATTTATTAAAGGTCAGCAGCTCTAAAACTTAATTTCAGTTAATTACTGAAGAACTTCTTTAACATACAGCCATCACCAATCAAGGAAAAACAAGCTCATGTAGAAACAGGTAAAGAATTTTGATGCATTGGACTAGCAAAACCTGTAGCTTTAAAAAGCTGTAAAAGAAAATTTTAAAAAATGTTCTTAGCAGTTTAGCTGTTGTTCTGAAAATGTAACAATGCCAAAATCCAAGGGTTCAGGTCCATCTGAAGCCCTGGAAGCAGATCTGATAAATGGTCAGAAGTCACAACACAAGCCCACTGCAGCTACTCTTATGCTATATTATTTTTTTATGCAGGAGCCATTTGAGAAATTTCAAGGTTGTTGGTTTTTTTTTCTTCCAGTTAAATAAAACACGATGACAAACAGACAAAGCTGCCCTTAATTAGAACAGGAGCTACAACACAAAATACTGATTCCATTCCAGGACACAAATGACAGAACTATGGCTTTTACCAAGGGAATGAAACAATAAACACATAAAAAAGCTGAGGGCCAGACCAAACAGAATTAGTTGCCAGAGCAGCACAGAAGATCATGAATCTATGACAATTTATACCAATGAAAGAAGATTGTCCTTGAAGCTCAAGGTCATTTTTTCACTAAACACCCAATCTTTTTTCTGAAATTTACATGCAGTACAAGCCTTTGTTTCCTGACTTAAATCTTCTGCCCAGCAGCATCACGGTCTATAGGATGAATGTCATTTTTTTCCATTGGTGTCTACACTCTGAGAAATGTGTTGCTTGAACTGCTTCTTGTACACCAGATGGAAGGGCATTATAAAATATCAGATGGCTCCCTAACAGGCTCTTTGAAATTCAAATAAGGTTACATATCCTTCACCTCACCATACAAGACCACAACAGGGTTGATTACAGAAATACTAGCACAGGTCTGTGTCAAATCAATAACGTGACACGGTGTCAAGCTTATCACAGGGGTTTCACTGTTTATTTTCATTTAGTGCCTGTCACCACCAGGAACATTCCAGGAAGTCCCAAACACAAGGACACCAAATATAGCCTGGGGCACAGCAGCTGGGACTGTCCTGCCACAGACATTCCACTTCCACCCAAGAGGGTGAACAACCTGGGGTGCATTTCTGGAGATAACACCACAGCACAGTGATTATTCAGCAGCCAGACAAATAACCTGGGTTAGCTGACAGAGCTGGCTTTTGCAGCTCTGCCCCCACACACATGGAAAGGCTGAGCTGGAACAGAGACTAGACAGAGCAAAAGAAATAAAATAGGCATTTATTGAAATAAATACCTTGGGCAGTGCAAGAGCCTGGCTGGGGCTGCACCCAAATCAAATCCAAGATGGATCCTGGTCACGAGTTTTTACACTTCTATAAGTTTTAATTCATCTACATACTGGGGTCAATTATCCAACCACAGTCCCAGGCTATGAAGCCTCAGCCCCCTGGCTTGCCCCCTTGTTTCTGCTTTTTGGGCACCAGGTGTCCTTGATTCTCTGGCTAGAAAGGAATTGTTTTGTCCAACTCCCCTGCGAAGAGAACTTGCTAACACCAAACATGAAGTTTCAGAGTTACACAGTAAGCAGCAGAGATTCTGAAAAATAGAAAAGTTAAAACCAAAGGCATCACCAGGAGGTGGTGCTGTCCCTTGCATGCACTGAAATCACTGGTTTCTCCTTGCAGATAAAAACTTCAGCAGATACCAGGCACTTTATGCAAGTGCACAGCACCTGATGCCAAGACTCAGCTCTCATGAAAAAGTAACTGTTAAATGTACATTCAAATGCAATTCTGAGATTCCAAGACTATCAGCTCCTAATGCTTCCAGCGTGAATGCATTTGTTCTGGAAAGAACAGCAGCTCTTTAGTGCTCTGCATTAATTCAAACCATGGGCTATTACTCTCACAGAGAATAAACCTGTTGTGCCACCCATCTGTAACAGCCATCTGGGACAGATGTTTGAAATGGAAACTGCCACAAGATTTAGGGTTCACTATCACCCCACCTCCCATCTCAATCAGTTACCCCTCCAATGGCCCAATAAGAAATTTATGGATCCCACCTGACTGAAGGAAGCAATGCAGATACTTCATGTTGGTGTCCTTTCCTGATAAACCAACATTTCTCCTTTCCTGACAAACCAACAGTCCAGAAAGCAGCTCAGTGCTATGCCTGTACCATCCCACCCAACCCCTGCTGCTTGGAGAGCTGGAGCTCACTTGAATCTTTTATGGGCATAGAATTGACCATATATTATGTATGCAAAGTCAGACTATTTGTTTGCTCCCATTTACTTGCTACCAAGAACCTCAGTTTCTTAAGCTAAATAAATCACCTTTAAAACATGTTAATGATCAAACATAAACATTCTTCATAAAATTCTGAAACAAAATTATTGGCTATTCACGTCCAAGTTCTATAAATTTTACTGCATGTCCATCTGGCAGACAGCTGCATTATTTATTTGCTGTCACACTCAGTAAATTGATTTACTGGCATTTAAAGGTGTCATCTTTACTCATTACAATTTCAGTGATCACTCCAGCACTGCCAACATTGCACCAATGACCTGAGTTTCAACTTTTAATCTCTCCTAAGATTGAATTCCACATGCAAAGCAGTACATGCAAGAGACAGAGGAAACTGAAGCACTAAGGTGCTTTGATTTCAAGATCATTGATCTCTGTACAGTAACAATTTGGTGAGAAAGTTAATTTAATGACTCAAGTGCAAAATACAGTTTTTGAGCCCAAGGTAAACTTCAGAACTGGCAGCACTGCTATGCAGAATTAAAATAAGGGAATTGATAGACAAGAAAGAGGAATCCAGCAGTACCCATCAGCTTGGAAAATGCATCAGAACACAAGAGACTCGAGGTGCTCTGCACTATATTCTAGGATATTAAATGGTAAGTGCAAAAGATTTTCAAGAAAAGCTGCAATGACCCCACCAAGCTCCCAGATTTGTGTGCTCAGCCTCAGGCAGACAGCTCCAGAACCATCCCCACTGACCCAGGCACTCTTGTGCTTCCACTGGAACTGAATTCCAGCTCAAAGAACACCACTGACAGCCCCAGGCAGCACAGGAACCCAGCAGAGCAGTGAGCTGCAGCTCACACATACACACACACACACATATATATATATATATATATATAACCACTGCAAACTGCAGGAAAAGTTGGGGTTTTGATCATGCCTCACTAGAGAAAAACATAATTAAAACCATTAGGTTTGGAAAACTTCCAGCCCTATGAATCTGCCAAAGACATTTATGATGATAGAAGAATAATAATGTCCAGTAAAATCTCTGAACATAAAAGCACTAAAAGTGTTTTACAGTCAAGAATCAGAGGAAAGAACATTTTAAATAAGTTAATATGCATTTTCTATAGAAAAGGAGCAAGCATGACTTTACCATCTCATAAAGTGGAGCTTGACTTCACAGCTATCTGTATCCTATCACACTTTTCCTGTCAGACCAAACATCTCTTGTTTTGATGCAAACAGAGCAACTCCTCTCACAGGGTATTTTTGATGAAAATGAACTCGAGGCTTAAAGAGCCTTCTGTGATAGCAAATTTCTGATGCTGTGATGCACTTTGCATTGCTAGGCTTTGAAGGGTGCCCAGGATGAAAAGGAATTCATAACTCCATCCACCAAGAGGGGTGCATTACAGCAAAGCATATTGACATGCTTGCTCTTTTATTGATTCATGCAGCAGGCTCTTACTCTTCAGAGAAATGCCTCATTTACTTGAAAAGGAAAAAAAAAAACAATTTCACAGTTTTTGGAGAAAACATTTGGCAGAGTGTTGCCATCTGCACCAATATCTGAAAACCAAGCCATTCAAATGCTCATAATTCACTTAATCCTAGCAAGATATTTGGAAATTAGAGGCCTTTTATTACATTTTTTCCAAAGCAGCATCACTTTGCATATTGAGTATTAGATCCATCTGGAAAAGTGACACTCAAAACAACAAAGCCTTTTCAAGCCCAGACCACCTTGTTGTACCAGGCTCTTCATACAGACTGAGCATGTGACTTCCAGAAGCTGCTTTGGGGAAATAAGGGTAAGGGCAGACAAAACCTACAAAGAATGTTCAAATGTTGACCATAACAATAATAAGGCTCTCAGAAGCATCTACACTCAAGTGTTGTGATGACTTCCTGCAATTTCTCCTGTTTATTTTAGAATCAGGCACAAGAGAGCAGCTTAGAACTCCTTTCTTGAATAAGTTTGAGAGCTTTAAGAGGTTCAGAGTTTCACAGCTGGTTGTATTCCAGTTTTGGATGAGTCCAAGCAATAAGAGACATAAGAAAGGAATTTCCAACACACATGCACTGGGGCTGGAGCCTGTTTGGGATTGCACCTGTCAGAGCCCAGAAACTGGAGACACACTGTGGCCACTTGTAGTTTATTTAAAGAAAATGTCTTATGTCACCCTGCCTCTCAGTCATCACCCTGATTTTGTTTCATGTATTTGCTGTTT
This sequence comes from Luscinia megarhynchos, assembly GCA_034336665.1. NCBI lineage: Eukaryota > Metazoa > Chordata > Aves > Passeriformes > Muscicapidae > Luscinia > Luscinia megarhynchos. The sequence goes on from CM067571.1 coordinate 25,731,577, forward strand.
AAGCCTAGGAAAGGTGGAATTTTTAGTTAAAATTGTTGATTTTAACTACACAGCTGCTCACTAAACCTTCTTGACTACAGCACTCTACCTAATACAGAAAAACTCCTTCCATTTTATCCTCAGCCTCCCCTGAACAGAACACCTGGAGCAGGCATCCAGGAAAGGGAGCAGAATGCAAGGAAAAAAAACTCCTGGAATGATTCATTACCAAAGCAGCCAAAACCAAATGCCAAGAGCATCATTAAGCTTTATTGCAACTGATCAGTGACACACTCAGGGTGAGGCTTTGGGAAAAAAGGTCATTGCAAAGTCCCTCTGCACAGCCTGGAAGTTTCTAATAGCAGCCTGCCAGAGCTTTACAGGTGTTTGCTAAGATCTGGAGGACCACAGAGCTGTGAGGCACAGGTGAAAAAGAAATCTCAAACTGATTTAAGGCCAGAAAAAAAATTAGTTTTCCAGAAAAATGTTCTAAACAGATGAATCTTACCAAGAGTTTGGATATGAACTGTTCATCCAAGAAATGCTCAGCAATGAAAGATTAACGTGCACTTTACTTTAGGGGCTTTGAACATAAAACTATCCTCCCACCTTCAAATCTACTTTCCTGAATTTCTTTGTGCAGAATATTTACAATGCCTGCTTTCATTCTTAAGCAAACAGCTGAAAGAATATCTTCTTTGAGCAAACAGGTCTGGACAGACTGCAGAAATTTGCCAAATATTGATTTTGTTAGGGATGAGCTTGAAATTTCCATCTTGTTTCAGTTTCACACTGAATGAACTTTTAGAAAGTGATTTTTTAAAACAAATGTATTATACTGCATTAAAAGAAGTGAATTAAACTACTTCAGATAATGAACTGAAACACCTATGATAATTGAGTAATTGAGAGCAGTAGGAATTTATCCTTCAGGGTAAAACAGAACACTGGGTAAAATGATGTTGTCCTGAGAGGCTGTATCTTGCTCAGGCAGGGCCACAGGCAAACACTGTACCTGACTGATGTGGTTATTGGCAGGACACAACAGCAGATCAGCCAGCTTCTCTAGAGTGTTTTATTCTGTAAGTCTTTTCTCTAGGGGCACTTTCAGTAGGGTCTCTTCCCACTCCTTGTCTATCAGGTTTTATAAAACTTACCCTGATACCTTTGGGCTTATGCTTTATCAAACCAGATTTGGTGAATACAAATAAGTGAAGAAACTGGAAATTCAATATCTAAGCCTTTATTTCTGCTGGAAACTAAGTTTAAAAATGTTATAAGGAATGCAGTCTTCACAATGTTCGTGTAAAGCATCCTGAGCATCCAAGAGTTACAGGAGAAGCATTACCTGCTTGTAGTTCTCTGGTTGTCTAGTGAGATCTGCTTCTGTGACAGAAAAATGTCCAAGGTTCTGGTCCATGTGGGAGCCACTTGTGAATAAATGGATCTGGAACAGATTGATTTCAAAGATATTTGTCAGTGCAAGGAGCAGACCATTAGCATCATTAATTACCATCCAACAGCTGCAGGGTGATGTGACCAGTGGATCAAACCCTCTCCCAAGAGACATGAGTACTGCCACCAACACAGCAGCCAGAACCACGTGCAAGAACTGCAACCACTGCTGCCACAGTAAAACTGGAGGCTTTTCTCTTCATCCTCTCTTGAAGTTTTTTCCTTGCAGTATACATGGTCTGGTGCATGGCATGAAAGGAGAAACCATTTACCCAGATAGCAGCAGTCTTAACTGAGCTAAAGTATACCCTCAGAATAATTTCTGTTTAAGTAGAAAATGCTACCTAGCTACAGTAAGGTTCTCTTTTGCTGCTCTACACTGTTGGCTTTTGCTTACCAAGACTTTACCCCAGCTGCACTGGTGATAGTATCATCAATTACTTGATGAAGAAGCTTCCCAAGTTAGTCAAGGGAACAATAAAAAGCAATTCCTCCTATTCAGAGCTGATCCCTTTGTTACTGTAATAACTGCAGCTGCCAAACAAGATAGCAGTGCACATTTGTCAGACAATCACTCATATTTCACTAATATTTCTACCAGAAGACAGAGAATGTTTCCTGCTTTTCTTCCTTTATTCTAATACGAACTTTATCACACACTTGGGTATTGACAACTATTTTAAAGTTGACAGGCACTGGGTAATTATCAACCCTTCCATGAAACTCGGGAATATTTTAGCATTCCTTTCCCAAAACTCTGCTGGTGACAACCATCTGTCACATGTGCAGAGCTCTGCGAGTTTAAAAATAAAAGAGCACCTCCCCACACAATGTTCTCCCTTTCCACTTGCCACTCCTATGTCTCCCTGCTGCATTCTTGTGTAACTCTTGGGGCCCCCAGCACCTTTTCCAAGGCAGGTGGCAGCAGCATCCCTGGGTAAAGCCCAAAACAAACACAGCAAAGCTGGAACAGCAGAGGAGTGAGGTGTTCCCCTGAGACCAGACTGGATGGATACCAAAATAACCCAGTATTTGTATTTTTGCTCTCTCTGATAACAGCTAGAAGGTAAATAAGGCTAAAAAGGGGAAGAGCACCAGAGCAGGAGTAGCAGGTGAGAGGGTGAGAGGCAGAACATGCACAGCTGCTGCTCCCTGGCACGGGAATGCCCAGGAGAGGTGGAGGCAGGTCTGATTTAACCTCACACCAACCTTTGTGCACAGCCCCCCACACCCAGCTCCACTTCTGGGGAGCTTCCAGCACCAATTCCTAAATGTCCTTGAGCTCAGACGAGCTGCTCTCCCTGCAGGGTGCCTAATTCACCTAGAGAAGATGGGAAGGGGGCTTGCTCATGGTTCACACACATTTGCATGAGAGGAAAATATTCTGCTGCATTAAGAACGTGCTTCTGAGATCTAAAGGCAAATTCACCTTGGGGAAAAACTCAAAGATTTTCAAACCAAACAGACAAAATATAAACAAACAAGGTAGCAATTCCCAGAGTAACATGGTAGATTTTTCATGTCAAGATACAGATGCATCTAACAATTGCAGTTTAGCTCGCTCATAAATTACTGACAATGAGGTAATTACCCAGCGCCAGTCCCTGCCCTCTATTATTCAGAGATCAAGACTTTGTCCTTGTCCCTTTGCTCTTACTACCTCAGACACAGAGATACAACCCATCCCATCCACAGCACTACATCTTATTTTATGTTGTTGATCTTACAGGGGGCCCAAGAAACCATTCCACTCACAGGTGGAAATTCCCAGTGCTGCTCTGCATTCTTACTGACAATACAGCTCTTGCTCTTAATTTCCAAGCATATTGAAACCATTATCGTTGCTTTACCATGATCTGATAATTCCCATCATGTTAAACTCTTCTTCTATCATTGAGAATTCCATTTAATATCATTTTATTCTTACTAACCCCTATGCACAGCCCATAATCAGATATTCACCTGCTTAAAAAAAAGCAAAAAACATCTCTGAACCTGATCTAACCCTCCACTACTTCCAGCCTGAAGTAAATCCATCAGTTTTACAGAAACTCACCTGCTCCTCTATTTTTTATAACATTGTGGCACAGTGCATTTAAGAGAGCCCTCCAAAAATAAGTTTCAAACTCTACAGATTCCTGTTTTGCTGAAACTATGCAAGGCCCCTCACTCACATCTTTTAAGGTAAAGACTAAATAAAAACAACTGCTCTCTCCTATGGATTCAAGAAGGATCAAAACCTGGGCAGGCAGATATTCTGGCACTTGACAGAACAAAGGAAGAGAATAGAAGGAAGCAAGAGACGTGCCTTACACAGTAATTTATTCCCACGTACTTGAAGGCACACCAGGTAAATATGTACCACTGAGAATTTCGAGGGAATTAGAATGGTATTACTACATTATACTTTCAAAGCCAGCCAACCTGGCCGTGTTGAGAAGCCATTAAAATGTTATTCAACAGCTCATAGCCTCGGGCTGCAAAATTCCTCAGAAACAAGAGAGGTTAAGATTTCCCTCAGGAACCTTCCTCCTACAGCAGGACATGTGTGCTTCTGTAAGCCTCAACATGCCTTGTGGGAGATGAAGCCACTGCAAAGCAGCTCAGCAGAGCAGCCAGGAGAAAGGAACAGCCAAGCAGGGCCACCCAACCAGCAATTCCCAGCACAGGAGCAGCTGTAGCTCCAGGGAGGCTTCCCTCTCTTGGGGACTTCATCCCATCCACCTCAGGCAGGACAGAGCAGAGAGGACACAGCAGCAATCCTACTGAAAAATGCAGAGTGGAAGGAAGAGCTGTCATCTTCTGAGTGAGAAGATTTTCCAGCTGTGCTGTGCTCCTCTCAGAAAGGCTCAAATAGAGGAAAGGTCATTTTAGAGCCTGTGTGAATCACAGGATGAAATCTGCAGAAGTGTCACCACTAGTTGACAAAAATTATAGCTCCTGATCAGCAGTAAATAAGATTGTTCCACAGCTGAGACACATAACCTGGTATGTTATAAACAGAGCGAGTAAAAGCTGTAATTATCATTTTGTAGAGAAAGCCCTCTGTAAATCTGTCAGCATAATTAAAACATGTAACACTCATTAGCCTCTTGCATACTGTGTTTGTGGTTTATTAGGAGAAAGCAGCAGCTTATATAGAGGTCACACTGGGGCAATTCAGTCTTCCAGCACATAGAATAGTTTAAAAGTTCGGAAATTAATGCAGTAGTAAAAGCAATTTCTCTAGAAAGAGTCAGGAAATATCAATTATTGTTTATACAGCTGTTAAATTGTCTAAGTATGTCATATTTTGTGTTACTGTAAATGCTGACATTAAGGTGGCACTGTAATGAAGTCCTTCCAAAGTCACATTTACCTTTCTATCCTCCTGCTTTTAATTCAGACTAAAATACAAATCAGAGCACTGCACTTTATTACAGCTCTGAAGAGAACTCCCACAGCTGCACACATAATATCAGTGTGGGTTCACACGTGGAGGAGTCAGGCTCAGTTCCACTCTCCTTTGTGCACCCCTGGCTGTGACAATCACCACCAGCACCAGTTCAGCCCAGCAGTGACTGCTGGAGAAGGCAGTAATGACAGCTTTGGGAAACTGTAAGAACAGAGACACAATTCTCCCTCCTGCTTATTCCTCCAGATTCTGGAAATCGTGGCCCAGGGACCTGCAGCATAACTGTTGGAACACTAAAAACCTTGGAGTTTTGAGCTTTCTGTGCTGTCAGGCACTGACCCCCTGCAGAACACTGCTTTTGACCTGAGGCCTTGGAGAAGGCTTCCAAATTTGAGTGATGGAGTTAAAATCATGAGTGTGTAGTTAGAATAGAAGTGTGTGATTTCACACGGTGATGGGTTTGGAATTTGGGGTTTTAGAATATAGTAATAGGTATGGGACAAGATGGAGGATTTGGGGTGTTGTTTCCTTTCTGTGCTCTTCTTCCTTCTTCATGATTTCAAGTAATAGTTTCTGGTTGGACAGTTAGTGCACTGCAGGTCACAAGAGTTTGGTTATTGAGTCAAAAATATAAATAATATAGGTGTTAGCTCTCTATTGGACTGTTTAGCTTTAAAAGACCTTGTAACTAGCTAGAGTCACCTCCATTTTGCTCACTTTTAGCTGGTAGCCAGAAGCATTGCAGAACTCTCTGTACTTTAGATAAGATTTAATAAACCACCAAGCCCAAATGAGAAATTCATCTCCTTTGTGTTTTTAATCCTGACTCTGAGTGAAGAGAAACTGCAGACAAACCACTAATTTAAGTGGTGCAGATACCTTTACAACTAACCTGTCTGTTGTAGTTGTCTGACTGTCCTAACTTTAGCACACATTTTGCCTTAGCCACAAAGGGGAAAAAAAGGCCAAGTTGATCTCAAAGTACAACTTCCACAGGAGGGTCACCATCTCTCATCTCCCCTGTCAACAAGTTTAGCCTGCTGCCCCATCAGCACATCTCTTCATTACCTCAGTGCCTCGTTTGGACTGCTGAGAATATCTCTGTTTGTGCTCCACCTCCCAGGTTTGACCTGCTCTTAATTCTTCCTCAGCCTCATTAACTGCAGGCTGAGGCACTGGAGCTGCCTAATGATTTGTTACTGTCAAGCCTCACATAAATCAGAGCACTGATGATGAGTTATGGAGGCATTTGCCTCACCTGCTAGAAAAAGCAGCACACCTTCAGCAGAGGTGGTTTATCAGGGGGAGAAGTGACAATCATTCCATTTGAGATTCACCTCTCCCCAACCCCATCACGGTGTGTGATCACAGTGCAAAGAGCCAAGGACTGCCTGGGCACTTAGAGGGAATTGCCACCTTTGTTCCCAGAGCAGGGAAGCACATCAGCAGTGGGCAGTGAGAAGCAAAAGGTTATTTTAGATGCTGCACACACAGCACCTGATCCCCCTTTCCCAGGGCTGTCAGTCAGACATCTGCCCTAGCAATCAGTAATGGAAAGAACAAAATGGAACCTCATTACAGTTTTTAGCACTGCTCTGCCAGACACGGGATCAAAACCAAGAAGGCATCTTCATTCAAAGGTGAAGATGATTCTGACAACTTTTTGATGTGTATTTTGGGAAGAAATGTCCCCAAACCATTTTTGGTCTCAAAAAAAAAAAAAAGGATTTCTGTGAAGGTTTTGAGTACGGTAATAGCTGGCTCCATTTAAGTTATCTAAAGAGATATAAATGGAGAAAGGGGACCTAGGGAAAGCAATTCTTAATAATTTTTAGGATTATTTTAAGAGCTGTAATTTTTAATTTGTTTCTGGAGCCACCATTGCTGTCAGCTTTGGGACTGAAGGCTGGTTCCACCCTAAACAGACAGAATGCTCCCAGATGTCTGTGATCAGACAGGCATCTGCACACTCACAAATGGGAAGAGAACTGGAACCTCACCAGTGCAGGCACCCTTACTGATTCCTAATTTAAAAGCAGGTAAATTCTGGGTTCTGCTGAGATGTCCCCTAGCACTTTGGAAAGAGATTTTGCATTTTATTTTGCTATTACTTTCAATATTTATGCTTAACATTCTGAATGTACATTTCCAGTGAACTTCTTGTCTGAGGAACCAGAATGCTCTGTCTTGTTTCTACCAGGCATTTTCTGAGAAAAAACAGCAGCAGCCTGTGGTTGCAGAAGTGACTAATGTGCCAAGCTGCAAAAGAGACTTTTATACAACTACAACCTTACAAACACTCAACACACATTTTCTCATGGTTCTGCCACACTGGGGAAAGACAGAGGTGCTTATAATCAGAGCGATTCACTCTTATCTACAGAAAATGCAGAACTAGCAAACAAGAATAATCTGTACATTTAGCTCTAGCTGACAAGGCTTTTAAATAATAAACTATGTCATAGTGAGTTAGAAGAATGGTTTACCTTGTGCAGGAGTTTGCACTGCTCTTGGTGCTGAGCATGCAAAGCGCACCACTGCAACCTCAGCCTCCCGTTTAACCACTGCAGGTACCGAACATCCACTCTGTCCTCTGCTCCTGCTTCACCTGCAGCTTCCTGGCTGCTGGGCACATCATCTTCACACTGAAAGCAGGAAAGAACAGAACACCACCAGACTGGATTGCATGAGTGTCAACATTTTCAAGTCATTCAGGAGTGAACAGGCCAAATCGCCCTAAAATGAAGTCAATTCCAGCAGTACAGAGAAATCAGAGGAACTGGGACTGGGAACACCTAAACAAGTAGAGAAGTGTGGCATAAATATCAGCTTCTCAGCTGTGATGTGGTGAGCTGTCTCCTCTCCCATCCTTCCATTTTCCATACCCCAGGAAGACACAGTGTTCCTGAGACAGCAAGCATGTTCTTTACCCAGATGGGAAAAACTGTATTTTGACTAGGTTCTAATATGTCAAAGAACATAAAAAATCAAATTTAGCTCCTGCAGTGTCTTCCTGAGACCCTAGTTTGTAAATCAATAACTTATATAGGGACAAAATCGTGGGTCTGTGCTCGCCCAGCTATTTTCTTTTCTCCATCCAGCATCTCCCGTCTGGCAGGATTGAGGAAAAGGAAAAATCATGTAGCTGGCAACGGCCAGGACTCCACAGAGGCACTGCCAGCTACAGCTGGATCATCTCTCTTGCTTGTTTTGCCTTTTTCTAGAGTAATTTGGAAGGAAGAAGAGAGAAGGAAAGGGTTTCCATTTGTTCATCTTGTCCCACTTTCCTTCTGCTGCAGATAAAAAACCAACAGCAGCCAACACCTTCATCTCCTGATGAAATTTCTGCAGCACATTTCTGTCGTCCCTCATTCCTGAGGAACACAGGGAATTCCACCTCTCCCAGCCCCTTGCACAAAGAGATCATTCTCATGTACAGAGAGATCTCTCCCTTTCCAGCTGAGACTCCTGCAGATTGCAAATTAAAAGGGGAAGAAGCCATGGGTAGTTTTACTTCTGATGCCAGTAACACCATTTAAAGTGAAGCTTCCCATTTCATGCAGTCTATAGGAATGACAAACAATAAACACAACTCATCATTCCAAACGTCACAAGAAATAGGAAAAACACAGAACTGCAAAGACCTGGTTATTCAGAATGGATGTTTGCCATTCTGCAAGGAAGTGTCTCCCAGTTCTTAGACTCTCAAGACATTTCTTTAAAGTGGAAATTTAAAGCCTACTTGAAACATGACTGTTTTCAAGAAAACACTTAGGCAGATATTTGGACCCACAGACCTTGATGGTATTTAAACATATGTGCTTCCCTGCTTCACAGATTTCCACGTTCAGTAAAATCTTCAAAGGATCCAGTTGGCAGGCAAAGCTGGAATGTAGTTCCAATTTGGATTCTAAACTAACAGTGCACTGTAAAATGAAGAGATTTAATCTTGCCTTAAATGCAGATTTCAACAGAAGAGTGGCTACAACCATGATCAAATAACCCCCTAACACTTGTTCTAACCTAAATATCCCTGCTGACAGGGCCTCTATTACAATGAGTGATCCTATTATTTATAAGCACAAAAAAATGGTGTTCTGGTCACATACCAAACTGTATCAATATTACAGGTTTGTTCCTTTTTGCTCTGTGGCTCAGATAAACACATGCTATAAATCACAGAGGTGCAGGCCTGGTAAAGGGCTTCTCCTTCGAAAGGCACAGATTCTTCTTTAGCCAAAAAAAAAGAAGAGAAAAGAAAGAAGGAAGAGGGAGGGAGGAAGAAAAGGAGGAAAGAAAAAGGAGGAAAGAAGGAGGAAAGAAGGAAGGGAGGAAAGAAGGAAGGGAGGAAAGAAGGAAGGGAGGAAAGAAGGAAGGGAGGAAAGAAGGAAGGGAGGAAAGAAGGAAGGGAGGAAAGAAGGAAGGGAGGAAAGTTTGTGCCAATTCCAATGTCCCTCTTCTTCCTCTGCTCCTTTGTCTCCAGGCTCCTCTCCTCCACAGTTTTTTGGGGAAATACCCTGTTTTGCCCAGACAGGATGGTTTCTGGACCAGGAAACCATGCAGATGTGATTACCAAGCTGTCCATTAGCATGATAAGCCAAGCACTTGGATATTAGTCCCAGCAGCAGAGAAAACCCACGTGGAAAGAACATTAAAACATCTCACATAAGCAGCTAGAAACCACAAGGCCAAAGACAGACCTGGGAATCCCAGATTAAAATCTGCATTGTCCATAATTTACAGTTCTACTCCAGCTTCCCTGGTTAGAGGTTTCAGAACAGCACATATACTGCTCTCCTGGGAATTTATTTCAGGAAGGAATGGCATTAGACTCAATTGCTTTGGCAGTACAGTGACAAACACCATGCAGAGCTAATTTTATTGTAGCAACCTGCCTTATTAATATTAAAATAAGGAAGCCAGCCAATGCATTTTTAACAGGATCTCTCCATTATTTATTTCACAAACTGCACAAAAAATTTACTTTTGCTATGAAATACTTAGCCTGGCATAAAGTAAACAAGGTAAAAAAAAAAAAAAAGGTCTTGCATATTATACTGTGACCTCAATTTCCAGTCCCATCTTTACAATCTAAGACTATTTACTGCTCTCTCAGTGGGTGAAAAATCACTAAAACACCAGCCCAAGCTACAGGCTTTGCTTCAAATACCACTGTGAATTTATCTAATCTATGCAGCAACCCAGGTACACACCTACATTCACTCTGAGATACAGAAGGGCAGATTTTTCAGTCCAGTTCACAAAGAGAGCAGCCAAGGCAACCACTCAGAGACCTCAGCAGCCCTCCTACACTTGGAATGCTCCAGGCCACTTTTGGAAGAAATCATTCCCAGAGAAGCACTTTCTGCAATTAATTGTTTGCTGCAATTAATGCTTCTCTTTGATTCCATCTCAGAGAAGGGATGTGCCTGGGTCAGCTGCAGGAATTGGTAGGACAGAAGTCACACAAGCAAACATCAATGCCTTCATCACCATGCTGAGTTGGTTCTGGTCAAACTGGGGTGATGTGGACCTGCCAGAGCAACCCTGAGCAGTGTAATTTAGGATTAAGCAGAAGATTAAATAAAGAATTAAAATAGAAAGTAATCAATAATAAAAATAAATTGATTAAGCAGAAGATAGAATGAAGCTCCTCATTTCCACTCTCACCATAACTCACCCCAAAGGAGCTTTCTATCCTAAAAGCCCCAAGTACTGCTAGAACTTTTCACTATGACTCCTTGGCAAGGCTAAGAAAAGCAAGCACAAGCCTGATCAAAGTGACAAGCATATATTTACACGAGCTCTCTCCAAGCCAGTTTCTGAACCATCACCCTGCCCACTCTTGAGCAGAACCAGCTCTCCTGGGTTAAAAGACCCAGGAGAAATAAAACAGCTAAGCCCCAGAACAAATACACATTCCATGACACCAGTTAAGGTAGCTCACAAACTACAAAACCTGCCCCAGGCTCACAAATGCACCTCTGGCTTAGTCAGACCTAAACATGGTTTATGTCCCAAAAGCATAGATTTAACAATTTTTGCATTGTTAAATCTATGAATTCAGAATTCAGTCAGTTTTGCCCTAAACTTTCCATCCCAAGCTATTTCAAGTTGAATCATAAAAAAAAAAAAAAAACAGGTGTCAGATCATCCCCAGAGAGTGTGAATAGGCTTGTGGTTAAACAATGCAGCAAGTGCATAAAAAACTCCCAAACACTGTCCAAGTCCTCCTGGCAGAATTGTTCTGAGCAGACAAGTCAGAGTCATGAAATACAGTGAACTAGAAAAGCCTTTGGATATGAAAGTACTCAAAAGAAAAGAATAAGGGGTGGAAGAAAGGAGGGTGTGAAAAAGACATGGTGCTCTATCACTTTTCAGTCACATTCCATACATCTGAGGAAACAACTTGCATGCAATGTGCTTAGAGAGAAATTAAAGATTAAGAAGCTTACACTTCCAACAGCAGAAATGAAGCTGTTCTTTTTGGTTTGAAATACAAAGCTATCCCATGTTATCAGAAATCAGAGAGCAGGTGTACCAACAGTGGATGGAGATAAATTAAACAAGTACTTCATCATATAAATACTTCATCAAAGAACAACACGGGCACCGGTGTGTTTGCAGACATGTGAGAAGGGAGCATTTTTTCCACTGCCTGCTCCACTTGAGGATTTTAGTGACTTGGTTCATACACCTTGAATTACACAAGCTCCAAAAACTGATTTAATGCAAAATTCCTTGCAGATCTGGTCGATATACCTAAGCAAGACTGCAGAGGAAACATTGCTGTGCAACTTCATCTAGAGTTTCTATACTATTCCTACTGATATAGGAATCGTTAATGCTTATAAATCCTTACCTTAATAAATTGACTGTGCCCCGTGCAGGCAATGGGAAAGAAAAGGCTGTGCTGCCTGCTCTGCTGTAAAACACAGCAGTGGCAGGGCTGGCTCCCCCAGAGATGCTCTTTTCTGGCTGTGAGCTGCCACCTGTCGGCCCAGGACAGACCCCAGCTCATCCCCACCGAGCTGTGCCTTTGCCAAGCATCTTCCAAACCCCTCCAAGCACCAGCTCTCAGCCTCCACATCTGGACAAGCAGCAAGCACCCTGCTGCTCATGCTGCCCATGGAGAAGCCAGCCTGCTGGAGCATGGATAAGGTGTTTAACCCATGGAGAGATGCACGAGGTCAAATCCTTGAGCAGAGCAACACAAAGCAGCTGCCAGCTGAACCCTCCACTGGGTCCAGACAGAAAATATTTCCTCAGTTAGCACCCAGATCTTAAGCACACAGACTGGTACCACAAAGGTGGGAAGGAGCATATTTAGATGCTCACTGCAGGGCTCAGGAAAGGCAAGGCAATCTCATAAATCAAGCCAATAAAGTGCTCCTGCAGCTTTTACTGAGCACTCGTTCCGAACCACTCATAATTCACACCGTGGTTTTGATGTGACATAACATATGTTAACTTCTGTAATTACACATCTTTAAACAGACCTTTTTTTTTAATTAAACACCATAGCCAGAAATAACAGTATCAGACATGCTTTCTTAATTAATACAGCCATATATCTATCTGCAGGAGGGGAAAATGTGAAAAGGAACAATCTGAACAGATGAATATGAAAGGGACAGCAGTATTTTCATTAATAGCATCATAAACAACACTAAATGGATTTCCTCCTAGACAAGACAGGATCCAGATGAGATTTATGCAGGGAAAGATAGATGGTGTAAAAACCCATTCCCACATGGTGCATATACCAATTAAATCTGCAGATATTTGCATAGGAGAGTGAGATTCCACAAACATAAGTGCTCACAACATCCAAGTTAGGCTCATATTGCATCCAGCAATTAAAATTAAAAAAAGCAAAATCCTGTGTTTCTGCAAGGCCTTTTAGCTTTTAAATTTCTATGCCTTTTGTAAGAATTACTACTCACAACAGCACTCCCAAGAGCTTACTCTTGGCAAAGAGTGAAAAAGAGAAGGTGCTGAGGGAAGACAGAAAATGTGAACACAGCTCTTACCCATGCCTGCCTTGTTCAAACAAGCCTCTCTGGCAGTAGCCATGGGCCTGAGGCACTGGAGCAGTCAGTCCTTTATCCTTTCCCTCCCCACTCATTTGGGAGGTTATTTCAGAGCTCTGCAGTACAGCAAAAGCCTTTAAAAGAGTTCAGCAATACTGCCTCCTCTCTGGAGCTGCAAGGTTTTAAAGGAACATTAAAATCCCAATACTCACTGCATTATATATTCAGATAAAACATGGGAACTAAATATCCTAAGACCAAGATAGGGTAGCCCTTAACTGGGAGAGGAGCTCATGAAATGCAAGACACAGATAGCAAACACCTTGCACTGCTTTTTTCCCCCTGCCTACAGCTGCAGCTCCCCTTGCTCCACTGTGGCAAGAGGGGCAGTCCCTGGGGGCAGAAAGATGCAGCTCCCTGCAGTCACAGCACACCTGGAGCTGGAGGAGCACAGGGGAACAGCACCTGCCCTGCAGGAGGGAGGAGGCAGAGCTCTGCCATGCCCCTCTCCACACCCTCCTGAGGGAGGGAAAGGTGCTTTATTCCAAAGGATCCTCTCCAGTGAGTTAAACCCAGCTTGCTTGCAGTGGCACACCAGAACCAGATGTTCCACTGAACTCCAAACCCTGTGAAGATGATCAGAACTGACCAAGGGCTACTGGCTGCTCCCTGGCACTGGAGGGCAGGAGAGGCACTGGAACGTCTCAGAATCCCTCCTGTTTCCACAGCAGCCAAGGAAGGAGCTCCCTGTGCTGGATTTCAGCAGAGTATGACCTTCCTGCTAGCCAGTCCTCACCATCTTCTCCTCCCACAGCTCCAGTGCCTGCTGCTGAGCCCCATCAGAACACACCAGCTGCAATGTCAAGTTCAAGAATTCTGCAACTCAGACATTACCAGATTCAATAAATTATAAGACTTCCTGATTAGTTCAGACTTGTCTTTTAGAGTGTTTTACTTTGACATGCTGTCTGGAAAAGTAAAAAAGTAAATCCCATTTCTTAATTGTGCATTCACTTTGTCAAGCAAAGACAAATGTTGGTAACTGCACATCTTCCAGCATAGCACAGGAAGAAGGTACCATGACAAGTTCAAAATATGCCACAACAGACTTGTCAGCCACACTGAGGTGAGGAAAATTCTGCAGGAGAAACTTCAGGGATCCTGCCCAGGTTTCACAGATGGATTTTAAAAAAAGAGTGTTCCTTAGCAGCTACAGAATCCAGCAACAGTAATAGCAGGAAAAGGGCAAAAACATAAATGGTGACAGTTACTAGGAAGACAGGAGGACAAAGAGAACAGACGTGTAAGCTGAGGGAATAAGGGAGGAAAACCAAAAAATGAAAGCTGACAGACTAATATAGCCCATAAAGATCTGGAAAGTAATTACACTTCTGAGTCAGAATCAATAAGGTTAATAAAATTCCCTCCTCTATCCTCGCTGGAATTGATGAAGACGTGGAAAAAAAGGCAGAAAACTACTCTGCACTGAAACTAGTGCCCAAGGTTTCCTGGTTTTCTGCTGGGGGGAACATGGAGCTTGGCTGCTACTTCAGCTTTTCTCTAATAACATGGTTTGTAGAACAGCAGTGACTGTCAAGTTTTCTGTAAAAAAAAGGCATTTCAACAACAAGATCAGACCAAGCATAAGCTTTACACCGTACTGGAAATGGCCAGTGAGCCAAACTAGACCATGACAAACAAAAGATTAATCAAACTGCAAACCCAAGGGTCAGAAGGAATGTTTATCTCCATTTTTGCCCACCAGAAGTAATTAAACTGAGTTCACTTTGGCATGCAAAGTGACCCATACATGAATTCCAAGCACAAGAGATGTAATAGCTCTATTTGTTGATTACTGCAAATTCATAAAAGGGGAGGGGCATCCAGTTTCACTCAGAGGGCCAGAAGCAGAGGGAATTAGTGGAAACAAGAACCGGTGTTTGTACAACATCTCCTGATGATCATGAGGGATCTAACATCACTGAGCCCATTTAAAAAGCTCAGCAGCCTCCACACATAATTAAATTACAGGGCACACAGATTAATTTCAGCTGTAGAAATAAAAGCATTTAAAAAAAGGCAGCATTTCTCCCTGGAAACACAAAGGATATCTGCTCACAGAGTGCTGCTATTACCTGCCCAAACCATCACAGATTTGGAGAAAGATCACTGAAATGTAAAAAGTGAGGCAAATACAAATTAGTCAAATACTGAATGTGCTAAAAAGGCATGTTTATATCAATTATATGCTTCTTAAAGAGAATGAGAATTCCCCAGGTGTGCCTTGCAAGTTCAGTGGAGGAGACAGTTTCAGTGCAGGTTTTTTTCAGCTGTGTGTTGTACATCAGGATTTGTTATGTGTGAATAGCAATCAATAAATGGCACCTGAGAATAATCTGCCTGTACATGATCACCAAAGCAACAGAAGATGTTGAGGCAGACATCACAAAGGTGCATATCTGAGATGGAAACCCACAAGGGGTGTTAAAACCATGTCCACCAATGACTGGCCCAGTGTTTTAATGCAATTAGCAGGGAGAATTCCCAAGCAGACACTTCAGTGCATCGATGTGAGCCTCCAATTCAGACTGAAGTCTTTATAGATCTAACAGAGTTAGTGATTACTTCTCCTAAAGAGCTGGCCCATGCAAGGTTTGAACTTTCTGCCTCTGGAGTCACCAACCTGCTGACAGATGAGCACAGTAAACTCAGAGAGCCTGAACTGCTGCAGCCCAGCTCTGAAGTTCATCATGGATTCTGGATCCCTCCTCCTGCACAACACAGTTTGCTCCTTTAGCTGCTTCTCCTCCCAGTTTATAAACTCCACATGCTAGAAGAGGCTGAAGGATCCTTCCCAGTTTATAAACTTCCCAGTTTATAAACCCCACATGCTAAAAGAGGCTGAAGAAGGGCTGAAGGATCCTTCCCCAGCCCTGCTACCAGGGGAACCTGCCCCAGGCACCATGATCCTGGCTCAGGGCAGAGTGCACTGCCCTGCCAAAAAGCACCACCCGGAGGTGCCCTGAAGGAAGGAATCTCTTACCTAACACACAAAAGAGCCAACTCCCCAGCACCTCCCCAGGCTACCAAGCATGCCTGTCCTCACCTCAGCTACCTCACAGTGAGTTCTGACTGCAGCAGCACTGCCTCTCACCACCTTTCATCATCTTGGAGCTCATGATTTCAGCAACCACTGAACTTCTGGTTCTCAAGATGTAGGTGCATGTAAAAGTCAGCTTGTGGGAGCTTTCCCCATGCCAGGATCAAAAGATTAAGAATTCCACACAGAGCTTGAGCTCCTTGTCCATCATGTGTCATGAACACCCTTGTACCTCTAAAAATCCTTTAGAGCTGATGGAAGTGTTCAATTTGCAGGGGAAAGAAAACTGTGTTGCTAAGGAACTGCAAAGGAAAAAAAGGCCAGAGTGTGGTAGTCTGAAATGAAATTATTTAAATTAATTGGCCCTTGATATGTTGGGTATTTGGCACATTATCTGCAATTCAGCAGCCTTTGTTTTAAACTTTAAACTGAAAGAACAGTCAGAACATGATTGCACACTTAATTTAGGGATTAGCTTTATTCTATTTCTCACATAACAGACCCTGTTCATTTTTGTGGATTTCAGACAAAATTTTAAAAGCAAAGCACATGAGTACCAGTTTGAACTAGAGCTATGCCTACAGTTATTGAGACTCCTTTCCTTTTAAATGAAGACAAAGGGTAAGGACTCTCTCTAATTTATTCTCACTGGTAGCCCAACATATACTTTTCCAGCAAGTACTGACTTTCACACTTTGCTCACTTTGGCAGAGATCTCAGCCATGCACACAACCAAATGTATTGCATGGATTTTTGTTTTGCAACACTTTCACTTCAGGAAAATATTTTCAATTGTTTGTAATCATTAAAGATTCCATTCAGTGGAAGATTTTTCAAGTTCTCAACTGAGAATTTCATTTCAGTTGTTTTAAAGAACATTTTCTTTCCTTTTATTCTAGTTTTTGATATGATATTTCCCAAGTGAAGCTTTTTTCCTCTTCTTTTACCTTTTTCCTTCACTTTACTGAAATAGAAGAGAGTTAAGACTGCAGAGACTCCTTGGTGTGCTAATTTAGATGATGTCAGGCAGCAAAGTGACAACCTCACCTTCCCCCTCTCTTACTGAGATTTTGGGGTTTTATTGCTGAACACTGGCTGATGAGCAGGCTTTGCCACATGCTTCTCTCACAAAAGAACAATAGCCAGCAAATAACAGTATCTAACAACAAAACTTCACACTTTTATGAACCAAACAAACAACAGGCTTTCATGAGTGGTTTACAAGGAGCTGATTCACTGATCAAAATGAGGTGTGACCCACTCAAGTCCTCCTCACCCACCACTGCCTCCTTGCATCCCTAGATCTTCATCTGGTTGGCTCCTAAAGGCTGAGTTTATTGATTTTGCAATGCCTAGTTGATCAAATAAAAGATAGGACCTCTCCCTCAAAATTCCATTTGTTTTAACTTTCTTGTGATGGAGAATCACAAAATCCACTAGTCATGCTGGAACTACCTTCTTTTTTTTACCTTGTAAATATCTATTTTTATTAGAGCATGAACACTGCTCAATGAACACCATACAAGAAATGCTTCCATGAATAGAATGAGCTTTACATGCACAAGCTAACTCCAACTTCCAGTCTATCCAATTTTTGTCTGGTCTATTGAAACAAAAAATAAATTTCAGACCCCTAAGCTTTTCCAAACACTGTTTTGGACAGTTATTGAGTAAAAACATTTAATAAGCATTCCATGCTTCTTGAGAAACACAAGTACAGCAGGTGAGAACTGGCACACCAGTATGTGTGGCCATAAAGAGATAACATTAATGTTATCATAGTTCTTTCATCCCTTTTGGGAAATGCAAAACTTAAAGCCTTCAGAGAAAATAACACAGGTGCTGCCCCATTCCCTGAATTCATATCACATTTCACTTGTCACTCTTTCATAACAGGAATTAAGGACAGACAAAAAAAAAAATCTGCTACCACAGATGAAAAACAAGAAAAAGGTAAAAGAGAAGTTTAAAGTAAAAAGTTCTCCAGCAGTGTTTTTTCTAAAATCTCAAGGCACCCTTCACATAAGTGGATGGCACTGCCACTCAGCTCAGCCTCTTGTGCTCAGCAAATAATTGTTGTGCAGCAAGAGTGGTCCCTTTCCTCAAAAATACTTCTTGTAATGTTGTTACAAAGAGGATTCTTTCCTTTGAACTGCTTTCCATTTGTACAAGTGTTTTCTTTCTGAAGACACTGTTTTTATATTACAGCTTTCCAAACTTTCACTTTCCTGCTTTGCTGCTCCCTAAAAAGGCTCTAGAAAACCAGAGAAAAAACATATATGGGTTCATGAAAGACTACAAACCTTAGACACCACAAGATTATCAGCAGGTAGAGTTTCCAACCTTCAATGTCCCTTGCCAGAAAGCTAAAATTCTGTGAGCCTGTCACTTTGAAGCAGACTGAGCAGTAATTAGTGTCTGACTAGATCATAGTTACTTCAGAACAGACTATGTGCTAACAGCTTTTATTAATGGGAAAAAACAACACACTCCTCTGTGCTCTCAAAGAGGTTACAAGGTCATTAGTTACCTCAAGAGCAAGAGCTGCCATGTGAGACCTTGTTGTTTGCAAAAAGTGTTGTTTTCCTTACCCTTACCTGCTTTAGCCAACAGTGCCAACACAGCCAGCATTCACTGCTAACCTGCTTGCCTGCCCTGCAAGAACCACTCACAGCTCAGTCTGGGAGCCCAAAACCCAGCAGCAGAGAGATTGAAGAGATTCACTTACTTGCACTCCTCCACAGTGGCCCCACCTACACTGGAAACAGAGATCAGGGAATTCAGGCAGGGGTGGGAGGTTGATAAAGAGAAAGAACACAGATAACCTGCTCACAGACAGCTTAGAGAAGGGAAAGAAAATAACTGCTGACCTTTTTTAAAAGTGAAATCACTCATCTGCCAATCCATCACACACTGGTGGTAACACTGCTGCTGTTACAGGTGACTCGTGAACAGGTGTAGGAGGATGGATTGTAAGAAAATAGAGATAGTGCTGAAGGCAATCTCACCCCTGATGAGTTACAGCTATGCTAATTACCAAAAGTGCAAGCAGCCTTGCCCTTAGCTATGTCCAGGGAGGATGGGTGTTAAAGAGGAGTGAGACAGCCAGCTGAAGTTTGCTGGTGCTGCCAGGAGGAAGGGTTAGGGTGCTGTGTGAGGGACAGCAGGGAGCTGGCTGTCAGAGAAGGAGTCTTGTGTGGAGCTGCCTGTGGGAAGTGTACAGAGAGAAGGAATGAAGGCTTTGCTGTAGGACAATAAAGGACTGATGCTTGCATCAGTGAGGAGACCACTGCCAATTGGTGCCCCATGTGAGGAGCTACCAACAAGAGAAAGGGCAGGGTGGAAGGACACACTGGTGCTGTGTGAGGAGCTGCAATAGAGCAGGGCAGGGTGGAAGGACACACTGGTGCTGTGTGAGGAGCTGCAATAGAGCAGGGCAGGGTGGAAGCACACACTGGTGCTGTGTGAGGAGCTACAGCAGGGCAGGGGTGGAAGGACACACTGGTGATCTGTGTGAGGAGCTACAGCAGGGCAGGGTGGAAGGACACACTGGTGCTGTGTGAGGAGCTACAGCAAGGCAGGGTGGAAGGACACACTGGTGCTGTGTGAGGAGCTACAATACAGCAGGGCAGGGTGGAAGGACACACTGGTGCTGTGTGAGGAGCTAGAGCAGGGCAGGGTGGAAGGACACACTGGTGCTGTGTGAGGAGCTACAATAGAGCAGGGCAGGGTGGAAGGACACACTGGTGATCTGTGTGAGGAGCTACAGCAGGGCAGGGTGGAAGGACACACTGGTGCTGTGTGAGGAGCTACAATACAGCAGGGCAGGGTGGAAGGACACATTGGTGCTGTGTGAGGATTACAGCAGGGCAGGGTGGAAGGACACACTGGTGCTGTGTGAGGAGCTAGAGCAGGGACAGGGTGGAAGCACACACTGGTGCTGTGTGAGGAGCTAGAGCAGGGCAGGGTGGAAGCACACACTGGTGCTGTGTGAGGAGCTGCAATACAGCAGGGCAGGGTGGAAGGACACACTGGTGCTGTGTGAGGAGCTAGAGCAGGGCAGGGTGGAAGGACACACTGGTGCTGTGTGAGGAGCTAGAGCAGGACAGGGTGGAAGGACACACTGGTGCTGTGTGAGGAGCTACAATACAGCAGGGCAGGGTGGAAGGACACACTGGTGATCTGTGTGAGGAGCTGCAATAGAGCAGGGCAGGGTGGAAGCACACACTGGTGCTGTGTGAGGAGCTAGAGCAGGGCAGGGTAGAAGCACACACTGGTGCTGTGTGAGGAGCTGCAATAGAGCAGGGCAGGGTGGAAGCACACACTGGTGCTGTGTGAGGAGCTGCAATAGAGCAGGGCAGGGTGGAAGGACACACTGGTGCTGTGTGAGGATTACAGCAGGGCAGGGTGGAAGCACACACTGGTGCTGTGTGAGGAGCTGCAATAGAGCAGGGCAGGGTGGAAGGACATTGGTGCTGTGTGAGGAGCTGCAATACAGCAGGGCAGGGTGGAAGCACACACTGGTGCTGTGTGAGGAGCTACAATACAGCAGGGCAGGGTGGAAGCACACACTGGTGCTGTGTGAGGAGCTAGAGCAGGGCAGGGTGGAAGGACACACTGGTGCTGTGTGAGGAGCTGCAATAGAGCAGGGCAGGGTGGAAGGACACACTGGTGCTGTGTGAGGAGCTGCAATAGAGCAGGGCAGGGTGGAAGGACATTGGTGCTGTGTGAGGAGCTGCAATAGAGCAGGGCAGGGTGGAAGGACACATTGGTGCTGTGTGAGGAGCTGCATTAGAGCAGGGCAGGGTGGAAGGACACACTGGTGCTGTGTGAGGAGCTGCAATAGAGCAGGGCAGGGTGGAAGGACACACTGGTGCTGTGTGAGGAGCTACAGCAGGACAGGGGTGGAAGGACACACTGGTGCTGTGTGAGGAGCTGCAATAGAGCAGGGCAGGGTGGAAGGACACACTGGTGCTGTGTGAGGAGCTGCAATAGAGCAGGGCAGGGTGGAAGGACACATTGGTGCTGTGTGAGGAGCTACAGCAGGGCAGGGCAGGGTGGAAGGACACACTGGTGCTGTGTGAGGAGCTGCAATAGAGCAGGGCAGGGTGGAAGGACAGATGCTCACCGTGCACACAGAGGTCTCATCCCCTGTCTGCAGCCTGTTCCTTGCCAGGAGCTGCTCCAGGAGGGGCAGGCTGTGCAGCAGCCAGGAGAAGGCCAGCAGCAGCTCCCGGCTGCCCGCAGAGCCATCGGCAGGGAGCTGCTGCAGCTGGGGCCGCCTGTATCCGTGGTACCACAGAGCCCACTTCACAAACCTCACCTGGACACCTGCAAGAACAAACAGCCCAGAGTGACACCCTGCAGCCATGCCTTCATCCCTCCAGACCCACAGCCTCCTCTGAGGGCACATGGAACCCTAAACCGACCTGGGAGTTTTGAACTTTCTGTGCTGACACTGACCCCCAGGAGAACACTGCTTTTCACTTAAGCCCTTGGAGAAGGCTTCCAAATTTAAGTAGTAGAGTTAAAATCACTGGTGTGTAGTTAGAATAGAAATGTGTAAATTTTTGAATTTAGAGTTCATGGTTTTGAATTTAGAATTTTAGAATACAGTAATAAACACACGGCAAAATGCATTATCTCTTTCTTCCTTCTTGTTCCTTCTCCATCTTAGTTTCAAATAATAGTTTTTAGTTAGAAAGTACTGCAGTAGAGTCACAACTGTTTGGTTATTAAGTCAAAAGTATAAATTATATAAATGTTAACTTTTAATTAGATAATTAGCCTTTAAAAAACCTTTTAACTAAGTAAACTCACCTTCATTTTCTCACTTTTAGCTTAATAGCTAAAGAACTCTCTGTATTTTAAATAAATTTTAATAAACAACCAAGTCCAAACAAAAAAATCCATTTCTTAAACATTCAATCCTAACTCTGAGTAAAAGCAAAAGAAAAAAGCTAACCACTTTCAGGCAGCGTTTTTAATCCAGCCTCAGGAAGACTGGGGATGTAGTTCTTTAACAACTGTCATAGCCTTGCCTTGAAGACAGAAATTAAATGGATGAGATACTTGGGTTTTTTAACCAGAATAGCTGAATCTTTATTGTACATAGTTTCTTTTCATATGGTATTAGAAGGTACCATGTTTGAATTTAATAGGTTAGCAAATTATTGAAACTCAGTTGATTGGTTGGTGATGGCTAGTGTACATGTTTATCAATTATTTTTTTTCTAGATAGTTATATTTTTTCTTCATAGATTCTCACAGGATAGACTTCTTATTTTTGTAGGTGAGAACTGTTTTCTCATAAGAATAGATTGTTATGTAAACTGATTTTTATTTTTATGATTTTTTTCTCATGGGAACTTTACAGGTTAGCTTAGCCAGAATAGTAAGGTTTAAATCCTGTTTTATAAGGCCTTTCTTTTATAAAGTTTTATCCATATGCAACAATCAACAACTGGTGAAGGACAGGAGGGAAAGGGTAAAAGCCTTCTTCATACTGCCCCTTTCTGATTACAGGAACTGTTGCTCAGGGCAAAGAAGAAATTCAAAGTTGGGATCAAGTCTGGTAATGGCCTCTCAGAAATTAACAAAGGCAACAAAGGTAATTAGCCACCCTCACTAGAATGGGACTCCAACTCACCTATTCATTTTTTATGAGTCACCAAGCATGCTATGAATTAGTAAACACTCTGAATCACTTTACTCCTGAACTGAACTGGAATTTAGAGATAGGAGTTTCACAGCCCTCTGCAAATCTCTGAGCACCAGAGAGCAGAGATAATGCAGCACAGCACATGGGCTATTAAATTCTCAGGAAGGCTCTGATCCATATTCCTTCACACCAGCAAATGTTACCTGACAGCTACAAGACAGGCACTGCAGGACTGTAAAAT
This sequence comes from Luscinia megarhynchos, assembly GCA_034336665.1. NCBI lineage: Eukaryota > Metazoa > Chordata > Aves > Passeriformes > Muscicapidae > Luscinia > Luscinia megarhynchos. The sequence goes on from CM067571.1 coordinate 25,754,440, forward strand.
ACTGAGGAAACACAGAGAAAGTTATTATTAAAAAAGGTTCTGCCCAGGAAGCCTTGGCTCTGTACTAAGTCAAAAACAGAATAAAGAACATAATTAGGGGGACAATGAAAATGACACATACTGGCTAAGAACCAACAGCTGTAAAAGGAAGATCTGCTCAAAAAGTTTCTGGAGCTCTCTGAGGGCAACAAGAAGCAAGTGATTAAGGAAGATTCAACCAAATCAAGGCATTTAGACTTCCTAGTGGGATTCAGTTTGCACAAAGAAACCAAGGCACTGCAGCACAGGGAGAGGAAAAGCCCTTGAATCAATGACAAGTGCCCAGCAGACAAGAACCAGAGGGCAGGAACAAATAGTGGTTTCACATGAGGGCTCTGTGCTAAACAGCTGCTGTTCAAACAGCTCAAAATGACACTTGGAGAATGTGACAGTGACAGAAAACTTGGTGCTGATGTGATAATAGCAGTAAAGAATGCAGGCAGATCATGAAGGACTGCAGAACCTTGAGCCCAAGCTTTAAAAAGACAGATAAAAGTATTTTTAGAAAAAAATGAAAATTACATGCACAAGGAAAGAAATGTTCCCAGCTTTACTGACTTACAACATAAGACTGGACCTGGGACTGCTCAGTGGGCTCAGGAACACAGTCTCAGGTGATAAGGTTTTTAATGACAGTATCACAATTGGTTCTGACAGGCATCCAAAGGCAAACTCAGTGTGAGAAACACAGCAAGGACACTGAACAGAACACAATTACCCACTGTGACCCCTATTTCTTCACTCCCATTAAGGCTACAGACAATTTGGAAAGAAATAAAGAGAAAGGACAAGTGCAGTCACAAGCATAGGACAGCTGCATTGTAAGAAGCAATGAAGTAAGCCAAGAAGATGAGCAAGAATGGATATGACAAAACTCTTCAAAATCCTGAGTGCTGTGCAGTGGCTGAAGAGTGGATGATTTGTTTGCACAACACTCAGCACAAAAACTGTGAGCCACCAAAGTTAGCAAGCACGTGAGTCAAAACAAGATAAAAGAGATGCTCTTCACACTCATAGCAAAATTCTGAAATTGTTCACTGTGGGACACTGAGAGACACTTAAAGAGTCACTCAGGCTCAAGGAGGAACTGGATTTACAGAACAGCAGCTCATGGAAACTTATGAAACACAAACATGCTCTCTGGATCAGAAAGTCTGACATGTGAACTGCTGGAGGAATATTCCCCCATGCTGTGAAAGCATCCTGCTAGATTTGCTCTTTTCTTTCCCTGGGGCATTCACTCTGACAGCTGTCACAGCTGGGTGGAGCTAGAGGAATCTACAGTTTCATGCACTTCAGGCATTCTTACAAAGCAAAAGACCTAAATCACTCCATTTGCTCTTTCCACAGACCCTGTGAATGAAACAAGCAGCTTCCCTTCCCCATGGCAGGGTGGCAGAAATGCCTGTGGCTTGCTAAAAATCCTGCTGTAGATGTGCACTCCAATCCCTCAAGCACAAGAGGAGCAAGGAGATATTACAGATTTTATTTTGATCACTTGTGAACATTCTTACATGAGTAGGGTTTTCATGTCATCCTTTCCTTTTTTTGTGAGCATTTGTCAAGAAAGGAACTGCCATAACAGGTAAAGGCAGAAATACTCCAAAAGGAAAGATGATCAGTCCATGCCTTCCTCCTTTTTCAAAGCAAATAAGCATCACATGCTGCCATCTGCAGTCCAAGGAGCTCCTCAAAAAAGCACATATCAAAGTGGAAGAAAGGAGAGCAAGTCAGGTGTTGATTTTTTTTCTGTTATCACCATTTCCTTGCTCTGATATATCACTCAGGCCAGACCCACCAAGGCAATTCACCACCTGAATTTCTGTGTTGTTCTGGCCCTTTATCTCCCCTTCTTTCACTGCAACATGCTGCCCTCACAGACAGGTGTACCAGGAGGGAACTGGGAGTCAAGGCATGGATCTGGAGCTGGGCTCAGAGCCCTCCTGTGACCTTAGAGAAGTCCCTTAGCTTTCCTCACCTCTAGAGTGCTCAAGTTAAAAGGCAAAAGTATAAATGGAGTACAGGTTATGTGAGTAACCAGGACCAAGATGGATTCTTCCATAATGTGCAACCGAGAGAGAGGAAGAAACATCACTCAGATGGAAGATAACACCAGACACCTCTCTGACATCCTTCTTATGGCATTAGGATTAGGAAATTTATACAGAAAGACCTTCACAAGGCTTCCAACTAATCTCCTTGTCCACAGATATTATTGATAATAGTATATTCAGTAAGTAAGACCAAGCTGGGGATGAACCTCAGGGCTCAGCTCACTTCAGACTGTGCTCAAGCTTTGCTCTTCCACCCTGAGTGCTGACAAATATTTTCAGTGATTTACAAGATGATATTCAAATAAGGGCTATGCACTAGCCTGGCAGGCTAAAATGGAAAGGAGCTACAAACCAAGCACAAGCACAGACACAGATACATTACTTCAGGCACTCAGACAACACCTGCATAGGCAGTGGTATTATGGGAAACCACTGCTTCAGAACAAGGTTTTCTGCTACACTTGTCAGACAAACAAAAATCTATTGCAGCTCCAGACCTCTTTCCCATGCTACAAAAAGTGAACAGCAATTCCAGCAAAGAAATGTTTCCTGCAACTATCCAAATGCATGAAACCCTCAACCATGATTTCAGCAGCAAGGTTATGCCCAGAGTATTCACACAGCTTACTCTGACTCTCCACTGTCCAGTAAACTGCTGTGACATGTTTATGGGCCTGGATTTTACAGCAAGTTTGCACCAAAGTTTACAGTAATTAACTGCTTTTCACTGTATAAAGAAAGAATTCTCACAGAACAAGAAACCAGGAGACAGATGCAGAATTTTATAACCACTGACCAGCAGGCTTCAGTGGGATTCCTGAACCAGCCAAAGATCAGTGTTTCCTTTTGAAAAATAAAGGGTACAAAATCACTGGAGAATGGCTTCTCTTTTCCAGAAAGCTGTTTCTGTGCACACAGTAACCCCTGCACCAAAGGAGTCTTCACTGCCTTCCTCTGGGATCAGGCAGCTGCTGCTCTCCTTGTTTTAACCAAGGTAATTAAGAGGTTGTACAAAAAGAGCAAAGGAAAGGAAAGCTTGATCTGTGGACTAAGGCACTAGACTTGGATTAGAGGAATCTGTTTCAATTCTCTATTGTGTAACAGGATCCTACACAAACCTGAGAAAGTTATTTAGTGCCTATGCCCAAGGCTTAATTCATTTGCATTAAATACACAAGAGACTAGAGCTGGGGCAGAGAAGAAAAGCAGTGAAATATTGATTGTGTTCACAGCAGACAACTCATTCACTTGCCAAGCAAAAGTAATTAGTGTCATTTGAAAAACAGTACAGCTCTCCAGCCTGAATTTCAGCTTTAATCACCAAGTTGAGACTAAAAAGGTTTCTCAGAAATCAGCTGGGCAGTTCTCAGCAGAACCACACATTGCTCCCTCACAATATACCAGTGGAGGCTGTGTTTGCTCTCTCTAGAGCCAGGAACCTGCCACATGCACTTGGAAATCCTGTCCCCAAATGCTACAGGCAATTAGTATGGGAGCAGCCAGGACCCAATAAGGTTGCACATGTGCAGCAGAACATCCACAATGCTGTGGGAGACAGTCAATAAGCAGACTTGCCATACACACAGCAGATTGTGGATGAGTGGAAAAATAAAAACAGCCAAACGAAAAATAGCAGTCCTGCGAGTAACAGGACTTCCTGCTGAGCTACCAACAAAACTATGCTGGTTCTGCTCTGCATTCCACAGTGCTTAACCTTCCTTAATTCCATTTACAGAGCCACCAGCCTTGCAGCTATTCAGGGGCTTATACAGCGTTGCTCAGGCTGTTTAGCTTTCAAGGGCAAAAGTGAATATTAAGTGGATTTGGTATGAGGAGACCTTGATTCATCACAGTACAATTCTCATACAATGGAAAGGCCCTAGATAGACATGTCTCAAGAGAGAAGATGGGGAGTAGTGTTGTACTTGGAATAACATACATTTAAGAAGTAAACAGTCTTCTGCTATTCTGAGAAGCCAATCTGCATTCAGCTCTTCTCTGGAGCAGTGGCCCTGTCCACAGAACCATTATTCACAGCCTCCCTAAAACAATCACACACAGTCTATTTCTTGTTTTGTGTAGAACTTCAAAACAGTGCCTTTATGGTTCTCACATGGCAGTTCCTGGCTCTGACACAGGCTTGGATAGAAAAGTCCCAACAGAACCATGGGAATGTGAAAAGAAGGAACCAAAGGAAAACCAGACCTACTTCTGTCTTTGCAGACATTGAGAATGCATATCATCATTGCAGAGATTTACCTGCAATAAAACGTCACAGGGCTGCAAGAGCCTGTGCAAACATCCCAGTTTTCAGGACAAAGCACACCAAAGAGCAGCAAGGCTGCCTCACAGCACATTTACTCATCATAAACCTGACACCCAGTACGTTGGTGGCACAGGAGCACACAGGACGGGGAGCAGGGAGCCAAAGGTCAACAAAACCAACAAAACCAACAAAACCAGTGCCAGTCCTTCCTCAAGACAGATGGGAACTACAGCCAGCCAGAATGATGTTACCTATGGCATCAGACTCTGTCCACCTGCCCCCATGGATCTGCTTCAGAAGCACGTACAGCAGCTTCCAGAAGTCCAGGCTCTGCAAAAGACAGGGGTGGAAGGGAGATCAGCAAGAAAAATATCTGCAAGATTATTTAGGCTTAATTAGGCAATTAAGCCCATACACATGGAACAGCACACCTGCTGACCCAGCCAACACCATCTGATCAAGCAGGTTACTGTATTACCTGCCTCATGAACACAGAATCTACAGAAAGGAGCACCCAGAAAGGGCTGATGCTGACTGCACACCCAGCAGCACCTAGCACTTCTACTGTGAGACCCACGTGTAGAGGAGCGTTCCAAAATCTGCTCTGACACAAACACACGTGGCACAGCTCACCCGTAGTCAAACAAGAACACACTGGTGAGATCTGACCACGACAGTGTCAGAAACTCACAAACAAGAGGCACCACAGAATGAGCTGGAAATGGGAATAATTCCTTGGCCGAGCAAGGACAGCATGCTGACAAACTCAAATAGTGATTCTTACAGCTGGAATTTCAGTCAACACTCGTAAAGTCCTTAGCATAGCAGAGGAAGGGAGGTACCCTGTGTGCGAGCTGGAAGCTCAGAGGCAAAGCAAGGCCCAAGCTGGGGTACGGCAAGGGGCAGCAAAGCCCAGGTGACACTGAGAAGGGTGAAATACCAAGCCTCGAGTTACAACCACAGCAGGACACAGCCCTTCCCTGAGCAGTGAGTCTGCTGAGAGCTCCCTAATGTGTGTCAGCTGGGTGCACACTGAGCAGGGACTGCACAGAACAGGGAACACATGAACAGGGACTGCACAGAACAGGGAACACATGGAACAAGGACTGCACAGAACAGGGAACACATGGAACAGGGACTGCACAGAACAGGGAACACATGGAACAGGGACTGCAGAGAACAGGGAACACATGGAACAGGGACTGCAGAGAACAGGGAACACATGGAACAGGGACTGCAGAGAACAGGGACTGCACAGAACAGGGACTGCACAGAACACAGAGCAGGGACTGCATGGAACAGGGACCACACGGAACAGGGACTGCATGGAACAGGGACTGCACAGAACACACAGAACACATAGAACAGGGACTGCACAGAATACACAGAACACATAGAACAGGGACTGCACAGAACAAGGACCACATGGAACAGGGCCTGCACAAAATGCACCGAGCTGGGACTGCACAGAACACACAGAACAGGGCTCACACCGAACAGGGGCAGCACGGAACAGGGCTCACACCAGGGCCCAGCGCCCGAGGCGCTGGCACACAGGCCCCGTCCCCGCGCCCAGCCGCCCTGCCCTGTGCCGTGTCCCTGCCCTGTGCCGTGTCCCTGCCCTGTGCCGTGCTCCTGCGCTGTGCCGGTGTCCCTGCCCTGTGCCGGTGCCCCTGCCCTGTGCCGGTGCCCCTGCCCTGTGCCGTGCCCCTGCCCTGTGCCGTGCCCTGCCCTGCCCTGTGCCGGTGCCCCTGCCCTGTGCCGTGCCCCTGCCCTGTGCGGTGCCGTGCCCCTCGCTGTGCGGTCCCTGCCCTGTGCCGTGTCCCTGCCCTGTGCCGTGCTCCTGCCCTGTGCCGTGTCCCTGCCCTGTGCCGGTGCCCCTGCCCTGTGCCGTATCCCTGCCCTGTGCCGTATCCCTGCCCTGTGCCGTGTCCCTGCCCTGTGCCGTGTCCCTGCCCTGTGCCGTATCCCTGCCCTGTGCCGTGCCCCTGCCCTGTGCCGTGCCCCTGCCCTGTGCCGGTGTCCCTGCCCTGTGCCGGTGCCCCTGCCCTGTGCCGTATCCCTGCCCTGTGCCGTATCCCTGCCCTGTGCCGTGTCCCTGCCCTGTGCCGTGTCCCTGCCCTGTGCCGTATCCCTGCCCTGTGCCGTGCCCCTGCCCTGTGCCGTGCCCCTGCCCTGTGCCGGTGTCCCTGCCCTGTGCCGTGTCCCTGCCCTGTGCCGGTGCCGGTGCCCTGTGCCGTGTCCCTGCCCTGTGCCGTGCCCCTGCCCTGTGCCGGTGCCCTGTGCCGTGTCCCTGCCCTGTGCCGGTGCCCTGTGCCGTGCCCCTGCCCTGTGCCGGTGCCGGTGTCCCTGCCCTGTGCCGTGTCCCTGCCCTGTGCCGTGCTCCTGCCCTGTGCCGTGCCCCTGCCCTGTGCCGTGCCCCTGCCCTGTGCCGGTGCCGGTGCCCTGTGCCGTGTCCCTGCCCTGTGCCGGTGTCCCTGCCCTGTGCCGTGTCCCTGCCCTGTGCCGGTGCCCTGTGCCGTGCCCCTGCCCTGTGCCGTGCCCCTGCCCTGTGCCGGTGCCCCTGCCCTGTGCCGGTGCCCCTGCCCTGTGCCGGTGCCCCTGCCCTGTGCCGTGTCCCTGCCCTGTGCCGTGCCCCTGCCCTGTGCCGTGCCCCGTCGGCCCGGGCGGAGCGGCGCTCACCGCCTGCGGCCGGTCGAACCTGGCGCGGCGCAGGGTGTCGGGGGCGGGCCGGGCGCGGGGCGGCAGGGCCCGGCACAGCGCCCCGACGGCGGCGGGCAGCGCGGGGCCGCGCTCCCGGTGCTGCCCGCGGTGCTGCTGCCGCATCCCGCCGCTCCCGCCGCTCCCGGCCCGGCAGGAGCGCCCTTCCGCGCCGCCCGCCCGGCCAGCGCCCCCTGGCCGCGGGGAGGAGGCGCTGCACCGCGCCGCCCTGCCGCGCGCCCTCCGCGGCCATGGCTGGCCCTGGGTGTCCCTGGGTGTATCTGAATGTCTCTGGGCGTCCCTGAGTGTCGCTGGGTGTCCCTGGGTGTACCTGGGTGGCCCTGGGTGGCCCTGGGTGGCCCTGAGTGTATCTGAATGTCTCTGGGCGTCCCTGGGTGTATCTGGGTGGCCCTGGGTGTCCCTGGGTGTCCCTGGGTGTATCTGGGTGTCCCTGGGTGGCCCGGAGTGTACCTGGGTGGCCCTGAGTGTCCCTGAGTGTATCTGGGTGTACCTGGGTGTCCCTGGGTGTACCTGGGTGTCCCTGAGTGTACCTGGGTGACCCTGGGTGTATCTAGGTGTCCCTGGGTGTATTTGGGTGTACCTGGGTGTCCCTGGATGTACCTGGGTGTATCTAGGTGTCCCTGGGTGTACCTGGGTGTATCTGGGTGTACCTGGGTGACCCTGGGTGTCCCTGGATGTACCTGGGTGTCCCTGCATGTCCCTGGGCGTTCCTGGGTGTATCTAGATGTCCCTGGGTGTACCTGGGTGTCCCTGGATGTACCTGGGTGTCCCTGGATGTCCATGGATGTCCCTGGGTGTCCCTGGATGTACCTGGGTGTATCTAGGTGTCTCTGGATGTCCATGGATGTCCCTGGGTGACCCTGGATGTACCTGGGTGTATCTAGGTGTCCCTGGGTGTACCTGGGTGTCCCTGGATGTACCTGGGTGACCCTGGGTGTCCCTGGATGTACCTGGGTGTATCTAGGTGTCCCTGAATGTCCATGGATATCCCTGGGTGACCCTGGATGTACCTGGGTGACTCTGGATGTCCCTCGATGTACCTGGGTGACTCTGGATGTAGCTGGGCGTTCCTGGGTGTATCTGGGTGACCCTGGGTGGCCCTGGGTGTCTCTGGATGTACCTGGATGTATGTGGATGTATCTGGGTATGCCTGGGTGTCTCTGCATCTCCCTGGGTGTCCCTGCATCTCCCTGGATGTACCTGGGTGTCCCTGGGTGTCTCTGCATTTCCCTGGATGTCCCTGGGTGTCCCTGCATCTCCCCTGGGTGTCCCTGGGCACAGCAGCTCTGTGGATATTCCTGCCTGCCTCTTGCTCACAGGGCATGATGTGGCCAGCTCAGATCCCAGGCATACAACCCTGAAATAAAGCAATCCCAGGGATTCATTCTTGGGGGGCTCTGGGGGAGGAGAAACAGAGCTGCTGCTTGGGAGAAGCTGAAATCCACCCATGACCAGGCTTTACAGAGCCAAAAGCTGGTGCAGAGCTGGATTCCTGCTGTGGGTTTGCTGCTCTGTGCCAGGGACACAAGTCTGCACCACCAGCACTGCAGGAACCCTGGACATGAGACCTGCTGGAAGCCCCCCATGGCTGCTTGGCCACTTCCCCAGCTCACAGCCCGTTCCATGTGCTGGCTGTGGAGCCAGCACCATGCCTTTGCTGCTTTTTCCACCAGTGTCTGAGCAGCATGAAGCAACACGTGAAATTCCTTCCCGCTGCAGAGCACGCTCCTGCAGCCAAACAGTGCTCACAGTGAGCAGTCCCAGGGGTCCAAAGAGCCTCCAGCCAGAGTGAACTGTGGCTGCACTCTTCCCTCTGCTCGCTCCTCTCCTGTGCAGGGAGCACAGCCCTTCCCGAGCTGAGCGCTGCTTTAGAGCTCTCCCACCCTGTGGATCCTGGCTCCTGCTCCAGCCAGCCCTGAAGGGACCCCTGGGTGTGAGTTACTCAGGCTTAAGGATTTTTAAACTATCTTCTTTAGCAGCTGTTGTCTCACATCCTCCTTTCCTAATGGCCTGGAAAGCATTTTCCTTATCCCTCGTCCAGTTCTAGCTCAGCAATCTGTATCCACTTCTTTGCTCTCCTTCCACACAGGCTTGGCATTTCCACATGGTTCCTTGCCTTAGGTTTCCAACAGCCCATAAAGTCCATTTTTTATGGCCCTATCAAACTGGGACAACCCTCTGCTGTCTTTGGCACCCTGCTTGGCTTTCCATACCTTGCTGCTATCAGGCGCTGTCTGCTCCCTCCATGACACATCCCTTGTCTATTTTCCCATCCCTGCTGCAGTCTCCAGGCAGGAGGACCTTCAGCTGCAGCCAATTTCCTGTGTTTTCTTGACCACTCCATAAACCCAGCTCAAAGTTATCCCTGTCCCCACACACATTCCTCTGTCTGGGCCTTTCCTCCCCAGGGCAGCTGCCGAGACAAGGGCTCTCCTGCATGGCCCAGCGAGGGGTTCTGTCCATCCCCCCCTCCTCTGGGCTCCTGTCCCTCAGCCAAAACCCCCAGGCCAGCAAACATCACCACTCAGCACTGGGGCTCACACCATCCCAGCACACTGAGTCCATCCCCTGGTCCAAACCAGCCCATGGCACCTCACACAGGGCTGGCTGCACTGCTGGCCACCATCCCCTGGTCCAAACCAGCCCATGTCACCTCACACAGGGCTGGCTGCACTGCTGGCTACCATCCCCTGGGCCAAACCAGCCCATGGCAGCTCACACAGGGCTGACTTTCCTGCTGGCCACCATCCCCTGGTCCAAACCAGCCCATGGCACCTCACACAGGGCTGGCTGCACTGCTGGCCACCATCCCCTGGGCCAAACCAGCCCATGGCACCTCACACAGGGCTGGCTGCCCTGCTGGCCACCATCCCCTGGGCCAAACCAGCCCATGGCACCTCAGCACGGAGCTGGCTGCCCTGCTGGCCACCATCCCCTGGTCCAAACCAGCCCATGTCACCTCACACAGGGCTGGCTGCCCTTCTGGCCACCATCCCCTGGTCCAAACCAGCCCATGTCACCTCACACAGAGCTGGCTGCACTGCTGACCACCATCCCCTGGTCCAAACCAGCCCATGTCACCTCACACAGAGCTGGCTGCACTGCTGGCCACCATCCCCTGGGCCAAACCAGCCCATGTCACCTCACACAGGGCTGGCTGCCCTGCTGGCCACCATCCCCTGGGCCAAACCAGCCCATGTCACCTCACACAGGGCTGGCTGCCCTGCTGGCCACCATCCCCTGGGCCAAACCAGCCCATGTCAGCTCACACAGGGCTGGCTGCCCTGCTGGCCACCATCCCCTGGTCCCAGCTCTCCCTGCTGCCCCTGGGCCACCCTGACCTCCCCTCTCCCAGGCAGAAGCATCCTGGCAGATGGAAACCAGCAATGCTGGCACCAGCACACAGCCCTGATGTCATTGTGGGAATTGCAAGCCTCTCTGCAGAAAGGAAGCAGGACAGAGCTGCTTTATCAGCTGTCCCTGGCTCCCAGGCACAGGGCAGTGGGGACCACAATGGGAAAGGAAAGTTGTGAGGGGCCAGGGATGCTTTAGCTGGGAGAGGCCCCTGGGCTTTGCCCTCTGGGGGTTCCTGTGGTGCCACATGGCCACACTGACTCTGCTTTGTGTCATTCCCATGCTGGGTGACTCAGGGGGGCTGTGTGCCCCGTGCCATGGCAGCTGGCCACGCCACACGCCCTGCTGCGTGCCAGGGATGGTGAGAGCAGCCCCGTGCCATTGCCTCATGCTGATTGTACGTGATAGCAGCCAGCTCCTGATGTCACCTCTCTGCCAAGGGGAAGGTGTGAGCTCTCCTCCTGCACAAACAGCTCCTTTGGTCTTTTGGGGTTTTTCCTTGATGCTTTTATCCCCGTGAAGGCGTGGGTGGGAGCCAGCCTGTCTCCTGGCCAGGCATCAGCTCTTCCTTCCCACGCTCCACCACCACCAGCTGGGGTGGCCAGAGCTCCTCACTTCTCTCCTTGCCCTCTCCTTTCCCCCTCCTTCCTCCTGAGGCACAGCTTCCCTCCCTGCCTGCTCCAGGGAGGCTTTGAGTGGCCCTGAGCAGCTCAGGCAGGCTGCACCATTTCCCAACCCTTTTACACTCTCCCCTCACAGGTTAAGCAGAGTGGGAAAAGCATCACCTGGCGTGGCAGAAAGGAGCCCAGCAAGCCCAGGGCTGTGAGCAGGGATTGCTCCACAAATGCCTCAGTGCAGGTTTCCCTGGACACACACACTTGGGCAGCAGCAGGCTTGTGTGGGGGCTGCAGTGCCAAAATTCAAGGTCAGCTCCCAGCAGCTGGGTGATAAAGAAAGGTGTTGGTGTTTTCAGGCCCTCTGATGCAGGGCTTTCTGTATGATAAGGGAATTGTGGAGGGCTAGAAATGAGAGTTAGAAATTAGTCTGAAGTGTCAGCAACTGTTTTGTCAGGAGTTTCACCCTTTTTGCTTGAATAGCCAAGTTCCTCTGCACAGAGGGAAACTCCCTCTGGCCTGCTCCCCCAGGGCCTTTAACACAACAATCACCAAAAGAAGACAGAGGCTTCAGTGGGAAGTCCTTGCACCCTTCCCTCTTGGAAACTCTCCGTTTCATTGAAAATGACACAAGAGGTGTGAAAGTAAAATTCAGCTCTGGGTGCCTGATGTCAACTTTTCTTGCTTGGGCAAGCCACCCAGGACCTGGCAAACACGCCCAGGGCTTTCTGCAGCTCTCCAGCACTGCATCCAGAGCAGCAAGGGGTGAAGCAGAGCAGCCTTGCCCTGCTCTCCTTGCTCCCTAGCTAGACCTCAGTTTTCCAGTACCTCAGTCCCATTCACTTCTCATTGCTGTCTCCTTCAGTACCTCCAGTGTTTGCTGGGGGTGTTGTTGCCCATCAGGAACAGGTTGACCCCCCTTTTCCAGCTCTGCAGAGCTGTTTCCGTTGCTGGCCGGGGTTCCCCAAACCGCAGCTTTGCAGAGCTGCACGGGAAGTCCCATCTCGCCATGCACAGGCCCTGCCACAGCTCCTGCTGAGCACACCAGCTGCACCTCCCTCCTACCACACTGGCAGATTTCTGAGGTGTTAGGAGATGGGCTGACACTTTTTGGACTTCTTTGAGCTTAACACAAATCAGCCTTAAAAATCCCTGATACCACCCAGCCACAGCCTGGCTTCATCCCCATGAGCTCTGCACAGCAAAGAGCAGGAAACCCCTGCAGCCACAGCCCCAGAGGCTGCACAGATGAGGCACAAAACCACCTCGAGGGAAGTGGTGGGAGTGTCACATCAGTGTCCCCATCAGCGCTGGCAGGAGAGGCTGGGTTGGGGCACCACTCACCCAGCACGTGTCAGTCCAGATGTGACCTGAGGGCTGCAGCCACACTGCCAGAGCACAGCCCTGTCCATCCTCCCTGAGGATGACCCTGAGGAGAGCCCTGCTGTCAGCTTCCAGCCTGAGCTGTCCCCTTGCCAGCTGCAGGCACAGGGAAACATCTGTCTCCTCTTCAGATGAAGGTCTGTCAATGTGTGCTGAGAGGAGTGGCTCAGATGGCCACTGTGCCCCCACAGCTGAAGGGACCCCCTCTTTCTGCTCCCCTCCCCTTTTCTCTTCTCTACAGAAAGTCACAAAGCCAGGGTGGGGAGCAGCAGCAGTTAAGTTTCTAAACCCATCCTGTTTTCTGTCTTTGCCAAAATCTCTTCTGCTTCCCTACCCAGGGCTCGCCCACACCCAGCTGCCAGAGGAACTGTGATGTTGTTTGTTTTTTTGTCACAGTGATGAAGTGTTTATAGCAACTATCACTCCACAACCCACAGACTGATCTCAGCCCAAGCTTAGGAAATAATGGCAGAGGAAGCACAGCCCCTTTCTTCAGGGTCACCAACGGTGGAGTTTCAGGGAAGTTTTGTGCTGGGCATCACCATGCTGTAAATCACCCAACAACTTTGCTGTCCCAGACGGGCAGAAAGCTGGGATTTGCCCTGAGCACCTTGCTCTCCCTGCTGCAGGACAGCACAGCCAGGGCATCACCACACTGGGAGGGAAGGCACCATCCCTGCCTGTCCAAAGCTCCCACCAAGGCTCAGAACCAAAAGCACCACAGGTGAGAGGCACTGCAGACCACACTGTCTGTGCAGTCACACTCCAGGCCAGGAGATTTGCTGTTCCAACAGAGAAAGGTTGTGTCTGCTGCCAGCCCACCTCCCTGGCGCTGCTGAGCCTCGCTGAGCATCCAGGGGAGGCCTGGCTCGGGCGTGGGTTTCCTCTCCAAATGAGATACAGCTGTTCCTGCTTCCTCCCCAAAGACCAAAGCAAGTTTTTAAAAAATCAATTTAATCTATATTTTCTTTGACCGAGGCTCCTTGAGGATGTGACCCGTGCCTGAACTGCCCAACCTCCCAGCATCAAGGCTGGATCAGGCAGAGAGTGTGGCTTGTACAAGCACAGCTCTTGGAGAGGAATGGAATATCCCAGCAGAAAGTCCTGGGGCTGAAAGCCATCTCAGTGGGAGCTCTCACTGCAGGGCAAGCAGAGAAACAGGGCTCTAAGAAGGAGATTTTGGCAGTCAGTAGCAAGGGGCTTGTCCCCAGCCCATGTTTTTAACACACACACATATATTCCCCTGTGCAGCACAGAGTGAGGCACCTGCAGGACCAGGCTTAGCTGCAGCTGCTCAGCTCCTACATCCCTGCAGGCACCCAGGACAGGGAGAGATGTCCCCAGCCACCACTGCAAATCCATGGGACCTGGGCAGCAGGCAGCAAACAGCAGCACCCAGCAGAACACTGCCTTGTGCCTCAACTGCAGTGAAAAGTGCTGGCACCTGAAGAGCTGCATCACCCTCTGTGCATCCCCTGCTTTTCCATACCTCTCACTGGTTCCTTCCTCATCCCTGCTGGCTGCACTTGGAATAAGCTGCTTCTGAAATTGTAGTGCAGGGCTCTGCTGGGAAAAACCCTGAGCCCAATCCACAGCTCCTTTTCCCAGCTGGGCACGCTTATGCAAAATCCTGAGGATGACAAGGCTTGTGTTTGCCACTACTTTAAATGCCTGAGGGAGAGCACTATCTCAGTGGCAGGCTGCTGAGATTATATCACTGGTTTGCTTTGAAGCTGAGCTGGCAGGGGAAAGCCATGTCCCAGTGCCCCAGAGGCAGGCTGGCAGAGAGGGACAGTGTGGATGGCCAGGAGCCACGGGGCCATGGCTGCTGGCACCCCTGGGAGGCTGCTGGCACCCCTGGGAGGCTGCTGGCACAGGCAGCAGTGGGAGCAGGAGGTCCCCATGTGCCCTGGAAGGCTGATGACAGCCCAGCAGCAATAGCCAGGCTTTGCCTTTGACACAGACTCCTGTGTTTGTTGTGCTGTCGGGGTGGGAGGTGAGGCAGCGCCTTGCAGCATCAAGCAAGTTTTAATTGGGAGTTTTGAGATGCTTATCAGAGCAGGCTGCTTCTGACACCACGGGTTTTGACACTGGACATGTGTTTCTGAGCCCTGAGGGTTTTGGCCAAGTCCCAGGAAGGCTGATGTGACAGTGAAATGCAGAGCAGCCTCTAAGGAAATGAGTGCATAAACTGTAGACAAAAATATCCCAGTGGGTGATGAGATATCTCTGAATATGTAAATGGAGTTCAGGTTAGGGAAGGACATGGTTAAGAAACCATTTTAGAAACATTCCTCAAGCTGATATCTTTGACATCTGTCAGTGCCATTTTTCCAGTGGGGCAAAAACATGAAACACAAAAAGAGCAAAGCTCTTGTGAGCCAGCTCTGGCTCTCTAGCAGCACACCTCTGCTGTCCCTGCCCTTGGCCTTTTCATCAAAAGCAGCAAGTACCAGGTTGTCCTGGCACAATCCCCTCCCAGCAAGGCACCTCCCTGCCCCAGCTGAGGGCACCTGGGGCCAGCACAGAGCCTGGGGCTCAACCCAAAGGCCATCAAGGGGGTCCCGTGGGCTTCCCATCACAGAGAGCACTGCTGCTACAGGAGGGAAGCATCTTTACATTTATTAAAGACTGAGAATACAACTGTGGGCCCGGCCACGAGAGCTGGTGCCTGAAGCAGAGCTGGGTTTTGGCTGGAAGGGCGCGGTCTCCTCTCCAGGCAGCCAAATTTCCTACCCGGCAGGGCAGCCCAGCGTCCCCACCCTGGCAGCACTCCATCTGGAGCACAGCCTCTCTCCACACCAGCCCAGCCTTGGTTACTTATTGCTTGGAACTTAGTGCTAGTCTAGTAGAGGGTGAATGAAAAACAAAAATGCATGTCTGTTGCGGTGTGTCTGTGCTGTCTTCAGGCCGTGCTGGGAACCCTGGACATCAGACCTGGAGAGGGATGGAAGAGAGGAGTGGATGAAGTCAGGCAGCAGAGATAGCCCAGGGACAGCAGTGCTCCAGGACAGATCCTGTCTTTGCCAGCAAGAGCCTTTGGCATCCGCTGCGGACAGGCAGCTGGGGCTGGTGGAGAGGAGCAGCTGGCACCCAGCTCCTGAGCCCTGGTGGCAGGGCTGGGACTCCCAGCCCGCCCACGGAGCCAGGGGCAGGAGGGGAGCCCCGAGGGCAAGCACCAACCTGAGGTTTATTTGAACGTGTGGCTCTCAGCTCCTCCCCGGCCGAACCCTGGAAGAGATGGAGCGGGGTCAGCACTGCACAGTGAGCACACAGGGGGCTGGAGCTCGCCAAGAGAAGGAGCCCTGAGCCCCCTGAGCCCCTCCACGAGCCCACCACAGGCACCCACCTTTGGGCCCGAACAGGGCAGCGTAGCAGGGGTGGTTGCAGTAGGGTTTGCCATCGTGCTGCAGGGAGAGACAAAGAGCATCAGCCCCACCTCTGCTTGCCCCAGCCCTCAGCTGCAGGGGCCAGGCTCCTCCTGGGCAGCAAACCTCACCTCTGCATGGCCTCCAGACGTCAGGGTCTTGTTACACTTCTCACATCTCAAGCAGGGCCGGTGCCAGTCCTTCCCCAGAGAAGTCACCTTCTCGGCTGCCACGGAAAGGAGAGGGGTGAGCTGAGGCACTGGACGGGCACAAGGTAGTTTTGGCAGATTGGCTGCCTTGCTGCCAACCCTAGGGAGGACATTTTTGGGCATCTTCTCAAGTTAGGGCTCTGTGTGCACACACAATGCCATGCACACCCAGGAACAGGGATCCACACCCAGGGTGAGCATGGCTGCATCCATGAGGATGGACTGACCTCTACCCCATCCTCCAAAGACCTGAGGACCTCCCTCCTTCCAACATCAGCCTGCAAGGGGATTCATTTCTCCCCAGTGAGCTGGAGCCCAACAAATCACTAGAGTTGGCAGGGGTGAAAGGGGATGCTGTGAGGACTGGGGAGGCAAAGCCACTGCCACACCCTGCCAACACAAACCAGTCCCCTGCAGCCACAGCCCGGGCTCTGCTGGCACCATGGCAAAATGGAGCTGGAGCCAGCCGTGGGAGGGACAGCATCCTGGAGCCAGGACCTGCTTATGGAGAGAGGGGGGAGCACAGGGCCCCTTTTAATTGGAGCCCAGCAGGGGAGAAGGGTATTTTCTGCAGGCTCTTCATATTGGCACCAGAGCTCCTGGGAATTTATTAAGTGATTTAACAGAGCTGTCCACAGGAATCGTGTCAGAGCCAGCTCTGAACACTGTTCCCGTGCCTGTAAATAGGACCAAGCCAGTGTGGGTAGTGCATGCCCTGGGGCAGCCTGAAGCACCTCTTTGCAGTCCAAATATGCCCACAACAGCCTGTGCAAGGAGCAAGCTGGTGGCTGCAGAGGTGGCAGCGGGGGCAGCGCCCAAATGTCACAAGGCAGCCCTGCTGCCATTCCCCAGTGGCACAAAGGGCCTCCTGTGCCCACAGCCTGCCAGGAGCAGCAGTGTCCTCCCCCTGGGTGCCCCTAGGAGCCTGAGCCTGGCCCGGGGCAGAACCCTCCCATCACAGGGAGCAGAGCCTCCCCAGCTCTTCATGCACACTTGGGCAGGAGTTCTGCTGAGGCTCCTTACAGCACTCAGGCATGAAGGCAGAATTCCTGCACGCCATCCCTTAGTCCTCTCAGCATCACCTCCTCCCCACCCCTGCTCTCTACAGATTTAGCCCAGAGCAGCCCGAGGCACGCCCAAGCAGGATCGCCAGGCTCCAAAATCCTCAGGGTGCCCCAGAGCCAGGCTTGCTCTGCCTCCTCTGCCAGCCTCTGGATAATCTGCAGGCACAGAAATCAGGCATCCAGCTTGGTCCTCCGGCAGCTTTTACACCCTCCTCAGCCTCTGCATCAACATTTCGTAATGAGCTCAGGCGTGCTAAGTGCAAGGTCAAACCCCTCCTTGGCCAAACGGCGCCGGCCCAGCTCCTGCACGGCCACGCCTGCGGGCACAGCACACCCAGCTCAGCCCGAGCAGGGCTGGCACACGCTGCCACCAGCGCCTTGGTGGCTCCTGGTGCCGAGCCGCAGGGGTAGATGAGGCACGCAGCACCCAGGAGCTGCATTGTGCCAAACCCCCATCCCAAAGCCTGGCTGCAAGCACTGGGTTCAAGGCAAAGCACATTGCCCATAGCAGGAGCCACAGCCCCAGCAGCTCTCTGGGCAGTGCCCATGCCACCCCCAGCACGGGGCTGGCATCACTAACAGAGCGCAGCTCCTGTGTTTGAGCCTCCAGCTCCTTGGCTGGGCACAAATTGTTGGGGCACAGGCACCAGCAGAGAAGAAATAAAGCAGAGATAAAGGAGTTAGTGATGGCACTCGGGTTCCAAACCCCGTCATCTCGAGTGAATTAGAAAGCAGGGAGTGTCTCTAAGCTGCTCCCAGCAAACCCCCTTGGGTTCAGCTGTGCCAGGCAGTGGAGAGTCTGGCAGAGGAACCTGCCGTTCCCAGAGCTGGGAGCAAAGTGGGAGGCTCAAACCCCACTGGTGCCCTCAGACAGGACAGCAGGTCCATGGCCCCAGAAGGGACAGGAGCTCTGGGGCCCCACTTTGAAGGGAAGACAACTGCAGGAAGCCCAGCAGCAGACAGCAGCCCAACGAGGCTCACACCTACCCTGCAGCTTAAAAATAACACCCCGGAGGTGTCATCCTGCTGTGCTGAACCACCCAGAGCACCGCGCGGGCCACCCAGCGACCCAGGCACTTGCCCGAGGGCAGGATTTACCATTGGGAAGGTGCTTGCTTCACCTGCCCAGGCTTTCAGAGCAGCCAGCTTTACCTTCGGGCTCCAGAGCAGCTCAGGGCTGCGGGCTGGGCTGGAAGGAAGCGGGGCTGGGCTCTCATGCTGCTCTGGCATCACCCAGTGCCGATCTCCTCGGGGGTGGGTCACCCACCCGGGGACCCGCAGCGCAGGGCTGAGCAGCTTTGGGACAGCCCAGGGATCTGTAGGAACGGGGTGTGCCGTACAGAACCCACAGCCCAGCCGGGGAGGGGCAGGCAGCCCTTACCGAAGTAGACCTCCTTCTGGCAGCGGGGGCACTTGGGCATGCTGGCGGCTCGGCTGGGCTCGGGACTCGGCTCGCACCGGCTCTGGGATGCTCCACGCCGGCCCCGCCGAAGTCACTGCTCGCCCGCCCCGCCCAGATGTGCGCCCCGCCCCGCCCAGATGTGCGCCCCGCCCGCAGCTGGACGGCACCGCCCGGGGCACGGCCCTGCGAGGGCTCCCCAGCCGGGGTCCTGCACCCCTGCCAGCACCCCTGCACTCCCTCCGCAGCCCACTGCCCCGTCCCACAGCCCTGTCCCCTCTGCGGCCCGGCCCTGGCCGCGCTGGGGCTGTGGGGGCGGCCTCGCTCCAATTTGCGTCTGTCAATTAATTAGCCGCGCTCCCTGGTAAAGGCTCGTGGGGTGCTGCCCCTCTCCGAGCACAGACACGCTTTTCTCCCAAGTCTGCCCCCAGGCAGGGTCTCCCGCCCACGGGGAATTTTGGGGTGCGGGATGAAGCGGGCGGGAGCTTCAGGAGTGGAGCCCCCCCCCTCGCAGGGCATTGGGAATGGCGTGGGCACGGCACATGTGTCACTGACTTTGTCATTTTATTAGCAGGGAGGACTTGTTGTTCCTTTGTGCTTGGCTGTGAAGGAAATGAAAAGCCTATCCAAAGGTCTGTTTTGTATGAAACAATGCTCCCCAGGGCACGTTGCTGTGCTGGAAAGGTCATGAGGGCTTGTGAAAGGCAGGGCGCGCAGTGGCTGCCTCCCGAAATGCGAGGCACGAGCAGAGCCGGCTGACAGCGGATCCCGCCGGGGCTGCGGGAGGAGAGGCTGTGCCCAGAGGCGAAGTTCGTGCTCGGCTGGCGCTGCTTTAGGAGCCAGCCTGTCTCCAGCAGCCTCCCCTCCCCGCACAATCCCCCTGCGGATGCTCCCTGCCGCTGCCAGGGGTGCAGGTCCTTCATCCCCAGTGCAGGCTGGGGAGCTCCATCCTGCTCCATCCCGCACCTCAGCAGGGGTGTCACCGGCAGGGTGTCACCCGGAGCAGCTCCCGGCTGGGCTGTGAGTCACGCTGAGATGCTGAGATGGTGTCTTGCAGAATGGGAGGGGTGGCAGACGTCTCCTTCGAGGGCCTCCACCCTGCTCCTCCCCATTCTTCCTGCCCTGAGGCACCAGCACATGCAGGCACCCATATTTCACCCATCACATCCCCCTGTGCCCAGACACAGCGCCCAGCTGGGTTACCCAGGCCAGGACCCCTTCCCCAGGCGACAAGGGACAATCCTCTCCCCCCTCTGGTGGCCCTGCTTCCCCTCCTACATGGTGCCAGGCTGCTTTGGGGCCACTGACTGCCTCAGGCAGACTGCACTCCCTTTTAAGGCAGGTTTTGTGGCGGCCAGCAGCTGAAAACTGCCCTCCTGCAAGGCTCCTCCAGCTGGCCAGCCCTGGGGCCAGTCCCCACGGACCACTTGGCCCAGTGGCAGGAATGCTCCCGCCCCAGCTGGGGCACAGGGGCCTCTGCACGGCCCTGCACACTGAGCTGAAGTGGCCTGGCTGTCCACTCCTCCTCTCTGTGTCCCCATGGACTTTCTGGAGATTGTTCTGTTCACTCAGAAGAGCGGGGCCACTCTCACCACTCACCACACAGTGCTCCCTGCCAGCCCAGGCTGTGTGCCTGGCCCCTCGTGGCTCCCTGCTGGCTACCAGAACCCACAGACCAGCCTGCTTCACAAGGAGTGAGCCAAAGCATGGTGCTGGTGTGCCCTGCAAACCTACATGAACCCCAGCAAGCCAGTCTTGGGGGGAAAGCTGCTGTGGGACACAGCCCTGGATCCTGCACACCATGGGAGCCGTGCTGCTCGTGGTCCCCCTGATCAGCAGGCGTGCCCAGGGCTGGGGCAGTGCAGCAAAGCCATCTGGCAGAGGGGCCCAGCAGGGAGGGAGGGAGGGAGGGCTGCAGGTGCTTCTGGAGCATAGCAGCACCTCAGGAGCCCAGGGGATGCAGCCCCTTGCCCATTTTACAGGGAGAGAGTCCATAAACACTTGGAATGCTGGTGTGCAAAACCCATCAGCACTCTGTGATGGAGCAGTGCACTGAGACCCCACTGTGCTGGAGGGAGCTGGCTGGAAGCACTGCAGCAGGCTGGCATTTGGGGTCACTGTTCCCTCTGCCATCCAGGGTCCCCCCCAGGACACAAAACCAAGCTGCAGCAGTGTGGGAGCCTTCTTGGCGTGCCAGCTCATCCCTCTTCGTTGGGGTGCTGCCCATGGTGCTGTGCCCACACACACACACAGGGTCATCCAGGGGCAGCTCCAGTGCTGGGCACAGACAGCACCAGGGAGCAGCAGGAGATGGGCAGGGGTGGCATTTTCAGCAAACCCAGGTCCCACCCAAAGCATCATTTCAAATCAGGGTTCATAGCCTGGCAGGGAAACAGCCCAGCCAGCGCCAAGGGAGAGCAGCCTCTTCAGCAGAGCAGGGCTTTATCTTATCTGCAGACCTTGTTCCAGCTAATTTAACATTAGACTGAGCATGCCTCAGCTGTCCATGCCCTCTGATAGGAATCTGTGGGTGAGGCTCTGTCCTGAAGCATCCGGCGCCAGCGCTCCCCGATGGCATGGCAACAGCCTGGGAAAACCTGGGCTGTCTCATGTGTTTGTTTGGCTGGGGTTGTTATGGCCAGGGCTATCCCCTCCCTTGGCAAGGGCCAGCACCAGCTCCCCAGCTCCATCTGTGGAGTATTTTGTGCAAGGTGCCTCCAGCCCCCAGGAGTTTCTTGGGCTGCTGGGGCAGAGTTGCGAGTCAGGAAACCCTGGGTGTGCCAGAGCTGCCTGCCCAAGTATTCCCCTCAAGCATCTTGGCCACCAGTGACAACTGGGAAAGCCACTGGCATTTTTGCAGGCAGGGCAGTGACATGAGCCGATTTGGGTCTGTTCTGCTAACACAGCAAGGAAAAAACAGCTATTTCCGTGTAGCAGACCAGCCCATCTGCCTGGGCAGCAGCTCCAGGCTGCCCCACCTTGCTGGAGTGGGGTAGGGGCTTCCATAGATCCCACAGCCCCCCAGCACCCTTGCTCAGAGGGGAGAGGATGCACCATGACCCAGAGGCCAGTGACACCCCGGTCCAGCATTGTCCCAGCACTGTCACAGCTGTGATTCCTGCCAAATCTCCCTCCCTGGCCACGCTTGTGCAAGTCGAAGGCCCCCTCAGCCAAGACTCTGCTGTAAAATATGCACTGCACAGCCCAGCATGGAACTCTAATTTGACAAGGAAATTACAGGGTGGCTTGGAACAAGGCTGGCAGGAGCTGGGGGGAGCTGCCAGGCTCGTGATCCCACCAAAAGATGCTCGGTGAGCCCTGCAGCAGGGGCTGGAGGGCTCTCCCCCCACTCCCCTGCCATCACTTCCAGATCTGCACGTGGCTAATCCCATTAGCAGACAGACAGGAAAACAAGGGCACGAAGGCTGCTGTCGGGGTGAATCACACCCTGAGGAAAACCTCTGGGATATATCTTCATAAAGCTGACAGGCTGGGAGTGACTGTGAGCAGCAGGAAAGGCCTTCCAGGAGTGGGGGGCTTGGGGAAGGGCTTGGAAAGGGGTGCTCTGTGGGTTTGTGGCACACCCACCAGCACGCTGCCACTGCTGGTAAAGCCCCAAATGGTCTGAGGCTGTGGCAGACAGGCTCAAAATCTGTGCTCAGTGCCCTGGGGACACAGTGCAGAGCCGTCCTGCCGCGGGCACGGGCAATCACATGTCTGCCTGAAACTGTAAAAACGCTCCCAGGCCACTTCAGGCTGCCCCCAGAGCCCCTTGCCAGGTCACTCTCCCCCTCCGAGGCAGGGTGTGAATTACCATGGCTGGGTTAATGTTACACCCCACGAGCAATGACAGACAGGGATGGAGAGCTGCACACGTGGGGACACAACAGGGACACGGCTGTCACCTCCAGAAGTGGGACAGAAGGGTGTGGCAGCCCTTGTCCGCCTTTCCAAGCCTGCCAAGATGTGGAAAATCTCCTCCAGTTTCACCCAGGCTCCCCCAGTCTCCCTGAGTGCAGTCTGGCCAAAGTCTCTGCTGCCATCTGCTCTTTTCTGCAAGCTTTCCATTAGTGGCAGCCCAAGGAAACCTCCTGGCTAAATCCTGCTGGGGGAGGATTTGGTACATTTTCCTGGCATGGCCTGGCTGTTTCTGTTGTGGCTATCAAGTGGAGCCAGGATTGTCAAGGAAGCAGAGCCTGCTGCTTTGGAAAGCTGCCTGGTGTCCAGGAGGCGTTGCCTCTGCCTGCCAGGGAGATGCACATGGGTGCTGGGGGCTGGCAGGGACCCTGGACACTAATCACAGGGGTTCTGTGCCAGGGATCACCTCCCTAGCAGCACTGCTTGCCCTGGGCTGGCTCCAGGCTGTTGATGCCACACCTTTAATTCCTGGTTAAAAATTCACTGGAGGTGAGGCAAAGGGGTGCAGAGGTGTTTGCTCTCTCTGTGAGCACGCTGCTCGGCGTGGCCATGCTGTGGCAACAGAGCAGGAAGGTGAAAAGGATGTGACTGCTGTGCTCTGACACCCCCTGGCATGACAGAGGGGCAGGGCACAGCAGGAGAGGGAGGAGAGGAGGAGAAGTGCCAGGTTTGCACAGCCATCAGCAGCCTGCACACCTCCATCCCGTGTAGCTGGACAGATAAATCTGACCATAACATAAATCCCACTTCAGCTAGCCCAGTTCATTCTAGAAAGGAAATAAGCCAGTCCCTAAGTGAGCAGTGATGAGCTAGATTTGAACTCTAACAGGAGACCTCAGCCAACCCCAAATCAATCCTAACACTAGCTGGAGAGCTAGGTGGTGCTGAGATCCTGACCAACCAGTTGCCCAAGCACAGGAGTGTTGAACCCCCTATAAAAGAGAGTTCAAAACAATAAACCACACGGTTTGTCCCATGATGTCAGTGCCTTGAGTCATGTGTCTGTCTCCAACCCACAGCCATGACCAGCAGTCTGCCCCAGGGCACTCCAGGAGCCCCCTGAGCTCCCCGGGATGGTTCCCAGCCTCTCACCCTGCCTGAAAACCTGAAGGCTGATGCAGAGCTCCACCTGCATGCTGGGGTGTTCCAGACAGCAGTGCTGGTGAGGGGGGCCAGCAGCACCCTCCTTCCCCAGTGCCACAGCCAGAGCCTGCACCAGCAGCTCTCCCTGCCCAGGGCACTGGGCTGGCACGGGGCTCTACAGCCCAAATCCTCCTCCTCTGCTTGCTTTTGTGCCATTCCTTCTTCCTCACCCCTGCAGGCTCTCCTGCACCCTCTGCAGTATTTACAGCCAGCTCTTTAACCTGCCACTGGGATCCAGCCAAAGCTCAGGCAGGCCAGAGAGCCCCTCTGCCCACCCAGGGAGTAGCTGAGCCAGCTCTTGGCCCTGGTGGAAACAAGCTGTGCTTACTGGGCCACTTTTAATACCCCATCTCAAATCATTTCTTCCAGCACTTCATCCCTGTTGGCTCCTGTTTACTGACTTCCCAGCAAATGCTTTCAATCTGTCTGGATTCCCTGCCTGGCTGTGCTGCTCTGGCCCCCAGCACCCCAGAGCCATCCTGTCCTGCCTCTCCCTCTGGTTCAGACGTACCCAGGGCTGCCCTCATCACTCCTACCCCTCCTGAGCCCATCCCTGGTGTTTTCCATGTGTGCTGTGCCTCCCTAGGAGCAGCCTTTGTGCACTCTCCATCCCTTTTGTGGGTGATGTGGGTGCAGCCCCATTTCTGGTGGCACAGGCACCCTCAGCCTTGTGGTGAGAAGCACCACTAGGTGACAATCCTGCTCCTCCTGCAGCCTGGGGACACCCAGACTGCCCTCAGAACACTCTGACCAGCTGGTGAGTTCTCTGCTGAGCTCTGCTGAGCTCCCAGGAAACCTGGGAGCCAGCAAGTGAAATGGCCCAGGACAAATTCACAGTCCTTGGGGGATTTCCAAGCAAAGCTGCATCCACTTTGTTCTCTATTTTCATCTGTACCCTGGAGAGCATGTCTGTAATCACCAGGGCCCTCCAACTTTTTTAGCCCACTAGCAAGTCCAAGTTGAAAAAAAAAAAATATATTTGACATCCCTGAGGGGAAGGATGTTTTCCAAGCCTCAAGTGAAGGAGCACTTTCAGCTCACATAGGCCTCCCAAAAATAAATACAAAAATGCACCAAGGATTGGAGGCCAGAGCTGCCTCTGAGCTGCTTGAGCAAAGTGCCACTCTGCTGTGTGTGTGCCCCACACTGGCCCAGCACACACAGATCATCCCATGCATCTCCTACAGCCTTCAGGCTCCTGCCCTTACTGCCTGCTGTACCTGGGGGACACTTTGTGTCATGATGGATGGGGGACACTGCCCACCCAGTGTCAGCCAGGCAGCTTGTGCTCTTTGGTGTAGCAGGATGCTGTGATATTTGCAGGCTTCCCAGCACTCCCCAGGGCAGCAGAGCTGAATTCTGTCTATTTTTAATTTCATTGCATTCCTTCGGCAAAAACTCTCATGGGGAAAAGAAAAAGTAAGGATTAAAAAAAAAAAGGAAGGAAGAGAGGAATTGAGGAGAAAGCCAGCTCATGGTGTGGGATCTTGTTGGGATTGCTGAGACTTGCTGGTTTACATTTTGGGGCCGTCAGGGAAACTCCCTGCTGCAGGGGATGGCCACAGGCTAGCACAGCGAGGTTGGCTTATTAAGCTGGTTAATTAATGATGGGAAATGAGAGTTGCAAGGGGAGATGGATTCATGCCAGGGGAGCTGCTGGCAGCTCTAGTGGGATGGGCACCGCTGCTGCAAACTTGGCAAATTTTGGCTGTGAGAGCCCAGCTGCGGGCCAGGGGGAGGAGCCGGCAGAGCGACACTGCTCTGATTTACAGCGCAGCCTTGTCCCTAAAGCATCCGCGGGGTCGGGTCTCTATGGGAACCCCAGCAAAACACGGACACGCTGAGCCCGCTCCCGACCCGGAGCTGCCGAGCCTGGGCAAAGCTGGGAAAAGGCTCCAGGGATGGCTGGAGTGGGGAAAAACCACTGCCCTGAGCTGGGAATGTCACTGCTGTGCATGTCCTGCACCCAAACACTGCCCTGAGCTGGGAATGTCACTGCTGTGCCTGTCCTGCACACAAACACTGCCCTGAGCTGGGAATGGCACTGCTGTGCCTGTCCTGCAAATAAACCACTGCCCTGAGCTGGGAATGGCACTGCTGTGCCTGTCCTGCAAATAAACCACTGCCCTGAGCTGGGAATGGCACTGCTGTGCCTGTCCTGCAAATAAACCACTGCCCTGAGCTGGGAATGGCACTGCTGAGCCTGTCCTGCAAATAAACCACTGCCCTGAGCTGGGAATGTCACTGCTGTGCCTGTCCTGCAGCTGCACCACTGCCCTGAGCTGGGAATGACACTGCTGTGCCTGTCCTGCACCCAAACACTGCCCTGAGCTGGGAATGG
Source organism: Luscinia megarhynchos (assembly GCA_034336665.1). Lineage (NCBI taxonomy): Eukaryota > Metazoa > Chordata > Aves > Passeriformes > Muscicapidae > Luscinia > Luscinia megarhynchos. Next base: position 25,780,313 of record CM067571.1, read on the forward strand.
CACTGCTGTGCCTGTACTGCAGCTGCACCACTGCCCTGAGCTGGGAATGTCACTGCTGTGCCTGTCCTGCACACAAACACTGCCCTGAGCTGGGAATGGCACTGCTGTGCCTGTCCTGCAAATAAACCACTGCCCTGAGCTGGGAATGGCACTGCTGTGCCTGTCCTGCACCAAACACTGCTCTGAGCTGGGAATGTCACTGCTGTGCCTGTCCTGCAGCTGCACCGCTGCCCTGAGCTGGGAATGACACGGCTGTGCCTGTCCTGCAAATAAACCACTGCCCTGAGCTGGGAATGTCACTGCTGTGCATGTCCTGCACCCAAACACTGCCCTGAGCTGGGAATGGCACTGCTGTGCCTGTCCTGCAAATAAACCACTGCCCTGAGCTGGGAATGGCACTGCTGTGCCTGTCCTGCACCCAAACACTGCTCTGAGCTGGGAATGTCACTGCTGTGCCTGTACTGCAGCTGCACCCACTGCCCTGAGCTGGGAATATCACTGCTGTGCATGTCCTGCAAATAAACCACTGCCCTGAGCTGGGAATGTCACTGCTGTGCATGTCCTGCACCCAAACACTGCCCTGAGCTGGGAATGGCACTGCTGTGCATGTCCTGCACCCAAACACTGCCCTGAGCTGGGAATGTCACTGCTGTGCATGTCCTGCACCCAAACACTGCCCGAGCTGGGAATGGCACTGCTGTGCCTGTCCTGCACCCAAACACTGCCCTGAGCTGGGAATGGCACTGCTGTGCCTGTCCTGCACCCAAACACTGCCCTGAGCTGGGAATGTCACTGCTGTGCCTGTCCTGCACCCAAACACTGCCCTGAGCTGGGAATGTCACTGCTGTGCCTGTCCTGCACCCAAACACTGCCCTGAGCTGGGAATGGCACTGCTGTGCCTGTCCTGCACCCAAACACTGCCCTGAGCTGGGAATGTCACTGCTGTGCCTGTCCTGCACCCAAACACTGCCCTGAGCTGGGAATGGCACTGCTGTGCCTGTCCTGCACCCAAACACTGCCCTGAGCTGGGAATGGCACTGCTGTGCCTGTCCTGCAGCTGTGCCTGGGCAGGGGAGCCAGTCAGAGGCTGTGGCTGGCAGCCAAGCCCCTCTGCTGGGCCATGGGCAGTGCTGGGCTGGGCTGCATTCAGCAAAGGTCCCTGTTTGTCTCTGTTTGTGCTTGCTTGCACACGGGGCCAGGGGGATGCCTGGCTCCCCAGGGCTCTTGCCAGGACGTGACAGAAGGGACGAGCCCGAGCAGCAGTTCCCAGAAGCCGTGTTTGCTTTGGCAGCCCAAGGCTCCCTGCCTCCCTCTCCAGACACCCAGCTCCAGAGGGGAATAGCTGGATGATGTCTGCAGCCAGGCCTGGCAGCAGGGCTGGGGCCTGCCCCCACACTGCATTGCTGCCCTGCTGCTCCAGGCTGAGCTGTCCCCATGCCAGCCCCACTCGGGCACTGTGCCTGCTCAGCTAGCCCAAGGCTGGGGGGGACAATGGCACCTGCTCTTTAACTTCTCTCCACTTGTTTTCCACTCCTCAAAGCTGGGAAGGATGCATCCCACCCCATCCCATGGATCCCACCCCATCCCATGGATCCCACCCCATCCCATGGATCCCATCCCACCTGCAGGGCCAGCACAGCTTCCTACAAGCCATTTGTGCTCGCAGGGCACAACTGGAGCTGCTCAGCCCAGTCCCACAGCAGCAGGCTCCCTCCTTGTCGTGGGACCCCAGGGATGCTGTGTGGTGTGCACAGCTCCCCCACCTCTACCCGGAGCAGCTGAGCTGCACAACACATCTCTCAAAACCTTTATTGTCAGCGAATAACAAAAGTCAGCCCTGCAGCAGCACAGGGAGCCTGAAGGGAGCAGGGTGCTGGCACCCAGGGCCCCCTGCCCCAGCCCCCTTTCCTTTCTCTGGGCAGCAGCAGGGCTGGGAGTGCACGGGGGGATGGGTGAGATGGGGGGCACGTGTCATTCTCCAAAGCAAGGAGCACATTTACAACTGCTTATAAATAAACAACAACGAGGAGAAACCTCCGGCTCTGGGAAGCAGGGGAGGGTCCTGCAGCCCAGGCCACCAGCCCAATGTGCTCTGTCCTCCAAAGATGGGGGAGGGGAGAGGGAGGGAGAGCCCCTTCCACCAGGGCTGCAGCTGCCAGGTGCCCCCGGGGGAGCATCAGGCTGGGGGGCACCAACCTAAACTAGCCCACAGAGCAGGCTGGGCACCTGCCTGAGTGCACCTACAGGGACCCAAAAGACCTAACAGGGGTCAGGGCCAGCGGTGGGACCCAGGGATGGAGCCTGGGAAGGACCAGGAGAAGGGCAGTGCTGCTAGGTGTCCCACACCTCCAGCAGCTGGTGAGGAGCAGGGCACCCTCACCCCAAGCCCAAGCACTGAGGGACAGCCTGGAGCACCCTCCCATGGGACCCCCCATCCCCATGCCCACACCAGCCCTGCTGCCCCCCACCCTCGGGGGGCTGGTGGGAGGGCTGGGGAGGACAGAGCACATTGGGAACCACCAGAGATCCCTTCTACCTTTGCCTTAAAACACTGAAGCTTATATTAGAGACTATGATAATAACAACCCAGGGGCAGGGCTGTCCTGCCCGGAGCAGTAGAGACAGCAGAGAGGGGACAGCTCCGTGGCCAGCCTGGTGAGGCTCTGCTCAGCTGGGAGCAGGAGGTTAGTAAGGGGCACAGAGCTGGGGACAGCTGGGGACACTGCCTAGGGCTGGTTCTTCGCCTCGGGGTCTTTGTCGTAGATGTAGCTCCCCACAGCTCCGGTGTTGACACCTGAAAGGAACAGGGGGGTGAGGACAGGGCGTGCTGCAGGGACACGTCCCCTCTGGGTGGTGGCACGAGCACTGAGAGGGGTGGCCCAGGCAGGGCTGGGTGCCACCCTCCATGCCCCCAGTGCTCACCCTTTGGCCCGAAGAGGATCCCGTAGCAGGGCTTGTGGCAGTACGGCTGTCCGTCGTGCTGTGGGGACAGAGGGACAATCCTGTCACCTGGGCTGGGGGCCGGGGCAAATCCTGGCCCCAGCATGTGCCCACCTGCCTGGACACCTCTCTTGTTGGTCCCCAAAAAGCCCAGCACTTGGCCAGGCTGAGGGGCTGCCCCCCCAGCCCTGCCCTCCTGCAAAGGTGCCATCAGGATGGCCTGGGACACCTCTGCCATGACCAGGATGGCCTGGGACACCCCAGCCAGACCAGGATGGCCTGGGACACCCCAGCCACGCCCCCCTGGCATCCCCAGGTGTGCAGGCCAGGGTTCTGAGGCTGGCACCCCCTTACCTCGGCGTGGCCCCCCGGGGTCAGTGTCTTGCTGCAGCGCTCGCAGCGTAGGCAGGGACGGTGCCAGTCCTTCCCCAGTGAGGTCACCTTCTCAGCTGGAGAGGGACAAGGACAAGGAGGGAGGGTCACACCAGCCCCCTGTGACATGCTGAGGGCAGACATGCAGAGCCCTGGGGATCTGCAGCCTCCCACACCCCTCTGGTGGCTTGCAGGTGACACGGGATGGCTGAGGACAGCGATTACCACGTGGGAGGTGACAGCAGGGGACACAGTGCAGGTAAAGCTCAGTATATCCGAAAGGCACCATCCCTGAAGGGTCATCCCTCTGTAGCCACAACCCCCTGTCTGATCCAAGCCCCACTCCCAGCCTCTCTGCATGCCCCAGGGTTCCTGCACAGAGCCCAGCCCCCTGGGGCCATGTCACCCAGGCAAGCACACACTGTCCCCTGGCCACCTTACCAAAGTAGACTCTCTTGCCACAGCGTGGGCACATGTTGGGCTCCCCGGTGAAGGTGGTGACACTGGAGGCTGGAAGAGAAGAGGACACGAGCCTGGGAAGTGGGGGGACATCTCAGCCAGGCGGGGAGGACCCCACACACCAACCCTGCAGCCGCAGCATCACCAGTCACAGCGGCTCTGCAGGGGCTGCCCAGCATGGCAGAGGGCCAGCCCTGCCTGCCCCTCACCTTTGCTGGGTCCCTTGGGAGGTGCAGCGTTCACCTTCCTCTCCTCCAGCTTCACGGGGGTGCTTTCGATGGGTCCCGGAGCCGTCTGCCCCTCGATCTGCGGCTTGTCGTAGATGTAGGAGCCGGCCCGCCGATGTTCACCCTGCACAGGGCACACAGGGGCTGCCTGCCAGCCTGGGCTGCCCGCCGTGCCCCAGCCCCTGTCCCACCGCCCCCCAGCCAGCCTGCAGTCCCAGCCCTGCCTTGCTGCCTCCTGACCGCATCTGGGATGGGAGAGTAACTCCACCTTCTGTCTGAATGGGAACTTGTTTTTTTAAATATTAAAAAAAATAAATAAATAAAGGGCAGCTGTCAGAATAGATTCTTTCCTTCCCCTCAGCAGCTTTTTCCCTCCCTCTGCACGAAGCGGGCAGCAGCCTGGGACTGCAATTTTCTGGCTCGATGCTCAGCCCACACTAGCCTGGCTTTTGGGATGCTGCTGAGGCCACTGTGGGGGTGAGGGGACGTGGCCCCTGCTGCAGCCCAGCACAGCCCCAGGGGCAGGGGGCACACAGACCTACCTTTGGGGCCGAAGGCGTGGCGTAGCAGGGGCTTGTGGCAGAAGGGCTTCCCGTCGTGCTGGGGAGAGAGGGCACTGTCAGCGTGCTGGCGGCCACCATGGCTCCCTTCATGGGGAAGGGGCACCTTCATCCTCTGTTTAGAGACCAGCACAGCCATGCCCACAGCCAGGCCTAGCCCCCCTGAGCACTCCTGCATCACCCACTGGGGCTGCTGTGCAGGGGGCTGCTCAGCCATGGGCACCCCCACGCCCGTGTGGCACCGGGCACCGCCTCAGCCCGCAGCCCCCTGGGCACAGCCAGCCCACCTGGGAGCTCTGAGCGCCCTGCGAGCTCTGAGCTTCGCCTGTGCCTGCCCTGGGCCAGGACCAGAGGCCCAGCCCAGCTGCATGGGCCCCGCCATGTCTGGGGCCGTTATCACAGGAAGGCGATAAACGCCGGAACTCCCCACAGCCGCTTCTCCTGGGCCAGCTGGAACCCGGGCCAGGAGACATGAAAGAGTGTTTGTGGCTGGGGCAGGGGGGCCAGCCAGCCGGGCCTGCCTGGAAAACCCTCTGGGGAGCAGGCAGGATCCCACCCCACCTCCTGCTTGGCCCTGCTCAGCATCCCAGCCCTGAGCAGGCAGGATCCCACCCCATCTCCTGCTTGGCCCTGCTCAGCATCCCAGCCCTGAGCAGGCAGGATCCCACCCCACCTCCTGCTTGGCCCTGCTCAGCATCCCAGCCCTGAGCAGGCAGGATCCCACCCCACCTCCTGCTTGGCCCTGCTCAGCATCCCAGCCCTGAGCAGGCAGGATCCCACCCCACCTCCTGCTTGGCCCTGCTCAGCATCCCAGCCCTGAGCAGGCAGGATCCCACCCCACCTCCTGCTTGGCCCTGCTCAGCATCCCAGCCTGAGCAGGCAGGATCCCACCCCCATCTCCTGCTTGGCCCTCCTCAGCATCCCAGCCCTGAGCAGGCAGGATCCCACCCCATCTCCTGCTTGGCCCTGCTCAGCATCCCAGCCCTGAGCAGGCAGGATCCCACCCCACCTCCTGCTTGGCCCTGCTCAGCATCCCAGCCCTGAGCAGGCAGGGATCCCACCCCATCTCCTGCTTGGCCCTGCTCAGCATCCCAGCCCTGAGCAGGCAGGATCCCACCCCATCTCCTGCTTGGCCCTGCTCAGCATCCCAGCCCTGAGCAGGCAGGATCCCACCCCATCTCCTGCTTGGCCCTCCTCAGCATCCCAGCCCTGAGCAGGCAGGATCCCACCCCATCTCCTGCTTGGCCCTGCTCAGCATCCCAGCCCTGAGCAGGCAGGGATCCCACCCCACCTCCTGCTTGGCCCCGCTCAGCATCCCAGCCTGAGCAGGCAGGATCCCACCCCATCTCCTGCTTGGCCCCGGCTCAGCATCCCAGCCTGAGCAGGCAGGATCCCACCCCACCTCCTGCTTGGCCCCGCTCAGCATCCCAGCCTGAGCAGGCAGGATCCCACCCACCTCCTGCTTGGCCCCGCTCAGCATCCCAGCCCTGAGCAGGCAGGATCCCACCCCACCTCCTGCTTGGCCCTGCTCAGCATCCCAGCCCTGCTGCTGCCCTGTGCTCCTGCCCTCCATCCTTCTGCAAGGCAGGGGCTCCTCGCCCACCTAGGGCAGGGTGGCAGCCAGGGGTGAGGCTGGGGGAGTGATGGCCAAAGGCAGCTGCAAAATATTGCAAGGCATAAATGGGAGTGTTCTCACAGCTTTACCGTGCCAGAGGGGAGGGTAAATATTTGGCTGGTCTCCCCAGGACACCTTTCCAACCTAGCCTCCTCAAAAGGAGGGAGGAACAGCAGGGAAGGGCCAAATCTGCTCTCGGCACAGTCAGTGGGGCTTGGCTGCCATCCCCTATGGGAACAGAACCCAACCTTATATGGAGAAGCAGCAAATCCGGGCTTTGCCCAGCCTGGAGCACAGATCCACCTCGCTGGCAGGGCAGGCCCTGCCTCCCCACGGGCTGGGGGCCACCAGCACGGCTGTCCCTGCCAGAGGCAGGCTAAGGAGCTGGTGACACTGTGGAATGACAGGTGCTGTGCACACCCAGGGCGCCGGGTGTCACACGGGGACACCGTTCAGCAAAAGCACAGTTGTGTCCCTAAGCCTGAGCAGCTGCCACCTTCACACAGGGGCATCACAGCCCAGCACAGGCTCCAGGGCACAGAGAGCACCGAGCTCTCACTGCCACGGCAATCCAGGCATTCCCCACTCCTGGTGTTTGCAGCCACAGGCTCTGGGCACACACACCCCTCCAAAGCCTGTGAAACGCCCAAACAAGCCTGCCCAGAGTGTGGAGCTTCAGCTGCTCTCCTGGGGCACGCCAAGCCCCGCCACAGCTGCCTGGCAGCCCGGGTGACAGAGCAGGGACACCACACGTGGTGCCAGCACCACTCTGTGGCTCGCCCAGGGCTGTGCACATGAGCACCCTGAGCTGCAGCAGCCTGTTCTGCTGGGCTTGCACGCCCCACATGGCATCAGACACCTGCTCTTGGATGCCCCAGGCCTGCTCTGGGATTCCCCAGCCCCATTCTTGGACTCCCACCCCAGCTGGCAGCCCTTACCTCAGCGTGCCCGCCCGGCGTCAGGGTCTTGTTGCAGCGCTCACACTTCAGGCAGAACTTGTGCCAGTCCTTGCCCAGGGAGGACACCTTCTCAGCTGCAGGGGACACGAGAGAGGGGTGAGCCGTGCCCAGCACCCCCTGAAGCCCCTGTGGGACTGCGGGCTGTGGGAGCCATGGGGGGCTGCACCCCAGAGGGGCTGCACTCGCCCACGAAGGGCTGCTCACACGTCAGGAAACAGGAGCCGCTCTGGGCACAAGCCCCCAGCGTCTGACCCCTCACGGCACTGCCCCAGGCTCTCAGAAGAGGGTGAAGGCCATCCCAGCTGACAGCAGACACCAGCACTGCCATCCCACGGCCGCTTTCCCACGCGCCGCTCCAGCACCGGTAGCGCTCTCTGCCCTGCTCCCCGTGTCTATTTTTACCCGCCACGTTACCCGGGATGACTTCACTCCCATTCAAATATTTGGCGTTTCCATGCCCACCCCGCCCGTGCAGCCACGCTCCCCCCACGCACGCCCTCAGCTGCAGCTCCAGAGATGCTCCTGCAGCAGGGGAGGACAAACAGCCTCCACCGCTACCCAGGGGGGACATCTGGCCCTGGGAAACACCTGTCCCCCTCTCCCCCAGCCTGGGGACAGGCACAGCGTGTGGGTGGGCTCACAGCCACCGCGCTGGCACGGCCACAAGTCGCTGCCAGCACTGAGAACGGCGTCAAGAGGGCAAATTCAGGGAAGGCATCCCCAGCCTGGCACCACCCTTTGTCCCTGTGCCCCCAGGACTCCTGCTGGCCCCCCCCTCTGCCCAGCACACGTGCAGAGACAGCTGGGGAACAGCGTGAGCCCGCTAAAGCCACCGTAAAAAACTAAATCAGGAGAGCCAAATAAAATATTTAACAAGCGACTGAGAGCGCAACCGGAGCCGGCCCCGCTCCGGGAGAGACCTCCTGTGGGTTTGTCCCCAGGAGCTCGGCAAATGTCACCTGTGTGCACCCAGTCGAGATGGGGGGCAAGAGCTCCCCGAAGGGCAGGTCCTGGTGCTGGAGCCACCCTCCTCCCAAGGCAAACAGCTGCATCCGGGCCGTGCCACAAGGCCAAGATAAGCCGAAACAATGGCATCACCACCCAAAAATTCCGCCCCAGTGCGAGGCAGGACGGCCGGCGGTGGGAGGGGCAGTGGGGCAGGGGCAGAGCCGCTGCACCAGGGCGCACAGGAGACTGCTGAGAGTGTCCCCAGGCAAGCACGTGGAAAATGGCCTGTGGGGACTCACATCAGCTGGAAAAACTCCAAATCTATCTCCTGCTGGTCAGCCAAACCCGGGCAGGAGCAGACAGCAGGGCAAAAGGGATGCCCCACCAGAGCCTGCCCAAAGTAGCCAGGGCTAATCGCTGCTGGCTGCAAGCCCAGGGGCTCAAGAGGGCCCATGTCTCCCCAGGCAGCACAGGAGGAAGGGGCCAGGGCCAGAGCTGCCCTCCTTTTCCTCTGCAGCCCTCATCTGCCCCTGGGATCAGAGAAGCAGCCGCAGGGAGAGCAGCCCCCAGGCATGCCCCAAAAGCAAGGGCAATACAGAGGTCCCAGCCCCCACTGCAGCAGCCCTGCATCCTCCCCGCTCCTCCCCGGGGTGACCAGGGAGGGAAACGGAGCGTGATGGGCTGGAAGCCGAGCCCGGGGCTCGGGGCCAAAGAACCACCGGGCTTTGTCACAGCGGATGCACACGCAGGCTGCGCTCCCCCTGCCCCGACCCAGCGCCACGCTGCAAGGCAGGGAGGAGACTCCCGGCGGATGTTTTCCAGAGCCCATGGCAATTGCAGCCGGCCACAGCCCCCACCGGTTCCTTCCTGCTCCCCCAGTGACCCCCCAAGAACATTTCAGCAGATGGAAATCCTTGCTCCTCCCTGCTGGATGCATCCCCGAGCCACGCGGAGCAGGAGGGATGCAGGGAGCAGGCTCCAGGAGCACCGGGACAGCCCGGGAGCCACGGGGGTGCCCCCACCTTCCCGTGGAAATGCATCCCAAAGCTGGCCCGGCATCCTCCGCCTGCGAACAAGGATTCCCGGGGGATGCAGCCGGGAGCGGCACAGCCGGGATGCCTTTCCAGCAGGCATTGTTCGCGCCGAGCAGAGGAAGCAGCTTGGAGCCACCCCAGCCCATTTCCAGGGCAGCAGCATCGCATAAATCACGGCGCAGGGAAGGGACCAGCGCCCAGATTTCCTGTCGCTCGGCCGCAGCTGCGCCGCGGTTGCATCAGCTCCGGAGGAAAGGCTCTGGCCACATCCCCCCGCTGCCGGGGGAGCATCCCGGGCTGTGCCCGGCTCTGGGCAGGGAGCAGGGGCGCTGGCACAGGGCAGACGTGGCGCTGGCCCAGCCTGTGCCACCAAGGGCCACTCCCCGTGCTCTCACACCGAGCTAACAAAGGGCAAGCTAATGCTTATACCCTAAAACTGACCTGCTGCTTCTCTTCTCTCATGCTAGTCATAAAGATAACTGGGCAAGTGGAAAGGGCACAATTGCAGCAGATATATATATATTTTTCTCTGTTTTTAGATATTGCACGCACATCATGCTCTGAACTCCCCCTTACATACAGATTTAAACCAGCACCCCTTGGAAGGGCAGGAATTTGGCCTCTGCCACAGCGTGTGTGTGACTCAGGGGTCTGCCAGCCCTGTGTGGGGTGCCCATGGACAATAAACCCAGGGGAACCCCCCGAGGAGAGCTCTGTGTGAGGCATGCAGCCCAGGGGGCTGTCAAGGCAGGCTGATCCCAAGGCTCCAGAGCAGCCCCGCCCAAGACAAAGTGCCCAGCCCGAAATTCCCCTCCGTGCCCAGGCAGAGCGCTGGCACGGCCGGAGCTGGGCTCATCCTCTCGGGATGGGAACGGAGCATCCCTCCTCCCAGCTCCTGCGCCAGCCCCAGCCCTCGCACAGGTATTTCCACAGCCTGACGTCAGCGCTGCTCCAGGGGGAGGCTTATTGAGCCGCAGCTGCGTCTCTGCAAAGGGCTGGGCTGCGCCCCATCCATCCGACCACAGCCCTGGGAGAGCAGGGGAAGGGCTGGCAAAGGCAAGGCTGGCGGTGAGGATGCCAAATCCCCACAGGGATCCAGCGACAGGCATCCCTGGCAGAGAGGGATGCTGTCAGGCTGGCTGTGGATGCACTTCAAAGCAGCTGCAGACACAAAGGAATGAAGAAAGAGAAGAGCAAGCAGAGGAGCCTGGTAAATGGCTGCAAACAAAGCCAAGAGCCGTGAGCCAGCAGCCTGATCCTTTCCCCAGCTCCTCACCAAGTGGCCAGGGCATGGAAAAGGTGGGAGGACTGGCTGAGGGTTTCTTGTGCTTGCCAAGCCAGGCCATAACCCAGCCATGCTGCACAGCTCAGTGCCTGGGGTGCCTGCCTGTGCCCCTCAGCCCCTGCCCAGTGCCTGCAGTGCCTGCCTGTGCCCCTCAGCCCCTGCCCAGTGCCTGCCTGTGCCCCTCAGCCCCTGCCCAGTGCCTGCCTGTGCCCCTCAGCCCCCTGCCCAGTGCCTGCAGTGTCTGCCTGTGCCCTCAGCCCCCTGCCCAGTGCCTGCCTGTGCCCTCAGCCCCTGCCCAGTGTCTGCAGTGTCTGCCTGTGCCCCTCAGCCCCTGGCCCAGTGCCTGCAGTGCCTGCCTGTGCCCCTCAGCCCCTGCCCAGTGCCTGCCTGTGCCCCTCAGCCCCTGCCCAGTGCCTGCAGTGCCTGCCTGTGCCCTCAGCCCCTGCCCAGTGCCTGCCTGTGCCCCTCAGCCCCTGCCCAGTGCCTGCAGTGCCTGCCTGTGCCCCTCAGCCCAGTGCCCAGTGCCTGCCTGTGCCCCTCAGCCCCTGCCCAGTGCCTGCCTGTGCCCCTCAGCCCCTGCCCAGTGCCTGCAGTGCCTGCCTGTGCCCTCAGCCCCTGCCCAGTGCCTGCCTGTGCCCTCAGCCCCTGCCCAGTGCCTGCAGTGTCTGCCTGTGCCCCTCAGCCCCTGCCCAGTGCCTGCAGTGCCTGCCTGTGCCCTCAGCCCCTGCCCAGTGCCTGCCTGTGCCCCTCAGCCCCTGCCCAGTGCCCAGTGCCTGCCTGTGTCCCTCAGCCCCTGCCCAGTGCCTGCAGTGCCTGCCTGTGCCCCTCAGCCCCTGCCCAGTGCCTGCAGTGCCTGCCTGTGCCCTCAGCCCCTGCCCAGTGCCTGCAGTGCCTGCCTGTGTCCCCTCAGCCCCTGCCCAGTGCCTGCAGTGCCTGCCTGTGTCCCTCAGCCCCTGCCCAGTGCCTGCAGTGCCTGCCTGTGCCCTCAGCCCCCTGCCCAGTGCCTGCCTGTGCCCCTCAGCCCCCTGCCCAGTGCCCAGTGCCTGCCTGTGCCCCTCAGCCCCCTGCCCAGTGCCTGCCTGTGCCCCTCAGCTCCCTGCCCAGTGCCTGCAGTGCCTGCCTGTGCCCCTCAGCCCCTGCCCAGTGCCTGCCTGTGCCCCTCAGCCCCTGCCCAGTGCCTGCAGTGCCTGCCTGTGCCCTCAGCCCCTGCCCAGTGCCTGCCTGTGCCCCTCAGCCCCTGCCCAGTGCCTGCAGTGCCTGCCTGTGCCCCTCGGCCCCTGCCCAGTGCCTGCAGTGCCTGCCTGTGCCCCTCAGCCCCTGCCCAGTGCCTGCAGTGCCTGCCTGTGCCCCTCAGCCCCTGCCTGCCTGTGCCCCTCAGCCCCTGGCCAGTGTCTGCCCTGGGGCAGCTCCTCTACCCCACTCTGCACCCTGATTTGTGGCCAAACGTGTATATTTAGCTTCCCTGCAGCAAGGCAAGGCAAGGCAGCCTTCCAGCTCGCTGGGCTCCCTCCAAGAGTGCAACAAAGCCAGTTCAGCATGGCCTTGCTGCAGAGCAGAGCAGGAATATCCCAGGGGGCTCCCACTTCCAGCCATGGGAGAGACAAGGTCTGCCCCAGGATGTGAGCCACTCGGGTGCTCCCAGCCCCAGCCCTGATGCATAGCAACGCTCCTGCCCACCCTGCTGCTCCCTGCCTCTCCCCTGGCACAGCCTCACCCACTGCAGGCACTTCCCTGGCCAGGAGCCTCCCATCTGGTTTGCAGGGCCAGCAAGTCCCTCTCCGTTCTCCACAGGGATTCACCAAGCAGCATCTGAATGGGTTGCATCTGAGGTTGTGTCTGTGCTGGAGAGGATCAGCAGTGCTTCCAGCTGATCCTGAGCTCAGGGAATCAGCTGCTTTCCACAGCAGCCCTGCATGTGAGGCATGGCAGGCAGGACCCCTGCAGAGGATGCAGGCCCACACTGCTGGGGGACACCAGCAGAAAAATCAGAGTCCCACCTGCAGCCCTCCCTACTCACAGCCAGGGCAGAGTGGCCAGAGAGAGCTGGGCACAGACACACACACACAAACCACTCCCTGGGCAGCTGCTGGTTCAGTGCACACTGTTCCTTCCTTCTGCATACTGAGATGTCAGCTCTGGGAGAATAAGACAGCTCCTTGGCCCTTTTCAGCAAGAGCAGCATTCTGGGACATGCTGGAGCAGCTGAGCTTGTCAAAGTGCCCCTCACCTCCCTGTTTAGCTCAGGATGCTCAGGTCTCCCTTGGGGCTGCAGCACTGGTGCTCCCCACCAGCAAGCACACAGCAGGAGGGTGGCACAGCTCTCCCCAGCCTCATGCCAGAACCCATCTCCCCCCATCACCTCCCTGGCAGCTTCAGGGCCCTTGGCAGGAGCAGGGGGCACCACCATCCCACCCCTGGCAGAAGTGGCACCAGGGCTCATGCTCCAGGCTGTGCCTCTGATTGCAACACTGCAGTGACAGATTTTCCATTGCTTCTTGCTTGGGCGTTCCCACTCTGCCCTTCCTTGCCTTTCCTTGCCAGTCCCATCACCTCACCTCTCCCCATCCCTGTGCTCCTGCCAGGGACCTGGAGGGAGGATGGGAACACGAGGATCTCTGTCTGCTGGAAGGTGGGACAAGGGTGCAGGACTCTGTAATCCAGACACCAAACTGAGTCAGACAGGAGCAGCCCTGGCTTGGCAGAGAGCTCCAAGCCTCCAGCACCCACAGCCCCAGGAGCAGCCCCATTCCCACTGCTGCCAATGCCAGCACCACACTGCCAGGAGCCCCAGCAAAGCCCAGGACACAAGAGCAGGGGGACCCACCCCTCACTCCCACAGACCATTTTCTGTGGGTTTTTTTTCCTGAGGGAAAAACTAATGCTAATCAGCCTGTTCTTCAGCTTCCCACAGAGGCATCCCTCCCATCGGCAGGGCTCGGAGCAGGGAGCAGGGAAGTGGAGCATCCTTAGTTACTGCTCTGGAAGATCCTGTCACACTCCAGACCCGGCAGGAGGCAGCTCCCAAGGAGCCCAGCCCTGGGTGTGCCGACGCTGCACTTGAGCTGCTTCCTTTGTTAGGGACTGCCATGGAAATCCAGCCCTCTCCTGCCCCATCACCATCCCCCTGCCTGCAGCCAACGACAGCGGTTACTTATTAATTGCACAGCGGCTTCTGCAGCTTGAATTTCGCCGGGCTGGGCCGGCAGCGATGTGCTCTGCAGGGAGGGCACCCCTCACCTGGCTGTGCCCACACCTGGGGTCAGGCATCACTGCCGGCTGGGCTTGTGCCCTCCCCGCTTCCCAGCTGGATGTCCTCAATCCCCCTCTGGAATTCCACCGGCAAACCCACGCTGGAGAGCAGCTTTAAGCCTGGGGTGGGGGGTACCGAGTGACTCCCACCTGCTTCCCGAACAAGCAGAGCCTCCCACCGTTCCTCACGCTCCCCAGCACGTGCAGCCGGCTCCCCAAAAACCACCCGCGGCCGGACCCCGCCGCACGTGCGCCGGCTGCATCCCTGGGGCTGGTGCCTGCCTCGTGCTTGGGACGGGAAAACAGGAAAAACCCCGCTGCCTCCATCCCCCGCTGCTCTGGGAAGAAAGGACGGGAGGCGGAAAGGCTTGGCCGGGGCTCCCGGTGACCCTGCGAAACTCATTTAAGGCTCAGCAATGCGAGAGGGAGCCGCGGGAACGTGTGGCTGTTTGGCTGCAGGAGAACTCTGGTCCCTCCGGAGTTTCCTGCCAGCAGCGATAACCCAAAGCCCGGCCCGCTGCCACCTGCCAGCGCGGGATGGGAGCTGGCCCCGCACCCTCCAGTTAAACATTCACTCCGTCCAAAGTTAGCCCCAGCCGTTCCTGGAAACAATGTCACAGACCTTAACCTCCTCTGAAAAAAAAAAAAAATAGAAAAAAAAGCCAAAAATCTATTTTTATATTTCCCTGTGCTTTTTAAAGGAAAAAAGCTCATTCTGTAGCTCAGGAAACGCCCACATCCTCCTGACTGCACAGGGAGGAGCCCGCTGGATTTTTCCAGGGAGCATGAAGCAACAGGCGCGCTGGAAATGAGTTTTCCATGGGTACCCGGGAGCCGGCGGCATTTCTCACCCATGACCCGCTGCAATCCCAGGCATCCGGGCAGCTCATTCAGCACAGCCTCCCGAACAAGCGGGGCTTTATGAATCCCTGAATCACCGCCCCGGGAATTCGGGAGCGACACCAAAGCCCGGGCGCGGAGCTGCCACCGCCGTCCCGCCGGGAGGAAAACCCGCGATCCTCGCAATTTGCATGGGGATTTCATGCATTGAATAAACGGACTCGGGTTTATTCTTCCAGAGCCGGGGCGGCTCCTCAAGGAAAAGCTCAAGGCATCAACAGGGACATGCTCCAGCCTATCTCAACTCTAAGCACGGAGAAGTTTTTTGGGCTTGCTCCCGTTTCAGCTCACCGCCATCCCCTCTGCCCAGGTCTCTCTCAGGTCCCCACACGGGTCAGGGACTGGGACAGGCATCGCTGCACCCACAGAAACCCTCCCAAACAGAGGGCAGGGGTACAGCCCTGCTCCCCCCTAGACCACATCCTCAGGAGACACAAATCCCGCAGGACACGGGGAGGGAAAAAGAGCACGGACACTGCTGGGGGCTCCTCCTGGCACAGCCTGGCCTCCTCCTGCTCCTCCTCCAGCAAGGCTGGGGCCCCCGAGCCCAGCTCGGACCCCCCCCACGCAGGGCAGGCTCATCCCCGGAGCCAGAGCAGCAGCTCTGCCCTCGGGTCAGTGCCCAGCTGGCCGGGCAGGCACTATTTTCTGCTTAAAAAGGAAAAGATTCACACAAAGAAAGACATCCGAGGGGCCAAGCCCTTCCCACCCACACACAAATAGGTTTATTTAAAGGAGGAAGACAGCAAATTCCTATTTCCCTGTGTTTACTTGGAGATGGCCGGAAAAGAATGAAAGCACCAATGCCTCCAAATGCTCAAACATCATCAGGACCCTCTGGTATTTCTCCACCAAACAAACACACTGGGGCAACAGGGGCAGGAAGGGGGAGATGGGCAGGGAGGGCTGCAGCCAGGCCAGCCGGACCCCGCGGGGCTGGAGCTCTGGATCCGCCCCAGAGCCATCCTGAGCTCACGGTGCAGTGCCGAGGGTCAGGGGGCCACCAGGGCCGAGGGGCAGCCCCTGCTCCCACCTCCCTGCGAGCCTCAGCCCGACAGAGCCACGCCGGCCCCGCTTCCCGGACCAGCCACAAGCCCAGGCAGGGACTCCCGCTGCCCTAACCCAGCCCAGCAGCCGCCTTTGCACAAGTCCCGTAGAAGCCCAAAGCCTTCATTAGCTCGCCCAGCTGCCAGGCGAGACAGGGAGGGGTGAGCGTACACCTGGGGCCAGGTTCCAGGGAATCAAAGAAAGCGGCGGGGAGAAGGTTTTGTTTGCACCTGCCGCTGGCAAATTCCCCGCCCCAATCCCGGGAGCCCCCATCCCACGGCGGCCGTGTGGGGCGGGCTGGGCTGCGCTGGCCGAGCCAGCAGGTGCCTGGGGACAGGAGCCACCCTAGGGGCGGGCATACACCGCAGCCGGGGCTCCCCCACAGCTCTGTGCCCCAGCACGGCCCGGGGATGCGGGGCAGAGCACCCGGGGTGCCGCGGGGAGGCCCGGGTGAGCCCCGGGTGAGCTGCGGGCTCGTCCCGGAGGGGGAAAGGGCAGGCGGGCACGCAGCGGGGCTCAGGGCAGGGCGAGGCGGCGATGAGCGCTGGGGGAGCGCTCTGAGGGAGCCGGGCATGCGGGAAGGGGATGCGCTCACCGAAGTACACGGTCTTGTCGCACTTGGGGCACTTGGATGCCATGGCGGGAGAGCGGAGCGGAGCCGAGCCGTGCCGAGCCGGGCTGCGATGCGCCGAGCCGTGCGCCCCGCTCCGCCCGGCCCCCGCCCACCGCCGCCCGGGGGGAGCCGGGGCGGGGCCGAGCGGGGCCGAGCTCGGAACGGCTCGGAACGGCCCCAGCCCAGCCCAGGGCCCGGCAGCGGAGAGAGCACCTCCCTGCCCTGTCTCCATCCCCAAAGTCGGGGCGCGAGTGCTCCCGGCTTGCCTTGCCTGGGAAAAACAACCTCCATAATAAACAGGTTGTAGCTGAGTGACGCGACTTGCGGGGGTTTTACCGGCCCCAAAAGCAGCGGCCGGGAGCCCCCCCGGCTGAGCCCGGCCAGCAGCCGCCCCCGGGACATGAGTGGGGTCGGGCGTGTCCCCCCATCCCCCGCGTCCCTTCCCCAGCGCCCGCATCCCCGGCTCCATCCCGCTGGGTTGCCATGGGAACCCCCATTCGGAAACCCCTCCGGCTGCGCAGGGATGCGCAGGGATGTTCAGGGATGCTCAGGGAGCCGTGAAGGTACGGCGAGGACACTCGAGGAGCCGCGGCGAGGCGGGGCAGCCCCTCGGTGCCCGGGCTGGCGGCAGAGCCCGTGGCTGCGGAGCTGCGTGTTGGTAAACAGGACATCTGCCCTGCATTATTCATCAGCCCGGCTCTGCTCCGCCGCCATCGTCACAGAGTTCCTCTCTCTGCCTCTGCAGCTGCCCCGGAGCACGGGCAGCCCCGGGACGGGACAGAGTGACGCTGCCCTGGGGCCGGAGGGAGCGGCGATGCCCGAGAGCGGGTTCTGCACCTCCCGTGCGCCCCGCAGGCATCCCTGTCACTCCCCGGCCAGCTGCTGTCACAACAATGCGCGGCTTTGTGGGGTCCCTGCGCGGGGGCAGGTGGCCACACGACCCCCGGGAGGGGCTCAGTCCCACCCTGGAGCCAGTGCGCCCCACCCAGGCCTGCAGCCACCAGGGCAGGGCAGGAGCTGGGCATCTGTGCAGCTGTGGATTTCTGGGAGGCCAGAAAGGCTCCAGCACAGCACCACAGCATCTCCTGTGGGTCCCTCTGTGGCACTCCCTAAAACACCCCGCAGCAGCAGCAGGCAGGTGCCATCAGAGCATCCCTGTGCCTGCAGTTCCCGTCTCCAGCACTGAGGGGACATCCTGACAAGGGTCTCCTGTCTAAATCCCCCACGCTCCGAGGCAGCTGAGCTGGTGTTCCAGCCCTGGGGCAGGAGAAGGAGGGAGGAGGCTGCATTCCCCGTGTTTGGGGAGGCTCTGCCACGCTGCAGGACCAGCACCCAGGAGGTGCCGGCCAAGGGCTTTTCACACTCACGGGCTGAGGGGAATTAAGACAAATCACCTAAAGGTGTGAATCCCTGCCTGCAAATGCGCTAAATCCCAAGCGGATATGCTGCTTCAGGAGCAAAGTGGCTTTAGCTGGTCGTGTCTTAATCTTCCCCGATTTAGGCTCGGCGTGCTCCTGCACGGAGGGCAGGGATGTCCTGGCACCTGGGGCTTTTGTGGGGACAGCACGGGGACAGGGGGTGGTGGCACATGGGGGACACCCC
This sequence comes from Luscinia megarhynchos, assembly GCA_034336665.1. Lineage (NCBI taxonomy): Eukaryota > Metazoa > Chordata > Aves > Passeriformes > Muscicapidae > Luscinia > Luscinia megarhynchos. Next base: position 25,798,123 of record CM067571.1, read on the forward strand.
TGAGCCCGCTGTGCCTCTCCCCAGACAGCACATTAATAATTTCCACCAAAGGATGCATTTTCCATCAGAAACTGGAGGCCCCATCCCTGCCCAGGGGCTGAGCCAGAGGTGCAAGGCTGGGACCTCTGCCTGGGGCGGGTCAAGCAGAGAGCTCTGCACAGAGATTAAGGGAAAGTGAGGAATAAATGAGGAATAACTCCCTCAGGCTGCCTCTCCTTTGGCTCACCTCTCTCCCCTCCCCCACACCGACTCCCCTCAGCTCTATTTTTCTTCATTCAGATACAAATACCACAGAAACTCATGGACCCAGACAGAGCTGCTGCTAAGGGGAGCTGGGGCTTTTGGAAAGCCTTCCTCTGCTCTCGTGTTTTCTGGCACCTGGGATCCATTGGATTCATTACAGGGCAAGAAGAGGCTGGGGGTGGGAAAAAATTAAAAAAAGGTTAGGTTATGGGGAAAAAAAATTTTAAAAGGTTATGGGAAAAACCCCTGCAAAACTCTCTGGGCTTGGTGTGCCCAGAGATCAGTGATCCCTGTGTGGCTGCAGACCCTTGGCTGGTGCAGTGTGTGCAGCCACATGCCCAGGGCCCTCTGTGCCTTGTGACAAGGTCACCCCAGGGTGACACGCTGCAGTTTTCTCTTTTTTCACTCCCTGAAACTCCTGTGTCCCAGACACAGCCCACAACCAGGGTGGTTAAGAATGGCTGCTGCCCACAGGCCACCCCAGCTAAAACCAGTTTTGCCTCAGATCCTTGCATTAGGCAGGAATTTCATGGAAAAAAGTGGTTGGGCTTCCCTTCACGGGCTGGGAGCCGTTCCCTGTGATGGGATGGAAGAGAAAGAGCCTTTCACAAAACCTGGCAGAAGACCTTATTCCTTATTTCATTTATTCTGCACAGCCCTCCTGGATGTGCGGCGCCTGGGAGGGCGAGCAGGGCAGCACCAGGGGAAATGTGTCCCCAGCACGAGGAGCTTGGGGCTGGCTGGGCTGGGGGACAGCACACACACAGGGGACAGCCACACGGCCGGGTACCCAGCCTTGCTGTGCAGGATCAGCTCCGGAGGCGAGCGCAGGGATTAGGGAGGATTAGCAGGAAGATGGAGGAGCAGAGGACAGGCTGGCAGGGGCTGGGGCTCGTCAGGCAGCACATGCCGCCGAGCAGCTGCCCGCCCCGCAGCTCCAGCCAGGCACTTGTCGCTCCTTTCTCTCCTTTAAAAGGCATCCCAGCCCCTGCCGTTATCGGGCAGCGCCGATAGCGCCGTCACGCCCGCGATAAACCGGGTTTACAGATATCCCTTTGTCCTTGCCAGCTGGGATGGATGTCCCCGCTGTCCCCGAGGGGCTGAGGATCCCGGCAGATGCCGAGGATGCAGAGCTCCATGATGCCTCCATGCAGTGCTCGAAAACTCGTTTTTTGGTGCTCCAACCGAAAAAAGGCAGGAAACCAGCTGGAGAGACCTGAGCACGGCACCCAAACCCACGTCTGCACTGCAGAGAGTGGCCAGGGCTGGGGGTAGCTGGCACTAGTGGCTCTCCCCCAGGTTTTCCAGGGAAAGAAAGGGTGTCCCCAGGAACAGGCTGTGCTCAGACCAGGCTCCAGTGCAAAGTTCAGCTCAGGGCAGTTGGTCATTAAGCCCTCCCAGTCCCATGCCTCCCCGGACATGCAGTGGCCAGAGGTCACAGAGGGCTGGCCAGGGTGCAATGTGGCTCTGAGGGCCAGCACAGCAGCAGGAAAAGTGCACAGCACCGCCAGGACACTCCCAGTGAGCCCCTGGGGAAGGGAGGGACTGGACACACATAATCCAGCACCTCATGAATGTCCCCACAGCACCATCTCCTCCTTCAGCACCACCCACCCACCAGGACGCGTTGGGCCTTGGTTCCCACCAGACAGTTTGGGCATCTTCCTAGGATGCAGGAAAGCCAGCTTGGCTGCTCATCCACACACTCCCCATGTTCACCTCGCTCCTGTCCTGCCTGGGGGCAGCCAAAGCACAGGCAGGGGGAACAAACTCGCTCCTGCTCAGATGGAAAATCTCTGAACGAGCACAAACTTGGCTGAAACCCTCCAGCCAGAACCTGTAAATCTGCTCCCCATGACGCTGCCAGCATCCCACAGAGCACTGGATCCAGGTGGAGAGTCCCCTTGCAGGAGGGAAGGCAGGAAGCTGTCTGCAGAAAGATGCTGAATTTATGTTATTCATTCTCATTCCAGGAATGTGGTGAATGAACTTGCAAAGCCCAGGGCAGGAATCAAGTGTGCTTCAACTCTGACCTGCCCTGACTTTCTTCCAGGCTGAAGAAGAGGTGGAGACGAGCCCCAGCCCCACAGCCCATCTGAATTTACTGTGTGCCTTTTCTTGAGGCAGCTTTCCTCCTCCTGCACGGGTGAAACGTGACTGTCAGAGACAGCCTGCCACCAGGTTTTAAAGCTGCTCAAGCAGGGCAAAACCCTCCTGGCAGTCCCCAGGGAGGGAAGGGAGGCAGGAGGGACAGGGGGATGTGTTCTCCTCCCTTGGGAAGGGCCATAAACACCACCCACACTCAAGACACCTTCACGTTCTGCAGATCCCATCACTGCTGGCTCTTGCACGCTCACCTTGAAAGGCACTGACTACATGTACAGGAAAAACCCCAAACAAACCCTCTCTCACCAGCTCCAGGGCTGCCATGCCCCAACTTGCCTTTCTGCAGTGATCTTTGCTTTCTCCCTCTAATGCTGCTGCCAAAGCTTATTTGGGTTAATGGTGTTTTTAAGTCTGTGCCCTCTTGATGGATTAAGGAAAATAGAAAAGATTCAGGGTCTAGTTTCTGCAAATGAAAGTTTCAGTTTCCTTCTCCTCACAGTCAAGATCTTCCAGGTTTTATCTGTGCTCCTCCCATAAATCCCCCAGGCTGGCACACCTCCCGTGCCCCTACTCATCCCATGTCCCCTGTGAGCAGGTGAGTGCCCCCTCCTCCTCCTGGCAGTGGGAAGCAGCTCCCCCATGATGCAATCCTGCCATCCCAAAGAGCCTCTCCAGCTTCCCAAGGTCTGGCTTGTGTAACACTTGCACCGAGAGCCAGAGCCCGCAGCAGAGCTGGCACCGGCTCCAAATTTCCATTTCAAAAGAAAATTTCAGCGTGTATTTTGCTTTACAACTCTCCAATAGTGTCCTGGTTACAGCCCTCCTCCCACAGCAGGAATGCCAGGTTTGGAATTGTTAGTTTTGGTCATACTTCGCTTTTTTTCACATTGTTTCATCAGTGCTGTTACAGTCAGGGCGCTGCCTTCATGCTACAAAAGCAAAAGCAGAGATCGCAGGGAGCTGCTACTGATGAGCTGGTAAAATGCAATGTAAAGAAAATAGCCCCCAAAATAAAAAGCTGTAACAAAAGCATTTTGGCATAAAGTATTCTGTTTTGTTTTTAAAATATTTTCCTGAGCAGCTTCCTGCTTCTTTTTGAGCCTGTAAAATTGCAAGCATGGCAGTGAGAGTGGAGGCCAGCATGCTCCATCCACGTGAGCAGGGATCACAGCTGAGCCTGTGACATATCTGCTCCCACCTCTGCTCGGCAGAGGCACCAAAGGATTGGGATGCCAGGGACACACAGCTAAGGGAAAATACCCAAATGCATGTGACAAAACTTATTACATCCCAACAGGCCTGGCAAGCACTTCCCAGTCCCAGCCTCTCCTCCCCACTGCAATCTCAGGGGCTCTTCAGGAGGTGGGAAGCAAGGGAGGCAGGGACATGGAAAATGGGACATTGCCCCAGCTCTATGGGCGTTGTTCTATTTTGACAAGGCTCTAGAGCAGGAGGGTGAATAACCAAAGGCAATCCTGCAGCAACAGCACAGGAATGTGAATGCAGAGGAGAGGCTTAGTAAGAGAGTGACCCTCGGGCTTGGAGAGGTCAGAGCCTGAACCTTCCCCTCCCTGCACTTCCCAAGAGCCAGCATTTTCCTTTGGGCTCTGGAGGGATCTTGCAGCCCCTCCTCCAGGCTGGTACAAACACAGGCCAGTGGAGTCTGCTTCTGCACATCAGGACCCAGCATCTCTGCTGAAGGACACGAAGGGTCCTTCAGTTAGGGCAGCACAGGACGTGCTCTCTCTGCTCGCCTGGACTCGTTCCCAGAGCCAGCTCTGGAGCTGCTCCAAGAAAGCTTTTAAGTTGTTGGAAACCGCAGGGCTGGCACCCCCAAGTGGCTCCTGCGCTCCTGGTGCAGCTGAGCTGCCTCTGGCTGGACTCACCGAGAGCTCATCCTCATCCCCAGGATCCTCAGCACAGCAGCATCCCCATCCCCGGGATCCTCAGCTCATCCCCATCCCCGGGGATCCTCAGCTCAATCCCCATTCTCTGGGATCCTCAGAAAAGCAGCATCAGCATCCCCATCCCCATCCCCTGGGATCCTCAGCTCATCCTCATCCCCATCCCCATCCCAGAAGATCCTCAGCTCATCCCCATTCTCTGGCATCCTAAGAAAAGCTGCATCAGCATCCCCATCCCCATCCCTGGGGATTCCCAGCTCATCCCCATCTCCCAGGATCCTCATCCCCATCCCCCGGGATCCCCAGCTCATCCCCATCCCCATCCCCGGGATCCCCAGCACAGCAGCAGCTGTGGGGCAGGGTCAGGCTATCCCTATTTTCTGGGGTAGGTAGGTATCCAAGGAAATCTCCCCTTATCTCTGAATGTCAAATAGAACAGGCATATCAGGAACAGCAGCCACTGTATGATATCATTTAGAGAGGATGTGAATCCTTTGAAAATTGGTGGGGTGGACCTGAAAAATGGGTGATGGGTTGCTGCCATTTCCTTACAGTAAGTACCATTATTAAAGTAACCCCAAAAACAGACAGTTAGTGTGTAATAGCCCTGAATCCATGTACCTGCCTTCCAAAGGAAGTTAAAAACCCATGAATTCCTCACCTTATTAACCCACAAAGCAAACTGGATAACAGACACATTAGCCTTAATTATAGAACCCATGTTTAGATAAGGGGCTGCAAATGGGAGAGATAGAGCTGTGACCATGTGCCACCCAAACCAGGGTAAGCTGGACAACATGGTGCCACCTAATGAGGTGCCACCAACAAGGTTAGTGCCCCAGGCACAGCAGGGGCCAACTCACACGGAGATTTCCCAAGTGCTGGCTGTGTCCACGTTTCCTTTTGCTGCAGGAAAGAATCCACGAGCACTTGCCCTCACAGAGAGAGGAGTTACACAACCCTCCTGCAGCTGGTGTTTCTCACATACACAGGGTTAATCCTGACAAAGTAAAACTGCCAATGGTCACTGGTGCTGCTCATAGCCTGAGGGTTTTTGTGCCCTGAGTAGCACATCCTTCAGGAATGGCTGTCCTGTCCCACTTTTAAGTGACCTGTAGCACAAGTACACTTAGACCTGGCAGGGCATGAGCAAATCTTACCCTTCCTGAGCAGCAAATGAGAGCCAACATGGAGCCCATCTCGGAGGACAGAGCAAGGCAGAGCTTGGATTGGGCTGCTGACCTCCAGGGATGTCCCTCTGCCACATGCCAGAGGCAGGACCAGGAGCTGCTGTGGACAAAGGGAGCATTCAGAGCCCAGCCTCGCATCTGCTGCTGGTTTGAGGAGGAGGAGGGAGGGAGGGAGACGCCTCTGAAGCGCTGGAAATGTTTAAACTGCACAGGAGAGGAATCAAACGGAGTGACTCAGCCTCTTGCCCAGTACAAGGGTGCTCTGGCACAGGGACCCTGGAGAGCAGAACAAGCCCTGGGATGGGATGGAAGGCAGGGCATGCCCCAGGGACGCAGAACCCGGCTGGTTCAGAAGAGACAAAAAGCAGATGTTTCACAAAAGCTCACTTTCCAGGTTTATTAAGTAAAGTTAACTGAATTGTTTTCATTTTGTGGGGATTCCTTTCCGTCTAACCCGGCGGGTTAGCAGAGTTGCACAGAATCACGGTTGGACTGTGATAACCCAAATACAACTTTGGCTCATCTCACCGCTGACACATATGGAATGACTTGGGGGTTATTACATGCTGTGTCTGCTTGAGGCAGGTACATGTACAGATCAGCACAAGTTGCAAATGATAGTTTACATCCTTTCCAAACCGAGCAGGGCATCCAGCAAAGTGCACTGCCATGAGAAGACATATGAAAAAGAAATGATACAGACTTGCAAATACGTAAGAAGTTCAAGAGATGCAAGAAAACCTCAAACACAAGAAATGTCAAGGGGGGAAAAAACCACTTAAATTCAGACACAATGTGCTCAAATGAAAACTCAGCTGTAATTTAAAGTCCCTTCAAAATGGGAAACATACAGTAACGCAATTAAAGAGAAACCAGGTCTCATCCTGGGAAACGTGTCCAAAAGCACTGATGCACAAACAGGTTCAGAGTTCTAAGCAAAATGTCCCTGGGCATTGGTGTACTTGACTCTTGGAGCCAGAGCAAAGCAATTCATTACACTTTGCTGGGCCTACTGCTGGCTCTTGGTGGCCTAACAGCACGTAGGATCCCAGATGTCACAGAGAAGGCAGCACAAAAAAAACTGCTGGTTACTGGGAGGCCACATCTCCCAGGGAGCAACTAGAGTAAGGACACCTAACTCTGGCAGCCTGGCTCCACTGCACACAACGTCAGTGTAATGTTCTGCAAGGTTCTTCAGTTCTTAGCTCACTCCTTTCTCAGCCTGAGTTGGTCTGTCTTGTGCATGAGCACAACTGGCTGTGCAAAATGATCCAAAAAACAGAAGGGACAGGACCAAAGAAAACTGGCTGAACCTGGGGCTGGCTTTCAGCTCCTATTTTCAAATATCAGTTAAAGATTGGAAATTTATCTACAAAAGAAATAATATAAATGAAATTAAAAAATGGCACCGTCCACAAAAATTAAAAAAAAAGAGTAAAGAAAAATCTTACAACACAGCCTCATAAAAATGGCTTTGCAACAAGAGCTCAGTCACAAAATGAAGGGTTCTAGCTCTTCATACATCAGAAGAGGAAACAAAGCTAAAAAGTACTAGTCCACATTCTCTTAATAAGTTAAACTTACTTTCCCTCCCCCTTCTACAAAAGGGGTAGAAGCAAAAGGGAAAAGAGGCTACTAAAAATTAAAAAAAAAAAAAAAAAAAAACAGAAAAGGAAAAAAAACAAGAAAAAATATAGGAGAGAGTGCAAGAGAGAGAGAGAGAGCAGTCTGTGGTCAGAGGCTCAGAGCAGGGCTGAGTTCCTTTTAAGGGTTTAAAAGATGCAAAACAGTTCCTCCAAAGTTCCCTCTCTTCAACAGTTAGCTGAATGCTGTAGCCATGGAAACTGGAGTAGGTACTGGAGGAGAGGCCTGGCGTTAATCCTCGATGATGATGGGCTCATCGTTCATGGGCTGGCGGAGCTGCACCGCCTGCATGGGCCGCAGGATAATCGGCTTGTAAGGGCGTCTGGCGGCTCGCTTGGCTTCCGAGGACGAGAGCAGCTTGCGGATTTTCCTGCAGACAGCAAGGAGGAGAGGCAGGGATTACACAGGCAGCTCACACGGGCAGCTCACACAGGCACCAGGGGCTCTGACCACCTGGCAGGGTGGGCTGACAGCACTTCCTTCTGCCCTGGGAAACTCAGATGGTCTCATTTATAAACCCTCCAATGACGAGGAAACTGCATTCTCTGCTCCAGAATCCTTGCCCTGCACAGCCTTGTAGGACTCGCTGTGAATGGAACATGTGAAATACTCAGGACAGCTTCCACACCACTGATTTATTCTGAATTTATTTGGATCGGCTTGGTTTAGTTTACTAAGTCAAGTCAGGGTGTTTCCCCTTCTCCCACACTGCATGTGCTCAACACAGAGATGGGCAATATTCACATCTTGTATTTGGTTAAGGATTTCCCTGTATGTACAAGTCCTGTCAAATGTAGGAAGCTGTTTTCCAAACTGAGAGAAAGCAAAAGAGAGAGACACACCAAAGTTGTGTAACTTACTTTGGTAATTTTAGAGAAATACTGAATGATTGCTTGTTTCTTTTTGTTCAAACCAGACCTGGAGATAAAGAAGTATTATAAAACACCCCATCCAAACCCAAAAATGAAGCAGCAATGAAAAATGCACTGTGTAATTAAAATGAGGAGTTCTTTTCCAGAGGATGTTGTGGTGATCAAAGGCACATAAAGATTAGAAAGGGAAGCAATAAATATTCACAAGAGTAGTCCCCAGTACCCATCATGAGTCTCCAGCTCAGGAACTGGGGCAACAAGAAGGGTCTGACAAGGCAGCACTGCCTTCCCTCACAGGCTCCTGACAGAACAAGGTTTTGGCTGACCATGAGAGATGAGAGATCTACAGCCCACATGTCAGCCCGTATCCCCCAGTTTTGTTTAGGGAACACTGCTGGGGCCAAAACTCCCTTTTGTTGGTTGCACTGGTTTTTGGGGTTGGTTTGGTTTATTTGTCAATGGAAGAGAGACCTGAGCTGATGCCTACCACTGTGCTATGATTTCTGCCTTTAAGACGTGATGGTTGCTGAAGAAAGTGGTCAAAATACCTCCCCTCCCCTCAAAACCTTCCCCTTACCACCACCAGAACTGACAAACCATCAATTTCAGCTGAGGATTTTGGATCAGTTCTTGTCAGATTTGGTCTGGTCATCTCTTCACTTGTTTGTTGGGGTTTTTTTTGTCCACTGAGCAGGACAAGCTGCTGCACTTACACAGACACATTTTTTGTTTGCCCAGTGTCCCCATTTCTCCAGCACCTTCTAAACCAAAAGGCCACAGGGTGACAAGAGGCAAAAGCAAGCAGGCAAAGCAATGGTGGGGAAGAAAAAAAATAAAATCTTGCTATAATGACTTTTCCAAGATGTTTGACTGCAGCTGATGCACTTTCAGCCAGCAGAGCTCCTTGCAGCACCCACGTGTGCTCCATTAGCCATGCTGCCATCAGAAACACATCCTCCAGCATTCTGGATTCTGATCAGGTCACCCGCTGCCTCCGCTTGCATGAGTTACAAATGCCAAGTTCCTCACTGGGAGCCTTCAACTCAAAAACTTGTTGCTTTCATTTGACCAACTTTTCAAACTGCTCCTTCACAGCTGTACAGCTTTCCAGCACAGTTCTCAACAGAACTACACAGAAAGGGGAGAGGGGGAGCGTGTAAAACTTCAGGGAAACCTACTTGCTGTGACTGAAAACACAGCCTGACCCTCAGCTGGAGGATGATATGCAGATATTGCAGCTAGATTGATTGCTACAGAGCCAACACAAAGCTCAAATTGTTTCAGGGCTCACAAACAAGTCTTGCATTCCTGACACTGGAATGCAGCAGATGGTTCAGGGAAAAGTTAGAGGTGAAATGCCCGACAGAAAACCCGTGCCGCTGACAATGCTCCACGGCTCAGGCTTCCCTGCTCTTCACAGCCTGCCAAAAACCTCCTTTCACCACTCAGCACTCAGCTAAGCAGCATGGTTGTCAGACAAAGAAGCCTGGGTGAGTTTTTTTTTCTTTTCTTTCCCTCTCTATTTTTAAATGCAAGTGATAAGATCTCACTGAGCTGATGTCTATCACCAGAACTGTGATTTTCATTAAAGCTGTGCTGGTTGCTGTGGGACTGATCCTTCCTGCCTCAGTCAGTAGTTCTGTATGAGCAGAAGATTCTGTGCCTACAATAATTGTTGTCACAACCAACACCACTCTGGGTGAATATCGGTACAGTTCTGTCCAGGTCAAAGGGCAGGACCTTGTGCTGCCACCATGCACCTGCTGTATGTGCCTTGGATGGTGAGGATGTCAAGAAGAGCTCCCCACATGCAGGATTATGGAACAAACCTTGAGCATCTAAGGAGTGCATTAGGACTGTATTCCCTGAGTCCACAATGGCATGTGAATCTGAGAGCTGCAACAGGATCCCAGTACCTCTTTATCAGAGTGAGAGCAGCAGTAAGAAAACTGCTCCCCCTGAAAATTAAATCCTCCTCTCATTTTATTTTCAATTATATATGAAATTCCACTGCTTTCTTTCACAGCATCTTGCAGGCACAGAAAGGAGAAGGGAAAGACATGACAAAGATATGAGCTGGTGTGAAATGCACAGTTGCATTAACGGTGTCCACAGAAACAAGTCTGACTGGGAAATTAATTTCATGTTTCTTCTGAGTTCCAACAAGGTATTTCCTGCACTGAAAACTGATTATCCAACAGATTAGTAACTTGAATGTTACTAGTATCACCTATTCAAAGCCCATCTCTGATACTAGGCTCACAGAATAGTTCCTTGACACTTGAAATGCTTTGCAGGTTAAGGAAAAGTTTGGAGATGCCAGGACTCTTGACTATGACCTTTGAGCTGGACAAATGAAGACTCAGAGCAGTGCCAAATTTAGTAGTACCAGAAGAGACAAAACACTAAAACTCTCAACCTCCTCAGTCACTTGAAGGGTTCAGACATCCCAGAATTCCCAGGTCCATCCCTTCAAGTGGAGGGAAAGGTAAGTGCTTCTGTGCTGCTGGGGCACTGATAGTGCAAGTGTTGATAACTCAGACCAAGACAGAAGCCAGACAGCACCTCTGCTGCCACAGAGGGCTGCAAAGCAGGGCTGCAGCTTTGCTCTGACCTTCCTCAAGGTCACCCAGCAGGGAGGCATCGAGTTCTTGGGAGGAAACCACACAAACCAATTTCTCTACCTTCTCACCACACCCAGGAGCAACACTCCCATCCTAGGAACACCAGTACTGGGAACTTTGCCTTAGGGATCAGGTCACAGCTTCTACCACTCTGTCAGCAGTTTGCAAACAGTTTGAAGCGAAACTCACACAAGGAAAGTTTCTTCTACTATTTTTATCCTGTGGGTAGACCAACAAGAAGGACTAGGATTAGCAGAAGCAGTACCACCAAAGGAAGAAGATGGACACTGCAGGGCTAAATCTCACTGGTAGCAAATATAAACCACTGAAAAACGAGTCAACTCAGCCCATGGAAACCCACTGGAATCCTGAATACTAAAAGTTTTGAGCTTTCTGTGCTGTCAAGCACTGACCCTCAAAAGAGCACTGCTTTTAACCTGAGGCCTTAAAAAAGACTTCCAAAATTAAAGCAATAAAACTAAAATCCCTAGTGTGTAATTTAAATAGAAGTGTATAATATCACATTGTGACGTCTAAGTACAATCTTGTTTAATTAAACAAAAAATGCTGCACTGTGTGTCAGCTATTAAGTTGCTAAATCAAAAGTAAAAATAATTTAAGTATTAGTTCCTAATTGGACAGGTTAAGTTTAAAAAACCTTGTAACAAAGAAAAATACTACAACATAATTTCACCATTTTTAGCTTGTTAACTAGAAATGCTGTAGCACTCACTGTAACATAAATTAAAACTAATAAACTTCTAATCTGAACACAAAATACCATCTCTTGTGTTTTTAATCCCATCCCTAACAAAAAAAAATTAAAAACATAAGAAACCCTCTGTCTCTCACAGGTTTCAGGACCCAGACACATGTGGAGATTTCTGAGGGGTTGTGGAGGTTTGTAAGGATTTCCTGAAATTTTTACCTGTCAAGACCTGGGCAATTTTTTTTGTATCTGAAAAGGACTAATCAGTGTCGGATTTTTAAGATTGACACATTGTTACACTAATGAGAAAGTTGATGTGTTTTTGTGAAACACACATGTAAAGACAAAAAAGTCTCCTCTTCCAAGTGAATTGGTAAAAGACTATTTCAGAGATGGTAAACTGGCTGAGTTGTTTTCAGTGGGGAAAAAAGAAAGCGTATGGAGGAAAAGTAATCTAAAGTTTTATTCTGAGATTTTTTTTCTTATAGTTTCTAGTAATAAAGTTTCTATTTGTACGATTTGAAGTTAAACCCGTTTTACCTTCCTGCTACTCCTATCTCACACCAAGTAAATTTCAAATTCGTGAGGCAAAAACCAGGACAGGGCTAATGCAAGAGAGTTCAGCATGCAAGAGGATGTGCAGAGCTCTGTGTAGAGGAGGCTCTGCCCCTCATTGTCACCCCTCAGCCAGGAGGGACATCCTGTCCTGCTGTGATGGGACCTCCGAGGGCAGGGTGGGTCTGAACCAGCTGAATTCCCACCTCAGCCTTCCTTCTCCTAGCACCCACCTCCTACAGCAACTGCTCAGGAAGAACAAGAATCTGCTTTCTCTGGAATGTAAGGGCATGATTATTTCCCACCTTTACCCATCTCAGCAGTGGCTGTGCTCCCTGCATTCAGTCTGTAGCATCAGTGCTGGCGAGATCCCTCTCTAACCACAACACCACCTGCAGCCCCCAAACACTGAAAGACATAAAATCCTGTGAAAGACCACAGTTCCTACCTGGTTTCTTCAGTGGCCATGTAGAAAACATCATCTGGTGCATCAATCCAGTTCATCCTCCTCCTTTTCACTGGAGGCATGGATCCACCACGAATTAATCGGACTTTTGTTGGGTATGATTTCCCATTGAGCAGCAAGTTTCGGCTTGGTCCCTAACGTAATACATAAAACAGCACAGTTATGGACTGCAACAAAATGTGCTGAGCACTCAAAGGAAAAGAGAATTCAAGTTTTTGTATGGCTTGCTGAGAGTTTAAGGTAAACACCTCCCCCTCTGGCCCAGGACTGAACACAGAAGTCACACATAAGCAATTGTTCACAAGCAGTACAAGTCAGGCGCCCTCGATATGCAATAGGACAGCAATACTTCAGCGACAGGACAAATAAATGGGAATTATTACCAATAATTTGTGGCTTGTGTCTGAAAGATGACATCAAGTTCATAAGACTGAGCATCAGACTTAGATTTCAGCTACTACCATAAATCTACAGCAACTCTATTGATTTCAGGGAAGGAAATCTAGCTACAGAGCAAATCAAATACAAAAATCAGAATTTAGAGTTATTCTGCAGTACCAAACTTACCAGTATCCTTTTTGTTCTAGGGAGGTTAGTATTTAATGAGGCTAGTACAGAATTAAATATGTTGTTGAAAATCAAATCTAGTATTACAAAGCTTAGCAGCTTTCGTGATAGAACCCTTTTAGTATTGAACATCACAGTTTTCCCATAACAACACAGGCAGCATTTTCCAGACTCACAGTAACCCCCTTACACTCAGCTGGAAAAACATGAGCTTTTATTAAGAGAGGTGCAGATGAAAGGGAGCAAAGTGTTAAGCTTCTCAAATGTAGCTGTCCTTGATCACTGAAGTCCAGTTCTGCTGCCCCTCTTCCTGCTGATCAGCACATTGAGAAATCCCACTGAAATCAGTAACACTGAACAGCTGGGAAAGATGCAAAATGAAGGCCCACAAAGTTTGATAGGCATAAATTAAAGCTGGTCAGAAAACACCCAGGTATAAATTCAAGTCTGGTATTTTCACAGGCTGTTGTCCGAGGTCAGAGCATCTCCCCAGATGCAGCAAGGTTTCCCCTTCTGCCCACGGAATGGGAAACTGATCATCTGTGTGAGAGATGTCTGCCCTGGGAGATCCACCTCGAAAGGAATGGTGGGGACATGGGGTCTTCAGATCCTTAAGTATCAGGTCATTGCTATAGCTCAGCTGAATTTTAATACCTTGACTTAGAAAGTGAAGAATTCAGTCTAAAACCAAGGGGAAAAAGCCAACAAAACCCTGCATCTCTCATTTTGTGTCTGAGCAGAAAACAGAAAATGATAATGACTTATTTTTTGACCAGCCTTAATCAACTGCTCTAGCAAGATCTGCTTCCTGGAGAACATCAGGGCTTTAGAGCTAAACAAACTCCCACCTTTTAAAACCCTAAGCTCTTTAGAACTTTGCATACAAGTGCAATAACAATTTAATTTCTTAGTTGCCCAGCTCCATGTTGTACAAGACAGCTTTAGCACCACAGCAGACCACTGAAATACTTCAACAATTGCTTTTAGATTTGACATTTATTAAGCAAAAGGTTTCAAATAAAAGCTTTTCTGATGGCTTTTTTTTTTATCCCCTCCAGGTTTCTCCAAGAAAATCCCTTCATTAAGGTTACAAAGCATATTTTCTCCAGATATGCAAGATAAACAGGAGAAGAACTCCAGAAAAAGTTCTTGGAAATACCTAGAAAGGGCACCCCTGTGCTTCCTAGTTGCCTTTTCTCTACCTACATGGTAAAATCTATTTCAAATGATACATCCTGAAACGAGGACCTTTAATTTTTCATTCACGCTTAATCAGGCAACCAGAAATCAAGGCAGTTCTGGGAGTTTCACCCTAAAACACCTAGAAAGTATAAAGTCAGAGATCTCCCCCACTGCTCTGAGCTGGTTTATTCAGCAGACACAAACAAGTAGCCAGTCTCCTCGGTGACAAGGAATGAAGCTGAATTTGAGGTGAAATACGATTTCCCGCTTTGGACAGAGGAACAAAGCAAAGGAATGCTCAGCTATTCCAAGCAGCCTGGCATCCTGCCCAAGCTCTGGCATCCCCCAGGCCACTGCACACTTCCCAAACACTGCAAGGCTCAAGAATGCCTGTGATCACTGGGCAGTGACCATCAGCCACACCTGCTGCTGGTCCCTGTGTCACAAGGACCCTGCTGGCACTAACGCTCTGCAGCACTTCAGCTCAAGCTCCACTTGAGCAACATCAGATTTTTTTTTATTTTGGGGATGGTGGGAAATGTATGGTTGGAATTGTTTCCCATAAGGCATGTGCAAGGGGGAAAAGGTATGCACAACCTTTGCACTGGCACCCTTGACAATTCTCTCTGCCAGAGATACATCAATCAGACTGGCCATTTGCTTCTGTCCTTTGATTAAACTCAGCACAATAGATGAAAGGCTACAAATAATTTTTACTTTTTAAAAAAAGGACTGTAAAATACAAGCATTCTCAGCAGGTAACTTGCACACCAACTTGCTAAAAAAATAAAAATGAAACTGTTTCTAAACAAACTCTTCCACCATTTAGACCTTTCTCCTTCAGGGAAACACATTCCACCTAGAAACACATCCCAGAACTTTGCTGTAAGCAGCCACTCAGTTTGTGCATGAGCAGAAACAAAATGCTCCATTCAAAACAGGATCTTGTTTATAGACATAAAGATAGATAGATCTGAGGTTTAAATTGAATTTAACCACTAAGATGATTCAGATGCCCCAAAATAATTTATTTTTCTTTTTCAGTGAATTGGGAAGTATGACCAGCTGCAAACAGCAAAGGTGGAAGTGCAGCACTACAGTTTAATGGGGTGTTCTATCTAGTGTGGGTTAATAATTCTTCTTTTCCCTGTTTTGGTTAAATGAACATTCTCTTACCATTTGTCTGGTTTGTCCGTGGTTAGGCAGACCTAACAAACAGGAAAGAGAATAGAGCTGGTAAGACCATTGCTTTTCCAAGACAGAAAAAAGTACAAAAATCAAAACACACGCAGCTATGATTACAACTGTGTTGTTTTGCTAAGCCTAGAGTTGCCTACTGAGCTGCCTTCTGCCCTCCTGGGAAGGTGACTGAGAAAAGCTTCCTCGACAACATGGTTTGAAGAGGCCCCAGGTCACAAACGTGTTCCATTCGCCCAGTCTCTTCATTTACTCAAACCTTGCTTCCCACTACCACTATTAGCACACCTCCTGTTTCACATCCCAGGTCTCCACGCATCTGGGGGCAAATCTGACATTCTTTTAGTCTCAGGAATTTACTGACGTCAAGAAGGAGAAAGTGGAAGGCATTATTCACTGCCAAGACAGCAACGAACAGAATCTTTCT
This sequence comes from Luscinia megarhynchos, assembly GCA_034336665.1. NCBI lineage: Eukaryota > Metazoa > Chordata > Aves > Passeriformes > Muscicapidae > Luscinia > Luscinia megarhynchos. The sequence continues at coordinate 25,813,809 of CM067571.1, forward strand.
TATCCTCCTTGGGCCCCCTGGGAGCTCCTCAGCTCAGACGTCAGCTACAAGCTGTTAGCAAACAGAGTGTATCTGCTGAGCCTGCCGTGGGTAAACATCTCCTCAGGCACAGAGCACAGCCACTGCAGCTACCACAGAGCCCTTTGCCAGCCACACACAGCACCAGGCATCAGGCACTTCGCTGTGCTATCAGGTACCCCCTCACTCTGCCCTCAACTGCACTGTGCACACACAGCACTCTGCAGGACTCAGGGATTTGGGACAAAGGCACTTTGCTGTAAGGCCTGGCACAGAATGGCCTGGGAGACCCAATACAGCTGATTGTTTTGGTTTCCCAGAAAACACTTCATTAGCATCCATGCACCAAACCACCTTCCTGAGACCCTCCTGGCTGAGAACCAAAATGTCAGTGCATCAAATCCAACAGGTATACAGGACAGTGCAGCTGCTGTCTGCAAAAGGTCTCAGTATGAACTCTGCTTTCACATTCACAGGATCTTGGAGCCTTCCCATGGCTAGTGAGTTAGCTGGGATGAAAAACTTTATTTAAGGAATCCAGCTCATGGTCTGTATTCCAGCAGGTTTCTGGAGGTTCTCACTGGTAAAACCAAACACCCTGTTCTTGCATCGAGTGTGACAGGAAACACAGGGCACAGTAAAGTGTCAGGAGTGAGGAAGGCAGAACAGGGGACATTTCCTGAGCACTGAGTATCACAATGTACCACATTAGAATCATCAGTTTGTATCAAGTGCATTTTCCATCCTGTGTAGATGTTATGCTGTTAGCTATTTCAAATAGGAAGACACATGGTTCCAGTTCTTGCCGCATTTTTGTGCCCAAGTATCCACAGAGATGAAGACATAGCTGCCAAAAAGATTTCCATCAAGTCTGCAGGACAGATGTACCAGTACGAGTAAGAAGGCCAGTAACAACCTTTGGATGTTGACAAAGGCAGTGCAGGTGCCAGATATTCATTTGTTTTTACATGGGAGCATCCAAAACACAGCTGTGAGCAGCTGCTTGGGATGGATGGACAAAGAGCTCCACGGGAAACAGCACAGCCAGCAGGATGCAACCAGAATCTGTCAGCTTCAGAGCTAAGCTCCAGCACTTGTTATTCCTTCCCCCTTCCATAACTAAAGGATTATGTTTTCTCCATTCACAGAAACTCTGAGATGTAAATCAACTGACACTAGTCCCTGGATTGAAGCCACATATTTTCTTTTAACCACACTCCAGATCAGTTCTTTTCTTGTAGTAAGAACATCCCCTGATGCCAGAAAAGACTGTCCTGATATGTGGCTGCTGCTGCCATGCCTATTGCTGGATGCACAACAGACAGTAAACAGTGCTATTTCCAAGCACCAGAATTAAACCAGAATATTCCATGAAGTTGAGAGATGCAAACTGAGCAAAAGCTGAGCAGAACTGCTGCTTGGTCTGAGCCCAAAGCTTCAGAGCTCTCAAGAAGCACAGAAGCAGTGCTAACAAAAGGGACACACCTTCCTCCCAAACTGCCATTTCTAGGATAAAGCTGCCCATGACAACCTTTTGCTCCAGTAAAAGAGGAAACAAAACAAAGCTATAGCTTCAATGCAATTTATACCCTTGCATTCACAGCAATAGGATATCAATTAGCATATTATTATTGGTGAATTAATCCATGAATTTTCACTTTAGTCACACTTCAATAACTGGAGTGTGAAAGAATGAAAACAGGCACTAAAATGACCTTATTCAGTCTGCAATTTAAAAAAAAAATATCACAGTAAGAGCCTATGCAGCCAAAGCACTGCTATTAAATGAACAACTTCTATGCACAATTGTCACCAAAGAGAGGCAGAGACAGCACATCTGTAACCCATTGTGGAACAGCTGGCAACTCAACAGGATGCATCTGCACTGGAAACAATGGATTCTCACCCAAAAGTTTTTGGTGGCTTCTGTGTGAGAGAAGAAGCCTGTGAGACAGGCACCTCTAAAAACAAAATCAATCTTTTGCCTGTGGGTGAGTGGTGGCACAGGCAGAGAACTCACCATGCCAGACTCACACCTGCTTGCTCCACTCTCACAGATGAAGATTTGAGATGTCTCCCCATGCATCCACAAGCAGTTAAAAAAATAAGATAGCATAAGAATTTAAATCAGGAGCAAAATACAACAGTTCTGGCAGCTCCTCTCCAGGAAAAAAAAAGAAAAGTCTGACTATATTTTATGGAGGAATGTCTAGAGAAGACATGTTCATGTGATTATTCCTTTTGATATCTAAGGTCCAACTGCATGAATTTACACAGCTCCACATCAGCATCAACACTGACCTCCTCCAAATGATACAAAAATACACAACAAAAGGAAGCGTTTTCAGGATTGACCAACCTTTAAAACCACAAAGTGTAAAGGTATACAGTGACAAATCTAAGCAAGTCTTACACTCCTTTGCAGCTAAAGAAATTGAAATATACTCTGAAAACTCCAGATTAAATGGTAGGGGTTTTTTTTTCCATAACATCAAAAAGAGCCCAAAGCTGTAGAAAATCTCTTGCCATCCAATTCCTCCCACCAGTCTCCTCTATACACTGAAATAAAGAGGAAGCTCCAGAGGATAAAATGAAGACAAAGTCAATTGAAGGGATAGCTGCAGAGAATCATAAGTGTTAGTTGCTACACCGATTCTACACCTTACTGAAATGGCAATAAAGCAGCTGATCACTGCACAGAGCTTAACTGGCACCCTCAGGGCATGTCTGCTCCCACAGCTCAGTGCCAAGGACCTCAGAACTGCCCTCAAGCTAAGCACAATCAGAGATTTTGGCTGAAAACCAGTCCAAGCAGGTTACTATGCCCCAATGATTCCCTCACTCCTGAAGCACCAAAGCTGCAGGTGAATATGCTTTGTCCCAAAGAAATACAGGTGGGGAAGGACTACCACAAACAACAACATATATCTGTTACTGCTGCTACTTTGCAGCTTTGTGCTATATTTTAAGGATGGGCAAACCACCTCTCAGTCAAACAACTTGTTCCTTTTCCAACAACCTCATGTCATTTGAATCCCATGCTTCTGGATTTGTTAAAAATTAAATTGAATGAGAGAACGCTTAAACTTCCAGCAGCAACTACTGCACCTCCCCAAGAGCACACTGTGGGAGGAGGGGATAGTTGGCACCCAGAAACACAGAGAGAAAGGGAGAATCTAATTTCCCCATGAAAGCAAACCAGCACATCTGGTCCCACTGGGTGCCTGACTCTAGACAAGCTCTTTGCTGCTCCAGTCCCATCCCTGGCAACTCAGCATCTCGATGGCAGAATTCCAAAACTACTCCCACTGCTCACATTCTGCCAGCACCACACAACACACAACTGCCATGTGGAGCAGCAGGAGAGCTTAAACCCTCAGCAGTGAGGCCAGCACAGCCTGGAGCACAGGGATATTCCCATGAAGTTACTAGAGCAAGCTTCAAGAAGCTGCTGAAGCATGGAGAACTTTCTGCATGGTCAGAAACCACCCAGTGCTTTTCCACACCTGAACATACACACTGCTGCTGTGTATTTACAGCCCATTTCACAGTCTGACACAAATCTGTACAGCACTGACCCTTGCACCAAGGAGGAGGAGTAGCCCAGCTTCCAGCCTGGACACAACTCAGAGTGGGTAAATTTGTGTTTACTCAAAGTTACTAACTCCAATCTTCTGCATATCCACCACACACAGAAAAATGGGTCCTTCATCAAGCAATCAGACACAGATGGCATTTGGGTTTTTTTACTTTGTTTACCCACAAGTATCATCATGCAGAACATGTAGTATGTACTAAGAGTCAGAAGAACATCTTCAATCACAACAAATGCAGAGAATTTCACGCACTCTTTCACAACCAGTCCCTTCACTATTGCTTTCTAAAATCCATACACTCTTTATCTGCATTTTCCTGTTCCAAAAGTAAACCTCCTCCTGGGATTCCATCCTTCCCAGCAGTAACAAAAACATCAACAGCACATTTGTGAGAAAGCTAGAAAAAAACCATAAAAATTCATGCATGAATGAGGCTTGATGAACAGGGATTTCACTGCCAAGTTACTGGTTCACTGGAGGCAGTCTCAGTGTGTTGACATATACACACATACACTTTTTGCCAGTTTGCAAGATCACTTTAGTACCCCTGCCTCTCTTATAACTACCAGGAGTGTTTCACCACTATGAGTGTCCACCTTCTAAAAATTAGAGGCTACAAATTTTCAGAAATGTAAATGCAACAAGCGGAACAGAGCATAAATTGTGCCAAACACCACCTAGACTAACATGTTCTTAAAAATCTGTTGTACATAAAAACAATGTTAAAATTGCAATTTACTTACCTAAGTAAGTTCCTACCAAGATTGGCAAAGGAAAAGGAAAGAAAAGATTTAAGGTTAAAGGTTTAAAAAAGGGAAAGATTCATGTAGTTCAGAATACAGTAGCTCAGCCCCATGCAACAAGTAGAGATGCACAGACTGGTTTGGCTGTAATGAAACACAGAAGTGATCACAGTTCTCTGCTGGACAGATAAAACCAAGACAACATTAAACACACAGTAACTCCAAATGAGAGATTTCTGCAAAGAGCAGCTTTAATTTTGGATGAGTAAGTACAGGTCTGTGCCCATCTCCTTCCACCAAGCCCTGCACATCAACTTCACTGGATTTGGGCAGCACTTCCTAAAATGCTTGGTCCAGCAGGTCACACTCACTTGCTGTAACCACAGCCCTCCCTGATGATGTGTCTGCCCATGCAAGGCTGTGCCTCCTGTTACATGCACTTCAAGAACCCTGCTAATACTTTCTGAGCAGTGACACCCAACTGCAGAGAGCCAGCAGCTCTCCTTGGATAAGCACATTGAGAAGGGAGAGCTGCTTTCTGGCTCGGGGTTGAGTCAGTCAATGCTGTCCCCTCATATTCCAAAAAGAGCATCATGGTGGATTCTGCCTGGCTGTAACACACCAAGTGGTTAAAAAAAGAGGAGACAAAACTATGCACCTCACTGCTTTAGGATTTGCTGGTCCAAGCTATCTAAACTAGAAAGCACTGAATTTTTCACTGTTCTTAGCATCAGGAGTATTATACAACATATACATATATTTATATAAATGTGTCTGTGTATTTATAGAAATTATATGCATCACACATTCCACTCAATTACAAATTCAGGCTTTGTACTGTCCAGGGCACTTGCAATTCTGCCCTTGCTCTGTTACACATTAATTTCCTCACATTAATTATACCTGCTCTCTGCCACTCTCCTCTCAACCAACATTTGCATCTTACTCCATGCCACCACCACTCCTAAATGAAATAGTTTTCACTAGCTGATTCACAGAGCATGATGCCCATCTGCTGATTTTATTTTCAGATTTCTTCACAACACCAAAAGAACCTAATCACAGTATCAAGGCTGAGCTGAAGGCAAGTGAAAATTGTTTCACTCAGCATCTGAATACAAAATCCCACGTGAAATTCTCAAAAATAATCAGTACTTTTGGGAAATAATCTTAAAGCACACGGTTCATGGGGTCTCCAAAAAGCAGTTTAAGCAACCTGACATTGTTCCCAGCTGTGCTGCAGCTGGCACTGAACATTTGCTCTCTTGTCACTAGTCAGCATTGCTGGGGTCTGGATTCCAAGAGCTAATGCCAGCCTTTTCCCCAGCACATCACCATTTCTGAAAGAACCAACACTCCCTGCCCTTTACAGTAATTCCTGGATGGGCAGATTTCCATTGGCTCAGTTGAGAAAGACAGCTGGGGTCACTGGTGATAAAGGCAGAGTTGTAATGCAACTTATGCATACAGCTAAGTCCACATTTTCTGCAAATCTAAGATAGAAAAAAAAATATATATGTGCATGTATATATAAAATACTGAGATAATTTTGGTCCCATGCTCAGCTGATGTCAGAGAACTTCCCTATCTTTCCACCTTGACAGCTGGCTTTGTTCAAGAGCAGTACTTCCACTGCCATGATCATCTCCTGGTAACTGAACTAAGGCCATGCCAGGCTGATGAATGCTTCCACTCCTGGCTCATTCACGTTTCCCAAGAAGGATGTGAGAAACAATGAACCAGAACATGTTAAATTAGACTGACATTCCATTTGGGTTTAGAAATCCCCAGCAGCAGAGGCAAGGTATTCCAGCAGTTAATTAACCTTGCTCAAAAATCTGCAGCTTGTCTCCAGCCAAAGTTCCCTACTGCACCTTCTGGCTACTGCAGCTCGTTATTCCACTCCCAGCTAGACTAAAAACCTCTATTATTACACTTCTGCTGCTCCTGTCAGCAGAGACAAACATCTACAACTTCCACTTTGATAAAAGCATTTTCCATTGTACAGTGTGTTTTCCAGTCCCTTCCCTGTTCTCACGGCTTTTCTATAAACCCTCTCCAATTTTCAGCATTCGACCCGCTACCATGTTATCAATGCAAGTTTGTTGCTGGGAAAAGCCTTCCCTTTATTGCAGCTACTCATTCACGCTCTCTCTCTTTCTGCCAATTTTAGGAGTGCATGTGATGAGCCTGAAAAACAAATTTGATTAGATGAAAAGCCAGCATGGTGTAAAAGGAGGGGAGAAAAATAAAAATCTAACAATGCTCCCTCCCTTCCCCCAGCAGGAATTTGCATGGCCAAGTATCACATAGATCCCACTCTGCATGGCTGTAAGGAAGCAAGTAAACAGGTCCCTGCACACAAAATATCCTCCCTCTCTTTCTCTCTCTAGAGGAAGTTTCATAGCAAAGATTGTCAGCTGAGGTCCAGAACATTAATGAAAAAGCAACAAACTACTAATTTTTTTTTTTTAACATCTCACTCTATTTGACAACTTATGAGACTCCATGTACTTTCCATGTTCCAAAAATAGGATTCTGCAGCAATTTGTCCATGCTAAGTTAATGTTGAAGGAGAGCTGGGAAGTGTACTATATGCTTAATGATGCCTCCAACATGATTTAAAGAGGAGGAAAACAAAATAGATAAGAGAACTACAATCTTCTTGTAAAATAAAATGGAGGTAGAGAGAACATGAGATTAAGACCATTTTCCTTTCTTGGAATTCAGGCACTAATCAAAACTCAAAATGCCTGGCCAGATAAATCATATTCAGAGCTTGAAAAAGTCCAGGTCTCAAGGGTTAAGCAGAGAAGAGTCAGAAAAAGAAAAGTTAAAATTACTTAGCTGGACCTACAGCAGAAAGAGGAAAAAAAAAATAAACAGAATTCCAAAGGAAAAATTCAAATTACTCCTTCAAGTTCAGCAACTGCCCTGTATGAACATGTACCTTAATGCTTTACACTATACAAAGGCACAAGCTGCTACCTGGCTCTTTCCTGCAAATAAACCTCTTGATTATATTCTGCTTTACAACCTGGCCTTAAGGAAAGCCTTACAAAACCATCCCATGCCACCAGCTCAGCCATAATTTCCAGTGTTCAGACTTCTCCCCTGTGTTTGGAGGTGATGGCCCAGCAGCACAAGGCTTTTATCACCAGCAAAGAGAGTTCAGCTAAAGCCCACCATAACAGTGTCCACTGTCCTCTGCCACAAACAGGTCACCTGTCCAAACCCTAGGATGTCTTCCAGGTGCCACCAAGGCAGCACATCAGTAGGAAGCAGAAAACCACCTGGATAACAGACACAGTTTTGCACTAGGTTAACATCTCTCTGGAAACTAGTTAAACACAGGTGGACAAAATGTCTTCCTGCACCTACATTTGTGCAGAAAGAATATTTTCAGCCTCTCTTTGCAAATACCTTAACACCATTTTTTTTTTTTTTTTTTGCAGTACACTCCCCTACAGTAACCTAAAACAATATGTAGAGAGGAGATAAGAAACATGAAAATAACAAAGGAACACCCCCAATTTCCCATATTATCTGTGTAAATGCAGAACCTGACCAGATAGAACAATTCAGGCTTACTCTCACTAATCTTTTTCTACTATTTTAGGTCAGCTATAATCCAAAAATCAGTTACTCTGGATAGATGGGTTTATTTCAATCCTTTTATACTCATTCACTGGCTCCTGAATTCTGGCCACAAGGCTTCAGCACTCTCACTGCCATTCACCTCCTCTTCACAGCAGTTCCAACTTGTGCCCTTCCTGCCAGCAGCCCCCCAGATTACTAAACCTGGATGACCCCATCCAAAACCAAGGAGAAGCCTCAGTGGCAGAATCCCAGTCCCTTCATGGCAAAGGAAACAGCTGTACCCATGCCCACAGCCAGCAAGGTTTACCAGTTTACAAGCAAGGCAAGTGGGAACCTGTGCTAAGAGGCACCAACACACAAACTGGCACCAGGACAGAAAGAGATCCACCAAATTCCACCATCTGCTTCCCTGTGCCCAGCAGATCTCAATCCAAGTTCTTTAAATGTTGTTTTCTTGCAGGTGGTTCCCTTCCCTCCCTGTCCTGGCAAAGCTTCCAGCAACCCAGGCTCAGGAAATATTACAGATGCAAAATTGCAGCGTGGCAAACATTTCCCATTCACAAATAAATCTCAACCAACAGGTTTAAGCTCAACTGCTCACAAGAATAGCCAGTTGACACTCACTACCCCAGCAGGTAAACAGATTCTGGGAGTGAACTGGACTCTGCTACCCAGCAGTTACAGGAACAGGTACTCCAGCAAGTATTTCAGTGTCTGGCTGAGAAGAGACCCAACAGGTAGAGCAGCAGGTGCTCAGCAAGATCCAGAGCCTGCACAGCTACACACACCTGCTTCAGGAAAACAAACTCTGAGGAACAGGTACTTTTCCAAAATCATCCTGTAGACAGCTCCAGCAACAGTTGTAACTGAATGGAACACTAAAGCAGGGATCCTTCATGTCCAGAAAATCCTGTTGAGTTATCAAGTCCAGTGCTCTACACAGAGAGAGCCCTCCAGAGGAAAGGATCTGTTCTTCCACTTCCCTCCTTGAGGCCACAACATCTCTGAGCTTTCCAAGCATGTCATCTGCTGAGGAGGACATTCAGCAGGGAGCAGCAGCTGTGCCCATAAGCAGGTAGTCACCAGGAGCTGTGGAAATCCAGTGAGCTACTCTGCATCTACATCCCTCATTACTGGATGAAACTTCTGAGGAAGCCAAACTGAGCAGTGCAGCAGGGTTTTGTTACTCTTCCCAAAATACAAGTTACAAAGCACATAAAAAAACTCAGCAATGGGGTATCAAGGAATAAATTCCCTAAGAGAGCAAGACAGTAGAACAACCACTGTCCCCACTGCTGTATTTTCCACATGCACTCGTATTTGCATGCATGTAAATATGGGTGACAGCCACCCACTGCCTCAGCCATGAAACACAAAGATTATCAGGACATGCAGTGCTGGCCAGCTCATGGCAACATGTAAGCTTATGTTTTGTGTTTGCTTGTTCACAGGGACATTCTGTGGTTGTCTGTCTCCAAAATATTCAAAATTGGTCTGTTCTACTAAATTGGGTGAAGTGACATCATATATGTGTTTCCTGCATTATCACAAATGAAAGACTCTGACATCTCTTCAGTACTCAGAACAGATTAATTTTTAACCAGTGGAAATTTTGAAAATCATTTTCTACTGCCAGCAGAGAATGTGCAGACAGTCTCTCACCATGAGACTGTCCACTCTCAGTGGAAAACACAGAGGGTTGAACTTGGGACTTTGATGCAAATATTGTCTTCTATTTCTTTTGGTCCAAGCGAATTCAAAGCAGTTTGAGACATGTGAAACTTTGCTTTCTTAAAAATCAAACAGTGAAACAACACCTCTTTTCAAACCAACCATCACAGCTTCCTGCAGTTTCAAGAAAACTGCTGGAAGACTATTCTGTCAACTTGAGGAATTAGGATTCAATTCTGAACACAGAACTTCACATCTTCAGTACAGTTGTACAACTTATCGCCTGTGTGTGAAAAGCCTGAAAGGTGAGCAGCAAAACCATGGGTGGAAGTGATTACCCAAGGAACACTTAGACATCAACACAGAAGGTGCACACAGACTCATTAGCCACAAAGCACAGACAAGCCAGCAGATGAAACTAAAAGAAGAAAAAAAAAAAAAAAAAAAAAAATCACTCTCCTAGCATAAGCTGAGCGCAGCTTCAAGGTCTTACCCCTGCTAGGCATCAACAGGCGCTTCTTCATGTTGCCTGATAGAGCACAAGTGAACAGAAAAGAGAAAAACATCACATCAGCAACCTGAACAGCAGTAGTTTTAAAAGTTCTTAATCTTAAAACACAGTCAGATATCAAATGTTTGTAATTATACTTCAGATAAGCTACATATAAAGTTAAAATTAAAGGTAAAAAATGAGAAAGACTGTCTAGATCTCCCTCCCTGGAGTTGCCATTACACCAACTGTTCCTTTCCCCTGTTAAGGAGAGCTACCCTCTGCTCTCACTCCTGTTAGGACCATTCCAACAGACCCTTTTCTCCTCATCTGAGATAGAGACTGCACTTTCTCTTCCCTGACACTCTCGAGCAAGAGCAACTCTTTAGAACAGACACCTGGAGTCCACACCAGGAACATCCTGTCTCTATCTCCCACTTCAAACACCTTTCCCTTGCCTTTTCTTCTTGAGGAGGTGAAGCTCAAGCACAGAGGTGATCAGTAACAGGGCTAACAGGGGAAACATTACTCAAAAAGTCTATCAGAGTATTCATCACACTACTAATTTAAAAACTGAAGGGAAGTTTCTCCTTCACTATCCCATTTGTGAGGTTGGCCAAGCCAGGCAGAGCTCCACCAGCACAGTGACTTTATGTGCATGCAACTCCCAGGCAGTACACATCATGTGCCTCACCCAAAAGGAGAAATGGGACAGATGGCTTTTACAAAAGTTTAAAATAACCTCCCTCAAGAATAAGAAACTCTGAATTTACATAAAGGTCTATGAGTTTACATAATCTTCTTGTATACCAAAAGGACAGAAGAAAAAGCCTACAGACACAACATAAATTTTGTGGGAAATTATTTACCATCCATTCCATTGTGTTGTTCATAACTTCTTTTTCCCAGGATAGTTGGGGACCCATTATTAATGACAGGTGTGAACTTAGCAGGAGTCAGATTGTTGAGAGAACTGGACAAGCTCTTTGCAGGATCTGGTTTTGGAGGACACGGATGAGACTCTGGTGGAAAACATCAAAGTAGATTTTTTCTATTAGCAAAGATACTGGAATTATAAATCTGAAAACAACCTGCAAACTTCCAAGGTGACCAAGTACACCTTCTCTTATATACAAGCTATCTCAGTCAATAATTTTGACTGGAGATTGTTACTGATATAAAGAAGTCAAAATCATTATCATAGTATTACCCTAAAATAAGATTTGATAGCAAAAGCACTTTTGTATCTGTTTTTGTAACTGTTCTCCAACAACTTGGGGTGCTGTATATTTTATATGTATATAAATAATAAGAATAAATAATAATAAATAAATAATATGTATATAAAACTCCAATTTTGGCCATGTTGGTCAAGCAATATCCCTAAACTCTGGGGAATATTAGAACTCTGCCAGTTTGCCAGAAATGTTTATAAAAAAATACAATTTCTCCAACGGCAAAAAAAGTGAAGATTCACAGACCCACTATAAGGAACACAACATTTGAATTCAAGCTTTGGGCCAAGGCAGAGATCAAGCCCACACTCTTCAACTGAAGAGACTCTGAGAAAGTTACAAGAAACAGCAAATGGGAACTTCAACTGAGTCTTTCTTTCACAGGCCCCAACACAGAATAACACAAATTCAATCCCACTAACAGCACCAAAAAAACCTTCTTGCCAGTCCATCTGCTTTCCTCTATTTCCATCACTCTTTTCTCCCAGCTCAGCAATCCAGTGGAGACCCTGACACAGTGCAAGGAAAACCCAAAATCTACTGCTAATTTCTGTACAATTACTAAAATAAGGATTTTATCCAACAGCAAACTGCTCCTTTCGTTTGCTGTCTTTTGTTGCACTATATGTTTCCAAAGGTTTCTCAATCCTATTAGTACATAAAAGAAGCATAACATCCAACAGAGAAGCAGTAAATATTTAATACACCCTCAGCCTTACAATATTTCATCAACAAAAACGTTCAGAGAAAGCTAAATTCAACTCCAGTGCTGCTTTATCTAAAGAAAAAAAGCAATAATCCTCCTTGCTAAGCTGGAAGCCTTCAAAATGCCCCTGTCCAAGACTTCCCTGAGGAGAGACTCACATTTGGCTGCCAGAACAACCTGAGGGATGTCTGAAGGGCAACTGGGAGCACGGGGGAAAAGAATTTGGCATTTGTCTGCAGTCAGCACTGGCTTTCACACATCATCACCCTGGATGCTTCCAGCATCTGCATGGAGCTACTCAGTCCTGCCCCACAGATCAGCTCATAAGACAGAAGTCCTCAAGAAAATTGTAATTAAAAAAATAATAAAAATCCCACCAAAACCCAAGAGGAAAGTGAAAAATAGAAGTATGATCCCCTTGTCTAGATTCAGCACAGAACAAGTCATCAACTGATTCACAAGCTGTGGGACATAGTGCTCTTCTAAATCCAAGAGGCTTCTTGGAAGAACCAAGTGTACAAACTACCTCAGACAGCCCAAAACCAGAAGAAGAGAATAATCAAATGTTCCCAAAACATAATGTTAGTGCCTCCACTAGCAGATGGTAACTTGTCCCCATATACATCTGCATCAGAAGCCACAGCAAACACAGCCCTACCTTCACTTGAAAAAGTTTCTGATACTTTATGACCCCAAAGTTAATTGCAGAGACACTGTGTCTTTCAATGAAGTAGGAAAAGTAAAAAGGACAAGTTAACAAGATGGGTATCCTGTTTTATTTTGTTTGTGGGGTGGGGTTTTTTGTGCCTTGTTGTTTGCTTGTTTTTAATCCAGAATGAGCATCCAGACCCAAGTGGAAAGCCCAAATGGTCAGCAGAGTAGCTAGGAGGGTGTTTCCTGTGTTTGGAGGGTTTTGCACGTGATGGTTTGGTTTGTTTAATACCTAAATACCGGAGTACTGCTTCTAAAGGCTTTCGAACCACTTGCTTTAATAGCAATGGGTTTTCTGATGCCTCAGGTAAACGTGCTGTGCCTGTAAAACACAGAAAAATAATTAGAGGGTGAAGACATTCAGCTATTATAGCAAAACCAAGTGAATAACTCCAGTGTCCTGAAAGAGCTTGGCCATTAAAAGGAATTTTACAGGTGGCAAGCAGATCCCGGCAACAGGACACAAACACAGAGAATGCTCCATGTGACAGCAAATACAAATGTTTTAAAACAAACAACTCATGAACTTTCACAGTTGTTTTGCCCAACAGCCTAACAGCCTGAAATCAGTTAGAAGGCTCTGCAAATACAGCTAGATTTGGTGAAAGCACTAGCTACGTGCAGGAGAACATCTCAGCAAGCTGCAACTCCAAGCTTTACAGGACAGAAATCTAAAAGGACTCCTTGGCAAGGAGGTGCAGTGCAGCACACTCACATTCTGCTTTGATTGCTGCACTGTTGCAACTGCAATTCAAACCTTTACAGGGCAGGAGTCTGAAGGGACTCCTTGGCAAGGAGGTGCAGTGCAGCACACTCACATTCTGCTTTGATTGCTGCACTGTTGCAACTGCAATTCAAACCTTTACAGGGCAGGAGTCTGAAGGGACTCCTTGGCAAGGAGGTGCAGTGCAGCACACTCACATTCTGCTTTGATTGCTGCACTGTTGATGGGCAGGTAGGGGTGTCTTGCAGCGTGCCAGGGGCGCAGGATATCTCGACACAAACGTCTGGCAATTCTGGTCAGTTTTGTTGTGTGCAGATAGAAAGCTTGTCGTGTCTTCATAGCAAACTTGGGACTCCCACTGTTTCGTACTGGCACACCATGAGGACTCTGAAGGGAAAGGAAAATAAAAATGGTTTCTGAAGAAGTAATTATTAGAAAGTATGGTTCTAAAGAAGAGAAATTGTTATGCAAAATCACTTTCAAATACTGATTCTCACGCATAAGGAACAGAAATAGTATTACAGACTAAAATATTTTTAGTCCAGCTATTGCCCAGTTCCCAAGTCTTACCCAAAAAATCTCAGAGGATAAAATGAAGGTAAACCTTGTCACCTGGCAGGGAAGCATTAATTTCTATGCTGTGATAAGTTTCAAGGTAGGGATCCAAAAGCCAGATGTGAAGAAGTTACCTGGTGCTATCACATGATTTAGAGCTCACAGACTCAACAGAAAGACTCTCCAGTTTTGAGTGCCTAGGGCTGCTCTGGAGGTACAATGCAAACTCCTTAGAACAAAGCATTTTTCAAAAGGACAGGAAAATCAGGAAGAGCTGCATGACAAAAATATACACCACAAACTCACTTTCCAAAGCAAATGTATGGCATGCAGGAATGATTTTGGCTCAAAGCTGCAAGAATTTGTTTTAATTCTTACTCTTAACTCAGCAAATGTACTCACAGATGTCAAATACTCATTGCATATCATAAAGAATATTACTGGAAGACATTTATCAGCTATCTTCTTTATGAAAAGCAACTAAGTCAACTAATGGAATAATGCAAGTAGCATCTTGTTACCTCAGACCCACTCATAGCTGGAAAACAGGAAGAAATTTCAGTTTGGGGAGAACAAAGCTTTCCCTTCTCTGACTATTTATGTATTTTTAATTCACAAACAAGAGGTATAAAGCAGTTATCTCAGCAATTAGAAGGCTTCAGAGGGCAAAGATAGGCCTGGAAAGAATAAAGGTTAAACAAAAGAAATGGAAAGGGAATAACAGCAAAGAACAGGAGAGAGGAAAGAAATTACCCTGAGATAAAAGTTCAGTGTGTGCTATCCTTCTGTTCATGTGATACAGCTACTTTTCCCAGTCAGCTTAATGTCTAATGCTTCCAGATTAAATTTACACCAAATTCAGAAAAAAATCCGAGAATTTTGGTTTTTGAATAAGAGAGGAAAAATGAAACAGAAACTGCTCATACAATGCTTACTCAAACCTATCCAAAAAAAGGAGGATTATTTAAAAAAAAATAGGATTAGGTAGGAAAAAAACAAGATAAAGGATCTCTAAAAAGCCACTAGCTGTTTAAGGTATATCTAATTCTGAATATGCCTTTGGGAGAGTAAATAGGTTTCAGGAAATAATTAATTCTTTTGGAGATAAAAAACCAGTGCTGCTCACCCTACAGCAAAAATCATGGAAACCAAATACCAGAAACACAGGCTGGCATTTCAGTGTCTCCCATCTCCACTAAGTCATTTCATGCATTTGAAGGCTGGTTTGGTAAACAAAGAATGTTGTTTTTTTTTCCTCAGGGCAGTACTTGGCAACAAACTACTTCTAGCCCAGGTTAATGCTCCAACTTCTGCTCGCCATGAAATACCAAACCCAAGGACAACAATGAAGGCTGGAGGCATTCTTTTGGTGGTTAAATATTTAAGGACAGTGAGCAGGCAGTTAGGTAGCATGACACTCAGCTGGCCAGGCAGTCTGCCTGCTGGATACCCACCAAATTATTGCGGTTTGGTCCGGGCCTCTCCCCATCTAACCGTGTTGGCATTTTCAAGCCACCGTATTTCTTCCAGTAGGTCCAACAGGATGCACAGAGGCGACACTGCATGTTAGGGGGACCCCAAGAATACCACTGGTAAGACTGGGTGGCTAGAGATAACAAAGGTGGAAATTATATATATCCTTACACAGGATCACTTTTCAGATCTTATTCTCTTTAGAAGCAGCACAAAAGAAAACATCCTCCCCCCCACCAAGCACACAGAGCAAAGCTCAAACAGACTTTAAAAACTAGTGATGGCTTCACTGTCATCACCACTGTTAAACATACTTGTGATTTCAGCAGAATTTATTATATTTATTAATCTAAATCCCTTTTAAAATGTGAACAGAAACAAACAATTATTAGGATGGGAAGATTTCCTGCCAATGGAACCAAAGGTTCTTTTTTTGCATGAGAATTTCTGCAGAACATGGGAAAAAGCAAAGATTGTCTTCAGGAACCTCCCATATATCAACTTTACAACTAAAAAATGTACAGTCTGTGATTTGACTTCTCATACAGTCCTGCATTCCAGCATCTCTAAAGGCTCCCCATAAAGGAGCACAATCATTAGAAGTCAGTATATTTTAATATATCAGGCAGTGGATCAAATACCGTGGTGTCACATATTTTGAAATCTACTAAAAAATGATGAAAAAAATTGTCAAATTCACACATTGGTGATTTAAATATTCACTTGATGGTTACCTGCAATTCTGTAGAATATTTACTAACTCCCCGTTCAGTACTTCAAAATTCTATTAACAAAAACAACTAAAAAAAACCCTTGCTTAAATGATGTTACATCCAGTTCTGCCCCCACCCCCAGCACAAGACAGGAGCTTTTATGGACCATTTCCATCTCAGCTGCCCTTCTGGCACTTACTGTAACAGCTCTCACAGGCCCGTCCTGCCCCCGCGTTCTGTGCCTGGACTCCAGTACCATTGACCACTCCTGGCTTGACATTATTTACATTGATCTGGTTGGGGTTTGGCTTGTTACTGAAGACACAAAGCAAAAAGAATGACAAGTGTTAATGGAGGCATGCCAGTTTTTATATGGCTTTTGAAGGTATGGCCCAAAACATTTGAAGACTCAAATTACATTCAGCACGTCTTCCAGAACCAGCTGTAATTACCAACAATCTGACTTCTATGAACATGCTGTCTCCAATAATATTTTAAAAATATTGATCATGAAAACAACTACAATGATAGTTGGATGCCACTTACAAGACTTCAAAACCTTTAAAAAAAACACAAACCAGGCCAGGTAGGTATCTTATTCAGTATCCAGACATGTAAGTCTAGGTAAAAACAGATCTCACAAGTCTTCAACATGAGAGATATTTTATTTAAAACTCCAAAAAGAAGGCTAGGGGCTGAAGCAGGAGCAGTAGGCAGAGAGAGGGCAACAACTGCTTCATTCAGGGAAATATAACCTGAATATAGGCTACAGTCACAAATATTTCCATGTTGTCTCACTCCAAGGGTTTGCATCATGTGGCCACAATTCCCACAAGAACAGCTGGGTCACCTCAGCTCATCCCTGCATCCTCTTCAAAGATGGTTCAGGAAAAGCAAAGAGCTAAAACAAAGCTGAGAATGGAAGGCCAACAAAACCTTGGCATGGAAAGCAGTATGGAATAGCACAAAATCTCTGCAGAGGAAGAAGCGTCTGAGGGGGAAAACGAGGCCTTCAAAAAGTCTCTGGCATGGGAGGGAAGGAGGAGGACACAGCATTGCTACTGCAGGGACAGGACTTGTGGGGAATGGAGGAAAGTGGAAGAAGTCATACACCGAGTTTCACACTAGAGCACACGAGGAGTTTATCAGACATGCAAGGACTCTGGGGGTCTGTTAGGAGTTCACACTGTAGAGCCAACAAAGAGCAGGCAGGCTTTGGAGCCAACTGCTGAACAGAAGCCTGAACTGCAATGCTGGTTACACTCCTACTGTATACTCCTATCTGAAGACTGGAGAAAATGGGCATATTCCTTTTATTTCCAACTAATAAACCCAGGATTTGGAAGCAGAAGTATCTTAAAATGGCTTTCTACAACCACCTTTTCTCACACATCTGTTGCACACTAACACAGGAGTCAGAATATTTCAGAATACTTGCTGTGTTTCACCCAGGCTAGTGCTACAAAAACAGCATTGTGGGAATAGAGCCAAATTAATTTCTTTCTAATGGGGCACCAGCATCAGGTTTCATGTTCTCAGCAATGACCCCTGACAGCAAAGGAGTTCCAAGTGACATAATTCCCAAGACAACTGGAAAGCTGATGCTGCCCTGGAAGCCAGGAAACATCCTTCTTATCTGCAATTGTCCAATCAAATCCTGAGACAGAGAGAGTTCAGTAAAGCTCCATTTTGACAGAGACAAAAGAGGTTCTGCTGTGAATGAACTACAGGAACCACACACAGATTGCAAAAGGAGGCAAGAGTGTGTTTGTCCAGTCCAGGAAAAACCCCTGACAGCATTGTCACTGTAAAATTCAGAGCCTTTCTGCAGCAGAGAAAACTCAGGAGGCCAAGTGGGCCAGGAACACTCTAAGTAGTTTGTCCCTATAGTGCACCGAGCACATTTAAATTAATTCACAAGCCTGAATATGTTTTCATCTCCTTCTGCTTGTAAATTTGTCCAGCTACAAAGATTGAAGAGTTTCAGGATGCTTATCAGAAAGGCACCTAGTTCTGACCCCTCAGATGGCAGGAGATCTGCAGGCACGTCTGACAAAGGGGCAGCTGAAAGAGGGAACGTTCACGCTCCTCTGCTCCAGGACATCACCATAGTAACCTGCTGCAAAAGAACTCCTGCCAATGATTCACCAAACTCCATGTGCAAACATTGCCCCAGTGCTGCAAAACAAACAGCCCTCACAGATGCACACTGCTACAAGCAGTGCAGCTCCTCAGAGAAAGACTGAAGTAAAGAAAGCTAAGGCCTTATGCTTCAACATCAGGCCTGTTGCTTCCCTTCTTCACCTTGGATTTATGCTCAAAAAATACAGCAAAATAGTCTGAAATCCATCAGTAAAGCCCAAGACCTGGGATAAGAAAGTAGGATGATAGCCTGACTCCATTATCCTCTTTAAAACCATTATCAAGCTTATATTTAAACACGAGTGGAAAGCAGGCACTGGTGAAAGCTGATCACCAAACCATGCTGATCAGAAGGACTAACACACTGTAGTTGTGGCAAACTCCAGCATTCTGCAGCACTGCAATTAATGAAGCTGCAGCAAACACCAGAGTGTGTCTTGCTCCAAAGCTACGGTCAAGTTTCTCAGTGGCAGTAACAAAATTCAGGCAGATGATGTTTTCATCATATGAGAAGCAAAAAGCTCTTAATTGTTCATGATATGTTCATTAAACCTGTTTGATATCACCAAAGCCTGCCATAGCCATTAACAAGAGAATCGGATGAGTAACTGGATGAATCATTAAGCAATTAATGAAGCTGAAGCTAAAAGATGCAAATAAGGTAGTGAGAAAACTGATGGTGTGGCAAACAGTCATTTCCAGTTCTTCTATCAGGAATGGGGGTTCAAATCTCTTGAAGGGGTTTCAGCTGTGAAGGAGCAGTCAGTTATGTCAGGGTCATGAAGTGCAGATTTCTGGGCTGTATTCTTCAGAAAGGTCACAAGGGAAGAGATGAAGGCAATAAAGCACATGCAGAGAAAAGCCCGTCAACTGAGACCCCTGCACAAAAAAACCCCAACCTGAAGATAATCCTGATGGCCACAGAAGACTGAGTTCCCTTCAGCAGAAGAGTAAACAGCATCTGACCCACAGCACAGTGATAAAATTTTTGTTGACAGAAATAATTATAAACTTAATACCATCCAGTGAATGTTTTCTGTTATTGAAGAACCCATGTGTGCTGGATGCAACAGAACAATTAAGAAATAAAGCTGAGAAATAAAAACAATTGAAAATTCTTTGTAAGGCACATTGGTGCCATTTACCTCTAGGCATCTAATGGAAGTGTCTGGATCCGGGCAACAGGAGGTGAGCTTTCCTCACAGCTCTCCAACCTCCTGTAAATACCCACTTCTAAGAACAGGCCTAATGACACCATTAAACAATGCTTTCTGAATAGGAGCAGCTTTCTCCAACAAAATGTTGGAGATTGCTATTTTAACTAGCACAGCTACAGAGGGAAGAGCAGTGTCACACCTTTCAAGTTTTCCATGCTGCCATGGACCTCAGCACAATGGAACGGGGAAGAAAAACAGTTTTTCTTGCTCCTCAAGCAGAGGACAACCAAGAAACCAACAAAGGAATTATCTTCAGCTTGTTAAGCAGTTGCCCCTTGTAGTGATCCAAGGCTTTGACCTATTCCTCCAGTTTCCCTGCTGGATTCACAAAAAGGGAACAGTGTTTCCCTGCTTCACAGCCTTTGAGAGGCTGCGTTTGCAGCTTTTGTCAAAGTGCTTTGAGATTCTCAAATAAAATACTGTAAATAGAATGTATTCATTAACACATACAGATGTAGAGTTAAAAGTTACATTTTGGAGACTGGAAATTGTGTGGAGCAGTTCATTCTTCCCTTTCTGTTCTTAGCCCTTCTGGTACCACTTAGATCAAAGTAAATGAGAGAAAAGCCACACAAAACTGGATGTATCAGCCTTCACAATTGCAGATGTCCTAATCCCAAAAAGCACAAGATACACAACCAGATCTTCATCAAAAAGAAGATGGTACATATGATGCCTGGAAGATCGAGTAAAAACAGAGTACAACTTCAACAACCTGAAGACTATGTTTGGGTACACACTAGAAGGAGAAAGTCAGAGACTACACCTGCAGGAAGTTTTTCCAAGCACTGCACTCACTTTGGAGGGTGGCAGGAATGTGAGAATGTTGAATCTCTGTGCATTCAGACTTCTGTTGCTGCTTCAACACCACTCCCACTGACAGACAGTGCTACAGAAAGCAACTGAAACATTTGTTTTCCAGTATTTCCTGAGTTTAACTGATTTTATACTTTTTTCCTTTCACCAGGAAAACACATTAGTGCTTTTTAGCCAAAGGGCTTCATTACAAAGCCATATTTATAGACATTAGGTTCTGTCAAGTCAACTACAAATGTCTGCCCCAAAACCAGGTTTATTCTTGGAGGAGGTACAGAAATCTTTGTTCAGTCTGGGTCAGAAGTGTTTTTCTAAGACATTGGTGTAGGATCTGATAACCTCACATCATTTACCTGTATGACCCTCCATGCTTCAGTTACCTGCATTAATCAATTTGGGGCACAGCCTCAATTTAAAAAAATATCAACTCCTAAAGCTTTACTTAGAGCTGTTATTTTTCATTGTGTAACATGTATGCAACATCTGAAGACAGCTTCTATTCTTTTTCTTATTATCTTCCTTCTCTCTGCTAGCTTTTCCTTATTTGCCATCAGAGAAACAAACAAGAGCCCCATCAATGGAAGACAGCCAGAGGAAAAAAAAAGATAAAATTGCTTGAGCCTGATATCCTCCAGGGTCTCTCACTGCCAACAATCTTACACCAGTTACTGATAAAATGGGTTTCAGTCAATCAGCTGATAGGCTTCTGCATAGGTCCTGTGACAGCCTACATCAAGTAATTTATTTTTGAGGTGACAAGTGGATCATTATGGCTCAAGCCTAGAAACAGGAATGGGCTTAGTAACATGATAAGGACAAATCAATAACATTGATATTTAGATCCCTACACCTAAGCCAAGAATACAATCTTCTAGGTCACAAGATAATGTAGATGCCATACAGTCCCTATATGCCAGACCTTGTACTCAAGCTTGTGTAGAAGTAATCCAAAAATATTAGAAATATTTAATTGCTGCCACCTTTAGAGGTATTAATAGCAAGGAAACAGCAGAAGCATTCATGTGGGATTAAATAAGTCATGTAACTGCTACGTTTCCTGACACACATGAAAGGATATTGAAGGAGGAGGAAAATGTATCCCCCATTTTATCAATTAAAGAATCATGTAAGTTAAGGTACAACACTCATAAAATGAGCTGTGACTGGAAATCAAAGCCAGAGACGAGAAGAGCAGGCACGTGGGCAGAGCCTTTTCCTGAAGCAGGGAGGTAAGTTGCTGATTTGATTGTGTGTTCTCTAGGTAGGAACAAGAATTACCTTGCTGAGGGATAAGATGCCACTCCAAGCAGCCATTATCAAATGAGCACCACAACCTTCCAAACACAAAGCCCTCCCTCCACACATTAGAATCCAAGAGAACAGCAGGACTGCCAGGCTCTCTTGTCTGCAATATCCTTTTGCATCTGCAGTCTGAATTATCCTGCCTTTTGCTTTATGAGCTTATCACATTGTGAATTCATGTTTAATTTGATGTCCACTGTCCCCCTGCAGAGTAACAGCGTCCACAAAAAGCAATATTGTTGAAAAATTGTGTGACAAGAAATCCATTTGGCTTCACTCTGAATATTACAGCTCATTTTTAGCAAATTCACCTGAGAGGTATTGACATATAATCATGGATCCTCTATTTTCAGAAGAAATGAGGGGCTGTCTTGCAAGCTAAATATATAAAAATTAGTTTTATCTAAAGTAACAGAGCAGATGGTAGAAGTTCATAAATATTTAAAAAGGAGACAGCATAAAAGAGCAAAGGAGTTATTGGGGATAATACACAGGGGAACATATCTGGGAGTGAAAGTTGAAAAGTGAAAGGAAAGGGTAGACTAGAAGTTCTGCATTATAACAACTATTGACTAAGCTATGCAGAGGAAATGCAGTAGAAAATAAATTTTACTAATAATTTTGTTTTAAAATATATATACAACTAAAAATAATTATACATTATTTTTAGTATATAATGATATATAGGAAGGAAGCATGCATTGGTGATCCACTGCTGAGAAAGATTATTGAGCAGTTAATTAGCTACCCTTTTGTTCACAACCACACTGACCTGTCAGCAAGTCCCCAACTCCCAGCCCATACAAAAATACAAATTAGAAGATAAGTAACAGTCACTTCAGGATGGGAACATTACAGAGGATGCAGGAAATGAGCAACATGACAGCACAACATCCTAACCAGGAAATAATAATATTGGTAGGACATGGAAAGTGCTGCACCAGTCCCTCCACAATGAGATAGAAGACAAAACAAGAGGTACTTACTAGTTGGGTATATACACTTGTTTTAGCTTGCTTTCTGCTTCTGCTGCTTTCAATCGTTTCTTTGAATAGAAAAAAGAGATAACAGTTAAAACAAAAAGCAAGTAAGAGCCATCTTACCTGAGTCAAGCAGTAAACCTATAAGGGCTTCAGCAGGTATTTACTGAGCAGCTATCACTAAATCTCCTTCCAACAAGACAATATTCACTGAAGAAAACTGTGGGCATCACATGACTATGTAGCTTCCCAAAAAAGTCAGGAGATGCCAAGCTACTATAAATGAGAACACACTTTTCATTCCCATTCACTTCAATTCAAATTCCTTTTTTTTGCAAGTTTTTATTTCCCCTGCAGAAGAAAATCTGCCATGTCACTGTCAATTCTCCATGATAACATCTACCAACTGGACAGAAAGAGATACAGCAATGCAACCTCCCCATCACAGATCCTCAACAGCTGCACCAATTCCAAATTTCAAGTAAGACTTTTGTGTTGATACCCCTAAACTTCTGAAAGTTTTTTTTTCATTAAGACATTAAGAATACCAATAATTCCTCTTATAAGTCAAACCTTCACCATTTAAACAGTAAGAGAGACACTCAGAGATTCAAGTTTTCTCTTTATTACAATTGCAAAATAAATTTAGGGTGAACCTCTGGAGGTCTCTAGATCAACCTCTGCTCAAAGCTGGCACCAGCTGTCTGCATAAAGCTGTGACAATGTTTTCCAGACAAACCAGCAGCATGGGGGTATTCCAGACAAACAGGTTAGTTTAACATTTTCTATGCAGCAGCCTCAAGGCACAGTCTAGGAAAATAATTGTAAAGCTGATGTCAGTATCTTCATAGAAGCAGGAAGCACCAGAAAACATAATAAAATTGAAGAGTGTGTCACTGAGGAGCTGGACAAACATAAAAATTGTTTTTACAGAGACACCACAGGCACACACAGAAACAACAAAGTAAATGTTCCCTGTAAGCATAAAGCTTTTATCAGGACAGTTTTAAACAATAATTTTCCACATGACACTCTGACAGTTCCTCACCAAAGCTCTCTGGACTACTAAAGAATTCCCCTCTTCCTACAAATAACATCCAACCTACCTTAAAAAACCAAAGAATGAAGTTGTCAGACAAGAGAGCAAGGAATGAGAAAACAGAACCTCTGAAAGAGATGCTGATGGCTACACCTACAGAGAGTTGCACTCCTGGCTGACTCCTTTCTGCTGGCATGGGCCACTTTCCCAGATTGCTTCTCTTAAACTTCACCTAGGACAAGAACTGCTGCCTGAAAACTGGCCTCAAGAGAGCCCAAACCAAGACCTGGTGGAGACAATCCTTATCAGCCCTACAGATGTGCAGCAATCAGTAACACATCTTGCTGGCCACCAGAGATGGAACTGAAGAGGTTCTCCTGAATATGATCTGCATGTTCAGACTGGACATTTTCAAGTCAACCCTAACTGAGCATCCTGATGCAAGAAACAAAAGCACCCAAAGAGAGCCCCAAGAAGTGCTGTTACACTGGTTTCTCCCAAAAAGCATCAGAAATCCTTCTCTACCTTCCAGAGAGACACAAAAAAATCATCCTTTAACAAAATGGATGCTCAGGTGCCCTTCAGCTCAGGAACTGGAGCCTCTTCCACACACAGCCTCAGCTGGAAAATACTTCATACTTCAGGCACAGACTGCCATGGGCACTTACATCAGCAGATGAACAGCTCCAGAGCTCACAGTCCCCCAGGAAATACATGGAAATCCAACACTGACCAATAGCTTAAAATGCTGCTTGATGACCAGCACCAGAATCCAATTTCCTTGAGACAGGAAATTCAGGGAACTTACACTGGTAGAAAACTGTAGTGCTTTTTGAGTTTCCAGATTATGAGAGGAAAAAGCTGCAGTTTCCTTGACACCATTTCCCAAGGGGACTATCTGGCATCATTATGTTATGACAGTCTTTGGAAATGTATGAATGCAAGAGCTTCATCCAAGCACTAAGCATTATCAGCAACTGCAATATTCTCCAGTGCACAACATAAAGCATTTAACCTAATTTAGGGTATTAAGCAGTATTTCAGTAAACAGCTGATGAATGTTAACCTCATCCTACAGACTTCCTTTGTGACTGGTGACAGCACACACAAAGGGCACACACCCCTAAGTACAAACAGCATACCAGGAAAATCCAGGGTTTCCAGAAGGTACCACAATGTCCTGGGGAAGAAGAGGCTTTGCACTAAGTATCTGTAGCTGTGGGCAATAGATAGACCAGATAATGATGAGTTTCCTATTTCCTGACAGTGACTGATCCCAGAAGGTACAAAAGAAAGGTGCCTGAGATGTAGTTGTGCACAATTTCAGAATATTCCCTTCCCTGAGAGGGTGCTTTGCTAGGTCCTTTGCCAGTTATTAATTGATCTGGGCCTGAAGCATATTTATGCTATAAATTCTTAATGCTGTCTGATGTAGTTATGTATGTCCTCACCCCCAAGAAAAACCCAGAACATTTGTAACTTTTTCTAGCAGTTTGGCCTAAAAAAGAAAAAAAAAATCTGAGTTATTTATATACACAGATCTTAAGTTTATCCTCTTATTTGCCTCATCATAGTTTCCCCATCTATAAAAGGAGAATATTACCAACTTGTCTATCCCACAGGGACCAAGGGATTAAAGTACTAAGCACTGTACATTCAAGTTGGTGCAAACATCTGTCCTTTATATATCCTCTCCCAGATTTGACATCCTATCCACTGAGCTTGAAAGAGTTTTACAATAGGTGACATATCAGTGCAATTGTTTGTGGTCATTTCCTAAAGAGTGAATGTTTATGAAGAGAAAATAAGAGAAGTAATCCAGGAACACTGTGGGTACTTCAGCATACACAAGAGTTGGGTTGGTGGACAGCATGGGGATGCCTCAAATATTAAGCCTTTATTAGTTTATGATAGGAAAGACAAATTACACATTCTGGGTTCAGAGGAGAACTTTCCATGCTGTTTATTTTTTCAAACCTCTGAGCATACAAGTGCTGAACATACAACAGAGGTCAGGGAGGTGGGACAGAAGAGGGAATTCATCTGTGGTGCATTTGGAAGAAATGCTCCCAGCTGCTTGTGCTCCAGCTACACATTTCAGAATGGATGGGTTGTACCTATTGGTCTCTGGCAGTTTTGGCAAGGAAGTGCCTGAGCTCCATATTACCATAGGTTTAACAGGAGGTGTTTGGGGATAAAACATCCCATAAATGTGGAAAACCTTTCATTGATGTTATTTCCACACTTCAGCACACAGGACTTTATGAAGGCTGGTACATTAAGGCATCACTCACAGCTCTGGGCTAGGTAAAAAGCAGGTTTGCAACCCTTCAGAAACATGTTTTCCATCTGCATCAAGACTGACCCAGAGACCCCAACATCATGGAGTCAAATCTAAAGGTATTTCCATGTTCCCCAGTGTGTTCTCACCATGCAGACCTCAAAACCAACTTTCTCTGTCTATTCCTCTTAACTTCTGTAATGCCACTTTCACATAAAAAATAGAACAGCAGAAATTGATAGCATTTGATCTTCCCCTTGAAGTTACCTGCTACTCAGAAACAAATAAATAGGGAAAAAGTGAATTAAAGCCTTTAACTCTCAGAAAGAATGTGACTAATTGAAACAGTCCTCTGCCACTCTATGTCCCAGGCTCATCTTAACCTATGGAAAGTTTAATGTTTTGAAGTTTCCAGGACTTCCCCTAATAAGCACAGCAGTAGAAGCATTTAGTCTTCAAAAAACAAAATCACCCTGGAATTCACAAATATGTAAGACTCAACCTCTAACCGAATGAAAATGTAGGCATAGCCAAACACCACATCAACCCTCAGAGCTCCCAAATCACTGGGAGAAGCCAACAAACAGCTATCAAAGCCATTTCAAACCTCCCTTAATCAGAAGCAGACACTCTTGTGTAGTGACACAGCCAATCTGTCCCAGGAATAGAACATGTTTGAAGGAGACCCAGGATACTGAATTTGGATCACCCTCACTTTTGTTCATGACAGCTCTGAAAGGCTGCCACTGACAGGACAGCTCTTGGGATCACTGTGGACAGGCACTCAGGACCTGCACTAAACCACAATTCTGTGTTGACATCACAGTAGAATTAGCCCTTGTAGCAGATATATTCTGGGAGGGTCAGTCCTTCTTGAGATGACTGAACTCTACTGATGCTGGTAATCTTCAAAAGCATGTAGAGCTAAAGCCAAACAAAAATTACTGGATAAAAGATCCAAGTGCATGCTCCAGAAGAAGCCAATCTGCACCCATCTCCCTCTCAGTGTCCTACTCACAAGTCAAGGGAGTGCTGCACTGAGCCTCAGGCACACCAAGCACGAGTACAAGTTATTGCTCAGCTTTCAGAACAGGCCTTCTGTCAAAGGCAACTCAAAATGCCCCTTCCTCAATGGCAAGAAACAGAGAAATTGTGATCCAGTATTATGGCAGTGTTTTCTCATGCCAAGAAAGCACCAAGAGAAACAAATCCAGAAGGATGTAAACAGCTCCCAACTAACTCTTGCTTCTTCAACCAAATAGACAACTGGCTGCTGACACAAATCTTCACTCTTATGTTTTGTAACTCAGAGAAATAGACAATTTAAATACACTTGAGATGTTCATTCAGCCAATGATTTTACAAGAATAAGCAAGTTATTAATACTTTTATTAAACCCTGTAACATACAGACTTGGAATATAATATCATCACGTTCTTGGAAAGAGAGAAGTGCAAAAATTTGAGGTACACACTTTGCATATCCTTACTTGGGATACTTTCAATATCTCATGTAAAAAAATGCTATCAGCCTCAGAACCACTTTATGGTATTAGACCAAGGGAAGAGTGTGCATAGAACAAACACTATGAAGAAACAGATGGAAAAAATGGCAGATGTACTTTGTCAAAGACACTGCACTCATCAAGTAAAATATAAATGTAATACACCATTATTTAAACTACTACTTCCTATGCTTTCTCTTTGTGGTTACATACAGATAGCTCTCTCAAGCTTTTTATAAATGTTTCATGGTATTATTTGCTTGTACAAGCTGGGAATTTGAGATGAGGCCTTCAGTTCAGTTCAGACCTAATTGATGTGGCATCTCTGCATTGCAACTTCTACCTGTTCAGCTTCTACTGTCTCTTAAGTGCAGAGTCTCTAATTGAAAGTTTTCCCCAAATCCCACTCCCTGGTGAACTCCTGGGCAGCACATGTAAGGTATAGCACAATCATGAGAGAAAACCCAGAGCACAGGAACAGAACAAACCAGTATCAGAAACCGTAGGTTTGTTGTGTTTTTTAACTGCTGCAAGAACAAATAATTAAAGTCTTCACATAATTATCTCCTCTGCAATTTTGCCTATGTAAAAACAAACTTTAGGAAAATGGAGAAAGCAGTGAGGAAGGAAAAACCATAAGCATTATTCTTCCCCACCATGAAATGTTCCTACCACCCATTTCCTAACTGGAGGAAAAGTTTCAGTCAAAGAATGAACTTGGGGAAATAGTGGAATGAAGACTCCACTAATATTTTTAGTAGAAGCAAAATGCAATTGATGCAAAAAAAAAGTTCTCATTTGTCATGAGGGTGCCTCTGTAATTTCAACCAGAAAGAAAATAGTAAAAATCACATTACAGCACATGGCAAGCATTGGTCAATGCTTCAGGCATCTAGTCTTTACTCTAGGCTGAATTTCCAAGGAAACAAGTTCAAGCAGGACCTGGTCACAATTCCACTTTTTCTAATACTTCAAATAGATGCCTCAGCTTAGGACTGATAATTATAATGAAAAACCCATTCTAAATTTCTCCCTTCTTTTACTCAGTTCTCCT
Source organism: Luscinia megarhynchos (assembly GCA_034336665.1). Taxonomy (NCBI): domain Eukaryota; kingdom Metazoa; phylum Chordata; class Aves; order Passeriformes; family Muscicapidae; genus Luscinia; species Luscinia megarhynchos. Next base: position 25,842,379 of record CM067571.1, read on the forward strand.
GAGTAAGGAGTTTTCAGCAACTGATACTCTGCAAGACTGTGCATGCTGCTTGCATTATTTCATGCAGCCAGCCTTTTTATTTAAGCAAGCAGAGATAAAAGGGATTGTAAACACTACTCAGAGCTGATACTCGAGTGTAAGGAGTCTGGGACTTTGAGGCAGTGACAATTCCCAGGTAAACACCTCACCCACAAGAGCTGACATGGGGCAGCCTCGTGCATCTGCCATCGAGTCATGGGCAGGCAGTGGTGGGGAGTCAGAGTGGGGGCCTCCTGTACAGCCAAGTGCCCCCCCAAAAAAGTCACTGAAGGTAACTCTGACCTCAGACTCCACACTCAGAAAATAACTGCCCTGCCTTCCTTCCTCTGCTGAACTCCAAACCAGACATTAGCATGCTCCGAGAAACAGAGAGCAGCAAACATGAAAAGAATGCACTCTTGCTAATGCTGTTTGTACCTACATAAAGGCTGACAAGTTTAGGGACAAGAGATTGCTCCAATCATAACTCACCCATTGGAAAGGCTGAACCCCAAGAGGGAGAACAGAGAAACAAAGCTTGGTTTCACAGACAAGAAAAACAACTTTGTTAGAATGAAAGAGGTGATTGTGACTCTCTTACCTGCTGAACATATCTGTCTGTAGTTTTCCACATATAGTAATATTCTATAATGCTTGTTAAGGACTTCCATGGGAGCTGGGGACACAAAGGAAAAGCAGCATTTATTGAGGGGAGCTGGCACACAGTCTCACTGAAATTCACAGGATTCTTCTGACTGACGGTTGCAGCAGAGCCTTGCAAACTACTAACCCTCCTCGCAAGAATCTGAATCTACAAAGGGGATTAGATGCACATGGGACCCATATTAAATTAAATGCCCTTTCAAAATACTCTGAGCTTTCAGTGTCAAGTGGAACAGGCTGCAGGTAAATCTTCATGCTGCACTGGCTCTCAGCAAACCATCCCAGAGGCACAATGTGGAAGGGAGCCCCCAGGCTCAGACTCTGCTTCAGCAGCAGACTGAAGCAAGAGTCACAGCTACAGTACCACAGCTCTGGTATGCTTGGTTTCAATGGAGCTGGCCCATTAAAAAACAAAACAAAACAAAAGAAGCTACTAACAGAATTGTGCCCTACCAGCTCTGTTCTCTGCCTGAGAAGCATGAGGATTTTAGCAGGACCACAGAGAGTGTTGCTGTTTCCAAGTCCCTCTAAGAGATTGGAGCACAGGACAAACAACACTGAAACTACTTGCTTTTTTCCAGAGGACTTGAACAATGACACAGTGAAACTTGGCTCTCCTTACAGCGCTCCATTCAATCTGCAGGCTGAGCACCTAGGGTGGTGCTTTGGCCAAACCACAGGACACTTCTCTTGGATGCCCAGGACTCCTTTCAAAAACTTTCAAAAGGTCCTTTCTGAAACTACACTGTAAAGGTGACTACATTTCCATATTTCAGAAGGCCCAATACTTATTCTCCTTCAAACACAAATTAATCTAGAGCAGCTCAGCTGTCACAACACTTTTCCTCAGCTGCAGTGGAACAGATGATTCTAAATTAACATTTCTAAAGGAAAAGCTATAATCTGTGATTTGGAATTCTGACTGTACACCAGGCTGTCATCAGTGTAAAGACTGCCTTTCCCCACTTTACAGCAAGACACATGCTCCAGTTCAAAGCCCCCTTGCTCAACACAATGAGAAACACAGTTCAGACAAGCTGCAAGCCAGCTCTGTCACCATGGGGGCTCCCTTTTAAATACTTACAAAATCTTGCTGAATGTCAGTGAAATCTTTTCCATATTTTTCTAGTGCTTCCTCGAAGAGGTTTGCCTCTGAAGCAGACCACTCCTCCATCTCATCTCTGCACAAGACTGGCCCACCTTGTGGCACAAGTGCAGAAATTGCCTTGGAAATGTCATAGACATTTTTGTGCAAAGTGTCCATAGCATGGAACTAAGGGGTTGGAAAGGAAAAAGACATGTAAGGACAAGTATCAGAGGGGGAAAATGTTGAACAGTGAAATAGCAATGACAAATTCTGCACAGGGATTTGAAGGTGAGGTAAACTGTACCTAACAAAAGTCAATAAATGCTGGTTCCAGCCTCACACTGACTGTAGTTTTCAGTGTACAAACCTAACACTCACTAAATAGTGAGGTTTGGGGAGCACAAGCCCTTGTGTATCAATTATTCCTATCAGCTCCTCACCAGCACCATCATGCAGCAGTACTGGTAAGAAAATGCACAGGATAGATCCACTCCCCCCAGGACTGAGCTACCATCCACAGATGGGGCACGGAGATAGAGGCCCAAGGGCGTTTCCTCACAGACACAGCCATGTGCTTTCTTTGTAAATAATCCACAAAAATTTCATATATGAAAAACAAGAGCAGCAACGCATGCATACATCCCCCCACCCCCAAAGGGCAGAAACCTCAACAAAGATTCAAGTTAAGTCACACATCACAGCTGAGTAGGAAAAAAGAATGACTCTCAGGGGCAATTACTCCTCAGAAAGCCGAGCCACGGCTGTCTGCAACTTGTGATTTACAAGGGCTGAGAACATGCTGCGAGGGAGGAATTGCTATTAGTAAATGAAAGCTTGGCTTTATTTCCCTGTTTCTGCAGTTTTAATCAGGATGTTATTTGCCTTTCATCATACCAGTTTTGTGCACGTGCATAATTAACCTACGCTGTTCTAGACTAGAATTTGTTCTACATACAAGTTTACATTACACCAGTTACGAGGTGAGGCTTTGATAACAGCTCTCTGGAGACTTCATACATTTTATTCAAATTTTCATTAAACTTTCTGTAGCATAAAAGTTCAAGTTTTCTCTCTTTCCTCGATCTACTCAGCACCATTTCTGATTAGGAAACATTAACAATATCACTGCTCCTCAGGTACTCTAAACTGGAGCTCACCAAAGAGAACAACATCAACTGACAATTTCTTATCTGACCACAAGCTTTTCCCCCAGACATCCTTGGTCAATCTTGCCCAAGGATGCCAGTGACAGTCTGGTGGATGAAGAATGGCATTCTGGCATTGTAACATTACAGACAGGCAGACATTAATTTGCATTCTTCTTGAGAGAGCTACTGAACCCATGCAAAGGACGGGCTGTCAAGCATGTCATCAGAATATTTTAATAAAACTAAAAAAAATTGTCTCATAGTAATATCCATGATGGATCATAAGAGGCACAAGGCCAGAAAAAGTTACTTCATCTGTAACTAAAGGATTCCTTTACAAAGGCAGGGTCTGCTTCACAGCAAGCCACAATTACAGTCCATCTGCCCCTCTCTCTTTGCCAACTGTTAATGCTGAGGTGAATGTTTTGCATCTCTAACAAACTTAAGGTCCTCTTAAAAAAAAAAAAAAATCTCTTACCAGTGTGATGTCCCTGGAGGCTGCTGCAGCACTCATGTGCAAACTTGGCTGTCTGACAGAACTACTGCAATCCAGGGCTCGGGCAAACGTACCAACAGACCTGCAAGAAATTAAACACAGCATTAACTTCGTGTGCAAACCCAGCATAAATATAAACACCCAGCCAAGGCTTTCTAAGATGAGCAGATTCCATTGCCCAGTTACAAGATTACATGGCTTGGTGCTCATTCTGAGCCAGAGATCATTGTCTCCAAGTGTGGTTTGTTATTGTGAACACTTTACTTGGTTAATATAAGTGAAGAGGTTTAGGCATGGGAGAGAAACAGAAAGACTCAAGGGTCACCAACAGGGAGTTCTGAGCTGCTCTCTTATCCCTTATCTCCCAACAGCCTTGAGCAGAGCACAAGCGAGCTTCATGAATGACAATAGTCTCTTCCACAATGGCAAGAGCAGTGCTGCACTGTCCAAAGGCACAGAGACAGATGCCAAGATCAGACACACAAAATGCAGCAATGCAAGCACTTTTCTAAAAGTTTCAGAAAATTAGAAACAACGTGATTTTGCAACTTAACATTGTATAACTTATATCATAATGCCTGCATAATACAGAAATTTCTCAAATACTTCACAACTCAGTTTCTGCATCTGACACCACAAGCCCTGTGCTCTTCATCTCACTCCTAAAGAAATTAGCTGGAGAAACCAACAACAAAAACTGGTTCTCAAAATTCCTACTCCCTGCCTGCTTGCTACACCACATGGGTGAAACACCTGTGCTCCTGCACAGTGAACTGGAGCTGAACTCCTCTGAGCAACTACAACAAAAACAGGCAGGCTGGGCTTTCCCCCCTCCACTCAGGTCACTTCCCCAAACTCGCTGAGAGCACAGAGAAACACACTAGTGCCAAGCAGTGCTGGAGTAGGAAAGGTAAATGTTTGAGCACTAGTTGTCATCAAACAGCTAATATTGGCCAAACTCCAAACCAGCCTCCCCCATGCAAGTGTCTGTGGCAATTCACACTTCACCCTCTTCCCAGCCTTCCAGTCACTATCCCCATCCCTGCCTCACAACTCCCCCGTGCCCAGCTTGAGCTGAACTGATCCTTTTGTGTGTGAATTAATTATAAACTGGAAAGCTTTGCACAGAAGCGATTCCTGTACTCCTCTTTGCAGTGATTCTCAGCACATTGCACCTTGCTGCAATGGCAAACCTAGTGGGCAGCACTGAACTGCCAGAAAGAACCACTAAAACCAGCTCTGCCACCCAAATCCTACATAAGGTGGAAACTCCCATTACAAAGCAGCTCCACAGCCACTACAAACCAACCCACGTGAAACCTCAAGAGGGGGAAGAGGAAAAAAAATAGAAAGACAGATAGAACCAGGGTTCATTTATAAAGGTACCATCTAAAACACAGAGAATTTGGAGAGTGTTACCTGTGTATTTTTTCCCCTAAATTATTCAGTCACCAATTGCTATGAGAGAGAGCCTAAAATTTAATACAAGCTTCTGTTTATAGAAATAGATACCAGCAAATTAGTCCAAGAACCTTTTATAAAGGAAGAGTTGATCAACAAAGGTTGCTTTGGTCTTAAATGAGAACAGTATCAGTACAGATTAGCAGGGTTTTATTTTATTGTGCCTACCTCTTGATATCTAGGTATTACAAACTATCCTCAGCCCATCATAAGCTATTACCAGAATTCTTAGCAAACCATTAATGGATGTTAAAGTGTCACTGGTTTTGAAAAAAGGCAGTAAATGGACAGAGCAAAGAACTGCCAAGAATTTAATTCACTAAGTCTTCTGCATGCTGACCAAAGCATTCAAAAAAACCCACCAATTACAGGATCACTTTCACATGCAACTTGCTTTGCTTTCATGAAACCAAGTTGTAAATCTGAGCTGTTCCTAAAGTCATGCTATTCCCACAAAGGCATGTAAAATGTCTTAAAATGGAGCAAGTGAATCAGAACCAGGACCCATGCTAATAAAACAAAAGAACCAAAAAAACAACAAAAAAAAGAAAGTGCTTGGAAGAGTTGCAAACATTTACTTCTTCTAAGGAGAGGTGAAATGCTCTTACCGTGCTACCACCAGGAACTGGTCTATCTGTTTGTCTACTAGTGGGTTAAAGGCTTCCCAAACTTTTGTTTCAAGTTTTGACTGATCTCTTCCATCATCCTCACCTGGTTGAAAAACAAATCAGAAGTATTTAGTATGGCTCTTTTAAAATAGAAGTACTTTCTAGATAATTTTTTTTGTCTCACAATAATGTCACTGTTAGCGCATCTCAGTTATTCTGCCTGACAGGCCACTGTGAAAATTTCACTCACTTATTTGTATGTGACAATTTTAGCTTGACAGACACAGCAACACAGCTCATCTGAACTGGGCAATCAGATTTTCACAAACTGCTGTCAGAGGATATGTCATGGGAAACAGAGTGTATCTTTCTCCAAACTAGACAGTTTCTTTCCGCAGCTCCTCTGTCTTCCTCCCTTATCTTGCAGCAGTTCCAGGAAAACAGAAACACTCACAGCTACTCTGAGCAGGCAAAGAGTAGCTGGTTCAACCCATCTCTGCTGCTTTCTAGGGGAGAAACCATGGCACCAGACACTCTTTGTTTTCCTGAGTCTAGACAAACCAGAACACCCTGGTAAAACACAGGAGCTACTGAGACTTTCTTCTTCCTTCAAAACATCTGGCAATTATCCTTCTCTGAAGCCCCATGCTGGCCCACTGAGGGAACAGGATGCCTTTCAGATTAGTTCATCCTCACTTAGGAGACTTGCCCAGCTGTTGAATAAATACCAGTTTCATAGACTAATTAAACAAGAGCCCTGACCCATTTTTTTTGCCTGTTTTAACATGATTCTAACAGTGTCAGCAGAGCTTCCAAGCAAGGACAGAAGCATCTCATTGCTTCCACATCTTGGCCCATCCAGATTGGATGTGGTCTTCCCAACCCTCTCAGGAGAAGCTTAGGGATAGACCTTTCCCTCTGCATTGAACAGGGCTCAGGAAAGAACAATTAGATGCCAACACTCCTCATGCCTCTCAGTTTTTCCACTCACTTTTTGGTAGTGCAGAGACAGATCTAAAGTTAGTTACTATCTGATAAATGTTCTTGGTTCCTGCTACTTCTCCCTCGTCCTCAGGCCAGTGTCCTCATGGTCCCACTGCTCCATGACACAGTGGGGGCAGGCTGAAGTCTCAACCCACACTCCAGCCAGGAAATCCTTCCTCCTGCCTGTTCTGCAGGTGAGAAGTCTAGGCTGGCAGCCAACACTGGGATGGGGAGAAGGCTCCAGGAAAAAGGCACCCAGCAGTAATGGGCAAATTGATGAGGGCAGACAGCATTTAATTGGCAGTAATTTGGGAGGGGTTCTTATAGGGAAGTGAGGTTTGATTAAAAACACAAAAGGCTTTTCAAACGTGATGGAAATTTGTGTTTCCCATGGAAATTCTGAAATCTCTTAATAAAACGAGTGCAAGCTCCAAGAGAGCCCATTAATTCAATTTATTTCAACAACTTTTATGATTTGGACAAACGCCCACTTAAAGACCCGTTTGCAAGAGAACTAATTGCCTTCAGTGGGCAACAGCCTCAACAAATCCAGCCATTGCTGCACACATGGCCTGGCAGTGGAAACCATCTCCCACACCTAGGCAGGCCTCACACAGAGAAGCAGCCACATTCAACGTGAACTCCTGACAAAGTAAATAAAATACAGAAATTACCCTCTTTTAGTAAGTCTGTTATATCTGCCTGGTATCTGTTTCCAACTCGAATCTCTCCTTTATCAGCAAGCAGGGTCTTTTGTTGAGGATCATATACTAGTGAATAAAAGAAGAAATCCTAAAAATAAAACAAGAGCAAAAAGGTAAACAGCGTTATTAGCTTTTACTTTCAGCTTTGCAACCATACTACCAAGTTTTTACAGTTCAAGTGTGGTTTCATTACCTATATATAGATTTTAAAATTGGGTAAACAAGAAGTGAATGAACCACCAGTTTTAAAACCCCATTTAAGTGCTGCCACTTTCTTCTACATTGCAAGTGTTAACTCTCAACAGCAGCCTCTCAATCTGAACAAAGCTCCTCTTGCACAGGCAAGGCTCAGAAGGGCCAGGAGAATTTTTAGTCATGTCAGCTGTTTCAGAACACAAAATTGCCCCATCCCATGCAATTTTCATATTCCAAACCAGGAGGATTAGATACCAGTGACCTATCCACACAGAAATACCAGCACAAATTGAAGCATAACTTGTGTTATAGAGTGTTATAGCCAGACCAATGCAACTCCATAGAGGTGTGAAGCTCCAAACAAGCCCTGTTGCCTCCGCTGGGCTTGCTCCAAACCTGTCAGTGTCTCTCATGCTGCAATGCCCAAAGCTGGACAAAAACCTACTCAAGTGGTCTCACAAGGGATGAAATGAGGGGATGAACCCCTTCCCTCCATCTGCTGGCTCCACTCCTGCTAATATAGACCAGCTTTCCTTGGCACAGGGATGTGCTGCTGACCAACTTCTTGCCTGCTACCATCTGAGCTTAAACCACCACATTCCTTTCTGCTTGTTATTAGGAGAGGGGCAGCAGATTTGGCAGCAGCAGTAATTAGCTGCAGGTGGCAATCCATTAATTTGTTGCTTTTGTTCAAGTAGATGAGGAAAAAGCTAAAATAGCTGCTTGGCTTCCGCTACCTGGGTGTGTAAAATTAAAGCAAGAAGGCATTCCAGAATGAGAATGTTCTGCCAGGGCAGAGAAAGGAAACAGCCAAAATTTTTAGCTACTTAAAATTGTACAGTTTAAGTAATTAAACTTTTCTGCATGGTTAAGTACTTAGCTATAGCTATTGACCAGGTATGTTCCATCAAAGTATAGTGTGCAGTTCTGGGCAGGATTAAAGCTGTGGTAGGACAAGGAACAACAGACCTTTTGTAACCTCTGTCCCCAGGAAGGAGAACTGTCTGAACAGAAACAGGATGTGCAGTGGGCCATTTTCTACATCTCAGGTTTCTGGCTAATTTTTTCATTCCCTTTATTTCTATGGCACTAGCAGGCACCCTGTTTAAATACACCTCATTTCATGCTCACCTCATTTTTCCTTTTCCCTATATTTGTATGTGTCAACAGCATGCAACAAAAATCAGGACAAATTCAGCATGAGTTTCAAGTCCTGCTCAGCTTTATGAAGAGGTGGTAAAGGAAAAGACAGTCTCCCAATCTGTCATGCAAAGCCCCAGAAAAAGAAGAATTGCTGTGAGTTTCCACAGTAACATGGCAAAAATTCTGGAAGAGAACTGAACTTCAACTAGAAAGGTTGTCTGTAGTTGGGTTTGGGGTCAGAGGATTTGATTGCATCCTAAGCAAATGATACTTCTGAAAGAACTCCTACTCCCACAGGCACCAGGGTCAAGTTACATCAACCTACAGGCAGAAGGCAGCCTCAGAGCACATGAACACTCATTTATATTACATCTATGTAAAGAAATCTGGGTCTCCTGCTCCCTGACACACTCAAAGCTCAAGATATTGCAATATCTTGTGAATGCATAACCGTGGAAATAAAACCACAGTGTAGGAAAAGCTTTTGTCTCACAGGCTTGCAGGTTATAAATACAGTGTTTAATTTGTTCCAGCTCCAAAATACCTGACTGCAAGACTAAGTATATGCAGTGCAACATCAATCCTTTGCAGGCCCAGCAGATATGCAGCACACTGCAGTGTAACAACACAGAAGACCAATTCTATGGGCAATTTCTTTAGTCCTTTTTGTCCAGACCAAGCCATACCTTGTGGAGGGAATTTCTACCATTATATTTGACTGTAAGATGCCCTATTGCTTTTCTTTTATTGGTTATCACTATGAATTTTCTCCACAAAATCTCTATTAGTTTCGGGTTATGCATTTATGCCTTGTCCAGTTTTGGTTTCAAATCAATCAGGATTGAACAAAATAATGAAAATCCTCTGGTCTCTTCTACCCATCCAGAGCCTCCTCAACAGAGGAGATATGGAAGTCTGGGGACCCAAGTGTGAATCCAACAGACTGCAACCCCTAGAGGTAATTCAATGCCACTGCCATCTTCCCTCACAGAGACATGGGATTCATTCTTGCAGACTGAGTGGGACTGCTGAAAACATTAATACATGGCAGCTCAGTGCCAATGCAAACTAAGAAACAAACCAGATCCCTGTGTACTCTAAAGCATGTGTGAACTCCTGACCACCAGAATGTGATGAGAACAACTTTTCACAAGGGCTTCACAGCAGTGATGCTCACAACAAAACAACATTGCTCTTCAATATCCTCTGCGCTCATTTGTGCTGTCAAAATTGCATATGCTGGGTTTGCAGCAGCCAAGGAAGAGAGGGGTTCTCTCTTTTCATTTCAGGATCCCAGAAAACACCTGACACATTCAGAAAAAATTAACATGACCTGGCAAGAGTTAAAACTGAATTTGACTTTCTGCTTCTCTCAACTGTTAGACAGACATCTGCTCAGAGCTCCCCTACCCAAGTCCCTGAACTACCCATAGCAAGAGCCAAGAACCAAAGTCACCAAGAAACTGGAGAAAGAAAACAGGCTCAGAGTGAAAGCACACCACAGAAATAATGGTTACTTCATCGCAGCTTGCAAACTTACTTTCACATATTTGATATATTTTAACTAGAGAACATATTATTTTTAGGGGGCTACCAAAAGGAACAGATATGCCAGACATCTGCTCAGCAGGCAAATTCACACAAGCCTCTGGATATAGCCAGGCAGAGTATGAAATAGATGGTACATTCATAACAGTTTTCTGCAGAATAGGGAAATCTAGTGCTTTTGCCATAATTGGCTCTGCCCTTCTCTTGATCTCCATGGGAATTAAGTGTCTATAGAAAATTCAGGTTTTCCAGTTGCCTTTTTTCCCCCTCTCTTTCCTGCTACAAACCAAATTTTACCCAGCACAGTAAAAGAGTCAGTGCTGGTCCCCTTCAGCCTGCCTTCTAAATGTAACAAGGCAATCTTCCTGAGGAAGATGACAGAGAGGGTGGAGGAGGAGAACAGAGATAACAGAAATGTCATTTTGCTATGCTTACTATCTCCCTAAAGATTTCTGTCTGGATGTTTAACCTGCTGCAAGGCAAACAGCCTTGGGCTGAAAGCCTACTTTTACTGGTCATAACATTTAGGAAATCAAATACCAGATTCTCTAGAACTGCTTAGGCTTTCTTGACAGAAGCCATGTTAGAAGAAAAGGAACTACCCTGAAACATTTTGAAAGCAAAGGATGGGTTAACAACAGGAGGAAAGAAGAAACAGTTCAAAACAATACCATGCAGTGTTAGGAACCCATTGGGCAACACCTCTCTTCTTGATCTCTTTTTTTACCATCTGTCCAAGTTAGTTTGCACCACACCAAAATGTCAGGCTAAGTGACAGGACACATTCAGGGAACTCTCTCATTCTGTGAAATCTCTAAGTGCCTCCTCAGTTCTAAAAATAACCCACATCACTCATCTTGCATCTTGGAAGTTCAAAAGGATGAAAAAAAAATTCTCTTTCTGTGCCTACATCTGCAACTGAGCATTGCACAATTAGAGGAAAGCATTTCCCTTCAGCCTCAGGACACTTACCTGTAACACCAGTGATAATAAAAACATATTGGGAGCGACTGACAATAAACACTACTTAAGAGCTGGGTACTAGGAAATCTGAAATCATTTCATTTTGATTAACTTTTGCTTTCAAACTGGCATATCCTGGGCTGCTAGCTGCTTACAAGCACTGCTGAACACCACGTCCCTTGTTTGATGCTCTGCCATTTGGCAGCCTTCAGCAGAGCCGACATTTTTTGGTTTCACATTCCAAAGAGAAACTCCACTCTTTAATCCCGGTGCTTTGTTTAATATTCTCTTAAACTAAAGTATCAGATTAAAACCAATCTTATGCTTAAATAAACACTGAAGAAAGCTACAAAAGCATTTAAAAAGAAAGCCCAGATATAAGAGACTGCAGTATGCTCCTTGCAAAAAATGGCCTCTTTTCTCCTCTCTTAAGGGCCAGTAATGGCCATCACCCTACTGGTTTTAATTACAAGATTTCCTCTCTTGTATAACATCTCAGTGTTTTCAAATGCAAATTATTTGCTTGCAGATGTGTTCAAATAATAATATCCTGAAGTTATTTGCTAATCTCCACAGTAAATCTCTCATAGATTGTCAAGACTCCAGGAGTGTCTAACCCAGCCGGCAGCCAGGTCTAGCCACAATTAAAAGTACAGAAAAACAACTTTTAAAAAATACAACAGTAAGTTTTAAAAATCACTAAATACCTGAAAAAGTAAACCCCAATATTTATATTCTGAAGGGTGTTTAACTGTGCAAGACAACTGAGTTTCAAGTGTTTGGTCTGAGATACCTTTACAGAGACAGACTGGGTAAATTTCTTGTGAGGTATCACCTGACAAGCAGTTTTTCAAGAATTTAAGTTTCAGTGGTGGCATATAAAGGACTCCAGATAAGTATTTTGACCAGTGAATTCAAAAGAACAGGGAACTAAGCTGCTCAAAAATCTGAGGCAAAATCAAGCTTAAAGCATATTACCATAAATCTGTATGATTTCAGGATAAAGAAAATCTAAAGAAGCACAGCTTGCTGGCTTGTTCCCTCCTCTGCAGTTACTGCATCTCCCCAGGGCATCAGCCTCCAGGCTAGGACTCTGAGCCCTGCCACACTGATGAACAAGTTGGGTTCTCCTTACAGATGTCACACAGGGATGTAAACACAAGGTCTGGCCCCCAGATCCACAAAGTTTTATGCACAATGAAAATCGTACAGAGCCTAAAGCTTCTCACTGTCAATGCCCAGTAGAGGCAGAAATGAAAGAACTCTTTCTAGAAAACATGCAAATAGGCACCAAACCTACATTGTGCCAGAATAAACTTTACAATGCACAAAATGATTCCTACCTCCCGCTCCAGATACGATTTGAGGGATTCTGTCTCATTTAACAGAGTAACGCTGCATTTGCCTCTAAAAAAGAGAAACACATCTCATGAAAAAAAACATCTTAAATGATCATGTGATTCATAAGATGGTATCAGTGAAGCTGTACACAGAACTTGATCTTACATTGAAGAGTACTTGAAAAATAACAATGCTGTGTGATTTTTTTAATAAAATGGAAGAAAACAGTCATTACCTAATGTGTGTGGCTGGCAGAGATTCCAGCTGTCGTGAGAGAAACAACTCACGATGTCGTAGCTGATGCTTCTGTTTCTCTGGTAAATCAACCATCTCTGGATTTTCCATCTCTTCTTCCATTTCTCCTAGTCATAGAGAGACAAAATTGATCAAGAACAAGACAAGTATTGACTTTGAGCAAGTCAGAATGACCTGCTCCAAAGCCTTTCATAAATAACAAACTGTAATCAGATTAAATGCAACGTTTGGGCCAACTGAACAATTACATAATTAGTACAGATCCTTCAAATTATGCCTGTGAAGAACTGTCTTTATTCATCACGACCATCAAATCATCCCAGGCCACACCAAGCTGAAAGTCACAAATCTGCTACCAACAGAGAAGTTCTGGAGAGACAGATGTTTTTGGGGACCATCAGTGAATTGAATTCATTGGGTAGAAGCTGTCTCATGATGAGTGAGGCAAAGTGAAGTTTTTCCTCTCTGCCAGGCATCAGTTATCCTAAACCCTACTCCTCTTTCAGGACATCATACAGTCCCATTCCAGCTTTAACAGCTTCTGCAGAAAATGCCCACTGGAAAGGGCAGTTTACTTAACCAGTGTTATTTTGTACTCTCCTCATCCCAACACTGCCACAAAATTAACTGGAATGTAACCAAGTGCCTGAGGCCATTCCTGCCACCCTCCTTACCCAACCTCACACCACACACATCCAACTGCAACACTCCTGCATTGCTGCAGCCAGGATCCACCATCTCTGCCCTGGAGCTATCCAATCTCCATCCAACCAGTTCTCAAACACACACCAAAGTAAATATGTGAAATCCCACCCACACTGATATGCAACTGATCCCAAACATCTTCAAGCATCCTCCTTTCAAGAAATAAATTGTATGTTTTGTGTTTGTTAAGAAGTATCCTGCCAGTTATGCCAGTTAAAACTGTGAAGGGCAAAATACTTAAAGAAAAACTCTGAAAATCATCCATGAAGAATGGCTGAGAAAGAAGAGACCAGACTTTTCCCTTCTCTAAGAAATTAATGCAGTTACTTGTATTTTGCAAAACCACAGGCAAAGTTTCCCAGACTGTAGTAGAATGAGCTGTAAAGCCTCATGCATGAATTGTAAAACTCTAATTTTACAGCAGCATTATTCTCAAAGAGCAGACTTATGCCTGCAGCTTAATTCAACAGTTGTTGCCAAAAAACATTTCTAGTGAGAAACACATACAGGCACAGCTATGATTTATATACCCTTATGATTAGTTAACTGAAATCCACGTAGTTATCCCAAAAATAAAACAGACAGGAAGATCTCCATCTTATAAAACACTAAAATTGCATTTAGCTTTAAATGGGCCACCATTACACCAAAGGTGGTCACAAAAAATTATATACCCTTCAGGTTGCCCACAATTTATCACCATTTTACTGCCCTGAAAAAAAAAAAGACCTGCAGTTTATTTGCCAGTCAGGTAGGCTGCTCCAGCAAGGAAGGAAAAAAAGAGCAGCATAATTAAACCAGACTTCAACATACAATAGCTCCTACACCACATGAGCTGTTAACCATACAGCAGCATGTACTTAAGGTTTTAATATTTTCCTGGGAACTAGAACACCAAATTTACATTTGTTGCACACTTTCAATGGGTCTGCAATTTATTTACTCTAGTGGATTCTGTTTTAGTTGAAAATTAATATTGTGACTGCTATCCTACACTGTAAATATGCCAGCAGCAATCCAGGAACAATCCACCAAGTTCACGTGCTCATGTGCCTGCAAACTGAAGGATGCACAAAGGAAAAGGGAATTCACAGCAGCTTTTGGAAATAACAGTAGTGCACTGTAATGCAGGGAAAATACTACCAGGAGCAACCTAAAATACTTATTGTCTACAGTATATTTGACAGCCTACAGCTTTTAGAAATTACATCTTTCTGGAAAGTATGTCAACCCCTTTGTGCCAATGGAATCTAAAGGCAAAATGAAAGCACCCAGCACAACCAAACTAATCCCAGGGACTGCATCCCCTCAGGTAGGTTCACCTTCCAAGCAGGATTTTATTTATGTGTCTTGTTTTTGGAATAAAATACAGAAAGTGGTGAGCACATGTGTTCTTATGGCAGCTCTGCTATGAACAGCCTCTCAAAAAGCAAAAAGCACAATACATTTCTTCCTAGAAACAGACAGGTAACAAACAACTCTCTCACAAACAGCAGTAAAACTGTCATAGCACCCAGAGACAGAGGTAGGAACGCTCCAAGAAATAACAAACAAACAAATCTATGTGAGCATCCCTCCTTTTTCACAGCCATGATTTAGCACTGAAAAAAATAGAAAAATAGGCCTGACCAATGGATTGGGAAGCAAGAGATGTGGGAGAGAAGGACTGGATTTGAGACAGTAACCTCTCCATCAAGATTGGTGGCCTTCGAGAAAAAACAACTGCCGTTCTAAAAAAAGTAGAAACATGTATTTATAAAACATCCAAGAAATCTTTTCAGAAAGATTTGCCTGCATTTTTTACAGTACTGTGGAATAAGTGGTATGGGAATACAGGAGGTGCAGTACATTGGGACTTCAGTGCTCTCATAAAGCCTTACTTCAAAATTAATCTTTCTGCTTGATAGATGTGCCTGTGCAGATTTGAAACTAAACACTTAATCTTAATACAAACAGTAATATATCAGCTATGCAGCAGTAGCCAGTGGAATGCTGCAAGGAGTGTATTAGATTAAGTATTATTTGATATTTAATGGCAGAATCATTAATAGCACATTAACAAAGCTTGAAGATGACTTATGTTGAGAACAAGAGATAGGCAGATTAGGCATAAACAGCAAGACTTGTGTGAAAGCTAACATATATGGGGAAAATAATTAGAAAGAGTAAACTTTGAGTTGGCAGGAGAAACCCAAGAGGCAGTAATTGTAATTTAAAATGACTGGGTGTGTGAGATGTGAAATTAAACATCAATATTTGCTAGACACGAGAAAGAATAGCAATTTGCTATAGATCAGATTGGGCTCTCCAGAGCATCAAAAGCAGAAAGCAGCAGCTCTTTCTCTGCATTATGGGTGTCATACAAGCAGCTACATGACAGATTTCAGAAATTCTGAAGGTAATTCTGAAGGCATGAAGGTAAACAAGACACAGAAATCAGCTTTAGAGAGCACCCAGTGTTTACCAGCTTGGGAAACAGTCTGCAGTAACAGAGGAATTAGTTAGCACAGTTATAACTAACAAACTAATCTAAAGTATAAAGAAAAAGAGTGAGGCCAAATCATTGGGAAAATCAGTGCTACTGACCTGCACAACAGCTCCTTCAGCAGCAAAGGAAGCTGCAACTCTGGCTGCTTTAACAGCTTAACTAAGGATCTTGGAGGATCATTCTAGAAATGCTGCATTTGAATAAATTAAAATACAACACCAGGTTCCTTCTTCAAATAGTTCAGTTTCAAATGGTTTATATGAAGCTGTACCCTTATTTCTTTTTTTCTCTACCAAATATTGACTGGTAGCTGTAGAAAACATGGAGGAAGTTTTACCAGGCAGGAATTCTTTAACCTTTACACTTCAGAAGGAATTTGCCACCTTATCAATACGGATCCCCTGCCATGAAGTCCTGGTAGTCTTCTCTTGCAGCCATGGCCACTATTTCAGGTAGCAAACAGACACTCTTTTGGACACCTGTATCTTCCCTCACTGCATCACTCCCAAAGAGAAAAACCACAGCTCCCTCTTCTCAGCAACAACTGAGCCACAGTGTTATTAGTGGATATATGAATTGGATTCCTCTTAAATCTGTGTGTGTGGTGCTAGGAGAAAACAGAGAAGGGGAATAAAATGGAAGAAATAAGAAGAGCTAATTCATGAAGCTATTGTCAAACTTCATTTAGACTGGTGCTCTTTAAAATGTAAAAAAATTCTCAGTAAATTCTCTACTTGTTTAGGCACACATGTATCTTGCAACCATTTATTTTCAGAAGCTCTGGCACTTCCATGTGTGCCTGGCACCCCAAGAGCACCTGCTGAAAACCAACCATGAATCTACCAATCCAGCCAGCACTAAGTCTGTTGCCCAACCACTACCAACTGGTCAGTCATTGCTGCAAATATTTAAAGAATTATTAAAAAACTCTAAGACATTTTATAAAGAAAATACATAGTGACAGCATCCAACAATAGGTTGAGGAGTGAAGTATCTTTCCCATTTCTCTTCCATCAAGTCCTGTCTTCAATCTTGTTTTCAAAGTCTCTCAGCAAGAACTTAAAATAGTGTCTTACTGGTGAAGCAAGTTCATTTCAGAAACAATTGGAGAAATTCCCCAGAATAATTTGTGAGGTGATTAAAGAGGCTTATGAATAAAAAGCACTAACAATGTATGGAAGACATCATAAGGCTGAAAGATTTATAGGACAGCCCAGACAAGCTTTACATCATATGATAAAAATAGCAAGATGACAGATCAAATCCAAGAATCAGGTTACATACATCAGGTACTCATTTATAGTCACCAACTACAGAAAAAGGTGCTTCCAACACATTTCTCTGTATACACACTTATGAGAAAAGACATTTCAGATTTGCCTGTTTCAGATATCTGATGGCTCATCCAAGCTAAAGTGGCTTTTTATTTTTTTAAAACTTCAGAACCTTAATTTCACAATTTTCCTTCCTTTATTGAAAGGGAAAAAAAAAAAAAGAAAGCCAAACAAAATATCCAGACAATCTTTCCATTCATGCCCTGGTTGTATCTCCCCATAGCTTAGCTTTCTCACTGCACTGATCTCAACAGTAGGTCTAAAATAAAGGCATCTTAAACAGAAGACTGTGTGAATCCAGAAATGTCTGCAGTCAGAAAGCTCCATTAATCAGCTGAACAAAGGCAGTTAAAAGATCAGCGATGCAGACACGTACATCTACTGCAAATGCATCAAAATGAGGCAACAGGAGACTTTATGGAAATGAAGTCCAAGTCAGTGACAGTGTGGAATATCTGTACTAGAATCTTAACATCTACAAAATTTAATTTTGTTAGATCATGCAGGATGTTGATTTTTTTTTTCAGACTAAAAAACTAACGGCCGTCCAAAAAGCTTAATTTTGCTCTCTTCTCCATTCTTATGAAGAACAGAAACCACAGGGCAGCACATCTATTTAAATAAATGGAAGCTATTCAGTAGCAATTTTATTCTGCACCAGAAAGAAAGATACTGGAGAAAATGCCAGTTACTAATGAAATTTACTCTAAGAGGCAGACTCAGTTGTCTCTGGTTGCTCTATTAATAGAATTTTGCTACAGAAGTATCTTCCTATCTTTCAAACAACACATATAAACAATGAATTATTTGTTTGCATTAAAAAAATCCCACTTCTTATCACAAAGTGAAATCAGCATTTGCAGGTTCAAAGGGCATTTATGGGGTTCAAATACTGTCCAATTTCAGTCTCAGATATGTGTTTCTGTGAACCCTTCCCACCTGTTTCCTTTACTGAACCTACTGAACTGAGACACAGATGAAGAAATCAATAGCTACATTGTTTATGGTGAAGCTCTGAGCTTCAGGATCCTCAGATGAAATGAATATTTCTTCACTGAAGAGCTCTCAAAAAAAGCTTTGTCTGCCATCACAGTTCTGTGACACAGTAAACACCACGACCTCTTCTCAAGGTATGGCTGCCATGGAGGGATTATTTGGACAGACTCCAACAGAAAATACTCAAATTTATCAGTCAGGGACTTTTCCCCAATGGCATTAAAGCAGTGAGCACACAGCAAGCCATTATATTCGTGGCTAAAACTGAGTATCTGATTTAATCAATCCCCAGATCACTCTATTGATACACACACCAAGAAGCACATTAAAAGACAGTGATGCTTGCCAGCTAAATCACAGTTCTGACATGCCCATATCTGATTGCTTCTCTCGTTTATAGATGTGCCCTGAATTACAAGTATTCAGAAGGCTATCCATGCTTTTTGCTAAATTTTAAGCAATCTGAACAGCTACACCTCACACACACTGCAGTTTACAAGAGAAAAAGTTTAGTTATTCCACTTGCTTCCCAACAAAACTGCTTTAAGTATTCAAAAGAGTGACAGGAGATTCTCAAATTCTGTTTTCAACGTGTATTTATTGAACATGTTGAGACAAAAGCTGTGTCACTACAAGAAATATTATTAATATTGAAACTTATAGAGAAATCCTGTTAGTCAGGTTTCAAGCTGGCCATGTTTCAAGTTGCTTTCCCATAATCAGTCTACTTGATTCACTCAAGTAACATCTGAGGGTTTTTTTCAACATACAAACCAAACCAAATACTTCATGGGAAGTTATAGTAACAGGGAAAATACTTTCTCTCACCCCAAAAATTAAAAAGTTCATTTCTGTTGAGCAAATAAGATGTCTTTACTCAGCTCTAACTGAAAACTTCTGTCTTGTCCCCACCAAAATCAAACCATACACAAACGAGGTATTAAAAGGTTTGAGGAGAGGGGAAAATAAAAAAATTAAAATAAAAAAGAGGGTCAGGTAGAAAGACAGAGCAAAGTCAGCCGAACAAATAATGCAAATTGCTAAAGATAACTACAGAAAAAACCACATTTAAGATACTGATAATTGAAATATTTGTTTGAGCATTCTGTGCAGAAGCAATGTCACTTGAACACCAAGCAGCTTACTTGCATGTTTGTCTGCCAGCACGATGAGTGTGCTGGAGATGTCTCTCCTCCTGTAGAAACACACCACCTTTGCCTCCACGTTTCCATTGGCAGTCTGGAACAGGGAACAGAAGGCAAAAATGACCACAAAGGAAGAGCAGAACTGCACACTGAACTAGGAACTTCATAAATTACCAAGAATTCTGCTTTTAGCAGCTCCAGCTGCACGCTTTATCTGACACACACAATCCAGCATGATCCTTTCCAAGGCAGGGAAATTCCAGGCAGCTTGGCCCTGCCCTAATGGTTACTGAGGAATCTCCACTTTTAAATTACAGATGTAATTTAAAAAAATACACTTACCTGCTTTGGCAACCTACTGCCAAGCTACTTAGCCACTTCTGAGGTGATGCCTATATTAATTAGCATGCAAATGAATCTTTAAAAGCTTAATAAAAAAACCTGTGAAAAATAACAGAATTCAGATCCAGGCTGTTCTCCAAACTCTGCAGGGCAGTCAGAAGGCAAGAAAGAACCCGGCCAGTACTACTTTTGCAAAAGAAACTACATGAGATTCTCTGACAGCACTGGTGAGCTAAATAATGACCAACACACAAAAAATCATTACAGAAGGAGAACCAAAGGAGCTGCACCAGACAAACTCTATTCCAGAGACAATATACAAAAAATAGCCAGGATTTTTAAAATATTATTTACTTAAAACTCTTAAAATGAGATATGTGATCAAAGGTCAGATGGCACCTGTCAAATAGTGCAAGTGGCTTTTTACAAACTCTAGGAGAAATAAACCAACTGGTTTGTAACAGCCCCAGCCAATTTACTACCTCTAAAATAAATCAAATAATGCAAAAGTAACTCAAGAGTTGTATGTTTCTACTGAAGACTCCTTGAAAAGCATAATGAAGGCACAGTTCCAGAAAGTAGAAGATACAAATTCCCTGCTAGGAAGTCTTCAAAAAAGGGTAGTGAACCAGCAACGTGTCCACAAGGAAACAAAATTAAAACTGATGTATATGCTCATTTCTAAGATGTAAACGAAGGAAAAGTTTCAACTTTTATAATACCAGTTTTCCTAACATAAATCTAAAAAACTTCTAACCAACAAACACCAGAAACATGCACAAATATTTCCTTCACAGGCCAAAAGTTTTTGGTAGAGTCTCTGAATTGCTACCCTTTTCTGGTAAATAATTCAGAACTTTAAAATTTTGAGAAACTAAAATACAAAGGCAGGAACCATCTTGCTCAAACACAGACAGCTTCTATGTAAATTGATCTGATTTATTCAATTGCCAAAATCTCATTTACACTCAGTTAAAAAGGAAACAAAAGAGCTAGGATTAATTTCAACCTGAAAGACCCATTTTTGAAGTGTAGGATGAGAAATCACAGCTCAAGCAAGAGTTGCACCAAGATGGGGGATCCAGGTTGTAAGTTCATCTTTTTTTTTTTTTTTTAAAGGTGAGGGGAAGAATGAAAAGGAAGCCTAAGAGGGGAAAACAACACTTTCCAGGAAAGTGATCAACAAACCTGCATCCTGGAATGGAATACAGACAGTGATACCTCATGGATAGGGATCCACTGGGAACATTCTAGGAATTCACTCACGTTTCTTTAAGGCCAAAGAGACTTAAAGGTATTTCTGTAAAAAACTTCCAGGAGGCTACCAAGGATGTCCTAGCATTCAGATTATTGGTCAGGAGATTGATACATTTTCTTTTCCAAGTAACTGAGAACTACAAACTTTTGACTGGTGGCTGAAGAAAAATACCTTATATCGGTACAGACAAATCCAAACCAGCAATGCTAACTCCTTCTGCATGTGCAGTCAATGTCAGTATTCAACCTGAACTCGTGGTATGTTTAGGATGCAGCCAGTGGCTTCTCCCCTCAACAGTCAGGTTAAATTCCAGTGCTGCCTTCCCACACAGAAGCCATCATGCTTCCCTGTTCCATCCATTGAAAGGGATTTTGGCAGATGAAAGAGTTCACTGGCCCAAAAGGACAACCAGCAAAGAGTCTGAGCAAGCAGATCACAGCTGCAAAACCTCCTGAGCAAGAGTCTCCCACAAGGAAAATCAAATTAAAGCTCTCCCTCCTCTAGGCAAACTCTTGTATTTTCTTCATATCCTGTGACCCTGGCACAGCAGTGAAGAACTGCAGAAACCTCCTGCCCTAAAGGTCAGAATAATCACCTTGAGAACGGCATGCCATTGACACTAGGTCCTTTCATACCAAAGGTGAACAAAAAGTTTCTTAAAAGGTTTCATTCCAGAAAATTATCAGAGAATGAATGTATTTTTAAGCTTCTAATTACCAGAGAACTACTAAAGAATTGTTTTGATTTTAATCAAATCAAGCAGATCATAAATTCAATTAACTTCAAAGATTCGATAAAAAATGTTTACCTTATTGAGCTCTTCTATTCTTCGTATCAAATAGGGGTTACTTGAAGAATTTTCGAAGTAGACATAATCTGACAAAAAGAAAAAAGACTCTTTAAAATATGAACTGCTAAAAATCGAATCAAAACCTTTATCGGCCTGGAGAGCAAAGCACATGATTTTCCTTCTCTCTCTGATCAGATTATTTCCACTTGGACCACACCATGTTGCCTTTACTTGCTTCCTCTTCTTATCAAAACCCAGCCACTTCTCACCAGCAATATGTCATCTCTCTCTTCCCCTCCAGTTTACAAGTATGGCTCATTTACCTGGAATACAAACAGTTTCTCATCTTTTTCCCTATTTCCTGATCTTTTACACTTATGTGAATACCCACAACAAAATTCCATATCGCTGTCCAGACTGATGATTAGTACTTGTATTTTCAAGCGCGATGAACATGTAAAGTTAAAGGGAAAAAACGACTTCTTTACCAAAGGTAGTGTTTTAAAAACCCCAAAAACCATCACAGAAACATGCATGCAAGAAAACATGTTCAGGACCTGTGAAAGGACTGGCCTTTCTTTCCCAGCAGTCCAGAAGCCAAACCCCAAGCCTGAACCGAGACAAAGACAGGGCTGAATCCTCCTCCCCGCTGACAAGGTGCTGACCTTGCACACAGATCTGACAACAATTCCTTCCAGGGCTATCTGAGAGCATTTCCCTCCAGATTTCCCAGCTCATTTGTGTTTGCAGCAGAACACCCGTAGCCCCCGGGCACGCCTTTGGTGATCTTTTGCAATGTTGCATTAGCACGATGCTCTGGTGTTCAGCGGTGCTTGCCCTCTGTAAATAGGGACAGCTACTGCGGGTTATCCCCAGTGCCCCTGAAATCCTTGGTAAAAGGGCTGGGAAAGCACGGATCATGTTCCAGAGGAAGGAAGGTATCCCCCAAAGGTCTCTGCATCTGGAATAACCGCACCAGGAGAGTTAAAGGGGCCTCTTAACTTTGGGCTGACCAGAGGGACAGCAGAGCATTTACCCTGCACCTACCCCTGGAACACCACTCGAGCTGCAGACACTGCTTGTTTCAGACTGCTGCTCACAGCCCCTTATCCACAGGTCCCCCTGGATTTACAGACCCACCTGCTCTGCGTGGGACACTGACAAAGGACCCCAAGGAAGCTGCTCTTGCACGACCTGCAAACAACCCAAGTGTCTTCTTGCCACTTCAACTGGGCTGGCTGCCTTAGGGGAGATTCACTAACCAGGAATCCCAGGGGTTACAATCCAAACAAGCTCCTAACAAACCTATTTTCCAAGCTCTTGTCCTGACAAAAGGTGTGTTGTTGTCAAGACACCCTGATAAGTGAAGTCCCAACCTGGTCTTGGCTGGAGTGACAAGTGAAGAGTTCAAATGTTTACCCAGCCACAAACTGTAACCAAGGCTAAGCAGCACTGAAACAGCACACCCAATTTTTGATATTTTCACGCATTCTGTGCTCCAGGCTTCTCAGACTGATCATCAGCTAAAAAGCATCTGAGTGACCCCAAAACTTTCTCCCCAACTGCAAGAATCCGCTCCTCTTAAATACCACATCCCTGCAGCCTTCAAACTTCCACGATCTCAAGTGAAGGAATAGAGTTCAGATATCGTGTTTGTAGAAAACTTTGTGGGTTGGTACCAGAAATGGTTAAAACAGCCAAGTAACTAGATCCTAAATTTCCATTTCCAAACACTGGCTCTGTACAGCACATCAAACAGGAAACAACAGGCTCAACATTACTATGACCAACTCTACCAGAAGTCACAAAACCAAACAGATATTTGGCAGCTTCAGCAATAACAACAGCTGACTGAAATAACAATGGTGGGCATTAAGCAACTTACTGATCAGCAGAGTAAAGAGAAATTATCTCTCCCATGGCAGAACCACCCATGCCTACAAGGGCATTGCAGGAGAGGGTGTTGAAGCTTTGAGGTGCCACTCCTCACTGGAAGGCTCCAACAAGTGAAAAAAGGATGAGTTCTTTCCCTTCAACCCTCCAAAAATTCCTAAGACAACCAGCTACTCCTCACTTCAGGTACTTTGATTGAGGCAGATGCAAAAAATATTATTTTTGTATACACTGTACCTGAAAATTAGAAATTAAAACTAAAGGAAATGTCCATCTATGCCTTGAAAATATAACCTTGTCTTTAATCCCATGGGTTACAGGTGGCTGTTACAAATGCTCATAGTTCACATCATTTTTAATCAGCTTTCTGGTGTGCATGTACATGCATATACTCTCAGAGACACATTTTACACCTTGAGTGAACATTAACTCGATTTTTCACCTAACTACAGTTTATTGATTGTAAAATCCAGCATGGATTTAAAGAAACCTTATCCCAGATGAATGGTTTACCAAAGAGCAGCTCATACTGAGTAATAAACCCCCAACACTGTCTGGGTCAGCAGGAGGAGCATCCCCAGACCCACCCTGTGTGACCAACAACTACAAACCAAGCTCACAGGAACCACCACGTCCTGCAGGCTGCTGGCACAAAGGCAGAACCAAACCTGTCCCTCAGGATGCTCCAAGAGCTGGCACATGACAGAGGTGCATTCTTAGGCCAGTGCTTGATGACTTCACCATGTCAAATCCATAGCCCAGTACATCTCATCCATGTTTTACACTAATTCCACAACTATGCTAAGCATTTCACCAGTAGCTATGCAGCTAATGGAGACTTATTTCCCATTGCTCAAATTACAAGGAAAAGGGCTTCTTCCTCTCTGCAAGCAATGTAGAGCACACTGCAAACCACAAAACACAAAATAATGCATCTCAGAGGAAAGTGTCTGCATTTTTCATAGAGATTTTAAATACTAGAACTACAATTAAAATGTCATCCTGCACGGAGAATGGTTTGAATTCCTGTTCCACATGTACAAAATGGAAATTTTAAGTTCAACAAACCACTCTCCAAACTGATGCTGGGCTGGTGAGAACACTGCTCTGAAACTCCATGAGTAACCAAGCCCAAGAAGATTGATTTCCTGCACAGGAGGTTTAAAGGAGGCACATCACTGGGCCCTACACTCCAAAACACTGCCTTTCTCCTTGAGTGGCTCTTCCACTGCACCTCCAGCTTCCTCCCATGCCATGAAGTGCACCCTCTCATACTGCTTACCCAATTAATATTATTCCCAGTTTGCTTTCAGGGCAGTGCCTACAATTGCAGATAATTGTGCACACACACAAATAAGTGAAACCTTTCACAGACTCCCAACAATCCAGCTGTCAATGGGCAACATTCTGTATGTGCACACCTGCCAGGGTCCTGCACACTGGGCTGAAACAGGGGATGGGGAAGGAGACAAAATTAGCAAATCTCTAAACAGGGAGATATGCATCTCAACTCCTAAGAACAGGAAGGAAGAGTTCACTAAAACAAAAAATAAGGTCTAGGGACAGAAAAATAGAGCGTGATAGCAAACAAAATAAGTCAGGCCCTTCAAACACACCTATCTTTGCTGATTTATTTGCTTTCCTACTTACAGAATTGAAAAAAAGGACTAGTCTAAAAACTGCTCTGCATCCCACAAGCATGGCATGCCCCCTGACCATCATAAAAAGCACAGGAAGGCAATCCCTCACCACCCAGCTGCCTGAAGAGAGTTTCAACCCCATACCTTCACAACAGCTGTTAGCTTCAGCTCGCCATCCCTGAATTAATCAGCCGTGCATCTGTACCACGATCATAATTAATGGCACCACTCATGCATGTTACACTTATCTGTGATCAGGCTTCCCAAGTAAGGACCATCACACACATCATCACCTTCTGACAAACTCCAAACGTAGCTCTTCTCCTTGCCTGTGCTGTTATGGAGCAGAAGTGCCCACATGCATAAATCTATCCAAAAAAAGCCTTTCTATCCCGTAATTCCTTTTCTGAACATGCACAACACAATTTGCCAGAAAGCAATGCTATGTTACACAGGTAATGACTGAACTGCTAGAACACACAGACACAAGTACAGCAGCTAAAACTAGAATGACAGCCTACAGACCACAGAAGATGAAAATTTTCCATAAAGGCAGTAAAATAACAGTTCTCAATTCACAATTAACATAACAGAATTTCTTTCTGCTCTTGTATGCTTTTAAGACATTACTGCAAAAGAGCTTCCCCCTCTGCCTTCTTCATGTCAGCTGTTGCTTATGTCTACATCAGCCCATGGAAAAGAAAATCAGGAGAGGGTACAGCAAAATAAATAACACACACTGTCTAGAGGTCATATATTTATAAGATTAGACATGTCTGAGCTACCTAATAACCTTATAGGCTTTTTGGTGATCAAGTTGCAAAAATGCCCAAAAGTATTTTTATCCTTCCCAAGCACATTTGCCTTTCAAGTGCTGTCTGAGGACTGACCTGACTGAGTATTCCCTCCCTCACCCCCAAAAGTCTTGCTGCACCAGCCTAGAGAAGTACCCAGAATATGAGGGAGGCTGCTGCCTCCCTCTTGCCACACTCACCACCACTGCTGGGTACAATGTGCCATTCCAGACACAAGATAATGAAGTAACTTCACAGCTGTAAATATTTCCCCTCCCCAACACACAAAGCTGCTGCCCTGAATTAAAGATGAGCATCAAGAGAGTGCATAAACTTATGATGACCTGCTTACTTTATGACTTCTTTTACAGGAAATATGTGCCCCCACATACTCTGGGCTTTCCAATTCAACTTTGGGCCAGTTTCCTTCAGTAACTTCCAGTTTTCAAGTTATTCAACAGCTCTGTCCCTAAACTGTCAATCATTTTACATTCCGGATATACAATCCCTCTTGGTGGGATTGTACCAAACCCTACAAGTCCTGCAATCTCACCTGGCAGAGCCCAAGTCCTGTTGCCTTCTGGCTCTTCAAAAAGCAGCAACACTCCCAGCAGCAGTCACCCATGAAATGTTTAGTTACAGAGCAGAGCTTCAACAGAGAAAGCCTCACCAGCACAGTATTTACATTACCAGGAAGGCAAAACTGAAATAGTTCTTTCTGTTGTTGAAGGAATGATGGGGTCTAACACATCTGGTAATATACACAAACCAGGTATTTACAAATGAATGTCTTTCATGGATCAACAAAGGTATTAAAGATACACTGTCAGCACGGCTCAATTTGTACTTGCAGAACAGAGGATTTGAGGAGACTGCATGCACTGGATGCACCAAGATGAGGATGAGGCAGCACATGCTATGGGAAACACCACCACTACCACCCAACTCCTTAGAAGGGATGTGGAAATGCCCAGCAACAGGCCAATGAAATACCTACAGCCAACTAGAGAGGGACATGGCAAAAACAAACACCTGCAGAAACCTCCCCTCCACAAGTTAACAGCAAACCATCACTACACTGAGCAGGGATAAGCTGAAGTACCCCAGCCAAATCAAGCCAGATTTGCTCTGTTTCTTGAGCAAGGATTTTCTACACATTCACATGGCAAACAAAATGTTCACACTATACTTTCTTCCCAATGTGCAGAAGGAGAAAGGGACAGCCAATGTTATTTGGCTGTTTTGATATGTAACCTAGGGATCCCTTTTTCTGACAGGCCTCCAAAAATCCAGATTCAATACTACCCAAACCATAACTCAAAGGAGAAGCAATTCATGGCAAGATCCATGTAACAGGACTACAGATTATGCACAGACGTATAAAATAGTTGGTACAGTTATTTATCCATGCCAGGTCTTATAACAAGAGTTATTGCAACAACAACAAAAAAAATCACCCCAAACAACAGCAACAAAAAAATCCCACCAAAACACCAAACTCTGAAGGACCTGTAATACTACAAACAAAAACTAAAGTACTTTGCATACAGAAATCTACTCAAGGTAAGACAATCTATGTTTTTGAAGTAAAAAGAAAAATAAATCAAAGTTAATGACATGCAGCTTGCTTGGACAAACTGTCAATTCCTTGATCCGGTTTAAACTCTGATATTTGATATTTTGATTATTTAATTAAAATATTTGGAACTTTCCAGAAGTCCTCTGTTCTTTGTTTTCTATCATGTCAAGGGAAGGGGCAAGAAAAATTCCCACCCAGTCATCTCGTACCATTTTTTGCCTGATTCTTAGTAAAACAAGGTTTATTCTACTCCATTATCCATGCATTAGTTCTTCCCTATTAACTCCTGAGCCCTTTGTTCAGACATTTCACAGATGGACAGAAGTCTCAAAGATAATTAAGTTCTGATCATTGTTCCCTATATAAAAGACATAGATACAAAAATTATAAAAGAAAGTGAGAAAGTTAAGACGGATATGAAATGGTTCCTGTTTCAGAAACAATTAATAGATGAGGTTTCAAAGCAAACCACTGGAGATTCCACAGTGTTTGGAGGAATTACAAGAAGTCCCTGCTTTCTGATGCACCTCTCAACTTCCCTACTGTCAGAGCTGCTCAAGGCAGGTCCTGGGCTCAACTTCTAATCTTATTCACAATAGCCAGGTGTGCTCCCAAGTATTTCAGGGAAAGATCTCAGCTCTGCATGAGGCACAAAGCTCATAGAGATGGTACCCTTCCCAGGAAAAGTGTAAAATTCCAAAGTAGGGTGAACAGAAGAAAGGGAAGAACCACTTCATGGAAGAAAACACACAACTGTTAGATTGTCAATATCCTTATTTCTGTTCCTCACAGTACTGTTGGTTGTTTTCACTTGCAGACACCTATGGAAAAAAACCAAAGGACAGGAGTGTGCTGGTGTTTTTGACAAAGAAGTTATGGGTGTCAGCTGTACTTCATGGGTCACACCTAGATAAGAACTGTGCCATACTGGAGTAACTGCTACCAGGGATGCCACCCCAAAGGAGACCAAAAAAAAAGTCTGTATAAACCAGACTTGAAAAGAAACTGTGCAAGAATCCTGGAAATAAAATTAAGCTTATAAAGCATTACCCTGAGGACAAAGAAGCAATTTTACTGTTTGAAATCAATTATATGGCAGTTCAAGAAAACCAATTTCAATTAATCCACTCCCAATATTCCAGCTATAACTAAGGCCCATTTGAATGTGGCACTGACACTTCAGGTTCACTGAGTCAACTCCCTCCAGCTTCCTGCAGGACGAGTGCCTGCCTCTCCTACGCCAAACATTGCTGGAGAATCACTTTTTTTTTTATTCTGTGCTTTACAGGAGATACCAAAGCATGATTTGAAGGCCTCTGGACACAAAGCCTGCTCTGCATTGCCTCTTCTGCCACTTCAGTTCCCAAGAAAGTAGCCACACAAACATTTTCTGCAGTAGCAAAGTTGTGAGCCTCTGTAATTTCAGCCGCATCCAGTGCCATTCTTTGTGCGTCAATACCATAGAAATAGTTCAGGCTTAAAAAAAGAAAAACCTTTCCCCAAAGGCGTGTTGTAAGGGAAGACCAGGATGGTCTAATTTACAGGAGAGTCACTTGAGCAGACAGAGAGACTAGTGAGAGAGCTCCTCAAATCATGGGGGAGTATTTGGAGGGGGTAGGGGGAATGGAAGAGGAGTATCCTTAAGCTACACCCTAACAACAATCACCATCTGTAGCAGCCAAGAAAACAGCCTGTTCCCTTGTAATTCTCACTGCTAAGGACAGATAAGAAAAGCTTTCTTTTCCAAAAGATATTTAGGCAGCAAAGAAGATGACAAGAAACTAGCATCGTGTTCCTTGCAAAAATCTCAAGAGTTGCAAAACAAGAACCTCTGGAGTACTCGAGACACCAAGTTTGGCATCACCCTCACAAAACAAACGAACTTTAAAAAGTTCTGTTTCTTGTTTGGGTTTGCTTGTTTGTTTAAGAGCGAGGTTGAACCTCAGTTTGTCAATGTGAATCAACTTAGGCCATAGTATGACAATATATTAAGTCCAAAGGTAGGTGTTTCAGTGCCAAATCAGAAACATCACGGCTTCACAATGCAAAACACGGACAAAGTGTAAACTCCTGACAGCGTTTCTGCAGATGTTCTTCCAACAAGAGTGCCAGTGAAGCTGATTCATCCCCCGCCCTCTCATACCACCCCCTCCAGTTGTGACAGCCTCTCCTTGGATGGCAGGAGGCCTGCACGTGGTAAACCCAGTTAGGCACTCACAAGGGTCAAAAAACTGTCTCCAACCAAACCAACCCCTGCCCTGCAGCACAGCCAGGCCAAGCTGTGTAAGCCCAGCAGAGCAAGGAGAGGGCAGCTACAACTGCTTCAATGGACTCTCTACCAAGAGCAACATCTTAAATCAACACTATCAAAAGAAACATCCACAGAAACTGTCTCACTTGGCTGGTTCAAATCTTCTCAGATGTTGACAACTTAACTCTGTAAGGACAAGCCCTGTGCTAAATCAGGAATCATCTGTTCACGCCACACTAACTTTATGCTTGGCCAAGTGTCATCTGTCCTCCTGTATCTTGCATGAAAGCACAAAGTCCCCAAATTAACCAGAGCACACTGTGTGCAATTTAACAGAGACAAGACCAGGGGCCACATCTGACATGGATCACGATCTGGCAATGCACAGAACCAGAGCCACAGAGGCCCAGGCACCATGAACACCCAACAGCTTGCAACTAACACGTGTGAAGTGCTGGAGAAGCCCAAATCTTTCCTCCACTTACAAACTCACTTTAAAACCACCAACTAACTTCTTAGCTTTGCTTCACCAAGTCAAAATTCTCTCACTTCTCCTTCCTGAAGGTGGTCCAGCCAAAGAGCTGGAAGGTAAGAATGTGTGCACGGCTTCTTTGGAGCTGGGCTACAGCCTAAAAGCCTAACCAGTACTTTGCAGGTCCTTCCACACTTGGTTTTACAAGTAAAGTGGAGACAAGGAACCATTCCAGACCTTCAAAGACACTCTGAAGCAGGACCTCTATGTATACTGGATTTATGGTGGTGAGCTCCAAAAGACCTAGAATCGTAATTATCTTACAAGAGTTACACCTTTTCCAACAGTTCCAGTTATCCAGACCTCATGGGAATATAACTGATTTCAAACTTCATGGGAAACTGAGGCAAAGCAGCTGCAGGGCTTGGTCACTTACCTGCTTGGGGATTAAAAAATAATGTGCTTGGAAAGCAACAAGATAGGGTGTAAAAAACAACTTACTTGGTGCAGAAGTAACACTGATTTCACAGGTTACTTTTTGCCAGAAGCCAGCCTCCAACAGTTCATACCTTTGCTTTCAAGTGACCTCAAACTGCTCAGGAGTGGTTTATAAATCAAAGTAAAAACAGCAACAGCAACCACCTCATTCTCTTCTCATCCTACTGGGGAGAGACTATGCACTCGGTTTCTTTAAAGAAGTCAGGATGCTTAAACATCAAAAGTTGCTCGAAAAACAACTAGATGCAAGTGAAAGGAACATCTTTAACATTCACCAAAATCGTACTAGTTAAACAAACCAAGTTTTAGGAGTCTTTTTTCCACAATTTCTTATTGAGTGTCTTTTATTCTCCATCACTGAAAGGCAAAACACCAAGGAGCAAAAGGGGCACTGCCACGGAGTGCCTCAGAACAGTGACCTGGCACAGCCTCCCACCCACCAGCAGAGCAGAAAGGAGCTCAGTCCTTTCACTCCATTGTGCCAGCTGTGAATGGCTTGCAGCTTTTACAAATCCAGAGCTGCCACAGCTCTAGCCCCCAAACACACCTAAGCTAGCTGGCAACACTCTCCCCCATGCAGCATTCCCCACTAAAATGAATGCTGAAGCAGTCTGATATGGGGGAGAGGGGAAAGGGAAGGGAAGGAAAGGAAGACTGCAAAACATGCGAGATAAACTTGTGTAACTAGAAACAATGAAAGGAAAAGATGAAGAAACCCACTAGCTGTTGCTGAAAGGTGATAAGCTAGAAGCTGTCCTAAATTTATTAGGGGAAATGACCACAGAAGCCTATTATTAATTTTAGGGAATAAACCTTCATTTTGAGCTTTACAGGTTATTTACTACTGCTCTCCACTAAAGCCACTCTCAGCTCAGGTTACCTGCAAAGCTAGAAAACAAAATGCCAGCAAACACAACCAAAACAAGGGATATTGCACAGTAAGCCCTCCTGTCACCCAAAACACTAACACACTGACAACAAAAGCAAGTGGACAGGAGAAGGTTTACAAGTGATCCTGCAGGTAAATGATCTGAATTTGCTCCAGATTCAGACTCAGGAACACGTTCTGTACAAGGCTCCTTAACAGCTCTCAGCTCTTCAGCAGGAAAGCTCAGACAATTCCTACTGACATTATTGTGATGTCAAGAGGACTGATGCACCATCCCTATGGAAGCCAAGAGCTGTAGGCTGCCACAAGAGCTTGGATGCCAGGTGGGAGTAGGGGATGGGATGGGGGCAGGTCAGACACGGTCCCCAGCCACACATTCATAGCACCCTGTGGTGGCAGAGATGATGTCACATTGCCATTCTTAAAAGCTGTGGGGACTACACTGAAATAAGATGTGTGACTGCAGCACGGGCAGACAGACACGTCTCCACCAGCTACAAAGGAATGAACAACATCCAGTAAGTTCTGGAGCTTCAGCACACTGGAATAAAGCTGCTGTGAACCTTGGGTCATCACTTCCCTCACTTTTAAGGTGTTAGATGTAGCAGGTACTTCTGTGCTTAAATGACTTTAAACCATTTAAGCCACTTAAACACACTTTAAACGTACCACAGACTCAAAAACAGTGATCATTTTGTAGCTAAGCGTGCTCCCAAACAAGAGGGTTACCTGTAAAATTCAAAAACACATAAAAGACTCCACCTGAAAGCATAAACTGGTATTTGTCTCAGCAAAGTGTTGTCTTCAGCAGTTTTTCCTCCATCCTTCCTATCCTTTCTTTCCCCATCCCCTTGTTCCCTGCCCTCCCACTGAGCCCATTCAGCTGTTCACACAGTCCCACAGTGAACCAGATTGGGTATCTGATGCAAGATTAAAAATAATCCAGGAAAAAACAAAAAGTGAGGAGGAGGGAGGTGGAAAAAATTAAATTCCTCAAATCAGTGCAAGATGAAAATGAGAAAAAATCATTGTTTCACTGCATTAAGGGAACGCCAGAGGGGCATAAACCTACAGTGGGGCTCCAGTGAAGTATTCCTTCCACTGAAGGAATACTTGTGGCACCAGAGTTAAGCTCTCCTGGAGCAGGCAGACACAATACCTGCTGGAAAGTCTCTTGGTACCAAGATAACCTGTTCTCTTCTAGGCAGCTGACACAGCACTCTCCTGATAGCAGAGCCTGGCACTAGCTAGGACAATGAACATCTTTCTCCCACGTGCATTTTTTCATCGGAGGCCCCAAATTCCAGCTCAGAGGTCCCAAGCTCCTCCAATCTGGTGTTGATCCAACATTCCCATACGCTCTGTGATTGTGCAGGCTGCCAGTCTGCTCCATGAAGAGGCAAACCAGCCCACCATGACTCCTTTCAAATGAAAGCAGTCCACTTTCTTCGTGCTGCCATTTGTTTCATGGCTCCAGGGCAGCTGTTAAGAAAACCTTCACTTCTGCTACACTGGAGGCAGGCGATTCCAGGAGTTCCTACTGGCCAACAACTAAGATCCCCCATCTCATTTTGGAATTTGATGCCCTGGCATTCTTCCCCACGCATTTCCAACGTTTTACATCCCCCCTGAACTATGCTAGCTTGCAACAGCCCCATTTGTATTGGAAACCAACTCCCTTTCCCACCAGAAACCTACCAGGAGAAACTTGGCAGGATCCAGCAGAACCAGCTGCTCTCTCCAAACCACTGCACGCCACCAGTCCTTACCCACAGAGCCTGGCAATTCAAGGGGCAGCTCCTACACCCCCAGCATGGCCACTCTGCTTCCCAACACACAGGCTCCTCAGCTCCTCTACCCAGGAACACGTGAAGAGAACAACATGCTCCACATCCACTTGTTGTCAACCCAGCCCTGGCTTCTGAAAGCAAAATCTCACTGTGCTTCATGCCCAGGCTAAGGTGGTGACCATGCTTTCTGAGTGAACATGTACTTCCAGGAGCAGTATTGATCTGTAGTGAGCTGGCTGCTTTTTTGGCAGCTGTTGGGTCTGGAGTTCACGCAGCGCATCCGGTAGTCACAAGTGTAATAAGAGATTATCTGCTGAGTGTTTGTCTTCCAGTGGGAAGTGTATGAAATGACTGTGCACAAATCCCAGGCCGGATTTAATCCTGCCCTTGGAGTTCACACACAACTTCAGTGCACAAAACCATTAGTGGGAGACAGCAGCACCAGAGGTCAGAGACAATTCGATAACACACACTCCTGGGCTCAGGCTGAACAGAGCTCCCACACAGAAACAGCTGCACCCATCCATATGTTGATCTTGGTAATACATCAAATCAAGACTTCATCCATATGGACCAGAACAGAGCACTGTAACCTCGGCTAGCAGCCAGCTGCCTTGCCCTCTGCCCAGAAAAGCTGTGGAGCAAATCCTGGGCACCATTTCCAAGTGCAGGAAGGACAGAAAGGTAACTGAGACCAGCCAGAATGGATATTCCAGAGGAAAATCACACCTGACCAACCTGACTCCCCCATCTGGGACCAAGAGACTGGCTCTGTGGCTGAGGGGAGAGCAGGGGGTGTTGGACACCTTGACTTCATGTCAAAGGCTCTGCTAAGCCACCCACAGCATCCTTCAAACAAAAACACTTGAAAAACTGGATGATAAAGGTAGGGAGCAAACTGTAACATCAGGTTTGAAGGACCACAGACAGCAGTTACAGCTGGGCTGTTGGTTCCTAATGGCATCCCTCAAGGATCAGCCAGCCCTGCTTAGAAGCAGGGATAGGATGAGGGATAATGGGAAGGGGGACTCTAGCCATAACAGAAAAAATCCATCTAGGCACATGGAAACAAATACTTTCTGTAAACATGGTCAAACATGGAGCATCCTTTAACATAAGTCAAGCATCAGATGGGGCCCGAAGTAAGAGTGGCATCACCATTCTTAGAGCCTGGGATGGATCCAGCCCCCAGCATTCAGATCTACCAGGGCATTTTCTAGCAGGAGGTGAATCTAGAAACCCCCAGAGGTGCTTTCCCACCTTCTGTGGGACGCACAGCACAGATTCAGCCATACAAAATGCTAGGAGATTACAGTCCCCACAAGACTTGGCCATTCAATGCTGAACAAAAATTTCCAGGAAACTAATCCCTTCGCAAGGAAATTGACCCTGGTGAATTTCCACAATTCATCTTGCCCATCATCCTACTCTCAGCATCTCCAAACCAATGTAATGCCACAGGCACGCTATCAGCTTGGGGCAGCCCAAGACACAAAGCTGGGACAGCCAAGAGTCAGTTCTTATACCTCTGAGAAACCAGGTGCGACCAGGAAAAAAGTGTGAACGTGACAAAAGAAGCAACATTTTTCAGGGTAAAAAGTAAGGGTAGGCCAGAAAAGCAGGGAAAGAACAGAAAGTAGTTGTTGATGGAAAGCAGCCAGACAGGATGGCTTGGCCACCTTCGCTGTATTTTTTCTCTTGTTTACTTTACTTCGGTGTTGGAGAACTCCACAAGAAGCAGGGCATTTTGAAAAGGAGGGAACTCCACAAAAACATCTTCCTGTACAGCCTACAGTCCTGAGGAGAAGGAAGCTCCACATAACAGCTTTTAGGAAGGAAAATGGCCGAGCACAAATTCGTGCCAGACCACCCTCAGTTTATGTTCCATAAAACACAGTCCCAAACCCCGTTGCCTCTCCTTTCTCTTCACGTGAGCCAAAACAAAGGACAATCAGACAGGAGCACAACCCTGAACAGAAGACTAATGGGAAAGCACACAACAGAACAGCAAGAGTGGAAGGGGAGGCCAAGACCTGCAGGACGTGCCGCACACCGGCCCCCTGCTCCACCAGCAGCCTCTGCCCATCTTTGTGCTCCTTATCTCAGCAGCTCCTCCTGCTCCCCACCCCGACAGCCTCGCATGACCCCCATCCGAGCAGCCTCTGCCCGCCGGGCCCCATCCCGGGCCCTGGCCCCGCTCCAGCATCCCACCCCGCCCAGCCCGAGCCCGCAGCGCCCCGCACGCCTCGTCTGCCCGCACCCTCGTGCTCCGCGCGGCCCCACGCGGCTGCTCCCCCTCAGCCCGGCCATCCCGCTGCGCCCACCGCCCCGGCTCACCCAGCCCCGGGCACAGCGGGGCCCCGGGCCCCTTCACCCCGCGTAACCCCACGGCAGCCCGGCCTCCCTCCCTCCGCGGGCAGCCCCCGGGCCCGCGGCCCCTCCCGGGCCGCCCCGGCCCCCGCCCGCCCCGCCCCGGGCCTGCCCCGCCGGGCCCCGAGCGAGCCCCGGCCGCACGCGGGGAGCGGCGCGGGGCGGGCGGCGGGGCCGCGGCCGCTCTTACCTCCGACCCGGTACATGTTGGCGGCCATGCCCGCGACCGGGCCGGGTGCGGGGCGCGGGCCGCTCCCGCCGCCGCCGCCTCCAGGTGCCGGATCCGCTGGAAAATGGAGGCTGGAGCGGGCGGCGGGGGAGGGGAGCGGGGGAATTAAAGGGGCCGCGCCGGCGGACGGGGAGGGAGCGAGGCGGAGGGCGGGGCGGCGGCCCGGGCCCGGCGGAGGGGGCCCGGCGGCGGCGGCGGGAGGGAAGGAAGGAGGGGAGCGAGGCAGAGCCGCCCGCCCGCCCGCGGCGTGTGAGGGCGGCGCTCCGGCCTGCGAGGGGAGGGACGGGACGGGAGCGAGCGGGGCCGGGGCGGCACGGCCTCCTC
Organism: Luscinia megarhynchos; assembly: GCA_034336665.1. Lineage (NCBI taxonomy): Eukaryota > Metazoa > Chordata > Aves > Passeriformes > Muscicapidae > Luscinia > Luscinia megarhynchos. Next base: position 25,878,780 of record CM067571.1, read on the forward strand.
ACACGCACAGCGGAGTGAGTGTGCTACACACACACGGCGTGCACAAACGCACGGACAGCCCCCCTCACAGCCCTCACAGGCTCCTCGTGCACCGGCCCCGGCCTGGCATGGGCAGCCCTAAACACGCACACACTCAGTCCTCATGGCCTGTGTTCACACACAGCCTCCATCACGGACAGGCACCACCTGTGGTTTTGGCCGGCCCTCACGCTGCCTTGTGCTCACACACACACTCAGAACGTTCCTCACACACACACAGAGAACGTTCCTCACACACACACTCAGAGTGCCCCTCACACACACAGAATGTTCCTCACACACACACTCAGAGTGTTCCTCACACACACACTCAGAGTTTCCTCACGCACACAGAGTGTTCCTCACACACACTCTCAGAGTGTTCCTCGCACACACCCAGCGCCACAGGCCATCCACACCCTGGGCAGGAACAGCAGATCCTCCCTGTGCACACCCACAGCCTGCTCACACCTGCACATCACCCCTGCTGCTCACACTCCCCACTCCTCTGTCTCACTTGGGTCCCCGCTGTGCCTGTGTCCCCCACTTTTGCCCCTCCTCAGGTGTCAGCCTGAGAAGTGAAATCATGGCTTTAGCTTTCTGTTCCCCACTGACCTGCGGGTGTCACTGGTGCTGGGCACGCCGGGGCTGCACCATGCAGGTACATCCCTCCTCCAGCCCTGCACAGCTCCTGTCCAGGAGTCTCCTCAGCAGCCCTGCAGTGGTTACACAGTTGTCGAACAGTTGCCAGCTCCAGATCACTCTGCAGAACTTGCACATTGCCGCTGCCACTTCCCCTCCTACACAAACCGGCTGATGCCAAAAAACACCCCAAGAAACCAGCATTCTGTGGAACGTGACACCTTTACAGCAGGTCCCCCAGCAAGGGCTGACAAAGTGCAGCAGTGAGGGTGGCAGGCCATCCCCCCAAGGACTTCTCTGTGGACGTGGCCAAGGCTGGATGGCGAAGCTCAATGAAAAGTGAAGCAGAAGCAGACCTGGAGCACTGCTGGCCTCTCAGGCGAGGAGGGTGACTACACCTGGCTCCAGCACTGAGCTGCAGAGTCACCTGGTGTTGCCCAAGCCAGGTGACACCCCAGAACCTTGACACAGGTCAGGATGGGCAAAAAATGCCTGTCATGAAACTCTTTGCTGGAGTAAGTGGTTAACAGTGCAGTCATGCCCTTTACTGGGTATGGGCCGGGTAGAGCTGCTGCCTGCACTCTCAGCACTGCTGCTCAAAAAGTACTGAAACACCTACATAGGACTGCCCAAAACATTGACATCTGCCAAAATACACGTATTTTTCAGAAAGAACAAGGGTTCTTGCTTTGTGTGTTAGGAAAACAACCCTCTAACACCAAACCTCTGACAGTCCTCAGGTCGCAGGAGGGCACGGGGCTCTGCTTTTATGTTCCCAACGTGCACGAGGAGCAGGGCTGAGCAAGGAAAACTCTTCTGGGGGTGGAAATCAGTCCCCCAGAAAGGTCAGTGCGCCGGGGAGCACCGCTCGATCCGAGCCGTGCGGGGAAGCACGTGCCGGCACAGGCGCCGGGCACACCGCAGGACACGGGGGCTGGCCCTCCCCAGGCTGCTGCTGCTGCTGCAAATCAGCCAGTAGGACACAGAAAAATGATCCAGAACAAATATTTACGAACCACATCCCAGCGCGCTCGGTAGGTGCGCGCGGAGAAGAGGACGGTCACACGGCGTCGGCTGCGTCCTCCAGATGCTAAATCGTGTCGGATCTTCCCTGCTGCTCCTCTTCCAGGTTAAGCAACAGCTGTGGTCAGGGCCAGGGTGTTGTGCAGAAGGAGGGAGGAGAGCTAGAGCTGCCAGACTCAGCTTGGGAGGGAGGGAGCTCTTGCAAGGCTCCCATCACCAAACCCCACTCCCATGGGTGCCACCAACTCCCACCTGTACAAACCCAGACCTCCCAGAGGGTTTTTGGTGCATCCTGGCAGGGACATCACTTGTGTTTGACACTTCTCTCCATGGTCTGAGAAAGGCCCAGACCTGCAAAAGAAAGATGCCAGTGCTTTGAGAGCCCAGTCCTAGGCCGTCTGGCAGAAATTCATCTGTCCCAGGGCATGTGGATGAGGGAGGCTCTCCAGGCCCATTGCATGCAACTTGGTACACTCCAACACAAAGTCATTCTTGCTCCACCCAGCCCTCATTTCCTTCTCTCTTACAGGCAACACTTGCTTGCTCTCCCTGCTGATGTGGGGCTGGTCCTCTGCTTCCCCCAGTAGCATACGAGCCTTCCCACCATCCCAGTCCCCTCCTTCCACACCCTCATGTGCTGAGACAAATTCCTCCATGGGCTCTAAAAATTGCTGCTCAGGATGTGCTTCTTTCATACAGCCGGGCTCTCAGTGCCAGTTTATAGCTGAAGCTGTGCAGAAAACACACAGCCAGAACATGTGTTTGTCTCCCCCAACTCTCCCATGGTGGCCCCTCACCCCATTTCACCAGCAGCCAGACCCTGTCATGGTTTTAGGTGCTGTTTCTGCACTCCAGAGTACTGAGTTTGCCCTCTCCTGAGCTACCCCCATTCCTCCTGCCTGGAATCACCCAATGCCTGCTCTGTGCCACCAGGTGTGAGTTTTGTGTTCCAGCAAAGGGCCTGGGCCATAAATGCATCTGCACCTGAGATACCCACTGAGCCCTGTGTCCTTTGACACAGCCTGGCCTGCTCTGGGGGGCTCCTTTCACCCCAGCTCTTACCCCTCCATCCCTCCCCCTCAGGTCAGGACAGCACGAGGACACTGGCTGCTCCAGCACAGCATCACCATTTCTGCCTCCAACATCCTGCATCCTAAGGGATGTGGGCCCATTTCTCAAAATTTCTTCTTCACCTTCCTTCCTCAAAACAACAGTTTAGCTCTCCTCTCTCCTTCATCTCTGTACCTTCTGACTCCCCAGCACCAAGCCCAGGTGCTTGGAACCCCACACATCCCTGTCCCCCAGTCCTCCCAGGAGCACACACAGCTTCAGGCTCCCACAGCCTCAGTCTTTCCCCCCAGGATGCCTCCCTTGGTATCCCAACACCACCATGTCTATCCACCACAGCCCCCAGACCAGAAACAGGCACCAGCCTGGTCCTTTCTTGCTGTGCAGAGGTGAAGACTGAGTGCTGGACAGGGCTATCATATCCAGGAGAGCTGCAGGAGGTGAGTAGATCCCTTCTGGGAAAGGAGAGCAGCAGGGCTGCAAGAACTACAGGAGGGCTCGGTGCTGGGAAGGATGTGCCAATCCACCTGCTCTGCCCTGGAAGTGGCAGCTGGATAAATAACACAAGAGAACCCCCAGGGCAGAAAGCCATGCTGCTGTTTCCTCCTGCACACAACTGCCCCAGGCACAGCAGAGCAGCCCCTGCAGAGAGATGACTCAGGGCACGGGTGTGTGCTTTCATGTCCAGTTTTATTAGTGTTGCATTAGTACCATAAAATAGTTGACGAGGTCGAGCACGTTGCGGTTTGTTCCAAAAAAAAGGCTATTTACATTTAATCTGTCTTGGTAAAAAACAACCCTAGAACCCAAACAATACAACAATGAAACAGATGGACAGCTCGGGAATCTACAAAGTGGTACCGTCCCCTCGCACGCCGCGGCCAGGACAAGCCTGGTGGCACGCAGCCCCGCAATTCCAGCCATCCCCACGCCCGGGGCACGTCCACAGCCACCGCCCGCCAAGGCTCCGAGCAGCAGCTGCCTGCACGTGGCCCCAGAACAGTGCTCTTCCCAAAGGAAACCAGCAACCTGCTGCTTTACAAGTTGGCACGTCCCCTTCTGCCCCAGTCTGTCCCAAAGCACCAGAGTGATCCTTCCTGCAGGAGCCGGCCCTGCCAGGAACATCTCCTGTGAGAACACCATGGAAGAGGCTGCAGGGAACCTCCAGGAGATGCTGCTGCTCACTTCTGGCCTTCTCCTGCCAGGTTAAGCCCAGAGGGAGTGTCACACTAAAATGCCACTACTCAAATATCTGCTGAGATCATCACCCCCCCAGATGAAGGGGACAGTCACTGCATCCAACCTAACTTCAAGAAAGCCCCAGGGCCCCAAGCCCTTTACAGCTGCATGGCAGGACTGTCCTAATCCCAGTTTCCTAACCCCTTAGCACATCAAAGAGCTGGAAAAGATCGTGATTCTGCTGCCTCTTAGACATGATTTCCCTGTTAACCTTGGAGATTCCAGGTGCAATATCCTCTGCCCTGGTCTCTCACATGCTGCTGGGGAGAAACACGCCAGGGCCTTTGCTGCAATCACAGGTTAAGCACAGGGCAGTGTGGCTCCTGGCTGAGTGTGGTGATGGAAAGCAAACAGGCACATCTCCTCAGCCCCAGAAACCTCCCAGCCACCTACCCCTGCCCTCTCTGCAGGATAAAGCCACGAGCTTTATCTTGTGTTCTAATTAAAGCAGCAAACACAGCCAAAGAGACCACGGTTCTCCCCGAACTCATGTGTAATTCAGGAGGATTGTGCAGTTACGATGTGCAGTGACAATTGAACTGGATGGGAACTGCAGCACCGAGCTACAACAGCCACACGAGATGTCCCCAACGTCACCAGCGCCACCAGAGCCAGCCCTGATCGAGTGCTGGCAGGGCTGAAGCCCAGCCTTTGTCTCCAGGAAACTCAAGCCAGAGGACCAGGAAGCACTCAAGGTGCAACATGATGCCACAAACCCTTCCATCTTTCATCTGCTCTCTGGAGCTGCAGAACTGGGTCAGCGTGGTGCAGCCAGCCCGCTCCCCAGAGCTCACCCAGAGCAGCTCGGAGAGAAACCCTGCTCTGAGAAGCCACAGCCAGAGGGGAGGGAGAGACTGGCCCTGTGGGGAGCTGGGGTGAGCTCTGGCACACAGAGAAAGGGACACAGCAGGGGCACCACCTTCAAAGCACCTCCTGGCCAGAGACCCACTCAGGTGCTGCCCAGCCCAGGCCCTGCCTCTGCTGTCAGAGCACACGGCTCCAAAGTAAGCCCAGTGTGGGGGACAGCCCATTTGAGATGTCCCTTCCCTGCCCAGACTCTCCAGAGCTGAAGACAGAGCAGTGCTGTCTCTGCTCTAAGCCATCCTTCTGCACTCACTGACATGACCTCTGCTGCCCCAGGAACTTTTCCTGGTCCCACAGTGAGGATCCCTCAAGTCAGTGGAGCTCATTCCCAGCAAGGTTCCCTCAGAAACTGTTGGGGAAGTTGGTAAATCTGAGGTCAGTCACTCATCCTGACCCAAAACAGTCTGAGCCACGTGCTTTGACACTCATTTTTCTTAGAGACAGAAACCTGTTTCTACTCCAGACAGGGAAAGCAACTGCATAAAGTGGCTCCACGAGAGAAACATCAGAGGCACAACGACCTGATCAGAGCTGTGCCACCAAATTTGCATGCCAGTCCTTGCCTCCAGGGCCAGGAAACACCAGAGCCACCCCTGTGAGAGCCACCTCACACAGCTGCCCACAGGCAGGCCCAGCCTGCCACTGCTGGACTCCCTCTGGGATAACAAGGCTGAGAAGTCAGGATGTTTTCTTGCATGGAAGACACATTTCAGAGCAACAACAGCTTTCCACAGGGGAGAAATCAAGCCCTCAGGTGTACAGAGTGCCTCCCAATGTATTTGCTTGTATAAAGTTAGAACAAAACACAAACCAACATGAAATGCAACGAGCAGAAGTGTTTCTCTCACACGTACACACACACACACACACGCACAGAGTACAGCAGGGCAACACACATTTGATAGGCAGGACTCTGGAAACCCTGTCCTAGCTACCAGGTTTTTTCTTTACAGTAGGTTGAAATACAAAGAGGAGCACAGTGATGGTTCTCGCCTCGCCCCCCAGTAAACAAAGTTATTGCAGCAGCACCACCAGAGCTGCCCAGGCTGCACACAGCTGGAACCCAGCCCCATCACCCTTGTCACACCAGCGTGAGACTCCAGGGAGAAATCACACACTGACTAATCTCCTTTACAAAGCTTGTTTTTTGATGCAACAGCCTCGATCAAGATGTGATGTGCTTACACACCCTCTCCCACGCTGCTGCTGCTAGGCAACGCTATACAGCCCCAGAGCATCAGCTCAGGTCACCCAAAAACATCAGCTGAGGGACACAGCTACATCCCACCGCAGCCAGGAGCCAGCACAGGGCAGGCAGGAAGAACAAATATTGCAGCCAGACAGTGTGTCCTGCCCAGCAGTACGCCACCAGGCAGGGACAGTGTCCTCCTCCCCTGCATGGCTTGAAGGGAATACCCAGGCCCTGGCCATGCAGGTTGCCCATGTGCTGGGGAAGGGTTTCACATCAGCTGGTGAAGCAGCCCAAGCTGATGGCACAACAGGCACAAGATCCAGCTCTGAACTCAGAACCTCCCTGCCAGCAGAGCACACCATCAGTACCTGCCCAACAGAACCCAGGTGGTGCCCATGCAGAGCAGGTTTCCCAAGCCTTTAAAACCCCAAGGGTAAGGGATCAGGTAAAAAAGAAAAAAAAAGTTCAAAAGCATCACTGCCCTCAGAAAGTGCCTCACAGAGCCTGGCCTGCCCACAAAGGGGGGGGACCCAAAAAGGCTCATCAGAAATTTCAGTCCCTTACCCTGAAATGGCAGAGATGTCTGTTCTTCCACATGGCAACAGCACCCTGCTCCCCATATCCCACCCAGCACTGAAGAGCAGCCCGTGCCACCTCAGGTGAGCAGTTTGACACAGGGCAGGAAGGCAGCTGGACACAGTCCAGCCACTGCAGTGATGCATCACTCCACAGAACAACGGCTCATCTTCCTGGGTTTGTGGGGTTTTTTTGGCAAATTAATATTTTTTCCTGTTATTTATTGTTTTTATTTTATTTTTATTTGTTTTTTTTTTAGAAAGCATTAAAAAAAAATCTGCAGCTGTTAAAAAAAATCCTTTCCCTTTGGAGGCTGGACGAGGTTTTATTGACAGGTAAATAATGGGTGTGAGTATGTAAATAGCAGCGACCCCACTGACGTGGTGCCCCTCAGCAGCACAGCCAGCTGGGGAACACAGAGACTGGCTTGGTTTGGTCATTGTCAAAGACCTGGGACACAGAAGTTTCCTTATTAGTGTTTCCCTAATTCCTGTTCCTGCCCAACCCTCCTCAGGCATCGCTTCAGCACCAACACCTGCCTGCCCCCATGGCAGGCTCCGTGCTCCGAAGGGGATCTCCTCTCCACACCTCCCTAATTCTGCAAGTGCCTTGTTTTCCACAGCAGACAGCTGAACTCCCTCCAGACTCGCTGATCTCTCATCCTTTGGCAGCAGGAAGGAAAACTGGCCATCCTTTTCTCCTAGAAACACAGACTGGGGGCCCAGCACATGAGATCTTCTGCAAAATCTGTTTGAGCTGATCCACGGCTCCCCCAGCCCACTCACACCAATGAGGTCTCAGGTTAATAAGCAGTGCAGTTACTCAGCTATCTGCTCCTAAGTGGTAGGTGTTCTTGGGCAGGTTGCCTGCTCCTGCCAACTCCCCCACGACTTCACGTTGTCAGCACATCTATATTTAAGACTGGTTTGTTGGTTTGTTGGGGTTTTTTTTTGCCTTTGTTTAAAGGGGTTTCCTTCCTTTGTAGTAAACTTAAAGAGTTAATAGAAAAAAGTAATTCAAAAGTAATCCAAGCACATCTGTAATTAATTCTGCAGGAGAGGGCAGAGCGAGGCGAGTCAGAGTTGGCACGCAGTTCCTGGCTCCTGGTGTGCAGTCCTCGGGATGGGCAGAAGGTCCCTGCGCCCAGCACAGCTAGAAGTTAGATTTGGAGTGTCCAAAGATGCAGATGGGAAAGTGCTTGACATGAGAGGACCATTGTGCTGCCAGCTGAAAGAACTTGACGTCGTTCCACTCCACCCCATCGATGAGGACTGCAGGGCAGGGTAAAAAGAGAGGAGAGTTAGAAAATACTGAGGGGAAGTGGCCAGCCTGAGGCAGCTTTGCCAGGAGTACCCCCTGCAGTCGGCAGAGCTCAGCTGCTGTGCCCCACCCAGCTGCACACACGGGGAGAAAGGCTCAGGAGCACACCAGCTCAGGGTGTCGTTCCAGCATCGCTCCCTGCACCGCTGATTTCAGCGTCACCTCACCCGGCTTCTCAGCTTTCCTGAGCACACTGCACTTTCTGTTTTGGGCAAATGCACTCTCACAGATGGACAGCAGTCTCTCCTCACTGGCAGTCTCACCAGAGAGGTGACACAAGTCCTGTGAGCACCCCTCATGCCAGCCAGTCTCACCAGGATTAAGAGGTGACCCAAGCAGGTCCCTCTGTTGGGGATTGCTGCCTGAACAGGCCACAAGGGTATTTTTGCTCCTGGATGCCCAGCTCCACTGACAGACACTCCAGGTCTGCCTACAAGATACATGTATGGCTCTTGCTGTGCCATGAGCACGTGCCAGTGCCCAGAGGAGCAGCCACAATGGCACTGCCTGCCACCAACCAACACTTGCACCAGATATGTGCAAGAGAAACAGGAGATGACAGAGAGGGGGATGGAGCCCTGTCCAACCCTTGTCCTCATCCAGAGTATTGACTCAGAGCTAGCTGAAGGAGGACTTTCCCACATCCCAGACTTTTTGAGCATTCCCCCATGCTGGACACACTGAAGCCCATTCCCAGGAATGGCCCCATCACGCTGGCTCCAGGGCACAGGGCAGGACACCAGCTCAGGCCTTTGCCTGGAGGACAATCACAGCACGTGAGCCTTGCCCCAGCAGCCAAAGGATGATGCAAGCACTGCACTCACCACGCAGCATGTTCTGCTGATGTTTCGCTGTGCAAATCAACCTGCTGATTCCTTCAATACACTGGCTCTTTGACTCAACCTCCTTGTCCTTTGTTTTCTTGGGCAAAAACATCACTGGAAGAAAAGCAAACCAGCACAGAAGGTGAATCCATGCCACTCACAGGAGATGCACTGATTCCTGTTTGAGTTTTTTCCATTTAAACATTCATGTCTGAAAATCCTTACTCCTAAAATAATCTCTTTTTGGCAGGAGTCTTTTGGTGCTGGGCACCATCACTGATGCACATGAGCATCTTATCCCCAAATGACGTCTCTATGTGAATCCTTCCCAGCTCATAATCCTGACCCCAAAGAGCACCTTCAGGTAACTCCTGCTCTGTTGGGACACCATGCAGGGGAAACATCTTCATCTGCAGTGCCAGGCTGTACTGACTGTGGCCCAATACAGACACCTGGAGAGCAGCAGGGATTACAAAATGGGGGCAGCTGGTGGGTAGGGAAGGCATAGGGAGAATTTAAAAGGTGTCCAGTTCCCCAGGAAGCTCTGCTGAAGGCTGGGCTGCCCCCAGGGAAGAATGTCTCAGGATTGCCTCAGGGGTGGCAGCTCCAGTACCAGCAGGGCCACAGCTGTGCTGGCCTGGCAGTGACCGGGCTGCAGGGTTATGCACCCATGTCCTGCAGTCCAGGAGGCTCTGCCAGCCTTCTCTCAGAGCCACCAGGAGTGACTCCCAGCCCCACAGGCAGAGGATGTTGTGAAGGACAACTACCGGCAGCCAAAATGTAAATGCAGAATTGCCTGACTGCTTCCTTGAAATGAATTTGTTGCAGAGCTGCTCCCAATTTCTAAAATGTTTCACATTACCAAGGCCAGGAGCAAATACAAAATCACTGACAACATTCAAAATGCCATTTTGTTAGTTTGCCACGAGTTTAAGAGTAGGAGAGTGTTTATCTTCTACTTCCTTTTAACCCACAAAGCATTCTGTTCAAAAGCATAAGAATTATAAAATCCTGGAATTGCCGAGTTTGGAAAAGATCTCCAGAGTCACTGAACTGAACTGCTAATCTAACACTGCCAACTGCATCACTAAACCATGTCTCCAAGTGCCACACCTATACATCTTTTAAATACCTCCAAGCATGTAGGGATGGTGGTTTGCCGCTGCCCTGGGCAGCCCCTTTTAGGGCTTCACAACTCTTTTGATGAATAAATTTTTCCTAATAGCTAATCAAAGTCTCCCCTGGCAAACCTTGAGGCTACTTCTCTATGTCCCATCCCTCATTACCTGGGAGAAGAGACTGACTCCCACCTTGCTCTAGTCTCCTTTCAGGCAGTAGTAGAGAGTGATAAGGGCACCCTGAGCCTCCTTTTCTCTGGGCTGAAACACCCCCAGCTTCCCTCAGCTGCTCCTCCCAGGACTTTGCTCCAGGTTCTGAATCATCCTGGGTGCAGCAGGAGAGTGGGAGGCCCCAGACTCCAGTTCAGGGGGCACTCCTACTTTGTCACCTCACAGGGATCTGTGATGCTTGCTGAGCTTTTGTTTTCCCTTGCATGCCTTTTTTATTCTCTGTGGCTCCTTTCAGCTGAAGGCTCATAGGATGGGGATATCATCCCAGAAAGCAGAGCTATCCCAAGTTTCCAGCACGCTGCCAGAAAGTGGCAACTCTTTTACCTTCACTGGTGGTTGGGGCACAAGCTGCCTTTTATCTAATCCAATATCCCAAAACAGCACCAGCAGGCTCCCAAGGAACACAGGGAAACTGTCCTGCATGTCCTTGCTCTGCCCCCACCTTTGTTCTTTTGGGCTATACCATCTTAGGTGTTGTCTTGGGTTGCAGTACAGGATGTGGCCAGAAATGTGCATTCTGTCCCCATCTGTTGAGCCGGGTGGGGCAGTGACCCTGATCTCCTGGCACATATTATCTGCTAATGGGCCAGCTTTAAACCAGCTGGGGCAATCATCTTTATCTTTCCCACAGCCCATCCTCCCTCCAGGAGATATCTCCTGTTAATGGCCCATTCAGTCCCACTGCATGGCTGATAAAATTACATCATCCCACTGGGACATGCTCCAGCCAGGGGGAGCAGCCAAGCCTTTCCTACCCAGATAAAAACTGACATTTTGGACACCAAGGTACCTTCTTTCCACTGCATTCCAGAGGAAAGCCAGACGTTTCCACATCATCCCTGCACCTTCAGAGGAAACTGCACCTTCTACAGGAGCACTGCTCCAGCTGAACCACATCTGCCACTGCAGGAGGATGCAGCCACCATTGAATGGCACTGCTGCCAACACCCTGACTGACTGACGGGTGTCAGCTTGGATTCTGACTCTGGCAGTGTTTTGGGGATTGTTCTTTGTAATACTGCATTTCTATTTTAATTTTCCTAGTAAAGAACTGTTATTCCTAATTCCCATATCTTTGCCTGAGAGCCCCTTAATTTCCAAATTATAATAATAATATGGAGGGAGGGGGTTTACATTCTCCATTTCACAGAGAAGCTTCTGCCTTTATTGGCAGACACCTGTCCTTCAAACCAGGACAGGTTTATGCAGTCACTCCTCATCAACTGATTAGGATTTTTGGGATAAAGAAGAGGACTGAGGTGCTGTAACCCATCACTGACAAGTCAGGCAGCTCTGGAGCAGCAGGACAGGGACAGGAGGACACCTCACCTTTTTTGTTCTTTTCTTTTGTCACCACAGTCATGGACATGGTTGGCGTGGTGGCGATCTCGCCGCTGGCCGGTAACCTGCTGACCTGCAGGGACCGGAAAGTGCATTTCAGTGTGTTTTTGGTACTGGAGGGGTCCTTCTTCTCTGGGTCTCTCTTCCTGTCCACGGGTGGAGCTGCAATCCAGTAATCCACCTGCAGGCCCATCAACTCAGCACCGAGGCTCTGGCTGGGGAACAAGAGCAGGAGGTCATTTCTGCACGCCCCTCAGCAGCGTGGCTGCCATTCCTGGCCAGCTGGCTCTTTGGGGAATCAGGCAGTGACATCTCAGCAATGACAGAAGCCCAAGAAGTCAACCCTGAGAGATGCAGCCCGGGTCCCACTGCACAGAAGGTCAGTGAGCCAAGAGAAGCTGACCTGCTGCAGTCACGAGGGCGAGCAGCACGAAAGGGAGCACACAAGCCCTTTCCTCAGATGATACTGAGTTCTGGGACACAGCAGCTAAGGCAGCTCCTGAGGTGGCCCAGATTACTTTGAGTGGGGAAAAGAGGCTGTAAGCACCTTGCTGCTGCCTCCTGAGCACTGATGAGTGACTCTGTCTACTGCCAAAACCAACCCTCAGCCGGGGTGAACAAAGACTTGGCGGGTCCCTGAACATCAGGCACTCAGTTCCCAGTCTCCCTGACTTGCTTTTTGCAATTGCCTACCCCCACTTGCTGGGGAATTCCACTGTTGGGGAAAAAAATCTGCCAGCCATGTGAGGTTTGCTAGACAACAGTAGATTTCAGGACATGCTCTGTTGTTGAGAACTCCTGTGCACCATGTGGCAGCAGCCGTGCATCACCAAAACATGCTGCCAGCCCTCCCAAGGTAAGATGAGCAGCCTGGGAAGCTCCAGCCCTTTCCTGCCCTGCCTCTCACTGCTAACCCTGAGGGGAGCAGGGCTTCATCATTCAGCAGACCTACAAGTGACAGCCTGTACTTCTTCCTCCACAGTGACACTCAGCGTTGAATAATACACAACTACTAGACAAAAACCTAAATTTATCCACCAGTCTGTGTCCCCAGTTTGAGAAATGGCAGTTGTTAAGGAAGATAAATCTGTGATCTTGAATGAAATATGCATCCCTCTGCACCACCTGTCTAGTAAGAAACTCAAGGTAAAACAAGGATGTCCCATCATTACAGTCCCCTCAGCGAATCATTTCCTTTTCTTTGCCATTTATTCAGCTAAAAGTCAGACTGCAAAGCAGAGTTCATCTTTGACTACTAAAACTGGGGTTTTGTTTCTCAGGGCAATATTCAGAAGTGAGATTATTTAAGGATGATGCTGCTTTGAGTTTTAAGGCTCCTTTGCATCACATTTCTCAAGTCAGCATTCTAATATTCACTAGGCCCAGGCAAGATTTTATGTTCCATTCCCAGTTCAACACATGGCTTAATCATTCAGTCTGGGTCACCCTCCACGTCCTGTGCTGTCACTCACGGATTAGAGGAGATGGAACAATGCTGAACCTAACACTTCCTCCTTTCCTGATGTTTACCACACAGTATGAAACCAAAAGGTACCAGATTCCCAGAGCTGGGGTGTCAGCTTCAGATTTATCACATCCATGGCTCACAGCTTTAACACTCTGTGCTCTTGGGGGCACCAGTTCCCAAACCAATTCCACCTTTGGAAAGCCCACAGACAAAGCTCAGACACAAGGATTCAGCTCTGGCCCCCAAAGCCTGCCCAGCCCTCAGCTCTGTGCACTGCCAGCCAGCTGCTGCTGGGGCACACAGGGCTCTCCTGCCACCAAACCACAGGGACACACCTGGGAATGGGCCCTGGCACAGGTGAGTGGGCACTAACACCTCCCAGTGCTGGGCACCTCAACTGGCACCTTAATTTCCTCCTGGTAAAAGAGAACTCTTGAAGAAGTCAGAGGTGAAAGGTCCCTGCAGGGACTCTGGGCTGGGAGGAAAGGTGCCCATTCTGATTCCAACAGGGACAGCAGGGGATGCTACTTAGGGAAAGCACATAAGCCCAGCCTCAGAGCATGCCCTGGCACTTCCCCAGCCTGACAATCACAGGATTAGGGAGGCGAGAGGGGACATCCCTGAAACATCCTTTAGCATCCATTAATGGATCTGCTGTCTGTGAATTTGTCTGACCCCTCTTTGATCTTCTGCTGCTGTCACAGAAGCAGCAGAGGCAGACATGGTCCCTTCCTTTCCCCCTTTTAACTGAGCTCCTGCAGTGTCACTGTGTGCCCCCAGCTCTTGTGCCACAGGCTTCAGAGAACCCCAGAATTGCTGGGGGTGGAAGAGACCTTTAGAGATGATCCAGTCCAACCTCCCTGCCAAGGCAGGGTCACCTGGAGCAGGTGATGCAGGGATGCATCCACAACCTCCCTGGGCACCTGTCTCAGTGCTCTCTACAAACCCAAAACTCCCTGACTTGACACAACCTGAGTGGCTCATTGCTTTCCTCTCCCCTCCTACCCTGCAGAGTCCAAATGCTTCTGGTTTCCCCTCCTCACAAGACTGCTGCTCTGTTCTCTTGGAGTTTTAGGGGAGTTATTACGGAATCAAGAGGAACTTCACCAAGTGGTTCTGAGTACTAGAAGTGCACACAAAGTGTTAGACAAGCTGCATCAACATTTTGTGCAGCAACAAAGTGAGGAGTCCTAGCCAGGCAAGTCTTACTGGCAGCTTTCTGAGGGTTTCTTCTCTTGACCCCTAAAAACTTCAGCTAAACCAGGGTTTAGTATTACCTATAGGTGCAGTCCTCTTGCCAGTTAGGTGTGCTTTCAGGCACATACATGCAGTTCCACCTTACAGCTCCCAGAGAAAGTCATCAGCTCCTTCAGAAGTCACTCTGACCTTGCACTCACTTGGCCATGACAAACACAAGAATCATGAGGGATTAGCCTGGCCCCCACGTGTCCTAGGAGTCAGTGATTTTTCTGAATATATATTCTCCCAAGAGAATCCTGCCCTTGAGACATGCAGCCTTCCTACAGAGTGCAAAATCCCCCCTGCCCTCCCCAGCTCCTTGCCAGCCTCAGCAAGCACACAGTGACTCCAGAGGCAGAAGAGGTGAAGGGGAAAGGTGACAACCCCAAAAGTTTGCTAGGGATGAAGGAAGAACTACGGGTCTTCCTCTGGAGGAGTTCTCTGCCACGTGGGTGCCAGATAAGCCAGCCAGTGGAGGTGTAAGGAGACAAAGCATGGTTTACCTTGGGGAGGAGAAGCTGCCTGTAACAGATGGTGAGGAAGGGGGCGTGGGGGAGGCTTCCTTCACAGCAGGAGACACAGAAGGTGGGGTGGAAGAAAGGACAACGGAGCTGGAGGGAGCTGCGTCATCAGAGTCACCTGGAAAAAAGGAATCACACTGTTTGTCTGGTTTGTCTCACAGCACAGAGCACTGGGGTAAAGCTCAGTCTCCACGCTCCTGCTGCACAGGTTTTGTTCAGACTCAACCCAGAGGTCAGCTGGGCCATCAGCTCCACACTCCAGAGGGGTTTTGTAAGCCTGGGTACCAGGCAGGAACAGACACTGACACTCCCTGGGGCTCCTCACATGGCATCTGCTCTCCTAGGCTTTGTCCCAGCTGATTCTGAGCCTCCTGCACAGCTCAGCCCACTGATATCCTACAGGGAATCTCCCCCTGCAAGCACTCTTGGAACCCACAGGGCTCTCCCCACTTCATCTGCCTCCACAACCAAGGTTTCATCCCCTGTAGGATGATGGGAGCACTTCTGTGCTGCCTCCATGCACAAACCTGTGTGTAACCCAGGCCACAAGAATCTGGGTTTGACACTGAAGCAACACAAGAAACAACCCCAACACAAGGAAAACAATATTCCTGTGCTTATGGAGGAGGAAAAAAGTAAGTTCACATTGACAAAATAGCACCACCTCATGTCTGTGTATGCAAGCAGGCAGCATCCTCCTGCACATCAGCTTTGCACTCCCCTAATAAAAAATAAATGGGTCTAAAATTTTGCCCACCCCAAAGTTCCCAGCACTGAGATCAATTTCATTCAGCAACTGAGCCCACTGTAGGGAGACAGGCATGAACTTCTGATGAACTGCCTGCTTAGGCTGAAGCAGGAACCTCAAACAACTGCAACAGTGAATCCACCCCACTGGCAACATTAGAAAAATGGAGTTTGCAGAAATGTGAGAGCAGAGATTCCCTGGATGTAGGTGTGGGAATTTCACCTGGCCTGAAGCTCCACGAAAAGCACCAAGAAAAAAGGGCCTCTCCCAAGAGAGAGGGCTCTCTTTGCTGCAGACAAATAAAATCCAGTTCCACCTGACAGAGCTCCAAGGCACCAGCAATGGACAGGGCTGCTCAGCCTGTCAGCCAGGCTCCCACTGCTGCAGGACACAGAAAGCACACACAGGATGCTCCTTACCTGACGTTGCAGAAGATTGTTCCACTATTCCAACCTTCACCACCTAAAGGGGACAAAGCAGAAGAGCTCTGTCAAACAAGAGTCCCCTGAAGTGCAGGAAGCCAAACCCCAGCATGAAGCTCATCTCTGCACTCTCCAAGGCACTGGCCCTGCTGTCAGAGCAGTTCAGGAGTCCTCCAAGAGCCAGGCAGTCCTGGCAGTGCCCAGCCAGGCAGTGCCAGCTCACAGCCCATCCCTGACCCACACAAAGGACAGCACAGAGCTGTCACAGACCTGCACAGCCCAGCAGCTCCAAGCTATGGCAACTACAGGGAGGAGAAAGGGTCAGAAACATCCCTTCAGCACTGCTCTGATGCATCTGCTAATTACAGACACGCTGCTCCCAGGCTCAGCAGCAGCCACCTCCAGCTGGGGCTTGTTAGGAAACCACAGAAGCAACAAAGCACAGCTTCTGATCAGAGTTACCTATTCTCTAAACAAGGGAAGTGTGCAACAAAGAAGATAAAGGCCCTACCAAAGCCTCTGGAGGCAGGCAGGGACAAACCACCACATGGACAGGTCAGAATAATGCAGGTCATGCTGGAATAAGGGCACAAATGTGTGTGGCCAGCTGGCACCTTCAGATTAATGATAACTGTCACTGGCAATAACTTGTGGAACAGAACATGCTGCAAACAAACTCCCAAGAACACACTATGCCTAGAAAGATAAACTGGCCCTTGGTGATATGACAGCAGAGACCTTCTGCAGTGATAATCTGCTAGGGTACACAGGGATCATCACTCTCAACAGTGCAGGGAAGAGCCTTTTTCAGGCCCTTAAGAAACTTGTATCCAGGGCTAATGCCTACCCTACACAAATGCTGACAAATGGGAATGAGCTGCAAAGGGAGCTCAGGTCAATAAAACCTGCTTTAGAATGAGAAATGATGTCAGACAGAGTGTGTGGGTTGAAAATAGGTGGTCATTAAGTTCAGACACCACCATGTCTGGACCACATTTCTAGGGAGCACATTCCTGTAATATGGGATTACAAAAAAAAATTAAAAGTTAATCATTAAAAGCGAAATGCTTTGCAGAGTTTGGAGGGCAGGGAGAGGTATGCTCTGTGCTCAACAGTAGATCTTGGAGAGTTGTCAGGCTCTCTGGGGATTCTGATTTAGATCCAGTCTTGAAAAAGCCACCATGAACCCAGCAGTGTGTACACAGGCTCCCTGAGGGCTCACTGCCTTGGGAGAAGGAGGCTCCAGCTCAGCTTGGCCAGTCTCCACCCAAAGGGCAACAAATCAGGCTCTGGAGTGCAGCATGTGTTAAACACCAAGAGGATGTTTGACAGACTGCCACTGGCTGTGAGCAAGAGGAGCAGAGTTAGGGGAGGGACAAGCAACAAAGAACTGCCTGCAGCCACCTTGATCTGCAAGCCAGGCAGGAAATCTCTTCTGGCCTTCTCCTCCTTGTTGGCTGGCTGAAGATGCTCAAGTTCAGACACATGGGATGGGAGGAACACAAGGTTAAACACTCTCCCTTCCCTCCACTTAGGAGATACATGAGAACACTGTTCCAACAGGCCTCCATCCAGGGAAGCTGCAGCAGCCTTTCCCTCCAGGAAGAGGCACATCCTGTCAAAATCCTGGCAACTGGCTGCCAGCCCAAGGCAGCCTGAGCCTGGCTTTTGTGCCCCTCTGGCCCCTTGTAAGGCTCACTCCCACCACTCTGAGCAGCACAGCCCTGCCCGGCCCAATTCTGGGTCAGAGACTGCACAGGCCAGCTGCAGGACCCCAAAATGCCAGGAGTGCAGCCAACATCAGGAGCTGCAAAGCCAGAAGTCACTGGCTCCCTCTCTTCCTTGTCCAACAGCCCTGAGCAGGCTGCAGCTGAGGGAAAGAGCCTCAGTGTTCATGTCCAGCCTCAGACCCTGTGAGACATCTGCAACTGGCCTTTCAGGCTCTTCACTGCTGTGCCAGGAATGATTGAGAATCAGGAGCAAGCAGCACTGATTTGTCCCCCATCACCAGTGACTTAGGAAGGCAGTCAGTGCTTTCAAGGCAAGTCTTTTGTTATGTACACAACAAAGCAATTCCACCACTTTCAGGTAATGGAATCCACACTGGAAAAGCAGTGCTAATGGCAGGACAACAAGCACTTTAGAGCAACTGGATAAACACTGAGCCCCATTTGCTTGCACAAAATGCAGGACTAAACCAGTCCTGAAAAGAAGCTTGCAGAGCCCAACAACAGTTTGGGAAGTTCCTCTAGGTTTTCATGTTACTGGGGAAGGTGAAAGAGCTGTTTTGTAGGAACAGTCCATCACTAGAAATTGCAGTTCATGGGAGACAGAAATTCCCAGCAAATCTCATCAGCAGGGAATAAATTGGGTAGATGTGTCTCTGCTTTTGCAGAAGGCAAAATCTCTCCTTTGACAAACAAAGGTGGATTGTCACCTCAGGAATAGTGCAGAGAGAGAATCACTATGAGGAGACAGCAGAGTGAAAGCAGGGTCAGCCTGAGGGCAAGGGAGACTAAGCTCTTTAAATGCCTTGGGATTTGAGAGAGCTGTGTGCAGCCAGACACGGAGGGGACAGGCACGTGTCAGCTCCCACAGAGCAGGCACAGCCAGGCCAGCGTGCAGGACACAGCTCAGACTGGGAATGGAGTGTGTCCAGCGGCTGCAGAGCAGCCAAGGGATTTCTGCTGGCTGCAGGTCAGCGACTTCACACCTAAAACTTAATGAGTTGAAGAGCACTATCAAATAAAGGGAGGGGAGCTGGAAAAGGCAAAGAGCACAGGGCACAAAACACACTGACAGGAGAACAAGCATGGCCCTGTCCAGACACTCTGCACTTGGCACCTCAGATGGGAACACTTAAGGACAGGAGGAAAAACGAGGGACTATCCCAAATACCAGTGCCAATATCCAGTGGTATAAATCATCTCCCTGCTGGGATGTACTCTCTACTTCCCAGGAACAGATGGGATGCTAAGAGGAGGGGAGCCCATCAGTGACAAGCATGCAGAGCACTGACACTGGAATAGCAAATTTGGCCAGAACAATCAACCAGGGCAATGCTAGGCACAGCATCCCTACGATCAGGTTTCCAGAGACACATCATATTCCCGTCTGAGAAACAAAAGACACCCTGCAGTCTGCTGAAATGTCTCGGAGGTTTCCTTACACACCAGGCAGCAGCACTCAGCCATCAGATTGTTGTGCTGATAATCTGCCTTAGAGCACTCTGCTCTAGAGCAGGAACCTGGCAGATTTAGGTTAACACCTAAACATATCCTGGCTTGCGTGGGACAGCATAAACACAACACTCACCCCGACAAAGGGAATGAACTTCTGCGAAGATTCTTCGTCGGGGCTAAAGGCAAAGAGAAGAGATGTGTTAGCAGCTGGCCCCCAGCCCGGGCACCGTACTCACTGCAGAGGTGGCATTCCAGCATGCAGCAGGGACGGACAGGATGCAAGCGCCAGTCCACGGCTCCTCTGCCAGCACCAGGAGCTGCACGGGCAGGGATGTCCGGGGGGAAAGGCTGTCTCTCCCTCCCTCGGGCTCCACAGAGAAACATGCTTGGAGGCACGGCAGTCACCACGGACACACGGCTCCTGCTGCCAGGACACGGTCTGTGCCACCACAACACGCAGCGCCGGCTGTTACTTACTGAGCCCGAGGAGCTCGGCACGCGCGGCCTCCCGGCGTCCCCCCTCAGCCACTGCCACGGCCAGCACGTCCCCAGAGCAGTGGCCCTGCCCGGGGGACAACCGGGACACGCGGTTACTGCGGGGGGGACGTGCCCTGGCGCCCGCAACCGCGCGGCACACGGCGGCACACAGCGTCACACACCCGCAACCACACATCACAGTGTCACACGGTGTCACACACCCGCAACCGCTAGCGGCACACGGTGTCACACACCCGCAACCACACATCACAGTGTCACACACCCACAACCACGCGGCACACGGTGTCACACACCCGCAGCCACACATCACAGTGTCACACACCGCAGCCACACATCACAGTGTCACACACCCGCAGCCACACATCACGGTGTCACACACCCGCAGCCACGTGGCACAGTGTCACACACCCGCAGCCACGCGGCACACAGCGGCACACACCGGCAACCACACATCACAGGGTCACACACCGCAACCACACATCACGGTGTCACACACCCACAACCACACAGCACAGTGTCACACACCCGCAACCACACAGCACAGTGTCACACACCCGCAACCGCTGACGCACAGCGGCGGCACACAGCATCACACACCCGCAACCACACAGCACAGCGTCACACACCCCGCAAACCCCAGCGGCGCACGGCGACACAGCATCACACACCCGCAACCACACATCAGTGTCACACAGCGTCACACACCCGCAACCCAGCGCGGCTGCGGTGTCACACACCCGCAACCACACATCACAGTGTCACACAGCGTCACACACCCGCAGCCACGCGGCACACGGTGTCACACACCCGCAACCACACATCACAGTGTCACACAGTGTCACACACCACATAACCGCAGCGGCACACGGCGGCACACAGCATCACACACCCGCAACCACACAGCACAGCGTCACACACCCGCAACCTAGCGTGGCACACGGTGTCACACACCCGCAACCACAGCGGCACGGTGTCACACACCCACAACCACACATCACAGTGTCACACACACTCGCAACCCGCAGCGCACACGGTGTCACACACCCGCAACCACACATCACAGCGTCACACACCCGCAACCGCGCGGCACACGGTGTCACACACCCGCAACCACACATCACAGTGTCACACACCGCAACCACACATCACAGTGTCACACAGTGTCACACACCCGCAACCACGCAGCGGCACACGGCGGCACACACCCGCAACCACACATCACAGTGTCACACAGTGTCACACACCGCGCAACCACAGCGCAGCACACGGTGTCACACACACCCGCAACCACACATCACAGTGTCACACACCCGCAACCACACAGCACAGTGTCACACAGAGTCACACACCACGCCAACCGCCAGCGGCACACGGTGTCACACACCCGCTAACCCCGCTTCAGCGGCACATGGCGGCACACAGCATCACACACCCGCAACCACCCATCACAGCATCACACACCCGCAACCCAGCGGCACTGCGGCGGCACACACCGCAACCACACATCACAGTGTCACACAGTGTCACACACCCGCAACCCATGGCGGCACACGGTGTCACACACCGCAACCACACATCACAGTGTCACACAGCGTCACACACCCGCAACCAGGCAGCACACAGTGTCACACACCCACAATAACACACCATACAGCGTCACACAGCATCACACGCCCACAATCACACAGTGTCACACAGCATCACACACCACACAGTGTCACACACCCACAACCACACAGCATCACAGTGTCACACACCCACAATCACACGGTGTCACATAGCCACAATCAAACGCAACACAGCATCACACACCTGCAATCACACATCACACAGCGTCACATACCCACAACCACAACGTCACACAGCATCACACAGCATCACACAGCCACAATCACACATCACACAACATCACACACTAACACAGCATCAAACACCTGGAATCACACACTGACACGTCACACACCATCACCACCCGCAATCACACATCACACACCCTCACACACTAACACAGCATCAAACACCCGCAATCACACACTGACACGTCACACAACATCAAACAACATCACCACCCACAATCACACACCCGCAAAACATCACACACTAACACAACATCAAACACCTGCAATCACACACTGGCACAACATCACAAACCCACAGTCACACACTGACACATCATCACACATCATCAAACACCTGCAATCACACACCCACAAAACATCACACACCATCACACATGTGCAATCACACGCTGACACATTATACATCAAACACCTGCAATCACACACTGACACATAATTACACACCATCAAACAACATCACACACCCACAATCACACAACATCACACACCATCACACACTCAAAAACACTCACACTTGCATCCAGACACATACTCAGACACACTCCCTTTTCCTGGCAGCTGCCACAGGCACAGGCCATGAGATCTCGGGCACACACATCCGGACCGGGCTGACAGCATCCTGCATCCCAGAAATGCTGGGGACAGCAGCACACACATCTGGGATCCCCTCTGCTCTGGGCAAGCAAGGGCAGAGGAAGGCCAGCAGCAAGGGCCACAGTCACACCCGGCAGGAATTATGGGGACACCTGGCAAAGACAGGAGGAGGAGGAGATGAGTGAGGAGGAAGGCAGGCCAGAAGGGCTGCAGAGCCATTGCTCCCTTCAGTGGCCACAGAGAGCAGAGACTGACCCACAGGAGCACATCCACATGTCTGGAGGAACTACAGCTCAGCAGAGGGAAGGCAAGACACACATTTCTCAGTGACTGGGAACAGGAAACAGGTAGGAAGCAGACAAACACGGAGACTTCTCATGTTTCTCTTCCTGTGCATCCCCCAGTGCTCAGAAAAAAACCATCCAGCATTGCTTTCATCCAGAATTTAGCTGGGAGTAGCAAAAACACTGCAGGTATTTCTGTGCTGTTTCCAGCAGGGATCAGAAAAGCACCAAATGCACAAAGGTTGTAAACCTGTGTGATCAGCACAGGTTGGACACGTTCCTCCAAGCCCCAAGGAAAGAATGACATCAAACTGCAGTGAGCATGACTCAGCCAGAGCTCCCTCGTGGTCCAAAGCAGAACATGATTTTGCAAACAGCCTCTTGCTTGGGCTCAGCTCTGCTTATGCATCCTTAAGGCATCCCTTTGCTCCCTTCCTACATCCCACCCTGCTGCACCCTCGTTGTTCTCCTGAAGCACAGGACAAAGCGAGCAGCTCCCTGATCCCACGCTGGAAGGCAGAAAGGCCCCATGTTTGCCAACCAATCTACAAGCACAACATTTCCAGGTTTGCAAAGGGGAATGAGGAATCCACAGAGCTGTTGGGAGAGGCACAGAACAGAGACTCAGTCTC
The DNA here is from genome assembly GCA_034336665.1 of Luscinia megarhynchos. NCBI lineage: Eukaryota > Metazoa > Chordata > Aves > Passeriformes > Muscicapidae > Luscinia > Luscinia megarhynchos. The sequence continues at coordinate 25,901,683 of CM067571.1, forward strand.
TTCTCTTTCCTTTAACTCCACGGGCTTGGAGGCAGGCACAAAGTGAGTCCCACTCACAACAGCCACCCATCTCTCAGCTGCTGGGTGGCTTTGCTCTGAGCTCTGAAAAAACAAACAGTGCCCAGTTCCAGCAGAAAACTCATTCTCCTTCCCCCTGGGAGCTCCGACTCCCACTGCAGAGAGCTCAGGGGCAATTCTGAAATACACTGTTGGCTTCAGCCACCATTTATCAGGGCTCACAGTGATACACAGGCTGCTCCTGAAGGAATCCAGCTGGATTTCAGCTCTGCTAACCTAGTCCTTGGGAACTCTGGTCTTGCACATGTGTCTCTGGAAATGCAGCTCATCAAAACAGCTGCTCTTCATGTGGATGAAAGAAAAGATGAGATGACCATGCTAGTTCTTCATTTCCTCCTTCATGCTCTTCTCAGTTTTTGTCCTTCAGGATCTTGAGGTCCCAAAACTTTAATCCAGAATCTTTCACCCTGGTAACAGCTGCTTTGATCCCTCCTCCTACCACAACCCTGCAACTCAAGTATTTCCCACCTCTGGAAAGGCAACTTCCCCTCATTACCTCAGCTGCACAGATTCCCAGGCTGCACAGGGTTAACCCCACATGTCCAAGGCTCTGGTACCTCAGCTGTAATTTAAAGCCAGACATGGCCCAAGTTTATGATTTTTAGAAGTTACTGATGTGTCACCTCTCTAACCAGGAGAATCTCAGTCACCACCTTTATTCCAGTCCAGCCCTGAAGGACAGAAAAGAGAGGACTTTTATCACTGAAGGACTAGCAGGACTCTGGGCCAATTCAGGCCAGGCACCACCACCACCAACTCTTCTCTCATCTCTGATATGAAATCTGTCCTGGCCACTGGGCAACTCCAGCTGCCTGCTGGCTAACACTGACCTGCTTCCACCAGGGTCAACCAAACAAGGGACAAAGCAACACCAGGTCCTCATGACAAATCAGGTGAGTTTCCTCTCAGCCTTCCCAAAAACCTCCTTTCCAGCACTCTTCACTTTCCTGTGGCAGGCTGGACATAGTCAACAGGACATCCATCATTTCTTGAACCTCGACTCTGCTGCATTCCTGTTGCATTTCCAGTAGCTGCCCAAGGAGTTTCCTGCAGTCACCAGGCAGATCCCATGAGCTCTGCTGAGCCAGAGGAGGGTGCACACATTCATGTCCAGCAGCTGCTGCAGGGTGTGCTTGAAGAGAAGCACTTGGAGCAATGACCTGGACTCTGCTCAGCCACTGCTCTGAGACACACAGCAGGCAGGATCCATGTAATCCATGTTTCCTACTGGCCAGGAGCCCTCCAACCCAAGGGAACTGGGAGCAAGAGCTGGGAAGTGCTCTCCAAACACATAACCAGGCAGTGATCCAGCCCTTGCCCTGACAAGTGAGCAATGCTTCCATTTCCAACAGCCAGGCTGCTCCCCAGATCCATGCAAGGGCTGTCCAGAAGCCACATGGCATGAGCTGTGCTGGGCACTGAATTACAGTGGGTGACACCAGCCCAGAGCTGAGCAGCACTCCAGCTGCACTGGGAATGGATGAGTGCTGCATCTCACACCTCCAATAACACAGGGTTTCTTTCAAGAAAGCAATGCAGAGAGACATCAGTAACATGCCCCTCCTAGGGAGAGGCTCCCCACGGTCTCAGCTGCCCAGGTGTTGCCTGGATTGCATTTTTCCTTCAGAATTCAGCAACCAGGACTTCTCCCAGAGCTCACAGACAGAGTTCAGTCACCCAGTGTAACTCAGAGGAGCTGCAATGGCATTTCACTTCCTTGGTGAGCCCCTTGCCTCGTAGGCAGCCCCCTCCTGCTCCCAGGCAAGGTCAGCAGATGCTCCAGAAGAGCAGGACAAAGCTTTGGCACCATTGCAGTCCATCACAGGCAGTGCATGCGCCAACCTCTGCCATGACAAACAGAAGGAGGGCAGGGGGACAGCGGGGTCAGTCAGAGGAGGGACAGCTGGCAAGAGTTATAAAGCAGCTCATCACATACAGCTACATCCTAGAGACTGGCTTGGCTTTCCTTGGACCACTAGGGCTTGTTTAACAGAGCAGATGCCAGGATTCTGGGAGATTTCTCTTGCAACGAATTTGTAGGTAGTGCTGCTTGTTTCTACCTGGACCACTGCCTTGAAAGCTGGCCTTGGAGAAGCCATTTTCACCTCTGGCCTCAAGGGGGAGAGAGCTGCAGCAACTTTGTGTGCTGAGTACAAAATAACAAATGCCCAATATTCATATGATTCAAAGCAAGGTACCCTGCAGAGCTTGGGGGTTTTGGAGGCAGCTCAGAGAGCACAGCTCCCCTGCTAGCACACATCTGTCTCCTCTTTCTTAAGCTCAGAGAAACCCCATACATTGGGGCTGCTCTGCCAGTAAGAGGCTAGTCCTCAAATCTTTGATTACAGGGAGGAGATTTGCTGGTCTGTACTCTGCACAGGTGATCCCACCCTGGGCCACTGAGTGCCATCTACAGCACCCCAGTCCCAACAGATGGGAACTGAAAAGCCTTTTCTCAATCCTGATCCTTCTGGAGCTACACTCTATCTTCTGATGGCTAATGCAAGGAAAAACCCCACCTCCTCACTGCTCTCTCAACAACTCCTTCATTCCCACTCCATCTGCATCCTGGGAACCCAAAAGTGTGGTCCAAAGGCACAGCAGCCACTTTCAACTATGCATTCTGCCAGCAGATGCCATAGTTTCAAAGCAGTGAGCAGAACTGCACCTAAAGCACAAACTGTGCATCCCAGACCCGCAGGAGCTGTTAAACAAGGCACAAATCACCAGTTCACTGGGAAAAGAGATGGGAGCTGGGAGAGGGAACCTCAAAGGAGCTGGTACCTTATGGTAAAATCAAAATGAAAGCTCTTTTTCCTTTTCAGGAAGCAACCAAAGAAAAAGATAAAGGTGTTATTATACTTACAACAAAGCCATACATTTGTTCAGATAGTGCTAATGGAGATACAATTTCTGTGCTGTTTTTAACAATTCCCTCCCTAAGCTGCTGCCAGTGACAGAGACCCCCATTCCTAAAGGAAGGCACCCAGGAGACAATGCCCATGCTCCACTGGAGAGCCTGCTCCTCTGACTCACTCCCCTCTGCTCATGGGGTACTGACCTGAAAGCAGAAGTTAAGGCAGACCAGAAATACTGAGAGACTGCAAGCTATGCCAGAGTCCAACCATGAGTTTCAGCAATCTCTCTTCCCAATAACCTCCTAAATTAAAACTATGAACAGCTTCAGGCATGGCACCAGAGTCCAAAGGGTGTCAAACCCACATGGATCAGCTTGGTAAAGCAGCCCTGCTAGGAGGGGTAAGGGCAGGATTTGCTCAAACACACTTCAGCTGCTCTCCAACAAAGTGCTGAATTGACCTTCTGGACACATGGGAAACTCAAAACCCTTAAATGTGTGTTAGTGACAAAAATGAAGCTGTACCAGAATGGAGGAGGCAGAGGAAAGCAGTGCAGAAACCAGCACCTGAAGGGTGCAGAGCAGGAACCAGGCAGCCTCAGAAAGGGCTCACACTGCACTGGGGACTCTGAGCTCCCTGCTGGTAACAAAGGTGAAGCCTTCACACCAAAAACAAAAGGCAAAACTGAAGGCAAGAGCTTCAAGTGATCTGCAGCACTTTAAATTTCATCCTTATTATCATGTTAACTTTACAGAAGTCCACAAATACATGAAGAGACTAGACTAGTCTCTTTTACTTGACCAGTCAGTCTGGAAATACAGGAAAAACATGTAGAATGGGTGAAATTTCACTGAATCATTTCTGCACAGTAACGTGAGAGCAGACACAGGAATGGAAAAGCAATACACAATGAGAATTTCCAAAAAGAAGGGGAAAAAGTGACGTTACCCACACTTCCCATTTCTCCCAATTCTTAGGCAAAGGAGACACCAATGAGGGATGTTAATGGATCAAAAATGAAGAATCAAATAGAAGTAATTAAAAATTAACAACATTCACGTCTCCTAGGGAGCTGCTAGTCCCTAAATGAGCAAAATCTCATCAGCTGAGTTCAAATCTATTATTCTCCTCTGTCCCTTGATAACTGTGCTTCTCCACCCTTCAGTGACAGTTACTCTTCTTCCTGGGCCACAGCCACAGGAGGCCCTGCATACTCCTGAGTCTTGTTTTCAGGCCCCAGTCCTCCCTCCTACAGCCTGCTTATCCCTTAAGAAAAGTTGAAATGAAATCTGGTGAATGTCAGCCCTCCTCAGCAGGAGTCCTGGTGGCTTGCAACTGCCAATCAACAAGGATTTTGTCTCTCCTGCAAGAAGATCTGCTATTTACACTCCAAAAAGAAAAAAAGAAGTTCCCTAAACCCCAATGTAAAAAAAGGTCAGGTCTCATGAAAGATGCTTTGTGGGAGGATGCCAAGGTGCAGTTTTACACACCTAAGGTTGCTGTGGTGAGAGATCTCTGGAAGCTAAGAACATAAAATCCATCCAGCCCCCACCCTGCTTAGCCTGCACTTCCCCAAACCTCTTATACCTTAAAAAGAAAAGATTCACTGCACTTAGAGCAACCCTGGTGCGTGGATTCAGAGTGGGACACACTGCTGGGTACAGACTAACGTGAGGCTCCCAGGGGCTTGGCCCTTTGGTTTTCAAAACACTGCTGGCACGACATGAGGAAAGCACTTTGCTCTCAAGCAGCTGCTGGTCCTGGCAGGCAGCAGGACGAGGGGGTCCTACCTCTTCTGTTTGTAGGTCAGCATGGCTTCAGCAATGGGCAGCTGGTGAGCACAGTTTGCCCCTGCTATGTACTGCGTTATCCGGGACACGACGTCGGGTGCCTCCGAAACTGCAGAACAGAGGGGAAAGCAGAAAAAAAACAAACAGAAAACAGAGGGAAAGGTGACTCCTCAGAGCACTGCCAGCACTGTCCTCCACCTGTGATACTGCCCAGTGTCTTGGGTTGCAGTGCAGGATGTGGCCAGAAATGTGCATTCTATCCCCTCTGTTGAGCCGGGTGGGGCAGTGACCCTGATCTCCTGGCACATATTATCTGCTCATGGGCCAGCTTTAAACCAGCTGGGGCAATCATCTTTATCTTTTCCACAGCCCATCCTCCCTCCAGGAGATATCATCTGCTGCTGGCCCATCCAGTCCCACTGCATGACTGATAAAATTCCATCATCCCACTGGGAGATGCTCCAGCCAGGGGGAGCAGCCAAGCCTTTCCTACCCAGATAAAAACTGACATTTTGGACACCAAGGCACCTTCTTTCCACTGCATTCCAGAGGAAAGCCAGACCTTTCCACATCATCCCTGCACCTTCAGAAGAAAACTGCACCTTCTACAGGAGCACTGCTTCAGACACCTGTCCTTCAAACCAAGACAGCCAGCCAGCTGCATTTGGGCTGCACCTTGCTCAAGGAGCTCTGCCTGCCCCAGAGCACAATAAGGCTGAATCTGTACTCAGCAGTTCTGACTCAATCTGTAGTCTTTTAGATTTGTTAAAAGCTTTTCTTTTTGACTCCTGCCTGGAGTCAGTTTTAGACTTTTTCACACCTTGGCTGCAGGTATCTGCTGAAGAAAGTGTCTGGTCATCTATCCCAGGTGAGCTGCTCTGCTCACACCAGCACTGAGTTACCTGAGTTTCTAATGAACTCATGGCCTTGCTGAGCTGCCCAAAAAGACTGAGAGACACACAAGGGTAGGAAGAACACAAAGACCACGTGGATTTGTGAGACTGTGGTTCATTCATGTCCACACAAAGGCATTTCCTAAATGCCTTCCATATTTCTTTGGTTTCAACCAAAGAGCCTCAGCTGTGAGATCACAGAACACAAAGCAACCTTCAGCAGGCACTTCCCTACTTTATAATGAGCATTTCAACCCAGATTCTTTGCATTTGAACAGTGAACTGGTGAGAGTTAGGATTCTCTGCCAGGTCTTCTTGGGCCATCACAGAGTTTCTGTGCAGTTGCCACTACACAGACAAAAATGCAGAATGTACAAAGTCTGCACTGTACAAAAGTGAGGTGGAATTTTCCTCACAGCCTACAGCCACCTAAGGACCAGATACGGCTCTTTCTGGATTTCTACAGGTAATGAAGAATTCCTAATTCAGACACAAAAATCAAGCCTGTATTGACATTCTTCTGCATTTTCAAGTGCAGCAAGAAATTAAAGGAAAGCAGTTCCATACACCAGTTCTTCCCTGAATTCAGGATTAAGGGAAAGCCTAAGTTGGATAGTACACTAGGAGATTTCTAGTCCAGCCTCCTGCTCCAAACAGAGCTCACTTCATCTTCAGAACAGGCCTTGCCCAGCCATGTCCCCACCTGCTGGAAACAGCTCTGAACAATTACAAGAGGTCTCTCTCCTCCTCTCCTGGCTACAGGAGCATCCTGGGAGTCTCAGGAACTCTGCAATTCCAACAGGGAGAAGCACACTGCAACCTCCCCATGCTCATGGTGCTACACAAGCTCCAAAGCTTTTTCCTTCTAATGAAATTTCTCTATGGGCAATGCTGCCTTCACATGACAATGAATGCTGCAAATCCTCCTTCTCCTGTTTCTTTCCCTTCTTGAAGAAATGGAGGAAGAAACTGCAAGCATCCATATTTTAAACAAATTATACTTTAACATGAAGTAAGGCTTTAATGTGGCCTAGAACAAACTCAGGCCAGAAGAGGAACTTGTTGGTCTGACCTAGAGCAGCTCTCACTTGTTACCACACTGGTGAAGAACAAAATTCTTCTTTAATGAGAATGTTTTCAATTCTGCTGGCAGGATCTCTCTCACACAAAACTAACAGAAGTTAGTCTTCCCAGAGCTTCCAGTTTTCCAAACGTTTTTAGGCTGCACAGTTCCTGAAGGAAAGCAATGTACTGGACTTAGTAGTGAGACCTCTACATCAAAGAAGAAAGCTGAGAGCTAGGTAAGAGCAGCATGACTCAGAGGCAGCTAGTTCGTGCCTCTGGGAGCCAAGAACTGTCTGCAAACCACTATGTGCAAGACTTAGAAAGGTCAGCATCTGAAATGGGAATGTGGAGCAGTGAGGAGAAAAGAGGAACAAAAACACTTGTCTGCTTCCTCTTGTATTTACTTGACCTTTGCTAAAATTACTCATTCAAGCTTTTCATCCCACACAGGCCAGACAGACACAAAATCTTACCAGTGGTCTGTGCTTCAAGTTTGTTGAACAGATCTCTCCAGGCTAGATCTTGGAAGAAGTTGTTGTATCTGTAATCTACAGAGCCCAGATACTTGGCCACTGGATGAGAGCCTAAGGAAGAAAAGAAAACATGACAGCTGTGCTCTCCAGTTTGATCTGTAAGGAATTCAAAATCAAAACCACACTAGACACCTCAGAAATAAACTTCTTCAGTTATAACCAAGCCATTTAGTCCAGCTTATCTCTACAAAAGAATGCAAATAGACTTCCCAGCACAGACTGCTTCAACACACCAGTGTCTTTCACTTGACACTTTCCCCCTAACAAATTAAATTTTAAAAGGCCAAAGAAAACAGGACTGGGAAACTGCTGAGGAAATAAATTATTTGGAAGGCACAAAGGCTCTACAGCTCTCCATGTCAGCTCTCAGTTTTGCAAGCAGCTTTCTCAACAGCCCCTCCTGCCCACGGGCTGCACCACAGCCAAGAGGTGCTCAAGTGACAAACTCTGCCCTGGGAGGTGGCAAGAATTTGCCACCTTCATTTCAGGCCATCTGCATCCCCAAAGCAGAACAACACCCCTAGCAACTGGAGTCTTTGAAGACAGGAGAAAAGGTGTGCCAGGATCACCTTCCCAGTCAGGCTCAGCACCACTCCTGCACATTTACAGCCAGCCATGAAGCAGCCTCAGAGTTGCCCTTAATCACATTATTTTCATCCTTCCTGCACACCAAATCTGCACATCAAGCCACACTTCCAGAGGCTGCAACAGCTGAGACACCAGCTGGTAACTGGAAACCTGACAAATTCCTCCAAGAGGACCCCAGTTGCTTAACTGTACTCACCATGGTCCAGGAAAACTCTGGTGGGGGAAAAAAAAAATCACCCCAACAATAAACCCACTGTGTCAGTCCTCCAAAGCTCCAAGCTGATTTCCAGACTTCAAAGAGAGGTGGAGGCAGGAGGTCCCTCAGTGCCAAGAGGACTGGGAGCCATCATTTCTCCTGCAGGGGGGTTTTAAGCAGTGCACACAGCACAGCTCTGCACCATGTACTGGGGAAGCTTTCCCACATGCTGGGAGAGCACACTGCACATGGAAGCAAGCAACAAACAGGAAGTCTCCCATAAAGTTCTACCCATGGGACCTACATAAAATGTTAAAATAGCCCAAACAGCCAAAATAACCCCCAACATTTTATTTTCCCATTTTTCAGTTGTTTATGTGGTGGTTTAGACAGCAAAAGAGTCTTACAGCCATAGAATCAGTAGCATGGAGCAGGACTGAATCCCTCAGTTTGTATGGTTACAAATTTTAATTCATTTAATTAAGCATTTCTGATTGCTAATGAACCACAGAAGGATGACCCTCTGTCACTGGAGTGTGTGGCTGTGGACTCAGAAGGTGAAACCATCCATGGGGAAAGTCCACCAACCCTAGTTCCAAGGTACTGCAAGCAGCAGAGAGGCTTTTCCTTTAAGGCATTTGTGGCATGGTCACCCTTCTGTCCTGGGTGCTTTTTCAATTGTCAGAAGTGAGAGGTGGCTCCTCAATCACTTTAATGAACTGCCAGAGAGCTGGCCAGAAATAAGCACTTGATCCAATCAGGAAATGCTGCAGACTTCCATGGAAAAGGTCTTGTTAGAGAAGTTTCTATATTTAAAGTAGAATTTTTAAAGAATTCACACTTCTAAAGCATTTCATTATCAAAGTGCCTGGCTAATTTTTGCTTTTTTGATGACAAAAGAAAGTTTTAAGATTGAAAAACCAACCCAAACCCACACTAGCTAAATTTTGTGTTTCACTTTCAAAGAGAGAGTATTTTGAAATCATTAAAAACTGCAGGACAGAAAACTCTTCTTCTGAGCCCAGGAGACAGTCAGCAAGTGAGTAGCAAAGCCTCAGACAGATTCTCATTCAAATCACATTTAACCTTGCAGAAATTAATTTTTTTGTTGTTGTTTTTACTCCCTAAAGGGCTCTCTCTTCTCTTCCTGCCAACCACTTTGGAAACTAAATGTGCTTTTTTACAGCAGGATCCAGCTCTTTCCCTCTGCCTCTTTTAGTTAACTTTTGCAAATGCCACCACTGAATGGACAGCCTAACCCCAGTGTTCATGGTGCTGGGCAGCAGCTCCTGGTTCCTACAGCTTGCTGAACTGCTGAAGGGGCACAGATAAAGTGCTGGAAAACTGAGGGGAAAAACCTGAGCAGACCAGCACTCAAAGTAAAGGTCAAAAGATGCATGTAATTCGAATAATTCAAATTCTCAGCAGTTTCAGAGCCTTTAAAAATTTTTCAACCCCTCCTCTATTAACATTTTCTGAGTCAAGCCCAGGGAGGCCAGTACAGTTATTGCTTTGGGAAATGTGGTGCCCACTGAATTTAACATTTCAGCCAGGAAAAAGGGCTTCTAGAACAATAATCTGGGCATAAGTCTCCTCTGTATGGGGATGAAGTTCTTAACCCCTTGCTTCAAACAAAAGGCATCAGGAATTTAAGAGATGAAATTCACTCACACAAGAGCAGCACTACAGTCATTTAACCTATAGCCAAAGCTCCAGAAAGGCTTTTCCTGAGGGAATACAGCACATTTCACCCATTCCCCCTCATGTGAAGAAACACCAGGCCTTATTTACCTAGAGGGATGATCAGAAATTTCATGTAGCCGAGCCAGTCGGGGGTTTTGTGAGACAGCTGCTCTACAAAGAGCCTCAACACAGCACTGAGGTAATTCTGGGCTCCTGCCACTGCAATTTTAATTGGGTTTGGAGGCTGTGAATTGCAGTTACAGCTAGACAGAAAAAGAAGAAACGTATTTTATTGTGCCTTCAACATATTTCAGAACAAGCAGCAGAAAAAAAAACAAACAAAAACAACCAGTTAATAACAATTATAGCAGAAGAGAGTTTGTTCAATACACAAGGCAATATTGCAACAATTCTCAGCAGCTTAAAACATTATTAATAAAATACAACATTCTTAAGTAATTTCTTAATTGCTCTCCCTGCTCCTTCTTTTGCATATTTTGATATTCTAAAGGGCTGGGCTCAACTATCTAGGTTAGGATGTGCCTACTAACTGCTGGGTCAGAGAACACACTCAGGTACCCACAGCCCTCTGCAGGTAAGTAGGGAGTGCCTTCAGGAACTGAGGAATTCATCTGGGAATTGCTTGGAAGGGAGAGCAAGAGCCATTGAAAACCTGAGCCAAGAGGCAGCCCCCAAAGCACAACCTCTGCTGTGGGCAGGACAGCAGCACCCTGCAGGGCTGTGACAGCTGAAGAGACACACAATTCTGACTTCAGGAGAGCACACTGGACAGGTTTCATGCAGCAGCTGGGAAATGAACTCCCTGAGTCCTGGGGCACAGGGGCTGACACAAGACAAGCAAGGTGAGAACTTACTATCTCTGTATCCTGGAGACAATTGTGCTGAAAGCTGCCTGAATATCAGCAGAGGAACATGTGCAGACCACTGGCAAGGTGTGCTTTTGCAAGACATCTGAAAGGTACTGGGGAGAGAACAGAACATTTTATAGTCCTTTTTTTTTTTGGTACAGTTTGTCACAAGAAGAAAACGTGCCTCCCCAACCTCCTGAGTATTGTCAGCCCCACTCCTAGGCTCTCTCCCTGTGTCTGATTTGAAGGGGATATGGCTATTTCACAAATGCCTCCTTCCCTGCACAGCAGCCAAAGGAAAAGCTCCCCTCCTAGAAAAATGGCAACATCATCTTGACAGGCACACCACCATATCCCAAACAGGGCAATGACAACCCAGAGCACCCAGGTTTTACAGCCACAGAGGGCAGGGCAGCAGCAGCACTGGGAAACAGCAGACACTGCCTGCCTGCTTCTGGAAGTGCACTGGCATCTCTCTGATTTCCATTTTAAAGAAATGCACTGTTCTGCCCAGCCCTAAACTCTGAAGAAAGGGGAAGGGTGCTACCACACACACATGTTCCTCATGAGAGACTGCTTCCCCTCCATGCAGCTGATGGGGACTCCACACATCTCAGGTACACATGGACAGAATTATGGCACTCAGTAATTATCCCACACTTCCAATTTCTGCATGACTAATCTCTACACCCCAGTCCATATCCTCCATGCCCTCTGCTACTGCAGGCACTGCCAGAACCCCTGGCAGATGATCTACACCACCTTCTGTCCATCTCTAGAAGGCATTTCTCTGTCTCCCAAGTATAAGGTGGAACCAACAGCTCAGATGGTATTTTTGCTTTCTCACACATTGAGACCCTAGCTCTTCCAGAAGCAGAAAGCCAAACCAGACAGTGGAACTCCACAAGCCTGGCACAAGTTCCCCAGGCAACAGCCACCCAGCACATGTTCACTGGTCCTCTTCCATACATACTTTATTGCTTTCTCAGCATAAGGTTCCAAAAGGAGCAAAATTTGTTCCAGACCCATAACAAACCACTCCATGCTCAGGGTTCCTCTTAAAACAACTATCCCTCAGCAAAGATGGGGTGATTGCTGCAGCCAGCAATCACAAGCACATGGATGCAGAGCTGACCTGAAATATTTTCTCCTGTTCACCAGCCATGCTCAGAAATCTCATCCTAAACCACCACAAGGTCAGAAGTCCCTGCTTGTTTTGTCCCAGCCTACCACAGCTCAGGAGGCTCAGGGTTTAGCCATGTTGCCAGTGTGCTGCTAACCAGAAGGAATGGCATTGCTTGGAGGGGAAAACACCTCTGTGAGAAGGCTCAGGTGGCAAAGGTTTGTAAGATCCCAGCATGTCCTGGTCAGATGAAATCCAGCCTGTGAGCACTGGACACTACAGGCAGAATGCAGCAGAAACTACTTGGCTGGGGCAAAGCTCAAGGCCTGGCCATTCCTGGGGGGAACAGCACAGGACAGCTGTGCTAAAGGTAATGTCTCCTGTCCTTACCTGGCCTTGCCAGTCAGATGTGTTGACAAGAATAATGTTTTCTGGCAGCTGGTCATCAGAAACCAGGATGTGATTTAGCTGATCATACACTGTTTTCCTGGGGATCTGGAAATAAAGACACAGAGAAGAGGCCAGTAAGAGGTGTTGTCACCTCTAACCACCAAGCCTCCAGCTCTTGCAGGTGCTGAGGTGGCTGTGCATGCTGGCCAGCCATCCCATCAGCAAAGGCACACCAGGCTGCTGGGGCTGACACTCTTCAATATTAGCCACCATGGATTTGTTGGCCATTACTCTTCCTGCCAGGCACTTTTACTCACATCACTTTATGCCAACTAACAACAGCCCAAGAAGTTAAGATGCACAAAAGCCAGGAACAATCTCCTTCAAGGAGGGAAATAAGCGAGTCCCAGAGCTAACAAAAGCATGGCACATATGCTGTGCACAAGACAGTCCCTAGCAATCTGCCTTCTTTCAGAGGAGTAAATCCTCAGTGCATCCCTATTCATTTCTCATTCTAGCAATCTGCTCCAGTGTTTTGAGTTCATGGCTGGCTGACAAAGCTACAAGCTGGCAAACCCCAATAGACTGGATGGAAGATACAATTTTAGCCAAGATGTAAATTCCCTCCTTCCTGAAGCTGTAGGGCCCAGTTCTTTGCCAGCAGGGATAGAGCTTGGACCAGAGGGAAGAGGAGACAGGTGTTGGATCCCAGAAACTTGGGGTTTTTGAGCTTTCTGTGCTGTCAGGCACTGACCCCCTGCAGAACACTGCTTTTGACCTGAGGCCTTGGAGAAAGCTTCCAAATTTGAGTGATGGAGTTAAAATCATGGGTGTGTAGTGAAATAGAAGTGTGTGATTTCACATGGTGAAGGGTTTAAGTTTGAGGTTTTTATACTATAGTAACAGGTATGGGACCAGATGGAGGATTTTGGGTGGTGTCTTTTTTGGTGCTCATCTTCCTTCTTGTTCATGCTTTCAGTTTGTAGTTTCTGGTTGGTCAGTCAGTGTCACACTGAGGGTCATGGGAATTTAGTTATTGGGTTATATAGGTGTTAATTCTCTATTGGACTGTTCAGCTGTAAGAGACCTTGCAGCAGCTGGACCTTTCTCCATTTTTCCAGCTAGAAGTGCTGTCAAACACTCTGCACTTTCTGATAAGGTTTAATAAACAGCCAAGCCCGAACACGAGAAAATCCCATTTCCATGGTGTATTTGTCAGTCCTGGCTCTGAGTGGAGGCAGAGGAGACTGGGACAAAGCGCTGGCCGAGTGGAGCAGGGCTCCAGCGCTGTGAGAGCAGGGCAGTCCCACCTGCAGGTGGTGCCTGGTGTCCGGGGAGCGCTCGTTGTCCAGGCTGTTGGCTCGCTCGTTCTGCGGCCGCACCGCCTGCCGCTCCTTCAGCGACGTGCTCCTCCCCCGCCGCCCCGCCTGCTTCCCTTCCGACCTGCTGGGACACGGGCACTCACAGGGCTGCCACACTGCAGCCCCCCAAACCCCAGCACCCAGCCTGGCAGCCCCAGTGACGCCAGCAGAGTTGTGCACGGCGATCTGAGCTAGCGGGAGGCCTGATGGTTCTGCTCCTGACGCATTCCCAGGAGGCCTGGGATGGCTCCCACAGCCCATGCTAACGCCCACACCACCCCTCTGCTACTGCCACACCAGCACAACAAGATCCAGCCAGGCAAAGTGCAGTCACACAGCCCAGAGCAGCACATCCATTTATCCAGTGCTCCAGAACCCATCGCCGAAGTGCCCAAACACAAGGAGGGTGTCCTTGCACTTTAGTGCCTTAATTGCCTTTATTGCCACCCTGACCAAACCCTAGCAGGCTGTCCATGACTTCCTGAGCAGCCCTGTGCCCCTGTACCTGGTGGATGGGATGATGAGGGACTCTGTCTTTGTGATCTTCCCGCTGGGTGGGAGCTTCTCCACAAACACATCTGGAGTGGGGAGTTCAGCCTCCTGGACCTCAGCTTGCTGGTTAGACTCCTGCAACAACACAGGGAACAGTGACCAGGAACAAACCCTCCCCTCTGTCACACCTGGGGAGCTGAGCTCTGGCTGGGGCACACTGAGCCTGCCTCTTCCAAACATCCTCCTCACTGGCAAAAGGGAGAAACCAGGAGTGGCTGTCTGGGGCTACCCAGACACTACTGCCTCAGAAGGGAGCAGGAAGGAAAAGGTGTTCAGATATGCTGCTTGGAACAGGCACTCTCACAGCTCAAAGCCTCTTCATGCAATGCAGATTAATTAATCTCACCCAAATGAACTAACTGAGAGAGAAAGCCATGAGAGAAATGTTCCACACCCCATGTTCCCAGCAGAGCAACTTGAGCTTTGGGATTTTTACCCCCAGACCTGCTTAATTTCTGCCAATTCAGCTTAAAGTAATACTTCTGTCTGGTCAAATGGAACAGCCTTGAGCATTCCTTACATGCTCAATAGCAAACTTTGGGCCAGCCTTCCTCAGGCTGTTTGAACAAAAGGTCAAACAGAGCATCTCACCTGCAAAAGGCTGAAAGACAAGAACCTCCAAACTAAGGTCAGGAGGAGAACTCAGTGCTATCTGCACTGCAGCTGATGGAAGCTATGCTGCATGTGCAGCTATATGGACAGACAGGTGCACCCCACAGAATCTGACACCCAAACTGACAGCAGGAAGGACAAACACAAGAATTTTCAACTTACATAAGGGACAGTGTCAGAAACACTGTCGCCTGCGTGTTTGGTTCCAAGACTCTTTGTCTTTTCAGGCACTTCTACCTGCTTGAGAGAAGAAAAATCCTCAGGAGGTTTAGCACCAGCAGTTTCCAGCCACTCTCTCTGGGCCAGGACTTTCAGAAGAGATGTTTCCCCATTTACATCACACAGCTCTGCAGCATGGCCAGCAGTGCTCCCTGCTCACCCCAGGACTGCACTCATCAGTGTGGGATGTGGCAAAGCTGATGCACAACACACAGGAGAGGCAATGAAGTGCCCTGGGATAGCACTGACACTTTATGCCCATCCAGGAGGGAATGGACAAGCAGCTGAGCTGCCTCTGACCATTCACTGCCAGCCACCAGGAAAAGAACCCCAACAAACAGCAAAGAAAAGCTTCCTAGAGTGTTAGGAAGTCCCTAAAACTCCCAGGCAACATCTCCCATCCTGGCAGTCATTTCAGGCACTGGGAGAATCTGAAGCTATTCACACCACCAGCATGCATTCACTACATAACCCAAAGATGCAGCCTTTGAGTTAATACAACATTTGCATTAAAAAAGAAAACAAAACCCCCAAACCAGCCAAAAAAACCCCAATCCCCCAATCCCCCAAAAAATTCGAATGGGTTTTCATAGCAGAAAATTTGTATCTCTGCATCCAAATCTTGGAGAGGCTGCTTTAATTAACATGTGCAATTAGAGACAGTGCAGAGAGGTAACACCTGAAATGTGACTTACAGGACTTGGTGGCTCTCTCTGGCTCCTGATGCTGTGGATGCTACCAATTTCTGTCTGAGAGCTGGAGTGTGACAGTCCTTCAAAATAAGGTCTGAATAAGAAAAGTAAAACCCATCTCTTATTACCAAAAAAAGGGTAAGTCCACCACATTCACAGCAAAGCAACATGACAGTTCCTAAAAGACCTTCCTGCTCCCCAGTGGTTCCAAGTAAAACAGGCTGCTTTTGTAAGGAGAGGAAGGTGTCCAGGACAGTAAGAGATGCCAAAAAGTCCAGGCATCCCTGAATCTAGCTTTTGACTGACACACAGCAAGTAGAATTTCTGTTTTCCCCCACACCCCAGCACTCTGCTCCTGGGTAAGTGATTCTTGGGCTAATATGCATTTTATTTCCAGCCTGCATCTGGATTTGGCTGCCAGCCCTGGGCTCCAATTACACATTTGCTCAGTAAGATAAGGTACCACACACAATCAGATTGTGCTTCCACTCAGAAGGCAGCTCATCACATCAGGCTACAAGACTCAATTACAATGTAAGGAACTGATTTTTTGCTGTTGTGGGAAAAACCTGCCTCAAAGCCATCAACATTTATCACATCCTCTTCAAGATATGAACACAAGAACTGGACCTAGGAAACTACAGAGTGCCTTCCCAGGACCACACACATAAAATTCTTATTCCAGCAGTCACATATCCCAGAACAGTTTGCTCCTCAGTTCCAGGGAACAGGATATGAACTCTCAGCATGCAAAGTAAAACATTTTGGCTTGTTTCAAAGCAGCTGCTTACCACAACACAACCTATTTCCAAATCCCTACCAACTGCTTGGTATCTTGGGTTAAGCACATTTACAATTCCACTAGCCCCACCATTTCCACTGCTGCCCCAGCCCATCTTTGACATCTTCTGGCTCACTGAGAGGAAACAGAGACTCAGAATCTGCTCTTAGCCCAAGGAGGTTATTCAACATTAATGAGGATATAATGACACCTGGTCATTAGCAGATTTAGCAGCTGCTGTGCTGACCAGCTGCATGGTCAGTGCCACAGCTCTTTGTTTCAGAGCCTTCAAACCCCGAGGGCCTGAGCAGGCAAGCACACACCAGCCAGAAGCATGAGTGCAGCTCAGAATCACCTTTTCAGCCTTTATTGAGCAGAGATGTGACACAGCTCTGTCAGCTCAGGGCTCTGCATCTACTCCAGACCCTGAGCCAGAGCCCCCAGCTCAGCTCTGCAGTGCTGGACTGACCCACATGAGCTCTTGAGCATATCCACATGTGCTGCACTCAATGCCTTTGGGCCCTGAGGAATTCATTTGTTTCCTGCAGCTCTGCTTCCTTAATCCCTGCAAAGACTCTCTTTCCACACAGGGTGTTATAACAAGAAAAGTCTTTCCACAGACACTGTACCTTTTTCATCCCTGCCTCTACTTCTGCCTTAGCACACATTTCCTTCCTGTTTTACTGCCTCTTCAAAACACTGTGTACAGTTCAATTCTCTGCCTGCCTGCCACCAACTCCTTCCCTGTGCTCAGGTGGCAGGGCAGCAGAACATCTGCAAAGGGAACAAGGAGGAACTGAGAAATCAGAAGGGAAGTCAGACCCCACACGCACTGCCATTCCCATTCCAACACCACCACGCCAAGAGGGGAAAAATGAGCATGGAAGGGTGGAATAAAACCAACACCTGACACTGTGCATGGTGTCTCTCTAGCCCAGCATGAGCTGCCTCACACTTACTTTAACTTTGGCTTTGGAGTGCTCAAGACACTGTCATCATCCTCCATTTCTGGCCCGCTGTCACTGGGATTCTCGATATCCAGGGTGTCATACAGAAGGTCCAAATCCTCCTCCACCTCTGGAACGTGCTCTGCTGGGTCCTGCTCTGAATCCAGAACCTGCACAGGACAAAAACAGCTGTCACCAGCTCTGCTGGGAACCAGACTGATCCCACACCACCCATGCTCCCCCCAGACTGCAGTACACTAGTCCTGGGAGTAAGATCCTGTTCCTGGTGCTAGGACATGATAATGATCCAAGGAATACTCAGTATATGAGAAATGCTTGTCTTGGATCCAGCCTGCCAATGCCTGGTTAAGCAGCAGTCACATATTGGACTAGGCATCCACGGGTGTGCCATTTAACCACTGGTTATATCCATTATTCAACCCTATTCTATAAATAAAGAACTTTTAAAGGGTTCCAAAGGAGTCTCAGTTTTCCTAGAACCAGTACAAAATTCCAGTATTCCCAGCAGCCTAGCCTGTCTTGGGTTTTACTGAAAAAGCTGCCCTGTCACTCCTGATCTGATACCCAAAAATGTCCACAGGAGGCGCCTGAAACCTGGAGGAGGCGAGGAGAACAAACAGCTCACACTGAACTTGATTTTACATCCACCCTGGAACAAGCAGGGGCTGTGCCCAGCCCAGAGCTGGCTTTTGGAGCTGCAGAAGCAGCTGTTCAGCTGAGCTCCCAGCTGTGGGTGCTGGCTCTGCCCAGCTACCTTGGGAAGAGCAGCAGAGCCAGCAGGACTGCTTGGAAGAGTAAGGAAGCACCAGGAGTCACTCACTCCTTCCCACAAGGCACAGGATCAGCACTCAGGCACAGGAGATGTGATCTGGTTTTGTGTCAGACACTTCGTGTCACGCAGGTTTCTGGGGTTTGGATCTGTTTCACCCTCTTCAGCTCTGACCAAGCAGCTGACTCTGGTGGACTGAGCTCCCTATCCAAGTTTTTTCATGGCTGTTCTAGCAAGATGATCAAACAGGCTGGGCTTTAATTTGACAAGCAATATACAGCATTTGGACTGTTTGCCTTTGAACGGGTCAAAGATAATTTCAAAGCGATCTGCAAAACTAATGGGGACGCAGGCAGCTGCCAAAATCTGCTTTTGATAAAACTTCTGCTAGAAAATGTTTGCTGACATTTAGAAGTTGGCCCTCAAGCCTCCCTGCAAGGCCAGGGTGTAAGGAAAGGTCACATCCACTGTGGACTTGAAAACAAAATGAAGGGAGCGGGAGTGTCTTGGTTTAGTTTGAATTTTCTGGCAGAGGAGAAGACTGAAGCAAAAAGCACCAAGCAGAGGGCAGCCCACATGGCAGGTTTGCAGAAGGAATTACTCACCTCATCAGACACTTTAAACCTCTTCAGCAATGCCACAACCTTTTGTTTGAAGTTTTGTTGCTGCAAGTTAAAGACATTTTTATATAAGTAAAGCATTAAGTGAGCTGTTTTATCCTAGCCTGCAAGAAGCCAGACACATCTGACATTGGTGCCACACTGCTGTTTAAAATCAAACAACACCTGGCACCACAGAGCACCTCTCTGCTGTTATTACACTGAAATCAGCTTTTCCTGATTAATAATCCTGTGATAATTTAATTACCACCAACTGGTAGGTCTCACTCCAATGAGCATTACAAATATGAAAGATGGCACTCTATTTTGGGTTGGACACAACAGATAACAACTTTTATCTGCCAGATCACCTCCCTGTGCCTGTTTGATATATTCCAGGAAAACACCTGGCAGTCAACTTTTGATTCTTACCAAGGGTGAGCCAACACAGACAACTACCCTCTGACCCCAAGAACAAATACGATTTTTACCACCAAAGCATGGGGGGGTTTTGCAGGAGCTTGCATGGCAGGTTCATTTCTTTCACTAGAAAGAAACTTATGGCACTGATCCTCAGCACTTGCCCCATCACACAAATGTTTCTCCAGTCATGCTCCCAGATCCTGGACCCAGCAGGAATCAAGGCCAGAACAAGAGAAGGCAAACTGCTGCACTTCCTTGGTGCTTGCCCACCCCCAGGTGCTCCCCCTTTGGCAGCTGAGGTTTGCCAGGAGCTGCCCAGCCCTCTCTGCCTGTCACTGACAAACCTGATGTGCACATTCTCAAGAGGACAAGAAGGGCCCAGGTCTAGGTGCTGGTACAGAGCATTTCAGGAGCATCCTTGTGTCAGGAGGAAAGGGAGAAGGAAATCCCTGGCACCAGGCCACTCTGAGGTGAAGAAAGCTGCTCATTTGCTGACTTTCCTGAGCTCGTCCAAGTCCAAGTGCCTACTCCCAGCTCTGGCCTCAGACCCTTCACACAGAACTGCACCCTTTGTCTCTGAGCTCCTATCCTGCAGCTGCAGCCACCCTCGAGACAGCTGAAGCTTAGGTGAAATAAATGCACCACATGCTCCCAAGACAGCCCTGTTTTGTCCCCAAGGCATCCCTGAGGCTGAGATGCTCTCACAAGAGTCAAAGCTCTCCTCTGGCTCAGGGTGTCAAGCCAAACCATCCATGACAACACCAAGGACCAGCTCAGCAGCCCATGGAGGGGGGACAAAGCATGCAGCAGCTAAGGTGACACAAACAGAGCTGTTTGCTGGCCTGAATGGTTTCACAGACAGGAACCAGCACACTCTTGGTCTGATAGAGAGGATCTCAACAGTGAAAGATTCAGGGTTTATTTCAGATCTCATCTAAACATGGATTTCAGGAACAGCCTTAGACCACGCTGTGGTGAAGCACAAGTCCCTGCTGCACACAAGTGCAGCTTTGCAGGCACACTCATGCTTGTGTGGGAGGGTGGACAGCCACATGCATATCTTTCTAAACCTATATATGTAATATCCAGCTACTTCTTTTGCCTCAGCAGCACATGCACCACCTGAAGTTACCCATCAAGCTCCAACCCCTGACTAAACCACTTCATTTTGAGAACTTCCCTGGCCTCTCCCACACAGAGAACAAACAGGAGAGCTTTCCTGCACTTGGAGCTGCTTTCAGGACTTACATGAGCATGGATCCTGCACTGGCTTCTTCACGGGGGTGGAATTTCATATACCTGCATGATTTCTGGAGCTCCTCAACCATGCACACACTTTGGATAGTCCCACTGCCTGAACTGGCTTGCTTTTCCTAGCTCTTCACATGCCCCCAAGCTCCATGCTGGGCCAGGTTGTCTTGCCTCCCACAAGCCACATGCACTGCACATCCTGGCCAAAGGCCATCAGTGTTAGTAAAACTAATTTCCACCGACCCTGGTTATGGATGTCGTCCTTACTATCGATCTCCGCTGCTTCTTGGGCTTCCCCATCTCGTACTCATCATCATCCAAATCCTGAACAGAAAGAGGATTCCTGTGTTACCTTTTGTGATCCCGTGACACACAAGTGCTAAAAGTCTTCCTCCTATGGAGATGAGCCTGCTGCTCTGTCTTCCAGGCATCCAGTACTTGCCTGAATTGCAGTTGTGATGGCAGAGGGAAAAGGAAGTGAGACAGGTCTGCAGGGACAGGAGTAGCAGCTTGGAGAAGCAAACAGCCCTAGCTCTACATTCAAGGAATGAGGACAGTCACAGCCCCACATTTTGGTGGGTCCCTCTCTCAGTGCCACCCTCTGACAGGTGAAAGGCAGGTGATGCCAAAGTGTGAAGGCAAGTAAGACCCAAACTCAAAAAGCACCCCAGATCTGGTCAGGGGATTCTCCATAAGAACTCACTGTGCAAAACAAAAGGTATTAAAGACTAAAGGCTGCCTGAGACCCCACTGGCCCTTTAATTACAGCTGGGGATCCAGTTGGGCTCTTTGAATCCAATGAGCTCTGCAGAAGCAATGAAATGACACCCTGACCACTAAGCAGAGAAGCACAAGGATGCCAATGTTTTTTCAGGGAGCTCGAGTCCAAGCACGTGAACAGATAAATCACAGCATGGCAGAAAAAATGAGTTACTGTGCAGGCCTTCTCCACTGCAGCTGGACTCTTGGTGACAGCCTCACACTGGTGTGGTTTAGACACAGCAATAGGCTTTTAGTTTCAAGCAGGAGCTGGGAGTGCACATGCTCCCTCTCAGGGAGAAGCCATGCCCTGAACAGTACCTGGCCCTGTACGGCATCATCACTGGCCTCCTGCTCAGAAGAGAAGCTCTCGTACTCCTCCTCGGAATAGTTGTCTGAAAGGGAAGGAAAGAGGGGAGAGATCCTGTGAAACTCCTTCAAGGTCTCATCTCAGGAGCAGAAAAGGCCAGCTAAGTCATAAATCAAGAAAAGAGGAGATAAACTGGCAGGCATCTATCCGTGCTAGAACCAGTGAGATGGGAATTGGCTGGAGGAAAGGAATGAGGAGAAACACACCCAGCAGGAAGGAAGGACCAGGACACAGATAAGGCTGCTCCTCCTCTTACCCTGGAAACCACCTGGTACACAGCAGCAAGGGAAATTACTTTTCCCTCTACCTGTGAGCATAACTGACTTCAAGGGGCAAGTAAAACATGACAGAGTCTAAAACCTTTATGGAAATGATCCTCCAGGTCACTCCTGCAGCAGAGAGCAGAGGGCTGCTACCACACTAAAACATCATCACAAGTCTTTCCAGTGACTTCCCCATCCAGTGCACAACATCATGGGTTTACACTTGTTAAGCCAGATCATCATACCCAGCAAAACATCCTGCAGGTTTGCAGGTCTCATCTAAAGCCAATGAAATTTATTGTAGAATACTCAAAGCAAAAGAAGATGGAAGAGTAGCTTAAATGTGAACCTCCTGAATAGAACACTGATAGCCATGTGAGAAGCTACAGGCTCTCACAACATCCACCAGCAATGCTGGGAGGGCACTGGTGAGGACACAGCCAACCCTTGCTGGATGGCTCAGGTGTGCTGTGGCATGCAGGAGCAGCTCTGACAATTCAAAGCCCCACTCCTGTCACACAGCAACACCTTTTGCCAAGTGGGTTTTCTTTGCACTGATCACTCATGGACACAGCAACTTGTGCAAACCAGTGCTCACTGGTGCCAGGAAGCATCCAAGCCCAGGTGGGGGTTAACTCCTGGTCCAGGAAGACCATTGCTCCTCAGAGAATGAGGTTGGACTCTTACCTGTAGACTTGATTTTCTGGCTGGCCTGCATAGTGCTGTCTTCATGGTCGATTGGCTGACTTGACAAGGAGAAGATCCAGATTTCTGCCACCTTCACTGGAGCCTCTTTGATGTTGCTGAAAAGGCTCAGAACCTGGCCACCTTCTGTAGGGTGCTGCATGACCTGGGACAGAAATTAAGCAATACAAATCTGCATTTAGATGTACTATGCATTTAAACTGGCATCATTTGCATACTACAAGAGTTATTTATGTTAATGGAGTTACTCTACATTTTCAGGACCTTGTAACCACAGGAGCCACTTGCAGGCAATACACAAGGCTAGCTGAGATTTTAACTGACTACCAATCAAAGTGATGGAAGGGAACAAAAAACATTCTGAGCTTAACAGCTGATTAGCTCATCCTTGAAGCAGAGTACTTGACTACCTCATCACTACGTATTTGCTTCCCCAGCACAGATTTGAATTATCAAGTTACCCACCTTCTGAACACCTAATTGAGGACCTTCATTTTGTCTTAAAACCCAGAAAAAGAGCCAGTAAAAGAAAAAATTCTTTGTGAGATACAGATGTGAAGTGCTTCCTAATGCAAAATATCCTTGCTGTAGTGAGCTGACACATGGAACTGGCCACTACCCTGGGACAATGAAGCTGCAGGTCATGAAAAACAAGTCAGTGATGGAGGCAGAGGGACATCTTGGTGCAGGTTTCTCCTTCCTTTGCCACTCACAGCTCAGAGGTTTCTCCCCAGAACCTTGTGCTCTCCTCTTGCTGACCAGAGTGAGCACATCACCTGCACATCAGCTTTCCAGCACAGCAGGCTGCTCTGCCAGCTCCTCACAGGGACCCAAACAGACCTGAGCTGATGAGGAACATCTGTCCCCCTGCTCTGAAACTGCTCACTCTCAACTCCAATTCACTGCTTTGTTTCAACAGCTAAGAGAACTTCTGTTTTTTTGGTTTTTTTTTAAAGAAATGAGTCAGTGGAGTTTAGGGGTCATCAGCCTATAAACTCCAAAGGGGAGGGGAGGCTTGTAAAATCTGTTTTCCTGAAGACTTCAATTTCATAAATATTCCACATGAGCTGGAGAGCAACTATTTCCTAACATGGTGAACCTTTGAACATTTTTGACCTTGCAACCCCAGTCAGCTGACATACAAACAGACATAAGAAAAACCACATGCAGCAGCAGCAAATGCCCAACACTTAGATGACTCTAATTAATGGGCCCACATGTTTTCTGCCTTACAGCAGTATTTACTTTCCAGTTGTCCAACAAATCAAACAGTACAGGAAAAAATGTTAGCTGCAACACCAAGCATTTGGCCAATTCAAATAAGGAGCTCACCATTCACTGCAAGGCTCAGGGAGGCTGCACTCACACAAGAGAAGTAGTCTTTAGAGTGAATTATTTGATATATTAATAACTCACCACAGCATAACACTAGCTTGTTTTGGATAAAAGTCATTTGTTGACAGAATGCAGTCTGATGAAAAATATTGGTGTTAAACTGCTCTTGCTACTGCTAAGCCCATTTCTAAACACTCAGACACTGAAACAGCAGAGATTAAACAGGCCATGAAATAACAAAGCATGGAGCTATGCCATTCAGAAAGCCTTTGTGAATAATTTATCCATACTTGACTCCAGCATTAATTTCATCATTTACTTCTCATGAACAGAGCTCCACCTAAATTACCAACAGCCACGAAATAACAATGGCCAAGGGTTTTTCAAGCAAAATGAGAGAAATTGCTTAATCCTGAACTCTCATTCTGTGGCACTGAGAAGCACAGCAAGTCTTGCTTTAACTTCACCACTTCTCAGGGCTGGAAGGCCTGCCCAAGAGACTCTGTCTCATTCTGTATTTTGATCTGGACCCCCAACTCCAACAAAGCCACAAAACAATAACAAAACCCTCAAAAGGTCACAAGGTATCCCCATGAAAGTTTTAACTATTAAGATATGAGGCAAAAAAAGCCCAACATTATTACTCACTAATAAAATCTGGTTAAAATACTGCCCTGTGAATATTGATCACGGCTATTTGAAACCCAGCCAGGTACTGCTCAATGAGCAGAGTGACCAGAGTGGGTTTGGAGAGAGGGGCCAATGTCCACGTGGGTGAAGAGACCACTGAAGAGCAGCTCACCTCAGCCATGTTGATGCAGCCCACAGCCAGGGTCTTGTAGCCCAAAATGGTTCGGTTCTTGTACCGCTTGCGCCGCTGCAGCATGATCTGAAGCTTGTTGCCTTCTCTCTTCAAGAAGTGAGGGTACTGAGGTGGGAAACAGTGCAAGAGTTCATTTTGTGTCTTGGCAATAGCTCCCAAGCTTCATGGGCAAGCTCCATCCCTAAGGAAGAACCCCAGGGCTCTCCTGAGTGCCTGCAGCTCGCTCGCACGCGGCGAGCGATTTTCAGCTCTGCCCAAACAGCTCAGACACAGCCCAGCCCCAAAAACACAACCCAGGCACACAGAGCAGCTGCTCCATGTGGGAAGGGCTGGTCCCAGGGGCATGAGCAGCCCCCAGGAGACGTTTTCCCCAACAGCTGAACAGAGGATGCCCAAACTGGAGCCCATGGGCTGCACAAACAGCTGCCAGTGGCAGGGACAGCCACAGACCCCCACACTCTTGGCAGGAGTTTTCTCCTTCCCTCCAGCACAAGGACACTTCTCAATTGGTTGTATTTTAAGTAATTAAGAAAAAAAACAAAAAAACAAAAAACAAAAAACAACCCTGTCCTACTGCCAGGTTATGTTGCAAAGACAAAAATCCTCCCAGTACATGTTCCATACAAGACAATAGATTTGTTTATACACCTCCTCCAGGAAGCCCCCAGGAAGAGAAAGCTGTGAATCCAAGCAGAGACTATTAGGGAATAAATAGGGCTAACCATAACCATGAGGGAGAAGCTGTGCAAAGGAAGAAAAGATAGAGCAGCAATCTGACCAGTTCTCATCCCAAGAAGAGAGGAGACTGGGACACCTGCTCCAAATATGCAACATAAATAGTGCTAAATAACCAGCAGACAGAAGAACCTAGTTGCTGGGATCTCAAAGAGGGCATTCCCAAGTGAAGGATGCTTCTCTTGCAGGGAAGAACTAAATTCCTCTTTTTTTTCCTTGGGACATTATGAAAATTAATTCCCCACCCATCGAAACACTTGATAAAAATCAAATAGCAAACAACACCAGAAACCCCTGAGATATTAATTTGCAGTCCAGAGCAACCCTGACTACTCTGCAGGGAGCTGGGAGCAGTGGCCACCCAAACAAGAAGAATACTAATTAGCTGATTACCCTGCAAGGGCAAGATCTACTGCTCATGGCCTGAGGCAGTGGCATTGCACAAGAGAGGAACAACAGTCCTAAAAAAGTCCTTTTAGTCCTAACTAATAGACAGTCTCAAAGCACACAGAGCCTGTGACTCTACAGATGTGCAACATTCCTAAAGAAGGAGGGAAGAAAGTTACTGGAGAGAAGGGGCAGGAGGGGCTCAAAGAGCCAGAGGCACCTCTCACATCCAAATTTACCATTTCCTTGCTTCTGGAGTCCTTCTACATGCTGGAAGGGCAGCAGGGAAAGAGACTCCTTGCTCTCAGTTCAAAGCATTTGAACCACACCAAGGCTGCTTAAGTACAAACCTAGAACTGAAGTCCCAAGTCACCCTTGGTACTAGGCCAGCTCAATTTGAATGTGTCCAGTTTTCTGGGATTAAACTGAACAGCTCAAGTGCATACATGTACAAGTTTCTGCTTTTCTCAGGTGCACTGCCTGGCCACCTCTGATGAGCCAGAGATGAGGTAAAAGAAAAGAAGAGAGAGACTCAGCTCCTCCACTAAAGCAAGGCCCTCCAGAAGAAAAGCTGAGCTATTTGTGTAGTACAGTCCAGCTTTTTTAACACCAGCCATTACTTACCAACTCTACAGAACTGCTTCAACACAAACTTTTCAGAGATTGTCAGTCCATGACAGAGATTGGAGAGGAAAATAGTTTGGCTCAAAACAGTTTTTGAAAGCTTTTAGAGGGAGCACCAAACACCTCAAGGCACTCTAAGGGGTGAGAAAACACCCACCCCAGAACAGTGAGAGTCAGGGCAAGACTTTTTCTGAAGCCTCAATGATGTAATCTCTCCCATCTGGAATGGCTTATTAGATTAAAGACAGGAATTAAGTGCAGAGCTCTTAATTAATGCCAGAGAGCTGTGATGTTGTGCTTGGAATAGCTGGGGAATTTCCCTGGGCTCTGTGAACCCCACACAAGTGTGGGTCAGGAGAAGCAGACATTCCAGCAGGAGGGGTCATGGCAGCCCACCTGCCACAAGGGCTGCTGCTGGTCCAGCTCTAGCCCTAGCTAGGAGGGGAAGAGGACTGGGGAGACTCCAGGCTCACTCAGCTGTGTCACAGAGCAGGAAAGACAAGAATGTCCCCAGGAGGAGGAACTGAGCAGGCAGTGACTGAAGGGACAAGGGGCTGCAATTCCAGGCAGGTAGCATGGTGCTGAGAGCTGACAGTGAAACATGGAGATTCTGACTGCTGCAAGACAACAAAACCTTGCTCTTTGACACTCACATGCTTCTACTTTGTGGCCCATCACCACTCTCAAATATATCCCAGGCACTAAATTCAGATTGTGGCTGAATTAAGCTGCAGTTGTTAGCTAGAAGTAGCTTTCAGCCATTGTCCAATTAAGCAGCAGTAAAAGTTGCCATAAAAACCCAGCTGTGCTGTTTCAAGAATGCTTCCCAGGCCTTACTGCATCCAAGACCACCAACTCTCCCTGCAGTCAGAGACCAGCAGCACATCTCTCCTTTCAGCCCTGCTGCAGGCTCAGTGTCACAGCCACTCCTCTCCCCTGTCCTGGCTCAACTCCCAGCCCCTGAGTTAAAGGCAGTGCTCTGCATCCTGCTGCAGCATTGCCCCAGAGAAAAACCCAAACCACCACAATCCAAATTAACTCCAAAAACATCTGCAGACTTGCTCCTTGCTGACACAGGACTGGCAGAGGGGAGACCTGGCTTGTCTTACAGCTTTGCTCCCAACCATGGGAAAGCTGCAGCCACGGGATCCAGGTGCAGATACTCCTGGCATGCAGCTTGGTTACTCCTGCTCACAAAAGAGAGGCTGCAATGCTGCAGTGAACCCAGCCATCTGCTTGGGCAGCTGCAGGGTTATCACCTGTCTGCAATGAAACCTTACCTGCTTCAGCTCTGAGTAACAACCAGCCTCTCATCATCATCACCACCTGAGCCTTTCTCCTCACCAGATCCAAGTCCTGAAGTCAAGATCTAACCAACAGTCACAAAACACAGATAATCCAGGTATGAATGCTCCTGCCTGGCTCTGCTGTGTGTGTGCAGCATCCTCTCTCTCACTTTCAGCAAGCCAGCCCTTATTTACCTCGTTCCCTGCTCAGGAGGTAGCACCAGGGCAGCTCCTCTTTTTTGAGGAAAAGAGCAACCAAACAGTGCAGTTGCTCCAATTCCCAGCTATTCCTGTGACTCCAGAGCCTGGAGTAACTAGAAGCACAGTGCTCCTGCCTCCCCAAAAGGTGCCTCCCTCAGCAACTCCAGATCAGAGGCTCACCTGACTCCTTCCTGCTACTGCCTTCTGTCAGCCTGACACTCCACACCACCCCCACGACTGCCATCCTCCACTGCCTGCTCATAAAAAGAAGACAGCAAAAGGAAAAAAAAAGAGCCAGCTCGCTCTGCTCCAGCTCTTGCCACAGCTAGGACCTGAAGAGGACAGGCTGCAAAGGAAGGAACACTGTGAACCAGCACCCTGCCCCAGACCCTGAGTGCTGAGAGGCAGCTCAAGCTGTGCTGCTGCTCACCAGGATCTTTGGGTTAGCTGCACCACCTAATTAGTGGCTTGTCTTCATTTTCTTCTGCCTTCACTCAGAGTCAGGATTAAAAACACGAAGGAGGCCAATTTTCTCCTTTGGGCTTGGTGGTTTATTAAATCTTATCTAAGGTACAGAGAGTTCTGCAACACTTCTGGCTAAAAGTGAGCAAAATGGAGGTGAATTTAGCTAGTTGCAAGTTCTTTTAAAGCTGAACAGTCCAATAGAGAATTACCACCTATATTATTTATATTTTTGACCCAATAACCAAACCCCTGTGACCCACAGTGCAGCACTAACTATCCAACCAAAAATTACTACCTGAAACTAAGAAGGAAGAAGACAGAAAGAGGCAACACCATCTTGTCCCATACTATTATTATACTCTAAAACCCCAAATTCCAAACCATGTGAAATCACACACTTCTATCCTAACTACACACCAGTGATTTTAACTCCATCACAGAAATTTGGAATCCTTCTCCTGGGGGTCAGAAAGTTCACAACTCCCAGGCTTTTGGGTTCCAACAGATCCTCACCCCAGAGGCACCAGGCAAGGAGCCACGAGGGAGCTGTGCAGAGGCAGCCCATCCATGCCTCCCCCCTCTGTCTGTCTGTCTGTCCATCCATCCCTACCTGCAGTGAGAAGGTCAGTGCCAGCTCCGTCTCCACGTGTCCACTCGGGGGCAACACGATCTCGTGGGAGCGCAGGATGCGCTTGGAGCCCTGCAGGAAACAAAGTCCAGCAGCAGGTGAATTCCCCACCTCTCACATCCCATCCCAGCCAGGCTCACTGCACACCAGGAAACGTTGTCAGGGACTACCAGGGAGAAGTGAATGGATGGCTCTGACCTTGCACTTCTGTGAAATATTAATGAGATGAAAGGGAGATATTTGACTAATAAAGATTTGGGCCTATTTACCGTCCCTAACGGCAACAATGCAGCTTTTGTTCTGCCAAACCCCAGCCTTGAAAGGCTGAGTCAATCCCCAAGTCCTGGAGTTGAAGTCTCCTATTTTCACTTCAGCCAATAGGTACAAGGCTCTTCCTCTCCTGGGTCTGGAAGATGCAGCATCATGCTTAGATCTCCACGACAGACTGGGCTTTTCTTTTTATGCACACACCCCTCCCTGGGGAAAATGAGGACTTGAACCTGTCTAAACAATTGCCAATAGCTGGGGTTATTAAAGAAAAAATTCACTAAGCATCTCAGTGGAGTCTGGAGATTTAATGTATCTCAGGGCAACTCCAAATCAACCCTGTGTGTGGGCTGCCTTATGTTAACAGAGTTACCAGGCTATTTACTGTGTGAGCATTTCATTCCAGGGAATGTTTGAGGGAAAACTAGCAGGGAAACATGACAGACTGCTGCCTAGCAAGCCCTTCTGCGTTGTTCAAACACAGAGGCAAGTTTCAGAGGGCTCTGGCTCCACGTTCTGCTGAGGCTGCAGATCTGGCTTTGTCCAGACGGGCTCATCTCCCAGAAGCACAGAACTGGAGCTCTCAAAAAAGCAGCATCTGGGAAATCAGAGATAGACTGGGAGGGGGTGAACACCTCCAAGGGGAAATGCAGTCTGCCCCTATCAGCCTCAAAGAGCATCACGAGATGAGAGGCAGCAGAGCCTGGCTTACATCCCCTCCTCCCCAAAGACAGCCTGAGCTCCAGCAGATCTGACACCAGACTACAGAGCAGAGCCAGGCACCCAAGGGCTGCCCCCAGGACAAGCAGCACACGTGCAAGTGAAGCACAGCCAGCCTGGCCCTGGCAGCAGCAGCAGCAGCTGCTCCATTTGTGCAAAGCTCCTAATAGCAGCAATCTTGCTTTGCTGGTTACGCAACCAAAACCTAATGAAAGACCAAATATAGTTGCTTTTAAAAGGCAGCAGAAGATAAACAGAGCAACGGCTGGGGAAAATGCAGCTGACAGCTCTTTGAACATCTCTGCTCTGCAGGCTGCAAGGAGAGGTGGGAAATGCAGGTGAGATGCTCTCATTAGGTCTGAATGCAGTCATTCCCTCTGGAAGGGCTCTGATGTCTGACAACTCGTGTGCAATTCCCCACACAAAGCAGACATTTGACAGAGATCGTGTATTTGATGGTCCAGTACCACCAGCCTCCAACAACAGGCACGTCAGAAACCTAAATGCTGGCCAATAAAGCATCCCTAAAAAGCCTGTCAGCATCAGCATCATAACCTGCAAGCTCTAAAGGGATTTTTAATAGTGTGGAGAGGACTGCTCAGGTTCCAGTGTCTGAACACTGCAGCAACACACATACACAAAATGGGATGTGAAACCCTCAAGTGTTAAAATTTCCTATGGATTTGTGGACCTGGGGCAAGCTTTCACCTATAAAAAGTGTCAGCAGCAGGAATCTGCACAGGAAAAGAAGGTTTTGCCCTAATAAAAGCTGCTGAATTCTTCAACCCAAGTCTGGCACTCTCTGGGCACAGATCATATGCTGACAAGCCTCAGGTGCTTATAGTGATGCATTCATCATCCAGGAGGACAAACATATGGAAAGCTTTCAGCCTTGATAAGCAGTATCTGACAGCCTGGAAACCCACAGCAGTGCTTCTTGGTTCCCACAAATCCAGGTGTGTGAAGCAGTTTCTTGCCTTTCTGCTCTCTGCTGTGGGTGCACAAACCCCCTCCAACTTCTTAAAGGGACACATTTTTACCCCAGCTGGACGACTCAGAGGTGAGGGGCACCAACTAAATCCTCAGCTACGAGTTCTTCCTTCCTGATTTCACCTTCCAAACTAGACTTGATGTGCTTTGACACAACCAGCTCTCTGCAGGGGTTTTCCTGGCTCTTCACTGGAAAAGCAGCAGCTCTTCAGCACAGTGTCTTAGGTTGCAATACAGCATGTAACCAGCGTGTGTATTCTACCACCATCTGTTAAAACCAGCTGGGGCAGTGCTATTTATCTTTTCCACAGCCCATCCTCCCTCCAGGAGATATCTCCTGTTAATGGGCCCATTCAGTCCCACTGCATGGCTGATAAAATTCCATCATCCCACTGGGAGATGCTCCAGCCAGGGGGAGCAGCCAAGCCTTTCCTACCCAGATAAAAACTGACATTTTGGACACCAAGGCACCTTCTTCCCACTGCATTCCAGAGGAAAGCCAGACCTTTCCACATCATCCCTGCACCTTCAGAGGAAAACTGCACCTTCTACAGGAGCACTGCTCCAGCTGAACCACATCTGCCACTGCAGGAGGATGCAGCCACCATTGAATGGCACTGCTGCCAACACCCTGACTGACTGACGGGTGTCAGCTTGGATTCTGACTCTGGCAGTGTTTGGGGATTGTTCTTTGTAATACTGTATTTTTATTTTAATTCTCCTAGTAAAGAACTGTTACTTCTAATTCCCATATCTTTGCCTGAGAGCCCCTCAATTTCAAAATTATAATAATAACTTGGAGGGAGGGGGTTTACATTCTCCATTTCAAAGAGAAGCTTATGCCTTTATTGGCAGACACCTGTCCTTCAAACCAGGACACACAGTCAATGTTCTGCTCATAGGTCTGCTAGGCTTTTCCTGGTTGAGCACTTCAGTGTTTGCAGTGATGGCAGCACGTGAGCAAGCACAGAGGAGCTGAGCCCCTTTCCTTCCCAGCCCTCCTCCAGGCAGAGTGACCTACATGGAGGCACCTAATTAAATGGCACAAACATCTGCTGTGAAGTGGGTTATTTACCTAGGATGACAACTGTATTTTAGGAAAAGCAATTAGTCTGTACAGGAACCCTACAAATCTTGGCCACAGACTCGACAGCAGAGCTGCCCACCAGCAGAGGAAGGCCCAGATTCCCCAAACCAAGACCCAGTTACCAAGATATTCAGTCCCAGACTGCTTAACAGAGAGCCAGGCTTGGATGTTGTGCTAGCTCAAGAGAAAAGGTGACATGTGATCAGTGAAGAGCATTTTTACATGCAGAGAAGCTCATGCTGAGCCATCAGAGAACAATATTCTTCGTTTACAACAGTGAAATGAGGTAGGAACATGGAAGAAGGGTCAGAAAAGAGTCTACACAGATCCAGAACACCCTGATGGGCTTGGGAAGGAGTCTCTGGATGCAATGGACCCTCACATGGAGGTAAAGCTCAGTTTGGGCACCTGCCCAGTATTTAGAGTCAAACAAAACAATTCTTAGAACTGAGCAGCAATTACCTGCATTTTGACAGCAATGACCCCAGAAATAAGCTCCTTATCCAATTCCTTTAAGACTACCAGTTTCTTTAATGTCAAGCTGCACAACCTGCAAACAGGAACAGAAGAGAAAGAGTTACAATCACGCCTGGAAAAGGAAAAGCTCTGATCAGCTTCTATACACAGCAGTATCCCAGTTTGAGGGGGAACAGGCTCCAGACACAAGCCACACGCTGACACAAAGACAGCAGAAATATAGGAGGCTTCCCTGGCTTCTCAAGACTGAATTTCTCCAACCTTTCATAAACACAAGGAGGTGGACAGGAGGTACATCTGTCTCTGACACAGGACACAGACAGCACTGGCCTCCACTGACCACACCCTGGGAATCCTTGCTTCGAGTCAGACCACAAGCTGCAGGGTCAGAGGAATTAAATTCCAGCAATATGAAAGCACAGGGTCAATCTAATTTTAAACTTGTCTGCTTCCCTAGATTGTTGGCTTTTTCAGTTTCAGCCTCCTGGCTCCCAAAGATCTCGCTCCCACCTCCTCTTGCCAACCCACACATTCTTCTCCTCACCCCCAAACAAAAGTGCTAGCAAGGCTCAGGCTCTCTGATGGAAAGGGCTGGGAGGGGGGAAACAAAGGGAAAGAGAAAGGAGAGGACTCAAGTGGTGCCCTCTGGCCCTGGTGTTCACATGCCACACATATGCAAGTAAATCACATTCTTCACCCAGGCAATGCTACACTGTTCTGGTTAAAGCTGTCAGGGAGATGAAATTCGGCCCCTGCAGCTGAGCTCAGGCTCTGGGTAAGGGGACCATGGCATTGGCACTGTCACAGTTTCACAGGTAACTGGGGGATTCAGAAGGCACACCCACGAGCAAACTTCAGGCAGAGAGAAACCTGAAGCTGAGACAGCTCAGTTTGAGGAGAGCAGAGGCCAGAGAAAGCTGCTGGGCGGGCTGCAGTGACTAGACATCATCTGTCACACTGGCCAGGAGCCAGCAGAGCCTTTGTGTCAGGTCCTTACTCCATGGCATGGGCATCTCTGGCCTTTGGCATGGAATGCCAGCAGACAGCAGCACTGCTCTTCCCAAACCCACTGCTGAGCTCTTCTCCCAGATCAAGTGTAACACCAGGGCTGTTCATGGAGGGGTGAACTCCAGCAGTAGGTGGGGATGAAAGAGGAGCTGATGGATTTTGGCACAAGTGCCACGGACTGAAGCCTGCAGCTGAACTACAGCACTTGCCACTGGTGCCAGGTGCTGTCGATGCAGCACTGCAAGGGTGAATTGCAGCTCCACCACCTTTTCCACTGCTTTGCTGCAGTGCCTGAGGGCAGACAGCATCAGCCTGGGTGCAAAACAGCAGGAGAGATGCAGCTGAAGGAGTGGGGGCAGATGTTGAAGTACTGCTGGTCTCATCCTGAAACACTCATGGCTCTCCTGAGCTCTGGTCAGCAACAGAGAAGAGCCAGTCCTATGCTCTGCACCCCAGCACCTCTCCAAACAGGTCCTTGCCAGCCTCTTCTCCACCCCAGCCCATGCCATCTGCTCTCCCTCCTCATTTGCAAGGCTCTTGCTCCTGCTAAAACCTCCAAAAACCAAGAGAAAGAGAGAACCACAAATTCTCTCCTGTGCATTCTGAGACGGCACAAGCTGAGATGCTGCAGAAATCACAGAGAAGGTGGATAAACCATGGCTGCCTGTGTTGTTCTGTCCCCTGCCAGCAGCTGTGTGGACACAGCACAAGCTGAGATGCTGCAGAAATTACAGAAGAGGTGGAACAACCATGGCTGCCTGGTCTCTGTCCCCTTCTGTCCCCTGCCAGCAGCTGTGTGCCCTGGCAGGCAGGCAAAGCTGCATCCCCCAGCCTGCAGCACGGGACAGGGTGCTGCCTTGTGCTCTGCACCCCAAATTAAACAGCAGGCACAGACAGACAGACAGACATGGTGGGGCTGTGAAGCAGCAGGGAGAGGGGCTGGAGGAAAGCTGTGAAGCCCTTTGCAACGCTGTAGCTGCAGGATAATTGTGCTCAGCTTGCCAAAAGCCACAGAGCGCTGGCCAGAGTCAGGTGCTGGGAGCAGAGGTAGGACAACACACTGGCATTGTCTCAGCTGGCAGGCAAGGAACAAAGGCCTTTTTCTCTCCAGCCCCAAGCTCGAGGATGGAAAAGGTACGGGAAGGAACAATGGTGTTCTCAGCACACAGAGAGGAGCACAAGGAGGGCGTTCTGTTCTCCGCCGGGCATTCCTTCAATCCATCATTTATGAGCTTTGATCAAACCCTGTGGAGCACTTGCTGCTTGGGGGGGAAAATAAAATAAAATTAAAAGCCTCCTTTAGAGTGATCAGAAAAACAAAAGCAGTTTAAAAAGACACGGGACACATCTGCTTTCTTTATCCCCCATTGCTGGGCTGCTTGGTACTAAAAGGCACTTCACACAAAAAAACAATGGAATGTTTATCCTCTCCATCGGCGGGGGGCAGGGTGTGTGGGGGATGGATGAAAATCACTTTAAATCCCATCGGATCACTCTTACCCTCAACAGCTATCGCAGCCTAAGCTGGCAGCTTACAAATCAAAGCAATATTCAGAACATGTGGCAGAAAGAGGCCATACCTCACCCAAATCATGATGAAAAGGCACATCCCAAGTGTGTCCCTGCCACCAGCATGAGGATCCCTGAACTACTCAGGCACAGGTACAGCCAGGACTTGCTGTAGGACTGCAAGGATTTTATGGCACAGTGTGCACTTATCTTTTTTTTTATGTGCACTTATCTTTTGCCAGGGTTTTACTGTACTTCCATCAAGTCTCGGGGGTCAAAGCAGGGATCAGGCTCACGAGCCACTTCTATCAACACACCTGTTAGCTTAAACACTGGTAAATAAAACAGACATGGGTGGAACTGGAAAGACGTGGAAAAAGAACAAGGCTGCATTTGGAAGTGTCTAAAACATACAGATACGATCTCTGTCAACACAGAAAAAATAACCCAGCACACACAAGGGGAACCCAGGAAGCCTCAGGTGTGGAGCTGAAAGAGCCTGAAGTATTTTGAAAGCCTGGGGCTGCAGTTCAGGAGGTGCAGAGAAATCCTGTCTTTGCATGTTCCAGCAGTGACCTACACAAGGGGAGTTCAGGCAGCAAAAGCACTAAGTTAGTAAAGCAGACTTAAATAAGGACAGTGGAAATCTGAGAGCCAGTATTTCCAGCCTTTATTGAAGGTTCAGAGTTGATGTCTCTGCCAGGAGCTCAGCTGGATCCCAAACAGCAGCAGGAGCCTCTGTCCCCTCTGGTCACTCACATGCCCCCATGGCCAGCAGGTACCTGGTCCTGGTTTCAGATTAACAAATTATGAGACAGCTTAATGCTGCAATAAAACTCCATTTTTTACATCACTGCTGCAAGAACAGAGTTCTAAAGAGAAACCTCGACCTGACCCAATGGTTTCAACTTGCCTTCCTAAAGCAAGTTGTGCTGAATAGCTTCATCACAAGCCCTTTGGTTTCAGGAGGCAACTCTGCAAAGAACATAACATTTTGGGAACTGAGATGCAGCAAACGTGTCCAGAACGACCAAATAAAGTGTTGCATTCTCCACTCACTGGATGTTTTGCTTTTGCATCCCTTCTGAGTAGGATGATCAGGAAAATAAACCCCCTCCAAGAAAAAGTCTGCCCTGCTGAATTAAATGTCTGTTTCTCCACAGGGAGCACAGTAATTGCACCGAGACCTCGCTCACGCAGAGACAGTCGAATCAACAGGAAGGAAAAATTAAAAATTAAAGACCTGCATTTTAATTAAACCCCACCGAAGTAGAGAATAATAGCAGGATGCATCCACAGTTACAGGGGACTTCAAGTGCAAGATGGGAGCTGGGGCAGGAAGGCTGTAGGACACAGATACCCTTTGTCTAGGCTCAGAGATGTGAAGAACTGTTCCTAGAGAAAGTGTTTCACTTTCCTCTGAGGTCTGAAAACCCCAATTAGCTGATGGCCATAAGGAAGGAATTGGTTTCCCTTTGGCCACTGGACAGTTTCACCTCATCCAAGTCATCTCAGCATTTCAGGACAGCAAGCAGCCTCCTGAGCTGACACTTTACACCCACATCAGTCCCAAAATAAACCACGAGCCACTCGAGGGAGACCTGGAGGGAGACACCCACCTACACAGCCTTGCCCAGATAAACAGAGCCATTCTGCACATGTGTCTGTGCAGGAGGGGCTGGAGCCAGGAGCCCTGCACAGCATTTTGGGGAGACAGCAGCTCCAGGAAGGTATAAATGTCTGCAGCACACCGAGCTGAAGAAAAGAACAGCACGTGGACAAACTTGCTGCTGCACTTACATGCCAAAGGCAGGCTCTGTACTGGCCCTGGGGAGAAAGCAGGGCAGAAGTACCATCCTCTGATGTCACTGACACGTCAGACTCGGGCTCTGGTCAAGGGCAGCAGTAGCAGCCTCAGAAAGATGCTTCCTCACTTTTCAAAGCTTAATGAGACACCTCCCCAAACGTGATCTAATCTAGGTCACATTATCAGGGAAACTCACAGGCAAGGTGAAATTAAAAGGAGAGGCAGAGGTCAGGCACCCCAGTTTTTGTCATGACAGAATAATAACCTGAGTAACCTGCAAAGAAACCATCATTCACCTTTCCCACTAAGCTGACCTTTAATCAGCTGCTCTGGCTATAAATCCATTTGAGTAAGGTTTAAGCAGCCAGGAAACAATTGCAGAGCCAGTATTTTCATTGTTCTTGTTCTCAAGGATCTTGAAATCCTTTTCCCAGCATTCATACAGAGAATTAAGCTCTTAAGATTCTGGAGACTAAGAGCTATAGAAATATAATAGAAATGCTGGAGCAAGCAGGTCTTGTTCAGCCAGGTAGGAAGATGGCAGCTTATTTTACACAACAGGTTCTACCCAGGACCTCACAAGGACACACATGCCCAGCCAGACACTGTCCCTGAAATACTGTCCTGCTCACTTGAAAGAAATTACAGATAAGCCTACTCCAAACTGAGCAAGCAAAAGGGGGTGGGCATGTTAAAACTTTGCAGATCTGCATTATTTTTACAATATCCTAGAACTCCACAAATGGAAACATGTGCTACTTGAAGTTAATAGGACCAAGTAGTAAAGCACAGCTGAGCCCAAGATACTCTAATCCAGCGTATCAACTGGAAAATGCTGAGAGATGTCTTCCTTCAGTAGGTCAAGACACTGCTGGCTGGCTCACCAAGGGCACAAAGGGATTAGGGTCCCTGCAAGCCAAATAACCCACAAAGAAGAGTTCACATATTCCATTGGCATATCTCATCTCTTAGTGCTTCAGTGTGGGAAATAGAAAAAGGTGTAAAACTGGGAAGGAAAGGGCACTGCTGGGACACAGCAATGCTGGTGCTAAAGCCAAACCTCCACAGCTCCACACACTCTTCAGGGAGCCAAGCAGAATTTCTTGTGGCAGTTTTGTCACACACAGCTGCTCTACCTGGCCAAGAAGTGACATGTCCCAAGTCCCTCCTGCGGGAAATGAGCCTGTCTCACACCAACTGCTCACCTCCAGCTACAGAGAAACAGCAGCTCTCTCTCCCTTCAGGAAATCACCTCAGCAAGAGCAGGGCTAGCTCTTCACACATAGCAGGGGTGGCTCTTCACACATCTGTTGGCCTCAGTGGGATCTCAGCTCCTGCACACATTGCTGTACATTGGTTTCTTACTCGTCAATTTGATGATTTGAAATCCCTTTATAGGGTGGCTTAAAAGAGAAAAAAACCCAACCACTGCCAAAGCAGGGATTAAGTCTGTTTCTCAGACAGGCTATGGAGTATAAAGGAGTCAGGCAAACTCACCTAGGTGTTCACACCATGCTGCCTGCAAAGCCAGGCACAGGCACAAATGCAGTTAAATACATCCCTCCTGGTTTGCTTCTTCCAAACCCAGCATCCTCCAGAACAACAGCACAGCATCCTGACACCACAGTGAGCATCAGTGAAAGCACCTGTGGTACTGGTGAATTAGGTTTGATCAATGTTTTCCAAGTTTTGAGGCAGTAGGAAGACGATTTATTAGCTCTAAAGAATAAAGTCAGCACGTAACAGACTCATGGTTAAGGCTCCAGTGACAGACATCAGGACTATATTTCCTATATTACAGATGGCACAAACATATCTGATACCTGCTGTATTAATTCAGTAGTAGCTGGAGCAGCCAGGAAGGAAGGAGATGAAGGCCAAGTCACATAGGCTAATAAAGCCTTGCAGTAAGCAAACTACCTACTTAGTTAAGTAACACTCAGTAAAAACACCTACTACTAATATAGCAATTACCAACATCAACCTTTGACAAAAATTAAAAACCACAACCCAAATTAAAAATAATAAAAAAATAAATTAAAACCACAGCCAAAAACCACACATACTCTAAAAGAACAAACTCAAAAAGTTACCATATAAAACAATTCTTAGAATATAGAAAATGGTTCATAAAAAAGTTTGAAAATGCATGATGAGTCTATAAATATGCAACTGGCTAATTAATTAAAGTGTCTCCAAAACAACAACTGTACTCTTAACTAAATGCCAAACACCCAGCCATTACAACCTTTTACTTTACTGTTTGTCTCTTATTGTCTTTTATTAAAGCTTTTAAAACCTACCAAAAAAAACCAAACTCATTTTTCACACTACAGAACGTTGCCTGCCTGCAGCCCTTCCCAATCTGCCCCTGAGCCCTCCAGGACTAACATGAGCCACATGAAGTTGCCAGCAGCTAAGAAGGACCATCAGACGTGAAAAACGAGGTTCACTTTCTTGGTGGACTTTAAAAAGGTTAATAAAAGACAATAAGAGACAAACAATAAAGTAAAAGGTTATAATGGCTGGGTGATTGGCAGTCAGCCAAGAGCACACCTGCTGTTTTGGGGACACTCCTTAAATTTATCAGCTCGTTGCATATTCATAGACCTATCATACATTTTCAAACTTTTGTATAAACTATTTTCCATATTCTAGGAACTCTTTTACATGGCCACTCCTTGAGTCTGCCTTTTCAGAGCACACGTGTCTCTCAGCTGTGGTTTTGATTTAATTTTTTTAATCAGTCTTAATTTGGGCTGTGGTCTTCAATTTCTGCAGAGGGTCAGTGCTGGTAGCTGGTGTATCAGTAGCAGGGGTCTTCACTGGGTTTTATCCAACAAGCAGGCAGCTCACTTACTACAAAGACACTTCATCAGCCTGTGTCACCCCTAAAGAAAAACTACATCTTAAAAACCATTTCAACACCACACATACAGCATCCACCCTGATATTTGCCCCAGCACACTCTCCCCAAGGCCTGCAAATCCTTAGAGAAAAAAAGACTGCCTCAAATATTCTGGTTTTCCCCTTTGTCTGTACGTCAGCCACCAAGAGGAAAAAACTGATGCCAAGAGGAGCCTGGGCTCATGTCAGAAGAGGGCTCAGTTCTGCTTGGGTTATCTGTCACTGTGATCTCTTCAGCAGAAGGAAGTAGGACTAGGAAGCCTCCAGCTAGGAAAGCAGTCAAGGAAAAGCAGATGGCTCCTTGGCATGCCCAAGGCTGAACCTGCTCCCAGGGCATGAACAGTGTGCCATCCCTCTGCCTGATCTCTCTCCACTACCAAGGGCTCCCACAACATCTCCTGACACAGAGGCAAGCTGAACAGCCTGTCACCCCAGAGACCAGGCTGGCTCACACCACGGGTCACATCAAATTACTTTTCACTCAGCCATCCAAGAACAATTCCTAGCTCACTTGCAAGTCAGGCACATGGCCCTCCCACTCAAAGCCAAGATCCTGATGCCATGTAATTCTTGGTGCTTCTTTGGA
This sequence comes from Luscinia megarhynchos, assembly GCA_034336665.1. Lineage (NCBI taxonomy): Eukaryota > Metazoa > Chordata > Aves > Passeriformes > Muscicapidae > Luscinia > Luscinia megarhynchos. The sequence continues at coordinate 25,941,915 of CM067571.1, forward strand.
ATACAACCACATTACACTGCTTCAAATAACCAGACTGTCTGAAAACTGTTGTACGAGTTTTTTTAAAATTATTTTGGGGGTGGCTTTTATGGTTTTGAATTTGCTTTTTCCCTTGCTGACCCATCTGGACCTAAGGCAGCAAAGCCAGGGCAGGTGAACCATTCCTAACCACTTTCTGTAACCTTGATTTAAACCAGCTGCATCAAGCACCAGTGAAGAGGCTTTTGTTTGTAGAGTTTGACATGTGGCCCAACATACATCATCTGGGAGAACCACACAGGCATAATTTAGACCCCAAAAAGCTGTTTGCTTCTTGACTGAGAACTCGGTGTCCAGCAAAAGTGAAGGCAGAACAGCTAGCAGCAGTGAAAAACATTGTGAACTTTGATGGTACGTTTGGTATTAGCCAGCACAGCAATCAAATATGCAAAGCATGTTGCTGGAGGGCTTGCTTTCAGGCTAGAACACAGATCCCAATACCATTCCCATTGCAGCAAGCCTGCCATTCTGGCCTCCCTCCAGACAGCCATGAGCAGCCAGCCACCCCAACACCTCTCAGAGCCAGTGGTCTGCACTATCCCTTTCATTGTCCCATGTTTAGTGCTGGCTCCCTTCTCCCCTGAGGGAGATGAATGGTCTGACATCCAAAAAAGTATCAAAATTGGTTACCCAAATTTGAAACATAGCTGTTCTGCACAATTGCCATTTGTGTCTAAAATACATTGTGTCTAAAATTAAGCACCCTAAAATATGATTTCTCTCCAGCGTGCAAAAATACAGAACTAACAACTTGAACAACAGGAAAGGAAACCTGAAACTCTAAATGCCAATGTATTCAACAGCAGGTCAAGAAGGAAGGTTAGGAGAAACACCAGCCCCACAACAGCTGTACCAAAGCCCTGTGTGATGCTCACAGCACCTCAGCTGTGCACTCTGAGCCCCACAGCTCTGCCTCACCTGTGCACAGGTGCTTTCACCCTGGGACTGCAACACTGGCAACCCATTTGCTCTCTGGCCACAGCTCAAAGGATGTTCCCAAATCAAACACATTAAAACAGTTGTAAAAGAAAGGTGGCTCTTTCCCAGAAGCGTTTATTTGAACAGTGCTGGTTTTCACAAGGCAACAACAGCCAGCTGACAAAAGCAGCCTCCATCAGCACTAAATATAATTCACAAAGAACTCTAAATCCTGCCACTAAAGCTGGGGCATTCAGCATTAAACTTGCTGGAAACACTGATGAACAGCCCTCAAACTGGAACAAAACACTGAGGGTGCAGCAGCTGAAAGGTGCAGTCCCTTGCAGATTTATCTCCCCAGAAAGGAAGGGGCAAACTGAGAGGAGCTTTCCAACATTAACAGTGGTCAAAAAAAGGTTTGAAAATGCCAAAGCATCCAGCACTCCTTGCAAGGAAATGCCTCTGATGGAAGCTACGCTGTGCTCCAGCAGATATCCCTTGCATTTTTTCCATCAAATATTCTGGGCAGCACTTGCTCATTTGCACACTGTCTGCTCAGAAGAGCACAGATAAGCTGGGAAGGAAATCACCAGAGAGCAGAAAGAAGGGATCTAGCAAGATTCCAAAAGCCAAACAGCTGAGCACATAACCCCAGCTGATGCAAGAATGAGATGGCTGAAATGAAACTCCCAGTGCTGCTGCCAGGGATGGAACTCCAGCAGTACTTTAACTTCCAAAACCAGCTGAACTGCACTGAAAAGGCTCACAGAGAGAGTGCAGTGCCCAGCCTGCTGCCCAGCACAACATGAGCCCTCCAACTGCAGCCCTGCAAAGTGTAGAACCCACCAGAAGTGCAGGAATGAACAGAAACTCTTGGGATCTCTTGCAGGCTTTAAAGCTGACCTCACAGTGAAGCAGCAGCAGATTTTGCACTGGCAAGACTGGAAGAAACACCTTTCCCTTGCCCTGAGGAGATACCTGAGTGAGTATCAGCAGGACATGCACTTCCATGCAGCTGGTTTGCAAATAACCTGGATATTCAGAGCACTTCTGATCCCCTCTCAGAAAGAGTGGCTTCATTTAGGGAAAATCCCAGTCTCCAGGTGATCTCAAAACGTCTCTCAACCAAACCTGAAAAGTGCCTTCCCCCACAGCACGTCTCCTCACTTCTAAATATACCCTGTGTGCTCTAGTTTAAAGAATTGCTACTGAAAAAGAAAGCACTTGTTTGGAAATAACTCAGCACAAAGTTTTCTGTTTATCCTCTGCAGAAACCCCTCAGATTTCTCTGAGTTTCTTGTGAAAAGGGGAAAAAACTGGCAGCTCAGACTTTGTTTACACTCTTTTCTGAAAGCTAACATCACCTTTAAGTTTACCAGGGAAGAAAGCAACCACAATTTTTACTAAAGAAGTAGAGAAGAATCCCAGTGCCAAACACTTGGAGTGGCAGGCAGAATACAGTGGTTTGCTCAGAAGAGCATTTGCATTTCCTTAATACTCTAAACCTCTTCAGCAGCCGTGGGAAGTTGAGCTGGCAAGCAGAGATTCAATATTATTTAGAGATTACAGTTCTTCAGCATCATTGCTGGTGATATTTCATTCCTGAAAGCAATAAGGGAGCAGCAAAGCAAACCAAGTGCCTGAACTTGCTAGCTCAATTTGCCAAGAATATTTATTAAAACATCAGTGTGACCTGTGTAAGCCAGCAAAACAGTGAGCTTTGAAAGACACAGGGTGCTCCAAAATGCTCAGAACTTGTTCCAGACTCCTGTAGGACTTTTTTAAATGTTGAATAGCAGCAATAAAACAAAAAGTAATTTATAACCATCATAATCCATTCAGTTCCCTGAACTTTTCATCAGGCCTGTGAGTTCCCACTGAAACTGTATTTATCAAGATAAACTGTAGATGCTCTACAAAATAAGCAGAGCAGGGTAAATGAGGCATGAACATTCTGAGTTTGAACGAGAGGCTGCTCTTCTCCAGCAGGATACTAAGGTTCACTGCAGGGAGGGATTACCAAGAAGCCCGTGCAGGAAAAAGATTTGTGAACAGAATCCATTTGTGAACAGAATCACACCATCAGATCATTCATGGAGCCCAAACTCCACAGCCAGTCTCAGCCCCCTGAAAACATCCTTCTCTAATGCCTCTGCTGATGCAACCAGCTAATGCTAACATGACAGTGATGCTAAGAGCAAGGAATAGATATCAGCATCATTTTGTGCTCAGTGCTCCTGCTCGTGGATGAGGCATGGCACATCTGGAGCTAGCTACACTTACCCAGGCTGTCAAAGAGCATTTCCATCACAGAAACAGCTGAGGAGCACCTGTGGGGATGAGACAAGGCCAAGAACCACAACATCAGGATGGGATTTATCCTTGATTTTATGTTGTCCTCACTCAGAGGACCACACTCAACCTCTGATTTTCACCACATGACTATAGGTAATAAGCAAGTACATCAACCTTTGCATCAGGGTCTATGGCTAATCATATAAAAGAAATGTATTTATGTACATTATATGTTCCCAGCACAGTTCTGGTGAGCCCAGCCTCTCTAGAGCACCAGTGAAGATCTTCTACCACGTCCAGGGTGTTCATTTTGAGCCTTCATTTCCATCCCTGTGAAGCAGAGGTCTGCTCACAGCAAGCACCTGAAACTGGCTGAAGGGGAACACTGGAACTGAAGCAGTGGCACAACAGTTTCACTAAGACATTGTGTGTTATGTAAATAATTTGTTAAGTAATCAGACAGAAATGTTCATCTAATTACAGATTACCAAGCCATTCTCTGTTTTCACACCTGAATCTGCATGACAGATGCTCAGTGGGGTCCTCTCTTTGCAGATGTACCACCTGGAACACAGATCAGCTTCCACTCAGAACAGGTCCTCTTGGAGAGCTGACAGAGAGTGAATTCAGCAGGAGAAAAGCCCAAAGTTACTCATGCAATAGCTTGGAAAATGTGGTGATAATTCTGGAACCAAGATAGGCCCAGGAGACTTAGCAGGAGCAGCAGCAGCCTGCTGGCAGAGAACAGAGAAACAAAAGCTAGAGGAGCCCCAATTCACTGTTCAAGAGTCAGGAACTGTGGGAGACAAGATGAAATGCTGAATTTCCAGAGATCAGAGAATTGTTTACATTAATCTACACCAAATTCTGCCACTAAACTGATTCAAGCCTTCTGAGCTGTCCTAGATCTTGATGAATCATTTCACCTTGCTGATAAACAGACGTATCTCAGTGTGTCTGAGATTCAGGCAGCCCCACACCTAATCCTGGCAGCACTTGTGACTGTAACAGGACACTGCAGCTTCCACTCCCTGGGCTTTGTCACACCCCAGGAAAAGCAAGGAATGGCAAAAGCATGCCATGGATCCAAAGATGGAAAGAGAGCTGGAAAAATTCCCCACTCAGTGGCAAGGCAAAGCTGCAGCATGCAAGACTGGGCATGATGCTTCAAATGTGAAGAAAACTTTTTTCCTAACTTTTGTTTCTTATCATACTCCAGCTGTCATTTCCACCTGAGGAAAACTCAGCTACATCCCCTTTTCTCAGGGACACATCTAACAGATTTCCCCAGCACACATCTCCCCTGCTCCAGATACTTCCCATCTGCACTCAAAAGTAGCAAGTGGTCAACACATTCTCAGAGCTTGATAAAAATCAAGTGTTCTCAACAAAATCATTTTTGTTACTGCACTCTGATGGCTACTGAGGCTGCCAACCTGTTCAGAGAGATGCTTTAGGGATGAAGCATCGTTTTAAAAATGCATTTGCAGCTGTGCATATTTCACTTCAATCACTCAATTGTGAATTATACCTCAGCAAGCCCATGAAGAAAAGAGGTGGGCTGTCAGGGGGATGCGAAGGGGGAGAGAAAAGAAAGGAATTTCTACCAAACAAAAAGAGCTCCAAGAAACTGATACAACTTTGCTGGAAGCTATTCCCAGCCCACTCAACATTTTTTTCTGTACACAGACATACCAGAATCCCAACAAGGGGCATTTTTCCCAGCTGAAATACAAACCATCAGCAAATCTGACCACCACCAGAGAGAAATATAACAACATAGCGGATGGAAAGAAAGGAAATAATCTTAAACAATGAAAAAATATTAGACTGTGTAAAGCCAAGAGCCACCTTTGAGAGTGGTGGCAGCCTCACACCAGCACCTGCCCAGTCCCCAGCACGCTGCTTGGCAAAGCAGGAATCCTGTTTGCTCCCCTGACAAGAGCTGCTCGTGAAAAATGAAAGTACACAAGGTACAAAGCACCTTTCCAGGCCTCCCCAGAAAGCTTGTGAAGAACAGTACAACTCTACAGATATTCACCAGGTAGTTTTACTGTCCCTTCTGCTTTGCTTTTGGGACTGAAAGCCACAGCAGGGGTCAGGGGCAATGCTGGGAAAGGCCAGGGAAGAAGGAAATATCACAGAACATGTGGTTGGGACATTGGTGGGGTCAGGACCAGATTTCTGTACTCCAGCACCTGGGTGCAAACTGTTCTTTTAATCCAGAGATCCTCTGGATCCTGGGTGCTGTGCACAGGTGGAAACACCAGCAATGAGGATACTGGAGTCTGCAGGAGAGCAATGGTGCCAAGCAAACCCAAGGAGCAGAAAGCTGGCCTTGAATGCAGATGCAGCAGGAACACAAAGAGCCACTACGACATTTAGGTTGTGATCTGGAGCAAGGAAACAATTGAATGAACAAGAAAAGCTTATTACAAATGCTTTTTTAAAAGATGCCCAGCAGGACCTGCCATTTAGGTGTCAGACAAACAGGAGCATGCTGACTACAGGCTGAACTGAGAAAATTCATCTCTGAAATCCCTTCTCCCTGGAAAAAGCTCCATGTGTTTGCTTGAACTAAGCACTATTCAGGCTTCTTCTGGTCCTCAGGCATATCTCCCTGGGCCAAGGGTAAGGAGCCACCAAAGTTTTGTCTCAGTGAGCAGCTTTACACATGAGCTGCTGAACGCTGCATGTTGGGAGGGAAAAAATCCTCTGATCAGCTTTGGTATCTGCCAGTGGCTGTCTCAGATCCTCACTGGGACTGAACATGAACAGGCAAAGCTTATCCAAGCACCTGGAGACACTCAAAGGCTATTTGTGAAGCAAGGACAAAGCCCACACTTTGATGATCTTCAGCTCTATTGAGCAAAATAAAGCAGAACTGTGGCCAGAAGAAGACAGCGATCCCTCCAGCCTGAAGGAAATCCGAGCACCTTAAATTCTGGCATGCTCTCAGGCACAGCATAGGGGAGATGTAGAAGAGCAAATAAAAGGGAGTTCAGCCCCTAACAAGCCACTAGCAACATGAAATATATATGATCCAGTTCTTGCAGTTCTCAGCTTTCCTTGCAAATCCTTCATTTTGAGGCAGTGGGTGCAACTTGATCAGGAAAGCAGCATATCATCTTTCTGCCACCTAGAAAGCATGCAGATATATTTTCATTCAAGAGGTCGTTTTGGAAGGATCCTTTTGGTGCTGAAAACTGCCCATCTGACAGGAAGAGATCACAGAGGAAAGGCTGCAGGACAGCCCCAAGAAAAACTCAGAGCAGACCCTGCAGGCTGTAAACCAGCAGGAGGACAGGAATGGGAGGAGGGCAGGATTAGAAGTGCTATAGATTTATGATAAGTGATGCTCTAACAATAGCTTTCTTTTAAGAAGGAAGCTCTTCCTGCTGTAGTTAATCTGGTTAGCCTGCCCATACATTTATGCACTGGGGAAGGACTGTATACAGGACAGGCAAGTCAAACCACCCACTTTAAAGCTCAAAAAATACCCACCCAGTAACACGGGCCATGGCAGGGGGGGAAAGAAAGAGTTGTTCCCCTCAGCAGCTGTCAGGGGACCTGTTCCAGCCTTTACACGGGCTAGATGTCCCAGGAAGGTCTTTTCCAGCCATGCTTTCCATTTTCATAATTCCTCCCCACCCTGAAAGGTCATGCAGATGAAAACATCAATTTAACTAATGCCAGATGGGAGACAAGTTAAGCCATATGAATCTTTGCTGATTATATAATTACCTTCATTTCTTGAAGAAACATGGAAATGCTTACAGTCACTGGCAGATTATTTTGCACATAAACAAACATTTCTAGGCTGTTTGTACTTTAAAGAAATTAAGTCCACATGGTTTTCACCAAGGGCTCGATTACCACGTGGCATACGCATGAAAAAAAACAAGCCTGAATTTGAAACTGCACCAGGAGGTTGCAGACCCCATCTTCCCCAAGAGCCCAAAAATAATACTTTTTTTAATGGGCTCATCAAACTCACGGTTATAGATTTACTGGATAGAAACTTAAGATGATTTGCACTCGGGGATTATTTTCTGCAGACCTCAAGGTCATTTAATTTACCTCTAACGAGCCCCATCAGCAAGGAAAAGAGCACTGAAACGTTCAGGCTCATTTGCTCCTGAGCCAGAGCAGCATGGCAATGGGCAGTGTCAACAACAAACACACCTGAACCTCCACAGGTGACTCAGGCAAAATCTACAGGGAAATTTCATGTACAGGTAAGGAACCGCTACAGAGCAGCTCTGTGACTGTACAGCCACAGGCAATTCAAGATCCAGTGCATGGATGGGATTCCTGAATGGAGCTGGCTGGTGTTTCTAGGTGTCCCATTAGAAGCCGGGAGCACTTGTTTAAATTTGCATAAGAATCGCTGTGAAAGATTCAGTTCCATCCCCAGCAATCTCCAGTAGCTTTGGTTACACTGTCAAACACTCGAGTTAAAAAGTGTCTATTTGGCTATCTCACTGCAGAATCCAGCTCCCAAAGCCTTCTTCCCAAAAAGACGGAAAGACCAGCTCCACTCCAACCATCTCTTCACCCTGACCCACTCTGCAGCTCTGACAACAGAGCTGCAGAACACACACAAGCCTTTGGACCACCCAGGCTTTATGGCACAGAGCTAAAACCAGCCTCTAGACAAGGGGCTGGGCTTCTCCTCCCACAGTCATTCAAAGTCACTTCCTTGGCTCCAAGAGGACACTGAATTACAAATTTGGGGCAGTGCTAGGTTAAGTGAGTTACCTGCTCCATCCTCAGCTGCACAACCATTGTGCAAAGCACAGCAGAGAACTGATCCAGCTGAACACAAACCCACCTCCTCACCTCTGCCCGCCAGTATCCTCCTGATGATCCACTCCACCATGTGAACTCTCTAATGCTCACACTGGCACAAGGTGCTGGCAGGCAGCAGCCAAAGTGGCTAGTCTACAAAAAGCCACCAGCCACACCTGCTTCAGAGGTGAAATCACCTCTAATCTTTACCTGGATGGGTCAGGACATACAGCAGCTCTGAACACATCTGAGAGAACTCCCCAAGGAGTGGGAGCCTTGCTGTACCTGGCAGAAGAGGTAAATGCTTATGTCTGGCATCTCCAAACCTGCCCTGCACAGATGGACAGCAGGAAGGCAGCCCTGATGCTGGCTGCCCACAGCTGGGAGACAGGCAATTGTGGATTTGCTCTGCTGAGAACAGCAAGGGCCCTGTCTTTGGCACACACTGTGATCACACAGCTGAGGCAGCACTGAAATCGGGACACACACCTCAAGCTGAAGAGTGCACACACAAGATCTGAGAAGTTTACAGGACTGTACTGAGATTGGACCCCATACTACAAACACCCATTTTCAGCACAGCCCCTCCAGAGGCAATCGAATCGAGCTCTGGCACAGCCTCCAGCTGAAGTGTGCAATCCCTGAAGAAACTCAAGACTGAGTGACCTCAAACGATCCTGCTATATTTGTAAAATCCTATGTGAGATGTCCTCCAACAACCCTATGACTTTCATAGAAACTACACCACCAGACCAGCTCCCTAAAAGAGAAAGGAATCCGTGTCTCTAGCACAGAAAATAGGGTTGTTTTCTGAAGACCCAGGCCCACAGTCCCAAAGCCAAACCCAAAGAGAAAGCTGAGCCTCCAGCTGGTCCAACAGAACCTCATGAGCTGCTCACTGACACTTCAAGCTGGTACAAAGCTCCCCAGAATCACTGCTGGGATTTCAGGATGTACTGCAGAACTGCTAAGTGGGCAGCAAACTCTCTGCAGTAGAAAGAAGGCTACAAAATATGGCAGAGCACCAGCTGGAAAAAGTCATGTCCTAAATGGGAAGGAGGGCTGCAAATGGCCTCAGACATCCTCATGGTGAAAAATTAATAGGAGACCTCCCATAAGTTAATAGGAGACCACACTGCTGTGTGAAAGGGCACCTTGTCCACCTCACTGTGTGTTCCCACTTCTGATCCAAGACACCTGCTCACGGGTTTTTTTTTGTTTGTTTGTTTGCAGGTGGGCTGAGTGCTGCAAATTACTTCTCATTCCCAAAGCAGCAGAACCTCCGTGCAGGTCCCTCTGACAGAACTCCTGGGCAAGCAGCTGCAAGAGAGGGAGCTGCAGTGGCATGAAAATCCTTGTGTGGCAGGTCATGCCAAGCTGGGATGTCAGGGCTTTAAGGAGAGCACCCAGCAGAGCAGCGAAGGCGCAGGCACGAACGCCGCGCCCCAGCCCCGCAGCTGCTCCCTCTGCCTGACAAGGACAAGCCAGGGGAGCGTGCCTCCAGGCTGGTGACCCAGGGGACAGCACAGCTGGGGCTCTCAGCAGAGAATTCCTTGGTGCCACCCGGCGTGGAGGGAGCCAGGGCACGCACGGCGGCGCTCCGGGACGCGGCACCGTGTTACCCACGCTCCCAGGGCAGACTGGTCTCAGCAGAAAGGGGATACACAGTGGATGGACTATATATAGATAAGGCTTCCTAAGAATCTCCCCACGGGGGCTATTCTCTGCTCTATATCCAGATCTGGCCTAGTGCCTGCTGGGAAGCACCAGACAAGCACATGGGCGAGCTGTGGCTTATTTTGGCCATCAGTGAGAGCCCTGCACTAGAAACCCCTCAAACACAGGCCAGGACCACCTTGTGAGCTCCATGGTTTGCCCATGTCTCCATTTACAGCCTCCCACGTGTGTCTCCCTGCAGAGGTGAAGATCCCTTCAGAAATCTCTCTCCTGCAGAGGATATTTACTTAGCAGCAGCGACGAGCACCTCCAAGCCCCTGCACAGCAATGGCTTTGTAGAAAAATAAAAAGAGCAGGAAAAGATGTTGAACCATTGAGCTCAACAGAGCAAAGGGATCTGATGAAAGCAGGCAGTGTCTTTTTCAGAAGACTTTAAACAGCAAAATAAAGTGCTTTGTTGAGCAGTGAACACGTTTCACTTCACCCTGCAAACACAGGCATACCCTTCATACCCTGCTCCTTCACAGCCTCCCACCTCCAAACCTCCACTTCTCCCCAGCAACACACACTAAAAATGAAAAAAAAAAGTAATCCTGGATCACCAGGTTTGTTCCTTTTTTCCCTTTTTAGAAAAAAAACCAACGACCTCACGGAGGTCCAGAAGGACATGCAAGCTATGTAGGTTTTGGTCAAACACCAGCATTCCCCATTGGAATTTTTCCTTTTCACTTTCCTCCTACAGGCTCCAGAGCACCTGACAGCCAAAAAAGTAAACAAGCAGGAGAGGGGAGAGGGTTTATCCCACGTTAGAGTACTGAAGGAAAAGTGGCTAAGCTGCCATTTCCCAGCAACAGCAAAGTGATCACATTTATTTGATTGTTTGGATGAGCCACAGCAAGAAATAGGACAAGTCCATGAAAAGCTGGCAGTGCCCAGGTGCTGCTCCCTGCCCAAATGACACGCACAGCATCCTTGGGGCATTTCCCAGCCCATTCAAACATTGATGAGACAAACAGTTAACTCTCCAAACCAGTACAAAGGCTATGCATGAGGAGCACACTTGACACGACATCAAAGCTGATATTTTATGCTAATCCATCTGCTTGCAGAAGAACAAATGCTATTTTCCTTGACAACTCTTCTGAAATCAGATCTGAGCATCCATGCACATTTCAAAGCCTTTTGAAACATCACTAAACCAAACATTGTTACTTTCAGTGCAAAAACTCCCAGGAACAGCAGGTCAGGCAGGACAAATCCCCAGGCACTGCACCCAAAACTCAGGTGCTGCCACTCATACCCTGAGCCAGGTGAGCACCTGAACGCTGTCTGTCTGCAGACCTCAGCTTTGGTTTATACAGACCAAGCAAACTTCACAGCCTCCAAAAGCTGCTCTCAGTTTCACTTTTGCTGCGCATTTTAAAAACCAGCCTGCTTTCCCACTGGAGCAGGGGAAGCATTTGAGCTCCTGATCAAAAAATAGTTATTGCCCTGCAAGTAAGTGTGCTGGAAGGCAGCCTGGCAGCTGCTAGACAAGAAGGAACACCTCAAACGAAAGGCACAGCTTGTGACAAGTGACACAGGCACAGAAAGCTCTGCAGGAAAGGCTGAAGTGGCTCTAGAGGAGGAAACGCCTTCCAGGCTCCAGCACACAACATCTGTCTTCCCAAACAAAAGGAGCTCATCTCTTCCTCACCTGGAGACCCTCCACTAGAGCTGCACCAGCCCAAGGACAGGGTCTACACGTGTGGTTTTTTAGGGATCCCTTCTCCAGGGATCCTGGCTGCAGCAAGCAGAGCACGCCCATCAGAGCTCTCCAGGCAATTCATTATTTTAAACAAACGAGCGATTAGCAAGGATCCACTCTCTCCTCGTGAAGCTGGCTGCATGCCCTGCAAGCCCTCCACATCACTGTACAGTATCATAATCCAATTAAACCTCACCACGAGAGAGGCTTCACGCTATCACATTCAATTAGCCTGTTAAGCCTCTTATCATCTGCACGTTGGGATCCATCCGGACTGGAAACTCCCCCAGCACTGACTGGGCATCCTTCAGCCAGGCAAGGACACGCAGATGTCACATCTGGAGCGGCAGCAGGAGGACCACACAGCTTAGGAAATCCACACTGCTGGCTTACACGGAGGTAGAAACACAGGAAAAATAAAGCAGACTGCCCACTCAGTTATGTGCTGAGGTGACTTGCTCCCCCTTGTTCTCCTGCTCCCCGACTTCCCAAGGAAATGGGACAATTCTGAAGGAGCTCAAGGGGCCCAGAGGAATTTCAATGGAAAGGCAAAGGCTAATAGAGGACCTGGCAACACAGAGTCGTCTGGCAGCCAGCCACCAATTCCATAGGAAATACCCTCCCTAGAAGGTCACCATAACGGTGGCAAAATTTGGCCCAAAAGAATTGGAGAAAGCTGCCAAGATGTGACGCAAATGAAGGCAGTGAGCAGGCCAGCTTCCTGCGTGAGGCCAAAACACGCAGCGCTCTTGGAAAAAGGAAAGATTAAGGGTTGCAAGGAACATAATGGCCTCTTGTAACAGCTGAGTTGTTGCTTTTCTTTTCTTGGCAGAAAAGAGGGATGTTTGGTTGCTGGTTGATTAATCTATTATGCAAATCATTTCATAGCTAATTCGATACAGCCACAGAAATCGTCCGCCCTGCTCGGAGCTGATGAAAGGTGGAGCATCAACAGCCCCATTCGACAAGAGCTTCTATTTCCTGGACAAGCAGCTGCAGGGCCACCTCCTGCCAAGCAGGGCCAGACCTGCCAGGGGACAGGGGAAGATCCTTTGGGCACCCTCGCTCGGTGGAAGGCAAGGAAAGAGGACTTGCAAAAGAGCAGCCCACTCCTTCCACTCCCACCCTCCTCCATGCACAAAGCACCCAGCTGAAAACCGTGTAAAATCCCATCCAGAGACTTGGGCTTTGAGATTTTAAGCTCTGTTTCAGAGCTGTTCTTGATGTGCACAAGCTTCACCTTGAAAAATGACTCCAAACAGGTCTCACTGGAACTCTGTCTCCAACAAACCACTCAGCCTCTTCAGAACACAGAACACTTCCACTGAGTAGTACAAGCATCCAAACTACATTCAGCAGGATTATACAAAGTGATAGGATTTACATGGGAGAGCACTTAGGGACCACTGGGATCTCTTCCCTAAAGACTAAGTAGGAGAAATAGGATGTAATAGCTCCAAGAAGAAGGGCTGGTTCTGGCCACCACACTTTACTCCAAGCAGTTTATCCCCATTGCTCAGTTGTGGATGTTTTTCGTCATGGATCTCACACATTCAGCATCACCTCGGTGATATTTTTAAAGCCTGTCCTGTGCCCTCATTTGTATTCAATTTCCTTCCGAGGTAAAATGTTAGGCATTTCATGCTATTCAAACAAACTCAAAACAAAGCCTCCAAGTAAGCACTTCTGAAATGTACCTAGTCATCTGAGTAATTAGACATTTTCCTAGTTCCAAATGTACTGAAAATCCATCCTTGCTCCCAACAGATGTGCCAGCAGTTATCCTAACTAGGAAGTGTTCCCTTCTAAATGTTACCATACCCACAGAATAGAAAGTTAAGATACATTTAAAGTAACATCTCTCCCTACCTGAATTAATCAGTGGTTTTAATTACATAGCATCACCTGATCATAATTATTACTATAAAAAGCTGCTCACCTCTCTCTGATGATATGATGCACAGCTGCCATTGCTCAGGCAGGGTCAGAACAAGCTCTCACTGGCCAAGAGAAGTTCCCATGCCCAGTGCAGTGCATCCTTCCCACCAAAGGGCTGAGTGTCCCATTCCGAGTGAATCTGTGGCAAATCCTAGTGGGGAAGAGTCAGCTGTGGACTTCACACAGCTCAGAAGCCCCCCAACACTCTGCTAGCACAGGGAATTAACAGGGTGCAAACCTGCAGATTGCTGCAGTCCTCCTTGCATCCCTCCTGTCACACATCTGTGGTGACACGCCTTGAGGTGACACACAGAGCCCCCTGCAACCCATGAGCCCACAGCAAGCAGCCAGCCAGAGAGGTCAGTGGAAGAAGATGGGAGCTGGCAGAGAGAGGAGCACACAGCCTGGGGCACCAGCACACACTGTTAGGATCCACTCAGCTGCCTGAATCCGAAATCGCCCCCATCAATTTTCCACTGCCCCTGGGGATGTCCGTACCAGGGCTGCTGTGAATGCCCCAGCGCTGTACCACAGCACTGAGCAGTCACAGCCCTGCACCCAGAGCCTCCTGTGAGCCCAGGGGATGTGTGGAACCCCTCTGCATTTCCTCACCCAGCAGACAAGCTACAGAGGTGAGCCAGAACATGAAATGCTCAGGCAGTGCCCAGTCAACAACCCCAGCACTGCCTTTTCCCTGGTCTGTTCAGACTTCTTCCTTCACAACCCCCAGGGACACTGGGTCACACCTGCTCCACATCCATTGGTCTCAATCCCACTTTACAGTTCAAAGCTTAGCAGCAACTTTCACAAGTTTGTGACAATTAAAACTTAATCCGAATGGCAAGAGTGGCTATTACTGCCTTCTCTTGCTTCAGCAGACCCTTTCAGCTAAACCTTCCCCCCAAGACCACTCTTCCCCTGGACAACTTTCCCTGGTGCCATCTCCTCATGAGCATACTTCAACATGGGACAGCACTCATCCTGCTATTCACACCCACGGATTCATCAAAAGATTGGAAAGTTAAAAAAACCAACACCAAAATCCACAGAGCAATTCTTACTTCCACTCTCACAGCCTGAAGAAAATGGGATGAAAAAGGTGTTTCTGCCTCTTCTTGCTTGCCATGCAGCAAGATCACTCTGAGTGTTTACAGCTGGTAGGGAGAACTTTAGGTAATGTAGCCTTACTCAAAGGAAAGTCTTTCAGTGCACAGGAGAAAGAAAGAGCAGGAGAAGGTAGGCATCTCTTCCTTCTGGATAGTGAGACATTTTGAGTCACATTTCTGGGATGACTAAAACAAAGTCATTCTTTTCTCCTGCATTTCAGAAAAGCGCTATGGTCAAACCTCCCAGGAGCTACGTGTGCTGAAGAACAAATCATAAAATCACTTCTGCAGATGGCAGAGGAGTAAGAGAAGCCAGAACAAATGCAGAACACCACCTCACCTCATGTTCCACACTAAGCACACAACTGCAGAACAACACCATGACTCCTCACTGCTATTCTTCCTTAAGTTTAGGCCCAGCCTCTTCACACAAGGAAACTCCATGGATGCACCAAGGCAGCCTTCCAGATTTTGCTGACACCCCACCCAAGCTGAATGGACTTTCAGTAAATCGCCCACCAGAGTGTGTTGAAGAGCAGTGCTCTCGAGATTTCCCTCCCATCCCACAGCCCAGGGAAGCACACACACATCCTCCACCTCAGCACCCACCCACTCAGCTCACAGAGGTGCAGGCACACCCCCCAGGCACTGCTTCCACCCAGCCCCTCCTGCTCCAGGTCATGAAAGAAAAGGGAAGGAAGCAACATTCCCTCCCCAAACACGCATCTTCTGACTTTGTGCCAAGTTCACATCTCTTCTCCACTTGGAAAGGCTGTCCTGCCAACAGAAACCCAGAGGGGAACTGGTGAAAATCTCAAAAGGCAGTTCCACAGTGCCTGACCACACTCCAAGGCCCACTCTGCTCCACATCTGCCTCTCATGTCCCCACAGACATTTGCTGGGACAACAAGCTCATTTGGGATACAGTTTCCCACGCAGAAGATTTCATTCTAATGTCTGCTGCTTTAAGATAAAAACACTTAAGTGTCATTGTGCCATAGAAAAAACCATTACAGCATGAACCTAAAAGGCAGAGGCAGAACTTATAGGTTTTCAAACTCCTGCTTTCTCTGACACAAAGGTCTGTTGCAAAGCCTGTAATGACATGCAAAGCATGATGATCAATGATTAGAAACAGCAGCACTGACTGCTGCAGGACTTGCTGTTTGCCCAGCACACACCTCACCATGCCACAGCACCAACATCCCTGCAGAACCTGCAACCTCAGCTGCTCCTGACCTCACCCTGGGTTAGCAAAACCCACCTGGCACCCACAGCCCAGGACAGGCTCACTGGGCTGGCAGCAGCAGATGCAGCAGCTGGATGGCAGCTCATCCCCCTGGCTCCAGGGAAAAAGGGCACCCAGGAAGAGCAAGCAGAGGTAATGGCAACAGCAGGGCTGAGAGCAGAGGGACCCACTGCTACACCCCAACTCCCTCAACCAAAAGCTCCCAAATGCCCCAGTTCTTCCATCAATGCCTCAGGACAGGCAATCTGAGCACTTCCATCATCCCCTGCTTCACAGCTTGCTTCAGCAGTTCCAGACTTTCCCCCTCAAACCCCAGTTCTGCCCCAGCTGCCTAGATATCCACATGTGCTCTGCATTCCCCACGTTCCTCCAGGCACCTCAGCCAGCTGCCCACCACAATTCCAGCACCCAGGACCCACCCCTGTGCTCCCCACCCCCCTGCCACATCAAGGCAGGGTCAGTGTCCTTACACTGCGTTTTCTGGTCATCTACAGATTTGCAAACAAGCAGGCTATGTTGTGAGCTCGTTTGCAGATCTGCAAGTATCAGCATAAATGATAATGCAGAACGAAAAGTCCTTGACAGTGTCGGACATTTGGGCTGTTATTTGTTTAACAGCCACTGTTACAAGGTTGGATGGGATGGAAACCCAACTGCCTTCCTGTAGTAAAGTGTGCAGAGGAGAGAACTGTTTTCAGAGCAGTGCTAGGAGATGTCCCCGTGTCCTCTGCACAGCAGGGACAATGCCAGTCGCACTGGAACCACAGCGTGCTTTGGGTTGGAAGGGACCTTAGAGATCATTTTCAGTTCAACCCTCTGCCAGGAGCAGGGACACTTTCTCATCTAGAGCAAAACTGAAACAGCACCAACTGCTCCTCCAGCTATTCCCATCCAGCTTCCACAGCAAAGGGACTCCTTGAGAAGGGGGTACATTCCCCCAGGTGCCAGACCCTTGCCAAGATGTCCAGAAAAGAAGGAGACACGAGCTGAAAAAGTTGCTGCCCAGAGCGCTGCTCACAGCTAAGCTGTGCTATAAACCGAGATTAATGGCAGGACTCAGGTTTGCTCCCTAGCCCTCCATCTCCCTGCTCAGGTTGTCAGATCACAGTGTTGATGCCGGGATAGTTACTCGGCCCTGCAATACAGGGGCATGGCCACCACGTCCAACCTGCTATCTGGATGGCGCAGAAGACACAGGGATTTTGGGGGGTTCGTAAAGCCAGGTCAGCCTGATGACTCCGTTCCCTCGTTTAAAACAAAAAAAAAGAAAAGAGAAAGAGAAGCGCTACAAATATTGTCTCCGGCACGTTTGAATCCTCATAGGCATTCTGTTCTGCGCTAGGCTTGAAGAGCGCAAAATTTATGAAAACTAATAGGAATGCCTGCCATGCGGGCTAAACCCAGCGCAGGCAGGGACCACCGCCGCGTGTTTACACACGGGAAAAACCCGAGACGGGCAGAGGGCGAAAAACCACGAAAAACCACGGCGGGAGAAAGAAAGGGATGCGCACCCCGAGCCCATCCCCTCCGGCATTTCCCGGGGCGCGGCGCCGGGAACACGGCACCCCGGGGATGGACGGCGGGGCTCGGGGCATTGCCGGAGGCTGCCGGCACGCACGGCCCGCACCGGGGGCTCGCCGTGAAGGTGACCCCCGCACAGCCGCCACACACGGCGGCGGCCCCCCACCCTTTGTAGGCTGCGCCGTCAGCCACCCCAAAACCCACCGAAGGGACGCGCGGGAGGAGCCGTGCCCGTCACTGCGGTAGGGGCGCCGCGCCGGCGGGGAGGAGCGCGCAGGTGACGGGAAAGGAAGGGCTCGGGGAAGCAGCCGCCGAGCCGGGCAGCAAAGGGGGTGCGGTCCCGCGCCCGCCCGCTTACCTGGGCACGCAGCTGGGGCTGGAGCCGTCGATCTCCCAGGTGGCGAAGAGGTTCATAGGCACGGGCCGCCCCAGGGCCCCCGGTGCCGCCGGGGAAGCTGAGGCGGCTCCGCTCGGCCGCCGCCGCCATGGCTGTGCCCGCCGCCCCGGCGCGCGCCCACCGCGCCGGGCCGCCGCCGCCCCGCCCCGCCCCGCCCCGCCCGCGGGGGCGCGGCCAATGGGAGGGGCGGTGGGCGTGGCTTACCCGAGGGGCGCGGTTTGCGCGTGGGCGGTGCTGCCGAGGGGGCGTGGTCACGAGAGGGGGCGTGGCCCCGCCCTTCCCAGGCCCGGGCGGAAGCGCGGCCGGCGCGCACCGGAAGCGGCGGGGGCAGTTTCCGGGCGGCTCCGTGGCAGACGGGCGGACGGGCAGGGCGGCGGGCGCGACCATGGTGCTGCTGACGATGATCGCCCGTGTGGCGGACGGGCTCCTGCTCGCCGCCTCCATGCAAGAGGACGAGCAGGTGGGACGGGCGGGGAGGGTGGGGCGGGGGCGAGCCGCCGGGAGCCGCGCAGTCCCTCTCACAGCGGGGCGGCTCTGGCACAAGCGTTTGCCTCACGGTGTGGTGGCGGTGGGAGGAGGAGAGGCAGCCGGTGCTGTCGGGCCCCGGTGTGCCCCCGGTACCGCCCCAGCAGCCCGTTCTCCTCCCTCCCTCCCTCAGTCAGGCCGCGACCTGCAGCAGTACCAGACCCAGGCGAAGCAGCTCTTCCGCAAGCTGAACGAGCAGTCCCCGACGAGATGCACCCTGGAGGCAAAATCCATGGCTTTCCAGTGAGTACCGGGGGCATGCGGGGACACCGGCTGCTCTGCCGGGGAAAGGGGCGAGGGCTCTCCTGAGGCCTCGTTAGAAACCTTGGGGAGCTCCCTGTCAGCCCTGCTGCAAAGGGTCGGTGTGTGAGCTGTCACTGCTTGGCACAGGTGTCTGGCACTCGCTTTTCATCCAGGTTCATAGTCCTGCCTTTGCTGCAGACAGTACAGCTTCGGTTCCCTTTCTGGTTTTTTGTTTGTTTGCACTGTGATGCCCTCAGTGCTTCTTGCGGGCCTCCTGTGCCTTGTCTTTAAAGAGATCTGTCCTTGTAAAGCCAGTGTGGCAGTGCACTGTGAGCTGCTGCAGGGTTCTCCTCTCTGTGCCCTGTGAGAGCTCAGCTTTTCATGCATTATAAGGACACCGAGCATCTCTGGATATTTCTGCTATTATTGTCTTAATATCTGACAGACTTCTTTCTCTCATCCAGTAAATTTGTCGTTGCTAGATTTGTTGGGTGTGTTTAATCGATTACTTAAACTGTTTGGGGATGCTTTTCTTGTGGTTGTCTTACATATGCTAACTGTGATAAGATTTTTTTTAAAAAATCTTTTCCCTGGGCTTCTGATTGCCTTTGATAGGGAGTTACAGTTGTCAAAGGATTGGCCTGGCCATCCTTATCTCCTGTTGGATTTGGGTGTTGTTGCCAGAGTTAAGTGCTGAGTGCTGCTTTTATTGTTATTTCTACAAGTTGGCTCTTCACAGAATTTAAAAGGCCCCTCCTTTGTGGGTGTCTCCTTGGCACAGCATGGGTGTAGCCTTGGGAAAGAGCCTGTGTAGATCCCAGTAAATCCCTTCTTGAGTTCCTTCCGTGATGCAAGCCGAGTGCTGTCTGGGAAGGTGGCAACACCTGCCCAGGAAATCAAAGCCTCTTAGTGGTGGCTGTAATGGGACCATGAGGAGGAGGGAGGGCTTGGGCAGGCCTGTTTTGCCAGCTGCCTCCAGGGAGCAGCCAGCTCACAGACAGACAGGAGTGTTCCTCCTTCTGGGTTTAGTTACTCCCTGGATAGGTTTTGCTGGCCACTGACAGCTGCTGCTGCAGAGCTTCTGCCCCCTTTGAGGTGGGACATTACAGCAGGACCTGTGTGAAAAGAGCACTTCCAGGTCAGAAACTTCTCCTCTGCAGGAAGGGGAGGTGACAGGGGAATTTGAGATTTGGTCTAAAATAACGCTGAGCGATGACCAATCTGCAGCACACCAATCTTTTCCTGCCAGATCAGAGCTCTGACTGCTGAGGGCAGCACAAAGCAGGACACAGCATTTTGTGGGGGGAGTTAGCAGCATGGCCAAGGGGATTGCTGAACTTGCAGAGGTGGTGGTGAACATCTTCAGCTTCAAAGCAGAGCCAACCCGACTGGAACTCAATGTTTAAATGGGATTTCTGGGAAATGCTGTGCCCAGGTTTCACAGCAAAAGGTTTGTCACCCTTCCAGCAGCAACCCTGGGCCTGTGCAGGTGTAGGAACACTGACAGTGCCTGCTGTGCTGTCAGTGAGCAGGTGACCTTTGGCTGATGAATGGCTGAAGTGACTCTTACCTGTCATTTAAAAGCAACCCTTGGCCTTTGTTACCAGGATAAAGCTTTTCTCTCTCAAAATGTCCAACGTGATTACAAGGAACCTGCTGGCTGTATTCTGTGCAGAGTTAACAGTGGCAAATGGCCACATCTGCCTCTTGTGTGAGGACATGCAGGCAGGTGCTGTGCTGAAGCTTGGAGGTGCACACAAAACTGAGAGGCCTAGCTGTGCACTGAGGTTGACAAAACTGTCTGAATCTGGGGCAGAGCAAGGTGATCTCACTCTCTGTGGTGCTGACAGACCAACTTTAAATCCAGCACACTGAATATCACACCAGGGAAAAGCAAGTGAGAAATGTAGCTGAAGAGCTCCAGGCAGGACCAGCTGGCCCAGGCAGAGATAAACTGACCTGTCCTGATGGGACATGTTCCTCAGAGAGCTCTCACCTGCAGAGTGCTGCTCCAGCAGTGCTGTCAGAATTCCCTTCTGACACTGGCTCTCCTCATTTCAAAAGATCTGCTCGAGTCTTGGGTGATGATCTGTAGAAACCCCAATGTGGCAAGCAGGAGTAGGGGAACAGCAGAGGCTTGATGATGGAGTGTAGGGTTAGTCTGGGCTCTGATGCAGTGCAAGAGGGACATTAAAAGGAACATAAAAAGGAATGGGCACGTGGGGCATGCTGTGGAATGGATTATGGCAGCTGGAGTTTCTGGCTTCTGGTTGGGGTAAATCAGTTGTTGATTGAAGCTGCCAGGGTTCACACACAGGCCATATAAAGGCAGGAGAAATAGATGGTCCTGAGCCCAGGAACAAGGTGAGGATGGCTAATTTAAAGGACATGGCCCTGCTGGGATATCTGGAAAAACAGTGGGGAGTGGGGGGAAGTTGTTTTGTAAGCCTGATGTGTCTGTTAACAAAATTTTAAGCTGCTTATTTTAGTATAGTGCCCTCAGGACTGGATAATTTCTTTAATACATTGCTAATCTTTATGCTAACCAGACTAATGCTTAATAGCATTATGCAGAAAGTCAAAGGAAGGTAGCCTAAAAGTAGCATTCACACTTCACCCTTTAGAATATAGATAAGCATTCAGAAGTGTTTACAGGGCTGTTTACTGTCTCCACCCCCTTGGTTTTGGTGTAGCCTTTATTTTTATATCAGCTAAGCAAGGAGGAAACTGCTGCCAGTTAGAGAAGTGTTGGCCATCTTCCCCTCTACTCTGGTGGCAAACTTTCTTGTGCTCCCCTGCTCCTGGCTGCAGGGTGTTCTCTTTTATACTCCAAAATTACAACTCTTTTGTTGCTGGTATTTTGTTAAGCTCATGATATTCACAGGCCAGCTTTTGTTCAACTGAAGTCAAAGCCCAAGACTGTTGGCACGGTGTAGGGTCTGAGGCTACAAGAAAATTTATTTTGGCTAAAAAGAAGATAACCCATTGCTTTGCAGAAAGGTTTGCACTCGATCCAGACATAGAAAACCAGAAGTTCTTGTACCCAGTTCTCATTGCCCCATAGGAATAAAGGCATGCAGGGTGGTGTTTGACAGGTTCAAAATTGATTAATATATGCTCTGTCTGCCATTCTTTCAGCTACATCATCGAGAAAGGAGTGTGTTACCTGGTGCTGTGTGAAGCTGGATTCCCCAAGAAACTGGCCTTTGCATACCTGGAGGACTTGTACTCAGAGTTTGATGAGCAGCATGGCAAGAAGGTTCCCACAGTCTCCAGGCCCTATTCCTTCATTGAATTTGGTGAGGTCCCTCTCTCTGTGGCTAGTCAGGAAATGTCTTGCTGGGAGTGAGCAGCAGCCACAGGATTCTCTGCAGTTTGTCCTATGGAATTGACAGCTCAAATTCTTCTTGGCACTAGAGACACAGGTGTTCTGAGCAGGAGAGTAAAGGAGTTATAGGGAAATGACATGTGTCCTTAGATTCAGATTCCTGCGTTTAGTCCCTTGCACTCACTCCAGTGAATATTTGCGTGTAGTCTTGTGGCAGTGCTCCCACTCCTCCTGCAGCCAGGCAGCTCTGTGCTAGGTGGGACTGCCCCTGACATCCCTGTCTCCTTCCAGACACCTACATCCAGAAAACCAAGAAGCTCTACATCGACAGCCGGGCGAGGAGGAACCTGGGCTCCATCAACACCGAGCTGCAAGACGTGCAGAGGATTATGGTGGCCAACATCGAGGAGGTGTTACAGCGAGGAGAGGCCCTGTCAGGTACTGGGGTGGCCAGTGTTTGGCACACAGGTCTGGCTCCTCTGGCAGCTGGGTGGGGAGAGGGTCCTGGAGGGAAAGGCTTGGCCCTCCTGAGGAAAGCAGTGCACCCTGTCACTTCTTACCTTTTTTGCCAGGGTCGGGATTAAATGAGCGAGACAGAATTTCTTGTTGGGACTCAGATGTTTATTAGTACTTATCTATATTGCAGTCTCACAAAAGTGAGTTCTACAGCACTTGAAGCTAACAAATTGAAAAATGGAGCACTATCCCTGTCTCTCTCTGCAAGGCCTTTTAAGGATAAACTGTCCAATTAAGAAATGTGGATTTTTTTACCCAGTCATACAGTACCACCCAAACCCATGAAGAACAAGGTGAAGGACTAGCCTCTGCCCTAAAACCTCCATCTTGCTTTATATATATTACTATATTCTAAAACCTTAAACTCTGAGTTTTCCACCATGTGATATTACACACTTCTATTCAAACTACACACCCATAATCCTAATTCTATCAATTTTGGAAGCAACCCAGTTCTATTCAATTTTGGAAACCACCTTGTTGCCTGGAAAGGCTGATTTGGAACAGAGACTAGACAGAGTAAAAGGAATAAATTAGGTATTTATTGAAGGGATACACTTTGGGTAGTGCAAGAACCTGGCTGAGGTTACACTTAAATTAAATCTAAGATTGATTTTGGTCACGGGGTTTTATAGTTTTATAAGTTTTGGGTTATTTTTATATTAGGGTTTATTATCCAACCACAGCCCCAGGCTATGAAGTCTCAGCCCCCTGGCTTGCCCCCTTTCCCTCACTATTGTTTCTGCTTTTTGGGTACCAATTGTCCTTGATTCTCTGGATAGAAAGAAATTGTTTTGTCCAACTACCCTGTGAGGAGAACTTACTAACACCTAATAGGAAGTTTCAGAGTTACACACTAAGCAGCAGAGATTCTGAAAAATATAAAAGCTAAAACCGAAGGCATCATTTTTCACAGCCTCAGGTCAAATGCAGTGTTCTCCTGTCAGAAAATCTAAAATCCTCAGTGACCAGGGTTCCAACAAACCCAGTGGGTGTTTCAGCTGGATCAGCTGTGTTCTGAAACACCTGGCTGGTGTTTCTATGGGGAGAGAGCAGCACCTCAGCAGCTCTGCTGGCTCTCATCCCGGCAGGACGAGCCCTGGAGCAGGGAGGCACAGGCCAGGCTGGCACGTGAAACTGCTGTGCTTCCAGCTGCTCCAGACAAACTCCTGCATTAACAGAACATTTGAGGAAGAACATTCAGTGAATCCTAACTCCTCTCCCCTTTCCCTTGAACAGCTCTTGACTCCAAGGCCAACAACTTGTCCAGCTTGTCCAAGAAGTACCGCCAGGACGCCAAGTACCTGAACATGCGCTCCACGTACGCCAAGCTGGCGGCCGTGGCCGTGTTCTTCATCATGCTCATTGTCTATGTCAGGTTCTGGTGGCTGTGAGCTGGCCCAGCCCTGCAAGAGGGAAAGCCAGCAGCCTGGCAGGTGGATGTGTGCAGGACACTGCTCATGGGGGATGTGCATTAGAATCCACACGGCACCATCAGCTTCGCAGGAGTGTCCTGGAGTTGTTGGGTGACACCTGGCTGCTGCATCTCTTAGTGGAGCCTAACTGTAGGTGTAAAGGCTTGTTGACTGCAGGCTTTTCCTCTGAGGCAGTTTGCACTGGGATGCTGCAGAGTTTGGCCTCCCAAGGTTCTTCCCCTTCCCGGGGCACTCTGGGAACAGTCAATCAGCGCTGTTTAGCATAATCATATTGTGCATCCTCCTGTTGAGTAGCTCTAGTGGGAACTGGACTCTAATGAACATTCCTTGTGTTGGTAATGTTTGCTTTTTTAGAATCTGGGTCTGCAGTTGTTTTCCTTTCTTTCTTTTCCAAGACTCCCCCATTTCAAGGCAGATATTTCACTGTACATAAACCAGCTTTCACCTCTGTCAGAATACCTGCTGAGTGTTCTGTGTCTGACATCCTGGCTTGTTTCACTTTCACTTGCTTTAGGAAGAAATGGATGTTAAACTATGCCTTAAAATACATTCTGTCCAGTACTAGGAGGGGCAGTGGGAGGCTTTTGTGTTAAATGGTTCCTTCAAAATTAAACTCCAGGTTTCTAAGTGTCCACTTTCCCTCTCCTGACAGCTGTGTGTGACAGTGTGTTTCCACATGAACAGGGTGTGTAATTCAATGCTGTTGGAACAGGCACAGTTCCATGCAAACTATGTCAGCACTCTCTATTTTTCCCTTCTAGCTGCAGATTTACTACGTTATTTCTTTCCTTTTTATAACTGTGCTTTCCTTCCAAAATGTGTCAAAACTGCCAGCATTTCATCTCTGGGATCCTTGTTTTCTTTCTCCCTCTTTCCCTCATCCAAAACAACCAAAAAACCAAACTGAATGTTGTTGTGAAGAAAAGGCAGTGTTTCTTCAAAGAACACTTTAACTTTACATGAAGGATAGGATAACTTTAAAACAGTGGAATCCTTTAGAAACACCACCTTTTTTACCCGTGGTCACCTTCTCCCTACCTCACTTGGGAAGTTGAAACTGTAGGTAAAGAAAAATTCATTATGGGGCAATAGTATAGAGCTTCTTCTTTCTTATGGGCCAATCTCTATATCACCAGTGTAATGTGATTTTTTTTAAATAATTTTTTGGTCCACCTATGCTAAGAATAACATTTTAGCAGTCAGATTTTGGTTTTATTTAAAAAAAATAATTAAAAAAAAAGAGAGTGAAAAAAGAAACCCCACAGCTCAGGCACTCTGCTGCACTCAGGTGTCTGCCACTTGGTAGAGGAAGCAGGTGGTGTCACAGAAGGACGTGTCAGCACTTCCCAGCACCTTTTACAAGCACATAACCTTGTTCTGGATGTATAAACTGTGACTTGGAAGTGTTTCCTGCCACTGGGTGGGAAGCACAGCTGTTGTCCTGTCTGGGAATGCTCCCCAACCTGGCACCTTGTTGGACTGGCAGAATGCAGTCAGCACTCCACCGAAGAGCCCAGCAAATCTGAGCTGCCATATAGTCTAAAGTGATACGGTTTCTGCATGATGCCTCTAAGTGTTACTTTGTAGGTTGCTTTATGATAATTATTACCATTATTTTAAGTCCTTTTAAGTGGTGTCCCTACCAGGTGAATGTCCCAGTGATGTAGGTCTGTGTAATGTGGGTGCTGGAAGGTCTGTGGATTGTTGTGATTGAGGGGGTGATGATTCTGCAGCACGGGGCAGCTCGGGGAGCAGCTGCCTCCTGCAGCCCCGGTGTCAGCAGTGGAATAAATGCTTCTGGAAAATCCCCTCTGTGGCGTGGAGTGTCCTGTGTCTCCTTCCTGTGACTTTCAGGGATGCATGCCTTGCTTCCAGGGCCTCAAGTGGGTGAAGACCCCATGGATGGAGCCTTTTGGAGGCAGAATGACGTGACCTTGACTATTTACTTCAGTTATAGTGGGCTCTCTCCCTGCTGGCACATCTCTGCCTGTTGGCAGGCAGCCTCCTTGCCACGGGCAGAATTTTATGGGGGACATAAAATGGGAAAGTTTTGTGGCCGTGCTGTTTGTAAGGGGAAGACAAGGAGTCCTCCTCCCCCGCAGGCCAGTGTGGGGCTCCAGGGAACACCTTACAAGCAATTTCCTTGATGCTCAAAACACAGAGCCCCATTTCGTGCCTGGAAGAGGGGATGAGTGGGCAGAGTTTGCTTTGCTGGTGTCTCTGCTCCTCCTGAGCAGCCGGGTGTGAGCTCAGCCTGTCTGGCTGCTCGGGCACAGGGGAGGAGAAGCCGCTGCCCTTTGCTCCGTGTGTTCCTTGACGGAGCTGGGAAGGTTCTGTGGCAGCCCCAGGGGCTCCCTGCCGGCTGTGCAAACTTCGCAGCCCTCCTGGCCCAGTGGCCAGTCCCTGCCGAGCCGGGGGTCGCAGCCGGTGGCCGGTCCCTGCTAGCCCGGTGGCCGGTCCCTGCCGAGCCGGGGGTCACAGCGTTGCTAGCCCGGGTGGCCGGTCCCTGCTAGCCCGGTGGCCGGTCCCTGCCGGCCCGGGGGTCACAGCGTTGCTAACCCGGTGGCCGGTCCCTGCTGAGCCGGGGGTCACAGTGTTGCTAGCCCGGTGGCCAGTCCCTGCCGGCCCGGGGGTCGCAGCGTTGCTAGCCCGGTGGCCGGTCCCTGCTGAGCCGGTGGCCGGTCCTTGCCGGCCCGGGGGTCGCAGCGTTGCTAGCCCGGTGGCCGGTCCCTGCCGGCCCGCGGTCGCGGCGCTGGCAGCGGCCCCGGGGCTCTCCTGCAGATGGCAGTGCTGGGGCGCACTGCGGGGCTGCGGGCACCAAGGGGGCTCCTGCTCAGGGCACCCCCGGCTCCTTGCCGTGCCCTGGCCTCCCAAGGAGCCGCAGCCGCCCCGTGGAGCGGGGATGTGCTGCCAGGGCTCCCGGAGCAGGCTGTGCTGCCTGCCCTCATCCCGGTGTGCAGCCGGGATGCTGCGGCTGGCACGGATGGAGACATTTCCCTGCGGGGCGTTTGCCTGTCACCTCCTACCCAGCATCTTTTCCATCTCCGTTTCTGCTTCTGGGTTTGCCCTCTGCTTCCAGAGGCGCTGGAACAGCATTTGCCCACTGGGCTTTCCCCAATTCCTGCAGCTGGGTTTTGCCCCATGTCGGGCACACGTGGAGCAGAGGGGAGATGGCACCTCCCGTGGGAGCAGTTCGAGCTCCTGGCAGCTCTGTAGCACCTGAGCCCCTGCTTGCGTAGGTTTAGAGGGCAGAGCTGAGCTCTCCCTTCTCCCACGGTGTGCCCATTGCCACCGGAAAAATTTTGGGACGGGCTACAGGCAGAGTGCAGAAGAAAAGATGATGCAGGTGCAGGGTGTGCTGGGAGCTGCTCTGCCCGTTGTGTGAGCACAGAGGGGAAAAGCTGCCAGTTTTGGCTGCTGACACCCCTCAGCTCAGGTCTGGGCACCCCTGGGTGTCACCCCTGGGGTGCTGCTGGGGACAGTGCCTGCTGCAGGGAGCAGGGGCTGTGTACGGGGGTCGTGGCTGGGTGCCCCACTGCCCACGGGGTGCTTTACACCCGGCGATGGGGCTTTCCTCCCTGGGTGAAGCAGCAAGAGCAGGCAGGCAGAGCTGGTTCCCAGATGCCAAACCTGCCGTGGGTGGGGCATGGCACTGTGGAGAGGAAGAGTGCGGCAGGATGGTAAAATCCGGCTGGGTGCTCCAGCCGCCGTGTCAAATACAAACCAGGTCTCACCTGGCACAGGCTGTGGCTGCTCGCTGCACTGGCCCCACTCTGGGAGCAGGAGGGTTTTGGTTTCTGTGTTGACTTGGGCACCAGCTGCTTCCTCTGCTTTGAAGTAGCTTCTCGCACTTGCAAACCCCTCTTTTGAGTAGGTTTTGAGGAAGATCCAGTTCCAGCATCTTTTCCTCCGGGACCCCAGGGCAGTCTGGCCAGAGATGGTTTCTGGAAGCTGTTTTGCCATGGGTGAATGTCCCGTCCCGGTGGTGGGGAGGGTTGTGCCTGCAGCACCTGCCCAGAGCACCCAACACCGGAGAAGTGCTGGACAGCAATGGCCAGGGCGGCAGGACTTGAAGTTCAGCCTCTGAACACCGTAGTCCTTGTTCTCCTTCCCCTTGTGGCCAGGGCTCTGAATCCCCCCACGGCCAGGGCGGGATGTCCCACAGAGCCAGGCTGAGGGGCTCAGGAGGTCCCCTCTGCCCCTCACACTTGTCTGGGTGGCCTCAGTGTGACCTTCCGGAAAGGAGGATGTCGATTTTCTGCCACCCGAAAATGCAGGTTTTTCTGAGGGCGGGGTGCTGGGCTGGCAGCTGGCCAGGGACAGCTGACTGTGGGACCAACCCTCCTCCACTGGCCTGAGTCAGCGCCACATCCTGCCCCAGAGCACCCCTGAGCTGCGCTGTGCCACCTCCCCTGTCCCCGGTGACGCAGCTCTGCTGGTCCTGAGCGCTCGGCAAAGCCCCAGGGCATGGCTTGGGTCACCCGCCTAGCCTGACCCCCTCCCCACTCCGTCCCTGTTGACACCCCAGAGCTGAACTCTTTGAGGATCCTGCACTGGGGACAGGTGAGGTTTGACCTCTCCACCGCAGATCCCCCCTGCGCTTCCTGCACAGCCTCTGCCCAGATGTGCTCCCGGCTCTGCTTTCGCAGCAGCGCCCATGTCGCCTCCCCTGCGCTTCTCCCCTGCCTTGTGCGCCGTTTGGGTGCCCTGCAGGGCTGCCCCGGGGTTTGCCCGCAGCTCTGAGCCTTGCAGGTCGTCACAGGGCTGCTCCCAGCTGGCTGCGTTCATGTCTGAGCTCACAAAACCACCGCAGAAGTTAAAAAAAAAGAAAGCAGAAGTTGGGGAGAGTCCCTGCTCCCCTTGCCCACCCCTGTTGGACCCTGCCACGAGGCTTCCTCAGAGCCCATTCCTGGCTGCGTGCAGCAGCCCAGTGCGATTTTGAATCATGGCACACAAAACCCCTTGTGGCTGAGCCCCAGCACTCTGCAGAGCGATGATAAACCTGTTTCCTCTGTCATTGCTTTTTTTCTCTTTTGTCTTTCCTCCCCTCCTCACCCCCGCAGCCCTGCGGGTGCTCTCTGGTCACCCTCCGCTTGCCTGGCACGCTGCCCGTGCTCCCTGCAATCGGGATTCCCCAGCCCCACTGCGGCGCAGCATCGGAACAAAAGTGCACCCTCCCTGTCGGCCACAACCGGGGCCCCCCCAAACTGGCAGCAGCGACAGGATTTGCATAGAAGAGCAGAACAGAATGTGCTTGCTGGAGCCACGGTGACCCCAAATGCGACGCACTGGGACCTGCGTGGGTCCCTGTGGCGCCCAAGCCTGGAGACCCTGAGGTGTGCGTGGCTCTCAGGATCTCCCCTGGAGTTTCCCGGAAAAGGGAACCTGATGATTGTGGCGAGCAGCTGCCCCTTCCTTGAGCCACAGCCATCCCACTGTGCCAGCCGTCATCGCAGCGCTGGCTGTGACCCGGAGGGTGACCGCAAACCAGCGGACTCTTGTTCCACTGCATGCCCAGAGCCGGGGGCATTTCGGGAGCTCAATGGCCACTCTGTAGGTCAGACCAACTTTGGTCAAAGCTGCGCAACTCCTTCTGCAACTCAAATCCTCCGGGGGCTGCTGAGAGCAGGCAGCTGCGGGTAAGGCAGAGGGTACAAATTCCCCCGGCGATTAAAGCAGCAGAGGCAGAACAGGGAGCCCAGTGCATTCCTGCAGGGCTTGATGCAGGAATGCCTTTGCACTTCTCTGGTTCTTTTTAAGACGAGGCAGGCTGGCAGGTAAGGTAATCGTGGCATAAGCCAAGTCATGTGGATGTTAAGAGTTTGCAGATGAGCCACAGGACAAGCTATTTGCGGCACAGGCACAAGGCTGCCAGCCCCGAGGATTTTGTTGGAAGCCTCTCCCCCTCCTGCTTTTCTTAAACCTCTTGGCTGCTGACATCTTGTAACTATGAAATACCCTCAGCTCCCATTTTAGTGGAGCTCCAGCTTTTCGGATCACAAAAGAGAAAGCTGGGACACATGACTCAAGTAGGTTTGTCCTGAGGACCCCCAGATCAGGGGCAGGTTATCTGGGATAAAGGTGGCGTTTATCTGGGATAACACATAAAACCTGAGGTCTGAATGACTGAGCCACCACCAATGTCGCTGAAAATTACTGCAAGAAAACACAATTTATTCTGAGCAAGCCAATACAAAGCTGTTGGAATCAGCAGTTCCAAGGTGAGGGACAGAGAAGTGCCATGGTCCACACTGACCGAAGTACAGACACACGAAAACCAGCTCAGAATGTTTAAATGCATTTTGCCTTTTGTGAGGGGAGCAGGGGAGAGCATTGCAGAGCCCCCAGCACGTCTGTCTGGCAGAATTCCCTGGTTGGAGCGAGGATGAGGCATTTGGGATGTGGGGAGATGCTGCCCTGGGAGCTTTCTCTCTGAGAAACCTTTGTTAATCCTCTATGGAACCAAAATCACGGCAGGGTGAGACTCTGAGTGGACTCGCAGGGAGAGCCTGATCTCCCAGTCGTTGTCAGACAAAGTGCCAGGATCTCCCTAATTGCTGGGGCCGTTTAGCAAACCCTGCCGTGGATTTGGAGCCTGCTCAGCTCTCCTAATCCCTCAGCTGGCACCGTTTCCAGTTCTGGGGTGCACCCAACCCTGTGCCAGGCACCCTGCCCGCCTCCCCTCGCCACCCTGGGCAGCTGGGGCTTGGTTCCCACACCCGGGTGAGACACTCCGTGGGCAAAGAGGGGCAAAGGCACGGTCAGAAACCAGACAGAAGCTGCAGGAAGCCTTGCCAGGGCTCTCCAGACCCAGTGCTGGCTGCTGGTCCTCCCTGGGTGGGAGACAGGCTGAGGGAGTGTGTGGTAGGGCTGCCTGAAGACGAAGGAATGCTGAAACCCATTTTTAACTCCTCTGTGAAGGTTTTATTGCTTAACAACAGGATCATGGGGATGATGGGGAGCTCATTGGGGAACTCGGGAGTGGGGACATAGTGGGGCACCTGTCCCCTTCCTTCTCTGCTCTGTGCATTCATTCCCTGCTGGCACAGACAACTCAGCTTGCTAGGGCAGCTGAGAGAAGCGCAGCCCTCACCTTCCTGGCAGGAAAATCCATCTGGATTCAGTCACTCCCAGCCTCTATCATAAGAGGGCCCCCCATGGCTGCTCTCACCCTTTTATCTCCCCAACAGAGCTGCCCTGGGATGCTCCCTCCCACGAGCAGCTGAGTCCATGTGCACCCACGAGGGCACATGGCGAGAAAAGCAACCAGCAGGTTTCCCCAGAGCTGCAGGAGGGGAGTGACACTTTCCCTCTTCCTGGCTGGGCTCTCCCATGGAGCCTCAGCTGCCAGCTGGAGCTGCTTGCTCCTGAGAGCTGTGCCAGGGAGGCCGTGGATCCTGTCCCTGAGCTCAGGCCAAGTGAAACAAAGAGGAGGATGAGCCACTTCAAGGTCAGGGGTGATAAGCAATGCTCAGGGCTGAGGGGAGCTGGAAATGGCAGCTCCTGGTGAAACACTGGAATTCCTCCTGAATTTGCACTTAGGAGAGTGTCCCCAAACCCTTTTTTATCATAGTCACATTCCCTGTCTGTCCCTCCTCAAACTCCCAGCTTGCCTTTGGCATTGTTTTAACCTAAGTGCTGGTCAGTGCCACCTGCAATTTGGTATGTGGGAAGTTTTGGGGCATACTGGGAGGTCTGGCCTGCACCTCAGCAGGTGAGGAGCTGCAGGGAGGGCGCTGGGCCAGGAGCAATCCCATGGAATGGCCATCATGGCCCTGAGGAACAATTGTCTGCCCACGGGCAGCTGCTGGAGAGGCTCTGGCAGCTGTGCAGGAGGAGGGGGGCTTGTCAAAGGGTTGCACTGAAGTACCTGGAAAAATCATAATGGGGTTAGGGCACTGACTGTCCAGCCCCATGCCCGGGAGGAACTCCGGGATCTGGAGAATTACAGGGGGAAAACAGTGAGGTTTATTCATGGCCCCCTCTCTCCCCCAGACCCGGCACAATCCTGCCTTCACGGGCCAGGCTGCCGTGTCAGCACTGCACACAAAGGGCTCTCAGTCCTCCGGAGCCTGAGCCAGGGCAGAAGGATTTTTAACGCTTTAAATGATAGCTGAGGGTGGGGAGGGATCTTGAGGCTGAATCCAGCTGCTGTCCTCCTGAGACCTCTTCCGTGGGAACACAGGTCTCCTCCCGGGCCTCTGCAGAGGAGCAGCTGTGGGGGTGAGCCATGGGGCACTGAGCTTGTGCGTCTGCTCCAGAGCTGCCCTGCTCACCGCGGGGCTGGGTTTGGATTTCCCATCCCGGCGGGAACACTGCAGATCGCCACATCTGAGCAAAGAGCCCCTGTCCTGTCCTGTGGGGACCTGCCACCGCCGCCAGCACCCTACAGGGGCACAGCGTGTCCTGCTGCCCTCAGCCTCCATTCCCCCACCCCACTGCCATCCGCTCCCACAGGGGGCCAGCCCCTGCGCCCCCATCTCGGCGGCTCCCCATCGTGCCCATGCCGCACCTCATCCCCACCCCGCCCTCCATCATGTCCCACCCCCCACGGTTCAGCCCCCCGGCCCCCATCCGCACTGCCCTGCCGCCCCACTCCCTGCCCCCCACTGCCCCCTCGTGCTCCCATCGCCCTCATCCCCATGGTCCAGGCTCGCCCTCCCCCATTATCCCCCATTGACCCCATGGCTCCTGCTCCCCCCTTGCCCCTCATTTCCCCATTGCCCCATTTCACCCCCATTAGCCACATTCCTCCTATTGTCCCTATGGTCCCCATTCCCCCTTACCCCCATTTCCCCCATCACCCCCATTATCTCCCATCGCCTGCTCCTTCCATTCTTCCATTTCCGCCCCACTATCCCCCCATTGCCCCCATTGTCCCCTCTTTACCCCCACGCCCATTCCCCATTATCCCCCATTATTCCCCATCGCCCCCATTCCCCCCATTTCTCCATTATCCCTCTCATTCGCCCTCCCCATTTCTCCCCATTACCCCCTTCATTCCCCTGCATTGCCCCCATTGTCCCTATATTGCATCCCCCCCATTTCCCCCATTCCCCCCATTCTCCTACCACCCTCATCCCCCCCCATTATCCCCCAATTCCGCCTCCCCATTCCCCCCCCATTCCCTCCATTCCCCCCATCACCCCCATTCCCCCCAATCATCCCCCCATTCCCCCCCATTCCCTCCATTCCCCCATCTTCCCCCATTCCCCCCATTCCCCCCATTCCCCCTACCATCCCCTCATCCCCCCCATTATCCCCCACTCCCCCATTCTCCCCCCATTTCCCCTCCATTCCCCCCATCGCCCCCCATTCCCCCCATTTCCCCACCACCCCCATTCTCCCCCATTCCTCCCATTCCCCCTATTTTCCCCCATTATCCCCCATTTCCCCCGCTGCCCCCATTTCCCCCATTCCCCCATTTTCCCCCATTCCCCCCATTTCCCCGCCTCCCATTTCCCCATTCCCCCATTCCCCCCATTATCTCCCCATTCTCCCCCATTACCCCGCCGCCCCCATTCCCCCCTATTTCTTTCCCCACTATACCCCCATTTCCCCACTCCCCATTCCCCCCCATTTACTCCCCCATTCCCCCATTATCCCCCATTCCCCCCATTTTCCCCCACTCTCCCCCATTTCCCCGCCGCCCCCATTCCCCCACCATTCCCCCCATTCCCCCGCATTCCCCCATTCCCTCCATTCCCCCCCACTCTCCCCCATTTCCCCGCCGCCCCCATTCCCCCCATTCCCCTCCATTCCCCCATTCCCCCCATTTCCCCCGCCGCCCCCATTCCCCTCCATTCCCCCCATTCCCTCCATTCCCTCCATATCCCCCCACTCTCCCCCATTTCCCCGCCGCCCCGCTCCCGCCCCGTCCCCTCCCCTCAGAGCCCGCGGGGCGGGCGCCCCCTGGCGGCCGCGCGGGCGGGGCGGGGCGCGGCGCGGCGGAGGAAGCGGGGGCGGCGCGCGCGGCCGTGTCCCTCCGCGCGGGGCGGGCGCCCAGATCCCTCCGCCGAGCCCGTGGCGGCGGGAGCGGGAGCGGCCGTGGCCATGGCCCGCGGAGCGGGGCCCGCGCTCGCCGCGCTCCTCGCCCTGGTGCTGGCCGTGCTCCGCCGCGCCGAGCCCGCCGCCGGTGAGTGCCGCGGGGAGCGCCGAGGGGGGCAGGCTGCGGCCAGGCGGCGCGGGGGGGACCGGCCGCTCCGGCCGCGCCGCCGCCCCCGCGCCGCCGGCGGGGAAGGGCAGCCGCGGCCGGGTGACACGGTGCGGGGGGCGCGGGGCCGCCGGCGCTCCGTGCCGGGAGCGGGCGGGCGCGGGGGCGGCGGCGGGGCCGGGCCCCGCGATCGGCGCTGCCGGAGCCGCTGCCGGGCCGGGCTGCCCGTGCGAGCGGGGGATGCGCCGGTCCCGGGAGCCGCGGAACGGGCGGCCGGAGAGCGTGTGCGGTTCGCATACCTGCGCAGCGAGCCTTTGTTGGGGACATTCCTGCACACACGGGGAATCGCTGCGCCTCCTCCTCCTAATCAGTCCGGGCGCGATAACGCCGTGTGTGCACATCTGAGGGCAGCGCTGCTTTTTGTCACCGTCCCCCCTTGCACGCTGGCGTTATTTGCAGCGTTTCTGGAGTTTGAAGCTTGCCCGGAGCGCTGGTTCATAGCCATAACCGGTGTGTTCTGGTGGAGATCTCATGGCATTTCCAGCGGCTCCTGCTCCTTGTGCAGCCCTGCACCGCGTTAAGGCTATCGAGGACCAGCAGTCATTGATTAATTGCGTGCCTTCTCATCCCTTCCTTTGGCTCCTGAGAGGCTTCAGATGACTTGAGAAGAGCGCAGCGATGGGAGAAGCTGTTAGTGGAAGTTGTTTAGGGATGACCAAGACACTGGTCTTTTCAGTAGTTTTGTTGTTCGGTATGGTTTTGGAGTGGAAATTGTTGAATGTGGAGTTTTAACCACTTCTTGTTTGGATGCAGAGTAGTTGGGTCAGTCAATCGATCTGTTTTGACTTTGAAATGATCAAATTAAAAATGGTTAGTGTTTGACTTTGAAATGGCCAATTTCTCTCTTGGGAGAAATGTTGGGGTTTTTTTCCCAATAATCCCCTCTGAAAGCCGATTTAGTTTTGCTAATGTGTTGTAAGAAGGTGGTTGGAGTTGAAAAAAAGCTGTTTCACAAATGTGTTTTGGCTGGGTTTGTTCAAAAGGAGAGCTAGAGAGTCTTTCAGGGGTGGGTGTCTTAGAAATATGCTTTGGTGGCAGCATGGACTTGTGGTGCATCGTAGCGCTGTCATTTCTGGAAACAGCTTACACAGTGAGATGGCAAAATACTAATTTTGCGAAGACTAAATGTCTGTCCACTTAGTGAAACTGTACTTTCATACGAACAGTTTAGCAGCTTATTGCTGGCCCTTCCCCTCAGGGGCTGAGAGAAGAGGCTGTGCCATCACCTGTTGTCACTTGCACACCTGAGCTGGTTGAGGTCCTCCCTCAAACGCTGCCGAATTTTTCTGCCTTTGTGGGTGAAATCTCTTCCTGGTGCCGAACAGAGGCTGGTCGGCAGGGATGACAAATCCAGGCTGAAAGTGACTGGCGCTGTTGTGAGATACTGACCTGCATCTGGTCGGTATCACCCCTGGGAGCGGGAGCTGTGCCTCGAGTTAATGGCAAAGGGAAAGATGAAGTCACCGAAAGGGTATTTTCGGGTGCATATTCAACTGGCTTGATGCTCTTGTGCAAGAGAGGGCAGGTACCTGATGTCAGCCCTCTTGGTCAATAAATAGGAGGCTCCTGGATGCACGGAGCACTATGGTTTGGACTGCTCAGCCTTGTCTCATCACGCAAGCCCCATGGTGCAGCAACTCGCTTTTCCAGTTTAGTTTTGCAAAGGGCTGCATTTGAAGGTGCAGTAAGCTGGGGTGGGGCAGCAACACCTGCGCTTTTGGTGAGGATACTTACCTGATAATTGCTGTGAGCCATTCCCTTCTCTCAGAGGGATTCTGGCAGTCAAGTCCACCCTAATTACCCGCTGTCATTAGCTCTGGTGCTCTGTCTCACCAGGCTGCTGCTGCCTGCTAGCCCGTGTTTCCAACAGGTTACAATCCTGCAATCCTAATCCAATTTTTAATCGGTGCTGTGCTGGTGTGGACTGCAGTTTGAGGTCTTTGGTATTCACCCAGCTGAAATTTGGAGGACTTCAGATAACGCTGACGGTGCCAGTCTGCTTGATATGGATTTGCTTATGGAGGAGCAAGCTTGACTTGATTTTTTGAAGGTGTTGCCATCTATCAAATTTGTTCTTATCAAAGATGCTGATTTGGACTTTCAAAAGAGGGAGCCTTATGAGAATCGAGCTAACTCGCATCACTTCCTGCAGGGCATCACTTAGTCAGATTAGGAATTCATGAAGATCCTCCTGCTCATGTTCTCAGGACTTGAATCCTTGGGAAAGGATTTGAGCTGGGAAAAGACTCACGCCTCTGGTGGCATTTGGCATTTGAATCTCCTTCAGTGGATGGGTTGGGTTTTTGTCAACTTCCACAGCTACTTCCCTCCCTTTTTTTTTTAAATTTTTTATTTTTTTTATTTGTTGCTGTTGCAATAAGTGGGTGATTCCCTGCAATAGATCCTGTTTGGGTTCTCCTATTTCCAAAACTGCTGTCTGTGCCATGAGAGGGTATGGGTGGCTGGCCTTTAAACCCAGGGACGAGGGATGATGGAACCCTGAAGCCTGGGAGTTTTGAGTTTATTTGCTTTCTGACACTGATCCCCAGGGGAACACTGCTTTTGACTTGAGGCCTTGGAGAAGGCTTCCAAAATTAAGAATTAAAGTTAAAATCACTACCGTATAGTTTAAATAGAAGTGTGTAATACGACATAGTGGAGAATTTGGAATTTTAGAATATAGTAATAGATATGAGACAAGATAAAAGGTTTGGAACATTAGTTTTTCTTCCTTCTTGTTTCTTCTTCTTCTAGGTTTCAAGCAGTACTTTTTTAATTAGATAGAAAATGCCTCACTGCAAGTCACGAGTGTTTAGTCATTAGATCAAAAGTAAAAATAATTTAGCTATTAGTTTTTAATTAAACAATTAAGCCTTAACCTTGTAACGAGCAAGATAGTGCTTCATTTTTTTGCTTTTAGCTTATTAGCTAAAAGTGCTGCAGCACTCACTGTACTATAAATAAAAAATAATAAACAACTAAGTCAAAACACAAAATCCCGTCTCTCATGCTTTCAATCCCAACTCTAACTAAAAAAAAAAAAGAAAAAAATCTAGTAGAGGAGTAGGTGAAAAAGCAGTAGCAGGACTCTGGCAGCCTGTTTCTCCTGGGAGTCTGTCTTGCTTAGCATCAAAACCAAGCAGTTGCAGTAGTGACTCCAGGTAGAACATGGTTTCCTTTGAGTTTGTACTCTTGGCTAATGACTCTTTGGTAGAGCACTGATACAGTGATTATTGTCACTTCTCCTTTGGGACATCTCAGGGCAACATCATCAAGATTTTGGGGGAAAAGAGCTTTCCTAAGCACGAGTTAAAAAGTCCTTTGGTGGGCTTTTTATGTCCTCAGTTTCTCTGCGATCACTTCGAAATCATCCTGCCAACAGAAGCCGAGGGCTTGTCTAGGAGAAACAGTGCTTATATCATTCTGAGCAGGGTCATCTGAGATCTGCAGAAATAATCATCCGTTCTGTTTAGAAAATAGTCTGTTCCTAGGGCACATGTCCTTTTTTTAGACTGCCACGGGGATGAAAAAAGCGCTTTGTATCTCAAAATGGCACGGGCGTCTGCTGTTTGTTCCATGCAGCCAGC
This sequence comes from Luscinia megarhynchos, assembly GCA_034336665.1. NCBI lineage: Eukaryota > Metazoa > Chordata > Aves > Passeriformes > Muscicapidae > Luscinia > Luscinia megarhynchos. Next base: position 25,979,441 of record CM067571.1, read on the forward strand.
CTTCCTCCCGTCCCCCTGACATCAGCCTGGATGGCTGGAGAAGGGCTGCTCGGCACAAGCGGTGGGATAACATTTCTGCACGGGCAGACATGCTCAGCGTTCACATTAATAAAGATTTAGTGCTGCAGAATGGACGGGAGACTTGGGAGAAGAGGCGAGCATGGCTCCCGCCTGCCAGATTGCCATGGAAACACCAATACCTCTTCAGCTCTTTAATTGCCTTCCCTACATTTTTTGGTCGAAAGCTTTTTCTTTTTTTTTCCCCACTCCTAACTAAGTGCTTTATGTTGCAGTTCTGGATTTTAGGCGTTTTGGCTTTGTTTGGAAAACTGCAAAAGGGGGAAAGCAGAGAACAGTAGCTGTGTGGGGAGATGGAGAATTATGGTGACCCACAGCCTTTCAAACTGTTACAAGTTCTAAATCCTAAATTCAATATCTGTTTCAATGTGAGTTTTTATGGATAGTTTTTCAGCAGCAGCAGTGTCACATGAACTGTAGCTGCATCTGGTATAAATATCAGTGTTCCTGCAGCTTCCTGGGCTTTAGACCTCAACAATGAAAGACTTCAACTCTACCTGTGAATGTACAGGATGGTTCTCAGCTCTGTTCTTAGGAGGGTTAATTAGTAGTTTTTGCTGGTCCTAGGTGTTTAGAAGAGAAATTTGAACCAGATGATGGCAGGGCATGGGGTTCTGCATGTCTGAGAGCTTCGTGTTGTCAGATTTGCTGTTGACATCCTCAAATTAAAACAAACAACCTGATGAATTTCTAAAGCAGAATTTCTTCATGTTTGCAGGCTTGTTCTTCTGAAATCCACTTAAATATTTCCTTTTCAAAATTTTTTGCACTTGTTAGAATGAAATTAGTGAAGGAAACCAGTTTAGATATTAAAGTTTTCTCTCCCAAGAGGTGTAGGGTGTTGGTGGAGTACCTTCACACTTCTCTGAATTCTGCTTGGCTTCTCAGTTGATGAGTCTTGCATTATCCAATTGATTTCAGGCCTTTGTGTGTAAAAACAGTGGAGATGTCTTAATCTGATTAAAGCAATTCACTTTACAGATTGTTTCCATGCCCTGTAGACAAGCTTTGCCTTTAACTACTACCCTCAGTGTGTGAAGTGCAAACTGGTCAGCTTGTTTAAATTCCCCAAATGTTAATGGTTTCTAAATCTGAGCTGAGCATAAGGCTTTGCTGCTTTTTCACAGTAAGGATTTTTACCAGTTTGCTTCCTTCCCCCTCCACGTGCCTGCCATAGGATAATCTGTTCTTCAGGGGGAAAAAAAAGAAAAAGTTATTTTCCTATTTTCAGCTAGCTACTATTTACTAGTGGTTTCTTCCCTGCTATATAATCTCACTGGAGCTGTAATCTCTTGAGGTTAGTGAGCAGCCTAATTAGTCCTTTGTGGTTTTCCTCCAAAACTTGGTTATCTTTTGGTATTCTCTCCATATGTCCAGTTCTGCTTACTCCTTACCAGCTCTCCCAGCAGTTGTGCTGCCGTGGAAGCATTTTGTCCCTTTCTGCACACCCAGGACCTTCTTGCAGGAGGTACCTCGTGTTTCAGCATTAACTGCTTTTTTCACGCTCTGTTTTTCCTGAAGGGAATCAGCAGCTGTCTTTGCCTCCCTTGGAATTTGAGACCCCCTCAATTTGTTGTGTGTCTGGTGTTTCTGGCCACGCTGATGGTCGTGCTCTTCAGAGCTGATCCACCTCTGACAAGCAGCCCTGAGCATGGGATTTTCTTGTGTTGCTGTTGTTTGAGGGCTTCAAATCCTTTTTCCTCCTCTCCCTTCATGCATAAAGGGTGGCACAGTTGAACTGACAGGCTGTTTCTCATGAATCTCAATCGAGACAGTGAAGGTTATGGAAACCTAATTTGTCCTTTATTTTCTTAGATGTGTTTTTAGCTTGACTTTTTTTCTATGTTTGAGTAGGTTGTTTTTCCCCCCCACTCCCACAAGAAAGCTTTTGAACGTATGGGCAAGATTTAATCATGTAGGACAAAGGTCTCAGTTCTGGTACTGAGTTTCTATGAACATAATGAAAGACTCATGGACAGAAAGAGGAGAGAAGCACGTGTAGTGTCCTCCCAAGGAGAAATCTGTACCAGCAGCTCGGCTGTGCTCTCTGCCAGGACAGTGCTCCCCCTTATCTAAAATAAAACCCCTGGTCAGAGCCTGTACCTTCTGAGATGCAGGATAATCAACCACAAAGCTACAGGAAATCAGCTTCATAATGTCTCTTTCTCACAGTGTTAATTGTTTTGGTATTTTTCATATCTGTTTCTGCTTGACTTTTTCTGAACTTGTGGGCAAGGAGTTTATTGGCATTACTTTCCTTTGGGTGGTTTCAACAAAGCCTTTTCAGACTTACTCTGGTTATGGCTCGATTTCTCTATAGCAAAGTTCTCTCCAAAGCTGAACTCTGACACAGCTTCTGATCTTAATCCTGCACTATTTCTTCTAAATTTATGGCCCAGAAAATATTTGAATTTATAGTAGGCAGATGAAGTGTGGAAACGAAATCACAACATCCAGATAATCTTGGCATCGTAAAGAACACTGAGGCAGAAACAAAACTTTTCTTTTCCCCCTAGATTTTAGCTGTCTCTTTAGCCAAAAAGAAGAATTAAATCTAGGCACAACTGTGCCCCAGTTGTGAGCCTTGGATTTGGATGTCGAAAATCACAACATTCCCTAGAGTGTATCTTGTGCTCATTTCACAGCAGTGCTTATCTGGTTTTCCCTCTGGCCTTGGAAAATAGTCTTGGTAGGATGTTAAATGTCAGGTTGGAGTTTGCATCTCAATGCAGGCGTGTGCAGTGGTTGCTGTGGACTCCAGGCTGGGCAGTGTCCTTTAAAGTGTTCATCTAGCCTGCACTCAAGAGCCCTTTTCTGGGAAGTCCTTCAACCTTGGCTGCAGTGACTGCTGGAAATTGGGTGCTCCTTTCGTGCCCTCTCCACAAGAAGCCAGTCTTGCAAACCAGGGGATGTATTCCCAATATCCTGGAATATGCCTAAAATTCATGAGGCCAACCCACCTTCTGGCAGTCGTGGTGATTTTGCTAGGGCTATGGCAAACCCAGAGCACCACCCAACAATTCTCCATTTCTGCTTGTGTTAAACACAGAAGAAAACTGTCAAAAGCAGCTGTCAGAGCCTTGGCAGTGCTGATGCTGTCTATATATGGCTTCTAGAAAAGTGGCTTTATCTTCCCAAGGCGAGGCTGCCTTCTCTCATGCTGTACACACCAGAGTATTTCCAGTTCACACAATAAAAACAAACTTTTTATGCTGGCTGAGGTAGAAGGTAGTTCCTGGCACATTTGACTCTTGATCACAGCGTGGTAGAGTAGCAGAGAAGTAGCTTTTGAAGTGATTCGTGTTGAAATGCCTTGGTTTTGCATGTGTTGTGAAATTTTTATGAAAGATATAGTGAAATACAGGAAGACAGTGCTTTGTGCACAGAAATGCTAATTTTACTGTGAGAACTGTAGTCTTCTATTTCCCTTGTGATTTCTTTTTTTTCCAAGAGAAGTCACATGACTCTTTAATACTTATTTTAATATAGAATATGGCTACATTTACATTCGCTTCAGCTTTAGTTGCATTTCAAAGTCTTCCCATTCAGTCTAAAGCTGAAAAAGCACAAAGTTTTTTTTTTTTTTGTATTTGTTTTCTTGGCTTCTTTCAGTCCTGAATTACTAGAGACAAAATATATATTTAAAAGTTTGTTGTCCCATTGTCTCTGTAAAAAGACTAAAGGCTGGTAGTAGTTTAATGACGTGCTAAACAGCAGTTCAAGGTGGGAATAATTTGTCAAAAAAAACCCGAGGAAAATTAATCATTACTTTGCTAAAGCCTCTCTGTATTTGGGCTAGCAAAGCAAGTTGGGATCCTGAGAGCTGTCAGCCTTTCATTCCCCTCCGTGCCCCTGTGCTGGAAGGTGTTTTTGGCCAAGCGCTGGTTAAGCTTTTACCATGTGGGTTACAAAATCAACTGGCTGCTCGGTCCTCGCTGGGGACGCGGCTACTCGGCGAGATTACAAAATTGCGTTTGAAAGCACGGGCACAAAAGAAATAATCCTCTGAGCATTTGCTTCACTGGCTCCATCGCTGTGAAAGGAGTGGAAATTCAAGGTGGTGGGATGAGAATGCCAAGGCTGGTTCCTCCCCGGGCACTCTGGAGCGTGGCTTTAACCCTGCTCCATCTCCCTGGATGGTGGGAGTCGTCGGAATCCCAACACTTTCTCTTGGACGCACAGCAGCTTCTCTTGGACACGGTGTAACTGAGCCCTGCTAGCTAGAGCTAATCTTTGCTGTGAAAACAAGCTGCTGCCGTGTTAGACAGCAGCAGATGAAGCTTGGAGTCAGAGCCGTGTGGACGTGGTTAAATGGGATAGAAATTGTCAGACAGGTGCAAGTCAGCCTGAGCGGTTCTGCCCGCTGTGGGGGGGAATGCCGTGCGAAATCCGCGGTAATGTTTCTGTCGCTTGGTAACCCTGACCTCAGGGGTTATCTCAGAGGGGCTCAGAGTGGAATTTTGTTCATTTCCTGAGAGCTCTGCAGAAGCAGCGCCATCCAAAGTGCCCCTTTTTCAGAAATCAGGCTAACAGCAGCAAGCATGCTTGTGCTGTGGGAAAGGCTGACAGTTTTCCCGGGGAGCTGGGTTTAATTTAACTGTGTTCTCTATAGGGATTGTAAGTGTGAAACGTTCCTATAGTGCCTCGTAGTGCGTGTGACCTGTTTATGTGCTCCAGCGTTATTGAGAAATAACACTTCAAGCCCTGGACAGCAGAACCAGAGGCTGTTCCAAGCTGTCCAGTTGCTGGACTGAATTTGCAGGGAGAGCTTAGTGGGACTGCTGTGTTAACTCTTCTGAGTCCCATTCCTCACTCACCAGCATATCCACCTCCACGGTGGTTTGGACCAGTTTTCCCTGATGCTCCTTGCTGAGTTTGTATTGAAAATTTAGTACCACTTGAGGAAAGGAAAACCATCCTTAAAAAAAAAAAAAAAAAAAAAAGAGGAGGCAGGCAACCCTACACCAGCTGGCTGACGAGTGGGCAGTTTAGGTGGTTGGGTATTATTGATGCCTTTAATTAAGGTCAAATGCTTTCCCAAATGTAATAAGGTTGTGGAGAGGGGGTCCCTAAAGGCATGGAAGTGTGTGAGTTTGGGGCAGGAGACACAGCTGGAGGCTGGGAAGAGCTTGTAGCTTCTTGTCTTGTGGATATGTTCAGAACAGGACCCAGCTGATCTGGTTCTGAGCTTTATCTGGCAGTTTGGTGCTATTCAAATGGCAGGCTGTGGTCTAAGTGCCAAAGTGCCCCCTGCTCCTGCAGAGTTCCCTTTGGAAACAGCCACTGAGTGAGTGCTGCTTCAGATCCCAGCGAGGGCAAAAGCACTTGCCAGAGCTGGAGGTTCCACCAGGACAGACCTCACTAGAGCTTCCAGTAGACTTGGATAAAAACTGGCTGTCCCTGAGCTGTGTCATGCTTAACACCTTTTTTAAAAACACAGTAGCGAAAACTACTCAAGTTACTCTGTAACTCAAGTTTGGAGTTACAGAGCATCTCCTTAGAAATACCAAATTCTTTGCTGAAAGTTGTTAACAGCTCTGGTGTTTTCCACCTACTTGCAAATACGATCCTGCCTGAATTCAGAGGGCCACAACAATACATGTTGCAGCAAATTTGGAATTGCTGGTGTCATTCAGCAGGTCAGCTCCTGAGGGACGGATGCCCCTGTTTCAGTGCTAGGTACCCCTAGAGATAATAAAAAAGAAGGAAAGGATTTGAGGCAAAATAGTCTGGAAGAAAGCTCAGGAGTAGCTGCTTTGTATTTCAGAGAATGTCAGTCCAGAATTTTGATCAGAAAGTAGTAAGTGAGGACACTTAACCCAAAGTATGCAGGTGCTGACATGAATGTCTTTGGAGCTTGCTGAAATTACTGCACACTTTGCTTTGAAAACCTACCATAAAGAAATTCTGGAAAGATTTGGTTGCCTGATGAACAAATCTGTATTTGATTCCTCTCTCAGTCTGGCTTTCTTGATGCTGCCAGAGATGAAATTAAACTATGTGATAGTGTCTTTGTTTTTGTTCCAGTCCTATAAAATTTTCATTCCCCTGAATACGCTAATGAAGCTTTGACCTGACATGTATTGTGGCTAGGGGTTTGATGGTTGTTTTCTTTTCTTTTCTTTCAGCTCTGCAGTGTATGGATGACTCCAAGCCATGTGTTAATGAGGGAAAGTGCATTCCATATCAAAATGGTACAGGATATTGCAAGTAAGTTGGTTTCATTTCTAATCAATTTAATTACCCATTTTCTTTCCTTCAGGACCTTAGCCAGAAAGGAAATGTGAATTTCTAAGATTTTCTTACTGGGTTCTTTCAGCATAACAGTTGTAGCACAGTTGGTGCTTCTTTATAATGCATTAGTCCTTGTGTGCTAACTTTTTGTGATGTGAGAAATCTGGGATTCTTGTTCAGTATTTGGATTTGCATCTTGACGGTTGGATTTCTTTGCACTAGGCTGGGAGCTGAGGCCAAGCCCATCATAGAGGTAAACTCTGTACCTTGTTTCCAGACCCACAAACTAAGTTGAAACTTGCTCTCCATCTTATAGCTCACCTTACTTTATAGAGCTCCAGCCTCAATTTAAATATTTTTGAGGTTTTTCAGAACTAATTCTGCACTCTGAAGTGTGCCAATTCCCTTCTACTTCTTGAGATCAAGTAATACCCTGAGTTGCTAACACACACTAACAGCTCCCCCAACCAAACATCCACATTTGTTTGCATCATGTAAATTGATTTTGGTAAATGTTGACACCCATCTTCACTTTGTTGCTGCATGAGAAGCTCAGCAGAATCTTTGGCAGGGTGTTTATTATCTGGAGACTATCACATCTATTTAAATGCAGTTCACCTTTCAAACTGCACTACTTAGATTTTTTTTTTTAATGAAGTGATATTTTGCCAAAAGATGAATCTTCTTTGTTTGGCTGGGTTAATTTTCTATGTCTGCAGTAACAAGATTATTTTCTAAAGGTTGTTTACTTCATCAGTTGAAGTTGTATCATTTTCTAGCCTGCTAAGATGTTATCTTAGTGCCAGCATTTTTTAAATATTAGTGAATTTTCTCCTGTTGATTTAGCTTGGCTAGCACAGAGCTCTACATTTCCATCTTCCCTAACCACAGCCTTTAGTTCTCTATTAATGTGGTGCATAGAGCTCGATGTACTTAAATTGCACCTGTGGCACACAAAGGGGAAATCATAATCTAATTTGAGGTTCTCCTCAGATTCAAATCAATACCTGATGTGCAGAAAGGCCACAGAAAAGCAAATATGTAACTTGTTATTCCCTGTAAGTTTCTTTTAACATTTCTAGCTCTTGCTGCTTCCTATTCTTTTCCTTTTTATGCTTTTATATTGATGTCAGCTTAAAGGAGCTGCCCTCCTGAAAAGAGAGCAGGAACTTTTCCTACTTTTCACTTGCATTTTAAGACTGAGAAAAGAAATAGGTGTCTTTTGTAGGTCCTTCTGGTGTGTACTTAATCATGTTAGTCTGGAGCCAAAGTATGTAGGTCACAGTAAAGGTAATAAACAAGACTGGTATTGATGTTGGTGCTGCTTTTACCTTCCTCAGGACATTTTCTCCAACTTGCATGTTCCTCTTAACTGTGTCTTAACAGTTGTTTTTTACAGCCTGAGCTGGTTCATCTGATTAACTTGAGCGCTGTTTGTAGTGCACTCCAGATCTTGACGCATTTCCCTCACTACAATGAAAGCTTTGACCACTGTTACATTTTTTCAGCACACATTTATAATAATAATGTTGCCTTCCTCCTTGTTGTGCAAAGTGTCCTTGCAGGTTTTAAACCAACCCCTCCTTCAAGAAACAGCTCAGTTCCTTTGCAGGTGCCGTATTATTTGGAAAAACTAACAAAGAGCTGTATACAGAGATTAGTAAGTGTCTTTTAGTTCTGGCTTAAGAACGCTTTTTTTTTACAGAAAGGAAGGAACAAAGCAGCAAAACCCACCTCAATTGTGGAGTCTCTACCTTTAGCAAGTTGATTCTTAGCATCCTGTTTTGGTTTTAACTTTTTTTTTCTTTCCTGAACTATGAGGAACTCTGAATAGGGGAACTTTCTCTCCGGTTTAGTAACCTAAATGACTTTCTGAATTTTTGATGGTTATGAGAGTAGAAATGTTTTGCTCAGGAAGCTGAATTTATGACTAAAGCAAATGGCTTGGCTTCTATGTCTGCAGGATCTCTCAATGATTAGCAGCATCTCCACCCCTTCCACTTTCTTAAAGTTATCAGCAGTTCTTCCTCTGCTGGGCAATAAGTTATTATAACAGGCTCCCTTCCTCTTTCTGTATCTCCTCTTGGCTGAGCTGTTTGTTGTAGTGTGTGGTGGGGCCATCCCATCAGTCTTGCTGTCTCCTAGGTGAGCTTCTGAGGGAGAACCTGCATCAGCAATAACCAAATGTGATAAGATATGAGTAAGCACTGATAACATAACACCTAGTCTGGGTACTTGGCCCTGCAGTGGATGGCAGCACATTGCTGGAGCAGCTTCCTTTGTCTGAAAATCCTGTAGCATCTACTGCATTAAAAGAGAAAGCTGTTTTCCTGCTAAGAAACCTTTATGGTGGTGTGTCTGGCATCTGTTGTGGGAGCAGTGGTTGTGACCCTTGTAAGGAAGCCGGGCTTGGAGCTTTATCAGATTGCTCCTGCGAGCGCCTTTAGGCAGCTCTGTTCCCCTGGTGACGCTGCTGGCCCATGGCTGTCGTTCTGTGGCACTGCTCGATAAAGTTACTGACCTCCTCTGACCTTGATTTTATATTTAGAAAATTACGCATTCCTGTGTTTGCGTCTTCCAAAGCCAGATTTTTTTGGTGTGTGAGAGCTCTTTTCTACACTCATTCAGCTGCCCTCATGGTGAGGGTGCAGGCCTTATTCCACAGAATATGTCTGCATATATCTGCAGGAGCTCTGAAGGGGACTTGTCCTTCCAAAGACTTTTCTTGGTCCTGCTTTGACAAAAGGCATGCTCAGTTTGGAGTTTGCCTTTGCTTTGCACTGTGATGGTGGGGTTTTTTTCCCTCAAAGCATCTCCAGGCAGCCTTTTACACACTGAGTTGTCAAACACGGAGGAGCCTTCTTGTACCAAAGAGAAGCAGGGTGAGAGTTCCTCATTGCTTAATGCTGGTTGTGACCATCACAGCAAAGCAATTTCTTGTCTCCCTGCAGCTGGATGGCTGGGCAGCAGTAGCAGGAAGAGTCCTGGGACAGTGCTGTGAAGTTGCAGCGTTTCTGCAGTTGCAGCAGGCTGGGAGGGAAGGTGTGGGCACAGGGAGCTGTTCCAAGGACAAGCAGAGCAGAGATTTTGGCATGGGTAGCTGCTGTTTCCTGAGCACAGGGATCTGCCCCACTGCAGGTGGGTGCAGGGTTGGGCAGTGCCTCTGCCTGGAATGGGGCAGGGCCCCAGAGCAGAGAGTCTCTGCAGAGAACTGATTTCCCCATGTTCCATCAGCTGTGGCCTCTCCCAGCTTCCCACTCCAGTGGCAGGGAGTAGAAGTAGAAGTGGGAAGGGAGTTGACACAAGGGTACTGCAAGGTTTAGGGAGGAAACTGGGCATTGCTACTTCTTGTGCTTGGCAGGCTTTGGCAGCTGAATTTTTGACCTTAGGACTGTTGCAATTTGTGTATCCAGAAGGGATAGCTGTACCTCTGTGAAACTCAAGTAGTGCTTTAACACTAAGGTCTTCTGTTAGTCCTGATGGTGTAAAAAAACCTCAGAGCTGTGCTTAGTCAAGTGGAGTGCCAAAAGGACAGTGTCCTTCAGCACATCCTTTCATGCCCCAAGCTGCCAGGGTTTGTACTGTCTCTGCAGTGAGCAGTGCTTCTCTCACCCTGTGCTGAAGTTTGGGCATCTTTTATGTAGCACCGTACAATTTCTGCATCTTGTGTATAGCTGGACACAGCAGGACCTCCAAAAATGGTGAAATCAAAGCAGCAATGGCATGGCAGTAAGTGGCTTCTATCCTAATTCTAGCTGCCAGTAACTTCAGCTCCCTTGTAAGGTTTTTGACCTACCTCTCCTTCAAGATGGATCTTCATAAATGAATTTTAACTTGGATTTAAGAGGACTTCTGGGGCTGAAGGCAAGATCCAAGGCCACAGAACTGGTTCTGAGGCCAGAGCTGATATCTGCTTAGGATCTGTCTCGAGAGACTAATCACTCCTAGGCTGGTGAATGGGGAATACCCACAGGAGACCTTGTAGCAGGATGAGGTCTGAGAGTTTTCCAGAAGAGGCTAAATGCAGAAGTTGAGAAGTTGTCCCTTTCTGAGAATGGTCTGCCCTTTTCTGTTTCCTTCCGTCTCCTTTCAGAAGTTAAAGGAGCCCCTTGAGACCAGGGCTGAGGAAAAAGGGGAGAGTACATGCACTGCTAGCTTAGATTCTGGGAACCGAGCAGTGGCTTTCAGTCAGAATGTTCTTATTGCGAGTTACCTGCACACACCAAAAGCTCTTCAGGGCTCTGATGGGCAAAAAAAAGCTGAGCTAAAGCTTGTGTGCTGCACTGTGGAGTGGCTCTGTGCAGAGGCACTTGCTGTGGGCTGGGAACAATAGCTGTGTGCTGCTTTAAAGGCAGGGCAGGGAGGCTGTCCCATCCCAAGTATGACGCATAAATGGGCGCCTTGAGACATGGGAAGGAGCGTTTGCGAGGCGAACCAGAGAATCCTGTTCTCCCTCCTGAGAAGGAGGTGTAGGTGTGGGAGTCAGAACCCGGGAGCCAGAGGGAAGTCTGGTTAAAATCTCTAACGAAATAGCTGGGACCCTTCTCACATTAGTCATCAGAGGGAATTTTTTCCCTCTTTTCCATGAGGCGTCTTCCAATGAAAGCGGAGGGAGCGTTGGGTTGGAGGGGGGAGAAGCGGGACGACGAGGAAATTCTTCCCTCAGCTTTTTAAATGAAAACCATCTGCTTTCTTCTCTGCATCTCCAGATGATATCATGGGCCTGAGGAGAAAACTCCCATGAAAATCAAACATCTGGAAGTCTGGTTAAAGTTGTCTATAAGGTGCATTTGAAGAGAGTGTCTTAAGAGGCAAATATAGTACAGCAGATGAGGAAGTTTTTCCAACAGACCAGACATATTTTCCAAAAGTCTGTTGAAAGCAAGAGAGAACTAAGTTTTGGAAGGTAACTTTGACGTAATTTTGTGGCAGAAGAGCCAAAAGCAGAGCTTTTGTGAGCCTTCTGCTTTGATTTGCAGCATTAGGTTGTTAGAGTGAATGCCGCTCTCTGGATACTTCAGATTTGGATAAATACCTTCATTTTGTTTCTACATCTCTTGTTTAGCTCCATGAGAGCCTGAGCTAAGGCAAATGCAGGCTGGAGCTGAAAAGGAGGAGGGGAAAAAAAAAGGCTGAGCTCTAAAGTATTTGTGCTGGAAAGTAGCCCAGAGAGAGTAAAGGAGAAGCTTTAATTAGAAGCAGCTGCATAGCTGATGCAGCCCACAGGACATTTTCCCATTTCAAACTCTCTAGCTTTCTGAAATCATGATTTGAATTAAGTTGTATGTGAAATTTGTTCTTAAAAGATTAAATTCCTGTTGAAGTAGGTTAAGAGACCTCATGTGCTTCCAGAAAGTGCCAGAACAAACTTCATCTTCCTGTTTCTTTTTCTCAGTGTTAGATGGAAAACTGAGGAGAAACAGTGGCTTTTATTTGGAAAAGATTTGGTTTCCTGTTCTGAGCATGTCATTTGGAGCTGACACAAACTGCTACAATTTTAAGCTGCTCTGTAGACAAGTGGGTTTTTTTTTTTCCCTCTCCTAAAAGAGAACTTGAAAGAGTAGGTTGGGATGTGACTGGAGCAGGGTTGGTGGGAAGCCGGAGCTGCTGTTGTGTTTAATCATATCCTTTAAAGAAGTCTGGACTTAGACTGCGTGTTTTCAGTGTTTGCCTCTATTTTTAGAGAAACAATGTGGTGCCCAACGTGAATCAGGAGCAAATATTTGCAGTTTTCTCCACACCAGCATTTAGAACTAAATTACTAGTGTTTGTGCCTAGAAACACAGTTGATGGCAGGAGACGTGGTTGAAAATCTGGACTGTAGGATTTTTGTCCTTTAACATTCAAAAAGGATTGCACTGAATTGCTGGAGGGTAAAATTGCCTAACTCTGTGACCAAGCAGTTCTCCAGGAGGAGAGCAAAATGGTGGGTCAAGGGCCATGGATACCTGACCCAGCATCTTTCCACAGGCAGCCATGTTCCTTCTCCCAAATAAAAAGAGCTAAAGTTTAAAGAGGTTTTGCTGTTCCCTGTCGGGAGTGCTCCCTTGTGTTTTTCTGATTAGCCTCAGAAGATACCAGAACAAGCCTGGTCTTGGAGTGCTCTTCAACTTTGCACCAGAACATTTGTGTACAAAATGCTGGGCTGTTTGTGGGTGCTGGTTGTCTCAGAGCACATATCTCAGCTTTCCTTTTAATTCGTACCAGCATTACTCTTAATCAGTGTTTAGGCTCCCTTCTCCCTCTTGTCTGGGGCAGCAGTTAAATGCACCTTCCAGTGTTCCTGAGTGTTAGGGGTTGGAGAAAAGATATATTTGGGGTGTTTATTTACTTGTGAACAAAACATAAAATGTTCCTGTAGACTTTGTGCTTTGCTTTTCAGCCTTTCAATGGAAAAGCACTTCAGCTCATGCTGACCCACAGCCTTGGGCTGTTACATCGAGGATGGCACAGGAGACAGAGGATGTTCTGCATTGCTATTGTCTCAGAATTTGCTTTCTGTAACTTTATTAATCCTGCCTTGCCCTGCAAAATCTCTCCCTTTCATGTCTGTTCTTGGGTATGAAGTTGAAAGTATTACGGTATGGTGAAAGGAGCCTAATTTGGGTGTGGGCAATGGTAAATTACAATTATGCACATATGACTTTCCTGCTTTAGACAGATGGCTAAAGCTAGTTAATAAATTCTAACATGAGAAAAAACAGTTGTGGTCATCTAGTAATGACCCCTTGCATAACTTGGATAATAACCTCTCTGAATAGCTTTGTTTGAACTAGCGTGCATACTCTCCCTGAAACAGCCAATCCTGGTGTTCTTTTAAATAAGCATGAGTGATGGAGAAATTCCACTACAACCTTAAATGCCTTGTTCCAGTTGTTTCTCTCTGCTGCTGAGAGACTGTGTATGCCTGTGTCTAAAAATAAAGATACTCCCCTGCTTCTTATTTAAGTTCATCTAACTTGAAGTTTTAAATGCTCCAGTTCTGTTATCCCAGATCTTCTAGGTTGGGAATTATTGTTAAATCCGTGTTTCACAGTGGACACTTGCAGCTTTTGATTAATTGTCTTGTTCCCTTTTCTCTTTGCTAAGTAGACTGAGCCACCTGAGCTTTTCATTGTGGCCAGAGTTTTCTAGTCATCATTACTGTTGGCTTCTTTGAATTCATTTGAGCTCTTCAAGAGCAAACACCAGAACTGGTGTAGTGGCTGTACCAAGCATTTATCAGGTGTAGCACAATCTCATTTATTATTATTGATATTTGCCATTTGTAGGTGTAAAGTGTTCCTGGCCAAACTGCCACGCCAGTTGGCTGTTTGGGATCCCCAGATCAAGTATGTTGTTCCCAGCTCAGTTTCCTGTTTTGGGGGGGATGCCCTATGAGTTTTGTTTCTAGATGTATGATTTTGCAGTGCTAAAGTGCATTTTGGGAGCTGACTGCCTTGTTAAGTATGTTGCTGCTCCCTATCAAGAACTTATCTTCTCTCCTGCCTACATATTTGACCAGCATTGATGTTTTCCATTGTTAATAATCAATAGATGTGCTGAATAGCACGGGAACAAAGGCAAATTCCTGTACGATTCTGTTTAAAACACAACTTCTTGTCCATTCTTTGATTTTTTCAACTTATCTTTAGAGCCTGTCTGCTTAGTTGTGGGATTTTGTTGTGATGAGGTTTGTTGTTTGTTGTTTTTTTTTCTGATGGTGGTGGTTGTTGTTGTGTGGTTTTGCTTTTTTTCCCCCTCTAATCTACCATACACTTTTAAGTGCATAAGGAAAGAAGATTCTTTACTGTAACTTTCCTGCTTGAGGACTAGAGACTCTGTGTACTTATTGTAGTTGGAATCTCCTCCTTTCAGATATGAATAACTCATTGATTTAATAATTGCCCCTTTCCTAATCAAAGCATATCTAACATTCACCTCTGGATTTTTGTTTTTTATAGTGAAATATGTGTTCTCTTGGGTTACTCACCAGTTATAGCAGGCGGCTGTGCACTACAGAAGGAGCTGCAAGGGGACAGTCCTGTGTGTTAGGTGTTATTTTTATCCAGCTTGTACCCTTGCAGCTTTCTGCTACCTGAGAGCAGCAAATGGAACTGGGGTGGGGGCACAGAGGTGGGCTTTGCAGGCTTTGCTTGCCTGGATCCTCTGCCTCTGGAAGTTAAATGGTAAATCTGCAGTACAAAGGCCACTTAAAAGATGGATTACAGCTGACAAGCGTAGTCAGGCTGTATTGACATAAGTTTAGGTTAGAGAGAAGTAACTGCAATTATTCTGTAGTTGGAGATCTTTGTATAAAACACTGCCCTGGCTGCAGATAGTGTGTGTGTACTCGTTTTTCTGTGGGAGACAGAGGAACAATGACCTTGTCTTAGGGTGCTCGCCAGGGGCGTGGGAGACCTGACTGCAGTGCTTGTGTTGCTATTTGAGTGCAGGCTGCAGCCAGTCCCAGTCCCAGATGCACTTATCAGCCTGAGGATAACAGGGTATTCCTGTCTCACGGGAGCCCTTGTGCAGAAAGATCTGCTGCAGATCTCCCCAGACAATGTACAATGTTTATAAATATTCCTGGAAGACGGATAATACCTGGTGTTAATGCCTTATTAAACTGCTTGGTTTTCTTCTAAAAAAGGGGGCTTGTTGGAATGGGGGTAGGTGCAGGGAGTTGTTGCTCAGCAGTTCTTTAACACTTAGGCTTTTTCTGAAGTTTTGAAGGGAAGTGCAAAAACAAGGTTTTGCATTTGATACAGCTCTGATTGAGTGTGGTATTTATTTTGCAACGAGCGATTTCACCATTTGCAAGTTTTCAGTGGTCTCGTTTGGGACAGTCCCACAGGAAGTCCCTGTTACACGTGTGACGTCAGCCTTTAGGTTTGTGAGTGTCACCATCACTTATGGCAAACTTCAGGGCTTTTGGTGGTCGTGGGGCTTCGCTCCTGGGATCTTCCCAGAGCAGCAGGGCTTCAGGTGGGACTGCTGCAATTCACTTCTTGTCTCTTGCAGGTGTCGAGAAGGATTTCTTGGAGACTACTGCCAGTACAGAAACCCCTGTGAAAGCAACACCTGCAAGAACGGGGGAACCTGTGAAGCTGCATCCCTGATAGGAAAACCAACCTGCAAGTGTGCTCCAGGATTCACGGGGGAGGAGTGCCAGTACTCAGAATCTCACCTCTGCTACGTGTCCCAGCCCTGCCTGAACGGGGGCACTTGTCACCCCCACGGCCAGGATGCATATGAGTGTGTGTGTCTTCCAGGTTTCACAGGTGGGCTTCTGCATTTGTGCTTCCAGACCCCCTCCTCTGGGAACAGCTTCACCCTGGAATGTTCTGGGGCGCTTGTAATATGCTCTCAAATTTTCTAGCTCCAGCACAGGAAATGAGAGGAAGTCTAAATGACTTCATGACCAAAAAAAGCAAAGGGGAATAGGGAATCAGACTCCCTACCCTTTACACGTAAGCAGAAAAATATTTGGATCTTGTGGGGTTGTCCACATGGGAAAACTGAATGCAGAAACTACGCTGGAGTGGCTGTTACACTTCGAATTCAGAGTCTAGTTTCTAGGTGGAGGAAAAAAAAAGCAAATTTGGCCAGCAGAATCTTTCTATGGGAAAACAATATTTTGATGCCTGAGAGGAAGCATGGAAATTTATTCCTTTCACTCTTGAAGTTGAGGTAGAAGAAGAGTAATTGTCAGTGTGTGTAGTATGACTTCAGATCATTTTTATAAATCACAACATTCTGTATCTTGCTGCAACCCAGTAAATGACTTCACAGTGTAACCACAAATTCATTTCCATTTCAGCTATAATACGGTAAAATACAGACATCAGTTTTCCTGTAGCAGTGCAAAGATTTAGTTCAGTAAAAATTTTCAGGCAGAGATTTTCCCACAGAAATAACTTTTTGTTAAATTTATTATTTTCTTAATCTGTCTTGATTTCCTAAAGGAAAGGAATGCCAGTGGATCGATGCCTGCATCGTCTCAACCTTGTGCCAACGGGAGTACATGCACCGTGTCTGGAAATAAGTTCTCCTGCTCCTGCCTGGCTGGCTACACCGGCCAGAAGTGTGAGATAGATGTGAATGAGTGTGCCACGCCGGGCCTGTGCCAGCACGGGGGCACCTGTGTCAACCTGCCCGGCTCCTACCGGTGCCAGTGCAAGCCGGGCTACACGGGGCACCGCTGCGAGAGCGTCTACGTGCCCTGCTCCCCGTCCCCCTGCATGAACGGGGGCACCTGCCACCAGACCAGCGACTTCACCTTCGAGTGCAACTGCCTGCCAGGTAATGCCCCAGGGCTGGGCACTGCCCTCCTGCCTCTCTCCTCCCGGGGGTTTCTCTAGGGGGTGTGTGCGGTGCCAGGTGGAAGGGAGCAGTCTCAGCAAGCTGGGGAGGATGTTAACATCTGTGGGGTGTTAGTTTCTGACTGGAAGGGAGGAATCTCAGCAAGCTGGGGAGCTCTGTAAGATGTTAATTCCTGAGTGGAAGGGAGGAATCTCACCAAGCTGAGGTGCTCTGTAGGGTGTTCATTTCTGAGTGGAAGGGAGGAACCCCAACAAGCTGGGGAGCTCTGTAAGATGTTAATTTCTGAGTGGAAGGGAGGAACCCCAACAAGCTGGGGAGCTCTGTAAGATGTTAATTTCTGAGTGGAAGGGAGGAATCTCAGCAAGCTGGGGAGCTCTGTAAGATGTTAATTTCTGAGTGGAAAGGAGGAATCTCAGCAAGCTGAGGTGCTCTGTAGGGTGTTCATTTCTGAGTGGTGGGATTTTGTGATATGAAAAGGAAGGAGAAAGGGTCAGAAAGAACAAGTGTCTTTGGAGCCCAGTTAGAGAATCAAATAGGTAAAAACTGCAAGGTAGATTCAAGGAGATTAGGGTGGTGTCTCATAATGTGCATCTAGAATGTGAATTTTTACAAACATAGGCATCTACAAATAAATAGTTTGTATCAGTAAAGGCCTCAGTTAATTTCAGTGTTTGAAGAATGAACACTTTCCTTCTCCATCTGTAACCCTAAGACACACTAAGTTCTGTTCACTCCTTTTTTTTCCTTCTCCAGTTCCTTCAAACCAAACAAGGTATCAGTTCCTACTTGCCACACCCTTTTTGTCTCCTGATGAATTTTGGTTGCTTGTTTTCTGATGCTGTTAGCTGCCCTGAGTTCATGCCCAGCAGGGGTGACTCGCTCAGGGCCAGGGACTGCACTGGTTTTGTGTCACCTCTACACTTGTCACCTGGCTGGGATGCTGGTCTCATCCTGTCCTCCTCCCTCTCCACTTGTCAGCCTGGACCACAGGGCCCTACTAGTTGTCTTTGCATATTTAGGGTATTTTTAGGCTGATTTTTTTTTTTTTTTTTTTTTTTTTTAACTGAGTAATTCAACTCCATGGGAAACTGACTGTTTGGAAATGCTTTTGACTAGACTTCCTACTTGAGTGTATTGCAGTTTGGCACACACAGACTCGGTGTGTGGTAATCTAGAAAAGTAAACTCTCTTCCCTTAAGCATGTGTCTGGCATTATTTATGTGAAAGATATAGCTGCCCTGTGCTGTTTAGGATGAATATAGAGTGGCTGTGTTCTCATGAGGATCATCTGGAGTCACAGGTCTGCGTGGAAGGGGCATTTAGAACTTGTGAAAACTGTTCTCTTTTTGGAGACATTTGTCTTGAGGTGACCTTAAATGTACATTGCCAACCTTAGTGTCTGCACAACCACTTTCTGGGTTGTCTGAGCAAGCATGTGACTTTGAAGAATTTAGCAAAGTCAATCTTAAAGTAGAAGGATGGGTCATCTTTATTTTTGAAAGCAATTATTCTAACCACGTTTGAAGGGAGAGTGCTTTGAAAGAGTCTTTGAAAATGCACTATCTTAACTAACCATTGCCCTGGAGGAATTTTCTACTTTTCTTCTTTTTAAAATGAGATTATAAACCAAGTATCTCTGGATTAACAGTCTTGTCCAGAAATTCAGAATTTGCTTGAAAGTCAGATCTGTTTAGCCAGCTCAAGGACTTTAAGTCCAACTGCAGGAGCAGCCTGGTGGGAGGAAGAGTTGGAAGGACTTGATCCTGTCAAGCTGATGAGACAGTTTGCTTTAGAGATTCTCTTGCAGGGGCACGAGACTGAGTAGGAGCAGATTTTCCCTTAGACAAGTGTGTGGGCTGGCTGAAATACAGTCAGGAAATGGAAATGAGATTACTATAGTAACAGTTACACACCTACACTCCTCACACGTTTTGGATTGTTAGCTGTCTTTTTTGACTTGCTACACGCTGTGTGTAGTGGGGGTGAGTTAATGTGGCTCTGAGAGCCTTTGCTTTTCTATTTCCTGTATTTGTTTAGGTTGGCCAGGCTGTTTTGCTAGCTTGATTTTTAAAACCAGTTGAAAAACAGCAAAAAAGGGAGCTGTTGGAGAGGCCCAAATGCTTACATTAAACTCTCTGATAAGGCAGGGCACCCAGCCATTTCTTTCCCCCCTTAGCACAGAGCATGCAGAGCAAAATTTCTGAAGTGTTGGAAAAGGTTCTGTCTGGGAAGGAAAGGTCAGCAGAAAGAGAAGAGAAATGGTGGCCCTGTCACGCCTAGGGAGGATGTGAACAAGGCCTGCTCCTCTGGAAGACAGTGCCAAGATTCTGGACGAGAAATTCCACTCCAGACTCCCTCTCTGAATTGGAGCAATGCCGATGATACTGTGACTATAAATGGAATTGCTCTGGCCCTTCTGGACTGCCTTAAGATGCTGCCATCACTGAGTGTTACAGCCACAGAGGCTGCAGGCAGCTACATCTCAAACTGCTGGAGTGGTTTTTGATAGGATTTTGCATCTTGTGACCTGTAAAAGTACTTTGAAAAAACTGTGCCCAAGCAGCAGTTTAGGCAGAATTAGGCTACTACTGCATTGGCCTTGAAATGGGTTCTAGTTTCCTGTAGATGTTTCCTTCTTAGCTTTTCAGTGAGTTTAATCTATTTGTATGTACAGATAGGTGAGAATGAGAGCTTGAAAAAGCAGGAAAAACCTATAACCAGGAGTTGTGTGTCACAGCATCTTTTTCTACTGTCACACGAGTACTGTTTATGTACAGCGTAGTCCAGCTGCTATTTGAAATTCCCAGGTTCCCATGTCACTTGTGGATGTACACAAACAAATCCTGCATTAGGTAATCCATGAAGTCATGTGTGTTAAGTCAGCATTTGGTGGCAAGCATCAAGTGAAGTTATCTATATATACACACTATTGGTATTGCATCTATCTGGAAAGTAACCTCATTTTTTTATCTGTCTAGCTTAATCATTTTTCCTCTGGGATTTGTTAGTTTAGGTAGGAGCAGGATTGTAGGCAAGTGAGCATGTTAGGTCAATCATAACAGTGTAGTAGTGAAAAAAAATATTTCCTTGAAGGAGACGTAACCTGAAGCATTAGCAACTCCTTTGAATATAAGAATGAGCTCGTAGTTATAAATATTTGACAAAAAAGGACTTCATTTGGCAACTAAGCTTTAATGGAATGTTAAACAAGTCAATAGAGGAAGTTCTTAGCTGGGAAAGTGATTATTCATTGTTATCCATCAAAATAATTACCCATTAACTAAGATAAGGACCCTAGGGAACTCCAAGGGCTTGTTCAGGAAACGATCTGTCAGGCTGGAGCGAGCTGTTTGTGAGGAGCTGGAGCTCTTCTTGGGAAGGGGAAGTCACCTCATGCAGTGCCACCAGTGGGGACTGGCACACATGGGCAGGCCCTGCCTGCTGGGCTTTGGGGATGAGCACCTTCCCCTGAGCACGTGTGCAACCTTGCTTCCAGCTGAGGTGGGTGCCCCTCTGCTCCAGAAGCTGCCTCGAGTAGCCCAGCTTAGTTTTATCTCTCTGCATCTCTGATTTCCTGTCAGCAGGCCCTAGGTCTGGCAATAACACGACATTTTCCAGGCATAATTTCCTGTCCCCAGCAGAAACTGGCCCTGAAACCAGCCCAGAAAGTCTGAGGTGTAATTTATAGGTTGCAATAAGGCAAAAGAGATTTGGAGGGAGTTGGATCGGATGCTCTGCAGCGGGGTGGAGATTTCAGATGACATAGGAATAAAGTTATCTGCTTGTGTCAGTCTGTGTGCTAGGGGAAGAACAACATGCTGTTAGCAGTGGGAACACGTTTCCCCTTGAGGTTCTCATTCCCCAGTTTGATATGCTTTGAGATAGGGAGCAAAAGTCAGGATATGCATTGCAAACTGCTCTCGTGCAGGGAGAAAACACAAGACAACATGTGAGTCCCAGCACAGGGGGGAGCAGGAAACAGCGTCAGGTGTCCAAATACATCAAAACAGTGAACTCTGTGGCTTTCTGGAAGAGAGTCAGGTTATATAACTGCAAAGTTAGATCCTGGGACCCAGCTAGAGAAAAGCTCACGTATGTCAGAGCGGCTCTTTGGTAGTATAACTGGTTAAAATGTGAAAATATAAAATGGCTTGGCGAGGTTTTAGTAGTGGGGTGACTTCCATGCTTTATTCTGGAAATATCTGTGCCACTTTAAATTTGTGTGAAGTACACAGTGAGAGTGTTTAAATGCCTGCTGTCAGAAATTTGTTTACTAGAAAGTAGGGCTGGTCTCCATATTATCCAAACTGAAGAGATAAGTACTTAAACCTTTTGTCTTTGTGGTTGTGGGTGTATTTCCCTGCTGATCACATGCAATATGTGGTCAGTGGGATGATTCCTCCCAAGCTGAAACACAAGCTGATAGGACACCCCTGTGTTTTACAGCTCAGGCTTGGTAGCTTTGTACAGTTCTAAACACAAGGATCTACAGCTAATTGTTTTCCCTGGTAGTTGTTCCTCAGCATCTTTTGCCAGGAGAGTGCTACTGTAATGATTAGGACTCTGGCTAAGCATGCTACATTTCCTCTTTGTTTAAGCCTACTGCCATGAAATTTCTAGGATCTTGGGTGGAGGCTTGAAGGGCTTTGAAGAGAGAGAGTAATACTGAAGGTCTTGTAGTCCTGGTTTGGTTGATTTGTTTCTGTATTTTGTTTTGTAATGTTTAGTCTATTGTTTCTTGCTGATGCTAATGCACTTGATAGAGCTTGGCACTGGAGAAGTTCAAGAGATGGGAATGCACATGAATCACCTCAAGTCTCTTGAGAGCAGCAGTAGTCTGGAGAAGCTGGCTCAGAGCTTTATAGTCTGTCTCATCTGCCACACAGCACGATCTGTGTTGGACCAGATGTCACTCAGAGGGTCTGTGTGACTTGACACAGATGTTATGGAAGTGTCTGGAACAGAGCATCAAAAGTAGAGGGGTTAAAGCATGATTTTGGATGAGAGAACTGTGTCATGGTAGTATTACATTCCAAAGCAGTGAAGAGGCAGAGCTGGTGTTTTAAATTAACATGTGTGCTCTGGAATCATTTACTTCATCCACATTAGCATGCATTCCACTTGTGCTTTGATAAATAGCTCTCTCATCCAGCAGAAATGGCAGGTTTGTTTAATGAAGCATGAAATAAATCAGCAGGGGAAATCAAGGGGAAGACACATCACTGACAGCTCCCTTCCCTAATGTCCCCACTTCTCCTTCTTTGAAAAGAAGAGGGAGCTCTAGCAAGAATATTTTGTCAGTGTATTCATTAGGAGGCTGCATTTTCATTGAGGAAAGGGTATCTAATTTCTTCTGCTTTTCAGGCAGGGCTTAGTATGTAAGCATCACTTGGGTGGTGGGTGATCTGTTGATTGATTGACTTGTCTAACACTGAAGAGAGCCAGATCAGGACTTGAGAAGCTCTTTTCAAAGCATGAAAGACTTTTCTTTGGCGTATCCAAGGCAGACTGTGCTGAGGTATCCATGGGAAAAACTTGTCCTGGCTGATGCTTGGTGGGCAGTGACGAGTTTATCTCATGGTAAAGCAAATGTCTTGGTCTTCACTTTGTTTGCTTTGAATGACAGTGCTCCTTAGCCACTTGAAGAGAAACTCCTCATGTGTTTTGGGGTGTGAAACAAGCCGACCATCTACCCATGGTGGAAGTGTTTTAACTATGTCACCTGACAAATGCGCTCAGCAGAGCTGTGCTAGGTGGGGATTCATCAGGATCTGGTGAACGGGGCAATTGTTCAAGGGAAAAAAGGAGGGGAAGCTGCTTCCAAAGAGGTGGGAAGCCCGTTTCAGCCTGCTGTCATTTCTGCTCTGTGCAGGTTTCGAGGGAACCGTCTGTGGACACAACGTGGACGACTGCCCGAACCACAAGTGCCTGAACGGGGGCGTTTGTGTGGATGGGGTGAACACCTACAACTGTCGCTGCCCTCCCCAGTGGACAGGTATGTCCTGGGGGCCACCAGCACTGGGCTGCTGGCCCTGACCCCTGCTCCTGGCTGCAGCCATGGGGAGGTGCTGATGCAACCCTTAAAAGAAAACCTGTCGCCATCAAAACCACCTCAACAAAGGATGATTTCCCCATGAGTTGCACTTCTCGTGTGGATATGCTTTGTAAATGGATAAATGTTTTCCAAAAGCACAAAATGTGGCTCTGCTGTACAGCTGTGGGCATTTGCTAAATGTAGAGCTGTTTCTAAGATGGGATGATGATGATCATGTTGATTATAGTAGTGCTGCTGGGAAACAGGGTAAATCTGAAAGGTAGGGGGAAAAGGAGGGAAGAGAAGTACATGTATGGGAAGCTTATGGTTTTGCTACTGTTATTTTCCTGCTTGACTTATTTTTATCTAGAGTTCTCTGACTAGCAAAGTTACTTTTGCTTCATAAATGAGTCTGTTTTTACTCTGAGTCTGAAGGGGGGAAAAAAACCCGTGAATTTCAAGAAAGTGTTATGCACAATATAAGGAAGCAACTTATAGGAAACTCAGTGTCATATTTAGTTGCAAAATGTCTCCATACCTCAAAAATAAACAAACACCTCCGGTTATGGGGTGTGAGTTTTTTGAGTCATACTAGTCTATCTTAGGCGGCACACTTTTTAAGCTGAGTATGGTTTTGCCCTTATTTGAAAATCACAGGAAAAAAAAAAAAACTAAACCCAGTTTTTAAAATGCTTTTTTCCTCACAGAACATTGATTTTGGTTGTAAAGAGCTTGTCATTACTGCAAAGGAGGCTGCCAGTTAAGGACCCTCATTAACTTAAAACAATTATATATTCTTAAATGAAGTTAAAACCACATAAGAGTGAAGTGCACCACAGCTTGCATAGCTCTTTGTAACGATGTGTTAAAAGGAGAAAATGAGTCCTCAGTGAGCAAGTGTCCTTGCTTCTGTGCTACTTCTCCACGTCCTGAAAGGCTGCAGAAAGTGAAACCTGTGAAGGAAAACATGAGAGCTTGGGTGTGGAGACAGCAAACCCTTAGTGACCCCCTGTAGTCTCTCTCCATTCCACAGAAATTATAACCCTTGTTATAATTTTATGACAGAATATAATTTAAATGGCACAAACCAGATTTCTGGCGTCTGTCAGTAGTAAATTAATGTGTCTTACTCCCAAGCACAGAGGATATAATGATCATGATCATGCAATCTCCAAGGGATTACTCTGGCATCATAAATTTAGCTTGGCTTACAGGATTTAGGTGGATGCCTGCTGTCAGCTAGGGGTGCCTTTTGCAGCTCACCTGGAAGAGACCTTGGTCTCTTGGTCTCTGTCACAGGGCTGTGATTTGTTTGGTTTTGTGGTAGGTTGTCTCCCCAATCAACTCTTTGCGGTGCAGTTGTGGTGGTTCCCTCTATGAACCTCTTATGGGCTCTGAGTAGCTTTGGGAAAAGTTGTGAGGCTGTTGTGGCCTTTCTTGTGCCATCTTCATCCTGTGTGGTTGGTGCTTCCAGAAAACCTTGTGTGTGTGAAGGATGCTTCCTTCCAGGGAAACCCTGGAAAGAGAGGAGAAGCTCCCCGAGCATTTTAGATTCCCGTGGCTCTCTAGCACAGTTTAATGGAAGGACCTTTCTGAGAATTTCTGAGGTTATCAGGGCATGCAGCAGTGGTTTTGGGTGATGGCTTCTCAAGGCCGTTGTCTTTCTAGGCTTAGGCCAGTGTGGAAATAAAAATTATCTCATAATATAGGAAGCAGCAGCTTGGCTGTTTGAACAATGAAGGTTAGAACCTTTATGGAAGTCAGCTGTCCTGTCTGAAATGCAGAGTGCAAGTTTCTGTGACTCCTCTCTGTCATCTCTGTAGCATTTTTGTGAAAGAAGGTTGGTTTTTTCTTTTTTTTGTGGTGTTTTTTTTTTTTTCTTTTGTTTTTTTTTGGAATGGACTTCAATTCCTTTCCTACATCTTCAATTAGAGGCCAGGGAGGTGAGGAAAACAATGCACATCCAGCTTGGAGACATGAGAGGTGACACTGAGGCAGGGCACAGAACAGGGAGGATGGATAGAGGACTTCTGCAATAGCTTGGAGAGAAAGATGATTTTTTATTTTCAAGGTTAAACTACAGTGTTGGTGCTAACAGGAGTAAACAATTAAACATCAGTTATTCAACAAAGTGGAAATGCATAAGTGCAGGTTCATCCTTTACACAAAGGAAATTTTTGACATTTTAAATCATCTCTAGGGTAAGAGAAGAGGGGAGAGCTGAGCAGACCACTTTTTTGTAGTCTGTCCTGATAAATGTTACAGCTCAGCAGGGCTAAACTGTGAGAATGAACACTTCAGGAAAACAAAAGTTTCCAATGAGATCATGAGGTAAGAGGAGATTATGCATTGCTTAAAAAAAAAGCCCAAATACCTATATCTGTAAGGAAACATCAGCCAAAAATGAAAGGATGTTAAATTTTCTAAAAATACCCGACAGTGTAGATGTGCTGTCTTCGTAACCGTCTCTGCTTTCAAACACTTGTCAACTGTTCTTGAGGAAGATTGTCTTTACTTCATCTTTGTGCTGTGGGTATGCTCTCTCATGTTTATTATGGTTTGTGCTCCATGGCACAGAGACAGCAGTCCCGTTCCTTGCTAGAAAAATCAAGAAGCTATATTGCATCTGATCAAGACAAGTTTTGTGTAAAGCAATATTGAAGCTACCTTTACTGAAAGAGAATCTGTCCCAGTTCCTTTTGGTAACCATCTGCCTCTATCAATTCCCTGACAGGTGGTAGGCTGGGCTACATAACTCTGATTTAAAAAAAAAAAAAATACTTTTTGCTTGCTCCTACTTTTTGTGATGCTGTTTGCCTTCAGTCTTATTTCCTGCTCCTCAAACAGAGCTCACTGCTCCTTTTCTGTTGAAGTGCCTGCCTGCCTTCTCGTTCTCATTTTGCTGTTTTTTCCGGAAAGATAAAATCTTGCCTTTCAAAAACAATGATGTGAAATTCCTGCTGTCACCAGCGTTTTTGTCACCTTCAAAGTTCTCGTATTTCATATGGTTACAGTGATAATCAGTCTCATAAATTTGCAACTGGCAAGGCAGTCTCGGGTGTGTTTGGGTGAAACTGCCCCAGATCTTTCCTGTTGCTGAATGTTAACTGATGGTTGGTTTGTTTAAAGATGACTTTATCTTGTCCCAGGATACAGCCTTTGTTAGAACCAGTGTTTGTTGGGTCCTTTCAAAGCACAGTGCTGCAGATGTGTAATGAACCTTTCCTTGGAAACAGTCCTGGGTGCTTTTGTGAAAGTGTGAAGTCTGTTCCTCTGTGCACGAGGGGCCAGAGAATTTGGTGTAAGTGTGATTTGAGTCAAAGTTAGCCAAAGATCCTGGCTAATGTCAGGATAAATTGCCATGTGAAGACTGGTTTATGCTGCTGTTCTTCAGCCTCACTGGGGTCTGAGGAGGAAAGTTATTCACTTCTCTCCCTGCTCACAGACTCTCTTCCCTTTCCCTTGAGCTGCCTCTGGCATTTCTTGGAGTGTGCCACTTTAACTCACTAATCTAGTAAAAAAATCCTGTCCAGCTGCCTTTTTTTCCCCTTTTCTTTCCTTTTTTCTTTTTTATTTTCTTTTTTTTTCTGGGATCAGGAAATAAAATTCACAGAGCAGTCTCATGGTGAGTGGGTGCAGAGGGAAGTCCTGGCACTCCAGGGCTGAAAGTCATGTGGAAGATTGGGGTGTCCTTCCACACACATGGGGAAACCATCTGAGAATTTAAAGTCATTCTAGCTACAACTCATCTAAAGAAACAAAGCTTGATTTAAAATGCACCTGTTGATCTAACCTTGTGCAGCTTTGGGTTAAGGAAGATGTCTTGAGAATTTTGGGTGCCTAAGTGATTACCAGTATTAAATGCTGTAAATTCTTATGTTTTTCTTGTATGTCTAAGAGATTCCTGCTCCCCTGGAAAGTCTGCAGTGTTTCAGAGACCATGAATCTGCCTTTGGCCCAAATCATGTTTGAGGCTCACCGTGACTCTGCCTTTGGCCCAAATCACATTTCAGGAGCAGTGCACAGCAGAGATAAAGATTTGTGCCCTCCATGGAGTTAGGTCTTTTGCAGTTTGCTGTGTCTGAAGCTGTGGGATGAGTCTCTGGGTTTGGGGACACTGTGCCCACTCTCAAGTGGGTTTTGGAAGACCAACACTGTAGAACTTCAGCTGCAGGCTTGGCCTGCTCACTCCCTTTCATTATTTCTACCCCTGTGGCTGGGAAGGCAGGACTCCCATGGCAGTTTTATTTATCTAGGCTTTGTTTTCCCCTGAAAAGAGGGCTCCAGTGAACTGTATATTTTAAAATCTAGGCGACCTTTGTCTCCAAGTGTGCTAACAGCTGACTCCACCAAAGAGCTCCAGCACTGGGAGCTAGCTTAAGCAGCAAATGTTTGTCTTGAGTAGAAAAGCTCTTCAGGCAGCAGGGCTGTGCTTTTTAATTAAAATAGCTGTTGGCCTGGTCATATGCTCTCAAACACTAGCACAAGGGTTACTTTTTCTGCAGAGCTTTAGGCAGGAATTTTCAAAGTGGGGCGTTAAGGGCTTGATTCCTATTTAATTAGAGTAATATTTGCTCCCTACCTTGGTTTTCTTTGAAAATCCCAGGCTTAAACTCTGGGCAGATGTGACTTTTCTTTGCTGAGGAGGGGGATAAACATCAAAAGGCTTATATGTAACATTTTAATGTAAGATCATATGCTCTGGTATTTTGTTTCTTAAAACTTTCTTTGCCAAATGCCAGTTTCCTCAGCTTCTGTGTTACCAAAGTACACATTGACAAGTCATGTTAGCTTAGTGTTCAAAAAAATGCTGCCTTCTTGGAGTACTTAGAGGGTCAAAATGTAGAGGAACTAACTCTGACAATAGGTGACGTAGATGATAAATATTGAACACGCCAGTCTCCTCAATCATTAAATACACATCCTTGCTGTTTTGTGGGGAGTGCTGCTGATGATGTGACAGAGAGCCCTGTCAGGGCTGTTCTCTTTTCCCTCCTGGTGATCCCAGATGACGTCCCAAGACCTTTGTGTTAGCTCAGGGAGCCTGGGTCACGCTCCCATGAGAAGTGCAGTCATCTTCCTTAAGCAGTGCAGCAGTGATCAGCTTCCTGGTGCCTCTCCAGGCTTTATTAAAAAGCAGAGTGGCCTCTTTGGTAGTGGCTGGGATCTGTCTGTGCCAAGCTTGACGAGTTGGCTGGTGTCACTGCAGTAGTTTCTCCAAGAGACAGCTCTGAAAGAGGCCAAGAGGGATCATGATTCGTCGTCTTCCGTCATGTTTGAACTGGCAGACACAAAGGGAGCAGGGAGCACGTGGCAGCCTCCAGAGCTGACAGCTCCAAGTTGGAGTGTACAAATGATTTGAAGTGCTGGACACAAACAGACTTTATCCTGTATGTTGTTTGTTTCTCTTGTGGCCCTTGATCTGGGTGCCGTGCAGAGGGGATGGATTCCAGAGGCATTGAAAGTTCCACCCTTAGTCCTTTATCCTGCATGGATTCTGCAACACCTACCACAGCCTCCTGTTTGCTTGGTGCTGCTTTTCATTTCCCAATGGCAAGCCTTGGGTGGGAGGGAGGCAGTAATCAAACACCTGAGGTGTTAACAGCTGAGCTGATCTGATGACAGAATGACAGCATCCAACTCGGAGCACGCTGCCGCCTCCTCCCTTACGCCTTTGGTGACTTTCCAAAATCCTCTTAGCAGTCAAGTGTGCCAAATTGTCTCTTGTGGAGATGTCCTTGGGTTTTCAGTGCATCTTTTATGTGCTTGGCACTAAAGCAGGATAGGCCAGACCCCTCTGGCTGGTGGATGTCTGCTGTGAGACCAGACTAATAGGTAGCAGTTGTTCCATCTCCAGCTGACTTGTTTCTGGCAGTTTCTGTCCCTTCCCTTGTACTTGAAATGAGGTGATTTGTCTTTGGGTAATTACTGAAGATGGGCTGCTGAGATAGCTTGAGAATAAGAAGCTTTCATTGTAAGTTTTGGCTCCAGCTGTTAAATTTTTTTTTTGCCTCGCAGAACTTTTCACTTGTTTGGTATTTCCCTGATTCACAGGGTTTTCCAGAGGAGGTAAAGAGAAGGACAGATCTTCTAAAGAGAGTAGCTTGGTGATGTGTATTTACTGTGAGTTACTTCTCAGTCCTGCTGCTGTCCCCAGTCATTTCACCTGCCACCACCATATTAAACCAGTCTGTCATTAGTGCATCAGTTTTAATGAGTTTTTAATGAATCATGTTCTGATCATTTGTATTGCTGCCTCTGAGGAGCTCAGTCAGGACTCTCTACCCAGTAGTCTGTGGGGAGTGATTTAGGGCAGTATTTAATGGATCAGGCCGTGCATAAGTCTCTTAAAGCCCAGAGTTTTGTATTTGGGGCTTGTAAAATCCCTTGTAAAAGCCCATTAGTTCCACTGCATGCTTCCCAGTGTGGTTATGAAATTAAACTCTTTTCTCTACCATATTAGCCTAAAATAAACACAGATGCTTGCTCTGCTCATTACAATTGTAGGTTCATCTTCAAGTGTTCACATTCTATATTAGGCTATTAAATTTTATTATTTCTTTGATGCTATTTGACATCTATTTGAGATCAAATAAAAGGAAAACCAAAACCCTAGCACCTGAGGTTTGGGAATGGCTGTGAGATCTGGGGAAGGAGCTCATTTTTGAGAGCTGTGATGCTTATTCTTTAGAAAACTCCTGCAAGGGGGAAAAATAGTTGGCTTCAGTCCTTTTTTTCTGGGGGAACTACTGTGAAACTTAAGCAGGGGAGACTTACTAAACACAAATGCAACTCTGGCAGGGGCAAACAGTGTAATCCATGGAATTCTGTGTGCCCCTGAAGTCATTCTTGGAGCTGAAAGCATCAATCTTTTTTGTTGGATTGCCTGCAGGGAGCTGTGGAGATGGCTTTGTGGAAAGGTCTAGAATTTGGATGTGATCTGGGCATCACACTTGAGATCCCTTTCGATATTGCCTGTTTATTGCTCAGGACATTCTGGTCTGGGTAAAGGTGTTGCCTCTTTCAGAGAAGTTTGCAGTTCTCTGCTTTGAGATACCTAGTGTCAATAAAGCAAATTATGTAAACAGTCAAATATTTTCTTTAGTAGACTTTGCCATGTGCTGTACCTTCCCTGCAATAACTGATGTATTTTACTCTTTATTAGCTCTCTTTTCTCCTTTGTGGGTAGCAATTCCTTCATAAGTCTCCTAGGAAGTTCTTCTCTGTCAGACTCTCCCTCTTTTTTATTCAGAGGTGGTGGCTTCAGTACTGCAAAATGTATTCCTGGCTGAGGCTGTGCCATGGCCATTGCACAACGAGTGTTTGCATTAGTTATTGTTCCTTGCAGTCAAAGCGTCTGCTCAGCGGTGTTTATTTTGTTGATTAAAGCTGTGATTGAGCAGAGGTCCCCACTGAGCTCTTCCAGGGAAGCTGATGTTTCCTCAAGGAGTGCCTAACCCAAACCTTCTGCAGCAACTCTGTTTGCTTGTGTATTTTGCTTGGCATTTGTGCCTCGAGCCTTGCCTGCTGTTGCACTGCCCAGCAGCCTCACTTGGTTGAATCTGCCTGAGATCCCTGGCTTCCTCTTGGAAAACAGAAATGTTATTTTGTGAAAGTCACCACTACCTACTGTTTCATCACCTTCTAGGTCATTAATTAGACACTTCATTGCATGTGCGTGGCAGTTGTTGCTGAGCTATTTCAAGGAGTATGAATGGTGCTGTGGGTTAAAGCATGGATGGTTCTGTGGATTGAGCTGAACACTTTTACAAATACACAATTCAAAAACATGGGAGTTAAGGTATTTTTCATAGATACCATTTTCCTAGAAGGCTCAATGGTTCCATGCCATTTTTGCCTTTCTGTTTGCTGAGGAGGCTCACACAGGAGCCTGAGGAAGCTGAGCTTTGAGCTGATGAATGCTTGTTGGGGTTCACTGTCGATGCAGACGTTTTTCCTTTTGTTACAAGATAGAACTGGCCAGAGCAATGTCCTTCCATGCCTGCCAGCTGGGATCCTGAATGTCCACGTGTGTGGTTGGAGAGGAGAAGAAACTGCATGGTCCTTTGGAGCGTGGCACTGATTACCTTCTGCCACGATTAGATTTGGTCATTTATGCAAACACTGCTCCTTATCTCTTAGCCCCTTCTTGAGTCTTGATAAGATGCTGTTCACCTTCTCACCTAATAGTCCTTTGAAATTTGAATTTGAGATGCAAACAGTTCTAGTGAGCCATGCTTTTTTTCAGCTGCACTGCTGTATTCAAAATCCATACAGCAATCTCTGGAATCCTCTGTGAATTAAGCTGCTCTTTCAAAGACATTTTGCCTAGGTCTGGTTTATAGTTCCCAGGTAGCCCTTTCAGGAGAGCTGTGACCTCTTCCCTGTGTGCTGTGTCTGAGATAAGTGACAAACTTCTTGAGCTACTGAGTGGATGATGGCATAAAAGCTTCCTGAAACCTGATGATCCCCTTCCACTGAGTCTCTTAAGGACCAGTTTGTGATCCTCACCAAGCTGCCTTTCCAGTATCACTAAACTTGTAAAATATTCTGACTTCCAGTTCAGTCTGAGCCCAGTACTGGGCTGGTTGTGATTTTGAGAGAAATGGGATATGATATTGCCATCTCCTCCCAGCTCAGTTTTCAAGGAACTGTATTTTTTTTTCCCAAGGCACAGGAAAGTATTTGCACCCTTTGCCCTGCAAAATGTTTTTAGTGATTAAGCTGTATTAGGTCTGCTGTCAGGAGCTTTAGCCTCTGATACTCCAGCTGTGCATCAGCAGACTTTCCTGCTGTTAAGAGCCCAAGAAAATGTTCTCCTTTATGGAAAGTCTGTTCTGCCAGAGATGAGATCCTCTGATTGAACTATCTGAAGGTCCTGCATTCAGCTGCAGCATCAATGAATTGAGGTTTGGTAGGATCAGCTTTTTGGAGATGTCTGGAGCTGCTTTCCAGGGTGAATGTTTCACTGACTGGTTTGATGAAGCTAATGCTCCTCACTTTCGGTATGGGGTTGTTCTAATTTTGCATGCTGCTTTACCTGTATAAATCAGGCTTTATTTTCTTTCTAACATAAAAGAAAGGAGAAGGGCTGGCAGTTCCTCATCAGTGAGATCTGGTACAGCTACTTGAGGGAGGCCTTGAACCCTGTGCCTGCCAAAAGAGAAACTCCTGGAGTTCTTGCAGTTCCTGAGGCTCTGAAAATGGGAGCAATCAAAGCAGCAAACATGTCTGACTTACTCCATATGGCTTTTCTGAGGGGAAATATGCAGGAAGTGACTTAGTTTCATAGTGGGCAAAAAGTGCTAAGAGTTGAAGGCTGTTCCCTTTTTCTACTTCTAGTTTTCAATTTTGAAACACCACATGGACTAGCTGTTTACTTTGTAGAAGGTCACTTAGAACCTGAGTCGGCATTTTACTGATTTCCCAGGCTCTGCAAATATCAAGGTCAGCCTAGGTTTTCATTACCTTCTTGGAGTAAATTGTGTTTCCTTTCTTGTTTCTATTTATGTGTGTGTTTCTACATTTCCATCAAAATATTGTGCTGTTAGTGCATTCACACTTCACTAGTTCAGCCTGTGTTTACTATGAGTCTTTTAGAAATGTAATTGAAACTAGCAGGAGCACAAGAAAAAAATGCCTACACAAACTTGCAGCTAGTTGAACTAACATTCAGTAGTTGTACCATTCAGAAGTTACTTGGGTTGTGGACATGTGTATTACGCTGTGCAGTTTGTACAATCCATAATGGACTTTGCACTTGGAAGCTGAATTTCTGTTCTGCAAATGAAAGACTTATTCTTCCTAAAACTCTTAACAAGCAGAAAACAAACTTACCAAGTACATGGCTACAAATAAATATATTAATTTTATTACAGTTAAGTCAAAGCAGCATCCCATAAGTAAATTATTTCAGAGAACTCATCTCATTTGATTTTAAATCTAACTAGCCTGGCAGAGAGAAGTCTCCAATTAAGAACAAGAACTTTTCATTAAAATACTCAATTGTAAAATGCAATAGTTAATTGTTCATTTATGCCTCTTAATATATTGAATTGAATTTCCTTTGTTTTTAAAACAAACTGCATTATGCTGGACCTCTGATTCATATTCATAATTAAACACAAAGACAGTTGTATTGCAAAAGGGGCATTAGAAATTGGAGAAGCCAAGTGAGGACCAGATTCAAGGAGCTCAAGTGTGGTGTGTCTTTAAACTACAGTTCAACTCCTTGAAGAAGTTTAAGCTCTGTATTTTTCTTCTCTTGTGGAGGCATTGATAGACCTCTTAAAAGTTTGTTTTAGTTTAGGGCTGCAGAAAAATGGAGTAGCCGAGGACATAGGGTTATTGCAAGGACATCAATGATGTCACTTGGTACTGTCCTTTCTAGAAGTGGAGGGTGAGTGCTAGTAAAAAAAAATCCTAAAAAGAAGTCCTAAGTGTTGGTATTACTTGTGACACTTGAAATGGGAAGTCAGAACCAAGCCCTGATAGTTTATATGGATGATTAGTTAGCCCATCTTTGCTTTAAAAAAAAATCAAAAACAACAAAAAAAGCCCCCCAACAGCAAAAAAGATGCAAATTAAAATAAAGTACTCCCACACTCAGTCACCCTTGCTGAAAGCCCATAGAATGTTTTATTTCATATATTGAGTTATATTTTATGTTTATTTATATATTGAGCTCTGTTCAGCCAGTCAGAAGGCAGATGATTATTTTGTGGTGTGGCTGAAAACGCTTTGGTGGCAGCAGCTCAGGCTGGCTGAGCCAAAGGGCTGTGAGAGCTCCTCAGAGAGGGCCCCCTCCAAGAACAGAAGGAAAATCACTTTTATAATAAGCAAATAAGGTCTTGATTATTTTTTCTTGGAGGAAGGCGATTGTGTTGAGCTGCGAGATACGCGTGACTGCTCAGAACCAGCCCCAGCTCCCGACTCCTTTCTCTGATAAGCCAGCCCTGAAAGCTCCTGAACAAAGCACTTCTGGAGTGATAAATGCATGGTTTGTTTGTTCATAATGCACAGAGGTGTTTTACAGGTAACAATAGCAAGGAGAAATGAGTTCTCCCCCAGTGTTTCACTAAGCAAACCAAGAATTGAAGATTAATTCTGAAAACTCTGCTGTAATTATCATTACTGTCAAAATTTTTTTGTGGTTTTTTAGGTGATAAAATTATTCTTTTGAAGCAGTCCTACCAAAGAACAGAACATATGCACAGAACACAGTTGTGCAACTTTTTTTAAAAATAATAATTTTATTTCTTTGCCCCTAAGTGAAAAAAAAATAAATACAAGTCTCACAGGATCAAAGACTAGAATTTATCCATGTACTTCGAAAACAGAAGGAATCATGAGTATAGTAGATGGAGATGGTTAAGTTAGGGCATTTTTAGATTCCTGCTCATGATAAATGTTTCAGTTTGGTGTACTGGAGGAGGGTGTGTCTGTGCTCTCACATCATTATTTCTGTGCCATTAATAAACAATGTGACTTATCAACATCTAATAAGTATTTTTAATTTGGCAAGCCTGAATAAACTGGAGCCCAGGTGCATTGGCAGAGAAGACCTGTGACCCACTTTTGGATTTCTTATTCTTGGAATACGAGGGGAATTCCATGCAAATGTAAATGTGATTTACAGTAGCTAGAGCAGCTGGAGAAATCTTGTGGTAGAAGCACATTTACTGAAGAGCCTTGGCACAAATAACAGAAAGCTGCTGGAAGCCAGTGAGAGAGGAGATGGTGTCAGCTGGGGAAGAGGGGAAGGTCACATCAAATGAATCAAATCTTACTTGCTGATAAAGGGTCATCTTCTCATGCTGTGTGCATCCTATCAAAGTTCTAGGAAGGGTGGCAAAAGCAAGCTACCACAAAGTGTGAAAGGAAAAAAGAAAAAGGCAAGCTTTCAGTGCTTAGAGAGTTTTTAATGTAACTGAAAGGAGAGAAATAGTTTATCAAGAAGATGATTGTGGACTGTGACCAGTAATCTGTGGTTGCACATGTATACCCATATGCCAGCCTGGGAAGAAGTGAGCTGGTGCTTGTGAGGTTTTATCTATTCAGGAAACTCAAAATTACTTGGAACTCCAGCTAAACAATTTTGGCTTAAATGTAAACTGTGCAACTTTAATGGGGAAGATGAATAACTATTGAAGCAAAATATTATTGCAAGTGGTGGGTTCTCCAGATTTTGATGTCAAAGCAAGATGGATTTCAGCAAAAAAACCACTAAGTGTGAATTGCAGAGCTTTCCATAGATGTGACTGTAAAGTTCAGCATCCTTTGAAAATTCATGCTTACTGGTCCTTTGGTCCTTCTCCTTAAATCTCCCTGAGAGTATACATTTGTTTTCTTCTGTCTAATATCTCCAGTTATAAGAACACTTTTAGATTATTTATTTCATTACTGGAAAAAAAAAAAGCCTCTCAACAACCAAGAAACCTCCAGGTATTTGTGGTTGTCTGTACAATATCTGGGGCAAGGAAAATACGTATTTCAGGTTGAAGAGTTTTAAGAATTCTATTTTTCCTCAATGAGTAATCATCATTGAATAATTGTGTAGGAAATAATTAAGTTCTGCTGTGCTGCTGTTGATACTCCTTTGGCCAAGATTTTCTTGTCGTGCCATCTCTCAGTCCTTCTGGCTGCACTCCAGGCAGCCCTTCATTGTTTTTGCTTCTCATCTCCTCACAGGTGAATGTCCACCATGCTGCAGGCAGGCTCTCACACTCTGCCTTTTTAAAAGTGATTCTTTTTGAGGTCATTTGGAGCCCAGTTCCTGCTTTGGAGTCATTTAGGGTTGTCTTTGCCTGATGTGGAAGTTCTGGCACTGGAATTAAGGAGCAGCAGTCAGGGGGCTACAGCGTTTGGTCGTATCATCTGTGCAGGAACCTCAAGTGAGCATCTCAAGTGCCACTAAACCTGTTTGTTTGTGTGCACCAGGCCAGTTCTGCACCGAGGATGTGGATGAATGCCAGCTCCAGCCCAACGCCTGCCAGAACGGGGGCACCTGCACCAACCACAACGGGGGCTACGCCTGCGTCTGCGTCAACGGCTGGAGCGGCGACGACTGCAGCAAGAACATCGACGACTGCTTCACCGCCTCCTGCGCCAACGGCTCCACCTGCATCGACAGGGTGGCTTCCTTCTCCTGCATTTGTCCAGAGGGAAAGGCAGGTGAGGGCACCCAGCTTGCAGCCTCCACGGGAGGCTCCTCCTGGGCTTTATTGTTGGAGGCGTTGTGGTTGTTTGATGCGCTTCGCCGCTAGAAGGAAAAGCGCTGTCCACGAGCGAACAGTTCAACCCCTGCAGCCTGGTGTTAAAGCCAGAAACTGGGAGTTCTGAACTTCTGTGCTTTCTGACACTGACCCCCTGGAGAACACTGCTTTTGACTTGAGGTCTTGGAGAAGGCTTCCACATTTGAGTGATGGAGCTAAAATCACAAGTGTGTAGTTAGAATAAAAGTGTGTCATTGCACATAGTGGAGAGTTTTAATTATGAAGTTTTTAAAATATAATAATTAGTATGAGATGAAAAAAATTTCTTAAGCTTTGTCCCATCTTCCTTTTTTTCTTCCTTTTTTTCTTCCTTTTTTTCTTCCTTTTTTTCTTCCTTTTTTTCTTCCTTTTTTTCTTCCTTTTTTTCTTCCTTTTTTCCCGCCCTTTTTCCCTCCTTTTTTCCCCGTCCCCTTTTTTTCCCCGTCCCTTTTTCTTCCCCGTCCTTCTTCCCCCTTCTTCCCCCTACCTTCTTCCCCCTTCTTCCCCCTACCTTCTTCCCCTTCTTCCCCCTTCCTTCTTCCCCCTTCTTCCCCCTAGTAGTTAAGTAGTTAGTGCTACAGTACAAGTCACAAGTGTTTAGTTATTAAGTCAAAAATATAATAAGTATTAACTCTTTATTAAACTAATTTAACTAAAAAACCCCTTGTAACTATCTAAGTTCGCCTACATTTTACTCACTTTTAGCTAGTAGCTAAAAATACTACAAAAACACTCTATACTTTAAATAAAATTTAATAAACAAATCCAAGCAAAAAATACATCTCTCTTACACTTTAATCCTAACTCTAAATTAAAAAAACAAACAAACAAAAACAACAACAAAAAATCCCAATAAACAAACAAAACCCAAAAACCGAAAAAACCCAAGCCACTTATTAAGAACTAACTCCATACAAAATACCTACAGCCAGGGACAAAGAAGTATTTGTACCTGGCTAGAGGACAAACTTATTACAGTTTAGGTTGCAAGGAAAGATCTTTTTCTAGCCCTTAACAGAATCTATATTTGCTGGAGAAGTTGCACTTGAGTGTGACTTGCTCTTATAATAATTGTATGAATACAGAAGGGAAATTTAGGAGTTTTTGTGGAATTGTGTTAGGATTTGGGCATCCTCACTGGTATAGTGGAAAATTTTCTGGTTTAGGTTAAGTGAAAGTGGATCTCCTAGCTACATGGAAATTAAAGTGATCTGCATTTCTGAATTAGAATGAGCTTCATGTGCACCTTTTCAGCTGTCAGAAAAATTACCCTGCTGGTTTGAGAGAAGAGTTAGTTAACTGTTGCAAGGATGAGATTTTGATAATGGTCAGCTAATTTCCAGCTTCAGAAGTGCTGGAGACACCTCTAAAGTAGAAGAATTTGTATTTAAATGCAATGTTCTCTAAGTGTGTGATGAATTCCCTATGGTAGTTCATAGGCTCAAGCCTGTAAGACATTGCTCAAGTTTCTAGCTGTGGGAGTCTCTACTTGAAATATCAGGACACAAAATTTGTGTAAAATACAGTCTGACTGCTGCATCTCTCTGTTTTAATGAACTTTTGGGTGCTTCTTTAGGTCTTCTGTGCCACTTGGATGATGCCTGTGTTAGCAACCCGTGCCAGAAAGGTGCTCTGTGTGACACCAACCCCGTGAATGGGAACTACATCTGCACCTGTCCCCAAGGCCATAAGGGAGCAGACTGCACTGAGGATGTGGATGAGTGTGCAATGGGTGAGTTTCTGTTTGCTCTCTCTGCAAGAACACACATTTTGTCACAGCTTCTCCACACCCCTGGGGCTCCTTTCGTGCTCTCCCCCTTTCATTTCAGTGTCTTTAGGTGATTTTTACACCTCGTGTGGCACCTGGGGCAAAGAGCTGAGCTGGAATAGTTGTCCATGCTTGAAGTGGAATGTGAAAAGCAGCAAGATGCTTAACCATTCTTCCTTGTGCAGGAGGGCTTTAGCAGTGTGTGGGGAGTGCATGCAAACAGCTGTGATAATTAAGCTGTCCCTTAGAACTGCAGGGTACAATGAAAGCACCACAGTTCATGTGGGAGCTGCTGCAGCCACAGCCTCGGTAGAAATACATCAAGGCTGTTTGACAGGCAGAATATGCTGGATCTTTTGAGTGCCTTCCAAGACTGGTGACCACGTGGGCTTTTAAAGCTGTAGTTCTCTGGTAGCATGCTGTTGTGTTGTTTTGGGGATTAACTGGACCCTTACAGACTTACTTCACAGTTTTGTGAGTGCTCGTTCATGCTTCTAGAGCGTGATGCGTGAAGGTAATGCCTAACCAGCACTCATGGAAGGGCTGGAAAGAAGCACCTCTTTGAATTTCCTTCCTCAGTCTGCCTTGAACAAGAGTGCTGTTCCTTTTTGAGAACACAAAAGGGACAAGTTTGGTTGTTTTGTGGCTTTGGCGACATCTTGTCAGCCTCAGGAATGAAATAAATGTAAAATGTGATCTGGAAATAAGGCCTTGAAAACATCATTAGTTCTCCAATCCCTTTTAGCTGATACTTTTCTTTTCAGAACTGTCATTAGTAGCATGAAGCAGAGTTACTCCTCTGGTCCCTGGTAGTGACAGCAATCCTCGTTTTTGCCCCTGACAGACAAGTAACTGCCACTGTTTTCTCCAGTGGCCTTTCCCCAGAAGGATGAACAGTCTTTCCCCAAAATTACTTGCCAGAAAGGAATGCCCACTAAGACCATGACTAACAATGAATGCTGTGGCTTTCCTGCTCTGAGGAGAGTTTTGACACACACATATACACACATGTCTGTGCTTTTCTTGCAGCAAACAGCAATCCGTGTGAGCACGCTGGGAAATGTGTGAACACAGAGGGCTCTTTCCACTGTGAGTGTTTGAAGGGCTACACAGGACCTCGCTGTGAGATGGACATCAATGAGTGCCACTCCAACCCCTGCCAAAACGATGCCACCTGCCTGGATAAAATCGGGGGATTCACCTGTCTCTGCATGCCAGGTGAGGAGAGTTTCTGGCAGAGATGGGACTTGCAGCAAGGGAAAAGAAACCAGAAAGCATGTTGGAAACTGATAGTTTTGAGCTTTCTGTGCTGTCAGGCACTGACCTCCAAGGGAACACTGCTTTTAACCTGTGGCCTTGGAGAAGGCTTTCAAAATTGAGAGATATCATTGGTGTGTAGTTTGAATAAAAATGTGCAATATCACATGGTGAAGGGTTTGGAGTTTGGGGTTACAGAATATAGTAATAAGTAGAAGGCAAGATGGAGGTTTTAGGGCAGAGATTTTCTTTCTTCTTGGATGTAGGTGATATTTTTATGATTGGATAGAAAATGCTGCACTGTAGATCATGGGTATTTGGTCATTGGGTCAAAAGTAAAAATAATTTAAGTGTTAGCTTTTAATGAGACAATTAAGCCTTAAAAGACCTTGTAATGAGTGAGATCCATCACCATTTCACCATTTTTGTCTTGTAGCTAGAAATGCTGTAGCACTCACTGTAACATAGATAGTAATTAATAAACATCTGAGTCCAAACACAAAATTCCATCTCTCATGCCTTTCATCCCCGGCAAGAAGGAAAAAAAAAACAAACCTAAAAGTAATAGAGGCAGAGCTCAGGGAGGGCTGCCAGCTCTGCTGAGGTGGAGCACAAAGCTGCAAAAGGGTGAGGCTAAATGGTGAGAGAGAGCCTGCTGTGGTGGCACCAGCCAGGAGGACCCTGGCATTTGTGTGTGGGAGGGAGAAAGCAATTAGAGGGCTGAGAAAGAAACCAATCTGTGCATCAGTGAAGGAAGCTAGCTGGGTATGTGTGAAGGTATTTGTTATTATACTTGGTAAAGTGCATGTGCAGAGCTTTCTCTCTGTGAAAGCAAAGCAGATGCAGCCCTTAAAAGAGTGACTGTGTTTTCAGGTGTGTGCATGATGATTTTGGATAATGGTGTTTGAGGTTTTTCTTTGCTTAAAATACCCCAAATAATGCAAGCTCCCATTGAACTGAGGAAGTCACTGTAAAAAAGGTGAATTGACTGAAATTGTGCTTGTAAAATTTGCATGGCTGATGTAACCAATGACTAGTTTTGCACTCTGAGAGAAAGTGGTGAAAAAAGAGAAGGATGCAAGTTTCCAGCAGCACAGACTTACGAAGTACTAAAAACATAAATATGAATAAAGAATTGTGACCCCTGCAGGTGATCAGCTGATACCATGACAATTACAGTGAGTTTTTATTAATACAATATTTATTAATATATAATATGTTTTGAAAGATGGAACAGGAAAGGTTAGCTCCAAGTATTTCACCCTCCCTGATGTTTTTCTTGTTCTCTGCCATTAGCTAAAAGCCCTTGAGCTAAAACTATCTGTTGTGTTTGTTTATATACCTTTTACAAAGTAATTAACATAACCCCTTCTCAAGTGGAGGAAAACATTAGATGTGAGTTCAGCATAGACTTCTGCTATTGCTGCTTGGGCGAGCATCTTCAGCAACAGTGAAACCTACACAATCAACATCCCTTTTTATAACCCCTGGTGTATATTCTTACCTCATAGTTTCTGTCCAGACTGCAGACTTGCAATGAAACTCTGCTTAGACTTTCAGCGCTGGTGTAAGAGGCAGTTACACTCTCAAGGGCACTTTCTACAGCCTTCAGCCACCTCTTTATTTATTTTCATTTTTTAACAGGTTTTAAAGGAGTTCACTGTGAAGAAGATATTGATGAATGCCTAAGTAATCCCTGTGTGAACAATGGAGTGTGTCTTGATAAAGTCAACCGCTTCCTCTGTGTCTGTCCTCCTGGTGAGTTCTAATTTCTAGAAGCTTTTCCTGCTTCATCCTACCAAGAATTGCCCAGGTGTTGTGGGTGATGTGTTTCTTGTGAGTTTCTGTTGTTCTCAGGGCAGCATCTGTTCAAGTGAGTGAGTTGCAGTCTCTATTAAATCAGAATAATTTCATTTTGGTTGAAATAACTGGTTAAGCATTGACAGACACACAGTTGGACACCTCATCTAGAAGGGTAGCTGGCAACACAAGCTTCTATTGTGGAAACTGTAGTGAGATTCTCAGCACATTTTCAAGATCAGACCCTCTGCATGCTTTTTGTCTTTTTCTGAAGTTTTTAGACAGAAGCTGGTTTTGCATCAGTGTAGTTTATGGTGCTTGCATGAGCAGTGAGATGAATTGGGCTCCTCTAGAAAAGGAAAAGAGCTGAGCTGAGGGATCAATGTTAGCTGTGTGTAGAGTGAATGTCACTTGTTTTCTTCAAGGCTCACAAAAAATTTCAAGTTCAGAATATACATGACAAAAGCCTGCTGTGCATCCAGCACTTCTTATTGACTAATGATTTTCAGGCTCTTGCTTTGACTCCTTCCTCCAAGAAAAGTTCCTGATGTTTTTTTTTTTTTGTTTTTATTTCTCAAACTGCCCAAGGATCTGCATCACCTGATGTCATCTATAAATACTTTTAACTGTTTCAAGGACAGTATTGAAAGTTCCAGTGCTATACTGTAGCACATTCCATACTGCTGTAGTAATTCTAGTCTGAAGGCTCTAGTGATGTTATTTTACACCATTATTTTATTTCTAGCTTTGATCAACTCAAAGATTTTTATTGGTGGGCTGTCACTTTTACAGGCAGGCATACTTGGACACCACTTGAGCTCCATCTGCTTTATTTCTGTTTGGCTTGGCCATCTCAGTTTTCAAGCTGATGCTGCTTTGGCCTGGAAGACAGAACCTTTGGAGGGTGGGTTGGCTGAGGAGCCATCCACCTGGGGTGTGGTGTGTGTGCTTAACGATGCCATTGAATGCAGGTTTGCTGAGCTTCTGTTTGGGTGGCTTGGAGGATTTGCTGGTAGGCAATTCCTGACAGTGCAGCTGTGTGGGTGAGCTCCCAGTGACTCCTGGGTTTCCATCTGTGTCTGTGCCTTTCAGGATTCAGTGGTGCCGTGTGCCAGATCGACATAGACGACTGCTCCAGCACGCCCTGCCTCAACGGAGCCAAGTGCATTGACCACCCCAATGGCTACGAGTGCCAGTGTGCCACAGGTCAGCCTCCTGTCCAGAGCCCCTGGGTGGACAGAACACATCACCTAAACACATGAAAGGCTGCTCACAAGGATGCCAGTGTTTGTTCTTTCTTTCTCTAAAATGCTGCCTGTTTGTTGCAGAGCTTTGTCTACTCCTTTGGGCAGGGAATAGTATTTTAAGTAGAGAAAGCTTTTATAGTTAAATTCACAGCTGATGGGAGTTCTGGCCTCCCTCTTTCAGCACCATCTTTTGCTTCCCAGAAGATGACAGCCTCTTCTGTATTAGCTGTGGAATCCACAAGTGGAAAAACAGCATGAAGGCTCTTATCTGTGGTTTACCTCCCTTGCTCCTGAGTCAGATCATATCGTGTGCAGCCGAAAAACAAGAGCTGGACAGAGCAGTGCTGCTGTGCATTCTGATTCCTGATGCATCAGGCTGTTTTATGTCAAAAAGGCTATGACTGAAATGCAGTAACAGCTGTGGAAGAAATTCCACACTCAGGAGCTGCCTGCCAGAGAGTAGCTGAAATGGCTTGTCAGGTATCACACAGAAATTTTGGCAGAGCTGTGGCTGGAACTCAGGTGATTTTTTTAATGCCTGGTGAATTACATATTCAGGAGCGTCAGGTTTAATTATAGGATTTTCTTATCTTCAGACCTCCAGGGGTGATGTAGATATGTTTTTATCTCCATTTTTACATCTGGTCAAATAAGAGGGTTCAGAGCTGTTATAGTCTAATTCTCAGTAAAGAGAATTAGAATATAACAGCTTGGTTCTTGGTTGCTTTCAGTTAGTGATGCCTGATACTCTGCTCATTCAGGTATGGAA
Organism: Luscinia megarhynchos; assembly: GCA_034336665.1. Lineage (NCBI taxonomy): Eukaryota > Metazoa > Chordata > Aves > Passeriformes > Muscicapidae > Luscinia > Luscinia megarhynchos. The sequence continues at coordinate 26,022,186 of CM067571.1, forward strand.
TGCTTTGGCTTGAGCTCTTCCATAAGGGAAGAAGCTGAACAATTCCTGGAGCTACCTTAGTCCCAGTAATGTGCAGTGAAGTTGGTTTGATTTATGTGCAACTTTTCTCATTTTGAATCACTCCAGTAATCAAATTATTAAGGCAAATTTTACTTCACTGCACAGAATGCAGCAGAGATCAGCCTAAAAATAGCCTGTTTTTTCTCACACATGGTCTCCACCATTCCCAAAGTTCCTGAAGAGGCATTGAATTTGTTGGAAGAAGGAGAATGCAGTAGTTTTCACCAGGAGAGGAATAATTGCTGTGGTCAGAATTTTCCTTTTGGCTGCTTCATGTGACAAACTAAGCAGACAAATGCAAAAAAAGAAGGCAAAGCTCAAATCTTCTCCAGAGTGAGAAACTGCTTTAGTCTTTCTCAGGCTGGTGTGTGTTCTGGTTGCTTTCATTCACTGAGAGTGCAGAGCTTATCATGCCTGGGAGGGTCTTGGGTCGTGTAGAGGAGGACAATATGGAGAGCTGTGCCTTGAAAAGCATGTCGTGAATTTGGCACTAAAACTGCATAAATCACCTCAACACAGAAATTCTAGGTATCCCACCTGAGGAGGGAAGACAATTGCTTCCATGAAGGCAAATGGTGTAATGGAGCATTTTCAGGCTGAAAGCAACCAAATGCACGTTACTGAAGCAGGAGTTCTTAGTAAAATCCTTGGTTAAATCTTTGACTGAAATGGAAGAAGGAACTCTGTATTAGGGCTGTTTTCCATCCTGTCTGAAAGATTCTCATATTCTATACTCAAATGTTTTTTTCCTGGTCTAATTCTTTCCTGCAAAGAGAGAAATCAATTTTTTGGTGAGGTATGTTCAGTTAAGAGATCCAGAACAGTTCCTGATCTCTGAGTGGCTCAGTGGAGCTACAATAGCAGGCAAGGTAATGAATGAATGTGTGTTAAGTATTATATTTAATATTGACAGCCTTCTGTAAGACTGAAATGTGGATTTCCTCATGGGGCAGGTCAGTTTCTGGACCAGTAATGTTTGAGTGTGTTCTTGCTCTGCTGATCTCATAATGTGAGTGATGTGTTCCCTGAATGGTAATGGCCGCTGCCGACGTGATTGAAAACTGCAAAATGTTTGGCCAAATGCTGTACAGATAGCTCTATTTACTGCTTGCTTTTTGTCTTTTCTTTCCCTTCTGGCATTATTCCACTTCTCCTTCCCAGTGGTAGATCATGGCTTTCCTTTTCTTGGGTTGTTTCAGGTCTTTCCTCTTTTATTTGTCTCCACCCTCTTTTTTTTTCCCCCCTCTGCCACCATTTATCCCCTTATTGGTTTGTTTTTCCTCCTTCCCTAACATCTTTTTATATCCATCTCTCTAACTAGCTTCCCTTCCCTCTCCCCACCCACTTCCACACCCATTCATCCAAGCACACGTTCGCAGAACTTGGAAATGTTAGCCGTCACCTGGTATGTTTGACCACAGAAATAACCACAAACCTGTATGAAAAATGGGGAGCCTCTTATCCACTTATAATACTCAGGTGAGAACCACTCTTCAGCTGTTGAAATTCCCTGCAGCTTGGTTTGTATCAGTCTCCAGCTGGTGTATTGACATTTCGAGTTCTGCCTTCCTGATCTTCAGCTCATGGAAGGCAGCATGAGCAGTTACTCCAAAACCTCAGCTCTGAAAACCATGTATTTGAAATTATAATATATAATAATTATATTATATTAGCTCTGCTCCATCATGGAAAGCAGGGCTCTTGAGGGAGTTGTTGGCTGCTCCTAACTTCCTGAACCCTCTAGCCCTTTTTGTGCATAGGTTTTGTCCTTCTCCGTTGCTCAGGATGTTTCCCAGCTGAAGCAGAATGAAACAGGCCAAATTGCTGCTTGTTTCATTGCTCCTAACCCAGAGGTTGCATGCAGCCTTCAATAAGTTTGCAGTTGGTGTTTGATTGCAGTTACTGAAAAGTTTCCCAGTGAAAGAGGCAAGAAACTTTCTAATAAGCAGAGCTGCAGAAGCTTTGACATGAGCCACGGGAGTTCCCTTGGGAAGGTTTCAGCAGCATCTCTGCAATAATTTCTAATTCTAACAATGTCAGCCCCACTCTGCCCCCCTGTTACTGTGTAGAGGCAATAATGGCAGAAGTGTGCCTTCAAATAGTTTATACTGATGCAAGTAAATATTTCTGATGGAGATTTACATGTTTCCTCTCGTGGCTGCTGTTCCAAATAAACTCATGGTGACCACTTCCAGTGCCAGGGTTCTCCATGCATGGTGTTGTTCTGTAATGCTGTGAGCAGTGGAGAGTGTTGTGTTCCAGGGCTGGAAATGCAGTTGAGGTGCCCAGTTAACCCTTTGCTCTCTCTGCCACTTTGCTGATCTTGATGCAGTTCTTTCTATACTCACTGCAGCATCCTACCAGTTAACTCATTCCTTACTCCTGCTGGTGGTTTTCCTCAGGTTTTACTGGCCTTCTGTGTGAGGAGAATATCAACAACTGTGATCCTGATCCTTGCCACCACGGGAGAGTGCCAGGATGGCATCGATTCCTACACGTGTATCTGCAATCCTGGCTACATGGGAGCCATCTGCAGCGAGCAGATCGACGAGTGCCACAGCAACCCTTGCCTCCATCAAGGGCGCTGCATCGACCTGGTCAATGGCTACCAGTGCAACTGCTTGCTGGGCACCTCAGGGTATGTGAAAAAGCCTTGGATCCAAGCATATAATTATTTGTTATGTGTGCTCCATTTGAGACAGATTATGGTGTGAGAGTATCGTTTTCGCATAGCTTTTCCTTGCTGAACTTGGCTGTGTTTGTGTGGATTGCCTAACCCTCACTGGTGCTGCGACTGATCTTGGGAGAATTTGCTTCCTCTTTACTCCAAAAAAGTCAGGCCTGCAGAAGAATTAGCCATAGTGTTCAAAATATCTATTCCTTTGGTTGAATATTTAGTACAAGTTCTGGGTTGTATTCAGCCAGCACCCAGTGGCTCAGGTGACATTCCTTGGTGTTTCAGTGCTTCTGCATCATCACCTGTTTAAGTTGCCCCCAGTTTGAAGCAGGAGGGATTCTTAATTTGGCTGTTTTAAGAGAACAGTTTTGATGCCTTCTTTGTAAGCTTTACCCTCCTTATTCCTCTAACTCTTTTTTTTTTTTTTTAATCCAGGAGTAAACTGTGAAAACAACTTTGACGACTGCGCCAGTAACCCGTGCATTCATGGGGACTGTATTGATGGCATTAATCGCTACAACTGTGCCTGCAAACCTGGATTTACAGGTAAAGTCAGCTGCCCCAGAGCTCAGCATTGTTTTGAAGATAGTTATCCGAGTAGCCAGGGAAGCTGTGCTTTGCATACTGACTGCAGGGGATTCTGCTGGTGTCTCAGTAAATCCTAATCTTTGGATCTTAGCATCTTACATTACAGCCAGTTCTACCAAGCAGAAAAATGGCCTAATCTGTGCTGTGAAATGCCATTCTTCTTAGGTAATTAAGTCCAATTCATGGTTCTTGGTTTTATAACAAATAAACCCACGTGACTTCGGTTTATTATTTACAGCCTCTTTCCAGGGACAGAGAGATTGTGGACAATATGGAGAGGTGTTTGATTAGACTCTGCTTTGGGCTTTGACCATGAGCAGTATTTCTATTTCTGTGAAATCAGAGCATTAACTTGGTGTTCTCATGAGCTGGTTCCCACTCTGAAGTCTTCAGGTTAATAACCTGATTTTTTCAGTACTTCTCTTTCATAGCACAGTCTGTTTTGTTTTCTTTTTAAACTACAAAATTTCTCTGGTACAGTAAAAATGGGCCTGAAAAAAGAAGTGGTTAGACCCCTCTGGATCCATGTTTAGAAGTCTGAGTCAACATCAGGACTATTTCTGATGACCAAAGCACATCTCACCACTGTTTATAGGGGCATTTGTGTTTTGAGCCAAGAAGGGTAGTACAAAATAATTATTGTGAGGCAGTTGGTGCTGTTTATTACAGCTTTCTCATCACATTTGTTATTAGTTTATTACTGAATTATTCTAATTAGAATAGATCTGAAATGCATTAGAAAAAGCACTAAAAGGTTTCCTGTGTCTTGTGCTTTTCTCTTGGGGGTCTTTCTAAACTCCTGGTGCTCCTCCCTTCCTCTGGCTCTGGCATGGTGGTACTTTCTAGTCCCTAGAAAAAGATGAGGGATGATGCTGATCACTCATGCCTACCACTCTGCTATACTGCTGGCATTCCATATTTATTATCCTGCTGGATCTCTTGCTGTTAAAATAATTCAGTGACATGATGAATTGGCGTATTCCAGTCTTTAAGGAGCTGGCTTGCGTGGGGTCTTGTTGCTTTGTCATTTCCTTCTGTCAAAAATGCTTTCAACTTACTGCATCATTCACTCTGTTTAGCTTTCCAGCTTCACAAGACCTTTTGGTCACTGCTTCAAGGATCTTGCAGTCGTAATCAGAGGCAGGCAAAACAGGAAACGGTGTTTTTTAGAGCCCCTTTTGCGCAATAAAACCACAAGAACCGTATTTACTGCAGACATTTGGGCAGTATTGGTTCTTCAAAGGGTAGGTACCTCAAAGCACAGGAGCAGGGCTACAACAAGTGCAGCTCAAGAGGTTTGTTGCAAGCATGATACAGCTGAGTGGTTTTTGCTTTCCTAATCAATATTAACGGGTGATTTTTTCCTGGAGGTTCTGGAGTGGTTTGCGAGTACTTGCTGAGTGTAAGTGCCGTTTTCCAGGCACAGCAAAGTGCTGCTTCCCTCGGCTGGAGTTAAAGCACGGAGCTCCATGCTGCCGCCCTGCCTTCCCCGAGCTGTGTCTCAGAGCGAGTTCTTGCAAAGCCAGCACTGTGGTGAGAAGTGCTGCTCAGTGAGCGCCGTTTTCCTCCCCAGGGCCGCGCTGCAACACGGACATCGACGAGTGCACGTCCAGCCCGTGCCACAACGGGGGCACGTGTGTCAACGAGGTGAACGGCTTCCGCTGCGTGTGCCCCGAGGGCTTCCACCACCCGCACTGCCAGGCCCAGGCCGACGGCTGCCTCAGCAGCCCCTGCCTGCACGGCAACTGCACACACACTGCCACGGGGTAAGCGCTCCTCACCGACCTGCTGCTCGTGCCTCGTTGGTTCTTGCTTTGCCCAGACTTCCAGCTTCCCGTGTTTCTCTAATTTATCCGGTTCGCATCCCGGTTTGTCTGATTTATTCGGCGTAATCACAGCAAGGTGTAAACCTCTGTCCTGCCTTGTGTTGTTTGCTGGTTTTGCATGGGCATGTAGTGCAGGGTGTTCTGCCACCATCTAAAGGGAGGGTTTGATTGTTCTAGTGAATAGAATGAGTGCAATTAAGATAAAAGAATTAAATCTTTGGGGAGCAGCAGCAGCAATCTGTTCCATCAAAAACTAAAGTATTGAGCATGGGAACTGTCTTTATTGGTTAGTGCTGTTCTTCCTAACCAAACACTGTATCAAGGAACAGACTGACGACTTTAGCACTAGGGATGGATATTTCACCCTGGACACTGTCCACTGCTGAGATTTTGTCAGCTTTACTAATATTGCTGCTTGTCTGAGGAAGGCAAGGAAGATTCTCTCTGGCTATTTTGATGGCAGCAGTTGCTTCTGAATCTTCTTCCAGGAAGACCAAGTGCTGATTTTGGGAGCCCTAAATCAGATTTCTTTTTGGTAATGGTAGGTGTGGTGATGTTTTGTTTGTGAAAGTTCTCAGCTATACATGGAATAGTCTCCCAAATATGTGCTGCATCCTGGCAAGTGTTGTCAGCACTTGGGCAAGGAAGTGGTTTGCTGCTGCAGGTAGCTCTGTAGGGCAGGATGAAGCACTTTCCCTGGAGCTGGCAGGAAGGCTGCCTTTATTGCTAACCCAGCCTCCTTGTAAGCTTGGAAAACAGATTTTTGTTCATCTTGTCTGTCACTTTGCATTTATACCCACGTACACCTCACACCATGCCAGGTGAAAGAAGCTGTGTTTGCAGGGCAGGGAGAGAGGCCAGGGTGGGTTGTGTGGCCTGAGTCCAGGGTGATTCACCAAGTCCTTCTACGTCATGTGGGTGGGATGTGCTCTACTTCAGATTTTGAAACGTGATGGAGAAGATTGCTCCTGCTCCCAGCCAGCTGTTTTCGTTTGAAACCACTATTTGGTATTAAATCAGTCTAGTTATCTTTGGAACCTATTGTTCCCCTCCACTTTTTTTTTTCCAGTTTTTTTTTTCTTTCTGTCTTTGTTTGAATATGTTCAGATGGTCTTATCAAAGCTGAAGCATATTGCTGGTTGACTAAGCACTTTGTGAAAACTGTAATGAGCGAAGTGTGGTTTTAAGGGAGGGTTTATTTTCAGTACTTTCAAAACTATACAGCTGGGGTAAGCAATCTAAAGTAACTTAGGGCTCTTCTAAAGAGAGTTCTTCTGGTTTTCTCTCCAAAACTAATCTGCAGGAAAAACTGGTAGAGGAGCTACTTCAGAAAGCCCTAAAATTGCTGCTGTTTTTGCCTTTCAAGGTACAAGTGTGTCTGTGACCCAGGCTGGATAGGAGATTACTGTTCAACAGAAGGGAATGAATGTAAATCAAACCCATGCCAGAATGGAGGAACTTGTGAGGATCTGCTGAATGGATACAGATGTACCTGTAGAAAAGGATTCAAAGGTGAAAATTCAGAGAAAATTTCTTATCTTTTTCCTTTTTACTCCACTGCACCTTTGGTGTAGTTTCTTTTAATTAAACTTCATGGAAATAGTAATCAAGATGGGAAATGCCATGGCTGTATGAAGTTAAATTACAGTCAGTTCCTGTAGACATGATAGAATAATGGAATACTTAGCAAGAGCTTGTCTAAGCCTTGCTTGGACTCGGTAAGAAATGTCCTGTTGGAAGCTTAGCTAAACTTTCTTTGTAAAGGATGAAATTTATATTAATTGCCCGGGAAAATTGGAGGGGCATTAAACTCAAAATGGCCATGGCTGCTTCTACACTGAGCCCATGAGGAGGGCTCTGCTGTCCTTTTGCTTCTGCTGAGATTTTTCAAAATGTGTGTCCACTGCAGTGTGGGATAATCACAGGAGTTACAACCTCCTTGTTCATTCTTCCAGGAGGCACCAAGCTCTTAGCAACACATTCTTCTGCTTTTTCCCATTCTATTCTCCAGGTGTGAACTGCCAGGTAGTGGTTTCTCCTTGTTCCCCTAATCCTTGTGAGAACTCGGGAATCTGCCAAGAATCTTCTGACTCTGAAGGCTACAGCTGCCAGTGTGCCCCTGGCTGGGAAGGTAATGCGGGTGGGGAAGGTTTTGTCCTTTCAGTGCTGGCACCAACTCCTGGCCATTGCTTTGTGAGAGGTCTCACCCTTGGGCTCTCCACGTTTCAGGGGAAAGGTGCACAGTGGATATTGATGAGTGTCTCTCCAAGCCCTGCAAAAACCATGCTCTGTGCCACAACATCCAGGGCAGCTACCTGTGTGAGTGTCGGCCTGGCTTCACCGGAGGGGACTGCGACAGCAACATCGACGACTGCCTGGCCAGTGGGTATCAAATTGCTCAGTCTTTTCCACTTCTTTTCCTAAAAATAAATTTGCTGGCTGCTGTTTGACAGGTTCTGAATGGTTTTTTATGATCTCTTGCCAAAAGGAAAAAAAAACACCACCAAATTTCAGCTTTGAGGTAGTCAAAATCCATCGTGTTCAGACACTAGAAATGGACCACGGTGTCCTAACTGATAGCAGCTGTTGTTCCCAGATCCTTAACTTGAAAAGGTCTTTAGAGTTTAAATACTTTAATAGGAAGCACTGTTAAATGCAAAATTGTATTTGCCTGAAATTTTAATGCATCACGTTAAAGTGCCACTGCAGGGCTTACCTGTATTTCAACGTTGAGTTTGATTGAGGTGTGGTGGGAATCTGAGGTATAGCAGTCCCTCCTGAAATGTCTGTCTGACATTAATAATCTGAGAGGAGTGGGCCCTGTTGCAGTTCCAGTTAATCCATATTTGAAAACAAATTAAGCAGCAGGAAGGGCCTCTGTTCTGGAAGAGGCATCAGTTGCAGGAGGGTAGCCCATACACTGATGAGTACTGAAGTGGCTCATATTGCAAGAAAACATATATTAATTTCATGTCCCTGACACTGCTATTTATAAGGGAAACCAAATACATAGTAGCTTCTTTTTCTTACTGGGCATATTGTAGAACATCATCAGATAAAATCACAGTCTCCTGAGAAATGTCACGTGTTTAAAAGTTCATCTGTTAGTATTTGAAAAGTGCTTTATCAAACCTTGGGGGAGGTCACAATGCTGTAATTCTTAGATTGGCTGGGTCTCAAAACCCAACCAAACAAACAGAAAAACTCAAAAAAACAGCCCCAAAACAACAACAAAATAACAAAATAAAAACCCAATCCCCTCTTTTTTACTATCAGCTTAAAACCAAATTGGGGTTTTAAAGACTTGTGAACTTAGTAAATTGTGTTTTGCATTGGAAAAAAAATGTAAATGAGTGACTGCTGTAGAGAAAGATTCAAACAAGTCCATTAGCAAAAGTTACCGTGGGAGCCCCCAAAGCAGCACTGTTCAAAGAACTTCTGAGGTGTCTGGCTCACCCTGAGCTCTTGACTCCTTCTTTCTGAGCAAACAGGTACAGTACAAAAAGTGTCACAGTGCAGCGACCCGGAGCTTTGCTCACTGAAGCCAACAAAATAATTTAGTCCTGTCCTGTTAGTTTTTGTGTGGGTGCCTGAGGATAAAAACCTTCCCCAAGTGTTCATCTTTCACTCTCCAACAGCTGGGACATCTCTCTCCCTCCTCCTAATGTTCTGAGGGCTGTGAGATTCACCCCGTGTTGTCTTAGGCAGCACACCCATGAGGCTGAAGAAGCATTTCACATTGCTGCCACAGCTGATTTCATTTAGCATAACAAAAACCTTCCATGCCTTGAGCCAAATGTCTTTAATCTGTGAAGCAAACAACCCTCCAACAACAGGAACTTATTGAAAAGTTGATACCCGAGTCTCCTTCTTCTGTCAGTAAATGTGTGGCACAGAGAATTAATGCACAGCTTTTGGCCTCACTCATACATGGCTGAATGCCACAGACACAACATTTTATAGCTGCCAGGGGTCTTGCTTTGAATGTGCCTTTTCTCTGCAGTAGTCAAATGACCTTTAAATGGATGCAGGTGTGTCTCATAGTACAAATTTTTAACATGTGAGCATATTTCTCAGTCAATAAATGAGCTTTAATTACCTTTCACATTTCTTCATTTCCCAGTAAACAGAATTAGCTTATGATACTTATGATAAAATGCAAATTTTTAGTGGAGTCTATTTGCATTTTCAAGTGCATATCTTAGTAATACTTAAAGATAGTCCTAAATCCAAAAAAGGCTATTTATCAACCCCTTTGCCTTCTCCCTTTTTCCTCCCCCCTCCCAGTTTCCCTCTCTGCCTTCATATATTAGGCTTTTGCTCTGTGGAATGCAGAGTAGAAAAGGGATCTGGCTTCAGGAATGTGGGTCTTAAATTCAAAAGTGGAAGGAGAAAAGCAGGAAGAAATTACTGAACAGAAACTGGCAGAAATCTTTCAGGCAGATTGGTACTTGTGGAAGCAGAAGGAATACAGTAGTAGGAGGTGGCTAAGACCAAAAAACAGTGATGTGCAAATAGCAAGAGCATGACAGGGATAAAGAAAATATCAAGAAATGCAGTGATTGAGGAGAATCCAAAGTGCTGTGTGAGTTTGTGAGCTTTTCTGCCAGCCTTTCCCCAATCACTCTGTGGTGCTGGGAAAAATGTCAAGTGCTCAGTAATGCATAAGTGCTCATATATGTGCTAATACACACATACACATTTGATTTGACTGGGCTGCTTTCATGCTGAAAATTAAGCACACAAGTTCTCTCTTGTGTTAAGCAGAGAGAGAATGTGCTGAGTTTTCTGACAAATAAAACTTGGTAAGGAAGAAACAGTTGCTGCTCTGTTTTTATTGCACCAGTAGGCATCTGTCACAAAAGCAGCATTTGAATTTTAAACCAAGAGGCTTTGGGTTTTGGTTGAACAATAAACCAAGGGGCTTTGAGTTTTAGTTGAACAATAAACCAAGAGGCTTTGAGTTTTGGTTGAACAAATTCCAGCAGAAAAAACTTTAGGCTCTGAAGGTTGGCCTTAATCCACACCTTCTTGTGAATTCATTATCAATAATGCTTTGCAGTTACCTGTTCCATGAAGTGACTCAGAAAAATTGTCAGTACTCTGTCATGCTCTGGGCTGCGAGACACCTTTTTTTTCCCCCTAGAAACAGCTGCTCTAGGCCTGACCCTTCACCATCACCCTTTTTAACACTCACTGTGATGCTTCTGTCCTAGACCCCTGCCAGAACGGAGCCTCGTGCGTGGATGGGATCAACTCCTTCTCGTGCATCTGCCTGCCTGGCTTTCATGGAGATAAATGTCAGACAGACACCAACGAGTGTCTGAGCGAGCCTTGCAGGAATGGGGGGACCTGCACCCACTTTGTCAACAGCTACACCTGCAAGTGCCCTCCAGGCTTCGAGGGAACCAACTGCGAGATCAACATCGACGAGTGCACCGACAGGTGAGACAGCTCTGCCTGCTCCTACTCAGAAGCTGCTTTTCACCAGGGCAATCCTCTTCCCCTAGAAATTTAGAACCATCCATGTGTCAATGGACACTTTTTCAGGTGCAGTCTGTACCTCCCTACATCCAGGGGAGACAGCAAATCACGTGTGTCAGCGTTTTTTGCAAGTTTTTGCTTCATTGGGGTGCCTCAAGAGGTAAAGACAGATAATGGCCCTGCATACACAGCCAAAAGGTTGACTGTTTGGTTTTTTTTTAATGGATTGGGGTGTTTGACATACTTTTGGTATTCCTTACACTCCCACAGGCCAAGCAATTGTTGAGAGAGCACATCATTCTTTAAAACATATTTTAGATCAACAAAAGGGAGGATTGGCACAAGCAACACCACAGATGAGATGGAGTAAAGCCTTGTAGGTTTATAATTTTTTGAACAATTCTTCTATAGAACCTGATCCATCAAACTTTAGGCATTGTTTTAATAATACTTAGGCAAAATTAAAAGAAAATGGTATGCCATCACATACTTGTAATTCTTGCAAGGAAAGTTGGTTCTTGCAAGGGAAAATGGTTGCCTGGCCCTCAGTTCCTTCTGAACGGTTCCATTACAGGATAAATGTGAAACTTTTAACAATGTCTACCAAAGTTTGAAACAGCTAGAGATGCAGGCTTACTGAGATATAAATAATTCATATTTTTACAAGACCATTATCACACAGGGGAGGGAGAATAATTGGTTATGAATGGTTACTCTGTTGAGAAATACAAAAGCTGTAGAAGTGGAAGCAACAGCCAAGTGTTAGAAAGGCAACAAAAATAAATTAGTCCTGAGTTGCTGACAGCAAGCAATATGAAGAAGCAACCAGGAGAAGCACTAAATCCACTAAATTCTGTGCTGGAAAGATTTGATCATTTAATGCTCACAGATTGGATGTGGTTTAGCAGTTTTGAGATAAAACCTGAGGTCCTTCTAAAGGGGGAGGTGTGGAACGGAGTTAAAATGCTCAACAGCTGGTCCTTATATAAATGGTTCATGTGGTAGTTTTAAGAGCTCTTTGAGAGTTAAACATGTGATTCCATCATCTGCCTGCATATTTATTTTAAGCTTAGTTAGGATTGATGTAAGTAACTTCAGATTCTCAAATGGGAAACAATTCTAACAATTTCTTTTAAACTTGCCGTGGTTAAAAAAATAATTAAGAAGTAGTCTGTTCTAGTCTAGTTACCAGAGACAATTTATGCAAAACTCTTGGTTTTCTTAAGTCTTTTCTGCACAAATAGGAAAGATCTTGCCTATCTTTTATAAAATTGCATTAGAGGAGGAGGTATTTCAATATCTTTTTCTTAAGAGCAGGATTGTGTCACTGATGAGGGCGTGTTTAATTTGCACTGCAGTTGTTGAATCGAGTGAAGTATGCTGGGTGTTCTAGCAGAACTCCTGGCCCTTCCTTGAGGTTCATCCTGCTTTTGTTTTTGTTATCAGTCAGGACAGGAACCAGTCTTGCAGGTATGAATTAAGGATGTAGCAATTTTCAAGGCTCTGCCAAGCTAAACCAGTCACACCTTCTCAACCAAAATTACCGAGCTGTGCTTGAGAGCTCCGTGGTGGTTGGCTAATTTGAATTTGGGTCAAATGATTCTTCCTTGTGTTGTGTGAGAAGCTCCTATGAGAGAGTGCCCTCTCCTTTTGGTACCTGGTTTCAGTGAAACACACCAGGTGAGTGGCAGTTCCTCTGTCTTCCCTGCTTTGCCAGGAGTGTAAAAGGCAGCTTGTTCTCCCTCTGAAACAGAATTCAGCCCCCAAGACAGAGGAACTGCTCTGATAAGCAGTTTAATGTTTGATAAGTAGGTTAATGTTGACATCTCTACCGTAATCACAGTCAGAATTTTGGTATTTCAAACTTGCTTCCCTGCACTGTGAGTCAGTGGCTTCTCTTGTGGAAATACCCTTTGACAGGGCACAAAGCAAATAGCAGGCACCAATTTGGTTTGTGTACTTTACCAAACTGATTATCTCAAGTCTGATCTAGGGTTATTCTCAGAGGAGCAGGAGTTCCTTTACAAGGAAAACTGAGTCAATTTTTGCATGAGGCATCAATTCTCCAAACTTTCCCAGTCGATTCTCCCTAGGACACCTAATCTGGCAGAATTCCTTATGATCAGAAGATTGGGGGGGAGGGGGATAATTCCTTTTGATCTGAATTCTGCCAGGGCATGTATGAGTAGTTTTACAAATCAGGACTTAAGATTCTCATGAGAAGAGAAGGAAGGGATTTAGCAATACTTTCACATAATTTCAGTGAAGAACATGCTTGTTTTGCATGTTGTATGAACTTTTTCCTTGAGAAACCATACCCGTGTCTCCTTTGAGATTTTTTAAAAAGGCAAATTGTTTTGTTTCTCATAATTTGTAATGCAACTGTAATTTGTAATAAAATATATCAGTTTGAGCAAGCCACAGGAGGTACTGCTTGCAGTCACATTGAAGCTGGGAGGATTTCATTAAATAAGTTACATCCATCACTAGTGACTCATTAAAACCCTGCTTTACTTTCTTTCTTGGTCTGCTGAGGTGAAAGTAAGCTGGAATCCCCTAGGATTGCTGTTTTCTGATTTATGCTTCTTCAGCCAGGAGTTAGCAGTCAAAAGATCCTGTTTTCTGCTTTTCTCATTATTTCAGTCATGCTTATGTTGTCTTTTGTCTGTGAGTTAATTGCATTTTGTCTCAGCTCACCTTTCTTGCCCCTCTCTTGCAGCTCCTGTTTCAATGGAGGCACCTGTGTGGATGGAATCAATTCCTTCACCTGCCAGTGCCCTCTGGGCTTTACAGGAACCTACTGCCTGACAGAGATCAACGAGTGTGCCTCCAACCCCTGCCTCAACAGGGGCACCTGTGTGGACAGCCTGGGCACATACAGGTGCATCTGTCCCTTGGGCTACACTGGCAAGAACTGCAAGGTGGGTGGTGGCTTCTTGTGGCATCCTTGTTTGAGCTGTCCAGCAGCAAGGGGGACTGGGAGAGGTGAGAGGGGCCAAGTCTCCAGCTCGACAGAAGCATCCACAAGCAGTGATTTTACATGATTTACTTATTGCAGCATCAACTCAAAAGGAAGTGGGAGAGGCAGTGTTGTCACAGCAGTCCAAGATGCAGGACTTGAAATTTCCACTTCAAAAATATAAGAAATGTCCCCGTGGAAGTCCTTAGGGTGGAGAATAACAGAACAATCAATCAGGACTCAAAACATACAGCTTCAAACTAAAGTTAACACCTTGCAGGACCTGCAGCAACTTTTAGGGGAAATCAGCTGGATCAGAGGCACTTCAGGAATTAACCAACAAGTAATTAGGAATTAGCAGACAAGTGGCTGAGCTCTTGTTCCTTCAGTCCTGCTGAGGGGTGGTTGGCCCTTTAGGTGCCTCTGTTCAAAACTGGAAATCATGGAATGGGCTGGAGCAGACCTTAAAGATCATCTAGTTCCATTCCCTGTCTATTTGCAAGGAGGAGAAAAATGGTTAATTGTGAGAACAGGTGTCACTGGAACTTTCTAGATTAGTTTTCTTAAATGAAAACCAGCTGTTACCCTGGAAAATGGCTGCATTTTATTCAAAGCATAAAATTGTCCTGAATGAAGACAGTCCTGTATTTAAAAACAGACAAACAAACCAGCAAACAAAAAGCAGAATATCAGTCTGATTAGCAGGACTTAGATTTTACTGGATCATTTTTTACAGGGAGGGGAGTTTTAATCAGGGTTGATTGTAAATTTTTTTTTTTTTCATGAGATGCCAGAAAATGTTTTGAGGCAGTAAATGACGTGCTTGCCCTATTCACAACCTCAATAAAAATCTCTGGCCTTACTTGCATGCTGAAGTTCAGGCAGTTTAGAGTTTTCCACAGGAGCTGCAAACCCTGTATACTGTAAATGACTGACTAGTGCCTATTAAAAACTCTTAACTTGGACTGGCACAGTGGAAACAGGATGATGTTTTTCAAATCAGAGTTCTTTCTTTTGATTCTGTTCTTAGCAAAACAGCAAGAATGATTTAAGACTATTTCTGCTTTTGGAATGGTAAACTCCTTATTGGCTTCCTTCACCTGCAGTCTTGAGTTCTGCCATTAAAAAAAAATAAAGTGAATTTCTTAAATTGCTGGAAAACACTGCAATTTTGTAAGAATTTTGCAGCTCTTTTGTTCCAGCTTGTCTTTGTAAAGCAGCAAGTGTTGGAAAGAAGCATTTTAGTGGCAGTGGGGGAGGTGCTTTTTCAGAAGTATGTTGCTAGACATTAAATTGTCTGGTCTTCTAGGTATTGCTAATGGAGGAAGTGAATGCAAAGTAATGAAGTGATAGAAAAAAAGCAACCCCTCTGCTACCCTAATTATGCATTCTGGGCACACCACTTAAACCTCATTGGGAGAATTAGCATTGAGAGTGATCGTGAGGCACTGTGAAGTTCAGTAGTTCCTCTTCTGTTATGTTTGCTTTGTTTTTACTGGAGAAAAGGATTAATGTTCCTTTCCCCAGATTAAATGCTGTGGATTCTCAGAAAAGTCTGCTTTATGTTCAGAGAAGCCTGATTGTAATGTATTACCCATTTTATACAAGGAACCAGAACTTTCTAAATTTAAAAGTACTGCTCAAAGCTGTATTGGGGAGATTTATAGATTACAGCTACACTGTAGTTCTTGTCTTAGTGGTAAACTGGCTTAACCTAATTAGCGAGGCTAAATAAGCAGCACAAAATCAGACAATGATTCATAAGTTTTAGAATTTGCATGTAAAACAGTCAGCTACTCATTACAAATGCAGAAGCAAGAGCCTCGGTGTTTTTTCTTCTTCACGCTCAACTACATGTGATAAAACTTAATTCCAAGTTTCCTTTTGGTTGTTTGTGAAAGCACAGATTTTTTTTTTTTTTTTTACTTTAATCTTTGTGAGGAGACAGTTTGCATCTGAAAAGCAGAACTTTCTGCAATTGAAATTGCGTTTTACAGCCAAAATTCAGTGCTACTCACTTTAAAAACTTCACCCTTCCTCAAGTCAGCGTGACATCAGTCAAATAGCTGTATTTATTTGAAGATGAATTGCTTAAAAAGGAAATTATGGTTAGTGGCTGGTTTATATTACATCAGACAGTTATCTTGGGTCTTTGCTTTCATATGATGATTTACTGAGTTTTAGGCTCTTTGTTTTTATATGAGAAATCAAGAAAAGCAATATGCTTCAGCTCATCTTCAGTTTATAGAACCATTGTGGGGTTTCAGTTGAATCTTGGGAGGCACAAAAAGTCAGAGACCCTACTGCAGCAAATGGGGCCAAAAGCAGAAAGGAAAAGCATGGATCAAAGTGTGGAACACTTGTGTCATCCTTAAAAAGCAGTGAAGATGGGGGGAGTTAGGGAGAATAGCTGGAAGCCTCCTGCTAACATGGAAGTAGAAAGTTAGTCTGAGATAAAACCTGATTTTCTCCAGCTAAGCCAGCCAAAGATCCACCTTTATGGTGAGGTGTGAGAATTTTGGAATAATGCTGCCATCTGGGGTTTATTCCTCTGTACATTTGCACCTTCCTAGGCTTATGAGGCTGTCAGTAAAGTAGCTGGCATAGGCTTGGGAAATCTGTCCTGCTCCTTCCAGTGCCACGGGGAGCCAGGATTGCAGAGCTCCCTTCCTTCACACCTTGACCTTGTGCTGTTTCTCTTGCATTTGCCATATATCCTGTGGGTTTTTTTTCCCTCTGCAGTCACTGGTGGATCTGTGCAGCAAGTCTCCCTGTAAGAACAGAGGCACCTGTGTCCAGACTCTGGCCCAGACTCGCTGTGTGTGCCCACCCAACTGGACCGGCGCCTACTGCGACGTGCCCAACGTCTCGTGCCAAGTGGCAGCTTCACAGAGAGGTAAAGCAGCATCCTCTGTGCTTTAGCTGAAAACATCTCCCCAGGCATCTCCTTCCCCCTGCACCTGTGCACATCCCACAGAGCTTTGCCTCCCAGTGCTTGGTGACAGTCACTTCTCAACTGAAAATATTCTGTGTGATTGGGAGTCAAGTCTTGATTCTCTCCATCACAAAAAACATCAGAAGGGAAGAATTAAATACTTTGTGAGGTCTCAGAGTTTCAGTAGTACTGTTTGACACAGGCTGCCTTTTTGGAATATGCATCAGCTCTTCCCATGCTAAACCCCAGGCAGGCTAAACTCCAAGTTTGTCCTTATATAAGAAAGGCTTCTTAGAACTCAGTAATAAGTATTTTTGCAGAGAATACTGATTATTAAGTGCACTATTTATTATACCTTGGCTCCTCAAAGTAGTAATTTGCTACTTCAGATGATGTCTATGTAAAAAATTTGGTTTTTAAGTAAATTTTGCTGGCAACATGGCTTATAGCCCAGGCAGATGGTCATGCCAGTTTTGTCCAGGAAATCCAGACAAGCAGATTCAGTATCAAAGGAGAAAGGTGTCAAGCTCCCATACTTTTTGGGGACATTCTAGGTACAGACAGTGAACCTCTGTAGAGCAGCAACAGTACTTCAGATTCACCAGCCAGTGCTAAAGTAATACAGAAGCACAAATACTTCATGCCAGTGTCAAATCCAGTGATCCAAAGAAGGCAGAGCAGTGACTTCATTTGTAAACCACTTTTGGTTCTGATCCACTGTAATTTAAGGAGTAACTCTTCAACTCTAAAGCTGCAACTTTTCAATTTGTTGAGCCTACCCATATCCATTCCTGTCTGAGCTGCCAGCACTGGCAGCGAGAGCGTTTTCCGTGCTTGCTCACTAGATTTAACTCTGGTTTCAGGAGTCCCCGTGGACCAGCTGTGCCAGCACTCTGGTCACTGCCTCAACGTGGGCAACACCCACCACTGCCAGTGCCAGGTGGGTTACACAGGCAGCTACTGTGAGGTGCAGCTGGATGAGTGTGACTCCAGCCCCTGCCAGAACGGAGCCACCTGCCGGGATCACCTGGGCGGATACCAGTGCGAGGTAACGCTGGGATTCTCTGGGAACAGGCAGAAATGCTTAGGGATGCAAAGGGTCCAATAGAATGCTTTGGGCACAGAGATGCAGAGGGATAAATGGGTTATTTTGTGATAAATACTTAGGGCACTGTGATAGAAAGGGTTAAATAGAATACTTCGGGATAAGTACTTAGGGCAGTGATGCAAAGGGTTAAATAGAATACTTAGAGCACAGTGATACAATGGGATAAATAGAATACTTTTGATAAATACTTAAGGCACAGTGATACAGTGGGATAAATAGAATACTTTGGGCACAGAGATACAGAGGGATAAATGGGTTATTTTGGGATAAATACTTAGGGCACAGTGATACAGTGGGATAAATAGAATACTTTGGGATAAATACTTAGGGCACAGTGATAGAATGGGATAAATAGAGTTATTTTGGGATAAATACTTAGGGCACAGTGATACAAAGGGATAAATGGAATTCTTTGGGATAAATATTTAGGGCATAGTGATACAATGGGATAAATAGAATACTTTGGGATAAATACTTAAGGCACAATGATGCAAAGGGATAAACAGAATACTTAGAGATAAATATTTAGAGCAAAATTATACAAAGGGATAAATAGAATACTTTGGGATAAATACTTAGGGCACATAGATATGAAGAATCAGAAGAAATCAGGAACATGTTCAAGTGGTAGAGTACCTTCAAATAGGGGCTAAAAGCTGCCTGCACCTGGAAGGAATTTTTAATTTGGCTGTAGCACAAACAGCAGTCCTGAGAGGTTTTTAAGACTGAATTAATAGGTGTGATTGGAAGGAGCTGTGGTTGATGAGCCTCTTTGTGTCATTGGAGAGGGGGTTCTTATCTGGAAAAGCTTTTTGCCTGAGGTGTGGTTTATGTTAAAATATTTGTAAAATGTATTAAAGGAATATTTTATTTCTCTGTTGTATGGGCAAAGTATCCCTTGCCTCTCATTTGTTTCCTAATGCTGATGAAGAGAGCAGTGTAACCCATGAGATTATTGTATATCAACCTCCCTAAGCTTTTCAGAATGGTAGAACTCCTTGCAAGCCTATGCCCAGAGGGAAAGGATGAGTTTATGTAAACCTTAAGCCAAAACTACTAAGCCAGTTTCAGTGCTAGAGGGATCAGGATTTGATCTGCTCTGTTTTGCAGCAATCAAATCACTCAAATTCAGTTTTGCAGTGCCATGTCACACACTTGAGTTGTGTGCATAAGCTGCTGGCTGTGCAGCCCTTGGAATCACTTGTTCAGCTGCAGAGGCAGTCCTAACCTGCCCCATCAGTCTGTGTTAGCCTTGTAATGGGTTAGTTGCCCCACTGAATTAGTGGCTTGATTTTTATTTTCTTCTGCCTTCACTCAGAGTCAGGATTAAAAACACAAAGGAGACGAATTTCTCATTTGGGCTTGGTTGTTTATTCAATTTTATTTAAAGTACAGAGAGTTTTGCAACACTTCTAGCTACCAGCTAAAACCAAGCAAAATGGAGGTGAATTTGGTTAGTTACAAAGTCTTTTAAAGCTAAACAGTCCAATAGAGAGCTAACACCTATATTATTTATACTTTTGACTCAATAACCAAACTCTTGTGACCTGCAGTGCAGCACAAATTATCCAACTAAAAATTACTGCCTGAAATCATAAAGAAGAAGAAGGAACAAGAAAAGGAAGATGGGGTGATGCCCAAGAACCTCCATCTTGTCCCATACCTATTACTATATTCTAAAACCCCAAATTCCAAATCTATTACCATGTGAAATCACACAGTTCTGTTCTAACTACACACTCATGATTTTAGCTCCATCACTCAAATTTGGAAGCCTTCTCCAAGGCCTCAGGTCAAAAGCAGTGTTCTGCAGGGGGTCAGTGTCAGAAAGCACAGAAAGCTCAAAACTCCCAGGCTCCTGGGTTGCAACAAGCCTTTCTGAGATGTCAGTTGGGAGAATATTCACACTTATTTCTCTGCTGGCAGTGTGTGCCTGGGTACCAGGGTGTGAACTGTGAATATGAAGTGAATGAGTGCCAGTTCCAGCCCTGCCAGAACGGAGGGACCTGCATCGACCTCGTCAACCGCTTCAAGTGCTCCTGCCCGCCAGGAACTCGGGGTAGGAAGCTCAGCAATTAAATCAGTGTTACAAGAGGGAATTTTCCTCCCTGGCTGCTGGTTTCATGAGGCACAGTTTAAAGGGAATGCATTATGTTCTCTGAGGAATGTTCCCAAAGCACACTGGGTCCCTTGAGATACATATTTTCTCTTTAAAAATAAATGCTCCTTTTTTTTTCCTCCCTTTTAATTTTTGTTCTTTTAAAGGAATAGGTCGTGGCAGTGTCCCTTGGGAATGTGTGATCCCTCTTTGGCAATGTGGATGTATGAGATTGCTGTTAAGGTCTCTCCCAAATCCAAGGTTTTTTTTTGTTAAGCTGCTATGAAATAATTAGGAAATTTTCTTAGTTCTTGTATAACTCCCAATGTCCTTTACTTGCCTAAATTTTTGCCCTTCATTGTCCTCTGTCCTGGAGTCTTTTGTGGAAAAGAAATTGAGTGACTCTAGGCTACCTTAAACTGTTTCAGCACATTTGAGCTCTTTTATTAAAAGCTCCTTAGGGGAAAAAAAAAAAAAAAGTAGTCCTGAGTTTCTATCAGTAGTTTTCAGTAAGCATTATTCCACTGCCTCTTTATTTTCAAGTTTCTTGAAACCTAGCCTTCCCTTTTATATCTGACTTAAACCTGGCTTCTACCTTTGAAAATATCCAGAATGTAACATTTTAGCCTATCAGTAAATGCTTTCTCACTTTATGTTCTTTTTTAAGCTAATTTCTCAAGTCAGTTAAAAACTTTACATTGCTCTGAACTTTTTCTTTCTGAAGTGTGTCATCTCAATGGAGGTGAAATCTTCAGATGTCAGATAGAACTAAATTGTTGGTTCATAAAATAAATTTAAGTACAATTATAAAATAATACATTTGCTTTATGCCCATGCATATCACAAGTTCATTCACTTTAGTGTGGCTCTCAGCACATTTCCCCACTCTGGATAAGTGTTTATTTAATTGTAAATCATTGCACTACCAATTCTTCATGTATTGTTCTTATTATTATTCTTCAATTAAAAAAAAAAAGGCAAAAAAAGGTGCAATTAAACAAAAGCAGAAACAAACCTGCTTTTTAGGTCTGTACACTCAAGAGTGTCCAGTATCTGCATTGCCAGAATTTCTGTATTCCACTAAATCCACAAAAGCAGAAACAAAGCTGCTTTTTAGATCTCTACACCCAAGAGTGTATTTATGTACCAGTATCTGCATTGCCAGAATTTCTGTATTCCACTAAATCCCCCACCATCCTTTGAGAGTTTCTGAGTGTACTGCTTTTAATCCTTCAGTTTTCCTTTGTTGAGATTAATTACTTTTTAGATGTGACAAGTGTTTTTTGTTTTGTTTTTTTTTTAGTAAATGAAAGGAATTGGAGGAGACTTGATACAATTATTTAGGATAGTAAAACTTAGCTTTTTGTCCCTGGCCCAGTTTGTAATTAATATTTTACTGATGCCAGTATAAGCATCCATATGTAGGTGAAGGATTTTACTTGCTCTGGTTGGAACAACAGCACTAAAGTTCCCCTCTCTGAGCCCTTGTGCAGTGAAAGCAGAACCAGCACCAAACCTTGTCCCTGGAATGGAAATCCTGCAGGGAGGAGAAGAAATTCCCTCCCTGGCTGCTGCTGAGTTTGCTGTAGGTCCCCAGAATCCAGACTGGAGGAATCAATGTTTAATCCCAGCTGCTTTTTCTGTTGGCTTGCTGTTGCTTGTTTGGATGCTGTTGCTGCAGATGCTCTTTGCCCAGTCCCAGGGTAGCCTGGTGGCAGCTCGTGGCCTTTCAGGGACAGCACAGGGCTCTGCTCAGTCTCAGGGCTAAACCAAGTGCATCTTTTGTGGGCTTGGTTTGCTTTTGTGTTTTTAATTATGCCCTGAAATTAAGTCAAGCATGAAAGCTGCCAAATACCAGGATGGCCCAGCACTGAGGGCAGCCTGGATGTAAAACACATGTACCCTAAGCCTGCTCTGGAGCTGGCTGTCTGCAGAGGGTGGGAAGTGTATTTAGCTGGGATCTTTACCTGCTTAGTTGAGGGACTGTGTGTGACACAGCCTTAAAACTTGATGAGCAGTGTAGGTGATGCCTTGAGAGGCTACTAGAACAGAGGCTGGACAGAGTTAAAGGAATAAAGCAGGGATTTATTAAAAGTGCTTCAAAGGATTCACCTTGGGCAGTGCAAGAGCCCGGCTGAGGTTACAGCCAAGATGGACCCCAAGTCACAAGTTTTCACACTTTTATAAGTTTTGGTCCATTTCCATATTGGGGTTAATTGTGCAATTGCAGCTCCAGGTTCTGCAGTCCCATCCTCCCAGATTCTCTCCTCAGTTCTGCTGTTTGCACTTTTTGGGGATGAAGCTGCAGCAGTGTCCTTGGTTCTGGGGCTGGAAAAGGATTGTTTTGTGTGACTGAGCTGGGAGGAGAACTTTCTAATATATAAAGTTCAGAGTTACATATTAATGCAGTACAGAATCTGGATTAAGACATCACAGGAGAGGCAGCCACGGTTCTGTATGCTGAATTTGTCACTCTTTCTGTGTTGGCAGGGCACCTCTGTGAGGAGAATGTGGATGACTGCATCTCTGACTCTGGAGACCCCCGCTGCTTCAACGGAGGGCAGTGCATTGACCAGATTGGGGGCTACAGCTGCCTCTGCCCCCAGGGCTTTGCAGGAGAACGCTGTGAGGGTGACATCAACGAGTGCCTCTCCAACCCCTGCAACCCTCGGGGGAGCCTGGACTGTGTCCAGCTGACAAACGACTACAGGTGCATCTGCCGTAGTGCTTTCACTGGTGAGTAGCCATAAGCACACTCCCAGTTTAATGGCAGCACCTTGAGAAATGGTCTGGAGTTCTGTCCCAATTTAATGGCAACACCTTGAGAAATGGTCTGGAGTTCTGTCCCTTCCTGGCAGTGCTGTTGTCCAGCCACTTCCCTTCACAGCGTCTGATTGTTTTCCCTACAATGTCTTTCTTCTTTCTTCTAAACCTTCCAAGAAATTTGGCTTCCAGAGCTGTCTCAGACAAAAGGAATCTCCTGAGACACTTGGCTTCCTGGACTTTTCTTTCCTTGTGGTGCTTTTCTTGCCTTCACAATTTCACATTTCTAGTATAGAAAGTGTAACAGTTCATGTGTCAGCTTATCTGTGGCTTCTCCTATTGCGAAGCAGCCATATGCATTTTGTCTATAAATCAGCTTTTGGCTCCTTTTCTGTTCCTCACTGCCTTTCCTCCTTACATTGGTGGTGTGGTCAGGATGGAGCATTCTGTGCACAGACAGGCTGTACATTCCTAGCTTGGTGATCCTTCCACAATCCGACTCTAAATCACAATTTTGCAAGAACTTCCTGCTGTGCAGACTTATGTCTCACTCTCTCTACATCTCCTCTTTGTTAGCATTGCTGCTATTCTGCTTTCTGCCTCCCACTGGGCTTAAGTTTGGTCTAATAGTCTCCAGATGTGTCTTAACTTTCAGCTTTCCATTTTCCATGTCAGTTTAACTTCTTATGCATTCAGTTTTCCTCCATTAAAACCTTTCACTTTCCCTGCTTACCAGTGACCTTTCCTGCATGCTTTACCAGCAGTTTTTACTCTTACTTTTTCTTAAAATTTAAAGATACTGTGATTTTCCACTCAATTTGTTAGTTTCAGATGCAAGGAAATCACAAAGATACATGCTTGAAGAATTCATGTGGTAGTTTTTGAATGCATTACTTAGCCTGCCAAAAGAAGTTCTTGCAAGAGTGATGTATGAGGGAAGTGGAGCTGGTGGGACACTGGTGCAGGCCACCAGATGGGTTTATTTTAAGCCTGTCTGTTAAGGTTGCTTTTATGAATTATGCCTCATGTTGTTTCTGACCCTCAAGGAAGGATTGCTGGATCTTGTGCTGTGGGGAGTGCTGGCCTGCTGCACCCCAGGAGGAGCAGGCAGAGCTGCTGTGTCTCAGACATGAAGTCTGTCTGGAAATGTTAGGCACAGAGGGGGAACATGCTTCCTCCTCTAGCTGTCTGTCTCCTGCACATTCCACACTGGCCCTTCTGCCTGGGAGGGCACGGGGTGGCTTTGCTGTGGTCTGGGACTGGTGGCATGCCAGGACTCTGTGGGCCATCCTGCCCTGTCTGCAAAGCCTTGGCTGCACATGTCTGCAGACTTCTATTAATGTTTCCCTAGGGGGGTCCAAGTCATGCTTAGATCATGCCCAACTTTTAGAAGTTTGGTGTCAGTTTGACTCTGGGAGCTGCTGCAAAGCTGTGCAGTAAGATCTCTGGCTGGCTGATCAGTCTGAGGAGACTCTGCTTTGTGCTTCTGTTCACTGAGGGCTGTTAGTTCATATTACAGTGTGATTTGGACTCATTGAGCATCTCCCAAACAGTAAAGAGGTCTTAGGAACCCCCAGACTGTGTGATGCATCACTTTCAGCCTCTGTGCCTGAATGACCTGTAGATGACAGTAGCACAGTCTGTCTTTGTGCCATGTTGTGTGTGTCCTTGAGGAGGCAGACATAGTCATCTGTCTCCAAATGCACCTTGTGGCTTCTGGCCCTTGTCTTATTTGCACAAAATCTCCTTCTGGGGTTTCTGCTGGCTGGGTCAGAAGCAGGGCTTTGCATGATTGACATAATTGAGCACTGCTCTGTGCAAATCTACTGCCTGATTTTCATTTTTATCATGTGGAGTTTCTCCTGTTAAATTTGCCAGTGTTAATTGAGCATTGGGACCTTTGGCATAACTTTCAATTAATTGATTTAAAAATTTTTTCCTCTTCATTTCCCACAAAATTAATTGTGAATCTGTCGGTAATGCAGAAGAAATATAACGATAGTCATGTGGTGTTTAATCCACATTATTAAATACTCTTTTCAGCAATTGCTTAAAATACAGTGAGCCCAATCCATTTTTTTTTAATGGCTTTCTTCAGCTCTTTAACATTTTCATGATCTGTTGGTTTTTATTTAGGATTAGAACTTCCTCTGCCATATTTAACTGGCAGAAGCTGAACTAAAATTATAGCTCAGGCAGCTGTGCAGAGACCACGTGCTACCCAAAGTGATCTCGCTGGAGTGCCCAGCTCTCTGGTTATCCACAGGAGCGTTCTGTGCCGTGATGGCTGTTTGGGGTGATCACTCACACGTTTCTGTGCTCTCCTCTCCCCCGTGCTCCGTGCAGGCCGTCACTGTGAGAGTGTCATCGACGTGTGTCCCCGCAAGCCGTGCCAGAACGGCGGCACCTGCGCCGTGGCCAGCAACATGCCCGACGGCTTCATCTGCCAGTGTCCCCCGGTAAGCAAGGGTCCCACCCTGCACTGCCTGCCCAGCTCCAGAGTGCTCTCACTGCTTCACTGCAGGTGAAGCATGGCCACTCTGCCCACATCCCTTAGCTGATCTGCTGGGCAGAGCTTCCAGGTGCTCCAGGAGAGCGATGCTGCCTCCCAAACAAGTACGGTCTTTTTTTGTCTTAAACCTACCATTAAATTGCAACTTTTTTTTTTATTTGCACAGTCCTGTATTTTCTGTGCTTGCTGTAAGATTCCCTTTGTTTGTGGCTCTTCTAGGCTGTTTTCCCAAACGTAACAGAGCCTTGTGATATCCCTGAGTTTAGGCCCAGAAAGTCATGGTTCCTGCAGTGAGGCTAGAGGAGTTACAGGGGAGAAAGGATTTGCACGTGGATTTGCCTCCAGCCCTCAGTGTGTGGAAGAATAGCTTTGTGACACTGATTGTTTTGCCCTTTTTTTTTTCCCACTCTATAGGGTTATTCTGGAGCAAAATGTGAGTTCAGCAGCCACAGTACCTGTGGACAAGTGAAATGCAAAAAGGGAGAGCAGTGCATCCAAACATCTTCTGGTCCACGGTGCTATTGCCCCAAGCTGTCTGTGGGAGAGGAATGCCAGACAAACCTGGGCTGTGCCAGTGCCCCCTGCCAGAATGGGGGCAGCTGCCACCCTCATCCTCAGCCTCCCTACTATTACTGCCAGTGCCCTGCTCACACCCAGGGCAGCCACTGTGAGCAGCCTGTGACTTTCAGCCCGGAGCCCCGAGGATGTCTGGATTCCCAGTGTGCAGAAAAAGCCAGGGATGGCTATTGTGATGAGGACTGCAACACCCACGCCTGCCAGTGGGATGGAGGTGACTGCTCCCTGAAAATGGAGGATCCTTGGGCCAACTGCTCCTCCTCCCTGCGCTGCTGGATGCTTTTCAATGGACAGTGTGACGAGTTCTGCAACACGCCCGAGTGCCTGTTCGACAACTTCGAGTGTCAGCAAAATAGCAGGACGTGCAAGTAAGGCTCCGTGCTGAGAACATTTTCCCTTGTGACTAACATAGCTCCTGCCTGTTGCTCCCTCCTCTCCCATTGTTTCTCTTGCTGTCCTTGCTGAAAGCTTAGCATCCAGGAGTTTCTGCTGCTTTGTGTACTTCTCATCTGTTTCTTGGGATTTGTGTGCTGTGCACTAAGTCGATAACCTGAGTAATGGTAATGTGTTAACCTGCCTGATGGATGTGCCCTGCTTTCCCTGGAAATGTAAATAGAAGGCATTGCACCTTGTACTAGATTTTAATGATACTGCCTGCTGTCCTGGATTTTGCTGCATACCACCAATACCTGTATTTTAATCCCAGCTGCGTTTGCTGCCTCTGAACACGTTTTCTAGCTTGTCTGTGGCGGCACTTCTTTCTCTTCAGTTAATTGTGACAAGCCCTACAGCTTTGCAGTGATGAGGCAGGAGGTGTTAGACATCTTAGTAAACAGAATAATCAGTTCTCTTATGCTGTTCCCAGAATTAAATAATGGGTTCTTGGGGGGGTTCTGTGCTTCCTACTTGCAGCTTGTCCTGGGGTATCCTGATACCCTGATGGTGAGTTTTGCCGCAGGGGGTAAGACGCAGACTGCAGGTGTGCTGTGCAGAGCACACCAGTGCCGAGTGCTGCCCCACAAGCCTCTCCCTGCTGCAGGTATGACAAGTACTGTGCAGACCACTACGCAGACGGGCGCTGCGACCAGGGCTGCAACAGCGAGGAGTGCGGCTGGGACGGGCTGGACTGCGCCGGCGACAAGGCCGAGAAGCTGGCAGAGGGCACGCTCATCATCGTGGTGCTGATGCCCCCTGACGAGCTGCTGGAGGATGTCCGCAGCTTCCTGCGCACCCTGGGCACGCTGCTGCACACCAACCTGAGGATCAAGCTGGACTCCCAGGGAAACCCCATGGTCTTCCCCTACTACGGGGAGAAACCGGCAGCGCGCAGCCGGCGCTCGCTCGTGGTCGTTCGCAAGCACAGAGAGCTGGAGCAGGAGGTCATTGGGTGAGTGGCTGCTGTAATGGGTGAGCTGCACCATCTAATTCGTTTTCTTCTGCCCTCCTTCAGAGTCAGGATTAAAAACATGAAGGAAACGAGTTTCTCGTTTGGACTTTATTAAATTTTATCTGAAGTACAGAGAGTTCTGCAACGCTTCTAGCTGCCAGCTAAAAGCAAGCAAAATGGAGGTGAATTTAGCTAGTTACAAGGTCTTTTGAAGCTAAACTGTCCAATAAAGAGCTAACACCTATATTATTTATACTTTTGACCCAATAACCTGTGACCCACAGTGCAGCACTAACTATCCAACCAAAAATTACTACCTGAAACTAAGAAGAAGAAGGTAGAAGGAAGAAGAAAAGGAAGATGGAGTGATGCCCAAGAACCTCCATCTTGTCCCATACCTATTACTATGTTCTAAAAACCCCAGATTCCAAACCTTCACTGTGGGAAATTACACACTTCTGTTCTAACTATACACCTGTGACTTAACTCCATCACCCAAATTTGGAAGCCTTCTCCAAGGCCTGAAGTCAAAAGCAGTGTTCTCCTGGGGGGCAGTGCCAGAAAGCACAGAAACCTCAAAACTCCCAGGCTTCTGGGTTCCAGCAGGCTCCCTCTGGCCTTATTGTGCTGGTAACTCTTGCTTGTAATTGTGTGGGGCATTCTAGACTTTCTAGGGGTGTGGGCTGTTTTTTAAATGGGAAAATGCAACGCTCTTGCAACTGCCCAGCGTTGGGGTAGAAAGATTAGCACAAAAGGCTGCTGGAGTTTAACCCACTGCTTTGGCATAAGTTTCTCTCACTGACTTCTGTGCCCTCTTCTGTGTCTCTGCAGCACCAAGGTGTTCCTGGAGATTGACAACCGCCAGTGTGCAGAGGACTCAGAGCAATGCTTTCACAACACAGAAGCTGCTGCAGCTCTCCTAGCTGCTCAGGCCATCAAGGGCATGCTGCCCTATCCCTTTGTGTCTGTCCAAAGTGAGTAATTGCAGAGGAAAAATTGCTTATTGAGGGAAGCAGTTGGGCTTGCAAAATACTCAGATTATTGATCATCCTCTTCATGTGTTGTATGGTTTCTGGGAGGTAACTTGTAGTCCCCAGTTACAGGAGTATGTTTGTGCCAAGTGCACGGAGGGGACATCTGCTTAGTAGGGCAGGACATTTAATTTAGAGCCCAGTCACTTTAATGCTTGTAGAATCAGTAATCTCTCATGCTACTGCACTGCAGTGGTGATCTCTGCACTAAAACCATTCATGTGCTTTAAGCCATGAATTCAATGGAAAAGGATGCTATTTGGAGAGAAAAGCTGGGAGGCATGCCTCAGTCCAGTCTACCAGATGTTTTCTCCTCTGACAATATGTAATCTCTTTGATTTCTGCTCCATCTCCCTCAGTCAGAGGCTCAGCTGCAAACCTGTGCTAGATTGGCATTATTGCTTTTCCTAGTTGCTTGTATCTTCCTGTAGGTCAGCTCTCTCTATTCTGAGTGAGGGTGGCTGGAGGAAGAGCAAGATCTTTGGTTCAGCAGCCAGATACTCTAAAAAATACTGTCAAAAAGTCAAAAAGAAGTGATATGTACTTACAGCAGTCTCAGTGGAGCCTAAACTCTGTGTAGACACAACATGCTCCCTGTGGGAAAGACTGTGCTGAGAAAAGAGACCCTGTAGATTGAAGATTGTCTCCACTGTGTTAATCACTCTAACTGGAATTTTCAGGTGAGCCCTTGTTACCACCCAAGACCCAGCTGCTTTACCTGCTGGCTGTGGCAGCTCTGATCATCCTGCTGATCCTTCTGCTGGGCGTGATGATGGCCAAGCGCAAGCGCAAGCACGGCTCCCTGTGGCTGCCGGAGGGATTCATCCTGCGCAGGGATCCCAGCAACCACAAGCGCAGAGAGCCCGTTGGGGAGGATGCTGTGGGGCTCAAGTGAGTCTGCATTCGGGCCGCTGGCATTCTGGTTATTAGTGGCTTGAGGGTTTTGAGAATGTGGCTGATACATGTTTCATCGAAGGCACTTAAGTCCTTAGAGGAAAGCTTCCCTTTAAGGTGGAACTTCTTAGGCTATTCCTCTACATTTAAAAATATCTGGTATGGACAGAAGGATTTTAATTAATTGTAATGTATAAAATGCCAGCAAGGAATCTGGTCTCCTGGTTTAGTTTTGTATTCTGACACTGAGCAGTATAAATCAGCAGCCAGGCACTGTTTGCCTAATTTTCTCCTGGATTGGTGAGACATTTTTAGGTTGATAGATGCCAACAAACTTCTAATATCTCTAACTCACTGCATCAAAAATATGACTCAGAAGTAATGGAAAGTTTCAAAAGTTTTATACAGTTTTGGCTTTCCACTGAATTAAACAACTTTGCAGTTCTAAGTGCATTGAATGCCACTGTTGGCTGCCTGAAACTTGTAGTTTCTTGGTTCCTCTGTTTGCAAGCTACCAAACTTACAAGCACCCCTTTGGTAGTCTCTGCAGGATAGTGTAAGTAGCAGCAGTAGCACCTGCTCTGTAAAGTGAAGTGTTCTCCTTGTTTGTCAGAAATCTGACAGTGCAGATACCAGAGGGTAACCTGGCTGACCCTGGGACCACTGAGCACTGGGCAGGTGATGGTGGACCTCAGCCAAAGAGAGCTAAGGTAAGGAGCTCCAAGACTTAAATACCACCTCAGACTGCTGGTGGGACAACCCATCTGCATTGACTTCCCTTGCTCAAAACACCCCTTGGCCCTAGGGATTGGTAATAAATATATTATTAATGGTGTCTGAGGAGCAAATCCTCAGCTTAACACTGCCACCACAGGCTGGTGGACAAAGTCAGTGCCTTCTGTTTCAGAGTCCCCTCCCAACAGCAACAAAAGGGACTAGAAGGTTAATGTCACGTCTTGCAGTTCAGTCCTGATAATGTATGGTGAGGATATGAAAACTGAGAATGCCAAGCAGAAGTAAATGGAGACCACCATTAGCTTAAAAGGAAACAAACCCCCCCTAAACTAT
Organism: Luscinia megarhynchos; assembly: GCA_034336665.1. Lineage (NCBI taxonomy): Eukaryota > Metazoa > Chordata > Aves > Passeriformes > Muscicapidae > Luscinia > Luscinia megarhynchos. The sequence goes on from CM067571.1 coordinate 26,052,152, forward strand.
GAGAAAGCGAACAAAAACCAAAACCCTGAGAAACCCCACCAAAACTAAGAGCACCCCAAGAACTCTGTCACTGTCTGGATATTTTGAATCACCTGCTTGTTTGCTGTGCTCAGGCTGAGGACCAGGCCTTGCTGCCAGAAGGGGACGAGCAGATTGACCAGCGCCAGTGGACACAGCAGCACCTGGAGGCTGCAGACGTCTGCGGGAGCACCTCACTGGCCCTCACACCCCCCCAGGCAGACCAAGAAGTGGATGTTCTGGATGTCAATGTCAGAGGGCCAGGTCAGTGCTCAGTGTCCTGCCAGCCAGGCACCAGCCTCCCCTGTCTCCAGAGGCTGGGGCTGCTGGTGTTACAAATTAAATGGAGTGTGCAGGAACACCAACAGGAATTTTATGGTGCTCAAGGAAAGCACAGTGTGCACTCCTTGGAAAAAAAAAGCCAGAAGGGTTAAACCATGGTCTGTAGCACGTGGAATATCATGGAGCCAGGAGGACAAGAGTTCATTTAGCAAACACCTGTAGAATCTCATTTATAACACTGTGTGCCTAAGTGTATTGTCAGAAATTTTGAATGCATAATTGTTCTGGAAATAACCCCCAGTTTCTCCAGTTGGATCACTGCAGAGATCTATGCCAGACTTTTCTAAGGACCAACTTAGCAGATTTTATACCTGAGGTGTCTGCAAGGATGGCCTTTTCCTGAATAAGAGACTTTTTGTCAGTCTGCCCTCATTAGAAATGTGTGAGATGTCTGTCCTGAACAGAGCAGCAGTGCAGCAGGATTGTCCATGAGTTGTTTTTATTCCCTGATTTATATCTTCAGCTTATGCTGACCAAGTCATTGAGTTGATAACAGAACTGTGGACTTGAAGGTCTCTTTAACATGCAGGCAGGTTTGTTGTCTCTCAGTCCCAAATTACTAGATGCCCTGGGAACCCTCTCATGCTTTTTATGAAAGCTGCATAAGCTGGTAAGGGACTGGGTGGGTCATCTGGTAAAAACTGACCTCTGGGTTCTGGGAGGACACAGCTGACCAAGAACTTCATTCTGGTTGGAAGAGCTGCAAACATGGCTCTTGCTCATATACAGAGAGGTGGTGCTGATGATATTGCTGCAATTCCTTTTTTTGCTGCGTTTTGTGGGAATATTTCCATGCAATTGAAGGATGACTGGGCCCATTCTCTCAGTTCCTTTCCATTGTCTTTTCTGCTCATTGACCCGTTAGCTCTCCTAAATGCAAAGGGAAGGAGGGATTTTTGTGTAACGAGTGTGAGAACATAAACCATCGGTTTCTGCCAAATTTAAGCTTTTCTTTATTTCCCCTATTGAAACTTCTAGTTGTGTGGCAGGGTAAAAGCTTTCCAAGTGCAGGCAGTAATGTTCCTAAGACTCCGGACTGCTTATTTTCACGTTCACCCAAAGCTTTGTCCAGCAACAGCAGTGAAATAATACTGACCTGTGAGTTATTTTCCTGCCATCCAGATACAATTGTGAAGCTTGCAGCAAGCTGCTCTAAGTTGTTTCTCTCTGTAGTGTCAGAAACAAGCAGCTGTCAGGGGCAGAAAGGATTTTAAAAGTCTGACAGATGTTGGAATAACAGGTTAGTAAGGAGGGGTAGGGTTCTTCACAGTTAATGTGACTGTTTCTCTGCCTGGCCACCCTCACTTTTACAGGCAGATGGAAAAAATCAGCCCTTCTCAGAGACAGTTCCCCTCTGTCCCAAGAAATCTGAAAACTGGATGGTTCACACCCCAGTAATGCTTTGCTACCCCTAATTAATTGCAGAGGGTGTTCAGGCTGACTGATCTGAGTGCAGGTGTCTGGGCTGGAGCCACCTGGAGGTGGGTGAGTTAGATCCTGGCTGCAGGTGCAGGTTGAACAGCAGAGATCTCTTCTAGAGAGGGGAGAAACACCTCGTGTACCAAGTGTTTGTTCCCTCTCTTAACCCACCACCTTCTGCAGTCTCTCAGATTTAGGGGGATCCAAGAGCACCACTGTTCTCCAGAAGCATTCCCTAGAGATTTTTCCTGTGGGTCCCTTATATCCCAGCTTTCAGTACCTTGTACCTGAGTCTGGTGAACCCCTGACTTCACTGTCTCACTCTGCATGTACTGAGGGGCTGTGCTACTGAAAGGCAGCAAATAGAAGAGTTTTTATAAAATGCTGCCACCACCTTTGTCTCCCCATGCTATTCTTCTGCTGGGTCCCCCAGAGCAGTGAGGACATTCTTTTCACTGGAGTTATTGTGAGTGTGTAACCAGGGTAATGCAATTATAGGCATAACTGGTAACACCACCTATAATTAAAATTGATGAACTGTCCCTATTATATGCCCCTCTTTTTTTTCAGTTAGTAAAACTTTAGTGGTTTAGACTGGAATTTTCCATGCTGGGTGTCTGCCTCCAGCTGGATGCTTTTGGGTTCTTTTCCAGCTCTTTGAGAGAACAAGCTGGAAGGAGGAAAAAAGACATTGTGTCCACAGCTTTTTTTTTTCTCTAGTAGTCCATCAAGCACTTAATTGTGACTGTCTAGCTGGATGTGCTTTTGCTAGCTTCATAAAACCAACTGTGTGTGGCCAACTTGCAAGGCTCTGAAAAGAGCTGCATGTACCTGAGAAACTTTGTGGAGGGTGGCAGCTAATTATTCCAGGGATTTAATACTTTGCTGTCCCTGTGGAGAAGCTAGGCCAGGAAAAGTGCAGTGGTTGAGCAAGCCAGACCTATCCTGAGAGTGGTTTTTCCCAGAGCTGTGGTGCTGGAGGAAAGGAAAGCTCCTTTCTGTGCTCTGTCTCCCTGCTCTTTGTGTTGTGGCAGTATGGAGGAGACCACAGCCTGACTGGAATACTGAGGAGTGTTCTTTTGGGACAGGGGAGCAGAGCCAGCAGTGGGAGGGAGAAGCACAAAGGAGAGCAGCAGAGAGGGTCTCTAGGCAGGGCTGGCTCTTGGAACTGAACCTGTGCCCATTCTTTGCTGCAGTCTGTCCAGCAAATCCTGGGAAAGGAGCAGGGTGGAAGGAAGGCTGTGTGTCCTGTGGTGGGGAGCCACTAGGAGGAGTGTGCAGGCTGCTGGAGCCTGGGCAGAGCCTGCTCCTCCAGTGCCCTGCATTTCTAGAAAGTTTTGGAGCAGGAAAGACTCAGTGATCAGAAGCTGGGAAATGGGAGCAGGGCATTAGAGCAGTGTGTGTTACTTCCAGTAGGAGATACCACCTTGTTTATGTGCACAGAACCCCAGTGTGGCTTTCTGCAGTGCTCTGTGATTGCAGAGGAGCTGGTGTTTGTCCCCTGCTTGCCCATGGGACAAATTGAAAATTACTTGCTGAGAAATTGGTCTTGTATTTCTGCTGGGGGGGTTCCAGTGTGAGGTTCCCTTCTGCTGCCTCAGTCTTTCTTGCTTTCCTCTGAAGGATGTGCAGGAAAGCAGTAAGATCAGCAAGGAAGCATCAGTGTCTACAGCTGCAGTCCTGGGGTTTAGGGAATATCACATAACGTTCAGAGGCTGCTGGAACTGAGGCACTCGGCATTTTTTATGGATTGCTAAAAATATGTGGAGATGTTTTAAATCTTAATTATCCTGCATCAAGGAGGGTATTAAGAAGGGTGAAAAATGAGCAGCTTGAGGTGATTTTCCTGCACTGTCCTCTCTGATTAGCAGAGAGGGAGATTTGTCAGAGGGAGCTAAGTTAAGTTAGAGATTTGAAGGAGCCTTTCTCCTTCCACTGACAATGCAGGGATCCTGGTTGGAAGAGTGTGACTTTTGCCTTTGTGGACTGGAGACTTGAGCAGAGTGAGACCAGTGTCTCCCAGAGTACTCAGGCTGTGTGGGAGTATTCATCCTGGGGCATTTGTCAGCTTTGAGTGCTTGACTGTCACAACTTCAGGATCTTTTTGTGATAACCTTGCTGTAGATATGAAGGCTTTTATCTGCATTTCCCTTCAGGTTGATATCTGAAGTGGATGTCACCAATAATCAGTGGCTAGTTGTTCTATAAGTTTTCCTTCAACTGTTTCTTTTCCCCAGGGATATGATTAGAACATCTGTACAAACAGTTACACTTGGTTGTCTGATTTGATTTTGATTTTTGTATCCCTTGCTTCTCTCAGCTAACCTTTTACTTTTTGTGGAAGTTTTACACTTTAGCAGCAAAAGTTTTTTTTTGTTTTGTGATGATCTCAGTCTTTAGAGGAATATCTCAAGTTCTGTTGGGTTTGCAGTAGGTCCTCATGCTTGGAAAGCAGACAACTCGCTAACTGTTGGACTTTAAGAGGAGATCTGTGTTAAAGCCACAGGAGGGATTGTCTGTAGCTCAGGGGAGAAGGATGGCAGGAAGGTTTCCATGCCTTTGCCAGGTTACTGTACCCCCGTCTCCCCCTCTGCAGACGGATGCACCCCGCTGATGCTGGCATCTCTGCGTGCGGGCGGCTCCGACATCAGCGAGGACGACGAGGACGGGGAAGACTCCTCAGCCAACATCATCACGGACCTGATCTACCAGGGGGCCAACCTGCAGGCTCAGACAGACCGCACGGGGGAGATGGCTCTGCACCTGGCAGCCCGCTACTCGCGCGCCGACGCCGCCAAGCGGCTCCTGGACGCCGGGGCGGACGCCAACGCTCGGGACAACATGGGACGGACCCCTCTGCACGCAGCCGTGGCTGCTGACGCCCAGGGAGTCTTCCAGGTACGGCCATGGAGAGCTCTGTGTTTATATCAGCCTCTGTTTGCTCGCAGCTCTGCTCTTCCACACTGTGGTGGCCAGGCAGAGCTATTTTGCAGCCAGTTTTCTCAGGTATTCGTAGCTTGAAGAGCTTGGTGTGCATAAATCATCTGGTGTGTATTTATTTGGTCTGTTTGCCCCGTCACCTGTTTTCTGGGTCCTTGCACTTCGTTGTCACTGTAAAATTTCTCTTGAGATTCTGCCAAATCCTCAGTTTTGGTCTCTTGTGTCGCTGAAAAAAAAATTAAAAATGCATCTTTCCCTGTTGACCAGATCCTGATCCGTAACAGAGTGACAGACCTGGATGCTCGGATGAATGACGGGACCACCCCATTAATCCTGGCTGCACGTCTGGCTGTGGAAGGGATGGTGGCTGAGCTCATTAATTGCCAGGCTGATGTCAACGCCGTGGATGACCACGGTAATGTGAAAACCGTGTGCCAGGCTGGGCAAATATTTGCCCTGGTGTGAGCAGGGAGGGGTGGGTCCTGCTCTCCCAGAGTGGGGGCTCTTCATGAATTTATGCTAAATCATGCATTGGGCTCCTTCAAAGTCCTCCAGTGGTAATAAACTGCAGGCTGCTGCACAGTGGCTTGGTTCTACAGTCCTGGAGGAGAGGCAAAATAGCTCCTTGGTTTGTTACTGACGTCGTTGTGTTTCCCTGCAGGTAAATCTGCTCTTCACTGGGCTGCTGCTGTCAATAATGTGGAAGCAACACTAGTACTGCTGAAAAATGGAGCCAACAGAGACATGCAGGATAACAAGGTACAGTGTGGCAGTGTCAGCAAGCCTGTACTTCCTAATTCAAAGCATCTCTTCACTGTTGGCAGTGAGCTAAGTTCAGATTTTCTTAACTGGGTGCTCAGTGCAGGCCTTCCAAACCCAGATTGTGACTAGAGCTCTCCCCAGATGCTGGGCGTCTTACAGGGTTTCTGATATGGGAGAGCAGGTTTTTTCTGTGTTTGGCCAAGTGCTGGGCATCAGTGCTGTCCTGCTTTCCATGCAGGGAAGGAACTCAAGACACAGTCAGTGGAATGTGAGAGCAGCAGGTGAAGTGCTGCTGGTGTCAAACAGTTGTGTTCCAATTAGCAGACAGAAAAAGACCTAGTGGCAGCAGTCGTGTCCAGGGATCTCAGTGCAGGGTGGAGATGGGGGACAAGCCCCTCTCTGCAACAGACTGTCTGCACTGTGCACATGTTCTGTAGCTTCAGTGATAGTTTTTGCTGTGTCTTAGTCCTTGATTTCTCTCCTCTGGCTAAAGTATCTTTTTTGGATTGTTATGTATCACTCAGTGGATTTTAGAGCTACCAACGAGCTCTGGTTCCTTACTGGGCTGTTTTAGCCTTTTGTACCTTTCCCTCATAGGGGGCAATAGGAGAAAGGCAGCAGGTGCTTGGAGATTCCTCCAAGGATCCAGGGCACAGTAAGTGCCCTTCCTGGTGGGAAAGTTGAGCCTGTGCTCCACTGCTGTGTATGAAATCATCTGTAATCTGCCTTTTTCAGTGGGCAGCTCTTTGGGTCTATCAATGTGACACTGAGTTAAACAGCTGGGCTGCCACACCATGAGAGTTATGAGCTGGCAGTCAGTCCCCCCACGCTGAAGCTGCTAAAATATTTACTGTCTGTGTTTCCAGGAGGAGACCCCACTCTTCCTGGCTGCTCGGGAAGGCAGCTTCGAAGCCGCGAAAATCTTGCTGGACCATTTTGCCAACCGAGACATCACGGACCACATGGACCGGCTGCCGCGGGACGTGGCCCAGGACCGCATGCACCACGACATCGTGCAGCTCCTCAACGAGTACAACGTGGCCCACAGCCCTGCCGGCCACCCCGGGGCCATGCTGAACTCTGCCCTGTCCCCAGTCATCTGCGGCCCCAACAGGTCCTTCCTCAACCTGAAGCACGCCTCGCTGAGCAAGAAGTCGCGGAAGCCCAACGCCAAAGGCATGCCCACCAGCCTCACCAAAGACGCCAAGAGGAGGAGGAAGAAGTCCCTCAGCGAGGGCAAAGGGCAGTTTTCCGAGAGCTCCGTGACCCTGTCGCCGGTGGATTCCCTGGAGTCTCCCCACGCTTTTGCATCTGAACCAACCTCTTCTCCCGTGATGCCGTCGCCGGGCGTGCTGCACTCGTCGCCCAGCTCGCTGCTGGCCGCGCCGTCGGTGCCGCCCGCGCACGCCATGTCCTTCTCCAACCTCCACGAGCTGCAGCCGCTGGGCCGCGGCTCCGGCACGGTGCTGCCGTCCGTCAGCCAGCTGCTGTCCCAGCACAGAACCACCCCTCCCAACAGCGGGCTGGGCCGGCTGCGGCCCGGCAACGTCTCCGGCGAGTGGATGAACCGCATGGAGGTGAACGAGTCGCAGTACAACGAGATGTTCGGCATGGTGCCCCAGGTGATGCATTCCCACCCCGGCGTTTCCCAGCAGGGCGGCTTGGTTCAAGCGGAGGCGAAGCACCTGGGGGTGTCCAGGGAGTCCTTGCCCCCCATCATGACTTTCCAGCTGGTTCCCAAGGGCAGCATAAACCAGCAAGCACTGCCGCAGCAGGCCCAGTCAAACTGCGCTCAGAACATGGCCGGGCCTCTTGGCTCCATGTACCAGATCCCAGACCTGGCCCAGCTGCCCAGCGCCTCGTTCTCCATGGCTGCCATCCCTCAGCAGGACGGGCAGGTGGCTCAGACGGTCCTGCCGGCCTACCACCAGTTCCAGAGCTCGATGGGCAAGTACCCCACGCCTCCCTCCCAGCACAGCTGCTACTCCTCGGCCACAGAACGGACTCCTAGCCACAACCGGCACTTACAAGGGGAGCACCCGTACCTGACTCCGTCGCCCGAGTCTCCGGACCAGTGGTCGAGCTCTTCGCCGCACTCTGCCTCCGACTGGTCCGACGTGGCCACCAGCCCCGGCAACAGCCAGCGCGGGCCAGCGGCCGCACACATGACGGAGCAGCAGCGCAGCAACATGCAGGTGTACGCCTAGAGCGGACTCCAGAACTCATGAAGGTCTTCCAGGATGGAAATGAAGAACCATTTTAGTATCCAAGAGTCTTAACGAGCCCAGCATGTTCTTTCGTTGGAGGGACTGTGGTCGCTGTAGACTTGTATGCTTTTATGCTAAACGGAGAACTGTAGAAGCTGGTGATGGAGAAGACCAGTTCTAACCAACTCCCACGCACCTTGGACGTGACTGCTGTCTGCACTGGATTCTCCAGTCTGCTTTTAAACGTCTTCCACCGTTGCTTTGGGGAGACAGCTCTTCAGCTTAATACATCTTGTGGTCATTTCTCCAGAAATTTAGCCAAAACCAGCTTTGTATCCTTATTTTGTTACTCCTCCTGTTACCCACGTAACCTCTCTCTGAAGCACCTTCTACTAGTTCTCCTCGAGTTCAAGTTGCCTTGACACAGCTCAGAGCTGCACCCACATTCCCAGCCCCGCTCCTTCCCTCGTCCGCTCTTGCTCAGCAAGCGAGCCGGACCCCCCAAAACACCTGCAGGTCAAGTGACACCTCCTGTCACACAGCTTCACCCTTTCCCCGGCAGGACTCTGTCTTCTAGAGACCCACTAACACCCCTTAGAGTTCTCACTGCCTGCTCCCCAGGTATTAGGAGGTTATATATGCATATAGTCTTTTTAGGTTGGTTGTTTTGTTATTTTCCCTCCTGAAAACGCTGGTCTGACCTGGTCTTCCGCCACGGTGTGGCCCCATCTCTTCCCCGAGACACCCCTGAGCATTTTGACACACTACCCTCCCTGTGCCCCCCGTCCTGCCAGGAGTGTCCATGACTGCCTTCGTGGGCTCCCGTGCCAGAAGAGATGCACTGCAACTGATACAGGCCTTTTTGGGATGAGCACACGAGTGTTTCAGAAACTGCTAACACGAGCTCCCAGCGTTCTTGCACAGTAGTCTCCTCCCCTCCATCCAAGGGTGGCTGTGTGTCCTGTCCTCCAGATACCATATGCTGCCTCTTTATGGTGTTATCAACAAGTGTCAAACATGTGGTTACATGTTTGCGGTGTGTGTCCTTCTGCGTCAGGAGCGACATCCAGCCCTTTGGAAAGTCCCTTCTGCTGCAGCCCTGGGTGAGAGCTGCCTTGTTTTCCCCTGCTGCAGCGCCGAGTGCCGAAGCCAGGAGCTGGGCTGTGGCAGCAGAACAAATCCCTCAGAGACCATCGCCTCCTGCAGGTTTGGGGCTGTGCTCTGCTCCCAGCTTCAGCCTGGGTGCAGATTTCCCAGATTGCAGCCCGAGTGCTCTGTCCCAGCACGGCTCCCCCGATGGTTTTGGGGCTGTGGAAGCCAGCTGTCGCTGACCTAAGCCGCTCTTCCCGCTCTGTCCACAAAAGCAGCGCTTCTCTGAAGGGCTCCAGACCAGCCAGCAGCCCCAGTGAACATTGGTGGGGATGGTTTGCTCCTGCCTCTTCAGGGGAATGCTGCAGACACGTCTTCCAAAGAGCTGGGGGCAGCTGGGTGCTGCCAAAGGACTGAAGTTGGGCCATCCAACACCCTACCATGTACAGTATTGTCTCTGGTGTTTCGTTCCATTCTAATCAACAGTCAAAGTTGCTTTCCTTTCTTTTATTTTTTTTTCTTCCAATTCCTCTCAATGGTACATGAAGGCAGGGCCTCAGGAGGAGCTGGTTCCCGGGGCCGTCGCTTTGGGCTGAAGTTTTTAATTCTGTGTGAAGTTCCCACTGCAGCATGGCCTGCAGAGCTCAGCTGCAGCTGACTCAGACCCCCAGGGGGGTCTGTCCAGGTACACCTCTCACTGAAAATAATGAAGTGTTGCTGCATCCATGCTAAAGAAACAAAGGGCTTTGGCTCCTTAGCTCCCAATAACCAAGTGCCTTTTTTATATATGTGGCTGCCTTTTACAAGATGAGTGCTTTCTGTGGAATGAAGCCAGTTCCGTGCCTGGCCTGTTAATATGATGGCCCTCTGCCTTTCTTCCCTCTTTTTTTTTAACTACTTGTAAAGATAATATCTCCTTAAGGTGGTATTTTATCTCGTAAGTTGTAGAGTAACCATTCACACAGCAGCATTTTCCTATATTAATAATGGAAAATATTTGCTTATTTTTACATTTTTTATAAAAGTCTTTTATGAAAATAGTTGCTGCCAAATGTATAAGCAATTTTTATCCCCAGAATAAAAAGTATGTGCCCAGTGTCTGTGTGCTGCTGTTTTCATTTTGTTTTCCTGGCTACTGTGGCACTGGGTTATAAATGAATCAGGGGTGCTCTATCTCAGCACCACACGACTTAGCTCCACCCAAGGGAGCTGGAAGCAGCCTGGACTGGGTGTAGCAGAGGGATTTTGGGTCTCTTGGTTAGCTGAGAAGGGGGCAATACCCAGCTGGGAAGGATGGGGAGGGATTGGGATGGGTCCTTTCTTAGGTGTTTTGGATGAGAGCTCTGGCTTGCCTGTGGGAGCCAGGGAAAGGCTGGGGTGTTTGTGTGGCTTTTAGAAAGGTGGTGAGCCTTTTTTCCCTGTCCTTCCAGCAGGGAAGGGGACCCACGTCCCTGGAACTTTCTCAGCAGTTGATGCATGGAATCCCCTAAGATCCTCGAGCCCAACCTTTAACCCGGCACTGCTGTGTTCACCCCTTCACCATGTCCCCAGATGTTTCTGGAACATTCCAGAGGTGGTGATTCCACCACTTTCTGGGCAGCCTGATCCAATGCCTGACTGCCCTTTCATTGGCAGATTTTTTTCCCTCGTATCCTATCTATGCCTCCCCTGGTGCGACTTGAAGCCATTTCCTCTCATCCTGTTGCTTAGCTGGGAGAAGACACCAACCCCCAGCCTGCCTGCAGCTTCCTTTCAGGTTCTTGTAGAGAGTGATAAGATCCCCCCTGAGCCTCCATTTCTCCAGACTGAGAGCACGAAGGTGTGTGATTCTCCAGCCTCTGAAACAGGGGATCACCACTCCTCTGGGCTGGGCTCAGGCTTGAGGAGTTTGACTGGAGCAATCAGGAATCAAGCTGTCAGTAGCTGCTGTGATGTGTTTGGAGCTCGGAGATGCCACCAGAGCCTTGGGCTCCACTGGTGCTCCCCTGGCTCTTCTCCAGCTCTTGCTGTGGACTCGGAGCCAGCAGCTCAATCACAGCGCTGAGCTGGGCTAAAGCTGCTGGGGGCATTTCAAGGGTTTAATATTCAAACAGTGCAGCTCCTTTATCTCCTGGTAGAGCCAGCTGGGCGAGTCCAAACCTCCGGGAGGCATTCATCCATGTTCTCCCCACAGCTCGCACATCTGTGCCAAAGTTTAGCGAGCTCTGCCGAGCCCCTGGGCACAGCTGCTCTGAGCTTACTGCTGCTCAGGCTGAGGCTTGAAGCTCTCAGGAGTCCCGAGTCTCCTCAGGACTGCTCCTGCCTCTTCCCCAGCCCAGGACAGCCAGGGGCTTGTGGAAACAAGCATCCAAACTGAGCCATGCAGGCAGCGAGCTGCCACATCCCCTTTATCTCACTGATCAGCAGTGGATGAGCCTCAGGCTCTTTGAGGGAGCTTTTTTCACGGTTTTTCCATAAATCAAGGGTGGAGTCCTGTTTTCTGGGGAGTTGCTGTGTTTGCAGGGTTTCACCATTGATCGAGGCAGCTGATGTGTGGCAGGTTGTTTCTTTCAGAGCTGATAGCAGGCAGCAGCTGTGTTTGGACACGAGGAGGTTTCACCCCTGGGATCCCGCTGCGAGCAGCAGCAGCTCTGCCCCGCTGTGTGGGTGAAGGAGAGGGCTGCGATCCTCCTCCCTCCCCGGGGCAGAAGCCAGACTTGCCTCTGCACGCTGGCAGGGAGCTGCTCCCTGTTCACCTGCATGCTTCAGCAAATGCTGCTGCAGAGATGCCGTGGCAGATCCCTGGGCTGTGCACGGCTCCTGCCTGACAGCACAAGTTCTCCAGGTGGGGGGAAGCAGGGCTCAGCCCTGGCTCTGCATCCTCTGCAGGGAGCTGCTGCTTGGCTCATGCTAATGCTGGTGAGCACCAGGCCCTCAAGGGCAGCTCCTCTCCTCCCCATGGCCTCCACCAGGGGTTTTGGGGATGGACAGACAGACACCAGCGGTTTTGGGGATGGAGAGCCAGGTGCCAGGGATTTTGGGGATGGAGAACTATGTGCCAGGGGTTTTGGGGATGGAGAGCCAGGCACTGGGGGTTTTGGGGAAGGAGAGACAGGCACCAGGGGTTTTGAGGAAGGAGAGCCAGGCACTGGGGGTTTTGGGGAAGGAGAGAAGCACCAGGGGTTTTGGGGAAGGAGAGACAGACACCAGGGATTTCAGGGATAGAGAGGCAGGCATCAGGGGTTTTGGGGATGGAGAGCCAGGTGCCAGGGGTTTTGGGGAAGGAGAGACAGGCACCAGGGGTTTTGGGGATGGAGAGGAAGGCACCAGGGATTTTGGGGAAGGAGAGGCAGGCATTGGGCTGGAGCTGGCTGCAGCAGGAGGCACAGGACAGACAGCAGGGTGGCTGCTGTGGTCCATCAGGAGCCAGCAAAGCGACGCTGCAGAGCAGGAGCGTGCAGAGCTGCAGCTGCCTCCCGCAGGTGACAGGAGCAAGGACCACGGCACAGGAGGCTGTGCCAGACCTCGCCGAAGGGCTCATCCCCGTGGCTCCGTGCCACTCCCGGGCTGGGGGTGCGGGGAGCTGTCCCTTCATCCCGGAGGGGCACGGAGTGATGCAGCCTTGCGTCACGGCCGGCCCCGAGGGCTGGGCACCGTCCCCGCTATCTGATGGCGTCGGCAGCCCCCGGCTGCAGGCTGTTCCCACATCCCGCATCCTGCTCGCAAACCTCCCCCGGCAGTTCAAACAAGGGCGGTGTGTGGGTGACGCAGGGCAGAGCCGGGCAGGGCGCGATGCCATCCCTCGGTTGGGGACAGGGACAGCGCCAGGGGGTCGCACCCACGGCTCTGCCCATCGCAGGGATGCTCCGGCCGGGATCGGGGGATCACCCCCGGGCTCATCCCTACCGGCCCCCGGGCAATCCGATGCCCTGCGGGCATCCCTGCCAGCTGCCAGGCTGCTCTGGGCTGGAGGATCGTATCTGTATCGCGGGAGCAATTAATGATAATTGCAAGGGGTTTATTGACCAACTAGGACAGGTTCTTCCTGTCTGCTTCTGAAGATATGATAAATGCAAACACAGTGAAGATCTGGGCAATTTTCCAGCAAAATGGGGGGGACGGAGGGGGGTCAGCAGTAAGATTTTTATGGTGAGAATCACATGGGCTGGGCAAACACAGGTGCTGATGAGCGCCATGCTATAAAGGGCAGCTCCTCTCCTCTCCCGTCCCTGAACTGCGACGAGCCGCTGTTCCTCACCATCTCCGGAGCACAGGTGAGGAACAGGACCCTCGCAAGGCAGCTGGGGCTCGGGATGCTCAGAGCCGGCTCACGGGTGAGCAGGAGCCGGTCCCTCTCCTCTCCCCGGCAGCCCCAGACCGAGCTGAGCTGAGCTCTGCCCTCGCTGTGATGCCGCATTTTCCAGCCCTGCGCTGACTTTTGTCGCTGCTTCTTTGAGGGGAAGACGAGCTGAATCTGCAAATCGGCCCCAGTGCTCGGGGATTAGCCCAGATAAAGGGGAACTGCGCTGATGCGGCCGATTTTCCCCCCCAGCCTGGGCAGAGCTCCGGCCGTGCACGTAGTCCCTGCAGCCCCACCTGTGCCATGCCTGCTTGGGGTCCCCGTGTCGGCGACAGCAGCCCCCCGTTTGTCCCCACAGAGCAGCTCGGCTCTCCCGGATGCCTCCTGCCGAGTCTGGGGCTGGTGGGGCCAGGACAACCCGCTGCCAGTGTGGGCTGGGGACTCCGAGCGGTGCCTGGGGCAGGTGTGGGGCAGTGACACGGGGAGAGGAGAGGGAGGCACAGCCTGCCATCTCCTCCAGGCGGCTCACAGGGGCCAGGCTTGCACTCTCTGGGCACAGGTAGCATCCTCTGTGCCTTGTGTGACCCTGGCGAGCCTTTTCCAGGGAGCCAGGAGGATGGCGGCCGCGGCCAGACTCGCCCTGCTGCTGCTGGGCTGCGTGGCGCTCCTGCGGCCGGTCGGTGAGTGCCGGGCTCGGGGCAGCTGCTTCTGTAGGGCCAGGAGGGAGCCGAGCTCCTCTCCAGGCGGTGATGCTGGCTGTCCCTCACCCCAGCCCGCTGTTCTCCCCGAACAGATGGCAGGTACATAAACTACTGCCCCCCGGGCTGGTCCTACTACAAGCTCAGCTGCTTCAATTACTTCCCCGAGCCCCTGACCTGGGAAGATGCAGAGGTAAGCCCAGCTCAGGGGTACACAAGAGAACGGTGACCCCCGTCTCCCTGAGGAGCCTGGCACTGACAGCTGTCCCTGCAGAGCCGGTGCGAGGAAATCCAGAAAGGAGCTCACCTGGCCTGGGTGGAGAACGCCCAGGAGGCAGTGACCCTGCAGAAAGTCATCTCCCACTACCAGCGTGTGCAGCCCGTCTGGATTGGGCTCCAGAAGAACCAAGAGGTGAGGTGTGGGGGCAGGGGCGGTGGGGGACAGCAGGGCCGTGCCTCTGACGCCCCTGTCCCTGCACAGAGCCAGGCGTGGCAGTGGACGAACGGGAAGGAGTACAGCCCGGACAGGCATGTGCCGGGGAACGGGGCCCGAGGGGGGAGCTGCGCAGCGCTCACCCATCAGAGCGGTGAGTGCCGGTCCCTGCGGCCAGCCCCAGCCCCGGCTCGGCTGCCATTGCCCCACAAGGTCCCGTCCCCTTGGACGAGCCGCTGCCCGCCCTCGCCAGCCCTCTTGTCTCTCCCGCAGGCTTCTCGGTGTGGTCCAGCGCCGACTGCTCCCAAAGGCATCACTACATCTGCAAGTTCTACCCCTTGCACTGAGCGCAGCGCCGCCGGCCTTCCTCCCGCTCCTTCTCCTCAACTCCTATAAACACATGTTATAAAAAAAAAGAGAAGCATGAGAGTGCTGTGTGAGCTTAGTGCTGGGGCTGGTCCATGACAGAGAAACGGGCTGTGCCACGGCTCCCTGAGCTCCCCGGCTTCCAGAGGGCAGAGCTGCTTGGGGATGAACCCTCAGGAGCTGCGGGGACAGTGGCTCTCCTGGCTGAGCAGGAGAGTACGAGTTTTGCTCATACCGGCCCTCGGGTGCCAGATACAGCAGGGGAGCAGGTGGGGGACAGGAGCGTCCCCGGAATGCAGACACGGTGACCTGGGGCACAGATGTGGCCGGGGACAGGGCTGTCGTGGGTGTGCAGGCATGGGAACAGGCGCTCCCCCCAGGTGCACACAGCTCCACAGGGATTTTGGAGCTGCCACGCTGCCCTAGGGCCACGCTGACAGCAGCGCTGGGACCAAAGGTCCCTTTCGTGTCACTGCAGTGTTGCCACAGGCATCACGTGGCTGTTTGCCCTGCTGCTTTGAAGATGGCTCTGTCCCCACCCAGCTCACGGGGTTTTTGCCCCCCAGCCCCGCAGCACGTGTCAGACGTGCACTGCGCCCGGGCAGCGCGGATGCTGCGGGCCCCAGCACCCTCTGCTCCCCGCCAGGAGCGCAGAGTGACCACAGCCTGGCACCGGCGCTGCCCCTGCCCCGGGCAGCCCGACCCTCTGCTCAGCCCCGGCTCCGTGTCCCCAGGCTCTGGGGACAAGACGGAGACACCTCGCACGCTCCCCCCTCCGCAGCTCCACCGCCCCTCTGCTGTTGGCCGGCGCTCGGCGACCTTTGAGCGCCAGGGTCCGGCAGGCTGATAAAGGCCGGGAGGGCTGTGCCGAGCTGCCCACGGAGTTTATAAAAGCACCACGCCAAGGCCCGTCCCTGCTGTCCGTCTGTCCGGCCGGCCGTCCCTCCGTCCGAGCAGCGGCCGGGGCGAAGATGTTGCGCTTGTTGGGGCGCGCCGCGCGGTGCTGGGGGGCGAGGTGGGCACCGGAGCAGGGCACCCCGGGGCACCCAGCGCCCCCCGGGCTGGCACAGGGCATGGTGAGCATCCGCAGGGACCGGGGGGCTGCACACACACCCCGGGTAGGGCTGGGGAGCTGGCTGAGCTCTTAGGGAAGGGGAGCCTCTCACTCCTCCCTGCCGCGGAATTCCGAGAGCTCCCAGCCTGGGCTGCTCGCTGGTGGCATCCCCGCTGTGTCCCCAAAGCTGCCGAGGGACTGTCGGCACTCCCTCTGCCCCACAGCCTCTCCAGCGCTGCCGGGACAGGCGCCTGGCCCAAGGACGTGGGCATCCTGGCCCTGGAGGTGTACTTCCCTGCGCAGTACGTGGATCAGGAGGAGCTGGAGCGGTTTGACGGCGTGGAGGCCGGCAAGTACACGCGGGGCCTGGGCCAGAAGCAGATGGGTTTCTGTGCCGCCCACGAGGACATCAACTCGCTGTGCCTGACCGTGGTGCAGCGGCTGGTGGAGCGCGGGCGCCTCTCCTGGGACTCCATCGGCCGCCTGGAGGTGGGCACCGAGACCGTCATCGACAAATCCAAGGCCGTCAAGACCGTCCTCATGCAGCTCTTCCACGACTCTGGCAACACCGACGTGGAGGGCATCGACACCACCAACGCCTGCTACGGGGGCACGGCCTCGCTCTTCAACGCGGCCGCCTGGGTGGAGTCCAGTGCCTGGGATGGTGAGTGGGGCAGGGACCGTGCTGCGGGGCTGGGCGGGTGCTGCGGGATAGGGGAAGGAGGCAGGAGCTGTCCCAAAACCCAAAGATGCTCCAGCTGCACCTCCAGGCTCTCCACCGCCCTTCGGGGTAACACCTGGCAGCACGGAGGTGGGAGCGCACCAGGGCTGTGGGGAGCCTCCATCCCTCCACCTGCTGGTGGCCCTGCCCGTCCCTCTGTCCCCGCCCAGGCCGCTATGCCGTGGTGGTGTGCGGGGACATCGCTGTCTACGCCACGGGCAACGCGCGGCCCACGGGAGGCGCCGGCGCCATCGCCATGCTGGTGGGACCCAACGCCCCGCTGGTGCTGGAGAGAGGTGGGTGCCCCGAGACCCCGGGGTGCTGAGCTGATGGGGGCCGCGCATCCGTGTCCCAGCCCCGGGCAGAGCTGCTCAGCCAGACCCTGCTGGGCTCCTGCAGCGCCCCTGGGTGTTGCCACTCCCGATGCTGTCTGACAGCTGGCTCTCCCCGTGCCCCCAGGCCTGCGTGGCACCCACATGGAGCACGCCTACGACTTCTACAAGCCCAACCTGTCCTCTGAGTACCCGGTGGTGGACGGGCAGCTCTCCATCCAGTGCTACCTGCGGGCGCTGGACCGCTGCTACGCCGTGTACCGGCGCAAGGCAGAGACCCAGTGGCAGCAGGGTGAGTGGCAGCCCCCTGAGGGGCCCAGCGCAGCCCCCTGGGTGCTGATGGCCCCTGTTCCCCCCAGCTGGCATCCAGAGGCCCTTCACCCTCGATGACTTCAAATACATCATCTTCCACTCGCCCTTCTGCAAGCTGGTGCAGAAGTCGGTGGGGCGGCTGCTGCTGAACGACTTCTTGGCTGCCCCCAACCCTGACACAGCCTCTGGCCTCTACAAGGGGCTGCAGTCCTTCAGGTGTGTCCCCGTGCCATGCCCCCCACCCCTCAGCCCAGCCAGGGGTGTGCTGGCCTGGGGTTCCAGCTGCTCTCTCTCTGGGCAGAGGTGTGAAGCTGGAGGACACTTACACCAGCAAGGAGGTGGAGAAGGCATTCCAGGCAGCCAGCCAGGATATCTTCAACCAGAAGACCAAGCCCTCCCTGCTCCTCTCTTCCCGCAATGGCAACATGTACACACCATCCATGTATGGCTGCCTGGCCTCCCTCCTGTCCCAGTGAGTTCCCCAAAACTCTGGCTTGGGGACAGGGAGGAGGTCATTTTGGGGAGGGCACTCCCTGGCTGGATAGAGGGGCAGAACTCATCTCCCAGCCCTCATCTCAACAGGGACCTGATCCTTCCATTGCACACAGTGTGGATGCATCCTGCTCCAGGCCATCTCCCTGCCAGGTTTTTCATCCCAGCTCGCTGGAGCTGGGCCAGTGCATAAAGCCCTTCTGTCATCACCAGCAGGATGAAAACCCCTGTTGTCATGCCCACTGGAATGAGTGACCCCATGGGAAAGGAGTCATGGGAGCAGACAGGCTCTGAGGAGAACAAAAGCCTTGTCCTGGGGCTCCCTGTGCCACCACCGCACTCCAGGGCTCCACTCCCTCAGAAATGCAGCCCCAAGGATCTGCCTGCCCACAAAGGAGGCAGCCCCCTCCACTGCCCTCACAGCCCTGTATATCCCCAAATATCCTGCAAGCCCTCACCTCCCCTTTCAGGTGCTCAGCCCGGGACCTGGCCGGCTCCCGGATCGGCGCCTTCTCCTACGGCTCGGGACTGGCCGCCAGCATGTTCTCCCTCCGCGTCTCGCAGGATGCGTCCCCAGGTGAGCCCAGGCAGAGAGGGAAGGGAGGGCAGCCTGGGGCTGTCCGTGGTGCCCTCTCACACGTGGGGTGCCTTTGCCAGGCTCGCCGCTGGACAAGCTGGTGTCCAGCCTGGCTGACCTGCCCGCTCGCCTGGACGCCCGCAAGCGCGTGGCCCCGCAGGACTTCGCCGAGATCATGAAGCGGCGGGAGGAAACCCATCACTTGGGTGAGTGGGGCTGGGGAGAGCTCACCCCGCCCTGCCAGGAGCCCACAACAGCCCTGAGCATCACTGCCCTCTCCCTGCAGCCGACCACGCTCCCCACGGCTCCCAGGCGGATCTGTTCCCCGGAACGTGGTACCTGACGCGGGTGGACTCCAAGTACCGCCGCGAATACGCCAGGAAGCCCATCTAGGGAGGGCGTGGCGAGCCCTGGGGAGGAGGATGCTCCCTTTCCCGCTGTCATCGCTGTATTCCCCACACCCGGGGCTGGCCTCTGTGGGAGAGGTCCCTTTGTGTGGGTGGGGAGTGGCCAGCGGTGGCTCGGAGCTGTTGGAGGTGCGAACACCTGGGCAGAGCAGGGGAATAAAGGTGCGATGGGAGGGGGCAGCAGCCCGGCTCTGGCTCCTGGTCTTGAATGGTCTCCTCCCAGTCAACAACCACCAGTCTGGATCACAGCTGCTTATGGGATTTATTCCATGACCATTCCATTCCACCTGCCCCGTTAGACATGGGAGTATGCCCTGATGTTTTGGGGGAATCAAGTAAGCCCCACCATCCCAAGCACCAGTTTAGGGGGGCAAGACGGCATTTTCCCCATGATGGCATTAAATGGAAACATCCTCACGGCAAAACCCGTGGGCAGGAGGGCACAGGTGACGCAGTGGCTCAGGGTGGGGGGGCTCATGCCCCTTGCAGCACTGCTCTCTGGGCCGTGTCTGTGGGACTGTGGCCAGGACCTCGGCAGCCACAGAGACCTTTGCACCCTTCAGCAAACAGCAGCAGGTCCGGGGAGCAGCAGGGGCAGGAGGGAGGGGGATTGGACTTGAGGACAAAGGACTGCACAGCCAAGGCACCACATGCTCTCTCCTTCTAGACCCTTTATTGAACATGGGGCCACCCCAAACCCAGTGTGGGGGTCAGGGATGGCCATGTGCAATGCTTCCCCAGCTGGGGGAGGGTCCAGATGCTGCAGCTGTGGGGAGAGTCCTTGTGGGCAGTCGGGGTCTAGGGCAGGTGGAGCTGGAAGATTTCCGTGACTCGTGGCTTTAGCTCGCCCAGGTTGGGCAGGGGGGCTGAGAGCCCCACGATGCTCCACTGCTCCCCTGCCACCGTGCTGGAGCTGTGGTAGGACAGCAGCTGGACCCCTGCCTTGCTCAGCAGCCCTGGAGAGAAGGACAGCAATTAGGGACCACAGGCTGCCCTGCTTCCCCAAGCACCCAGCAGGGAGCTGAGCCTTTGCTCACCCCAACACCCCACTCAGAGGTGCCACTTCTTCCTCCACCCCAAGTGCTTTGCCCAACATCACACAACTCCCTGTCCAAACCCCCATCCATCCATCCATCCATCCATCCATCCATCCATCCATCCATCCATCCATCCATCCATCCATCCATCCATCCATCCATCCATCCATCCATCCATCCACCATCTGCTGCAGCAGGGGCTCAGCTCTAGGTCGGTGTGGGGGTTCCCCAGGCTGTCCCTGCAGCTCAGGGCTGGCACAGGGACTCACCAGTCAGCGTGGCCAGAGCACTGCTGTCAGAGGCTTTGGCTCTGTAGACGAGGAGAGGGCCGGACAGCGGGGCTGGCTGCTTGAAGGTGGCCCCGTTGATCTGCCGCAGGGCTGGGGTGCTGCCCTGCACTGTCCCCATCACCTGGTGTGGGGTGCCCTGCAGGGACACCTGCACCAGCCCAGTGCTGCTGTCAGGCTCGGGGGCCACATCACTGTGGGTGCTTGTGACCTGCCAGAGAGACACGGGCACTCAGCGCCCTGCATGTGTCTGGGGCGGGGAAGGGATGTCCCCATCCCTGGAAGCATTAGCAGCCAGCAGGGTGTCCCCAGGCTCATGCAGCTCAGTGGGGAAGGTGCAGCAGGCTGTGGGTGCCCACACACCTTCAGCCCAGCCTCCTGGGCCAGCAGCGTGGCGTTCACCAGGGTCACCTCCTTGTGCGTCCCTCCAGCCAGCATGCCCGCGGCCACGGCAGGCGTCAGGTAGCTGCCAGCCTCCTTCAGGGCCGTCCCTGGGGTGCAGGGAGGAGGTGTGCATGAGCCAGCAGCAGAGAGGTCAGGCCTGCAGTGGAGTGGCCAGCCTGGGGCTGGTCCTTCCACCCACCCATCCATCCCTGCACACTCCAGGGCTCCAACCCCACTGTTCTCCACCTTCCTGTCTCTCTGCTCTCCTGCCTGCCCACTCCCCACACCCAGGCTCACCTAGGGTGCAGACCTGCAGGCTGCCCTGCACTTGCTTGCCCACCGTGCACAGCAGCGTGCCCAGTGCCCTGGCCAGGGTGACCCAGGGCTTGGTGTGGGGTGAAAAAGCCTTGCTGAGAGCCTGCCCATTAACCTGCAGGAGAGAGCGAGCGGTGAGAGCCTGCCGGGGATCCCAACGGAGCACTGCTGCCAGTGCACCCGTGGGTCACAGCTGGGGTAACTGAGGCGCTCAGAGGAGCTCAGGGTGCTGCAGGGGCACTCACTACTCCTGTCAGCCCCTTCCCCGTGGCCATGTCCACGATCTGCATGGCGATTTCCTTGCCGCAGCGGCTCTGTGCCTCCCGGGTGCTGGCGCCCAGGTGTGGGCAGGAGATGACGTTGGGGTGGTTCACCAGGTCACGGTCCTTGGGGGGCTCCTGCAGACACAGTCCCACCCCGCCATCAGCTCGGAGCAGGAGGCATTCACCCTCCTTTGCAAG
The DNA here is from genome assembly GCA_034336665.1 of Luscinia megarhynchos. Taxonomy (NCBI): domain Eukaryota; kingdom Metazoa; phylum Chordata; class Aves; order Passeriformes; family Muscicapidae; genus Luscinia; species Luscinia megarhynchos. The sequence continues at coordinate 26,073,084 of CM067571.1, forward strand.
GAGGGAAGCTGAGAAGGGCTGTTCCTGACCCCAGCCTCACAGGTACTGCGAGCTACCTTGGTTTGGAGCAACATTAAGGCGGTGCTGAGGCAAAGCCAAGCTCGGGGGGTTCCCCACAGCCCCACTGACCTGTGTGAAGACATCGAGGGCGGCCCCACCGCACTGGCCCGACTGCAGCGCCCGCAGCAGCGCGCCCTCGTCCACGATGCCGCCACGGGCGCAGTTCACCACCTGCACGCCGCGGCGGCACTTGGCAAAGGTGCTGTCGTTCAGGAGCCCTGCGGAAGGAGGGCTGTGAGCAGAAGGGGGCTGTCCCAGCTCTCCCCAAAGCTCCCTGAGACCCTGCCCTGCCCGTACCCGTGGTGGAGGGCAGCAGCGGGGTGTGCACCGTGATGAAGTCGCAGCGGGGCCAGATCTGCTCCAGCGGCAGCTGCTCCACGCCGAAGGTGGCCGAGACGTCGGGGGTGATGATGGGATCGTAGCCGATGGTCTGGGGCACAGCGGGCACTCACTCTTACAGCCTGGCTCAGGCAGGTCGAGGCTGCCCATCCTTCCTCCCTGCCCTATCTCCTCACCTTCATGCCAAAGGCCTGCATGCGAGTGGCCACCTCCCTGCCGATGCGGCCCAGCCCCAGCACGGCCAGCGTCTTCCCGTTCAGCTCCATGCCCATGTACTGGGGAGCACAGGGAGAGTGAGGGAGCACACCCCGCAGGGACACCCCCACCCAGAGGTGCTTCACCTGCCTCCTACCTTCTTACGGTCCCACTTGCCCTCCTTCATGGAGGCAGCTGCCTGCGGGATCTGCCTAAAGAGGAGGCTGTGGTCAGCGTGGGGCAGGGGGCTGCAGGGGACACCTCTGTCCCCACCCGGCCCTGTGCTCACCTGGCCAGGCACAGGATCATCCCGCAGGTGAGCTCGGCGGCGCTGAGGCTGTTCCCAGTGGGTGTGCTGGGGATGGAGAGCGTGTCACTGCTGTGTGTCCCCCGGGCTGACAGGGGTCTGTGCCCCCAGAGCGTGGAGACACACGGCGTGTCTCCCCGGCCTCCCCAGGATCACAGGCACGGATGTCCCCACACTCCTGCTCTTACTTCATGACCAGGACGCCCTTCCTGGTGGCTGCCTCCACGTCCACATTGTCCACGCCGGTGCCAGCTCTGCCCACCACCTGCAGCCTCTCTGCCGCCTCCAGCACCTCGGCCGTGACTTTGGTGGCCGAGCGGACGATGAGCCCATCGCAGTCCTGAGGGGTGACAGACACGGCGAATGGGACCAGGGCAGGGTCACGGGACGGGGACAGCCCTGCCGGGGTCCGGGATCTGCCGTGCGAAACCGGCCGGGCTCTTGCATCAGACGGGAGGCGGGGACCGGTGGAGGGGGTCCCGCTGCCCCCGGGACCGCCGGCTCGTAGCTGTGCCCACCCAGCCACCCACCCGGGTGTGGGTGCAGCCCTGCCTCACCCGGATCTCCCGCAGCAGCTCCTCCTTGCTCAGCCCGGGCTTCTCCTGCACCCGGAGCCCGGCGGCCTGCAGGATCTCCCGGCAGCAGGGGTCCAGGCTTTCGCTGATCAGCACTTTCTGCAGCTTGCCCAGGGCCATGGCGGGACGGGGCCGGACGGGACGGGGCCGGACGGGACGGGACGGGGGTGCCGGCTCTGTCCGCACTCCGCCGAGAGGCTGCTGCTGCCCCTCCGCCGCGCTAAAAGAGCTGCGAGCCGCGCACGTTTTTCGGGCTCATTGGGTCCCGTCTCCATAATCCCACCTCCTTCCCTTCCCCTCCCCGCCCCAGCCCGCCCGGTCCCCTCCTCATCGCCCCCGCCCCCGGGGGGAGGGAGGAGGCGGGGGTGCGGGGCCACGGCCCCCAGCAGCCCCAGGGAAAGGGAGGGGGTGCCCCAACAGCACCCCGTGGGTCAGGGAGCCACGAAAACCGGGGGCAGCGTGTCCCGGCCCTGCGCACCTCCGTCCCGCATATCACAGCTCAGTAAGGCAGGAGGCGGGACGGCAGTGACAGCCACCACGGCGTGGGTGGCTCCCCACAAAGCCGGGGTTGCCGCTGGCAGGGAGCAGCCCGGCCCATGGCGAACCCAGACGTGCCCTCCCCAGCTCGCCCAGGAATGGGGGCTCCCCAGACCCCGCAGCCCAGAAGCGAGGCAGTGCCGTGGCCCCTGCCCACCCCCGACTTCGTGCCTGCTGTTGAGCAATGTCTCTGATAAGGGGCCGGGGACACGGGGCCAGCCCTGGCCGCTGGCTCCCAATGACGGGGGGTGCGTGGGAGCCACCCAGCAAACGCCCTCCATGGGGCAAGAGCCAGGTGGCCGCGTCCAGTGACCCCGCAGTGGGAAGTGCTGGCCCTGAGACACGATGGGGACGGGTCCGTGACACCGGCCATGGGATGCAAGGATGGCAAGGGGTGCGGCCAGACCTTCACCGAACACCTGGAGCATGCATTGCCCATGGGGAGCAGGGTCTGGCCCTTCCCTCCACCACTTTTCACTCGTGGGGGAATGGGTAGAACCTACCCAGTGCTGCCAAGCCAGCTCCCAATGGGATTGGGCCGAACCCGGGCAGCAGATCTAGCCCTGTGTGAGACCTGGGTGGCCCTGGAGGCTGTGAAGCCAAGCAGAGCCCGAGGGATGGAGCTGTCCCAGCAGTCAGGAGGTGGCCAGAATTGGATGACTGTCCTGGCCACAGGCAGCACCGCCGAGGTGGGGGAGCCCAGCACTATGGACAGCCTGGAGCTATGGACACCCTGGAGCCGTGGACACCCTGGAGCTATGGACACCCTGGAGCTGTGGACAGCCTGGAGCCGTGGACAGCCTGGAGCCGTGGACAGCTTGAAGCTATAGACAGCCTGGAGCTATGGACAGCCTGGCACCACCCACAGCCGGTGCCACCCTGCGGCCACAGCCAGGGAACAACCGTGACGCCAGAGCGGGGAAAGTCCAGGGCGGCCGGCACGGGGTGACAGATGCGGTCAAGGGCAGCGGCTGGTGAAATCTGCAGGGTCCCCTCGGCAGGGAACTGTGACCCGGGCACCGCCACAGCGCTCGCTCGCCACGGGCTGGGGCCACCCGCGCTGCCTTGACACAGCCGGGCCCAGCCCCGGCCTCTGCTTTAGCCATCAGGACCTCGCTGCAGGTGCCCGCAGGAACACAGCAGGACCTGCCAGCCCGGCGCCCTGCTCCCTGGGGGTTTGCCCGTGGCCTCGGTGGCTCCTCTCCCACGCCCGTGGCGTGTTTATGCGGGGGACACGCGTGGCCAAGCCGTCGCCGCCCGTGGCAGCGCATTTGCCGCTTTTCCCGGCCAGCTGGTGCCCTCTCCTGGGGATTGTGGCCAGAGGCACATTGCCGCGGCCCTCCTGGGACACTGGGAGTGTCCTGCTGGGACACTGGGAGTGCTGGAGGGGTGGCTGTGCCACCCGGCATGTGTCCCCACTCCTTGGCCCCCTAAGGGGAGCCAGATGGAGGGGACCCAGAGGCTGGAGGGGACCCAAAGCTGTCAGGGCCAGTGGGATGGGTGCCAGGGGCCTGTGGCTGTGGTGGCTGATGAGTCACAACGGGGATGAAATGGGGAGTTATGGGGCACAACACTCCTCTACTGACCCCACGGTACCGGGTGCTGCGTTTAGAGTAAGAAGTTTGGCAGAAAATAAACCCACCTGTGTTCCAGCTGGCCTTCACAGATCAGAGGGCTGGGGACAGCTGAGCTGAATTTCTGAGTATAACCAGTTTGGCACTATAGGTCTGGTGGTGTTCAGTAGGAAATTCCAGCTGTGCAGCTTCACAAATAGCACAGCTTTATTAATTCAACACCATAGGTATGAAATGTGAATTCCATAAAATCCTTCATAATCACAGATTGATGAATGGTGCAGTACATGGAAGCAGCAGAAATACAGATGCAGAATTGCTGTTGATAAATGCACCAGTTGCAAGGATGTGTTGTGTGATGATAATAACAATTGTATACAGAAACTTATCACGAAGGTGTCCACACTTGGGAGGAGAGAGGAGAGAAGCCTGTTCTGTCTCCAAGGTATTTTTGGGTCTTCCTCCTAACCAGGTAAAATTCCTACCCTCCTTACATCCAGCCCTATTCCTTCCTACTTCTCCCCTTACTCCTATGTTATGCAGAACACAACCTAGGTGGACAGTATGGAGCTATAGACGTACTACCATGTACCATTAAATTTATTAGCATATGTAGGGGGGGTGTGTTAATATAGAAATGGCCCTTAACCAGACAAAAGTCACTTTTTTTTTTGGCCACTGAGTCCTCCAAATTCCTGGTCATATGATTTTGTTCCATTTGTCAGAGCCAAAGCAGAACCACTTCATCACCACAGGACCTCCTCCTTCTTTCTTGCCACCAGCTCTGTGGCTTTCCATCCACACAGGTAACACAGAGGGTGTGGATAACAACCCTTAGCCCTCACCTGGCTCCTGGGTCATTCCACACGAGGGTCCTGGACAGACTCTGCTTGGTGGCAGGTGGGTGGCCATGGGGCACAGCTGGTTGGAGGGCTGTGGAGATGCAGGACAGAGGAGAATAGAGCCAAGCAACAGGGAATTTGGGGGAGGGTCCCTGCCGAGAGAATGGGACTGGGGGAGGAGTCGGGCAGCGCTGGTGTTGGGGTGTCAAGCAGGTAAAGGGGTTAGGGGTGACAAAGGGGATTTGGCTTGTTGGGGCTGGGATGGGGAATGGCAAAGAAGAGGAAAGGGGTGGAGGATTTGGGGGTGTTTGGTTGGGATGGTGGCTGTTCAAGGGGATTTATGGGGATCAAGTGCTATAGGAATGTCCCAGTGGAGGAGTGGGAAGTCATGGACAATTAGAAAGCAAGAGAGGGTGTTGAGGGACTGGAACAGTATCCTGAGACTCATGGGGCTCTGGGGGGGCAAAGGGGATTGGGGGTGTCACGTTGGGATGGAGGCACCCAAGAATGACTGGGCAGGTAATTGGGGTGTCAGGATGGATGTTTGAGGGTGCCATTAGGGATCTTGTCTGATTGGGTGTCTTTTGGGGAGTCCGTGAAGTTGGAAGGATTGAGAGGGGAGAGGGGGGATCATGGATTGTTTCTGGGGGACTGAAGTGTAGGAGAGATTGGGGCTCAGTCCAGAGGGAATGTGTGTGGGTGAGTGGGGAATTGGGGCGGGGGGTGGCTGTGTCAGCCGGGACAGGATGGCGATTAAGGAGAGATTAAGGGGGAATGGACAGAGGGATCAGGGAGACTGCAGAGGGAGGGAGCGGGGAAGGAATGATGAGGGGGTCAGAGGAAAGGATGGAGGGATGGAAGGAAAGAAGGATGCGGGGTCAGAAGGAGGGAGGGATTCTGGGAGGCAGGGAAAGATGAAGGATGGAGGCAGGGAGGAGGAGGAGGAGGAGGAGGAGGAGGGGAAGCAGAAGCGGGCGGAGCCGGCCGGTGCCGCAGAGCCGCGTCCCCGGCGCACGCCGGGCCGGCTCGGCAGCGCCTGCAGGGACCGGGCGGCCCGGCCCGGTGCCCCCGGTGGCCTGGCCCGGTGCTGGCCGGCCCGGGGCCGCCGGTGCGTGGCCCGGCGCGGAGGAGGATGCGAGCCCCGAGGCGGAGGTGAGGAGCGTGTCCGTGTGACATCCGCGGGTGCGCGTGTCCGGGGCGATGCGGGTGGCGGTGTCATCGTGTGCCGGGCACGGCGGGGGCCGCGTGTGCCCGCGCTGGGCTCTGGTTGAGGCCCAGGTACCCCCGGTAGCATCGGTGCCGCCGGGATGCGGCTGGGATGCGGACGGGATCAGAGTGCGCTCCCTCGGGGCTGCGCAGGGCCGGACGCTCCCTGTCCCAGACCCCATTCCTTGGGCCGGGGGTGTCCCCTCCTGCTGCTGGGGTCCCGTGGGGCTAGCGGCGGGGCTTTGGGACCCCGGGCTGGTGGTTCTTTGGGCCCTGCACCAGGCAAGCCCAAGAGAACTCGGGAGCCACTGGTGTGCATGGAAGGGACCAGGAGTCCCCTGTCCAGCACCTGAGGCACAGTGGCGCTGTGCCATGGGGCCTGTGGCTATCAGGGCAATGTGTGCGTGCCACATGACAGGGCAGGAGCTGTAGGGTGCTGCGGGATCCTGGGCTGGTGCCTGCACCATCACTAAGCTCTCCTCGTGCACCGGGCATGTGAGGCTTGCTGGGAGATGCTGGGCCAAGCAGGGCGCTGAAGGAAGGGGTTCAGGGTGCTGCTGGTGGTGCAGGGAGCTTGGCTTGCCCCCATCTCCCCAGCCCCGTTTTCATCGTGGCCGCTCTTCCCCTGGCTGTACCCATGCCCGGTTCCACGCTGAGCCGCTGGCCCGACTCTCTTGCACGGATGCCGGGCCCCGGAGCAGTGCCAGGGATGCCGGGCCCCCGGAGCGGTGCCGGTTCCTCTGCAGGGATGCCGGGCCCCGGAGCGGTGCCGGTTCCTCCTTAGAGCTGCCGGGCCCCGGAGCGGTGCCGGTTCCTCTGCAGGGATGCCGGGCTCCCCGGAGCGGTGCCGGTTCCTCTGCAGGGATGCCGGGCTCCCGGAGCGGTGTCGGTTCCTTTGCAGGGATGCCGGTTCCCGGAGCGGTGCCGGTTCCTCTGCAGGGATGCCGGTTCCCGGAGCGGTGCCGGTTCCTCTGCAGGGATGCCGGGCCCCGGCGCGGTGCCGGCTGCCACGCCTGCGGTGCCGCTCCGGGAGCCGCCCAGCGCCAGCCCCCGCTCCCCCCGGCCTGCCCTGCTCAATGGGGACCTTGTTCCGTGCCCCGTGTGCAGGTCGGTGGGTGGCCGTGCCGTGCGCTCCGCGCTGTGCTGGCACACTCCGGCAGCCGCCGTGTTTGGGGACGGCTGTCCCCGCTGCACCTCCTCCCCTGCTGAGACATTTGTGCCATCGAGTCAGCGGGGAGCTGGGATGTGCCACGCTCGGCATCTGAGCTGCCACGCTGTCCCTGGCCTTGCCTGGCCCTTGCCACAGCCCCTCTGCCAGCCCGGAGCCACACGGCGGCTGCTGCTGAGCACAGCCTGCTGCCCGTCCCTCCGTCCATCCCTCTGTCCATCTGTCTCCCTGCAGGAGCTGATCCAGCAGCCAAAGGAGGTGAGTTGCTGTTGCTGGGCTCTAGTGTGCTTTGGGGATGCCTTACCCCAGGATGCTTTCCCCGTGGCAGCAGCCACTCTCACACAGCCCATGTGTGAGCCAGCCCTTCGCTGTCCCCTCTCCCTGACGGTGCCCTGGGGTGCCAGTGCTGGCCAGAGGCCCTGGTGTGATGCTGTGAGTCAGGGAGTGCTCTGAGTCAGGGCCTCGTGGTGCCACTCGTGCCAGGGCCTGGAGGCACACGGGGGTGGGTGGGCAGCGCTGCCCAGTGAGTGGGGGGCCCCAGGGCTGATCCCCCCTCATTCTGTGCTGGGGCTGACAGCCCTGCTCCGTGCTCCAGGCTGGCATGAAAGGGCTCTTGTCCTGCTGCAGCCCCAGCAGCACTGCAGTGGCCCCCCCTTCACAGCAAACAAATTCCCAGTGTTGGGCACAGGGGCAGGGAGGGGGGAGCCCCCACTCAGCCCAACCAGCCACGGCCGTGGCAGAGCCCTGGGCTCCTGCTGGCCCAGGACTCCCATGGCCAGGCATGGGGCTGCCACTCTGGCTGTGTGGGGGTGCTGGCTGGGCAGCTGGACTTTGGGAAAGTGGGCTACTTGGCTCATTCACCCCACTGGCAGGCAGCCACTGCCCTGGGCTGGCCCCACCTCAGGGTGGCCCTGGGCAGTACTATTTTGTTTCCCAGGCATAAGGTTATTTTTGGCTTGTTAATGCCATTGAAAGGGTCCCAGTCTGAGGCACTGTAACCAGCACAGGATGGCCTGGTATCAGCCAGTTGGGTATTCCCCCGAATCTGCTCACTCTGTCCTTTCCTTTGTTCTTTCCCTATCTGTTCTGCTTGTGACACCGCCCCACCAGGGACAGCAAGCCCTTCTCTAAAGAGGAATATCTTGTTCCAGTGTCATTCAAAGAGTGGCAGCTAATGTCTAGTGCTCTCTCTAGCTCTTCCAGCCCCTTTTGACACAGAATCAAATGGGAACTGTGTTCACTGAAGCCCCATTCCCCATAAATACATATGGTATATGGTACCATAGGTATGTGGGATCAAGCTGATGGAACAGCCTCAATTCTCTTAATAACAATTCTGAAGTTCCTAGAACTTGCTGTCACTACTTTATGTTAGGTAGATTCTGTCCATGTTCTGTTTTTTTTTCTGGGGTTTGCAGGAGCACAGAACTGGCTTCTTTAACCAAACAGACTCAACAGGAGCTTAACCTTCCTGCCTGGGCCTCTGATGCTGGGATGCAGGACTGCTCAAGGCTTACATTTTTTTTTGTCTTGTGGGCAAAACCACCATAGGGTATTCTCCAACCAAACTGATTAGAGGGGTGGAGCACCTCTATGAGGGAATTTGAGAGAATTCTCTCTATGAGAAAATTTGGTTTGTTCAGTCTGGAAAAGAGAAGGCTTCAGGGGCACCTAATTGTGGCCTTCCAGTACCCGAAGGGAGCCCACAAGAAAGATGGAGGGAGACTTTTTACAAGAGCATGTAGTGACAGAACAAGGGGGAATGGCTTCAAACTGACAGGGGATTGGATTGGATTGGATTGGATTGGATAGTAGGAAAAAAATTCTTTACTGTGAGGGTGATGAGACCTGGCCCAGGTTGCCCAGAGAAGCTGTGGATGTCCCATTGCCAGAAGTGTTCAAGGTCAGGCTTGATGGGGCCCTGAGCAACCTTGGGCTAGTGGAAGGTGTCCCTGCCCATGCCAGGGGGGTTGGAATGAGATGGTCTTTAAGATTCTGTCCAAACCAGGCCATTCTGGGATGATTGGATGATGATGATGATATCATTGATCTACTGATATACTTTAACCTCTGGTGAGGCATGATTGTGGCTGAGATTTTGCCAGGGCTTTATGAGCAGTAGTGGGACAAATGTTTATATCCCTGGAGCAGCCTATCAAAAATATGCTGCACTCTCTTCCAGGTGAAGGTGAATCAAGCCTTGTGTTCCTGGAGTGAAATCACAAAAAACATGTATTTTACATCCAGGGTTGCCATCCATGAGTGAGGCACTCCCTGAAACGGAGTTACCAGTTCCTTGATATTTTGGCACAGCAGTGATTAAAGGCTCAGTATTGGCACTGGCATCTCTCTTTTCTCCAAATCTGGTGCCACCCTGTCTATGTGCCAGTAATCAACAGCTGATTGCCAATTCCCTTCCAGTTTTTAGCCAAACTGGTGAATTACACAGGGTGAAAATTTGGGGAATTATCAATCAGTGAATGATATGGGGAATGGGCTCTGGAGCTGATTTGTCTTTTTTCCAAATCAGCTGTAACTTCAGGAGCTCAATTTCGTGCTGCAGCAGAGAATTGTAGCTGTTGAATGAGGGAGGGTAAGCGCCGTGTGGGGTGAATGCACTGTGGCATCCGGATTTCTTTTAGGGTCAGGGTTGAACAGGAGGAACAAACGCTGCTCCGCACCAGCTGCCAGGTTTGGCTGCTCAGAACACTGAAACCCAAAATGTTTTCATTGTGATCTTTTGCTGCAAAGTGAGGGGAGGACATGTGCTTATCGCCTGGGAGCCATAAATTAGCCCTGGTGGTTCAGCACGTTGCTCTGTTCGCTCCAGTGATTTCGACTCTGTCCACAGTTTTTCAGTGTCCTGCTGTGTTCATACTGGAATTTGTGTTCCCCTACTTATTAGAAATGTCATTAATAGTTGAGGAGGCCCACCTGGAATCAGAATGTGTGGGCTGTTTTTATGTATGCACTGATAGGATTCCACCTGCTGAATTTCAGCCCAGCCTGGCTGATGGCCACAGCACGTTTCAAACTGAATCAGATTGAATGGGATTGCTTTTCAGCTATGATTTCCCACTCTTCACCAAGGTTCACTTGTCTCTTCTGTTTCTATAATGCATCTGGCTTCATGCTCAGGGGGATTGGAAGGAGACAATCATATTCCCCCAGTTTTCTGTCATTTGGGTCACCCCATATGTCTCCATCCTGTTCCTCAGGGAATATGGTTCGTTTTCTAATTTGTATGATGTCGGGGGATCAGGAGCTCACACAAGCATCATCTCTACCTTTTCTTCCAATTTTTATTTTTTTCTCCTCTTCCTCTAAGTGTTTCTGCAGTTGCTTTTCCCTATTTTCAGCTGTATTAAAATGTATTAAAATACATTTTAAATTGCTCCTTTTCTGATTTCAAAGCAGTACATTCTATATTTGCCATTTTTTAGGAGAGAGGGTGCTCTGATTTCCTTTTGCACACAAGATCAGTGCACCTGCAACTCTATATCAATAATTGCTTTATTGTTGTTTTTCCAACATTTTGGGCCCATTCTATTCCCTCTCAGGATGGGGCACACTTGTGTTAACCCAAGTAATAATAACAATTATATGCAGAAATTTAGCAAGGTGTCCCTGGCTTGGGACAAGGGAGACAAGAGTAGCTCATTGACTGTCTCCAAGGTATTTTTGGGTCATCCTCCTACCCAGGTGAAATTTTTATCCTCCTTATGTATAGCCCAATCTTATCCCCCTCCTCCAATGTTACATATGGAATGATCTAGGTAGAGAGTTGAATAATAGAGTCATATATGTAGCAGCATATATTTCATTAAGCTTATTTGACTGTGCAGTGGTGCATGTTTCATTATTTAAATAATCCCTAATTGGGAAAAAAATTGCTTTTTTGGCCATGGTGTCCTTCAAAGTTCCAGTCACAGGATTTTGTTCTGCTCTGTGCAGTTTTTCAGAGTCAAAACAGGACGATCCTATCTCACAGGACTTCACCCTTTGCACAGCTCATCCTCTCTTTCTGTCAACTATGCACATCTCCTGTGCATAGGCTCCTTGGTCATCACCCCGCAGCATCCCCAGGATTTGGGGTATTTTACTGTCCCTATGGGTGTTGTGTCTCCTTGTGCATCAAGTGTTTGGCTCCTTGCTTGTTGAATCTCTGGGTATTACCCTTCTGGGTGTCAAGCCTTGCATATTCTGCCACTGGTTAATGTGCCTTTTTGGGTATTTTGCCTCCAGGGATATCATGCCCCTGGTTACTGTGCTTCCTTAAGTGTTGTGCATCTTGATGTTTTGCTTCTGGGTGTCACACCCTGGGCACTGATCCTCCTAGAGTGGTCACATCCCCCTGGATATTGTGCCTCTTGATCTCCTCAGGCAGCACACCCTCTGGTTATTGAAATTTGGGTGCCTCTGGGTTCCACACCTCTGGGTAAGATGCCCCAGGGTGCCTTATCTGCAAGTACAACACCTCTGGGTGCTTTGTCTCTGGGTATCATGATTTATGGTGCCTGGCAGGGCACACAGTGCTGGTGTGTTTAAAGTTGTCGTGCCTCAGTTTCCCTCCATTGCTGCAGGGTCTGTGGCACCCTGTGTCTGCCTCTCCTGCTCGCTGCCAGGCTGGCAGTGCTGTCCCCTGCTGCAAGGTGCTGGTGTGGTGTGCAAGGCTCTGGGGACATGGTCCTGGGGTCTCTGTCATGGCTTGTGCCACAGGAACGTGCTGGCCCTCCATGGCTGCTGGGGCTTAGCCTCGTGCATGCAGGCAGAGCACTGATGCTGGGACAAGTGCCCACCTCCCTGCTCATGAGACCCCACCAAAACCTGTCAGGCTGAGATAACAAAATAGACATTTCTTTAAAAGGAAAAAAATCCAACAATCCAGGTTGGTTTGTTTTTTTTTGTTAGGGTTTCTCCTTCTCTTTCTTTTAAATCACGAAATGACTCACGCTTCTGAGCTGAAAATAAACCCGATTAAAAGCTGGTGAGCCACGACAGCACAGAGGCACAGGGCCCCCTGAAAGCAGCCAGGGCCAGAGCCTCCCTGGGGCTGTGGCTCAGCTCTGGGGGCTCAGGTGGCCCTGCCAGGGCTGCTAATGGACCTAAAGTGCTGCTGAGGGGACACTGCCATCTGCACAGCCCCCAGGGCTCGCACTCAGAGCCGGCTGCGGGGCCAGACACGTGTGTGTGCACAGACACCCGTGGCATCACCGCTGTCACCCTGTCACCCTCCTGGTCCTTCCAGCCCGGTGCTGTGGGTGACCCGGCCCCTGTCACCCTGTCACCCTCCCGATCCCTCTGGCATTGTGCTCTAGGTGACCTGGCCCCTGTCACCCTGTCACCCTCCCGGTCCCTCTGGCCCAGTACTGTGGGTGACCCAGCCCCTGTCACCCTGTCACCCTCCCGGTCCCTCTGGCATTGTGCACTAGGTGACCTGGCCCCTGTCACCCTGTCACCCTCCCAGTCCCTCCGGCCAGGTGCTCTAGGTGACCCGGCCCCTGTCACCCTGTCACCCTCCCGGTCCCTCCAGCCAGGTGCTGTGGGTGACCCGGCCCCTGTCACCCTGTCACCCTGTCACCCCTGTCACCCTCCTGGTCCCTCTGGCATTGTGCTGTGGGTGACCCGGCCCCTGTCACCCTGTCACCCTCCCGGTCCCTCCGTCCTGGCACTGTGGGTGACCTGGCCCCTGTCACCCTGTCACCCTCCCGGTCCCTCTGGCATTGTGCTCTAGGTGACCTGGCCCCTGTCACCCTGTCACCCTCCTGGTCCCTCTGGCATTGTGCTCTAGGTGACCTGGCCCCTGTCACCCTGTCACCCTCCTGGTCCCTCTGGCATTGTGCTGTGGGTGACCCGGCCCCTGTCACCCTCCCGGTCCCTCCGTCCTGGCACTGTGGGTGACCCGGCCCCTGTCACCCTGTCACCCTCCCGGTCCCTCCGGCCCGGTGCTGTGGGTGACCCGGCCGTGTGCTGCTCTCCGCAGGGACCCCAGCAGCAGTGACACCGTGCCGGCCGTGCTCCCCGGAGCCACACATATGGCGGGTAAGGCACTCTGCATGCCTCTTTCCATGCCCCGGTGGCTTTCCGAGCCTCCCCTGCCCTCTCCTCTCCTCGGAGGTGTGTGCGGAGCAGCCGCTTTGCTCGCCTGACTGCTGCTCGCCCTTGCTCCCCGCCAGCTTCCCAAGGAGGGCTGTGGGGTGAAGGGGATGAGGAGCCTGTGCCAGCCGAGCCGAGGGGCTCCAGCGGCCCCCGCGGGCTCCCAGCCGGACCCCTTGGTGCAGACGTGTCTCCTCCGAGACCTGGAGATGGGTCGCCTCGCCCACACACAGACCCTGCGGGACTTCGAGAAGGTGAGAGCGCGGGTGGGCACTGCCGGCTCCCCTGGCCTCGGCAGCGGCGTGTGGAGCGCAGGAGGGGCGGCGGTGGCAGAGCAGGCAGAGGGGGCCGAGCCCGGCCGGCCGGCCGCTCCCCTCACCGCCCTCACGGCTGCGGCGCGTGGGGGCCTCGGCGGCTCGGGTTTCACCGAGCCGCTGTCCCCGCTCCAGCGATTCCTCAAATAGCTCTGGGAGACGAAAAAAAATAAAAGAGGAAAGGGAGAGCAGCGGGGCCAGCGCCGGGAGTTGCGGGCGGGCAGGGAGCCTAGGCTGGGTCCCGGCGGCGCCATGTGAGGGGTGCCGGGATGCCCGCCCCATGGAGCGCCGGCCATGGCTAACGGGTACCGCACGCTCTCGCAGCACCTCAATGACCTCAAAAAGGAGAATTTCAGCCTCAAGCTCCGCATCTACTTTCTGGAGGAGCGCGTCCAGCAGAAGGGCGAGGAGAGCCGGGACGATGTCTACCGGCGGGTGAGTGCCTGCAGGGGACAGGGGTGAGGGGGTTTGCTCTCTTTTCTGGGAGGGAAATGGGGTGAGGGGAGTGTAGCCGGGGGATGCCAGGGAGGGCTTCGGGGAGCTGCTGTATGGGAGTTTGCCCCTCGTTTCCTTTGACAGGAGCGGGGAGAGGGTTGGGGAGGATCTCCAGTCCTGTGGGGTGCTCGGGGTGGGTGACAGTGCAAGTTTTGGGGGCAGACAGATGGAGTGGATACACCCCATCCCAGCGCTGACAGGCTAAAATATCACCCGTGCCACTCACTGGCAGGAGCACCCAAAGCCCTGCCATGGCATGGGAGGTCCCCAGTGCCACTTCTGCTTCATTCCCATGGGCAGGGGGGCTGGGGTGTCCAGGCAAGCATGAGGGCATCCTACCCACCTCCTTCCTGTTCCATAGAACATTGAGCTGAAGGTAGAGGTGGAGAGCCTGAAGCGGGAGCTGCAGGAGAAGCAACAAGCCCTGGACAACACATGGTGAGTGGGGCTGGCCAAGCCTCTCACCCCGGGGCAGACATGGTGCCCATGTCCCGTCTGTGGTGGCTTTGTGGGCACAGGGACGGGGGTGTCTGCCTGCATCCTACCCATAGCAGGCAGTAGTGGAACCTGCAGTGGGGCTGGAGGGGTTTGCAATGGGGCTGGGCACCCGCAGGGCTCCTCTTACAGCCCTCGTGCCAGCCAAAAATAAAGGACAGCACCTGTTTGGTGGGGGAGGGCAGCGCCGTGCCCAGGGGCCGTGGGGCACCGATGGCAGGGGGGCCAGTGGCACAGCAGCTGGTGAGCCCCTGGTTTTGGGAGTGTGTGGGTCAGAGCCTAAACATGGCCTGGTGCTGCCACAGGAGCCGTGCCCCCAGGGCAGGACGTGGGGGGAGCCAGGCTGAGGGCACCTGGAGTGGTGCAGATCAGACAGCCCAGCTGGTTTGGGGTGGAGGCTGTCACAAAGGCTGTGCCGTGCTGCACACTGCCAGGCTGTGCCAGGCCATGGGAGATGCCATGCCGTAGCAGGCTGTGGCACTCCGTGCTGTGCCCGGCAGGGTGGCTGCGGAGAACCCAGACGAGCCGCAGCCAGGCCGCGCTCCGGCAGCAGTACGAGGAGCGGCAGCGGGAGTCGGAGCATGTCTATGAGCTCCTGGAGAACAAGATCCAGCTCCTGCAGGAGGTGAGTCCAGGGGTGGTGGGGGCCAGGGAGGAGTTGCAGCCTCGGGGCTCACCCTGCTGCCGTACAGGAGGCCAGGCTGGCACGCAGTGAGGCCGAGCAGGCCACGGCGCTGGCCAGAGCTGAGGCGGAGAGATGCCGGGAGCTGACAGCGAAGCTGAAGGAAGCAGCGAGGACAAAGCAGGAGGACAGGAGCGACAATGGCTGTGTCTCCATGGCCCAGAGGTAGGTGTCCAGGACATGTCTCCTCTATGCTGCCTTGGAGACTTCCCACAGGCCTGTGATATGCATGACTGTGTTTATCTGGTAGGGTGTAGGGGGTCACCCCAATGGGGGAGAGCTGAGCTGTGGGGAAGGAGGAACAGTCCTGAGGCTGCTCTGCTTTGCCTCAGAAATTGATTTCTGTCAGCTCTCCCCAGTGTCATCCCAGGGCCAACCCATTCCCTGAGCATCCCATGCCCTTTTGTGGCTTTCAGGAGGATCGAAGAGCTGACCCAAGAGCTGGCTGCCAGCAACCAGCTCGTGGAAATGCTGTCAGCAGAGAAGCGTGGCCTGCAGCAGTGCCTGGAGGGGTCTCCAGTCAGGGAGGGGCAGGTAAGTGGGCAAGGGTGGAGAGACCCCTGGGATGAGGACATCCACTCAGGGCTTGGCTGGTTGTTGTCATCCCGGTCCCCTTCTGGGGCTGTGGCCAGGGCTGTGCCATGTTCAGCCTGGCAGGGTCGGGTGATTGCCAGGAGCTGGGAGGAGCAGGGGGATTCAGAGGACATGGTGTGAGCTGTCAGGGGACAGGCCACCAGCCTGTGCAGTCCTTCTGCGGGTGTTGGTGCCGCTTGCTCCCGTCTGCCATTTAAATCCCAAGTCTTAAAATACTCCAGGCAGCCTGGCATGGTGCCAGGCAGGATTTCGGGGCTGTGAGAGATCAGAGCGGCATGTCCCTGGCAGCTGCACAGCCCTGGCCGTGCTGCGTGTTGGTGGCACGGTGCTGTCCCCAGCGGCCGCGGGCTGTCAGTGCGTGCGCTGCCTGTACCGCGGTCCTGCAGGGACCCTGCTGTTTGCCGACCGGGTGGCACGGGACTACTGTGCAGGTGCTGGTGGCACTGTGCTGCGGGGACGTGGCCACCCACACTGCCTGCTGGGGCTGAGCACTGGGGCAGGTTGGCACTGGGACATGGCACTGACACTGGGGTGGGGGCTGGCATTGGGACAGGCACTGGCATTGGGATGGGGATATGGCACTGGGGTGAGGATCCGGCCCTGGGACAAGGATCCGACACTAGGACAGGTGCTGGCATTGGAACGGAGACGTGGCACAGGCAGTGGGGTGGGGACCTGGCGCTGGGACAGGCACTGGCATTGGGACGGGGACGTGGCACACTGGGACAGGCACTTGCATTGGAGCCAAGCACTAGTGTGTGTGTGTGTGTGGTTCTGGCACTGAGACTGGACCCCTGCGCTGTCCCGTCGCCATGGATCACTGTCCTTGTCTCTGTCGCGACCCCCGGCGCTGCCCGTGTGCCCAGGCGTGGCGCCGACCGCCACTGCGCATGCGTAGCGCGGACGTGGCAACTACACATCCCGGCATGCATTGCGGGCAGTGCGCATGCGCGGGAGGCTGGGCTCGGCCGCCATCTTGAAATCTGAGCCAGAAGCCGGGCGCTGCCGTGGCAGGAGCATCATCGGCTCGGGGCGGTGGGGCCGGGGCGGGACGGGACGGGCAGCCCGCGGTGAGGGGCAGCCCCGGGGACGGGGGCTGTGAGGAGAGAGGGGCACCATCGGGGGGTCGAGCTGTGAGGCGAGGGACAGCATCGGAGGGGCGGGGCGGCCGGCTAGGACAAGGGGGCAGCCCAGGTGTGGCCGTGAAGATGTGATGGAGGTGGTGTAGGGTGGGATGTTTCTGTTGCATCAGGAGTCCCGGCGTGTCACCACCCTAAAAAGAGGAGATCGGTGCGGTGAGACGAGCCGGCGGGCTCAGGGATCGAGGGAGATGTGCTGACCTCGGGAAGGTCTCCTGAGGGCCCGCAGGACTAGGTTTGGAGGAGGGAGGAGGATGAAGGAAAACTGCCGGATTTGCGGCCGGGAGCTGTGCGGCAACCAGCGGCGATGGATCTTTCACACGGCGGCCAAGCTGAATCTCCAGGTGCTGCTCTCCCACGTCCTGGGCAGGGAGCTGTGCCGGGACGGCAGGTCCGAGTTCGCTTGCAGCAAGTGTGCCTTCATGCTGGACCGCATCTACAGGTTCGACACCGTCATCGCCCGCATCGAAGCCCTCTCCATCGAGCGCCTGCAGAAGCTGCTGCTGGAGAAGGACCGGCTCAAGTTCTGCATCGCAAGCATGTACCGCAGGAACAACGACGACTCCAGCACGGAGGACAGGGCTGCCGAGGGGACTGTGGACCTTTCCAACCTGCCTGATGCACGGTACGCTGCCCTCCTGCAGGAGGACTTCGCTTACTCTGGGTTTGAATACTGGATGGATCAAGAAGAGCACGGGCTGGAGCACAGCTGCCACGGCTCCGAGGGAGCGGGGAGCCGCCCGCGGCGCTGCCGGGGCTGTGCTGCCCTGCGTGGTGGCCGACGCCGACTATGAGGCCATCTGCAAAGTGCCCCGGAAGGTGGCCAGGAGCATCTCCTGCGGGCTGTCCAGCCGCTGGTCGGCCAGCATGGGCAACGAGGAGTCGTCTGTGTGCGATGTGGCCGAGTCCACCAGCTCCAGGGTGGCTGTGGATGGGGACAGTATGGAGGAAGGCACGCCAGCATCCTCTGTCGAATCTCTGGACACCACCGTGGAGGCCAGCCCTCCGCAGCAGAAGGATGAAGATGCAGATAAGGGGGTGAAAGGAAATGGGAAATGTGACGATTTCTCAGATGATCGCATGACCCCGAGCTCTTCACTGAGCGGGAACAGGCTGGAGCTGGCCCTCAATTTGATCAAGACTTTGGACTACAAACCCCTTCAGAGCCCCCGAGGCAGCCGACTGCCTATTCCTGTGAAGTCCAGCTTGCCCCCTCCCAAGCTCAGCCGTGACTTGGCAGATGGCAGTGCTTCTGCTGGCTTAGCGTGTGCTGGTTCTGCCTTCCTGAACGCAGACAGAAAATCCTTTTCCAGAGCTCCTTTGGGCCTTCCCCTGGAAATTTCTGAGCTGCAGGAGCTGTGGGATGACCTCTATGAGGATTATATGCCGCTGCGGGTACAGGTAGAGGTCACGGTGCCGCCCTTCCATCGAGCATTGTCCTCACAGTGCTGAGCCCACTGGGGATTCTTCTGTGCTGAGATAATGCAGACAGCCACGTGTGGTTGAACGGGGGGGCTAAGAATAGGCAGCTCGGTCCTTTTTAGGTGTGCTGCCTCTCTCCTCAGTCATTCTCTTGTCTCCTGTTTCCTCCCGGTGCTCTGGGAAATGAACCTTCCCCCCCTCCATTAGCCCTCCCTGACAATGCAGCCTGGTAGGTGGGTCTAAGCTCTTTGTCACATTCCTGCTGAGAAAACACCAGCTTCGCTTCATCTTTAAGCTTAAAGTCGGTGTGGCTTTTTTCCACAACCAAAGGGAGTGTTTTAAGCTTCAGGGCATGTGTTTTCCAGCAGATGCGTTTTCTTTGTGCCTGAGTAATGGTTGGAGTGTGAGGAACGCTGCCTCTGCAGGTCAGGCCTCCGACCTGCCCAACGTGCAGAACCACCCAGGCACCTGTGGCGTGTGCCCTGAGGAAAAGGTGTTTTCCTTGCAGGTGGATTTGTGCCAGGGGATGACTGTAGGGTTGGTATTCAAGATAATTGGTTTATTTTCTGATCCTTTGAAAAGATCTATCAATTAGTGGCAGGTGTTGCTGAGAGGGGATGAAAGCTCCTGCTTTCGGGATGCTGTTACCTGTCTTGATAGCAGTCCTAGCTCCAGGTTGCCTGTTTTTTGGCTTTAATGACATGGTCTTTAGGATGCAGTCAAAAAGCCGAACTTGTAACTTTTTTACCACTTTCCGTAATGAGTGGAAGGTCTCAGTCAGCTTCAATTCAGGAATATCCATGTCAGCCTAATTGCATTCCCATTAGCAGCCTTAGTGCTGTAGGTAGCCTGGGGGATTAGGAAAATACTCGTTTATTACTATGGCAACTGCGGCAGCGCTGAATTGCTCTTCCTCTTTAGCCGGCTGCTTGCTGCCCCATCTGCTCGGGCGTTTCCCGGAGCTGTGTGCTTTTTTCCATAAAAGCCTCCTCGAGAGACGATGCTAGGGAGGAACGTAGGAACACGAGTTTTCATCTGGAGCACAAAGGCACCGAGCTGGCAGCTGAGGATGTGAACCAGCACATCGTGTCATTTGCTGATGATTTTCACTGCTAGGGATGTGTTTGCAGGATTAAAATGGGCTTTCTGTGACCAGCCTGGCGTGTTTACAGGTTGGCTTTGTGTCACACACATTGCCATCCCCATCTAGGAACTGTGTTTTGAGGAGTTTTTCCAGCCTCTGCCATCCGACCGGCCCTGCCAGGAATTTATCCTGCGGGATTTTTTACTGCTGGCTCCTTGCAGCAGCACAGGGTCTGGCTGAAGGGGGGAGGGCTTAATCCTTCCAATGGCTTTAAGAGCAAAAATAGGAAGGCAGATGCAGCTAGTAGGATGAATAGTTCCTGCCCAAATTATTTTTCTTTTTGTTTGTAAAAGCAATACCCTTCCTGTAGGTCAGATGCTGCTGCTGTCCAGCAATTATTTTGCATAAATATATGTGATTCCTGTGAAAGAAATATCTAGAATATATAGGACCACAGTTCTCATACTGCTTTTGCAGGTCTTTAAATTTATGGAGCGTTTCTGGTGTCGGGCATGTGACCTTGTAGGTACCACCGTCCTCCGGGGGGGTTTTCTTGAACCAACAATTCCTCCCCCTCCCCACCACAGCCCCAGGGAAGTGGCACCAAATGGAGCCTTTGTGAGACCTCCTGACAGCCAGGCTCTTCCCTGCTGAGCTGGGCAGTCTGAGCTTGGCAGGCTCAGAATGTGCCATGATTATTGTTTTTTAAAGAAGTGTTCTGGTGGGGTCAGCTTGTGCTGGCACTGCTGGGCTTGTGCTGAGGAGAGGTTGGCAGTAAAATGCTAATGTTGGAGAGGTCGACATGGCTGCAGGGAGGCACGAGGGAGGCAGCTTGGGACTTTGGAACTTTGGACTCTGGAACTGGCTCTGCCTTTCCCCTCCCTGCTCTTAGCTCTTTCCAGGTTTTTCTGCCTTTTTTATTTATTTTTCTTTTTTCTGTGATAATTGAGGAAATGTGTTTTCCTTTTTTCCTCCCCCCTCTGTTTTAATCGACCCTTATTTCAAAATAGCTGCTGTGACAGATTCCAGCAGCTCTCCCTGTCTCATCCAAAGCCTTCTGGCAGAGAAAATTTGTAATCACCACGACTGTCAGTTTTCACTGAAATCCTAACAAGACATCAGGGTAGAGGAAAGTGTTACTTTTGTCTGTGAGAGGCAGTGCACAGATCTGAGGGAGCTCCCCTGTGCTGCATGGCTTCCCCTCAGACAGCGTTTCTGTGGCTGCTGAGGGTGAGGATTCAGCCTGCCAGGGCTAATTGGACCTGACTCTTCTGGCTGTGCTGCACTGCCTGGAGCTGGAGCTCGTGTGTGTGCCCCAAAAATCTCTGCCACGTTTCCATGGCCTCTGTGCTGCATCCCTACAACCCTTTCCAGGGCTCCCACCTACAGCAGGCACCAGTCATGTGTGGCTGATAATCTTCAGGAATACTGAGGGAGCTCTGTGAGAGCTAAGGAGGGTGGCTGGGGTGGAGTGCTGCCCTAAGGGGTTAACTCTCTGGGCGGGAGACAGCAAAATTGTAAGGAGGGATGACAAGGGATTAGTGTTGTGCTCAGCCAGCCGGCTCTGGCAGGCCACGTGTCACCAAGTAGGCTGTTTACATTCCCAATAAATGGGTATGTGTCATGAAAAAAGGCTCAGCTGTGGCACTGAATTTGCTCCTGTACACACTGTGGGTGCTGGAGCATGGGAAGTAGTGAAGGAGAGCCCAGAAAATCACAAGTGGAGGGGCTCAGAGCAGGGGGTGGCTGCTAGATCATGGCAGGAGGGAGCTGCTGGGAAGGATTGGAAGTTGTAGGCTTGAGAAGATAGACAGGCTCAGCAGAACATGGGAACCATTTCAGTGGAGGTTTTGAAGCTTTTATAAAATGCCAGCAGGGCACATGGGGAGGAGAGCAGGTTTTGGGGATATGGCTTGGGTGTGGGGAGAAGATCCATCATTAGCCCACAGACAGTGGTTAGAGCTAAATAAACTGCTGGGCTCATGGTGCAGCAGTGAGGAGAGACAGGGAGCCCAGTAGAGCAGAAGAAGCCAGTGCAAGAGCTGAGGCATTCTGTCATTTTTCCCCTGCTTTTCTCCTTTCAGGGTTTGCAGGATGAACGTCAGCAGCCAGCTCCAGGTAGCACTGCAGCAGGGGAGCACGTGTCCGATGTGCGTGCAGCAGAGCTGCAGGGCAAGCTCCAGCACTTTGAGGCTGCCAACAAGGTATCTCTGCATGGAGAGCACATCCAGTGCTACTGAGTCTGGTGTGATTAGTGTCAGAGGGTGTCTCCTGGCCTGGCTGGAGGCAGGTACCTGCACCTCTCTCCCAGCAAGAGTGTGTGATTCTCAGTGCTGTTGTCTGCCAGCTTTAATTAAAAGCATTTGGGTTTGTTGTTTTGTTGTTGTTGTTTTTTTCCCTGCAGCTGGGCTGTGTAAATTTTCCATATTTAATTTTGCAAATCATTATTTTGAAAGAACTTTCCACTTGCCTGGTGAGCCTTCCAGGTGTTAGTGAAAGAGACATACACAGGGCTGTTTCCCTGTCTCTTGGATTTGCATGGGCTGAGCCTGGTGTAAGAGAAAAGGGAGTCCTAGTTTCAGTTTGGTTTTTTTTTCAAGCAGCAAGGGAGATCAATATAAGGGGTCCTGGTTTCATTTCTGTTTAAATACTTGGGAAAGAAACATGTATCTGAGTTCTCTTGAGGCAGATCAATACTAGCACATGTTGTTCTTAATTATGCTCTTGAACTTTAAGGTAAAGTATATCCTCTGGAAAAATAGGTTATATGTGAAGACGAAAATTGGGATGGAATACTTATTTAAATCTGGGGATGGCCATAAGGTGCTGGAGCTGCTTGGACTGCAAAGCTTGACGGAAATAGAGACACAAGGCCCAGTAAATGAAGTTAGAAGTGTTTAAACAGGATAGAGGGAGTGTCTCAGAGAAGAGATAACAGGACAGGTGTGTAAACTAAAGAACAGGAGGAAATTCTGTGGCAGCTCCTTCAAAAGCTGAGTCCTGAGTAAGTTTATAACAAGAGGTGTATCATCCAACTTCGAGAATGCCAAGAAGCAGCATGTTTAAAAATGCAAATAAGCACTTGTTAAACTGCACAACATGTGCTATGTCAGGAGCTTTATGGTGAAAGCAGCAAACTGTCCTGAAGCTGTTTGAGTGGGTGGTGCTCTCTTTAGGGGGAGAGTGTTAAAGGCAAAGGTTTCTCAGGTTGTAAACCAGCCATGGACACTGGTGAGAGATTCTCCTTTGCTTTGCTGTGCTGTTGGCACGCTGGCTGTGGCCAGGCTCTTTTGTGCTGAAGCCAGAACTTAATGCTAAATAAGCCACTGATTTGATCAGTGAATGTGTGGCTTCTTCATGCTGATATTTTTTATTCAGATTTTTGGGAGGATTTTGGGCTGAAGCAGCCCCTTTCCTTGTGAGGAAACAGAAACAAATGATAGAAACTGGGCGAGAGGGCTGCTGGGCAGCCTGAGTGAGGCTCTCCTGGATTATGTGGGAGGCAGTATGATCTGTGAACCCAAGCCTGAAACCTCTGCCCTGCACCTGAGGGAGCAGAAGCTGGAATAAGTCCTGTGAAAGGCCTTTGTGTTTACTCACCGGTCTCCACCCAGCTCCAACAGTGTTTACAGACTCTAGAGGGAGCCACGTTGATCTCGATGTGGTCAACACCAGGGCTGTGTGGAGCAAGGAGTGGGGGGATCTTAAGGGTGTTTACATAGAGTATTAAGCAGGATTAAATAAAACAAACCTATTTTTGTCTTCAGCTGCTACAGGAGAAGCTGAATGAATTGAATTTCGAATTAAAATCTGTTCAAGAAACATCACAGAGGCAAGATCGTACAATCCAGAGTCTGAACGAGGCCCTGAAGAGCAAAGAGAGTAAGGTAATGGTTTAGGGCTGGGCAGGGTGGTGCTCACCAAAACAGGGAGCTGTGCTCCAGCCCTGTGGGCAGTGGCTGAAAAGGGATGCTTGAGCCACTGCTTGGCATCCTGCACCTCAGTCAATTATTTCTTGCAAAGCCTCTTTCATATGGTGCTGAGGTGTCATAATCCAGGCTGGAGGCTTGGGATGGGAGAGTTTGTGCTTGGTTTGCCACTGACTGGGCTTCCTGTGCTTGGACTCAGACAGAGGAGCTGTACCACATCATCGAAGGGCAGAATGAGACCATGGCCAAGCTGCGGGACATGTTGCACAGAAACCAGCTGGGACAGCTGCAGGTACGTCCTGGAAAGCCTCAGACACATCAGGGTTTATTCTGCAGGGATCCTGCTTTTAAATCCCTCCTGTGAAGAGAATCTCTGAGTTTCTCTGAGCTCTGCTTTTTGGTAGGTGTCAGAGAGCCCACTGTCACCCCAGGAGCAGCAGATGTCACCGCTGGATCTTCAGAACACGCTTTTCTGCACCAAGCTGGAGGTGCAGAGACTGAAGAGAGCCCAGCGCCAGAAGGAGCATCAGCTGGCTGAAGCCAAGAGAGCCACCCAGCTCCTGGAGACCACAGTGCATGAGGAAGAGCAGCAGAAAGAGGCAACCTGGAAACACAATCAGGTATGGCAGGCACTTAGCCTGGAAGTTTCTGGGTTCACAGGACTAAGAAGCACTGATGCAGTCAGTGATCTACTCTCGTTCATCATTCCTGCTGACAGCAGACTGGGCACACTTGCCTAACCCCTTGTCACACGTGGCAGGGAAAATTCTCTAGCATCCTTAGTGGCATAGCTGAGGATTAAGAATCAGCAAATCACTTGATAGTGGTTATGTTGTCACTTGTACATCATTGTCAGGTGCAAATGTCCCATCTCTTTTTGTGATACTCATTCATTCAGCAGTGTGTTCCCTGCTGCACAACTTAGCTGTGATTGACTAAAGCTCTACCTGTGGCCAGAGCAAGGGATTTAGATGGATGGATACCCTGGGCAATGAAATAAATTCAAACACCATGGCAGTGTGTTTTGAGATGTGAAAGTTGTGGCATTGCAGAGCATTCTTAGCTGTTCCCACAGCCCTTCCTCAGACTGGCCTGCTGTTTGTGGTTGTGTTGAGGACTGAATTTCAAGGTATGTGCTTTTTCGTTGCAGGAGCTGCGTGCTGTGGTACAACAGCTGCAGGCAGAGCTGCAGGACAAGGCTCAGCAGCTCCAGACTTTGGAGTGGGAGAAAAGCCGTGAGCTGCAGGTCCAGGAGCAGAGGGTTCAGCGTTTGACTCAGCAGCTGGCTCGCAAGGAGCAGCTTCTGCAGGTGAGATGCAGAAAGACCTGAGCTGAGCATAATTACATGGAGTCCCTGATCCTCCTTTGGTATTTGGCCATGCAAAAGTCTGTCTGTAGCTTTCATGCATGCCCTTTGAAGAAAGGAAAAGAAGGAGAGGGTTCTGGGCCCCCAAGGTGAGGAATAAAGCACAGATATCCATGTGCATCACCCCACAGCAATGCCTGTTGAGCCCTGACACCCTTTAATGTGAAGGCTCAAGCTACCATCAGGTGGAGGAAGTTATCCCTGATTCTCCTGTGCTGCTCTTGGGGGTGAGGGAGGTTTCTGTACTCTCAGTTGTACTAGGGGATGTGTGTGTGATCTCTAGGAGTCCAGGGAGCTTCTGCAATGCCGGCAAAGCTTGGAGAAGAGCCCTGCAGCCATGAATGCCATGTTGGAGAAACTGCAGCAGCGTGTCAGTGACAGGGATGCTGCTCTGGAGGTGAGCACGTATTGTAGACAATGTTTCAGTTGTGCCTGAGGTTCAGCCTTTGAGCTACCATCAGCCCCAGGGGTGATCATATCTTCTGCATGCTCTTCATGGCTCTTCCTTTAAGAGGAGTCCCCCTGGCAGGGGGAGCTGCAGTCCAGCACACAGAGGGGAGTGTTGGCTGCAGAGCCCCAGCAGCCTGTTCTGAGCCATGCCCTGTGTCACACAGCGAGCAGTAGATGAGAAGTTCTGTGCCCTGGAGGAGAAGGAGCAAGAGCTGCAGCAGCTGCGTCTCCGCATGCGGGAGCGCGGCGGTGACCTGGAGAGGCTGCGCAGTGTCCTGTCCAGCAACGAGGCCACCATCCACGTGAGTGCTGGCACCTGGGCCTGCACAGTCCAGCCTGCCTCTGGGGATGTGCTGTTAGACCTGTGAATGCTCTGGGGACTGGTGTTTGGCTTCCTCTCCCTTGTGTGTGGGGCAACTTCCTGGGTTGCTCTTGGTTCATAGAGAACACCTGGAGCAGATGGGTGACTCTGGTAGCAGTAGAGACTGGCATTTCCAGTTTTCTTAATTCAGGATTAAGTTTCTGTCCCTGCTTGAGCTGCTTCTGTTGTGCTACTCAGAGCCTGGAGAGCCTCCTGAAAGCCAAAACCCTGGAACTGGAGCAGGTCTCAGCAACCTGCCAAAACCTCCGCTGGCTCAAAGAGGAGATAGAGGCCAAATCTGGCAGCAGGCAGAAGGAGCAAGAGGGCATCATCCAGCAGCTGCAGACCTGCCTGCATGACAGGAACAAGGAAGTGGAGGTAAGGCCTTAGCTTGGCTTCCTGACCCATCAACCAGTTTGTCCATAGAGGGGGTGGTCCCAAACCTGAGGCTGCTGCTTCACCTGAGGCCATTTGGATGCTGGCACTAGAACATACCTGTGCCTGCTGACACTGCTCCCTCAGCTACACCCAGGCTGGACAGTCCTTGGAACAATTTCCAGTCTCTCTCCTTTCCTCCCCCTTGCTCAGGAGCTTACAGCAACTCTGCTGTGCAAGCTGGGCCCCGGGCAGAGCGAGGTAGCAGAGGAGCTGTGCCTGCGTCTCCAGCACAAGGAGAAGATGCTGCAGGATCTCCTCAGCGACCGCAGCCGTCAAACCGCGGAGCACGATGCTGAAATTCGGGAGCTGCTGCAGGCTCTGAGCACCAAGGAGCAGCAGGGCAGAGTGAGTTTTGTGCAGTGCCACAGTGGGAGGCTGAGGTGGGTGGGCCTGACTTTTGTTAAGCAAAGAGAAGCCCCTGAGTGGACTGAGAAAAATTGAGGAGTTTGTTCTCTGTACATGGTGAGCAGAGGTGGGAGGGCTGCACTGGAGTGGGTGTGAGGGGCCAGGAGCAGTAACTGCCAGACTGGTTTGCAGAGCACTTGGAGTTTCCAGTTGTAAAGGTGGTAATTAGTGGCTTGTCTTTATTTTCTTCTGTCTTTATTCAGACTTAGGATTGAAAACACGAAGGAGACAAATTTTCTCGTTCAGACTTGATTGTTTATTAAATCTTGTCTAAAGTACAGAGAGTTCTGCAATCCTTTTAGTTGCCAGCTAAAAGTGAGCAAAATGGAGGTGAATTTAGCTAGTTACAAGGTCTTTTAAAGCTAAACAGTCCAATAGAGAGCTAACACCTATATTATTTATACTCTTGACTCAATAACCAAACTCTTGTGACCCGGAGTGCAGCACTAACTGTCCTACCAGAAACTACTGCTACTACTGAAATCATGAAGGAGAAGAAAGAAGAAGACAGAAAGGAGACAACACTCAAAATCTTCCATCTTGTCCCATACCTATTACTATATTCTAAAACCTTCAAATTCCAAACCCTTCACCATGTGAAATCACACACTTTAGTTTTAACTACACACCCGTGACTTAACTCCATCACCCAAATTTGGAAGCCTTCTCCAAGGCCTCAGGTCAAAAGCAGTGTTCTCCAGGGGGTCAGTGTCAGAAAGCACAGAAAGCTCAAAACTCCAAGGTTTCTGGGTTCCAACATCCAGTGACAGATAAATATTGAGATGGTTTCCCTTAGTCTGTAAGGAAGAAGAGGGACCCCTGGTCATGGCCCTGTGCCCTAATTTTCCCCCTCAACCAGGTGGCTGCAGAGAAGATGGCACAGGCTCTGGCTGAAAGGAGCTGTGAGCTGCAACTGCTGCGCCAGCACGTGCTGGGGAAGGAGCCTGCTGGGACCCAGTCAGCTGGTGCCAGGCCACTGAAGCAGGACAAACAACCCATACAGGTAAGAATTATGCACTGTTTATCTGCCTGCAGCCTTGGGGCTTCAGAAAGAACTGATTGCCACAGAAGGAAATAGGAGAGAGAAGAGCACCACAGAGAATGACAGAAATGAAAGAGGGATTACCAAAAAGACTTCCTATAGGAGGAGAAGAAACTGAGGAGCAGGAATGCTGCCTGAATGTTCTGATCTTGATTTCACCAGCCTTTGTCACTCAGTGTCTCTTTTTGTTTTGATGGAGCAGTAATTGAATCCCTGAGGCACGTGAGAGTATGAAAGACATCCACCCTTTGACCTTCCAGCACTGACCCACTCCTTCCTTGGGCTGGGCTGCCTTGCTGTATTGTAATCTCCCTCCCTCACACTGTCACATTCTGGAGGGGACAAGAGAGCTAAATTTAGGTCCCACTAATTCTTGGCAGAGCCTGCTGGCTGTTTGCTGTCTCTTCCACAATTGGAGTTGGTATTTTTAAAGCAGCTTTGTTAAAGCCCCCTTTGAATCTGAGCACAGCTCCAAGGCTTCATATGCCATGGCTCCTGCTTGAGCAGCTGTTAATGGTTTATTGGTGAGCTGACAGTGTTGAATGTTTTTAAGCAGCTGTAAACAGGTTTCTATTCCCAGCTCTAGAGACTTCCAGGGATGTGTTTTCCTTCCTGCAAGGTCTCTCTGGACCACATCTGAGATAAAGATGAGTGTCAGTTGAAAGATGGTCTTGCTGCAGTTGAGTGAAACCTGTTTAATCTTTATGGTGAAGGCACTTGCAGCCAGCAGCTTTCCAGTGCCAAATAAAACAAGGCCAGTGCCCTCTTCCCCACACATACAACTTCTGGGTGCAATTCACTTGTTCCTGCTGCCTGACTATATCCCCTTTGTAGTTTTTTCACATTTTAGAGGTGTCAACAGAACAGCCAGCAGCTTTGCTGCAGACCTGGAATTCTGGGGAAGCTGTGTGTTCCCCATGAAAATGCAAACCTGCAGACTTTTATATTTTCAGGACATACTGCAAAGAGCTTGTGGAGCTACAGTTGTTGCTGGATCCCCACAGGAGGACAGCAGCTGCAGGACACAGGGAGGTGAGTGTGGGACAGCTTCTTTTGAGGTCTCCAGGTATGACTAGGGCTTTCTACTGTGGGGAAAATACAATTACATGAAACTGTGGAAGAGTAGAGAACTTTGAACAAGAGAATTTTGAAATAGAGCTCTGCTTCTTTTGTGGGTGATTTCTAAGGATGGGAGTAAGGGAAAGGCTACTGTTGGGTTTGAGTTGAGGTGTTTCTACTCAAGATCTGATGCTGGCCCCTGGAGAGTTTTTGACTTTGTTTCAGGCTGAACTGAGACAAGTGTAACTGTTTTGGGTTTTGCCTTGGGGCCAGGACACTTGAACTTGGCCAGGGGTAGGACAACAGGACTGGGATGTTGCCATTGCTTTTGGCTGCTGTTGAAAGATCAAGCTGGGAAGAAGAGCATTTACTAAGAAACAGTGTAATAAGGAGCACAAGCATTTGCCAGAGAAAGACTGTGTGTGATCCTGAGGTCTGAACTGGCACATGGTGTTCCTACAGCAATCAATCTGTCTTTGCAGTTACAATGTCAGCAGCAGAGCTGGAGAAGGATCTTGTCAATGCCAAAGAGGAGCTGGAGCTAATGGTGAAGAAAGAAAGGGAAAGCAGGGTGAGCAGGATGGAGCCTGTGCTGGTCTCCTTTGCTTTTGGGAGACCTTAGGGCTGCCCCTCGCTGGTTGGACCCTGCTCTTGTGAGGGTGCCCCCAGTGTGAGAAATGGGGCAGCATCCTGCAGGGGGGTGTTGCCTTTCAGAAATGTCTGAGGGGCTTCTCTTCTCTCCCCTCTGCAGCGGGAGCTCACTGCTCTCCAGTCTGTGGTGGCCACACAGGAGGAGGAGCTGCAGGTGCAGGCCTCGGATATCGAGTCCTTGACCAGAACCATCCAGATGAAAGAGGACCTCATCAAGGTGAGATGCTGTGCTAGGCTGGCTGAGTTCCACCTGGGAGGGCTGCAGAGGAGTCTCTTCATCCTCCCCATCCTCAGAGCAGTGTGGCTGGCTGGCTGTGGATGCTATTGCTGCTGGTTTGCCTGCATCTCTCTGGGTTCCTTTGGCCAGAGAAGGCAAAGGCCCCAAACCCCAAGACTATTCTTACATGGTGTTTTGCTCTTTCTGTACCACACGCTCTCCTTTAAGTCCTTTAATCAGCATGCAGCCTTCCCAAATCCCTGCTTGGTTCTTACTGAACACTATGGTCTGTGCCTAATCCACTCTTGGTGCTTTGGCATTTTTTTCTTAGCAGACCTGGATCTTTCCAATCACTGGAAACTTCTGGCAGTTGCATTCCAGGGAGGTTTGCAAAGGTCCAGCTGTCTTTGTTACTGATCCCTTCCTCATTGATCTCTCCTGCTGTTTGTTGGGTTTCAGGACCTGCAGATGCAGCTGGTGGATCCTGAAGAAATTCCAGCCATGGAAAGGCTGACACAAGAAGTGCTGGTGCTTCGGGAGAAAGTGGCTGTAGCAGAGTCCCAAGGACAGGAGGCTACTGGAAACAGAAGGCAGCAGGTAGTGTGCCAGTGGGCAGGCTTGGATGTGTTTATGTTTCTGCTGGTGCTTGGTTCTGATGCCTTGTTTTCAGCCTTTGGATTTGCCAGGATGTGCTTGTTCTTGGAAGCTGGCTGTGTGTGGTTGTGGGAATACAGAGGAGAAGATCAGTTCTCTTAAGCACTTGTTCAAAGGGCAGAGTCTTTTGGGAGTCCAGGGATGACATGGACCGAGTTGAACACAAGCAGGAGAGGAAAGGGAACCCCCAGTTTGTCAGGGACAGCTAGATACTTCTTTTGATTTCTGTCCCTGTTGAAGAGCTGTACCTTGTCTCTTCTCTCCGAACAGTTGTTACTGATGCTGGAGGGGCTGGTGGCTGAGAGGAATCGGTTAAATGAGGCTCTCCAGGCCGAGAGGCAGCTCTATGGCAGCCTGGTGAAGTTCCACACTCACCCAGACAGGTAAGTGAGGCTGCCTTGGCTCTGTGCTGCCCTGCTCTTGCTGCCAGGGCAGGCGTGCCTGGTCCAGAGGGGCAGTCCCTAGAGCAGGGATCGTGCTGCAGGTCTGAGAGTCTGCAGTGAGGGGAAGAGGGAGTCTAGGCAAAGGATCAGCCAAATGCTTCTTTGATGGGTCCAAATTTTAGGCTGCCTTTCTCCCTTGAAGAGACTGCAGTGGCCAGCTTTAATGGCTCCCTGAACTCCCCCCATTGCCATGGGATTTCCATCTCTATTCCTTGGCTTATCTTTCCCAGTCACACTTGACCGCCTTTCAGAGACTGCTGTCAAATTCTCAACCAGCTGTTGGGTTGATAAGGATCTCTCTAGGTGCTTATCCAGGCAGCTGCCTGTCCCCTGATTTAATCCCTTGCCCTTCACAGGGCTGCAGCCTCTGGGATATTTGAGCTACCTGATAGCAAGGGAAGCACATAAGTGGAGTGCTTGGGAAAGTACTGCAGAACAGCTGTGACTCCGAGGCCCCCAGCACGGGCTGGGGCCTTTTTTGGGGGTGGCTGTGCCCGGGGGAGGTCGGAGGTGAGGCGGGAGGTGGCTGAGCCGCTGGGGAGCCCCCGGGGCTGTGCCTGGCTCGGTGTCCGCGAGGGTGGGGCAGCCTGTCTAACGCTCTTCCCTCCCGTGCCGCGTGTCCGCTCAGCGCTGCGAGAGACCACGCCCTGCAGGTGGAGCTGGAAGCGGTCCGCGAGCTCCGGGGACAGCTGGAAGAAGCTCTTGGCAGAAGCTTGGAGTGTTTGAGCAGGCTGGAGACGCAGGGCGCCATAGGAGGTGGGGAACAGGAGCGTGTGAGAGTCCTACCCCAGCATGCCTTCTGAGCACTGGCGCTCGCCCGCCCGCCACGGAAACGGGTCACTAACCTGTCTCACTGACTCTGAGCTTGGTACTTAGTCGTGGTACGGTAGAACTGCTGCAGGGCTTTTTTGTTTTTGTTGTTGTTGTTTTGTTTTATTTTTGAGCTGCTTTGGAAACGGCGATCAGTGCAATCCACCTGTGTCTCGTGTACGTTGCTGTCTGACTCACTCTGGTGGCCACTGATGTATTTGCACATTCAAATCATTCCATTTTAGTTATTCCCCTCTCTCTCCCTTCTCTTCCCACCACCATGGGCCAAATAAAGATTCCCTATCTCTGAAGGAAACACCAGATGTTTTCCATCATCTCCCAAGTGCATGAGTGTGAGTTTTTGTATTCCCTCACCATTTTTCTGACCCACTGACATCTACCCCTTGGGTTGATGGTGGCTGGCCCAAAGGGAGACAGCATATATGGAAAAGTCTGTTCCAGAGACGGAGAATTCAAGACCTGGGGACACTTGCCTGAGCCTTTTGCACAAAACTTGAGTGTAGAACCAGCAATTCAGTTTATGCTTAAATCAAATCCTACTCTAGTGTCGATGCTTTTACTGACTGGCTTTTTTTCTTCCTAATTGTAAGTTGTTTCAACCTAACCTGCGAATTCCTTCATGGGAGAGCTTCCTCTTCTTTTTGACAGATGGTTTGGGGGGGACTGAGACCTGTCCCTGCTCCCAGGGTCTGGGCTGGGTCTGATCCCTCACTCGTACATGCACTTACATACATACACCCTTACATGCTCCATGTGCCCCTTGGGTCATGGACAGGACCCTATTTCTGAGGTGTGCTGGGATCTGTCCCCCTCAGCACCACTGCATAACTTTTCCAGGCCCTCTTCCACCTCCTCTGGGAATGTGGGAGCTTTAGTGAAAGCTGAAAAGCAACCTTCCAATGACCAGGGCTTCCCATGCACAGTGGGCTGTGGATCTGCCATCACTCAATCACTGCTCAGACTGGCAGGAGCAAATTTTGCATCTCTGAGCATCTGTTTGTGCTTGCTGGGGCAGGCAGAGCAGAACTCCATGCTGCTGGGCTGCACACCTGGACCTGTGCCTGCTCTGCTGCATGGCTCCTTGCAACTGCTTCAGCTGCCTCGTGCTGCCCTGAGGGCTTCTCCTGCCTGTGCCACAGGGGATGGGAGGCAGCAGCAGGTCAGCACTGCCCCTCTGGGCCAGCACTCAGCTGCATTGTGACTGCAGCAGTTGCCCTGTGGCTTGAAGGAGCACAGCTGGGCAGCTCTGGATTTTGTTAGCTTTTCCTTTCTTGTGTTTCATCTCATTCCCTTCCTCTCACTTCTCTGTGTAGCACCATCTTCTCTTCATCCTTTTGCTTCTCACTTTGTAGAAGCCTTTGTGTTCCCTGTCTTACCTTTCCATTTTCCCTCTGCCATCCTGGCACTGATGCCCAGCTGGTCCCTTGGGTTCCATGGAGCCCAGGATCCAGCCCAGACTCATTGGCATGAGAGGAGTATTGGCTAGTGCTCAGGCATCTCTCTTCTCCACCTGTGTCTGTTTTGCTGTAGATCTGTCCCTTACTCTGCATCATTGCTGTCAAGTGCCCCTTCAGGGGCAGTGTTATCCTAGGCTCAGGTTCCCCAGCTTTTCTTTAAGGCCTCCTCTTATCCCTCGGTAGTCCTGGCTGAGCATTCCCTGCCTGAGATCACCCTCTATCAAACTGTGCAGTGCTTTGTGCTGTCTCGTGGCTCTTTGTGGGAGTCATTCCTTCCTCTCTGAGCTTTCCCGAGGACCTTGCTTCCTGTCCCTTGTTCCCAGCAGTGTGAACATTCCTGTGCAGCCAGTGTACCTGAGTGTCCCAGGGTGTACAATTTGCAAGCATGTCATTCTCTGTGCCTTCAGGCTGGGCTGAGAGCCCGAGGAGTCTGTGGAAAAGCAGAGCTGTGGTTGCTTCTCGTCTCCTGAGCTGGTGGCACGCACAGAGCTGAGCAGCCTGGTGTGCTCCTGCTGTGATGGGGGCTCCAAGCACGTGGTGACTGCCAGCCTGGGCACAGCTGCCCTGTGTGCTCAATCTCTGCTCCTCAGCACCAGCTTCCTGCTCTGCCCCTTGTTTTCAGTTGGTTTTGGGAGTCCTTTTTCCTTGACAATTGCACTCCCTCCCTCTTACTCCTCAGCCCTGGAGCTGTGGGCAGTGGTGAGAAGTGGGATGCTGTGCCCTGGCATAAGAGCTGGTTCTCCCATGTTCCCAGAGCAGCTGTGTGTCACCTTGCTGTGGTCCCTCAGCCATGGTGACCCACCTTGAGAGCCTTGTGGCCTTCAGCCCCCCAGCAAAACCTGCATCCCCTCACCCTCCAGGGCCCCCCACAGGCACTGCTGCCCCTTTCTGCTTCAGCAAGCAGCAGCTTCTGTCCCTGGGGCTCACAGGGCTGGGCTTTGGCTGTGCCGAGTGCCCCCTGCAGGAGCTGCTTCTTCCCTGCGGTGCTGCTGTCGCTTAGAGCTGTCGCTGAGCGTTCTGCTCCCAGACCAGCAGTTCTCCGTGATGGCTGGCTGTGCTCCCTGGGGCAGTGATGGCTGTTCTTGCTCCCTGGGACACGGCTGCTTCCGTGGACAGGCTCCACCGTGCAGAGTGATGTCTACCCCTTTCTGCACATTTCTGCAGCCTCATGGCACACGTGGGTGTCCTGAGTGTGTCCCCATCTACGAGCACAGTGTCCTGTGCAAATGCTGCAAGGCACATTCCTGGCTGCTCCTTGGCTATTCTTCCTGAGAGCCAGATGCATCCCTGCTGGCTTTCCCTTCACCAGCGATGCTTGGCATCTCTCCATGTTCCCCTGCTCTGTGTTCTGCCTTGCCTGGCAGCTCCAGAGTTGGTGGTGATGGATTTGGCCACGGGCAAAGCAGTTGCCTCTCCTTTGGTGCACAGGCAGTTGTGGAACCTGGCCCTCCACAGCCCAGTCTTGGGCGCTGCCTAAACGTCTGTCCCCCTGGGGAGAAGAGAGACTGGGGATACACCCATGTCCCAGACAAGGGGTTTGAATCCTCACCTGGGGTTCTGGCAGCAAGGGGAAAGGAGCAGAGTGCTGTGCAAGCAGAAAAGCATGACCCCAGCTCTGCCCAAGTTCCCCGTGCACTGTGTCCCCTTTACCTCTGCAAAGCCATGCCTGGCAGCACGGCCTGGGCTCTGTGAGCAGGGCAGGGTGGCTGCTCCGTGCCTGGGCAGGTGATGATGGGGTGTGCACCCCAATCCTCCCGCAGGGCAGGGGCAGCCCAGCCAGGCTCCCTGACCAAGCCTGTGCTGCTGCTGCTGCTGTGGCTTGTGAAGAGGCTGCAGGGCGGGTGGTGCCTGTGCCGGTGTGTCAGGGCAGCAAGCACGAGGTGTGGATGGGGCAGGAGCCGCTGCTGTGCTCCCATCCCCGGGAGCTGTCCCCTCCCTCAGTGATGGCCAGCACAGGGTCCAGTGTGCAGGGAGGCGGTGGCAGCGCCCAGGGACAGCAGGGAAACCTCGGTCCGGCCGGGAGTATCCCAGGTGCGTGTGAGAGCAGAACCTGCCTGGGGGCTGCCCGCAGTGACCGTGGGTACCAGCAGGGAGGAGAGGACAGGCAGTGCTGCCAGTGCCGCTGCCCTGAGCGCCTTGTCGTGCTGTGCTGTCCCCTAGGTCAGGCCGCGGGCACACACTCCGATGCCAGCACCAACTTCACCGACAGCATGAAGGAGGAGGCAGCCCGAGGCTTGGCAGCCCAGCAGGTGAGTCGGGGCAGCGCCGCGCCGGGAGCAGCGGTGGCGGAGCCGGGCATTGCGCCACCGCCAAACTGCGCCCCAGCCCCCTGGAAACGTCCCTGTCACCCTCTGTCTTTGTGCCTCTAGAGCAACCCCCGGGCCCCCAGAGGAAATGGGGGCGCTGAAAGGAGCACAGCGCCCGAACGGGAGCTGCGGGCCGAGCAGGAGCTGCGGGAGCTGAAGGCGCAGCTGGAGGAAGCCGGCTTCTCCTCTGTCTCCCACATCAGGCAAGAGCTCTGCGGCTCTGGAGCCAGGGCTGGAGGGGGCACCTGCATCCCGGCCTCTGCATGTCCTTCACTGCGCCTTGTGCCCCCAGGAAGGCGATGCTGAGCCTGTGCCTGGAAAACGCGGAGCTGAAAGAGCGGATGGGTGAAGCCACGTCGCTGCTGGAGAGCGGGGAGCCGGAGGAGCCTGGGCTGGGCAGCCCTCTGGCCCCTGAGCCCCGCAGGCTGCAGCGGAAGAGCCGCAGCTCCCTTGGGGATGGCCAGGGGCTCCCGGCAGAGAGGGGAACTGTGCCCACCAAACGCCCGGCGCTGGAGGCTCGATCCCAGCATGACATGCCCAAGAGACCCTGCCCTGGCAGCCCAGCTGGAGGGGACGGGAGCCATGTGAGTGCACAGGGGAGCCAGGATGGAGATGGAAATAGAGATGGGGACGAGGGTGGAACCGGGGAGCTGACAGCCCATCCTTCCCCCGGCAGGTGGAGGGTTCGGTTCCCGGCGGGGGCTGGGCAGGGCTGGGCGCAGAGCTGCGCTCCCAGGTGGCACAGGGCCAAAGGCAGTGCCAGGAGCTGCAGGACAAGCTCGCTGCCTCGGAGGCCACGGTCCGGGCACAAGCCGAGCAGCTGGAGAAATACCACGTCCTGCTCCGTGAGTTAAAGGCCAGGGTGGGGTGGGGTGTGTTCTGAGCCTGGCGTATCCGGTGCACTGTGCTGGGCGTGGGGCAGGGGCAGTGAATCCTGCCCGGGGGCTCTGAGCTGATGGCCCTGCCCAGCAGGTGAACCTCAGACACAGCAGCTCAGCAAGCAGGTGCAGGTGGACTTCCAGGACCTGGGCTATGAGACCTGTGGGCGAAGTGAGACCGAGGCTGACCGTGAGGAGACCACCAGCCCTGGTGAGGAGAGCCAGGGTTCCAGGGATCCCTGTGCTTTGCCCACCTGGCATAGAGAAGTGACACACTGTGCTCTCTGCAGAGTGCGAGGAGCCAGATGTATTCAGTGAGACCAGCCTGGGTGAGGAGCTGGGGTCCCACTGCCAGCCAGGGATGTCCAGAGTGGGCAAAACTGCCCAGAAAACCATGGCCCTGGAGGATGTGGAGGCTCTGCACCAGCACATCCAGGACCTCAAGGCCCAGCTGCTCAATGCCAACAAGGTGATCCAGAGCCTGCAGCGCCGTGCCCGCTCCATCTCTGTCACCAGTGGCTACACCTCGAGTGCTGAGCGGCCCCTGCCAGCTCCCAAGGCCTTGGCATCCCCAGCCCACAGCCTGACGGACGAGGACGAGGGCTGGCAGTCGGATGGGCACGGCACGCTGTGCCCACCTGCCCTGCGGGCACACCGTGACCTGCAGAGCCTGGTGCACCGCGTGGCCCTGCTCGAGGCACAGCTGCCCGCAGCCAAGCACGGAGCCGCTCTGCCCAAGGAGCTGCAGTCTGCCACTTGGCCAGGGTATGGCCCTGGGCGCTGGCACTGGCTGGGGACATACAGGGAGCTGCCCAGGCTGGTTGCTCCTTGCTGCATGGCTTCCCTGGGGTGTTGGTGTGCTGGGGCAGAGTCCCAGCAGTGGATGATGCACAGACTCCCTCCACAGCACTTCCTCCCTGTTCTCAGCGGGGTCTGGCTGCCCTGTGAACACCCTGCTTGCTCATGTCTCCTAGGAAATACAACTCCCTGATCCAGGCACAGGCTCGGGAGCTGTCCCACCTGCGGCAGCTGCTGCGGGAGGGCCGCGGGCTGAGCCGCAGCCTGGCCCAGCACCTGCGCGACGCCCTGCGGTCCTTCGAGGACCTGCTCCGAGGCACTGACATCGACTACTACCTGGGCCAGGGCTTCAGGGAGCAGCTGGCCCAGGGCAGGCAGCTGGCTGAGAGGCTCAGCGACAAGCTGGGCATCAGTAAGTACCTCTGGGGGGCAGTGGGGCTGGATGGCATGGCTATGATGAGTCAGAGACACTCTCACATCATGTGGGATACCTGCTTCGTCCTGTCCTGCTATGGCTCTGTGTGGGACCAGGCATCCTGGGGCATGGAGACACTGACTGGCTCTTCTCTGGCTTGTTTTTTCAGGAGATCAACAAGATGGGGAGGATAAAAGCAGTCATGAACTCCTGGCACAGAGGTACTTGTTCCCAGGGAAGGGTTGGTGGGGTGTGTTTGGCAGAGGCACCCTGAGGTCTATCACTGCTCTTGGGGTGAAGGGCCCAGGGTGCCCTTGGGGTCTCTGCTTCAGATGGATGTCCTGGAGCTGCCTCTGGGGCACTCTGTATCTCTGAGCAGCCATCACTAGTGGGACATAGCATGTGGGGCATCACGTAGGGAAGGCTGTGGGATGGAGGTCAGACGTGATGTGCCACCTCTGCAGGCTGAGCCGGGAGCTCCAGGAGAAGGAGAAGGTGATTGAGAGCCTGGAGGTGAAGCTGCAGGAGCGCTCTGAGTCCCCAGGTAGCAGCTGCCCACCCTCGGAGTCATCCCACTCTGCCAGCAGCTCATCCTTCACCTCTGAGGGGCTGGAGCCCTGCTCTGATGGGGATGCAGCCAGCGAGTACAGCCAGTGCCACGAGGAGCCTGCCCAACACACAGGTGCTGCAGGGGCCACAACTCTAGTGCCTCTGGACACAGGGATTGGCTTCTGGGGGTGTGCCAGGGTCCCCAGAGCCCCAGGGAGGAGGGCTGTCTGCCAGGCTGAGCCAGAGCCACTGTAACACCTCTCTCCATCTCTCTCCTGTCTCTAGGCCTTCACTTTGACTCTTTGTCCAAACCTGTCAGTGCCCCCCTGCCTACCCTGGCCCCTGGGCTGTCCCCCTTCCTCCCTGCTGGGCCCCCTCCTCCTGCAGCCCCACCACTCCTGGGCTGCTGTGGGAATTCTGTCTGCTCCCTGGCTGAGGCACAGCAGGAACTGCAGGTGCTCCGGAGGCAACTGGGAGAAAGTGAGCACACTGCCTCTTGGCTTGGGTTTGCTCCTGCCTGCCCTTGCATGCTGTGCTGTGACACATCATCCCCCACCCTCTCTGACCTGCATGTCCTGCCCCTGATCTTCTCCTTCTTTTCTGGGCTATGGCTTCGATACTGGGTCCCACTGCTCTGCCTGGGGGACAGTGGGAACGTGTCCCTCTCATGTAGAGAGGACCTGGTGGGTTGGAGGTTCCCATGCAGAGACAGCACTAGCCCTGGGTGTAGACACTGGCATATCCCAGGTCCTCTAGGAAAAGGCTGATCTGGTAAGTTGTTGTTAGGAGTGGGGCTGAGATCTTTCACCTTGTGTCACATAATTATCGAGTCCTGGGAGAGCCCCTGCTCTTCAGGGGAATAGGTTTGGTGGGGCAGGAGGGCTGCACTGTTGCACAGAGCCAGAAGGGGAGGAAAAGCAGATGGAGGACATTAGTTGCCCCATTCTTCCTCCTTGCTCATTGTCCTTCTCCTCCTCCCCGCTTTGTCCTGTGTGTGCAGGTGTGACACTGCCCGTGGCACCAGCAAAGCCCGCGGTTCCTCTGGGCTCCTTTGGAGAGGGCAGCAAGGCCGCAGCCCCGTTCTGCCCGCACGGAGCACTGCAGGGGCTGGCTGAGCTCCCCGGGGCCGCCCACAGCCGCGGCCTCTGGGACTTGCCCCCGCCCGGGCAGCTGCTCTGGGGGGCGCTGCCCCTGGGGTACCCGTCCGGCCAGAAGCTGACAGGTATGGTCCGTGCTGGACAGCGCAGGGCATCCCACCTGCCTGCGGGGAACTGGGAGGAGATCCAGCAAAAAGCTGTGGGGATGGCCAGAGGCACAGCCTCTCCTGCCCTGAGCGGTGTCCCTGGCTGTGGCAGGGGCAGACCTGCTGGAGGAACACCTGCTGGAGATCCGCAACCTGCGCCAGCGCCTGGAGGAGTCCATCTGCACCAACGACCGGC
Source organism: Luscinia megarhynchos (assembly GCA_034336665.1). NCBI lineage: Eukaryota > Metazoa > Chordata > Aves > Passeriformes > Muscicapidae > Luscinia > Luscinia megarhynchos. The sequence goes on from CM067571.1 coordinate 26,111,896, forward strand.
TCCGGGAGCAGCTGGAGCGCCGCCTGGCCTCCACCGGCAAGGCCAGCGGTACGGGGCTGCCGGGAGCCGGGCTCCGCACATCCATCCCCCTGCTCGCTCACCCGTGCACAACGGGGCACCGCGGAGAGACACTCAGCACTGCTCCCCTCCGCAGGGCTGCCCAGCGATGTCTATGCCCAGACACCGGAGCTGGGGCTGCAGCTGAGCAGGGAGAACCAGGCTCTGCACGAGGAGAACCGGACCCTGCGGCTCCAACGGGACCACCTGTCCCAAGGTAGGGCTGGGCCAGCATCCCGGGCTGAGTGCCACAGGGCACTGCCTGAGTGCGGTGGCCGTGACACCTCCCTGCTCTCTGTCCCCAGAGCTGGCGCGGGTGCAGGAGACACTCGTGGCTGCCTGCTCCCGGGCACGGGAGGCTGAGGCGGAGCTGGGCCAGAGGCGTGGGAAGCAGCGGAGGCTGGCGGAGGAGCTCTCCGAGTGCCAGGAGAGCGTCCGGCAGCTCCGGGACGAGCGGCGCTCTCTGCAGGAGGACAACAACAGGTAAGGCTCGGGGCTTTGTGGCCTTGGGGCCGCAGGACTGGGAGGGATGGCTGGCACCACACCCACGAGTCACCTCTGCAGGCTGCAGCACTCGGTGACGCTCCTGCAGCAGCAGAGCGAGGAGCAGCGCCTGCTCCTGCAGACCCTGCGTGCGGAGCTGCACGTCTACGAGAGCCTGCCTGGCCCCTCTGCCGAGACACGGGCAGGTATGGGACCCCTGCCCAGCTCCTGCCCTTGGGGAGCCTGGCCCCTCTGCAACCCCAGCAGCCCCAGGCACGGAGCCACATCTATCTACAGAGGCTCAGATGTTTCTTGTTCCAGGCTGCTTCCCATCCCCTCCAGTGCGTGATGTTGGCACAAACTCAGCAGCTGCCCTCCTGTCCCCAGTGCCCTCTGGCACGTCGGTGGTCCGACGGGTGGACGGTGGGTACCAGAGCCTGGCCACCGCAGCCTCAGGGGCTGCTGAGATCTCATGAACTCGCTGAGCAGGACTGCAGAGCTCAGGGCACAGTCAAGAGCCCGGCATGGGACAGGGTGGGACACGAGGGGAGCGGGCAGTGGTCCTCACCTAAGCCAGCTCACTCCACAGAGCCATGTGGGGCAGACGTGCTGGCGAGGAAGAGCGAGGCACTGACGGGGGCTCACGTCGTCGGCCGCCTGGACACGTACCGAGCCCTGGAGCAGCACGTCCTGCAGGGAAAGGCCTTAGCCCGGGAGCTGATGTGTCTCACACGCCCAGCACTCGGGCTGCCCAAACTGCTCACTCCCGGGAAAGGAGGTAAAGCGTGGGCAGGACGGGGCAGGCAGCAGCTGGGGGCCAGACCCCCAGCACACGCTGCATTACATGGTGCCCGAGCCCAGGAGCAGCGCCCGAGGCCTGCAGGGGCAGCTGGAGGCAGGGAGCCTCCAGCCTGGGGAATGCTGCTGGCACTGCCCTGCCGTGCTGGGCTGAGCATGGCCAGTCCCCAGGTGCAGCGGGGCGGGGCTGCCCCAGCAGCAGCTGCTCCCGCACCCTTCTCCCGCAGGCCCTGGGACGGACGGGCACAGGGCAGGGGCACCTGTGGGGCAGCGCCAGCACCCTGCACGCCATCCTGGAGGAGTGCGTGGCTCTCCTCACTGCCTTCTGGAGCACTGTGCTGCCCGTGAGCCCTGCCCAGCACCAGGGCAAGGTGAGCAGGGCTGGGGGCCGGCAGGGCTCTGGGGCGGGGTGCTCACTGCCCATTACACTCCTGTCCCAGGAGCAGGCACTCCAGGGTGAGAGCTGCTCACTGCCCATTACACTCCTGTCCCAGGAGCAGGCACTCCAGGGTGAGACCTGCTCACTGCCCATCACACTCCTCTGTCCCAGGAGCAGGCACTCCAGGGTGAGAGCTGCTCACTGCCCATCACACTCCTCTGTCCCAGGAGCAGGTGCTCCAGGGTGAGAGCTGCTCACTGCCCATCACACTCCTCTGTCCCAGGAGCAGGCACTCCAGGGTGAGAGCTGCTCACTGCCCATCACACTCCTGTCCCAGGAGCAGGCACTCCAGGGTGAGAGCTGCTCACTGCCCATTACACTCCTGTCCCAGGAGCAGGCACTCCAGGGTGAGAGCTGCTCACTGCCCATCACACTCCTGTCCCAAGAGCAGGTGCTCCAGGGTGAGAGCTGCTCACTGCCCATCACACTCCTCTGTCCCAGGAGCAGGTGCTCCAGGGTGAGACCTGCTCACTGCCCATCACACTCCTCTGTCCCAGGAGCAGGTGCTCCAGGGTGAGAGCTGCTCACTGCCCATCACACTCTCTGTCCCAGGAGCAGGTGCTCCAGGGTGAGACCTGCTCACTGCCCATCACACTCCTCTGTCCCAGGAGCAGGTGCTCCAGGGTGAGATTGCAGCACTGCGGGCCCAGCTCTCCGAGAGGGAGGATGCTCTGCAGAGCACGGCCAGGAGGCTGCGCAGCACAGCCCAGCTCAAGGACAGCATGGAGCAGTTCATCGTCAGCCAGTGTACGTGCTCTGGTGGCACAGCCAAGCTGGTTGGTCCCCTGTGCCCCATGTGGTTCTGCAGCACAGGGACCTCACTGACCCCATGTCTCTCTCCTGCAGTGACCAGGACCCACACTGTGCTGCGCAAGGCCAGGACAAACCTGGAGGTGAGTCTGCCCTGCAGTGTGGGACAAGGGTGGGTGTCCTGGTCCTAATGCCCTGGAGATGGACACAGATGGCACACACCCTGTGGTGGCTGTCTTGGAGTGCTGAGGGCTAGCTGGCTGAAATGCATGGGGGGCACAGGGACACATTTTCCTTGTCTGTCCTCAGCCAGCATGTCCTTGTCCTCAGTGCACTTCCTTACTGCCATGTGTCATCTCTTGCCAGGTGAAGGCCCAGCAGGCCCTGCCTGTTGCATGAGCCCTGTGCAGGGCAAGGAGCAATGGCCAGCATGGAAGAGCCCACTGGCTGCTGAGCCATGCCGTGCCAGAAGGCTGGAGCAGACCCTGACCCTGCTCCTGAGGTGGAAAGGGGTCTGGGGTGTCCTATGCTACACAGTTAGTGGGTTTGGGTTGCCGTGGTGGTTGCATGCCCTCCACCAGCCTTTGCTTGGCATGGCAGCAGCAGCTGCTGGCTTGGGCTTTGTCTGGCCCATGCTTCAGCACTTGCTGCCTTCCACTCAGTGCTCAGAGTGGGGAGACACAGCCCCCCACGCTGAGCACCCTTGCCCTGGGACCTGGTCCCCTCTGTAACCCTGATGAATTCCTGCCCCTGCTTGTGAATGTATGTATATGTATATAGACAGAGGTATTGGAAATGTGTTTTGGGAACTCCGGACATGTCGGGGCCCCAGCGCAGGAGGAAGATGTAAGAAATGCCATATTCTGTTCAGTGGCTAAAGAGTGCCCAATAAAGGTTTCCTTTGGGTTGTGGTGTTTCTGGCATGCCTGTCTCTGCAGCCGTGCTCCCCCTCCCCAAACCACCTGTAGCACAGGGTGCCAAAGGCACTGGCTGTCCCCAGGGGGTGGCTCTGTCCCCTACCCTAACAAGCCGAGGGCAGCTCTGTGCCACACTGGGCGCTCCCTTTCCTCCTCTCACTGTTCTAGACCCCCTCTGCAACACCAGGCAAGCAGCACCGAGAACAATAAATACTGTAATAAATAGAGAACCCCTGTCCCCTGGCACTGCTGTGGCAGCAGGTGGTGCAGCCGGGGTCCTGGAGTGCCTGCCCGACTCTGCTCTTCCCAGGACCCTCCAGCACGGGCATGGGCTGGTGCCCTTCTGGCTGTGACAAAGTCAGCCCTGTCCCACAGAAGCAGCTGATGTTGGGGACAGGGTGATGCAGTCCTTGTGGTGCTCTCACAGCAGCAGGTAAGAGTGGCTGTGTCCAGCAGTACTGTCCATCATGCTGGCTCGACGCTGAACCTCGCAGAGGGCTGGGCTGCAGAGCCCCCCTCAAAGCTGGGGGCAGCCCCACAGGCAGGGCTGTGGGACAGGGAGCATGTGCTAGGCTGGAGTGTCAGAGCCCCTAGCAGAAAAGGTGGCCTTGGAGACTCATCACCAGGGCAGCAGTGCAGCCTTCAGAAGGACAGGATGTGTTCCTGGAGCCTGGAGCAGGTGCAGTGCCAGGACCACCTTGAGGCCCTCGCAGGCTGGAGGAGACAGGCAGGGTGAAGCCCTTTCCGTGTTGGGCGTGAGGAGGGGCTGTTCTGGTGAGCAGCAAAGTGGTCCCAGAGACTCACAGAAGCCAAGGGAAGCTGCAGGTGGGTGGAAACCAAGGGCTAAACCACGCCAGTAGGATGGGACAGCGTCACAGGCCCCAGCGGCCCTGAGCTTGTTGCCGGGGCCTGTGTCCCTGCCGGGCTGGAGGCTGGAGCCAGTGGCCAGTTGTCACTCAGTCCCGTGGCCCAGTGTGTGCAGACAAGCGGCGTGTCCTGCGTGGGGAGTGTGCGAGGCCCTGGCTCAGATGGGCTTGTACAGCAGCGTGGTGACGTACTTCTTCTTGTAGCGGTGCGTGGCACTGAGCACCATCACGCCGTCCTGCGGGAGGCACAGCGTCAGCACGTGGGGCCACGGCACCCCTGGGGCTCAGGGAGCTGCCCCAGCCTGTCCCTGCTGTCCCCAGTCCCACAGCCAGCCAACACACAACAGGACATGGGGCAGAGCAAGGGCAGGGTCTGATAGGTGCTCAGCTCCTCCACGCAGCAGGGAGGCAGCTGAAGGGAATTGTCAGGAAGTCACACCCTCTGCCCCTGTGCCTGCCACACCTCACCAGGCAGCCAGGCCCCGTCTCCACCCCCCGGCTGAGCAGGTTCTGCTCCCTGCAGGCCCTGCAGGCTCCCGGGAGCCACAGCAGCTCCTCACCTGCAGCCTCACAAGACCTGTGCTTACCTTGATGGAGAGCGCGTAGAGGTGATTGAGCATGACGTGGTTGGGCTCAGGCAGCAGTGCTGGGTCACACTAGGAGGAGAGGAGTGTCACAGGGGAACAGCAGAGCCCTGATCCCCCAGCCCCTGCCAGCACAGGGAGCTGCTGTCTTGGGCAGCTGGAGCTGCCACTGCCTCTGGCTGTTCTGAACAGAACAGAGCTCAGCTAAGCACCAGGAGGCCAAATCAGTGTGGTAAATGGGAAAAGTTATGCTTCTCCTAGGAAATGCCAAAGGGTAGACCCCAGCCAGGGGGAGCCCAGGCTCCCTGCAGACAGGACTCCCTTTCTGACCCCAGTGTGGCTCTCTCTGTGGCAGTATGCTGGTACACACCGAGATATTGGTGTCCTTGTTGAGGATGACCTGGAGGAGGTGAGGCGGGAGGATGGGTGGGGATTTGAAGCGCTCCTCAGGCCGGTATACATACATCTCTTGGCCATAAGGTCCCGGTGGGGAGCTGGACAAATCTAGACAGAAGACAAAGGCAGAGGCATGAAATGACTGAAGCAGGATGGATGAGCACAGAGCAGCTCCTAAGAAGATGTGAAGAATTCAGCAAGGTCTTTCAAGCACAAACATCCTCCACAAGCCATGGGCAGGGATGTATTCTATAGCAACAGCTCAGCCTTTTCACAGCAGAAAACACAGCTGAGAGAGCCCATAGCAATTCCAAGCAGGTCTGTAAGCTGATACATGCACTGACACAACAAGCACCCCATGCTACCCATCACAAGACCCCTCAAGCTCTCAGGACAGGCAGGTCCCTCTCCCTGCAGGAAGCAGCTGGCTTGCTCCAGAGCTGTGCCCTCAGCAGCAGGGACACAGGGAAACAGGTTGCTCTAGGTGCTGCCTGATGAGGAGGTCCAGGGAAAGCAAACAGGAACTGTACACTGAACAGCTCTTCCAAACATAGGAGGGAGCTCGTGGTCACTGAAAGCTGGACTGGCTGCATCTCCCAGCTACTGATCTGAACATTTGGGAACTGCCAGCCTCCAGAAGGGCTCCCTCTCCTTGGGCCGCTGCTGCTTGCTGGCTTCTCTCCAGCAGAGTGTCTCTTGCCCAGGCTGGGAAAGGACATGGAGCTGAGCTGTATTTGAGATGGGGCTGTACCAGGGACAGACACACAACTCAGCTGCCTGCCAGCATTTCTCACTGAGCCAGCACCACTGGTGCCTGCGTGGTAACCTAACCTGCTGCTGTAACACAAGCAGACAGGGAGGTTTGCAATGTGCTAGCACTGGTACAAATTACCTTGGCGTGAAAACCAAGAGTAGCTGCTGAAAATAAACTGGATCCTGCTATCACTTAGCTTGTACCCCGGATCAGATGACTTACAGTTGACCAGACAGAAAGGGCTGATGTTCCTGGTATTCCCCAGTCTGAAATGGCTCCCTCAGCCACGCACAGGCAGCAGCTCTGCTCTGGGATGGTGCTAGCACAGAATAAGTTACACCAACACAGCCCCTCCAGAGGGAAAAGGCCTCAGCTGTGGGCTGGGCAGGACATGCCGCCCAATACTACTCATCCCCACACCTCTGCCCAGGGGGTCTGTGCACCCAGAGCAGAGGAGGTGGAGAACAGCACATGCAAAGCTCTAATGCCACAAAACTCACCCCGACCTGAGGTTTCTGAGCTTTCCAGGGAATCCACCTTCAATGCATCAAACACCTCGAAGTCAGACTTCTTGACGTGGATGAGGTTGTTTATTGTCCCCATCTGGCTGGTAACCACAGGCTGCAAAGAACTGGGGTGAGAATCTTCCCGTGTTCACTTCCAACTGAGGCACACTCAATGCTTCCTAGATCCTCCCAGCCCAAGCTGTCTTTGCTCCAAGCACAGGTGGCTGGTGTCCCTCTCTGCCCTACACTTGCAGATCTCTGCTGTTTACCCTGGGAGGATTTTCCTTTATCACAGGCTCCTACATCAGCTGCTATTTCCATCCTCCATCCTGCTACATGCCCGTGGGTAGGTGTGCTGTCCTTCCCATGCTGCTCCTGCATGATTCAGTTTGGAGGAGAACCTGTAAGTGAGTGCTGACCTCATGGCCCATCTTCCCATTGCCAATTCTCAGCGGGACTTGAGGGCCTTCTGCCATTTCCCTGCCTTTTCCCAATGCTTCCTCATAAAGCATGACTAAGTCCAGAGGAACTAGCCTCTGAAATGACTCAGGGGCCTTGGGTTTCAGGAGACAGTCTCCGCTCTCCTTGTTCCCCCTCTGCTGCAGTTACACCCTGTCTAGTTCCCTGAAGAAGACAAGATCTGCAGGGATAAAGCCTGGAGCATTACCTCAGATGGATCATGGACCCACTGGCCATCCACAAAAAATTTGTACTGGTGCTCTCCTTCTGGAAGGTCCAGGATAGCAACGAAGTCATTGTGGCTGTGCAGAGAGAACAGATATGCAACAGCATCACCCTGTTGATGCTCTGAATGCTGCTCCTCCATGGGGCCCCAGGAACCAGCACTGCCCAGCCTCCCTACCCCAACACCTTCCTGAAGGGTTAGGCTTGCTTATCATCAGTGACCCAAGGCATGAAAAAGTGGATGTGACAGATATCCTGTGCAAGACAGGCTAAGAAGAATGAGTGGGCAAAGCTCCTGCCCTGTGCTGGCACAGCAGGACAGGAGCAAGTGGGACAGCTCTGTTTGTCAAGTCTGAAATTGAGATAAACCCAATTAGAGTCCTCCATGAGCTTCCATGTAAGTCACAGATGTGTTGCAGAACAGCAAGGACATCATTAGGGCAGGAAGATACGTGAGGGACAACAACTAACACCCACTGGCAGCAATACAACTAGGCATGGGGTAATGCTGCAGCCAAGGGAAGAGCTGACAGCTTCCAGAGGACTGCTGCATACCTGGGCAGGGCTCTGCTGCCAGCACTGGCTGCTGTGTGACATCCAGCTGGGCAAGCAAAGTGGCCCATCCTGTCCTGTCCCTGTTTCACAACCTTCCACTGTCCCTGCAGCACCACGCAGGGAAGGAGCTGACTGTGTATCAGTCTCAGAGAAAAGCCAAGAGAGCAAAGGAAAACATCCTCTGCACTGGAGCAGACATGAACATAGAGTGACTTGAGGGACTGGCTACCTCTTGATGAGCGGGATCTTGGTGCTCCAGTTGTTGAAGGATCCGGAGATGAAGACCTCCTTGCCTCCATCAGCCCAGCGTATGACAGTCGGACGAGCCTGCTGGGATGGTTTCACTGACTCCTCCAGATCCGGCTGCCACGACACAAACTCCTTGTCCCCAGGAATCTGGGCAAAGAAAACCAGAGAGATGTGACCGAGACACAGAGACACCAGTGACCACATTCACACAGCTTAAGAACACTTAAAGGTTCTCTACCAGCCCACCTGCACATGGCCCACAGGAGCACCAGAGCTCCTCCAGCCTCCCAGCTCCCCACAGCTGGGGATGCAGCCCACAGAGGCAATGTGCTGAAGCTCTGGAGGGCGGGCAGGGAAGGGAGCAGCCAGCCCTTACCTTGGAGTCATGGGAGCTGAAAACGCTGGGGTCGTCGGTGCTGCCCACCATGATCTTGTGCGGGTGCTCCTTGGCGGGGTGGGAGGCACCGGAGCCGTCGGAGCGGTGGGACTTGGAGCCATGGCGCTCCCCAGACACACGCTCGCTCGTGGTGTTCCCCATGGCAGCTCAGCAGCCCCTGCCAGGGACACACAACAATGCTCTGCCTTTGCCCACGGGCTCTGGCAGCACCGGACAGGAGCACAAGAGCCCTCTCCCAAATGTTCTTTGCCAGTGGAGGTGAACAGCCATCCTAAAACAGGCCCCGAGTTCATTTCCACTACCAAGTTTGGGAGCTGAATGGGAATTCAACAAACAAGACAGCTTGACCTAATTACAGCCTTAAGAACCATCACTCTAGTTAAGCTGGTAATTGTTAAGACTCCAAAACCAACACAACTTCACCTGTGTCCTGCATCAACCCTAGGCAGCCAAGAGAGTAGAGCTGATGGGAAAAATAAAGCAAACCTTTATTGGCAAATCAACTGCCTGGCGTTAACAGAGCCTCTTTCACAGTCCTGCAGTCAGGCTCCACAGACAACCCCCGGCATCCAGCAAGAAAACAGCCAGGGAGTGAAAGTAGCAGCTGTTTTACAGTCCCCAGCCAGTCTCCAAGAGCTCGCAGGCAGAAGAGCAGAGCCTTGTGCCTGCAAAGGCGACAGGGAGCATTTAAAGTGTCCGAATGGAATCGCCCAGGCTGGAGCTTGTCCAAGGAGTGGGGCTAATGCTGTGGTGTCTGCAAAAAGCTCAGCTCTCAGCAGCATTCACTTATGATTCACCAGGCAAGTCACCGTGTCAGCTGCAGCACAGCACAGCACAGAGAGCAGGACCATTTGCTGTGACCTAGCCAGCACCTGCCCGGCTGTCTGGAGGGACACGGTGAGGGAAGGGCAGCCCTGGCCACCTCAGTGTCCCTCTGCAGCTGGAGAGGGCCACCATCCCCAGCCTAATCCAGCTCAGGAGAACTGACCGAGCCATGAACAATTACACATCTTTTCAGATCAAACACCAAAGCTACTGCAAGCTACACAGGACTCTTGAGGCCTTACCCTCTTTCCAGGAGCTGAGATGGATTGGGGTTCTTGCCCAATTCCAGGCTAATTTTGCAGCTTTTAGCTTACCATAGGCTTTGCAGAGCAAGCAAGGGGACAGCCAGCCTTGCTTCATGTGCTCACTTGTGACATTTGGAGGTCTGTTTAAAAGATCAAGTTATACTAAGGGTGCCAAGCCAGGCTGCCAGCCAAAGCCAGGCTTTAGAGCATTATGGAACAATTACTATGGTATTTCTTAAACCTTGAGGGCTAAAAGGCAGCTCAAGTGGGCAGCTAATCCATACCCCCACGCCCTTCAGTGCAGATAAAATATACCTGAAGATCCAGGTCAGATGAGCTACACCTCTTGTTCTGACATCATCCCAATCTGCTCTGAGGAGCTCAGACAGCTCCTCACAAAAACTGCCCCTGTACCACCAGACCTGCTGCTGAGGAGTTTCCTCTCCAGTATCTCCACTAAGGCTCCCTTACTTCTCATCTACAGGGAGGAAGGTGGGAAAGGCTGAGCTTCCCTTGTAGCTGGACAGACCTGAGAGATATGTGCAGGTGTTAAAAAGTCTGAAGGTGTTTCTTCTCTACAAGGATTCCAGTCCCTCTGTTCCTTACAGGTCACGTTCTCCAAACACTGCCTGAGGTTTATCCCAAGCAGTGACTCCTGTCTGGCACGTGCCATCTGAATCCCCTGCATCACACACACAGGCATCCAGCCTGTGCCAGTACAGCCTGCACTACCCAGCTTTGCTGAATTAACTTTTACAGCTCCTGCTGCATCTCCTGCTCCTCCTGCATCCAGACCAGCCCTCACAGGACTGGGAGATGGTGTCACACAGGTAAACCCAAGCCAAGGACAGAAATGCTGCCCACACCAGAGCCCCAGCAAACCTCCACAGCATCTCAGCACATCCACTCCCAGTCTGGCAGCCACATCCCACAGCAAGGTGGGTGCCTGCCTGCCCCATCACTAGGGCTCTCTTCCAGCCAGCCCACCTTCCCACTTGGAAAACAAGTGAACTACACCCATTCCCCTCCCTGGGATGTGCCAGGCTCGCTGCTTCTCCCACCTGGCCAGTGACCGCGCCAGGAAGCGCTGGCAGATAGCCCGAGGGGGCTCGTGCAGGAGGGATGGGGTCTGTGCAGCACTGGGAGCGCTGGCAGGCACTCCCAGCCGGGTTTGAGGGAGCGATGGGGTCTGTGCAGCAGCACTGGGAGCGCTGGCAGGCATTCCCAGCCGGGTCTGAGGGAGGGATGGGCTCCAGCATCTCGCCGGGCTGACACCGCCCGGGGCTGGGGTGAGCCGATCCGCCCGGGCTCTCCCTCCTTCGGAGACGGGAACCAGAGCTGAGCCCTGAGGCTGCCGTGAGGTGAAGGGGACGAGCCGGGAAAGCGGGGGCGGAAAATCTCCCTCCGAGCAGGCAGGGCAGGGCTGGGCTGGGGCTCTGCTCGGCGGGGCTGTCACGGCGGGCTCGGCCCACGGGCACCCGCGGCTCCGCCGTGGCTCGGGGGAGGAGCGGGACACACCGGCAGGAGCCGGGCCTCCCGAGGGGCTGCCACACGGGGTCCGCACCGCGGCGCGCTCCGGGACACCGCCACACCGCGCAGCCACGCCTCACCCACCGCCTCCCGGGGAGCCGCCACGCTCACGCCACCCACACACCCACCCGTGACACCCGCCCCGCCGTGCCCGGGCCCGGGCCGGCCCGACCCCACCTGCCGCCGCCGCCGCCGCCGCCGCCCCGCTCTCCGCCTCCGTCCAAGATGGCGCCACCCCCCGCCGGCCGCTGCGGGGCGCTCTGAGCCGCCCCCGCCGCGCTCCCGCCCCGCCCCCGGCCCGCGCCCCGCCGCCGGGCACCGCCATGTTGGCTGCGGGCGGCCGCGGGCAGCGCTCCCGAGGAGGGCCTGACAGACGGGCACAGCCAGGCGCTGTGGTGTGCGGTCCCCACCGCACGGGGACAAGCTTTATTGCTTTATTGCCCTCTCCCTCGCCCGGGCACGATCCCAGTTTGCCCACCACCTGTGTGACCTAACCCATAGATAGAGCTCGGGAGCTGTTCGCAGAGCAGCCCGTGACCAGACTCGGTGGGAGCACAGCGGGAAGGCGCAGCTTTGAAGGAGCAGGGTGCACCTTCAAGGAGCGACTCCTTCCGTGCTCCGGCACAGCTAGCAGGACACCACAGACACAAGCCTAAGGGAAAAGGAGCAGATTGCCGGCAGGACCCGCCTGTCCCCTTCCCTTTAGGCTAGGGAGAGAGCGAGACGTAGATGAGAGTGGCCGCAATCATGGCGATGCTGAAGAGCACCGTGAGGGCGTGGGGCGCGGCGCTGGAGCGGGCATGGCGGCCGTGGGCCCGCGGCTGCAGGGCCCTCACCACACGCTGCCGCTGCGTGAGGATGGCAGCCCTGGCACCCACCCAGGCGCCCGGGCCCCGCAGCCGGTACTGGTACGGCGTGCAGGGACCGAAGGCCACCTCCACCGCCAGCTTGGGGTCCGTGAGGAACAGCGTGAGCAGCCTGGGCTTGACCCCCAGCTGGCAGGCGAGCTCGTCCATGTAAGGGATGTAATCCACCTGGATGGTGTGCCGCTGGCTCTTCACGTACCTGCAGGGAGGAGGGGTTGACAAAGGGCGCCGGGGTGAGGGTGGCAGGGCGGTGCTGTGCACGGGCCTTACCGCTCAGCCATTCTCTGCTTGGTTTGTGTGATTTCAGCCAGCATGTCGGCGGGCGGCGGCAGGCCCTGCAGCCCTGGGCAAAAGGAGGATGCAGATGGAGGGTGGGCTGTGCTCCTGCCATGGGCTGGATGGCTCCGCTGCCCAGCCGGTTTGCATGTGGGGCTTTTGGGACGTGCCGCCACGTCAGGAGCAAAGTGAGAGGCATGGGCAAAGAAAGTAACAGCAGGAAAGGAGAGGGAGAGTGTGGCTGCAGGCAACAGGGCCAGTTAGTGGCCCCCACAAGAGAACAGCGCAAGAGTCATAGAAAAATGTTAAGTGGGGTTGTGTCATCATGAAGAAACAAAAGGAGGATAAAAAGTTGAGTGCGGAGAGAGAGCATATGAGGGGATGCCACCAGCAACAACTCAGTCACGGCGTGGCTGGGGGAGCCCAGCTGCATCCCCCAAACTGCCCTGACTTACCTTTGAAGACACGGGTGGCCCAGCGACACTGGAGCTCTGAGATGGGCATGATGGCCCCCAGGGGCTGGATGAAGCCAATGAAAGCCAGTGTTGGCTTCTCCAGATCAGGGGGGAACACAAATTTGTAGAGGGGAATCTGGTTCTCCACCACCTTGAAGCCCTCAAGGAACGGGAAGGAGAAGCTGTATCCTGTGGCAAAAACCACAGCATCGACATCTTCCCTGGTGCCGTCCTCAAAGATGGCAGATGTCTCTGTGAACTCCTGGACGTTCGGCTTCACCCGCACCCTGCCCGAAATGATGCGGTTGGGCAGGTCATCGTTGATGGTCGGGTGCTGGTCAAGGATCCTGGAAGGCACAGGCAGACCTCACTCAGGTCCTGCAGGGAGGTGGGCATTGCTGCAGCAGGTACCGGGGTGCTGCTGGGGCGCTCACCGGTGCTTGGGCTTTAGGCCGTAGAGCGTGTGGTCAAAGCGGGCATTCAGCTCCCGCTCCAGGAAGAAAACTGATGATGTTTGGAGGCAGCAGGTTCTGGAGGAGCTGTGTGAAGCGGCTGATGTAGCTGAAATCAAAGGGGTACCCGCTCTTGGCCACCCGGTGCATCACCCAGGACCCACGCCTGGTGCTGAGGAAAACCTGGGAGGAAGGTGAAGAGAGGTGGTGGCATGGCAGCATCCTCAGCCTGGGCTGGGCCCCTGCTGTGCTCCAGAGACAGGGAGTCCAGCACAGCTGCTGGGACCACAATGGCCACCCCCATAGAGAGGGTGCTTGTGACCAGGTGCTGGAGGGAGGGGAGCCCACAGGGGATGGTGGGGATGATCGGTGCCCTCTGGGGTCCCATTCCCGTGAGCTCTCCCAGCACACCTGCTTGGCTGCGTGGCTCAGCTCCACTGCGATATCAATGCCTGAATTCCCAATGCCAACCACGACCACCTGTTTTCCCAAAAAGGGCTGAGGGCTCTTGTAGTCCCGGCTGTGCAGGTACCAGCCCTCAAACTTCTCCAGCCCTGGAAGAGAGAGGGAAGCCATGCTGGGCTGGTATGTGGAGCAGGAGGGTGGCTGCCCAGTGTGGAAGATTCTCAGCATAGCCCTGAGCATCCTGTTCTGGCTTTGAGATTAGCCTGGCATGGAGCAGGGCTTGGACTGGAGAACTCCATGCTTCCGTCCCAAAATTCTGCTGCAGGTCACGTCTGGTGCCATGCATTGCCAGTAGAGGAACAGCCAGGGTCTGTGCCATATTGCCAGACCCTGGTGACAGCCTGCTCCAGCCTGTTCCTCAGCCAAAGAGGGTCTCCACAGCTGAAAGCTCTCCAGGCATTTTCTCCTGGCACCCAGAGGCAGCACCACCGGTGTTGAGCCCTCCAGCCCCGGTGAGGAGCTGGAGAGCCCAGCAGGTGCTTGGCCAGCAGCATGGAGAAGGGAGCGTGTCTCAGGTGGGAGAGGCACACTGGCAGCGGTGACATCTGCCAGCAGGATCCTTTGGACACTCGTGGAATCCTACCTGACAAAGGCATTTAGGGATGTCAGGGAGCAGGCGAGCAGCCCACAGGCAGTACCTGGGAAGGAGCTGAGCGGGAGATGCGCGTCGGTGTGGTGCCCGCTGCACACCAGCACGGCGTCGAAGACAGCCGCCTCCCGCTTGCCCTCGCTCTCCGTCAGCACCTCCCACTGGCCGCTGCTGGCGAAGTCGGGGCGCTTGGACACGCGGCACACGCTGGTCTGGGCGCAGGGGGAGCTGTCAGGCACCCTGTGGCCCCGCTCCCGCTGCCACCTCCCCGCGCGCCCCAGCGCTCACCCTGAAGCGGATGTGGCGCAGCAGGTCGAAGTGCCGGGCGTACATGCGGAAGTATTCCATGATCTTGGAGTTGTGCATGTAGTTGGGGAAGTCGTCGGGGATGGGGAAGTCGCTGAAGCACATCATCTCCTTGGAGGTGTTGATGATGACGGAGCGGTAGATGCTGGCACGGCCGTCCTCGGGGCGCTCCTGTGGGAGCGGGGCACAGCTCAGCGCTGCCCGGGGAAGGATGGGGAAGCCTGCCTGCCCTGCCTGGCACTTCGCTGTGGGTGCAGGATTAAGCCACAGGTTGTTGTAGCACCCATCCCTGCACCCAGCACTCTCCTGTGGTTGAGATCCCGCACCCCAAAAAACAGGGACACTCTGGACTGGTGGGAGCCAGGCAGTGGTGACAGTGGGTCATGGTGGTCTTGTGCCTCAGTTTCCCCACTCCTTGCCCCTATGAGGTGGTGCATTCCCAAAGCTCCTGTGGTGCCGTTGCCCTGGCTGCCACGTCAGGTCTCACCGGTTCAGGAGGCAGCTCCAGTGCTTCCTGTTAAGTGGTTGCTCCTGCTTACCATGTCTGTGCCTCGACAACTGGATGCTGCTGCTCTGGTTCTGCTCCACCAAGCCTGTCCTTGACCCGTCACAGGCAGAACTAGCGGACTGTGACAGATCCACCCCAGACCCCACTCTGGCATGGTGCCACCTGTGTCCCCCCAGGGCTCTCCCACACATGTATCAGGGCATGGTGGGAACACTGGTCGTCTTGTTGGTGAGTCTATGGGATAAAAGTCAGCAGCCGTATTAGGTGAGGGCAGAGATGAGCTCCAGGATTGTGCCAGGGCTGGGAGAGCCAAGACACAGTCACGTGGTGACTCTGTGTGGGCGACTGGCACAGAAGCAGAAAGAGGAGCAACCATGATTCCAGGAAGGGGCTGGGCAGAACAGGGACGGGGACAGACAGTGGGGTCAGGTAGGACAAGATAGGAAAGGGCTGTGAGTGACCACGAGCAAAATAACAGAGGAAAGGTGTGGATGAGACTGGGAAGGGAGGGATGGGAAGCTGGAGGAGCAAGTCATGGAGTGAAGTCCTTGGGGAGGCTTCATCCTGCTGCTGGTGAGCAGGAGCTGAGTCCTATGTGCCTGGCACACCAGCTGGCACCACGCTGCTGGAATCAGTTTTACTTTGCTGTGGTTTTCCTTGGAAAGCTGCCTGCTGCAGGCATGCCAGGCAGAGGAGCTTTGGTATGCTGCGCCTGTATCTGCCAAGGACCGATCCCAAGCTGTGCTTGGAGCAGCCTGGCTGCACGGGGCTTACCTCGTACCGCCAGAGCCCCCCGATGTCCTTGCTCCTCTCAAAGCAGGTGGGCTCCAGCCCCTCATCCAGGCAGCATTTCAGAGCGCACAGCCCTGAGGCACCGGCACCGATGATGGCTACTCTGCTGGCAGCCATGTCCCCCGGTGTGGTGGTGGCAGGTGTGCTGGACAAGCTGTGGCCAGGAGTTACAGAGCCCACAAGGGAGGCTGCCTGGTGCTGCTCAGTTTAGGGGTGACTGTCCCTGTGCTTCCTGTGGGTGGCTGAGGTGTCACAAGAGGTGTTTCTTCTAGACATGATCTACAGGTTCCCCCCACAACGCTGCCACACCTCCTGGATTGCACCTGCGCTCTGCGAGACGCACATTGAGTTCTGTAAGCATTTAATGACGCCGACATTGCCCTGGGACTTCCTGGGCAGGGCAGAGATGTGACTGTGCTTCAGATTTCAGCAGGTTGTGGTGTGGAAAATAAACCTAGGGGACGGGAAGGGGGACTGGCATGACCAGCCCAGGCATGTAATGGACAGCACCCCCATCCTCTACCCAGTCTGGGTCCCCAGCCCGCCCAGCCACCTTCCGGAGGGGCTGGGTGCAGGTGACCAGGGTGGCACTGAGGCATGCCCATGGGACTGCCAGGACCTGCTGTGGGGGCACACAACCTGAGAAAGGCTGTCTTGCTGTGGAACATGTGTGTACATCAGCCCATGCTGCAGTGCGCCAGTGCTACAAGGCTGATCTCAAACCCATGAGCGTTCCCACAGCACACGGAGGGTGGATGGTGTCAGTAACAGGACAGACACTTGGCTGTTTAATGCATTTATCTATTTAGAAAGTGTGCTGTGCCTTTGCTGCTGGGAGCATGTGGCAAAATTGGCACGGCTGGGTTAGAGGGGACAGAAAAGCCCGGAGCGCTGGCTGAGAGGGACTGGAATTTAGCCTGCAGTGAGCAGGTTTCCTCCTCTGTCCATGATGGCACGCCCCAAGGGGAGGTGCAGAGCAGAAGTTCAAGCATTATTTTGGCAGCTGGGGAGGTTCTGTGCATCCCCAGCTCACACTGTGGTCACAGCTGGGCCATGCCAGGCAGGAGAAAGGGGCAGGGGTGGCCAGCCAGTCCCACAGCACAGAGCAAAGCCTCCCTTCCTGCACTTGCAGGGCACCTACAAGTAAGCAAAAACAGCTGCCAGGATGGCCACAGCCCCGACCAGCTTGAAGATGAGGGGCACGGCAGGGGCTAAGGTGCTCTCTTCCACGTGTCGTGTCTGCAGGGGTTTGAGGATGCGCTGCTGCTGCGTGAGGATGGCAGCCCTGGCACCCGCCCAGGCGCCCGGGCCCCGCAGCCGGTACTGGTACGGCGTGCAGGGACCGAAGGCCACCTCCACCGCCAGCTTGGGGTCCGTGAGGAACAGCGTGAGCAGGTTGGGCTTGACCCCCAGCTGGCAGGCGAGCTCGTCCATGTAAGGGATGTAATCCACCTGGATGGTGTGCCGCTGGCTCTTCACGTACCTGCAGGGAGGGAGGGCAGGTAGGTGCTGGAAGCAGAGCTGGCAGATGCCCTGCACACCAGGAAGGCGGTATTGGACAGACTGGAGTATGGGTAGTGTGGCCAACCACATCCCTGCCCTCTGCTTGCACACACAAATGTGCCAGGGCATGCCTAGAACACGGTGGATGCCCATAAACAGCTGTGCCAAAAGTGCTCCCACAGGAATCTTACCGCTTTGCCATCGCTTCTTTCTTCTGCTCAATGTCAGCCTCCATGTCATGCCGTGGGGGCAGCTCGTTCAGCCCTGGGGAGGATGAGATAGGACAATGTGGTGCTGCCCCTGCCTGGGTGCTGTGTGGTCTGGCACCTGAGGCATGTCCGAGTGCCTCAGAATGGGAAGGAGCAGCCCGTGAAGCTCAGGGCATGGATGGCTCTCAGAGAAGAGGCCATCTCACCGTGACAGCTGCAAGGCAGCCATACCATCACCATGGCCAGGATGGCACAACCAGCTGCTGCCTTCTCACCATGGCTGGGCACCATCTGCCCTCACTCCAGGGCTGCGTCCCCAGGGCAGGTTTGCCTGACTTACCTTTGAAGACACGGGTGGCCCAGCGACACTGGAGCTCTGAGATGGGCATGATGGCCCCCAGGGGCTGGACGAAGCCAATGAAAGCCAGCGTTGGCTTCTCCAGATCTGGGGGGAACACAAATTTGTAGAGGGGAATCTGGTTCTCCACCACCTTGAAGCCCTCAAGGAATGGGAAGGAGAAGCTGTATCCTGTGGCAAAAACCACAGCATCGACATCTTCCCTGGTGCCGTCCTCAAAGATGGCAGATGTCTCTGTGAACTCCTGGACGTTTGGCTTCACCCGCACCCTGCCCGAAATGATGCGGTTGGGCAGGTCATCGTTGATGGTCGGGTGCTGGTGAAGGACCCTGGAAGGTGCAAGGAGCCATTTAGGGCACCGGGAAGGGAGTGCTTCTTTTCCGTGTCCTGCTCCAGCTGCTACTCCTGCTCTAGGAATGCTCATCCCCAGGGATGCTGGCAGCTGCCCCTGCACTGTTGTCTCCAAGAATCCTTGGAAGGGGCAGTCCAAGCACAGGGAGCACAGAACAGCCAAGCTGGGCAGCACACAGAGGGAAGCAGACGATCCCTTCTGGGCAGGGGGAGTGTTTGCCGATACCTGTGTTTTGGCTTCAGGCCGTAACGTGAGTGGTCGAACCTGGCATTCAGCTTCCTCTCCATGTAGTCACATGCCATGGATGAGCTGAACAGCTCCTGCAGGAATCTCTTTGAGCGGGTGGTTAAGACGGTGTCGATGGGGTAGCCCTGATCTCCAACGCGGTTGAGGATCCACGCACCCCGGCGGGTGCTGAGGAAGACCTAGACAAGGAAGAAGGATCATCACTGAAGGCAGTGATGGTCCTGGAAGGCCTGCCCTGCAGGGAATATGCCCCTGCCCTGCGATCACTCTGCTTTTTGCTGTCCAAGCACTGGGTAAAGACCTAGAGGGCAGA
The DNA here is from genome assembly GCA_034336665.1 of Luscinia megarhynchos. Taxonomy (NCBI): domain Eukaryota; kingdom Metazoa; phylum Chordata; class Aves; order Passeriformes; family Muscicapidae; genus Luscinia; species Luscinia megarhynchos. Next base: position 26,130,621 of record CM067571.1, read on the forward strand.
GGGAGCTGGTGACTGGCATCTCGCAGGGGAGCAGGACCAAGTCTCAGTTGCCTGGCAGCTGGGGTTGGCAGGAGCCAGCACTGCCAAACACAGCGAGTGCTGGCACGGAGCAGCAGCTGTGCAAGCCTTGGTCCTGGTGTCCCTGTGCAGCTGAGAGTGTCCCACAGGGGCAGTTCTCCCACTGGGACCCTAGACCCTACTCCTGCTTACCTGCTGGGCCGTTTGGCTGATCTCCACAGCCAGGTCTGACCCCGAATTCCCAATCCCGATGACAACAACCCTTTTGTTTGTGAAAGCCTGAGCATCCTTGTAGTCTCGGCTGTGGAGGTAGCGGCCCTTGAACTTCTCAATTCCTGTGAGCAAGAAGGAGGGATGCTTGGCTTCCTGGGGCCAGGCTGGACAATCTCTCCCGTAAAGACTGCAGACACTCCCTTGCCCCACCAAGCCACTCCTGGGGAGCACAAGAGCACTCCTGGACTCAAAGCAAGGCAGGGAAATGGGGCCAGGAGGGAAAGCAGCAGGGATAATAGGAACTGGCATGGACTACTGTCAAGAGTGTCCCCTCATGCCAGTGTCCAGGGCAGTACCTGGGAAGGAGCTGAGCGGGAGATGCGCGTCGGTGTGGTGCCCGCTGCACACCAGCACGGCGTCGAAGACGGCCGCCTCCCGCTTGCCCTCGCTCTCCGTCAGCACCTCCCACTGGCCGCTGCTGGCGAAGTCGGGGCGCTTGGACACGCGGCACACGCTGGTCTGGGCGCAGGGGGAGCTGTCAGGCACCCTGTGGCCCCGCTCTCCCGCTGCCACCTCCCCTCGGCTTCCCAGCGCTCACCCTGAAGCGGATGTGGCGCAGCAGGTCGAAGTGCCGGGCGTACATGCGGAAGTATTCCATGATCTTGGAGTTGTGCATGTAGTTGGGGAAGTCGTCGGGGATGGGGAAGTCGCTGAAGCACATCATCTCCTTGGAGGTGTTGATGATGACGGAGCGGTAGATGCTGGCACGGCCGTCCTCGGGGCGCTCCTGAGGGAGCGGGGCACAGACATGGGGAAGGATGGCTGGGGCTGATGAGTTGATCCTTTTCATGGAGCCCCTACCCTCAGTGTCACCCAGAGGATCCCACTGCGGCCACCAGCCACCACCGAGGGTCACCGTGCTGACCCCAAGCAGAACACATGGCCAGCAGGGTTTACCTCAAACCTCCAGAGGCCTCCGATGTCGCCGGTCCTCTCGAAGCAGACTGGCTCCAGCCCCTCCTGCAGGCAGGCTTTGATGGCGCACAGCCCGCTGTTGCCCCCGCCGATGATGGCCACCTTCTTTGCCATGCTGCACTCCACCACGGGTCTCTGCCTGGGGACAGCGTCGAACAGCGGGGCTGAGCAGCCTGGGTTGTGCAAAGAGGTCTCAAGTAAGAGAGGCCCCTCAGAAGTTTGTCTGGAGTTGCAAAGCCGCTGCTGTCCCCTCTCAGGTGTGGACCTGGCCAGTGCTGGGGCTTACACTACTGTGATATGTTGCCTCTGGCTGCCCTGAGGAGAAATCCTACCGAGTGTCAGGGAGCCTCAAAATCTCCCCGCTGCCGGCGATGGAGGTGCCCGGCAGTGCTGTGCCCTGCTGTGGGGACCCCCGGCCCCCTCCCAGGTGGGTGACAGCCCCTCCGCCTGCCCTTTGTCCTCTCCCTTCCCCTCCTGTCGTGCTGTCGCGGTGGCAGCTCGGGGGACACCCTTCACCGACCTGCGGCCGAGGGATGAGCGGCGCGGGGAAGGCTGGCGGCAGGCACGGAGCCGGGCGAGGGTCTCGGGCTGCCCCGAGCCCTGAGCCCTGAGCGCGGCCTGCCTTTATGGCGCACGGCGGCCGGGAGCGGGGCGGCCCCTCCGTCACTCCTCCCACGGGCGCGGAAAGGAAGCCCGGAGCCGGCCGGCTCCCGGCCGGAGGGGAAAGGAAGCCCGGAGCCGGCCGGCTCCCGGCCTCGGAGCCATCGCCGGCGCTGCGCGGGGACACGGACATGGACACGGACACGGACACGCAGCCGCTCCTCGTGTTTGCGTGCTTGGTAAACAAACGCTGCCACGAACTTTTACCGTAGGATTATCAGGATCAGCCCACGCCCGGTAATTCTGGTAGGCGGGCTGACACACGAATCTGTGTCGCACACATCGCCTGTGCCCCTGGGCTGGGCTTGTCGGCGCAGTGTCCCTATAGCCACGGCTCACTCCTGAATAAACAAAATCCTTGAGGCCAGTGGAACCCCCTGCGAGGAGCACCACGCTGTTGGGGTGTTCCTGGTGGGATCAGTAAAGAAAAGGTTGTCCCTCACAGCAGGAGGCACAGAGCAGGTGGATCCAAACTCGCTGCTGGCTCCTGGCATACTCGCAGCCAGACAGCCCCTGAGACCTGCAGGGGAAATTTGCTCTTTCCTATGCAGAGAACTTTCCTGTAGAGCTGAGCAAGGCAGAGGGGCCGAGCTCTGCAGCTGAAGTGGATTTAATCTTCTAAAACCCGTAGTATATTTGCAGTAACCTTAATAAAGCTATTTCTGTCCCTTGCTGTTGGCAAGGGCCGATCTCTGCCTGGGGCAGAGGTGCTGAGCTGCCAACCCACAATCAAAAAGCATCAAAAGCATCTTACCGAGCAAGGGATCAGCACAGGAATGGAGAGGTGGCAGCACTGGCAGTGCTACTCTTCCTGCTCCGCTGTCAGCTGGCTTCTGGCTCTTTTGCAAGCTCTGCACAGACTGCCCGATGGCAACAGGTACAGGGGACCTCTGAGCTCTCCACCGTTCTGCTGTGCTACGGAACCTCTGTGCAGGTTGCCCTCTGAATTTGCCCTTCTCCCTATAGGACACTGCACAGCCCTGGACTTTACCCCCCTGTAGTTGGATGCAGTACAGACAAACTGTTCTGTTGGGCACCAGGGTCATGCCATGATATTTTGGACTAGGTTGGTATTTGGTTGGTTGATATCTGTAGAAATTCAGAATTCCCCACACCTGGCAAGCACCCGGGATGTAGAGTGTGCACAGCAGTGTCTGTTGTGGTGTCTGCTCTGGGTTTCCACAGTGGGCACAAATGCCATGGGACAAGTGGAGCAGAAAGCTCCTCTGTCCTATTACTGGGTTGCACCCATGCTTGAGGGGAGCAGTGCCAAGTGACAAGCACAAAAGGAGAGCAAAGGTCTCTCTGGTGGAGCTTTGAAAAGGTTTGAGAGTTGCCAGGCAGCCTGTGAGCCAGCATAGCTGTGCAGTGCTGATGGTGGGTGGGTGCTACCAGGACCTTGTGGAGCATCATGCAAGTGAATCAGGAGCAGCTCGTTAGCACACAAATGCACAAGTTGCTGCTGTAACCTCCATGATGTAGAGAGGAAGACCTCAACAGCTCTAAGAATAGACTCTAAGTGCAGACAAAAAAGATGCTGTGTTTTGGAGAAGGTAGCTCAAAGATGTTTTGGTATAGCACAAGCCCTGCCCAGCTAAAGTGTGCCACCTGCCTGTGCTCCCACAGCTACCACAGGGCTGGTCTTTGCTGGCTGGAGTGTCCTGGTGCTGCTATGCAAATGCCAGACTGGCCCAGCTGGCTGCCAGGCATGCAGTGCAACCCAGGGGATTATTTTTTGGTTGCAGCACCAACCCAGACATGGAAGCTTCGCTGGCTCACCCTGTCAGAGGGTCAGGGCTCAGCTCCAGAGGAACTCTGTCATGTCAAGCACCTTCCTTTCAGCCCTTGTACAACTGGCAGTGACAGGGTGCTCGTACCAGCAGCCACCAGGCTGCTCCTGCACGCTCTACCCAGAAGAATAATACCACTGCCTGGTCCTAATACGACTTAATTGGTGTTTTCCAGGGCCTGAGTGCACTAATAGACCTCAATGACCACTAAGAGCCTCACCTGGGCCCAACCCCTCTCCCCACATGCCAGGAGCACTGTTTAAGCTGATTATTTGAGCTGTCTAGAGCCCTCACTCCCTGCTTGGCTGTGGTCCCTGATGAAGAGCGTTCTATGATTTTCTGGCTCAGTCGCAGCCCCAGCTCATTATTAAGGAGACCAGGCTCCTTATGGTCCCTTCCTGCCAAGGACCAGCAGTCCTCTGTGGAAGACAGGCTGCCAGTGGTGCCAGGGGAGGAGAGCCAGCCTGCCTGGGGCACAGAGAGCTGCGGTGGTGGTTGGCAGAGCCAGGGCCCCTTGCCGCAGGAGGCGCAAGCAAGGTTCTGACTTGGGGCTGGGTGTATTTCTGGGCTCAGACCTGGGGCTGGCTGTATTTCTGAGCTGACCTGGGGCTAGGTGTATTTCTGGGCTGGCTCTGCAGGACTCTCTCTGCAGCCTGGAATATGCTGTTGATCAGGAATTGCTGTGAATGTGTTGTACCCCCTGAGAAACTGAAAACCCTGTGGAGGGAAAAAGGAACTGGGAAACTCTGGACAAGAGCTTCAGGATCTGGCTGCTGCTGGGAGCTGCTTCCCTTGTTGCCCACTGGATGACCAAGCCTTCAGTGCCACTATCCTTTCTCCATGGCTTTGGGAGCCGTGTGCTTGACATCTAGCCTTAGTGCAGCACTTAAATTGGGAACAATAGGGAAGAGATTGCTTAGGGAGACAAAGCTCTGTACAACCACCCCAGGGGTCCCCTCCAGCAGATTCTGTAGAGCAGGCTGTGCAGGGTATGCTTATGACAGCAGCATGATCAGTGTATTTATAGGATACATATACAGGGGTGATTGTAGAGAAACCTTTGCAGAGTCACAGCTACCACATACACCATGGGCTATTGCAGGTGCCCAGCGAGAGCATGCAGATTCACAGTATCAGCAGTGAGCTGCCAGATGGGTGTGCTGAGCCCTCCCCAGGCTCTGCAGACACTGCTTTTGGTCACCAGAGATCAGTCAGAGTCAGCGCAGACCCTGCCTGGCAGCACAGCACCAGACACGAGTGCAGGAGCCTGCAGCACCGCTCATGGAGAAGTCTTGGCCGGACTGATGGGTTTAGGATGTCAGTTCGAGTGTTCAGGTCCCTTCCCTGTGTGAGTTTGTGCCGCAGTCAGCGGCTCCAGAGCGCGAAGAGGGCGGGCGCGGTGGCGGGGGACAGCCAGCAGTGCTCCACCACGCCGTAGAGCGCGTAGCCCAGCAGCAGCCCGAAGAGCACGTCCGTCATGTTGTGCCTGCCCAGCATGACCCGGGAGATGCTGACGATGAGGGCCCAGAGCACCACGAGCACCCGCAGCGGCATGGCCAGGACCAGGTGGCGCAGGACGAAGCGGCACACCAGAGCAGCCCGGGTGGCGTGGCCCGAGGGGAAGGAGTACTTGTCCACCGAGATGGTGACGAACATGTCCATCTTGTTGTGCGTGGGCCGCGGCCGCCTGACGAGCCCCTTCACCACCGCCACCATCACCAGGTCCAGCAGCAGTGCTGGGAGAGACAGGACTGGGGTTACTGAAAGCACAACCTTCAGCTAAGGGAGCCAGCAGCGCTGGGAGACAGGAGCAGGGTTACTGAAAGCACAACCTTCAGCTAAGGGAGCCAGCAGTGCTGGGAGACAGGAGCAGGGGTTACTGAAAGCACAACCTTCAGCTAAGGAGCAGCGGGCGGGGAGACAGTGCTGACTGGGGAGAGACAGGAGCAGGGTTACTGAAAGCACAACCTTCAGCTAAGGGAGCCAGCAGTGCTGGGAGACAGGAGCAGGGGTTACTGAAAGCACAACCTTCAGCTAAGGGAGCCAGCAGTGCTGGGAGACAGGAGCAGGGTTACTGAAAGCACAACCTTCAGCTAAGGGAGCCAGCAGTGCTGGGAGACAGGAACAGGGTTACTGAAAGCACAACCTTCAGCTAAGGGAGCCAGCAGTGCTGGGAGAGACAGGAGCAGGGTTACTGAAAGCACAACCTTCAGCTAAGGGAGCCAGCAGTGCTGGGAGAGACAGGAGCGGGGTTACTGAAAGCACAGCCTTCAGCTAAGGAGCCAGCAGCTGGGAGAGACAGGAGCAGGGTTACTGAAAGCACAACCTTCAGCTAAGGGAGCCAGCAGTGCTGGGAGACAGGAGCGGGGTTACTGAAAGCACAACCTTCAGCTAAGGGAGCCAGCAGTGCTGGGAGACAGGAGCAGGGTTACTGAAAGCACAACCTTCAGCTAAGGGAGCCAGCAGTGCTGGGAGAGACAGGAGCAGGGTTACTGAAAGCACAGCCTTCAGCTAAGGGAGCCAGCAGTGCTGGGAGAGACAGGAGCAGGGTTACTGAAAGCACAACCTTCAGCTAAGGGAGCCAGCAGTGCTGGGAGACAGGACTGGGGTTACTGAAAGCACAACCTTCAGCTAAGGGAGCCAGCAGTGCTGGGAGAGACAGGAGCAGGGTTACTGAAAGCACAGCCTTCAGCTAAGGGAGCCAGCAGCTGGGAGACAGGAGCAGGGTTACTGAAAGCACAACCTTCAGCTAAGGGAGCCAGCAGTGCTGGGAGACAGGACTGGGGTTACTGAAAGTACAGCCTTCAGCTAAGGGAGCCAGCAGCTGGGAGACAGGAGCAGGGTTACTGAAAGCACAACCTTCAGCTAAGGGAGCCAGCAGTGCTGGGAGAGACAGGAGCAGGGTTACTGAAAGCACAACCTTCAGCTAAGGGAGCCAGCAGTGCTGGGAGAGACGGGACTGGGGTTACTGAAAGCACAACCTTCAGCTAAGGGGAGCCAGCAGTGCTGGGAGAGACAGGAGCAGGGTTACTGAAAGCACAACCTTCAGCTAAGGGAGCCAGCAGTGCTGGGAGAGACAGGAGCAGGGGTTACTGAAAGCACAGCCTTCAGCTAAGGGAGCCAGCAGTGCTGGGAGAGACAGGAGCAGGGTTACTGAAAGCACAACCTTCAGCTAAGGGAGCCAGCAGCTGGGAGACAGGAGCAGGGTTACTGAAAGCACAACCTTCAGCTAAGGGAGCCAGCAGTGCTGGGAGACAGGAGCAGGGTTACTGAAAGCACAACCTTCAGCTAAGGGAGCCAGCAGTGCTGGGAGAGACAGGAGTGGGGTTACTGAAAGCACAACCTTCAGCTAAGGGAGCCAGCAGTGCTGGGAGAGACAGGAGTGGGGTTACTGAAAGCACAGCCTTCAGCTAAGGGAGCCAGCAGCTGGGAGAGACAGGAGCAGGGTTACTGAAAGCACAGCCTTCAGCTAAGGGAGCCAGCAGTGCTGGGAGACAGGACTGGGGTTACTGAAAGCACAACCTTCAGCTAAGGGAGCCAGCAGTGCTGGGAGACAGGAGCGGGGTTACTGAAAGCACAACCTTCAGCTAAGGGAGCCAGCAGTGCTGGGAGAGACAGGAACAGGGTTACTGAAAGCACAGCCTTCAGCTAAGGGAGCCAGCAGCGCTGGGAGACAGGAGCGGGGTTACTGAAAGCACAACCTTCAGCTAAGGGAGCCAGCAGTGCTGGGAGAGACAGGAACAGGGTTACTGAAAGCACAACCTTCAGCTAAGGGAGCCCTCGGCTGTCAAAGCTGCCTGAAGGTGATGTTTTCCCCCATGGCTGGGAGAGCACAGCACGCTGCTGCTCTTGGCCTTGTGCAGCAGGATGAGCACATCCTCAACCTCTGCTCCTCTGCACACACCCCTCCTGCACCACCAGACCCTTGGCCTGCCACAGCCCACGGGGCTCTGCCCATTTTCTCTCTGTGCAAAATCTGATCTTGGCATGACTCAGGGCTCAATCTGCTCCTTAATCTGAAGGCAGCAGAGTCATTAAGTCCCCACAGCTCTCTTCCTGGAGGTGCTGACTCTGCATTGCTCTGTCTGCCCAGGTGACCGAGGTCAAACTGACTGGGTGAATGATCAACCCACTCCTCTCCAGCACAGCTCAGTGGGAAATGCTCAGAGTTGGTGTGTGCCAGGGCTCCTGGGGTCTGGCTTTTTCCCTGCTGCTAGGGGAAACGTTAACCCTGCTTTGGTTCTCAAGAGATGAGTAAAGGATAATTTATGGTGGCTTGCCCCCTGATAGCTAAAGGCCGTTTTGATAGGAAGAAGCAAAGTATCTGTGATAAAGTGCCCAGAGAGTATTTGGCAAGAGCAGCTTCTCATGCAGGGCAGAGGGTGCTTTCTCCATTCCTGTTATCTCAGCACAGCACCCACAGCCAAAGCAGCTTCTTGTTGTGTAAGAGAGCAACTTCTGTTTGTCCTTAAGACTTGCTTCTGGACACCAAATCTTTGGGTCACTTCAGTTCATTTCCTTTGGTTAATCATTTAAGAATAAACTTTCTTCTTTTTTTCCCACATGTAAAACTAGATCAATGGCTTTTTCTCTTTTTACACAGGATCTGGGAGATTCAAGTTGGACATGAGGGAATCCTCCTTCCCCACATGAGTGCTGCAACCCAGGGACAGATCCCCAGAGAGATGGGTGGCTCATGCTCAGAGCACAAGGCCCTGGAGCTGGGACAGATCTCCTTGGAGCAGAGGTTAGGCTGGAGGCATCCAGGTCCCTTCCCACAGCTCTGCTGTGGGGCTGTAATTTAACCATGTGCTGCTGGATGAGAAAAACAAACCCTTGTTTCCCACCAGGCACATTTCAAATCAAATTCTAAGCGTGAGATCCTAATGATTTCCAACTTAATACAAGGGTAATAACAAAGAATCAGAGAAGGTTTGGTGCTCTGGAGCTACTACAGCTTCTAAATAAGCAAAAATGAATCCCCTTAAATATACCTAGGCTACTCTGTGTGTATGTGTGTGAAATACTACACCATGCAAGAGGAAAATTCGTGCTTTAAACCAAGTTTCGTCACTGGTTGGAACAGAACAATCCACAAAGGCATTGCCTGCAGGGAGCCAAGGGTGAACATCTGTGTGCCAGAGCAGTTTTCAGGGAAAGTGCTGTGTCTCAGCACTAGGCAGCTGCACCTGGAATGCACTGCTGTGACAAGCTTGAGGAGCTGGCAGAGCGTTTTGTAAAAGCAGGAGCAGTTTAGCTGTCGGGAGTTCCCCAGTGCGTGGTTGCACCCGTGAAACATGAATCGTGCCGGTGCCACCACGCCTTCAAGCTGCAAGGTCACTCCCACCGCTACCAGGCATCCCAGGTTGCTCAACACCAGCCGGTGCTCTCGGGGCTTGGGCTCCCGCAGCTCTGCCGCATCCCTCGGGTCCCCCCTCCCCCGCGCAGCCCCCCGCCTCACCGAAGAGCAGGTTGAGCAGCACCTCCCTGGCCGCCGAGCTGTCACTGTGGCAGAGCCCGTAGAAGGTGCCGAGCAGCCAGGGGATGCCGTGGCCCGACACCTCGATGACCTTCATGAGGGGCCGGGCGCTGCCCCAGGCCGAGCCCTCTCCAGCGCACACCCCCAGGCGCTTGGAGGCCCAGAGGTCGATGGCGAGCAGGGAGCTGAGGGCGATGCCCACGAAGGACGGGTTCAGCTTCATGCAGTCCTCCTCGGGCAGCGGGGCGGCGGCGGCGGCGGGCTCCCTGCGGCGGGACGGGCTGTCGGGGGCGGCGGGCCCGCGCTGGCTCAGCGACAGGAACTCCAGCCGGCCGCCGCTGCCGCTGCCGGCGCGTCGCTCGCGGCTGCTCCGGGGGCTCGGCATGGCGGCGGGAGGCCCGCTCGGGCCCCAGCATGTCACGCTGCCCGGTGCCGCTCCCCTCTCCCCCTCCCCGCGCCCTGCGCGTTATCCCCGCCCCGCGCTACCGCACCGCCGGGGCGCGGTCTCCCCTCGCTCTCGGCGTGTCCCCGGCGCGCCCCCAAGGACGCGGCGGGCGCGGCGTGCCCGCGCTTCCCCCGGTACCGCGCGGCGCCGCCGCCGCTTCCGCTTCCTGTTCCGCTTCCGCCCGTGACGCGCGCGGCGCGCCCCGCCCGCCGGCGCGCACGTGCCCGCCCCGGCCGGCGTACGGCGGCCGGCGAGGGCCGGAAGGGACGCGGCGGCGCCTTCGCCCTGCCGGCGCCGGTGCGGGCGCCGCGCGACGGGCGGCGATGCGCGGCGGGCGGGCGGCGGCGGGACCGGCCGCCCCCCCGGGCCCGCGGTGACGACGGCTCGGCCGCGGCCATGGGGTGCCTGCAGAGCGTGGCCTGCAAGGCGCGGGTGCGCCGCGAGCAGATCGTGGTGTCGGACGTGTCGGCCACCATCGAGCCGGCGGCCACGGCCATCGAGGAGAGCTCGCCGGTGGTGCTGCGATACCGCACGCCCTACTTCCGCGCCTCCGCCCGCGTCCTCATGCCGCCCATCGCCCGCCGCCACACCTGGGTGGTGGGCTGGATCCAGGCCTGCAACCACATGGAGTTCTACAACACCTACAGCGACCTCGGCGTGTGAGCACCGCGGGCGGCCCGGGGGGCGGGCGTGAGGGCACGGGGGTCCGGCCGGGCCCGGGGGGCGGGCGTGAGGGCACGGGGGTCCGGCCGGGCCCGGGGGGCGGGCGTGAGGGCACGGGGGTCCGGGCTGTGTACGGCGTGGGACCCCCGGGGCGGGCACCTGCCCTGCTCCCCCCGCAGGCACCGTGCGCTGCATCGCCGGTACTGTGAGCTGCATCCCCGGCATTGGGTGCTGCATTCCCGGTATCATGTGCTGCGTCCTCGGTACCGTGTACGTCACCCCTGGCATTGGATACTGCATCCCCGGCATTGGGAGCTGCACCCTCAGAACCGCGTGCTGCTTCCCCAGCACTTTGTGCTGCACCCTGACACCCTGTCCTGCATCCCCGGCATTGGGTGCTGCATCCTCGGAACCGTGTGCTGCATCCCTGGCATTGGATGCTGCACCCTGACACCCTGTCCTGCATCCCCGGCATTGGGTGCTGCACCTCTGGCACCCTGTGCTGCCTCTCTACGGCAGCAACAGCCGTGCACAGGCAGCACCTTCACCCCAGCCCTGCTCCCTGACCCTGCAATTCCTGCTCCTCACACTACATAGCAGCTCCTGCACCGTCCCTCTGGGCTGGACCTCGCCCTTCTGAGGGCTTTGTGGCCTCTGCCTCCCACCAAGAGTTGCTGCTTTGGGGCTGGGACGTGAGCATGGGCAGTGCTAGGGGAGTTGCCCCCTTGGCTTGTGTTAGAAGAGGGAAAGGTTGCAATGCTGGGCAGAAATGCCAGCCAAAAAAACATCCTTTCTCAAGGTTGAGCGTGCAGGTGACTTGTGGGGATGCCGAGGGGCAAAGCTGTTGGCTCTGTATCTGTGGCTTCTGCCTTTGGAAAGGGGTGATGCAAGAGAGGAGCTGTCCAGAGGGGTCTGTTCTGCAGCTTGCTGCTGGTTCCACAGGTCTGTGGGTGCTGGGGGAGCAGCAGGTCGTTGACAGAATGGTGTAAGTGGGGCACTTGGGCACGTTGGAGTGAGTTGAGGTCATTGTTTGGAGGGATGGCAGAAGTGTGGCCCCAGCTCCTCTGCTGCAAAGCTGCTCCCTTGTTGTTGCCACGCTTGCTGTAGCTACATGGTGGTGGTAGCATGGCCAGCAGCAAAGATTTGGGCTGCATTCCCCCCTTCCCCAGCAATATTGCTGGGATTTCATTGTGGGATTTAGTTGTTGCACGTGTCTCTGTATTTAAGGTGTAAAAATCTCAGACCTCCTGCAGGAGGGAGCTGCTGATGGGCTGGGCCAGTGCCCTGCTCACAGGGAAGGCTGTTCTCCAGCACAGCCTGATTAAGGAGAGATTGACTCCACAGAGACTCAGCAGTGGGTTTTGGCCCAGTTGGTTTAATTGCAGGGTAGTTAAAATGGCATTGTGTCAGCAGGGCAAGGGCTTGAGCTGGACGTGTGAGTCTCAGTAAAGGAGCCAAAGTGAATTTGTTCTTCAGGTTGTCCCTGGGAATTTGCTGCAGGCAGGCAAAGGGTCCCTGTGCTGCTGGCTTCCCCATCCCTCGCCAGGCACTGTTGCTGCCGTTTCCCTGCTCATATTTCTCTTCCTCCTCACTAGGTCGAGCTGGGAGCTGCCCGACCTGCGAGAAGGACGAGTAAAAGCCATCAGCGACTCGGATGGGGTGAGCTACCCCTGGTATGGGAACACCACAGAAACCGTGACCCTGGTGGGCCCCACCAACAAGATCTCCAGGTTCTCGGTGAGCATGAATGACAATTTCTACCCCAGCGTGACGTGGGCCGTCCCCGTGAGCAACAGCAACGTGCCGCTGCTGACCAGGATTAAAAGGGACCAGAGCTTCACCACGTGGCTGGTGGCCATGAACACCACCACCAAGGAGAAGATCATCTTGCAGACTATCAAGTGGAGGATGCGAGTGGACATTGAGGTGGACCCCATGCAGCTGCTGGGGCAGCGGGCGCGGCTGGTGGGCAGGACTCAGCAGGAGCAGCCGCGCATCCTCAGCAGGATGGAGCCCATCCCGCCCAACGCGCTGGTGAAGCCCAACGCCAACGACGCCCAGGTCCTCATGTGGAGGCCCAAGAGAGGGCAGCCCATCGTGGTGATACCTCCCAAGTAGGGCGTGCAGGTGAGCACAGGGTGCCCCCAGCCCCGCTGCAGGCGGACAGGGCGCCCGAGCCACAGCAGAGCCCTCGGCTTCTCCTGCCTTTGTTGTTGTGGTTGGAAACGTGGCTCCTCCTCGGGCAGAAATAGAGCCTGGCTGGCACGAGGGCGCAGAGGAGGGTTTGCTGAGCTGGAGGATTTCCCAGGAAGAGGAATGGAGTGTTTGCAGCTGGCACAAAGGCTGTCTGACGTGAAGGACTCGCCTTTCCTCACAGGGCAGCGCGAGGAGCAGGAGTGTGGTTGGACCGTGCCCGTGGCAGATGCTGCTTCCCACCCAGCTGGAGGGAGAAGCAGAGGCTGTGCCTGCTGCAGTGCCCCATATCCCTGCTGTGTCCATACCTATGCATTTCAAATGGATAACCCAGCCCTGGGATAGGACCAGGCAGGAGGGCTGGCAGTGGGGTGGGAATGGGCAGTGCTGGGGGGCGAGCAGAGCCCGGTGCTGGTTGCTCCCAGGGGGAGTGGGACACGTTTTGCATGCATCTGGGTGTGTTTGGAGTAGTTGTGAGTGTAGGAGATGCTCTTTTCCGTCTTGGAGTGAGGTCTAAGGGCAGGTTAGATGTCCTTTTGTTTTAAGGTGCACTGAGTCTTTGCTCAGCCTCCCCTCCCAAGTCCTGCTGGCCCTTCTCTCACAGAAGCAGAATGAATTCTCAGCCAAGTGAGGAAAGGGGAGCAGTGCCATTCCCCCAGCCCAGGTGCTCAGGGTGTGTGGGGTATCCAAACCAGCTCAGAGGTACCCCTGGAGTCACTTTGCTTCGCTGCAGACCCCACTCCCTTGCTAGAAGTTGGGTGCTGGCTCACATGGAGACCTCTGCCCAGCCACCCACAGAGCAGGGTGGCTACTGGCTGGGCCACCAGCAGAGGGGATGGCACGCCTTGTGGTAACTCCCCAAGCCCTGTGGAAGGCAGGGATGTGAGTGGAGATTGTTCAGGGCAGGCCTGGGTTTGGTGAATGTGCTGCCTGCTGTGCTTGGGAGGGGTCACAGGGGGATTTATTTGCCTTTCTCCTCACTCCTTGCTGCCTGGATGGCTGGCATCAGCTGGTCCATGGGGCAGCAGGGTGCTGTGGGGTGCAGCTGGCAGGTCCCAGGATCTCACCCCGGAATTGCAGCAGAGGCATAAACCATGTCTGTGCTGCTGCTGCTGCTCTGGGTGCTCCATCACTGCTGGGCAGGTGGTTACAGCTTCTGCTGCTTTCTCTGCTCTGTCCTCCCCGGCACTAGCCCTGCAGCTCCTCCAGCTTGCAGCCCTGCCTTCTTCGTGCTGCAGGGGGATTGTGCTGCCCTGGGGATGCAGGTCATTCCTGGGCCATTCCTGCTGGGAAGGTCCCACGTGCTATCCCGTGGCAGGAGCCCGGGGAGGAGCGCTGGGTGACACTTCTGTGCACAGGGGCTCCTGAGGCATCTTAGACCAAAAATCCCTGTGAAATCCCCGTGCTATTTATTGCCCTCAGTAGTGTTTGCTGCTGATCCCGTTCTTTATTTATTTTTTGTCGGGGAGCGTTTCCTTTTGACGCCTTGGCTCGACGTTTCCCTGTGCCGGGGCCGCTCCTGCTCCTCCCGCCCGGCCTCCTGCCGGGCTGGGAACCTGCTGCTTTCCGTGCCTATGTCGGGGTTTAGAGGGGCTGCAGCCTTGCTGCGGGGCAGGCTGGGAGGGAGAGAGGGCTTTGAGCTTTGGTTTGCTGTGTTTTCTCCCACAGGGAGCTTGCTGGTGTGGGAAGGTGTCCTGCTCTTGTGAGACTGTGGTTTTGTCCTGGTGTGGGACTGATGGCAGCTTTTGCCATCGCTGATGTTTTGTTTCTCAAAAAGTGTGTGTGGAAAGGGGTTAGAAACTTGAAATACAATTTTCCTTAAGGTCTGGGGGAGGAGGGGTAAGTACCTTTTGGTTTGAAGTAAGACAGGTGTATACTTTTGACCCAGGGGGACAGAAATATCTCTGGCAGCATCAGAGCTAAAAGGCCAGAGGAAGGGGTTCCCCAACAAACAGGTAGCTCCAAGGGGGGCTTCCTGGTGGGAGAAGGTGCTGTGTCCAGAGGCTGTGTGAGCCAGCTCCCCAAAACCCATGGGAAATGGCTGCATGCTGCTGTCAGCCCAGGGAGCTGTCTGGGAGAGTGGGAACCCTGCTGCAGGGATGCTGTTGGATTCGTTGCCACCTTTTGGGATTTGCTGGCTGGTCTGAGCCACGACACTGAGACAGCAGTAGCTGAATTTCTGTCCATGAATGTCTGCCACATCCTGGTGCCAGGGTCAGGCTCTGTGCCTGGCTGTAGCCGTGTGCCTGACCCTCCAGGGCTGCCCCAGCCTGCAGGCAGGTGTTGGCTGAGCCCTGGGGCCATGCCTGTGTTTTCACCTCTCCAGGCTTCTGCCAGGCTTCCATTCCTGCTCCTCTGAGGCTGGATTTGATGCACTTGACTCGGTTTGGTGCGTGGGTTGTCTTTGTGGGCATTTCCCCGTTAAAAAAGAAGGAGGGGGAAAAAAAGTTTGCAAAAATTGTTTGCAAGGAAACACGTGCAAGCAGCGTTTCCATTTTGCACGTTGGCAAAAGGTGTTCACACCTGGGTGGAGGTGGAGCTCTGGGGCTGGTGCTGCTCAAAGGAAGGAGGGAAGGTGGTGGGGGAGAGCTCCCATGTGTGAGTCTGAGTTTGGCTCATTCCCTGTGGATGAGCATTCAGACCCCCATGGATGCTTTCCCTGCACCCCCCTCCCCACCAGCAGCCCGTTATCTCAGGGAGGGGCAGCTCGTGGAAATGCCCACCCTCATGCTCCCCGAGCCCTGAACCTCGGGGTGCCCCTTCCCTTCCTTCCCATCCTCGGGTCACTTATTTATTTATCTATTTATTTATTTATTTATTGGTATTTATTGACAACTGGAAGTGGGGGGTGGGTGGGGAGGGGATCATTTCTGCTGCACAGTGGGGGCAGCTGGGTCTCCCCCACACACCCAGCCCTCCCCTGCATTTTGGGATGCTGCTGGGAGCACCTCTGGGAAGGGATGCCCCACGCTCCCATCCCCCTTTTCGAGAGGGAGAAAAAAGAAGGGGAACCACAGCGGTGCCTGCGGGGAGGGCACCCTGTGCTCACGCCCCTCCCTGGAGGAGCTTGGTGCTCCCTCCTGTGCCCATCCCTGTTTACTGACCCCGCCTCCTGGCGCTGCTCCCGCTGGATTTGCTGTTTCCAGAGGGCGGGAGGAGCCGGGATGGATGAATGTCACTGCTGAGAACAGACCAATCCAGGTATTCTGCTGCCGCGTGGGGAAAATCAGAACGAGAGGAAAGCTGGTTTTGCAGAGTGCCTTAAACACAAATGACTTTACCGAGTAGGGGGCTTGGACTTCTGTCTCTGGATGTTATTACCAACTCGAAAAGTGTTGCATTTCACTTCTCTGGGATTAAAAGAAAACTACTCGAGCTGTACTGGAGCCAAAGCTTGTGCTTGCCTGAGTCTCTCTGGCTTGTTTGTACCTCTGGGGCCACAGCAGCACCGTGGAGCCAGCAAATTGAATTAATGGCATTTCAATCAGCCCCTGCCTGCCTCAGCAGTGGCACCAGTGGCTGTCCCTGCTGGCTTTAAGCCTGGTGGCAGGATTTGCTCCACTTTGTCCTGTCTTGCAGGTGGTGTCCCAGAGAGGTTGTGCTGTCCCTGCAGTGCCCCTCCCCAGGGCATTCTCTGAGCAGGCTGTTTGCACAAAAGTTGCTGTGGGGCTGTGGCCTTGAGCTTCCAGAAAATTGGACAAAGCTTGGAGGGGGCAGACATTCCTTTTTCCCTTAGGAAACCAGATCAAAGTGAGGGAACAGTGAGAAACCCAGGAGTTCGTGCAGCCCAGCCATGGGAACTAGGAAAGCTGCCCAGCCTGATAAAGCTGAAAAGCTACAGGAAAAAACATGTTTCCCTTTTTAAATTGTAGATTCCCCCTCCCCTTTCTTGCAGAGTGGAAGAGTGAGAACAAAAGTCAGCCCAGAGACCAACTGTTCCTATCTTCCAGTCAAAATAATTCATGGGAATAATATGGAGTTTCATAATGAGGGTTCATTTAAAAGCCATTTGGGAAAATACACAGATATTCACTGCATGGTTCCTGAAGGCAATTAAAAATTAATAAACCCCTTTTTTGGTGGGGGAGGGGTAATGAAAGAGGGTTGTGGGTGCTGCCTGAGGTTTAGCCTGGAGGAGGATTTCACTGCTCACCTTGAACAACAAACCTGCCAGTCCCACTTGCTGGGAGGGTACATTTGTGCCCCAAGACAGCTGATTTCTTTAACAGCTGCTGCTTTTGGACCTTGCTGGCTGTGCTGGGCATTGAGGCATGCTGGCAGCCACCCTATGAGCAATTCAGTGAGCAGCTTTCTTTCCTACTGTTACATTAAAACATTGCTCATCCCTTGACAAATCCCTGAGGTGGTGGTGTGGGAGAGCAGGCAGGAGTTTGCACAGCTCCTGTCCTGCCTGCTCATGCCCTAGGAGCAGGGAAGGACCTTCTGCCCAGCAGCCAAGGGCAGGCCAGGCTGAGGCACCTTCTTCCTTCCCAGCAGGGGAAGCACAACTGCCTTGTCTGAGACCGTGTGTCCTGGGACAAGCTGTCTTTCCAAAAGGCCCTCCTTGCAGAGCAAGAACAAGGGCAGTCTGTGCTGCTGCCACCCCCCTCCAGAGCCTGGGCACAAATCCCAGTAAATGCTGTGGGGGCCAGCAGAGACACACAAGGGACACTGCAGGTAGTACTGATGGTCAGTTTATTTGCTTGATTCCCTCTTGCACAAAACCTGCAAAGAATCACCTTCCAGCAAGAGATGATAAAGCAGTTAAGAAGTGAGAGATTTGGCTCTGCAGCTCCTCCCCTACTCGTGGGACCAAAGGTTAGATGGCTGCTCTGAAAGGCACGCAGCAGCTGCCTGTCCCAGCAGGACAGCCCTTCTCACCACGGCCCTGGGACAAGCATGGCTGGGAGCAGACGGGACAGGCACCCCAGCAGGAGCCCTGGAGTCCCCCCTGCTCTGCTCACCTCGCCTTGGAGGCAGGAAAACACCGGGGCTCAGGGAGAGGTTTAGCAGGAGGGCTGGTTTAGTGCTGCCAGGCTGTGCATTGTGCAGTATCAGAGGGGCTGGGCTCGGGGAGGCTCCGGCAGGACGGACGGACAGACGGACGCCTCACTCTGGCTGCGGGGTGTAGCGCAGGTACTTCTTGCCCGAGGGCAGCTCCTTGGTGAAGACTCCTTTGGGGAAGAGCTTCTTGGCTTCCTCCTCAGGTAAGGTGGGCACGACCATGACGCTGTCACCGGGCTAATGGGGACAAATGGGGACAAAAGGGGACAGTGAGGAGCTGGCAGGGTGCCATGAGGAGCCATGGCACTCCCACGGGAGCAGGGAGTAAGGAGGGGAAATGTGAGCCTGGCTGCCGTGCTGGACAGAGCCTGCTCATCCCTTCCCATTGTTCAGGCAGCCCTGGATTCCCCCTTGATCCCAAGCCCTGCTTTCCTGGCAGGTGGGTGAGCTGGCCCACCCCACTGGGAGCTTATGCCTCCAGAGGCAAGGCTGCCTCCCCACCCTGTGGGCCCCCCTGCAAAGGAGGCTGGCTGCCATTTTTCAATGCCTGGCTGTGAGCTTTGCCCTGCTCCTCACCTTCCAGTCCACAGGGGTAGCGACCTTCTTGTATGCTGTGAGCTGCAGGGAGTCCACCACTCTCAGGATCTCATCAAAGTTCCTCCCAGTGGTGGCTGGGTACAGGATGGAGAGCTTCAGCTTCTTATCCGGGCCAAAAACGAACACCTGAGCACAGGGAGACAGTGTCAGGGGCTGGGCACATTTGTCTGGCTCCTCTGCTGGATCTCAGTCCTGCTGCTCCTTCATCTCCTGGGAGCTGCTTGATCACAGGTGCTGGGACAGAGGAGATGCCATGGTGGGGATCTAGAGAACATCTGATGCCCAGGGATTGAGATTTTGCTCTGGGAGCTCCCGAGTCCAACACCAGCTTGTTTTGCTACCTGTGCCCTTCTAGTGCAAGCACATGAGGGGAAATTCCAGCAGATCAAACACCGGCAAAAATTAGTTTGGGATCAGGTGGTCGCCGTGACACAACGCATGGTTCCAGCCCAAGGAAATCATCCCAGCTCCTGAGGATGGCCAAGCCCATCCAGGTCAGGTGCCCCACAGCCAGAGGGCAGGATGGCAGGCGTGGTTCTGTGCTGCTGTGGGGCCAGCACTCACCACACGAGCAGTCAGGGGCATCCCCTCCTTGTCCAGCTCGTCGGGGTCCAGCATACCCAGCTTGACAGCCAGCTCCCGGTTCTTGTCAGCAATGATGGGGAAGGGCAGCTTCTCTGCAGGCTGGTCCCCGTTGTAGGCATTGATGTCCTGCAGAGACAAAGCCACGGCATGTTCCTGTGGCACCACCACAGAGGCAGAGGCCAGGCAGAAACAGGAGCTGCAGGAGCTCCCAACTTGCTTGGCCTGAGGGCTCAGCACAGCCAGGGGCTCCTGGCCTTCCACGAAGTTTCCAGAAACCAGGTGACAAATGAGAAACCTTTGTGCCAGGCTGGGCTGTGCCTTGTTCTTGAGGGTCAGCTCTTACTCACACCCCATGGAGCAGCTGCTTGCCCAGGCAGTATGGAGCAATAAGGAATTCCTGCCTGTGCTAGTGACACAGAGTTTAACCACCTCTCACTGAGAACTGTGTCCTGCCAGCTCTCTCCTAGCACTGCTGACAGATGTGTGGGTGTCACCTGAACTGGACTGTGCTCCCAAGGAATTGTTTCTCTAGTGGCAGAGCAAACCAGCAACGCTACAGCTGACAAAGGAGGGTCCCACACTCCACAGGTCTTAGGCAAGGGACCAGTTCCATTCAGTGAGTCACTCACAGCTTACTTAACTAAAGGCTCTCAAAAAACTAGAGTGGAAGCTGGGACACTGCTCACTCCTTTCTGAACCATGCCTGGGACAGAAGAGAAAACCATTCACCTCCACAGCCCTGCAGACTCTCCCTTGTTACCGTGGTTTATGAGGTTCCTCCCTGTACTAGTTCAAACTGGATCTGCTTCACAAATACACACACACACAAAAAAGTACTTTAAGCATCTCCAAACCTGATATGGACTCAACCAGAGCATTTAAGTTATCCCTGGAGTCTGCAATGCCACCCTCACAGGCCACACGGAGCTCCAGCAGCACAGGCAGAGCAGCTGCCAGCATCAAAACAAGTTGAATTCAAGGCTCCTGCCTCAGAACAGGGCAGCCTGTTCCTACCCCCCTTTTCATGCTACAAGGAGACAAAACTGACTGACAGCCTCCCTGGCACTGCTGTGCTGCATTATCAGCTCAGCTGATAACCTCCATGTACAAATCCCACTGCCTTCTCCAGGCTTTGAATGTGGGGGAGCAGGAAAGGCACTCGGGGTTGGAAATGCTGCCCCTTGGCACTGCTCAGAGCACATTAACAGCAGCAGGAGCAGGCAGGCCCTGCCCCAGCTGCTCAGGATGCTGCAAGCAGGTCAAGTGGTGCACATGTGGCCAAGTGTTTCCTTTCCAGCTTTTCTGTTTGCTTGTTTTCTGTGTCACCATGGCTCTGCAAAAAGGGGCCATTGATCTCAGCTGGGTTGTGGTCAGGCCTGCCTTGGAAGGAGGCAAGGAATTGGTTCTGCTGCCCTGAAAACCTGCCTTGTCAGAGCAGAGCAGGGAAGGAAAGCAGAGCTGGAGAGTTCAGGTGTGGAGAAATGCTGCTGAATGCTCCAGAGTCACAAGAGGCTGCAGCAAATGAGACCCACCTGCCCCTCTCTCTTTAGAGCAAGGGCTGGAGGATGACAAGAGTTTCTGAGAAGCAAATTCCAAACCCTATGGACTGTGCCTCGTTCCAAAATGCACGTAATTTCATGACCTGGGGAGCTCTAGAAAACAGCCTCCCAAACCACACTCTGTGTTGCAATACAACACCCACGACTCCCTTCCCTTGCCACTAATTTTCTTTCCAGACTCCAAGCTGAAACCAGACATCACTGGAGTGATTTGTTCACCACCAACTCACCAAGGTGCAGGTATCAGTGGCCAGTATTTCAGAGTATCACTGAAACTTCTGACATGCACAGCATGTGCCAGCCAGGCCTGCTGGAGGAGCTCAGGCATTCATCCAGCCCTTGGAGAAGCTCCTGACTGGAGAGGTTGGAAGGTGGGATCAATCCCTGGCTGAGCTACAGCTCCCAGACCTGGAGCAAGCCTCTGTTTTTTGGCTAGGGATGGCTAAGAATAGCTGTGACATCTCTGGCTGGAAAGCACAGCTGAAATTTGGCAGCAGAACAAGCAGAAGTTTCTTTACTGTCTCATGCAGGATTTCAGCCACCCCTCTTGCCCACTTGCTTCCTTGCAGGCTGTGCTCCAGGTAAAAGCAGCTTCATCCAGAGAGAAAGCAGAGGTGTGTTTGGGAATGCTGCACAGAGGGTCCTGCCCAAAGTTCTGCTCACTCCTAGGGCTTCTATATTTAATCCAGTGAGGCAACAGGCTGCATGGAACACTCCAGCTTTCTGTGGATTTCTCCTCACCAACTGGATCTTTTGCTCTGGAGGAATTTCACCTGGTTCTTTCTGACAGGTGCTGAGCTGATACTTCCAAACCTGTCTCCAAGGCTTCTGCCAGGCTCACAGAAAGCTCACCACAGTTTGAATCCCTGGCCTTTTTCCAGAATGCTTTCCTGCTCTGCCTCCCCTCAGCCACCATCAAGAGGCTGTTCTGCAACTTCTCCTGGCTTCACCTGAGGTTGTGCTGAATAATTCCATAGGATCAGCAGAGTCAGCTCATTGTTCATCTCTTTTTCAGATCACCTAAGCCTGCTGAACCCCACACACCCCAAGAGAGCTCAGCACTTCCCTCCCTTGACACAACTTACTGCTTTTCCTGCAAGAAACAGCCTGCCCTTCACAGAGCTGACTTCATCGGAAAGCTTCTTGCAAATTCAAAGCCTTTGCAGAAGTCAGCAACATCCAAACACTTTAGCTTAGCCAACCAGCAGATGAGTCTCCCTCACAAAAGCACAATGCAAACTTTCTGTTATGTCTAATAACATGTTATTTGCTAATCTGGCTGCTGGTTTCAGCCAGTTTGAACAGCACAGAAATTTCATTTATTGTACATTGCTTTTCTGAGGCTTGCTGGGACATTTGCCATGCATTGCTCAGGTACAAAGGTCGACTTAAGCAATAAGGCAATTAGCTAACTTCTAAAGCCAGTCGGTCATGAAATAACGTCTGAATGTAGAAATTTCTCACCTTTAATGCCTCTTACTGCATGCACCTCTCACCCCTGGAAAATATGTGAGAACATTCCCAATTTTAAGAACTAAGAGAGTAATTCACCCAAAGATTTTTACACTCTGGCCACTTCTGTCTGAAATACTCATTTTAGACCCCTACCAGTCCTGGAACCATTCTCCCTGGCAGCACATACATGCTGCCTTTGAAGTTTGTCTTTAGCTCCTTCACCGAGTTATTCTACTCCCATCTTTTTAAATACTCCCTCATGTTCATTTCAGATTTATTGTTCTCCCATTTGTGTTTTTTTTATTTAACATGTCTCTGTTTTCTCCTCCCTGCCCAAGCACGAACTCCTCACTTCTGATGCCTCTTTTCCTTTCCTGTTCCATTACACAACTTTCCTGAGGGTCTGTGGATAGGCTGCCTTCCTCTGAGGTTCTGGCATCACCTGCACCCTTTCAGCTAGTGGTGGGACAGCATTGCTTTCTTCTTGTATCAAAGAGCACAGAGCAGCCTCCACCAAGATGGGGTTGAATTCCACTCTGAATCCCAGCACCCCCACACTTTGGGACGTGACATCTGTCCCTCCAAGCCTGTGTGGGCTTGCCAGCTGCCCCCTGAAGGCTGCCCCGAGCAGTTACCTTGCACCAGGAGAGGTGGTCCTGCACGCTGTCGATGGAGAGCGCGATCATCTTGACGTTGCGCTTGCTGAACTCGGGCGCCAGCTTGGCCGCCCGGCCCAGCTCCGTGGTGCACACGGGGGTGAAATCCCGAGGGTGGGAGAACAGGATGCCCCAGCTGCAAGGGGAGGGTGAAGGTGAGACAAAAAGCTCTGTGGATTGCATGGAGCGCAGGAACAGCTTGTTTATCTGCTAAGGAAACCCTGCCCTGTCAACTCTTTCTCCCCTAGCAGGAGAAAACTCCAGGAGATAAGCTCTGAGGAACTCCCTGCACCTCTCTCCCCACTCTCCCTCCAGGAGATGCTGGAATGGCTCATGGTTCTTGCCATGTGAGGAAGTTTTGTGGAGCCACACTGGCCCAGAGACCCCACAAGTGAGGGGATGCAGGTGCCAGCCAGGCTATTGCAGAGATGGCCACTGCCCCTACACCTCATCCCCACCAGGAGACACACACATGTACATCATGCAGCTCTCAAGAATGGGACAGGACCAAGCCTTAGCCCAAGCACACTTGAAAAAGTAAGAATTAATCAATTAGCAGGGGAGGCCAGGAATTAACATCACACTGTGGCACCTGTTACAACACAGCCACCTTGCTTTTGCCCCACAGCTCAGCAGCAATGGGCTTTGGAGACTTTAGCAAAATGCTAATGCTACACCTCACAGGTAAGCAGTACACAGAGAAAGGCAGCAGGATGGGCTAGAGCAAAAAAGGACTTCCCAGGAGCTAAAGCAAAGTCACTCCCAGCACTTCCCTTGCTGTACCATTTCTCAGCTCAAATCGCACAGATCTTTATTGTACCGATCTTCACCCGGCCCCAGCACCACAGCAGTGGGGGAAATCCTGTCTGAGGGATTTGGGAGGGATCAACTGAGGGTCCCCAAAAGTCCTTGTCTGAGGGATTTGGGAGGGATCAAGTGAGGTTTCCCAAAGTCCTGTCTGAGGGATTTGGGAGGGATCAAGTGAGGTTCCTGAAAGTGCTGTCTGAAGGATTTGGGAGGGATCAAGTGAGGTTCCCCAAAGTCCTTGTCTGAAGGATTTGGGAGGGATCAAGTGAGGTTCCCCAAAGTCCTTGTCTGAAGGATTTGGGAGGGATCAAGTGAGGTTCCCAAAAGTCCTTGTCTGAGGGATTTGGGAGGGATCAAGTGAGGTTCCTGAAAGTGCTGTCTGAAGGATTTGGGAGGGATCAAGTGAGGTTCCCAAAAGTCCTTGTCTGAGGGAATTTGGGAGGGATCAAGTGAGGGTCCCCAAAGTCCTTGTCTGAAGGATTTGGGAGGGATCAAGTGAGGGTCCCCAAAGTGCTGTCTGAGGGATTTGGGAGGGATCAAGTGAGGTTCGTGCAGCTCTGCCGTTGCCGTGTGACCGACACGGGTCACTGGGAATTTATGGAGCAGCTACCTGGTGCTGAGGCTTTTCACACAATAACTACATTCCTTGAATGAATAGCAGCAAACCACCGAGGAGGAAGAAAGGTGCCAGGTGTGTGAGCAGGAACAGCCAGTTCCAGAAGGCCTGAGCTCAGAGGGTTCTTTTTCCCCCTTTTGCTCACAAAGCCGGCAGAAGGGGCTGATTCCAGCCTGCCAAGCCGGGAGCGAGTCCCGGGAATGAGCGGCTGCCTTTGCGGGAATGGTGCCCAGCAGGACAGAGCCCTTTGTGCCCGCGCCCCTCCGAATTCCCGGGATGTACTGACACCAGAGCCGCTCCCAGGACCGGCCTGGGCTAAGCGCGGCTTTGCCAAGCCTGGCTTTGCCGTGCCGCGGGCTCTCCTCGGGGAGGGGGCGATGGGGATGGGCATCCCCGCGATCCCCGGCGGCGCGGACATCCCCACCCCCGCTCCCCGCGCATCCCCCGGCGCTCACGAGTCTCCCAGGAAGTCATGGAAGCGGATGCGGCCGTGCGTGGTGTCCGCCTCGAAGTTGGGCGCCTCGTCCCCCAGCAGCAGTCCCGGCATGGCCGCAGCTCCCGGCGCCAGTCCCGCTGCGGAGCCGCCGCCGCTCTGCGCCTGCGCGGGCCCGCCCCCGCCACGTGAGCGGCGGGCACGTGACGGCGCTGCGGGGCCGCGGCCGTGATGGCGACCTACGTGAGCGAGCTGGAGGCGGCCAAGAAGAGCCTGAGCGAGGCGCTGGGCGAGAACGTGAAGCAGTGAGTGCCCTCGGGGAGCGGGGGTGTGCGGGGCTGGGCTGTGCCGTCCCGCCCGGCTGGCTCGGGGCTGGGCGCTCCGGGACCCTCCCGGCCTCCCCGGTGTCCGTGCAAAGCCTCGGCCTTGCTGGGTGTGCGAACTGCGCTTTTCCTCCGCTGCCTGCCCCTCAGCCTGGTGCCTGCAGAGGCTGCCTAGAACAGAGGCTAGACAGCGCTAAAGGAGCAAAGTAGGCGTTTGTTAAAAGTCCTTCAAAGGATTCACCTTGGGCAGTGCAAGAGCCCGGCTGTGGCTACACCCAAGATGGGCTCAGAGTCACGAGTTTTCACACTTTTATAAGTTGTGGTCCATTTCCATATTGGGGTTAATTGTGCAGTTCCAGCTCCAGGTTCTGCAGTCCCATCCTCCCAGATTCTCTCCTCAGTTCTGCTGTTTGCACTTTTTGGGGTGAAGCTGCAGCGGTGTCCTTGGTTCTGGGGCTGGAAAAGGATTGTTTTGTGTGGCTGAGCTGGGAGGAGAACTTGTAACTCTTTATATGGAGTTCAGAGTCACACCCCAATGCAGTGCAGAATCAGGAAAATTTAAAACCTACGACTGAAGGCATCAACCAGAGGTGCTGAAGGAGAGTCACTCAGTGCCACGGTCTGGTTGGCACAGTGGTGTTGGGAGGTTGGGCTCGATCATCTCCGAGGTTTTTTCCAACCCAATTGATTCCGTGCTCCCCTGCTCTTCCCGAGGTACTGGGCCAACCTGAAGCTCTGGTTCAAGCAAAAGATCAGTAAGGAGGAGTTTGACCTGGAAGCACGCAGGCTTCTCACGCAGGACAATGGTAAAATGACACCTGGTGTTCGTTTCCCTGCCAGGCCTGGAAGCTCCTCCAGGCTCCGTGGTGCTTCCTGAGCAGGGAAAATGCTTGTGAGGGAAGCAGCAGTGGCCAGGGCTCCAGCAGCAGTGGGGTTAAAATGGTGGGAGGAGCCCTGGTTTGCATCGGGAAGTCCCTGTGTAACCCCGGCGCTGACAGACAAGCTGGCATTGTGTAAATGTGTCAAAAACGTAAAACATGCTGTTCCAGCAACCAAAAAGCCACTTTTAAAAAATGTCACTGTGGGGGCATAATCCTCTCTGTGCTTTCCCTTTGGTTGTAACTGAAGTAAGGGGAGAGAGCTCTGGATTCACCTGGGTGCATTTGCAGCCCGCAGGTCCTTCCTGGCCTGGGGGAGTGCTGAAGGATGAGGTTCCTCCATCCTTGCTTCTCTGTGTTGCCAGCACGGGTGGGTGTTGCTGAGATTACTGTGGGGACTCCTGGCTTCCACATTTGTGATCCCTGCAGGGAGATTTTTGGTGCTCAGACTCCAAAGAGGATCCTATAACCCTCTTGATCCTGCCCCTGAAGTTGTTTTCACTTTCTCCAGTACACAATTACTCTATGTTCTGGAAAACCTCTGCAGTGAAGTTCTGTGTTATTAGAACCTCTTTGAGCTGACTTCACCCTTGTGGGGCTGGCTCTCATTTTGGTGGATTTTTTAGCAAAACCAATAGCACTGCAGTGGGGTGCCTGCATGGAAAGAGGGACAGCTGCTCCCCTGGCTGGCTGAATACACCTGACTTGTCAAGTAGCTGTAGCACACTGCGTATGTGTGTAACACTGAGAAATGACCTCATTGTTTCTGTGCTGTGTGTAGTATCTTCTGTGTTGTAGTAGATTCTCAGCCCAGTAGAAGAAAACTCTCAAAAAAAAAAAACTTGAAAATGAACTGAGCAGGTGGGGAGATACTTTAGGATCGGCTTTTGGGGGTGCCTCTGGGCACTGGTGTCCTGCTAATGAGCTCTCTGTCTCTTTCCCCCTCTCTCCACAGTCCACTCACACAATGATTTCCTCCTGGCTATTCTCACCCGATGCCAGATCTTGGTCTCTGCCCCAGGTGAGTCCTGAGAAGCCTCATTAAACACTTGGTGTAACACTGTGCCTGCCACTTGTGTGTTTGGGGTGTGTGTGCACAGACTCCAATGTTCTCAGCCTTAATATTCATGGGGTTTTTTGCCACACAGGTAAAAATGTAGCAGAAATAGTGTTTCAGCTGATTTCAGTAGAGATGCTTCTGTGACTAAGGTGTGTGTGCTTGGTTAGAGGCTGATGCTGGATTGCTGCCTGTGATAATCTGGTTTGATTTCTGGATTGGGCTGTGAGCTGAAGGGTAAAGGCAGATGCAGCTTTCTCTTTGATGTGCTTTGCTTACTTTTTTCTCCTCTGAACTTTGCTCCTGGTCATTGTGAAGAGCTGGGTATTGCTGACTGATCTTGATTTCAAGTGCATATCTGATAGGAAAGTGCTTACAGGAGTCTTGGTTGAGCTATGACCAATTAACCCAATGATCTGCAGGTAGTTAGCATTTTAACTTTGTGAGCATCTAGAATTACATTTTAACTTTGTGGGTGTCTACAATGGCTGTCCTCAGGGTTGCAGGGTGTGTTTGGCTTGGTCTTCAAAAGAGCTCTTATCCCAGAGATGTGGTAGCAAGGGCAATTGAGCTGCAATTCAAGTTGTGGAACTGCTGTGTGGGAAAGCAGAGAAAATTGTTACAGCTCACATGGGCTGAGACCTGAGAGCTGAGCTTTTTGAAACAATGTCTGTTATTGAGGGTGCCTGTTGTAGCTAGGGGAAATAATGCTTGCGAAATTCATGGATGCTCATGGGTTTTTGTGTTGGAGCTGGTCCCTAACTCTAGTAGCTGTGCTAATTAAATGTTAATTGTCCCCACCTCCAAAATTGCTTTGTTTGCTCTTCAGAAACTTCAGAACCACCTTGTGTGTCCTAAACTTGCTCCCTTTTGAGGTCTGGACTCACATAAATCAGAAGGTTTATGTCTGAATCTGCTGCTCCTTGCTTGTAACTTTGAATAATTAATTACACAGGAGCAGTGATCCTCCTGATTATCACCTGGAGCAGCTGAGTCTAAACGAGGAGGGAGGCTGTTCTCTGAGCTGAGCAGTGAGCTGCTATGAGTGTTGGGCTGGAGTTCATATCTCAGAGATCTTCTGAGAGGCAGTGGTCAGGCTAGAGCCTCTTGCCATGTGCCTGAGGTTGCACTTTATTATTCCTGTGTATATATCCTGTCTGGGCTCAGCTGTCCTGAATGTCACTTGTCTCTTTACCCAGTCTCTGTATGCCACTCAGTGATGGCATGCAGCTGTCTGGTCAGGATTCATCAGCAAGCTCTCCCAGGTGTCTCTTTTTCAAGGGAAACTGAAAAGGATTAGGATTTCACAATTAGGATTGTGTGGAAGGTAGGAGCTCCAGCACAGAGCAGGGTGCTTTCCATATGCTCATCATTTCCTGCCTGACCTTTTGAATTTCAAGTCCCTGGAGGTCTTTTCTCTTGTCCCATTGCAGCTGCTCTCTTCAGAGCCCTCCAAGAACCCTGGTTGTAGTGGGGCAGCAGGTCAGTGGCACCAGTGTGGTGGTGAACCAGCTGGCCAGGATATTTTCCCACTGCTGGTCACCTCCAGGGCTTTCAGGCAAGCTTTGGCTGCCTCTATCCACAGATTGCATCAGCCAGCTTGAAATAAGTCAGTTTAATCATGGCAGTGTGGTCTTAAAGACATGGTTTGGTGCTCAGGAGCTAACAGGTCATTCTGCTTGTCCCTTCCAGAGGCTCAGTTTTGCTGTCCATGGATCAGTGCAGAGTCTCCCAACGATCTGGGAGCTGATCTGTGCTGAGGCTCCTCTTACTGGCTTCTTTCACAGGCAGGATCTCACTATCAGCTGTGTGTGGTGTACGGTTGTACATGCAAGCCCAGGAAAATGCAGTATGAGTGGAATACTGTTAACATCTAGATTTCTTTTTTGTCCCCTAGATACCAGTCTGATACCTGCTAGGTTTTTTTTTGTGCTTTGTTTTTTTCTTTCTCTCTGTATTTTTTCCCCCTCCATGTAAGAATGGAAAGCTAACAGGCTTTCGTCTCAACCACTGTCTTTTGGGTAGAAGGTGTTTACTTCATGATTCATGGAAATAGTAACTTTAAAGAAGTGTTTTTGAGGCTAACACAAGAGTTACTGATGCATACACTTTCCAATTTCGTGTGAGAAAGGAGGGGAAAGAACTGTCCTTAAAATGTTATTTTGTATTAAAATAGTAATCATGTGGTCAGTGGGAAAATTGTACTTCGTATTTTATTGGAATATATTGTTTGTTGGACAGTTGCAAGCACTCAGGGTAGCAAGGTTTCCTGAGTTAATATGTATCTTGCTGGAACTGTTCCCTCCTTTCCTTGCTAAATGTTAGGAATAGAACTGAGACAATTGCAAGCGCTTGAGTTAGTGATGGAAGGATTTAATTTATTTAGTAGCAGTTTGGTCCCAATTAAAAGGTGATTCAGTGAATTAGAGCTCAGGTGGAATAACAGGAGCATTTTCTTTCATCAGATTTGTCCACAGGCTTTGCTTAGAGAGCTCTCAGCTATGAGATTGGCTCAGGTTGCTTGTGTTTGCTTCCCTTCAGAGCACTGAGAAGGGAGGAAAAGTAGGAAATTAGGAGTGTGAGTTTTTGGCAGCTAAAATATCAGCAGAATACCTGACCAAAACCCTTGTTGCTGCAAGAAGATTAAAACAAACAACCCCCTCCAAACTGAAGATCAAGTAAACAGGCGTGGGAATTGTGTGTTTTCTCTCTGTCTGCTGCTTTCTGTGGTGACTTTCTCTGTATCTTTGTCCTTCCCTCATGCAGCATGTCAGGGAAACCTGGCAGGCTCTGTCTGCACTGGCTGCTGCCGTGCAGAGATGTGGCAGCTCCTAGAAAAGTGTTTTTATCTGTTGCTGATCTTTGAGGGCAGAGCAGCAGCCACTGCTGTGGCTTGTTCAGGTCTGATTCCTTCACTAGCAAGATGAAATAGAAGCTGCAGACATCTCTGAAGTTTCATGCCTGAGCCAACCCAGCCTTGTCATTTGTGGCCAGGAAGGCAAGTACTGGTTTTCTTAGAATGCTAGAGGGAAATTTTGCTTTCTTCATCTAGTGCAAGTCGGGCTTGGTAATATGAAAACCTGGAAAAGGAACCAAAAATTCTGCTATGGGCTTGTTATAGTGGGGAGTAGGAGATTGTATCTCACCTTTTCCTTGTTTTCAGCTGAGTTTGGCTAAGTTCTTGTTAAATGTGCACGTTGAGATTCAGTTAAATTGCATCTTTCAGATTTACTGTCAAAGCCTAAAAATGTAGTTGCCATTTAATTTAAAATCTATTATATTATTTTTCTTTACAAAAAGTATTTTAAAAATTCAGACTTAGCTATAACCTAATATATCTGTAGAACACTGTTGGAGAAAAGTGTGTTTGCATTTTCCATCTCCATCCATTGCACTTTCTCTGGTCACAAATGAGGCTGTGAGGGATCTGTGTGAGACTTGATGGGGTTCTCCACAGTGGTTTCCTATGCCCTGTTATTAGGGCCTCTCCTGTGATGTATTGGTGGGCAGTACAAGTTTTTGGGGAGGTTTTATTTATGCTATTTTAATTTCTTAAATTGACCAGTGGATTTTCACAACAGGGTTCATAGGCTACGGGTTCCACCTCTCTAATAGGATGTAGCCAGACTTCTTGGTCAATTTTTATTTTAACATAGGGAGAATGTGCCATCTCTGTGTGTGTAGGATGTTTCTAATCCCTTTTTAACAGCTGAACATTCAAAAACTTCACCTGAATCCTCTACTTGAGCCTCATCCTGTTAGAATTTTATTTTTCCAGTTCAGGGGACATGGTGCTTGTGAGTGTGGGAAGCTCCCCGTAGCCAAGGGCTTCTAGTCAGCCTCATTCCTTACAAACAGGGCTGTGGTATAACTGTGTTTACAGCAAATTAAACATAGTTAACTCTTGATTACAGCGAATTAAGCATAGCTGGGGCAGCTGGAGGTTGGTGTGAAGATGGTGAGAATTGTGGGAGCAGGAGGGAACCACGACTGGGCGTTGGTCAATGCTCAGTGAGGCTAACTGGGCTGTGCGTGGTGAGATGTGCAAAGGCTTAAACATTAAAGTAGAGACTATATAATGTTAACTTCTTGTCCCTGTCTGGAGGAAATGACAAATTCTGGCTGAGGTGAGGCGAGGGAATGCCCAAGACATTGCTGTGCTGTCAGAATTGCCTGGCCTCTGCTTTGGAGGCAGCTGGAGTCCCTTCAGAGCCGAGTTAAGCTCCCTGGAGGTGGGCAGGGACCCGGCTCAGGGCATGCTCTGCTCCAAAATAAAAGGATGCTCACTTGCAGTGCCAAACCAGGGCAGGAGGGTGCTGGAGGCACAGAGCAGAGGCTGCTCTGTAGCCACGAGAGGGCTGTCCAGTCTCTGAGTTGCACTTGGTCCCTGTCAGCGAGCACACACATCCAGTGCAGGGCTGTCCTAAGCCAATGTTCCCAGCGTTCTTGAAGGAATTAATTGCTCACAGATGCTGTAAACCTCTCAGCAGGAAATTTGCTGGGCTGTCCTTGCCAAGAGATGTGTGATTATCAGGATGTGGTTTGGCCTGCTGTAGGTGTAGCTGTCAGGCAACGTTTAGTGGACTTTTGAGCTGATGATGTGACCAATGTATTTATTTATTGATACTAAACAGGTACCTCTTTGTCAGCTGTTTACTCACTGGTCACTTAGTGACATCCTGCTCCTGGGCTCAGTGGCCTCTGCAGTTCTTCCCCCTTCTCCCTCTCTTCAGTGTAACACAACAATCAGCTGTGATAAGGATCCATGACAAATCTTGCTGAAGCAGAAGGAGAGTTGTGGAGTCAGACTGCTCAATTCAGGTGGTTTAGCATCTGACCTAAACCAGGAGTGGGTGAGAGGAGAACCCACCTCCAGGCAAGCTCTTGTTCCTTCCTTTTGGGTTTTTTTACAGGCTGTGCTTATCTCTCTCCTTCCACCATGGTTTCTGTGTGGTGTGTGGACAGAAATTGCTACGTAAGTCACGGCTGTTGTGAGTGAGTCCAAGTAGCTGAGGGGCTACCAAAAGTGTTCTCCCCGTCAAAAACCTTCCTCTGTGCTATGGCTGTTGATTTTGGTTTGAGGCTTAGCAGGTGGCCAAATGTTTAAGGTTTCATTCTGGCCCTAAATGAGCAACACCAACTGAGTGAGGTTTTTTTGTTTGTTTTGTTGTTTTTTTTTCTTTTTTGTCTGTTCTTGTTTGTTGTTGGGGTTTTTTTGTGTGTTTTGTTTTTTGTTTTTATTTGTTTTGTTCCTTCCTCTCAATTTGTAGAAGGTGCTGGATCTCTGCCATGGCCAGGTGGCTCTGCAACTAAACCTGGAAAACCCAAAGGGAAGAAAAAGATTTCTTCGGTTCGCCAAAAGTTTGATGTAAGTCTCTGTGGTTCTCTTTACACATCTGCCAAATTCTTAAAATAAGTGCTTTACTATTTATTTAGGCAGTCAGGCAGAATTATCTGACTAACTCTCACATTCTCTGACTAGCTCTCAAAGAATTAGAAGCAAGATATTCCTTGGGTGTAGTGTTTTCAGAAGATCAAGTTGTTTGAGAACTGAAAACACTTTTCAAAGGTGCTATCTTCTGGTAGGTGGCACAGGAACGTGCCAGATCCAGTTCATCTTGCAGCAAAGGAAGGATCTCTACATCCACCCAGTACTGTCACACCCCTGTTCTGCACTTGTTTCTGTGCTTCCAGACCAGAGTGGAGGGGGCCTGGTGTGACAGAGATTTGGGATGGGGCTCTCTCTTCAACAGGCAGGGTTAGATAAGGTGCATAGTGCCCTTCTAGGGACTGTGATTAGGCATTCTCTGTGTGTGCTTCACTGACCAGTGTTCCAAAGGAGTGCAAGTCCAGCTGAAGGCTCCTTGTATCTAGAAATTGTCAAATTACTTTGCAGTCCTCACAGCTGCAAGTGAACTGTGATGTTCTGAGTTCAGTCTGTGTTACCTTGCCTGTCTTAAAACTTCACTGTAGCTCTTCAGCTCAGTAGCAAGTAGACGAGAGTTTCAGCAGCAAGTTACAGTGTACTGGAAGTCTTAGAATTTGATTTATTCACTACTCCTAGGATACACCAGTTTTCTCGTGAGTGTCTGCACAGATGTTCAGGAAGACTTGGCAGTAAGCACTGTGTGAAGTGCATTTTATTAATGGGCTTGTCTGGTACTAGTGGAATTCTGAGTAGTGTGAACTTGGACATTTCATAATACTTCCCTCACTGGCCAGGATAACAGCTGTGAATGACTGCAGGTCCATTCCAGTTGGCTTCTGCTCTCCCAAACCACATTCCTCTTGAGAGTTGCTTACATTTTGAAGGTCTTTTTTTCCAGGCATGCAACTTTCCTGTAATGAAAGCATAAATCTTAAGAGTTATGGGGAGGGAAACCTGCTTTCACATCAGCAGTGGGTGGATTGGTTTTTCACTTTGAGTTAAATGCCACACTGTCCTTTGACTAAAGCATCCTCCCTTTCTCCCCGGAAATGAAGATGTGAGAAATCTACTTTGCTGCATATTCATTGTTCATATTTAAAATATGAACAAATATTCATTTATGAATGTGTCTGTCCTGGTGCCCCATAAGAGCCTTGCAGCAAACTCCATTCCACAGCCACTGGAGGGTAGAGGGAGTGTGAGGAGTCTTGTTCCCTTGCAGGTTAGAGCTGGGCCAAGCACACTGCTGTGCTCAAGGATCAATAATTTCCTTTTGCTTTGTTCCCCCCTTTATCTGGGGAGCCATCACAGGCACTCAGAGCTTGAGACACAAAGCAGCCAAGGATTTGGGCTGGAATACGTGTGGCCTGGGAAATGCCTCCTTCTGGTATGAATTCCTGTTCTGTGATGAGTTTTTTTTCCCTAAATAACCAAGTCAGTTCTGAAAAATAGCCCTAATCTATCTCTTGGCTGTTCTGTAGCACAGCCCTGCTTAGAGAAGGGGAAGTACACAGGGAGACTGGAGTATGAAATTAGTGCTGGAATTGGGCTAAGTTTAAAGCATTAGAGAAGTGTAAGAATCAATCATGCAAGTTAAGGATGATGGGTTTTAATCTGGAGGGAAAATGTACAGATAGTAAGTAAAAATATACCCTTCTGTACAAGAAATGATTAAATAGATGAGAATTCCTCAACACAGAAGGTGTCTGAGAGATGTGAAAGTCCAGTCACTGGCCTGGGTAGTGTGAAAGGAGATGGAAAGGACAGTCACTGATCACATTTGGGACTCCCAGGAGTATCAAACAAATCTAGCAGGTGGGGAGATACAGAGCAAACCAGAGCAGGTGAGTCTTCATGTGGTGTGTAGAATTTCTTGCTGCAGTGTGTTGTGGATACCCAAAGTTCAGGTGGTTTGGGGTGCTACTGGACAAGTCCAATGAAATGACACCAACACTGACTTGGCAATTTCTTCAGTCACAAGTCATTGGGGAGGATTTTTTGAGGATTTTTTTCGTTGGTGTATGCTTTCTGAGTGGAGGAGGGATGTCCCCTTGATGAACCCAAGGGTCTGAATGAATATAACCTTTAATGTTGTGTTCATGACAGCACCGGTTCCAGCCTCAGAACCCACTGTCAGGAGCCCAGCAGTTTGTGGCAAAGGATCCTCAGGAGGATGATGATTTGAAGCTGTGCTCTCACACCATGATGCTGCCAACACGTGGCCAGCTGGAGGGAAGGATGATTGTCACTGCCTATGAGCACGGGCTGGACAATGTCACCGAGGAGGCAGTGACAGCAGTTGTTTATGCTGTGGAGGTGAGGCTGGCCTGGGGGCAAAAGGCTCTGTGTGCAGCATGGGGTGGAAAGCTGCTGCTCTGATTGTTCTCCAATCACCCTTTTGCCCCAGTGATGTGAGAATGGAGAATCTTGTGCCCCAGATGTAAAGTTTTGGACTTCTGCCTGCGAGTGTTAGTTTTGATGTACTGCACAGTACCCCAGGCATGCTTAAAGAGCTGTTGTGGAAAATGCTGCTCCTGTCACTTAAAAGCAGGGACAGAATGGGAATGCCAGCTTGACCAGTTCTATAAAAAGCAGTCTGTTACTGGCACAGGGTCTGGCCTGGCCATGAAGGGACAGGATCAGGTGATACCTGCAGGTGAAGCCCTGGTTTGCCTTTGGCCATTGGTGGTGCATCACTTTCCACATCCCAGGAGTGACACAGCATTGATGTGTGGATGGTTTCTGCACCCAGCACATGGAGGCCAACATGAGTTCCCCATCTGGGAGTGAGGCCAAATTAAGTTGTTGTTCTGCTTGTTTATTTTCAGATGGTTCCTTCTCCAGCACATTTCAGGCAGATGAAAAAGATGAGTGAGTGGCTTTTCACTGTCGTTTCAGGGCGTGTATTTTAACAAGCATAACATCTAGTGTCAGTTATGAAACCTTAACCTTAATGAGAGGTTGGGAATTTCCTAGTATTGAAGACACTCTTTTGACATTTGAAGCAGGACGTCACATATTAAAGTGTAGTTCACAGGCTGATGCTTACAGTGCTCAAAAAGTGCCATGTTCTCTGTATCCAAGTGTTGAGCAATGAAAACATCCTGTCATTTGTCCAGATGCTGGTTCCCTTCCATCTTCAGATCCCTGTGGTCATTGCAGCACTGTTTCTGTGCTGCCAGTTGGTGAGGTCCTTCTAGCCATGAATGAATTAAGTCAACACGTCACAAGATTTTTTTTTTTTTTTTTGTTGCAGAACCACCTTAAGGACATCCTGACCTCTGTGATATCCAGGAGGAAAGCCTATCGTCTGAGGGATGGCCATTTCAAGTATGCCTTTGGCAGCAATGTCAACCCTCAGCCATATCTGAAGAACAGTGTTGTTGCTTACAACAACTTAATTGAGTGGTAAGGAGCTGGCAGCACACTGATAATGTACATGAGTTTTGCTAGTCTTGGAATTACTCCATGGCTCAGCTTCTTCTTTTATGTGTGTTGATGGTGCCTTGCTTTCACACACTAGGAAGGCATTGGTATGGAGGATTGTACAGCTAAACAGGGAGTGAGAACATGGGGATTTCCCAGCACTGGGCTGTAGGGCAGTGTTACATCTCTCTCCCTTACCTGTGCTTGTCCAGCAGTTCATTACTGCAGTTTGGAAACTCCAGTAACAGCAATTCTCTGCCTTTGTGGAGGCACAGGGTTGAAATGTCAGTGGGAACCTGCAGGACACTGCCATCCTGTCATTTCCTGCATCAAATGTGTTTATGGTTCCTTAGCACCTCTTTCCAGTTAGCAGGGCTTTGAGATCCTCCTGTTTGGAGTCTTGGTGTCAAAGAGTTTGTGCACTGCATCTGGCAGCGTTCACGTATGAGGAGGCAGTTTTGTTTGTCTGTGGCAGCCTCTAGCAGTTGACAGGAGGTCGTGGGTGTTTTATGATTTGGTTGTAGCACTACAAACAACTCTGCCTAACGGCCAGTGTTCCAGTTTAATGTTGCATGTGCCTTAATTTTTATGCTGGGTAGAAACTATTGGCTGCAAGCAACAAAAGTTGCACAACCGAGCCTGTTTAAGCATGTTGAGAGTCAAGCCACACTCCTTGTTAAGCTGAAATTTAAAAGAAGCTGAAATAATTTTGTGTACATCTGGACCACATCAGCTGGTGCAGAACAGCAGGGCCCCTGCTGTGTGACAGCCACAGCTGGTGCTGGTTTTGTGACTGGGTTGTTCTGTGCCTGCTCTGCCCCAGCCCCCCCAGCGGCGCGACGCCCTCGGCGGGTCAGAGCCTGGCCCCTCCACCCGCTCCTGACGACGCTGAGCAGCAGGCAGCCCTGCTCCTGGCCTGCTCTGGGGACACCCTGCCAGCATCCCTGCCTCCAGTCAACATGTACGACCTCTTTGAGGCACTGCAGGTAAGCCGGTCGTGCCACACCTTTGTGTCACAGGCAGTGCTGCTCTGGGTGCCAGCTGCCAGTCTTAGGCATGGTTTATGTGCCTGGAGGGGGATTTGTTTTCTCTTCCCATAGTCTCTTTCCTTCTTTGCCTCTCAGATTCTTTGGCTTTGATTTGTTCCCGCTATTGACTCATGGTTTAATGCTTGTTCTGACCCCTTGGTTGCAAAGCTGATGAGGAAATTCCTATCTCACAGCTGTGCAGGATGGGTGAGCTCTTCCTCTGCAGCAAGGCTGCAGTGATTATATCAGAACTGAGCTGGACAGATTTTGATGGTGCTGCAGCAACATAACTTAAGTGGCATGTCCCTTCTTATTCCTCATGTTCCTCCTGGGTACTTAGAGGAATACTTAGTCCTGACATGCAGTGGGTTAGCTGTGCTCACCCCAACCCTGGAGAGGCATTTAAGGTCAGCTGGGTGAATTTTTAATGAGGATATATGGCTGTGGTTCACTCCCTCTCTGGCAACTGTGGTGGCATTGCCTACTTTAAATGTCTAAAATTAGCTGTGAGAAATTCCCCACTTGATCTCTGCTGTTGTGAACAGGCCTTGGGATTTTGTCTCATAGCTGTGGATACAGACCACAGAGCTGTGATCAAGCATTCATGCCAGGTTTAGTCAGAATTGTTGTTTCTATGGTTTTGACGACAAACTATTGATTGGCTTCCCAAGAGCAAAATTACTGTTTCTTTAGCATGGCACTCCCCTAGAAAGTGGTGGTTGTGGCAGTGCTGGCAGGGAGCAGCTCTCCCTGTGAGACTCCCTTTGTTCCCACTCTGCAGAGCTGGCACCCAGAGCATCCTGTGGCAAAGGGAGGTTATTCCACCAAATGTGTATGGAAGCATGCAGCTCGTTTTCCAACATGCATTTCCAGGTGCACAAAGAAGTGATCCCTGCACACACAGTCTATGCTCTCAACATTGAGAGGATTGTCATGAAGCTGTGGCACCCAAACCACGAGGAGCTGCAGCAGGACAAGATCCATCGGCAGCGCCTGGCGACGAAGGAGGGCCTCCTGCTCTGCTAGAGCTGGGCAGCCCTGCCAGCCCTCAGGTGCCTCCAGCCTGCTCCTGGGACTTGTCATTCCAAACCTGTGTCAGCATCTCCAGGATGATGTGATTTATGAGTCAGCTTTTCCTATGGAAATGGGACTGAGTTGTGGGACACTTGCTCTGCTTCCCCAGAGTCATGTGCCGTGTGGAGTACTCTCAGCAATGCCACTGAGTTGGAAAAGAGAAACAAGGACTGGCATTTTTAGGAAAAATAAATGTGAGGAGTGGAGTTTGTTTTAAATAAGGTATGCTTTTGTCTTCTTTTGTGAGCATGGAGAATCTGCCTCTGTGCCCTCCCCTCTCTGGTAGTTTCTCATCTGAGCTCAGACTCCAGAGGCCTTGTCCAGCTTCTGTTGTGGGATCCTTTTCATTAACTGGTTGTGGGGTGGGCTCATGTGAAGATGAGCATTCTCTAAGCTGACATTGTTCCTCTTCCACCAGGGGAACTTCTCATTAGAAACTGTGACAAAACAAGGCAAAAAGGGAATTGTCTTGGTGTTGGAGACTCCTTGGATTTGGAGCATGAGCAAATCACTCCTATCACTTCCTTGTAAAAATATGCACCCTCGTGTTACTTCATTACGAAATTATGCAGCCACACCTCTCCACATGGGGCATGTGCAGATCCCTGTGGAAAAGGAGAAATTGCACCTTCTGGGTTTCAGGTGCTCTACTGTATCCCTGAGTCAGCTGTGGGAATTACCTTATTATAATAAGAAAATTCCATTGAAGTGTCTTAATTACTACATGGCCTGGGTTTGACCTCAAACGTGGAGGTACCTGCTGAAGTGTGACTCACTCACTGTGCCTCCAGATAAATGGAATTGAAACAGCTGCTTCTGGGGGAATATGAAAGGGGAAGCTCATGGTTTCATGTCATTCTGGCTTTCCTCTTTGGAATGTATTTGGATGGGAGATTTGTCATATTTCTTTGTGAAGTTTTCTTCTCTGCAGTACCACCAGGACTGAGGAGGGTGCAGCTCCGTGATGTTTCTTCCCAGTTTTTTATAACCTCCTTTCCTGTCCCCTGTAACAGCTGATGTTGCACCAGCATTGTAACAGCTGTCCCTGTGTTCCTGGCTTTCCTGCATCCCCTTTGGACCCTGCTGTGGAGTCGGGCATAGCAAGAGGCAGTGTCTGGGCAGGTATTGGTGGCTGTTTTCATGAGACAATCATTTCAGGATTATGAAGGAACTGGGAAAGGCAAGGACACAGAACTGCAGCAGATTGGGAGCAGTTGTAGGTGGGTCTGGC
Source organism: Luscinia megarhynchos (assembly GCA_034336665.1). Taxonomy (NCBI): domain Eukaryota; kingdom Metazoa; phylum Chordata; class Aves; order Passeriformes; family Muscicapidae; genus Luscinia; species Luscinia megarhynchos. The sequence goes on from CM067571.1 coordinate 26,169,214, forward strand.
AGTTTGTGGTTAAGTGGAGAGTGGGGCAGAAAAGATGGATGATTTCTTTTAGTCCTCTTCTTTCGACTGCTTTGTTTTTCTGTATTTAAGCTGGTTAAAAGTCGACCTCAGTGGCTTTTACATGAGGGTTTTAAAAAGCAGCACTTAACCTTAGTAACTGTATGGTGGTGAGATCATCAAGCCACCCAAAATACAGACTGTGGGGTGTGGGAGGGAGATTTCCCAGATAGTTGTGATTCTTCTGGTGTAAAATGAAAGCATTAAGTTTGTTTGCTAGAAACTCTGGGGCAGCTCTGAGGATCTCAGATCTGAGAAGGCACCCAGCCTCCGACAGCATCACAGGCGGGTTCTGAAACAAGAATGCTCAGTGTGGCACTAGAATCTCCCTCCTGCTTGCCTGAGCTGTGCTCTGAAGAGCCAAGTCATCTCTTCCACACTGACAAAGTGGGGGATTTGGTAAGCCTGCTGCACAACAAAGGCTCGAGCAGGGAACTCGTGTCAGCTGCATTGCAGAGATCTCAAAACTGAAAGGCACACGTTCTCGAAGCACTTTCCCATGAAGTGTGAGTTTTTGTGAGAGGCAATGCTTTACAGGCTTCTTGGGTCATGGAGCTGCAAGGGATCACAGAGTATTCTGAGGATCAGGATCCCTACCCTTAGGGGAATGGCCCATATGGGGATCAGACCCATTGTGAGCACCTCAGCATGGCTGTTCCCTGCTGCATGGGGGGTTGTCCAGCTCCTCCAGGCCTCCTGTTTCCAGCTCCTGAGGACTTGGTGTGCAGTAGTGGGTGTATTTGCAGCTTTGGCATTGCAGAGAGCAAATCTGTGCTCTGGATCCATGTAGAGTGGTCTCCACAGCAGTGCTTGAGGGAGGAGCTGACCCTGCACACTGCTGATCTCATAAAAACTTAACTTGCGCATCCCAGCCAAAAAAATAAAGGAATAAAGCAAAGTCTGAAGAGCATCAATAATACAGAGCAGCTGCAGCTATTTGGAAATCACACTTTGAAGTACTGATGTCCAGTCTCTTGAGACTTAAATCAACTTTGCTATTTCTGTTTTTCAGTCATTAATCAGTGGCTATAGTTATGCAGTTATGACTAAAGGATTGCACTGAGAGCCTTTTAGGCTTGGCTAACCTTTTTGTTTTAAGGAAAAGATAATCCCAAGATGAATGGGCTGTCTGGATGAAAGGCACCAGGAATGAGCTCAGCATGACTGAGCAGTAACTTGGGGAAAGGTGATTCTGACTATCAACGCCTGCCCCGCCCCGTCTTGCAGAAATGACACCACTGCTGGCTCAGCTGGCCCCAGTGGGGACAGGGGGAGCAGGGCTGTGCCTGCAGCCAGCCAGGATGGCAGTGAGCAGTGGGCTGGGCTCCCCTGTGCTCCTGCAGGAACAGGGAGCTCCGGGCACCCCGAGCCAGCACCTCACTGCGACATCAAAGCACTGAGGAATGTGCACAATGCAAATGAGCTGCACCTCAGAGCTGGTGCCTAACCACAGCTCTGTGCTGTGCCTCTGCCTCGGGCTCTGGCAATAACCTGCTGCATCCCCTTCTGACGTTTGCTTGACCTCAAAGGTGCTTGAGGTCCACTGGTGTCGGATTCTGGGGGGTTTCCCCTGGTGACAGTCTTACTGGGTAATAGTGTGGCAATAACAATAACAGGACAGGTATGATGGTGTGACAGTGATATCCTTTCATCCACATGCTCCTAGAAGCAGTGTCCAAAAGCTGTGTTGTTCCAAAGGCAGGCACTGGCCAAAGACAGGGGAAATGGCTCAAGTTTATAGGGAATAATGAGGGTAAAGGTCCAGTCTCAAATTCAGGACAAGGACTTGACCTTATATGTCAAAGGTTTTGAACCAACAGAGAATCAGGGCTAGGAATGAGATTTACTTTGGAGTGAGCTAATTCACATCTTTGCAGTGCCCAGTCTCCCAGCTTAATCTCTCCTATTTCAGTTGATTCAATTCCCACATCTGCCCCTATCTTTTCGATTGCAAAGACCTTTGGTAAAGAATTTTGAAAAACTCTTCACATATAATTTAACAAACAGGGTAATGACATAAACACAATAACAACAACTATAAAAACCAGTAAACCCATTTTGATTAAAGATAGAGCCCAACTAGGTGAGTTCCAGTTTTTGAATACTCTGTTGAACCAGTCATCTTTTTGTAACTTTTTGAATCCTTCCTTGGGAATTTGAATGCTGTGATGAATGGACTCACTATGATCAGAAAGATTCATACAACACATGCCCTCAAAGTCCTCACAGCCATGCCCATGTGCCAAGAGTAGAAAGTCTTGCTGCCCTGTTTTGCAAGGTGGCATCCACATCTGAGAGCAAGTCACTTCATGCAAGGGAGATAGTGTTGGTTTGTTACCTCAGAAGGCACACAAGATTATCTAATTGTCCTAAAGCTTTTCTATGGCCACCAGGGCAGTAAAAGGGACAAAATTATTTTGGCTTTAATCCAAAAAGTGACTTCATCATTGCAATCAGATTTGAGTAATGTGTAGACATTTTTGCTCTGTTCTTTTGGCTATGAATCATTTTTATGTTGGGTGCCAGCTAAGTAAGCCTCCCCAAGCTACAAGGCCCACCCTTACCATGTGATGGTATGGCAGGCCATGCTCTGTTTCCCACAAATATAAAACACACCCTGTGGTAGGTAGAGTGGATTGAGAAGTGATGGATGAGGTATAATTACACCGTTGGCTCTGATTTTTGCAAGCTGGGTGGTAGAGGGAAACATCTTTCCTAATCATTTTTCTTTCTTCTATGATTGTGGGTCTTTCAATAATTTCCCACTTTGGTTGATAAAAAACCCCTTATGCAAAAATCCATTTTCACAGAGCTAAGAATCTCTAGCTCCTGGGGTTCAAGTGATGCATGGGGGAGCTTCTGGGTCCAGTGATCCCAGGCATCTACAGGGTTGTGTTTCCATGTGCCATTAGGATTGTTATCTTTCATATGGGTGGCATTATTGATTATTGGGCATACATCTGTAGGCAGGTGAAAAAGGGGTCATCAGAGCTAGCAACAAGATAAGCACAGTGTGTCTTGTTTTATGGCTTTTGCCAGAGTTACCCTACATTTTGTTTTGGCTGAGGGATTATCCAAGTCCTTATGAGGAGCATGGGGCTGATCAGCATGGCAGCAGTGAGCAGGATTCCTGTGGAATCATATTTAATGGGATAATCTGTGGGAAAGCTAAAAAAGTTAGGGAAATATAAAGGAATTCTGCAGCAGGTAGGTGGTTGTTCTCAGGACTCCTCAGATTCCTTTTGGGGTTCTTGTGGAGTGTCTTGGTGTTCCTGTAAAGGCTGTAATTACAGTTTTACATTTTTTGCTGGAACCAGAGGGGTCCTCTACCTGTAGAAATACAACATATTCTCTTCCCCAGGTAATTAGTGGGAAAGGACCTAGAATGTGACTGGATTCTAGATCTTTGATTAGAACAGGTGGTCTCCCTTTTAACTGTGCTTGTGTGGAGTTGGAAAAATGTCTGATAATTGGGGAGGTTAGGCTCCATAAATGAATTATTCAAAAAACTAAAAACATATGTAGCTTAACTGAGCCTTTCTACAGTACACAGGGTTTCTACTCTGCCTTTTGGTTGTTCTAGAATCCTTTTGAGGGACCCATGAGCTCTTTCTACGATTGATTGTCCTCTGGGGGAATGGGGAGTGCCTGTAGTACGTGTTATTCACCACTTATTAAAAAAAGATGATTTGTGAGACATGTAGGAATATGGACAAGGGAATATGTGATAAAAGCACAGGCCTGGCTGCCTAAACAGCAGATTGTCCAGGCCATGGAGGAGCATCTCAGTGCTCCCAGCAGCCCTTTGCTCGCTGTCTGGTCTCATTCCTATTCCTGTAACTGTTTTTCGTTCTGATAGTGAACTTGGATGAAACTCAGAGACTTAGTCACGGCTTCTGCTTTCTGGGGCTTTAATTGTTTATTTGTTAATGCTCTCTGCAAATGGAGATCACAAGAAAATGTGATCCTTAGCCAGAGGCTGGGCTGAGCTGCCAGGGATGATTTTGACCATTGCAGTTTTTTATGAGAACAAGATTTCCAGACGTGCACAAACATGTCCTTGGTCTCATGCTCCCCTCTCTGCTGGGCTGATATCTGTGCTCTAGGTGTGTCCCCACACCTGTGATCCCAGCACCCTTGGGCATGAGAATGCTCCCTGTTGGTGTCACAGTGAGAGGGAGGAGCTGGAGCTGCTTTTCAAACTGAGACTGAGGAGGAAGAGAAGCACTTAGGGCTTTCATTGAAAGAGCAGAGCATGAAGGCATGTCTGGGACATGTCTGGGACATGTCTGAGGCACATTTGCTCCCTGGGCAGGGTAACAGTGCTGCTCGAGTGGAGCAGGTGCAGTTTGCCCCAGCTTGTTTAAAGTCTGGAGACGTTCAGAGGCTGAGCAAGCAGCAAGAAGTGCTCTTGCTGGCAGCCATGCAGGAAAAGGCTGTGGGCAGTGCCCCTGCCTTTTGGGAGGTTCACAGGCAGCTGGGAAGCTGCAGCTGCTCTCCTGTGGCACAGAAGGGGGTTCCAAAAGCCCCCTTTTGCTGCAGTGCCCAGGTGGGAGGTGGGGCTCAGCCTGTCCCTCTGGAGCAGCTGTGTTCCCTGAGCCACCCGTGTCCTTGCTCACATGGCTGGGCAGCACCTTGCAGCTGCATTGACCCCAAAACCCCAGGGGCAGCTGTGGCAGCCCCACTTGGCATCACTGCCAAATCCAGAGCACTCCAGGGACCCCAGTCCATTCCAGGGGCCAGAGAAGTGGTGGGCACACAGGACATCTGGGCACAAAGGCACAGGGAGGGACCCCCCCATCCCTGATCAGCTGTGGAAGCTCTGGGCTGCAGACCTGAGCACCACTGCCAAGAAGCAGCTGTCTGGATGCTGCTAGCACATCCCATCTCCTCCCAGGCCCCTGGGTATGGCCAATGCCTCCTCTCCACCGTGCCCAGCTCGCTGAGTGGGCACTGTGGGGCCATCTCAAATGAATGCCCACAGCACCGTGGGGCCAGCCCGGGGTGTGCTGCTGCAGGAGGCTCCTGTCTGTGCCTGGGTCTTCTGGAAATCCCCTGGCACCGTGGTGGCTGTGTGAGTCTGGCAGAGGTGGGGGGATCAGGGAGATCAGGGAAGGCTGTGGCTGCCACCACATCTCACTCCCTCGGGGAAATTCCTTGGCGGTTTAACAATATCTTTACATCATCCTTATCTATGGTTTTCTGCTCACTTCAGGAGTGAGTTTTCTATTTAAGGCACATCATCTAAAGTCTTAATTCCTTCCCAGGATCACCAGGCAGAAGCCCAGCACCCTTCAGGAACGAAGGCTGATGTGTGTCCTTGGCATGTCCCAGTGCCCCAGTTCAGAGCTTGCCTGGGGAGGGGCTCTGGCACCTCACGAGGCACCAGGGTGCTGCTTTCCCCCTTGCTGGGCTGGGCACAGCCAGTTGGACATGTCCATGGACTAACTGAGAGGATTTGGGGGTATCTGGATAAATGAGATCTGCATGTGCCTCCTCCTGTAGTGTTTGTCACAGAATCAGAGAGTCAGTCTGGCTGGAGAAGAGCTCTGAGATCAGCGAGCCCAACCCTGACCCAACAGCCCCTTGTCACCCAGAGCATGGCACTGAGGGCTGTGTCCAGTCCTTAAACACTCCAGGGCAGTGCCTGCACCACCTCCCAGGGCAGCCCAGCCCAGTGTCCAGTCCTTAAACACTCCAGAGCAGTGCCTGCACCACCTCCCATCCCAGTGTCCAGTCCTTAAAAACTCCAGGGCAGTGCCTGCACCACCTCCCAGGGCAGCCCATCCCAGTGTCCAGTCCTTAAACACTCCAGGGCAGTGCCTGCACCACCTCCCCAGGGCAGCCCTTCCCAGTGTCCAGTCCTTAAACACTCCAGGGCAGTGCCTGCACCACCTCCCAGCCCAGTGTCCAGTCCTTAAACACTCCAGGGCAGTGCCTGCACCACCTCCCAGGGCAGCCCAGCCCAGCCCAGTGTCCAGTCCTTGAACACCTCCAGTCATTTGGGACCTTCCCAGTTATCCAGGATTGATCATATATGAGGGAGAGCAGCTTAGCCAGCACTTCCTCCAGCTCCCTCATGACCTCCAGGATGAAACCATCCAGTCCTGCTGGGCTCTTGAGCTCAGATTCATCGTGGTGAGTCATGGAACCACAAGAGTACAGAAGATTCATCACTGTGGGCCCTGCTGAGGCTGCCCCTTGACAGGTGCTGCCACAGCCCCTGGTGGGAAACACTCCTCCAAAGCCTGAGGAAGTGCAAATACCTGCATGGACAATTCCCCCTGGCCCATCTCTGGTTATGTGCAGCCCACCAGGACTTTGCTGCAGGTGTGTGTGGAGAGCTGGAAGTGACACTGGGAATGCCTGGGGGGGAAATGGGCTGGAAAGGGGAAACTGCAGTCAGCTAAAAGCTTCTCTGAGGGCTCTGCACCCATGAATAGGGTCCATAGCAAAGCCTCATAGGGTGGATGCATGACAGAGCAGTTGCCCTCCCACCACTGCCTCTCCGTGAGCTCATTTCCTGCAGTTTATCTCTTCTTGGGAAACTTGTATGCTGGAAATCATGGGATCATTTAGCTTGGAAAAGACCTTAAAGATCATGAAGTCCAGACATTAGCTTGGCACTGCCTCAGAGAAATGTCACATCCTGTAACTCAAACGAGTTAATTTTGCAGAAATGCTCAGGAAACCTGAGAAACACAGAATTATTTCTCCTGCAGTCGGCACCAACAGGGCCATGTGACCTGATGCTGCTGCTAGCATGTATAAGACCCAGAGAGCAGATGAAATGCTGCTCTCACAGGGAGCATTAAGTCATTGTTCACTGCAGAGCTCTGCTGCCAGTGACCTGGCTCCAAAAACCCAAACCCTAACCCTAACCCTGACACATTGCCTTTCCAGCCATCAGTAACCTGAAATCCACTTTATAAACTTTATTGCCTCCATTCTTCCCACATGACCTTTTGGAGCAAATCATGCTTCATTCACCAGCAGGAGAGGGAAGCTGATTAGTCCCAAGATTTCTCAGCTTGTGCTGATTTGGAGCCAGGGGAAGGTGCAGGCAGCCAGCCCAGCAGAGGTTTCACAACACAGCAATTAGCAGTGCCACAAAGCATCATTAAATTAGTTTAAGCTGATTATTTGCTGGATTAGCTGGCAGGCAGCAGATTGCCAAGAGACTTTTTGAGCCCAGGAGCCATCAGCTTGAGAAGAGGCCTAAAATAAAACCACAAAAACATGGGCTGGTGGGGAGGAGAGGGGAGACCTGTTGGTTCATGGTGACATGGACAGAACACAGCTCACTCCAGTGGTTCCCCTACTGTGTTATTAAAAGCCTACAAAGGACTCTGCATGGGGAGAAGAAAGGACACCAAGCCACAACTCCCAGCTTCAAACCCCCCTGCTCAGCTTGAGACAGCAGGGACCAGCTGGCACCACTGTCTGTGGGGTTGGAATCCTGTAATGGTTTGGTTTGGGACCTTAAAGCCCATTTCAGTTCCAGCCCTCCTGCTATAGGCAGGGACACCTTCCACTGGGAACCTCCAGGTTCCTCCAAGACTAGGATGGGGCATTCAAATCTCCTCTGGGCAACTTCTGTCTTCACAGTAAATTTTTTTTTACTAATATCTAGTCCAAATCTACTTTTTTTCCTTTCTATTTTTTTTCCCCCAGTCAGAAGCCATTCCCCCATTATCCCTGCAAAAAATCTCTCTCTGTCCTTCTTGCAGGCTCGTTTCAGGAGTCTTTTGCAGGCTGAACCATCCCAGTTCTCCCAGCCTTAGGGGAGCAGTGCTGTCAGGTGAGGGGGCTCCCAGGCTCTGTGTCTGTGTGTCTGTCAACAATCCCAGTGCAAAGGCACGGGGAGCTCTGCACATCTGTGTATCTGCAGCCAGAGCCTGACAAAGCTCCTGGCCTGCATCTGCCTCTCTGGCAGCCCCACAACCTTTCATTTCAGCTGAAGGAGAACCAGCCATCTGCATTTCAGAGGCTGGAGTTCTCCCTCCACCTCTGCTTTCTCCATCCCAGGGTCTCTGAGCTGGGGTTGGGCTCTCTCTGGCTGCTCTTGGGTGTGGCTCTCGGGCAGGGATGCTTGTGCAGCTGGGGCTGCCCATTGTGGTGGGCTCCTGGGAGGCTGCAGACACACACTCCACCTAAAAATTTCCAGCTGGCTTGAGCAGTTTCAGTTTTTCCAGCCTATCTCCTGCCCAAGTCATAGCAGATCTGATGATATTGCAGGGTGGGGAGACATGACTGCACTGTCCCTGGCACTGTGCAGATGACTCTGCCACATTATCAGCTGAAATACTCCGGGATTTTTTTTCCGCTTTGTTCAGCCACCCAACACCGGAAGACTTTTTTTTCCAGAAATTTTTTTTCTTTTTTTTTGGCAGTTAAGCCTAAACCTAACCCTAAACCCATACCAAGCTAATGCTAGAAAGCAAAGGGACCAAAAGGAAGTTCCTCAGACACTCCTGCTGGCATGATAAGATCCCACAAGGAGACAGTGGTTTTAAAAGTCTCTCCTTCAGCCCACTGTCCCTGTGGGAGGCAGGGTGGGCCATCAGACAGGGCTAAGAACATCACAGCCTTGAGACAAGCTGCAGGGCTTTACTTTCCAGCACTAACCAACGTCTCTGCCCAGATGTGCACGGATGTCGTAGATGGCAAGTGTGCAATGAGTCATAACCACAAATGCTTCTATCCATTAGCAAAATTAGCCTGCCAGGATAAATATAACCACAGAAAAGTCAGTGGAGCGAGTAGAAAATTGACTGGGAGAATCTTTGCCTGAAAGATGGCCATGAAACCTGGCACAGAACAGCCCAAATCATTTGAGATTTGATGGCAGGTCACAGCTGGGTCTCCTTCCACCACCCAGCATCTCAGCAGGATGGGGCACCAGCTTGGAGGCTGCTGGATCCCACAAACCTGGGCTTTTTGAGCTTTCTGTGCTGTCAGGCACTGACCCCCTGCAGAACACTGCTTTTGACCTGAGGCCTTGGGAAGGCTTCCAAATTTGAGTGATGGAGTTAAAATCATGGGTGTGTAGTGAAATAGAAGTGTGTGATTTCACATGGTGAAGGGTTTGGAATTTGGGGTTTTATAATATAGTAACAGGTATGGGACCAGATGGAGGATTTTGGGTGGTGTCTTTTTTGGTGCTCATCTTCCTTCTTCTTCATGCTTTCAGTTTGTAGTTTCTGGTTGGTCAGTCAGTGTCACACTGAGGGTCATGGGAATTTAGTTATTGGGTTATATAGGTGTTAATTCTCTATTGGACTGTTCAGCTGTAAGAGACCTTGCAGCAGCTGGACCTTTCTCCATTTTTCCAGCTAGAAGTGCTGTCAAACACTCTGCACTTTCTGATAAGGTTTAACAAACAGCCAAGCCCGAACACGAGAAAATCCCATTTCCATGGTGTATTTGTCAGTCCTGGCTCTGAGTGGAGGCAGAGGAGACTGGGACAAAGAGCTGGCTGAGTGGAGCAGGGCTCCAGTGCTCACAGTGCCAGGGGTGTGTGCAAGAGCGACCTGCAGCTTTCCCACCTCCAGACCAGGGCTGGAAAAGGTCACAGCTCGGCGGGAGCCTGCGGCATGCAGAGCACAGAAAGCCCCGCTCACACCCCGGTGCCTCCCTGCCTCGGTGACCTAGTTGAGTCATGGGGGGATGGCAGCCTGAGACATCCTGTGCTGGTGCTCTGGGCACTGCCAGGGGCTTCTCCAGCCCCACAGGGGAGGGGAGCAGGGCAAGAGGGCACCCCCAGGCAGGGCTGACTCCTGCTTGCATCCCTGCTGAGAGGAATGAGGGATTTGTCTTTACAAACGAGCTCTAGGTCTGCTAGATGAAACCAGCACTGAGATAAAAAAAACAAAACAATGGGATGGATTCCACTGATTGATGAATGGAAAAAAAGATATTTGCCTCTACAAACTGCAGGTTTGCTGATAAATGGAATTGGATGTTGAAAGATGAAAGAAGCAATGGGGAAAAACCATGAATTCTCTAAGAATTAAAAATTAATGGGAGGGTTGTACATTAGAGGGGAATCTCAGGTATCAGGTGTTCTGGGAAGTCTGTGCCTCTCAAGTACATCAGCCCAAGGGGAAAGAGAGAGGAAAATGTGGCCAGGAAATTTGGATAAAAAGGGAGGCTGCATCCTCCAAAAACTGGAGAGATCCCAGGGGAATGCCCCATGGCCTCTCCCTTTATTCCCATAAAGTTACAGCACTCCTCTGTCTCCTTTTTGGACATAAACCTCTGGTGTTTGTGGATTAATTTTCCCGACAAGGTCATGCCAGCCTGCTCCCTGTGCTGCAGTCCCAGAGGTTTTTGGGATTTCTCTTCCTCTGGCAAGGGTGAAGGATGCAGCTGGCAGCTGATCAGCTGATGCATGGGAGAAGATGGCACAAGGTTGGGCATAGGTTGGGTGGTGAGTGTCAGGAAAATTAATCCAGAGGAGATGCTGTGAAAAACAAGGGAATCTGGGGCTCTTTCTCCCATGCCCAGTCTTGAAGGGGGTTGAGAGCATTGGCAAGGAAAAGCTGTCTTGGGAGAATGAACTGCTTTGCTCAGATCTGAGCACTCTGTTGTGTCTGTACTGAAGATGCAACTGAAAAATTATTTTTTTCTAGGTTCTGTGAAGCTGCAGACACTGAAAAAGCAAGGGATCCCTAAACAGGAGATGAGGAAGAGATAAATTATCAAGATGGAGATGCCATCAAATTCCTGAGTTATAACTCACTGAATTTTGCAGTCATGCAAGGAAAAAATTTAAGAGCTGTTTAATGTTGCTGTGGGAGTCTGTGCAAAGGACTTAGCTGAAGGAAAATGAAAAGCATCAGATGCTCCAAGAATCTGTTTCACATTGTGAGCTCTGGTGAGCTGGGGAGATGACTGTGCATGGGTTAGTGCATCTGCCTCGGTGGGGAGCTGGGAAACCCTTCCCAGCTGCCAAGCAGGGAGGGGGATCAGCCACAGGCACATGGAGCCCATTGCAGGATGCTGGGAAGAGCTTTCTGAGCCCGTGCAGGATTTGTGGGATAGCTGGGGAAAGGGATGAATCAAGGTGGGAGGAACCAGGGGGGAAAACAGAGAGAAAGGGGGACAAAAGGGGCTGCTCAGTGCCCTGTGCCTGGTGCCTATAGCATGTCCTATCTGCTTTCCACACTCTCCTTAGCTGTTTCCCTGCTGAGGGTCTCTGTGTGATGTGCACTGGGCTTTCATCCTGATAAGCCAGCGAGGGGGAGAGGATGGGGCCACTGGTGTTGCCTGGGTGAGGATTGGGCATTTCCATTGGTGTGAACTCCTGCCTGGCTGCCTGCCTGCAGAGAAGTGTCCCCCAGGGAAGGCACAGCAGCCCCAGAATCCCAGATATCCTGTGTGCCATGGGGAGAAACCCTGCTGGGCTGTTTTTCACCTGAGGACCAGTGAAAGTGGCAGATGGAGAAGTGAGCAAAGGCAGACTGGACCGCAAACAGTGGAGAGGGAGAGGTGGAGAGGGAGGGGCTGAAGCAATTCACATTGATCAGGGTGTGAATTAGATAAACAAACAATAGGTTAATGATTATTAGATGCTCAATTCGCAGAATGCCCAGGCTGGAAGAGGCCAAGATCATCGAGTCCAACCCACACCCTAACACCTCAGCTACACCACCAGTGCCACATCCAGTTTTTTTCCTAAACACATCCAGGGATGGTGGCTCCACCACCTCCCCAGGCAGACCATTCCAGTACTTTATCACTCTTTCTGTGAAAAACCTTTTCCTAATATCCAACCTAACTTTCCCTTGAGACTTAAGCTGGAGCTAATAGAGGGCTAATAATGCCATTATGAGCTTGTTTCAGTTTTGTTTGTAGAAGGAGATAAAGTGAACTGTTGTAAGAACAGATTGAAACTAGTAGAACAATGGCTAACACCTGGACTTTATACCAATCAATCATGAAGCAGGGGGACCTTAAATTGTGTCAGAGGGTCACAGAGACCTGACGAAGACTTAGTTAAGAAAAGTTAAAATTTAAGCCTACAAAAGCCCTGTTGTGATGAAAACTTTTCAATCATTCATTGAAGCTGCACTTAGGTATTTCGGTGTTTTGCAAATAAAAGGATTAAAAAGCGAAAACTGAGCCCTTTTTTCCCTGTGTGCTGTGTTAAACACAGAGATTGGCACCAGGTCCCAGCAGCCTCCCCCCTGCAGGGTCCAGATGAGGGAACAGTGCAGCTGCTGGGAAAATCTCCATCAGGACTTGTGTGAGACCAAGGAGAATGCTGGGAGAGTTTGCAATGGTTTCAGATGGACATTTCCTAATATTGAAACAGTTACAGGGGAACTGTTATACTGGAGGCAGTGGTTGTGGGTTTTCAGTACTGAAGTTTTTTAATTGCTGAAGAAGTGGTCAGGGTTGAAGGATTAGTGACCATGATGTGCCTATAGTCAGTGTGAGCAAAAGGAGGACAGCCCCAGCCAGTAACACAGCTACAAGTTAGGGGAAATTATGAGCCAGACTGACCAGGTGGAAGGAACAATAGCTAAATGACTGTGAATGGAAAGTTAAAGAGCTCTTTAATATGTGTTTGAGAAGGAAACAATTTAGCCAGAAGCTTAACCTGACAGCTGTTAGAAATGAGAAAACAATGTTGAGAAAACAGAAAAGGAAAGAGATCACAGTGTTCATAAAAGCACCACTCTAATTAGTGTGCTTGTATTGACACCAGATCCTGATTTGGTCTCTGAAGTTCCACAGAGAGTGGATTCACTTTTTGCTGATGAAGGTGATGGTGAGGCAGCTGAAGTGGCATTGCATGCATCCTGATCAGCAAAGGATGTTAAATATCATCCCAATAACACACTGGCAAAGGGGTGAAGTGTCTTTAGCAGGAAATGGCACTCCACTAGGAAATGGATCTTTCTTGCTGGCCTTGGCTGGGGCAGGAGTAACAGCTGACCCTTCTCCACCTCTGTAATGCAACAGTTTGAAGTGAATGCAGGGCCACCACCACTGACTGAAAAGCACAAGTCACCCCAAAAGAGAGGCTGGGATTTGCAGCCAGAGCTGTTGCAGTCTCCAGCCTGTCTCTGTCCTAGAAAAGCCACCAGCTCTTAGCTCTCTTTCTTCCTACTGCAGTCTCTACCTGCCCATCACCCAGCTGCCCATGCTTCAGCTATTGAAGGGAATTAATGGGGCTAATAAAAGGAAGTGCCTCTGCCTGCAAATCTTTCCCCAAAGTCTGCTTGTAACTCCTCTCAAGTTTAAAAGAAGTGAACAGGTTAGAAGCACACAGGAAGACTCAAGAGCTGCAATAAAACCCCATTTTCAGAAGGGATGACTTTGGGACCATCTGCTGGCCAAAAAACTCCCACAGGGGTGATTAGGGGAAGGATTCAGGTCAATGATGGCAGGGCCAGATAGGAAGAGAAACCACTTCCTTAACCCAGAGCTGAGCTGTATCTGGGGCATCAGGATCTTCATGTCCCACTCGGGGGTTTCTAACACCACAGGAACGAGTGGGAATGGAGCTGGGCTGCCCAGATACCTCTGCAAGAGCCCCATTTCTGAATGTCAGCTCTAGAATTCTTTCTTTTCTTGTCATAGATTGTTTATTCTCTGTACCAGAAATATGTCAAAAGATGTATTGGGTTTTTTCTCCTGGTATCTTACAGTACCACAGTGTGTTCTGGTGGGATTTCTGGCTGGAGCAGATATAAGACAAAGGAGGGAAGGTGTGTGTGACTAAGTCCACCTTGACATTTTAGAGGTGCCACAGTGAATGCTTATGATGCCCTAAGCTTCAGCTTTCATATTTTCCAGACTCTGCCCTGCATTGGGGTGTGACTCTGAACTCCATATAAAGTGTTACAAGTTCTCCTCCCAGCTCAGTCACACAAAACAATCCTTTTCCAGCCCCAGAACCAAGGACACCGCTGCAGCTTCAGCCCCAAAAAGTGCAAACAGCAGAATTGAGGAGAGAACCTGGGAGGATGGGGCTGCAGAACCTGGAGCTGGAATTGGACAATTAGCCAAAAAAAAAAAAAAAAGCCACCACCAAAGAAACTCCAGGCTCTTCCTGGTGTCCACTCACAGATCCCACCCTGCCAGGCACCAGACCAGCTGCCAGCACTGCCAGGGGTCAAGTGTTTGTGGATATCTCCACAGAATCCCAGCTCTGCCTAAATCTCAATACTTTAATGTGTGATTTCACAGTGCTTTCACTATTTCTGTCTGGCATTTACACTGCCAAAACTAGCTTGACTAACACAAATTCTTCCTTATGGGCTCAGTGCCTTTGCTGCCAAAAATCCAAGACACACACACATATCAGCCAAAAAGTGTCTGTGCACGAGGAGCAAGGAAAAACCACTTGGAAGTGAAATTAATCACAGAATCATAAAATATAATGAGCTGAAAGGAATCCACAAGGATAATTTAGTCCATCTCCTGAATTTTTAGAGTGGCCTCTCCACTTACCACTTCCAAGAACAACCTTTCAGCTCAGATTCATAATCTATTTTAACAAAGGAAAAATATATAATATTTTTCCAGTTTAGGGCCAACTGAACAACTAACATCAGCCAGAAATCAGCAGATTGTTAGTGTGCTGATGTGAAAGATTTGGGTGTCTTTTGCTCTGATGATGAAGGGAGAGAAACAGTTAATGCAGTTCAAACACTGGAGCAGGACTCCAGAAACCTTTCAGGCAGAACTCCTTGACTTTGTCAAATAAATCTGTCTTGATTATAAAATACTTTATTTCTGGAGTGGACAGAGACATTAAACAGCAGTTGCTGGGGCACACAGAAATCTTGCCTTTGTAACACTTTGCTTTTCTCCCCCTCAAAGGCTTCCTTTGCTCTTTTCTACTGTTTCACTAAATCAAACCATGCCAGCAGTTATTCCTGAGGCAGGGACAGCTTTGCTGGAAGCCAGGCACCCACACTCAATTTACTGAGTGTAAATTGTAATTCTTGGCTGCAGCAATGACAGCACTGCTGTCCTGGTAATTAATTTCAAGTGCAGGCCAAACCTTGAAATTATAGATAAACTTAAATTACAGATAAAAGCCACCAGCAGAGAGGCCAGACCTCACCTGTGAGGGTGTCCCCCTTCCTGCTTGGCCTGCCAGAGGATTCCCAGGGGGGTCAAGGTGCATCCTTCCATTCTGTAAAAAAAACCAACCAAAAATCCCTCAGTGCTGAGCAGCACTTTCACACAGACCAAGCTTCACAGGTGTTCTGAAAAAGAGAAACAAGGCTGGAGATGCAGTGCATTCCCTCTGCCCAGGAGTTTTCCTTGCCCCACACACAGCATCTGGTTTTGTTTGTGGAAGTCCACACTGCTTGCTGCTTGCTTCCTTTTTTCCTCCTAACTGTTTGCAAACAGTTTAGTTGGTTCTTCCACTGTTCTTCTGAGAAGTTAAATTCTCCTCTGCAGCTCCCCAGTTCCTCCTTTTTGAGGGGATGGGAGCACTTTCCCTGAGAAATGGGGGTTAGATGAGGGTGGGTGCCAGGGAGGGCTGCCTGGTCTGCAGGATTTTGCCAAAGGTTTAAATCACTCAGCTCCCCAGGCTGGGAAAGCCCAGAAACAACAGCCTGATGTAGGAGACACTGGATTGTAGTCAGAACCAACCAAACCAGCACACCTAACCCCCAGCTGGGTCTGGTTTCCTTCAGTCCTTGCTGGAACAAGGTTCCTGCTGTGTCACCAAGAGGGATTTCTTTGGAAAAGAAAGCAGCATTCCCAAAGCCATCCTGCCCACTAGAAGGAACTGGTGGCTGCAAAGGGTTGAGGCAAAACCCCAAGAGGCTCCAGCTTTAGGGCCCCTGAGGAAGAGGGACCAAACTAATTCTGATAAACAGAGGATTTTGGCAAATGCTGGGTGAGTGTGACCTCTGAAAAGCCCCAGGTAGCATGAACTTCCATGTGCAGGGCAGGAGAGAAGCTGGAAGCAATCAAAAGCCACAGAAGAGTCTGTGCCAGGGTGTTTGTGGTGCTTGTGGACACGCTGTCCTCCCTCCTGGCTCGGATACTGTGCCAAGGACATCACTGGAAATGCAGCTTTTGTGCCACCAGTGCTGCTAACTCAGGCTGAGAGCCACTTGCTCTGGGGGACTACAGAAATGACAAGGCAATTCCAGAAATGCCTAAGCACAAGCTTCACCCACAGGTTTGTTTTTTGTTTTTTTTAGAGGTTTAGAAAGAAAACCAGTACGAAATCCAGAGGCAGGGAGAGAGGAAATGGGGAAGAGCTCACATCTGGTTCCAAGGCATGTGTGTGAAATGTGAGAATTACAGGCAGCCAAGGGTTTGGGGTGTCTTAGCTCAGCATCCTGGCATTTTTGCAGAAGCTAAGCAGTGAGCAGTGAGCCCAAGAGTCTTTTCCTGGATGGAGCAGGTTGGGCCCACTCAGAGCAGCTTTCCTGGGGACCCCAAAATCCCCAGACATGACCTTGCAGATCCATAGCAGCCAGCAATCCTCTCCACATCCCTCCAGCCCCAGCAGCCTCTGCAGCACCTCAAAGCATCTCTTGGTTCCTCTGCAGGGCCTGGCCAAGCCTGGGTCCCATCCCAGGCAGCGTTCTGTGGCTGCTAAATGTCACAAACCACCAGAGTCACACTCTGCACCCGAGGGAGCTGCTCTGGGGCAGCACCAGCCCTCTGGCTGTGGCTGCTGCCGTGTTTCTGGAGGAGGAAGGAGGCTGAGGGCTGTTCCTGGGGCCTCTGCTCTGGCTGGCGCTCCAACACACACAGGGGAGTGACCAGAGGTGGGAAGCAACAGGAATTTCCACGCACTCGAAAGTGGACGATGTAGAAGCTGACCCTTCTTCACTGAGGTTCCATGAGCTGTGGTGTGCTCTCCAGCACACACCAGAGTGTATTCCTGACCCAAGCCACCCTCAACTCAGCGTGGGGTGTCCTCACAGCAGCTCCTACCCAGCTGCTGCACTCCCCTCTTCCTTGGCTTTATATCCTTGCCTAGATGGGAAGAACATTGCTCCTGCTTCCTCTGCATGCAGGTTACATGTCAGGACATGTGCCTTGTGACAGGTTAAGAGGGCACAATTTGGGGAAGGGAAACTCTCTGACAGCTCATCCCTAGAAGGCAAGCAGGTAATTATACTCCCAGTGGGCTCCATCCTCACCAGGAGAAGGCAGCACCTGACCTTGGTCACGATTTGGTGATTTGCAGCAGAAAAACAAGAGCCGTAAAAAGTGCAGTGCTGGACTGTCCCAAAGAGTGATGCAAAGTCTCTCACCCAAAATAAGCACAGGAGATGCTTCAGGCACCTGATATTTGGCAGCTCTGGGTGTCCCAAGCAGAAGTGCCAAAGGCATCCCAAGGGAGAGGAGCCTGCATGGAAACATCCCTCTGGAGGCATTTTCTGGACTACAGGTTTCCAAGTGTGCAAGAGGGGAAGTTGTTCTCAAGCAGTTCTCAGTTTTCTCCCTCCTGTGCTTTGCACAACATCCCATGGCTTTAAAACCAGAAGAAAAAAAGTGAAAAGGGAAGCTCATGTTGTCCCTCCAGTCCCTTATGCCATCCACCTGTCCCACATCCTTTCCTATTCATTGCTTCTGTACAGAAAAGGGATTCAGGAGCATCACAAGATGCTAGGAAGAGAGAGAGCCAGCCCTGTAAACTCCCCACCTGAGGCTGAACAGAGACAAAAGGCTGAGTGAAGACAAGCACTGTCCACCCAGCTCTTCACTATTATTGGAAAGAACATGATATTGAAGCTGTGAAAGGCATAAACACCTCTCCTTTGAAAGGCCCTTAGTCAAAACTGAACTGGGATGCAATAAATCAGCCCCCACATTCGCACAGAAAACCAAAAAAAAAGAAAGAAAAGAAAGAAAGAAAGGAAGGAAGGAAGGGGAAATTTAGATTAGTCACAAAGAAGTTCCCCCGCCTGCTTCTGTGTGCATAAAGCGATCTCCTGAAGGCACTGTGCTCACTTCAGCTCTGCTCCTGGGACAGGACTCTGCAGCCCTGCTCCCCCGGGCTCCTGCTCTGCTCCTGCCCTTCCCAGAGCTGCTGGCATGGAGGGACAGCCAGATGCAGAGCAGGGAGCTGCAGAGCAGATGCACAGCCAGAGGGAAGCAGAGGAGGATGGATGGATGCTCTGGCAGGGAGGACAGGTTAGGAACACGCTGCACCTGGTGTCTGCTGTGGCTCAGTGGATTTTGCTGCTTGCCTGCCTGATTTACCTGGGCATCGATTTTCTGCAGCCCTCAATGGTAAGAGTCATGTTCAAACCTCTGTCTGCTGGCCTCTCAGGCTTTGTATGGGCTTTCTTTTCTTTGGTTTTTCAAGAAAAGTAAAAAGCTTTGAAGTTTATCCCTATCCCTATTCAAGTTTTTAATCCCTTCTGTATGATAGTGTTTTTTAATTTTATTTTTTTTAAATCTCATGTCTTCAAAATAATATTTAGTGTTGCCTAGTGGAGGGTTTGGACCCAAGTTTCCTGCAGAATGCTCTTTTCACTGACTCCTGGGGAAGGGAAGTCTGGCTCCCTCCCACTCTTCCCCCTGTCCTGCAGTGGCTTGTGTGTATTTCCATTTAGTTGAATAAGATCCTGTATCTGAATGACAACCTGATTTGCTCATAGACACCTCCTGAACTTTGGAATGGCAAGCAGATGTGTGGGGAGGCAAGTGACAGCTCTAGCAAGACCCTCTGACACTTCTGTGTGCTCTCAGCCTGCCCATAAAGCAGGGGTAGGAGCAGCCATCTCCTCCTGGCTGTGTCCAGAGTGAGTTTTGTGTGCCCATAACACCAGAGCAAGCAGGGTAAAATCCAGAGATGCTCAGAGCTCGTGATATTCCAGCACAAGCTGCAGCAAACACAAACTGGACTCTCTCAGGGCTTGCAGGCTGCTGCATTGTCAACAACCTTTCACTGACACTTCAGTGCTGCTGGTGCAGCAGCAATTTCCCCTCCCACTCCTTCTCCAGGAGCTTTGCACCACTGTAAAGCCTGCTGTGCTTTGTTTTACCCGAGCTCATTCTTTCCTCCCAGCCAGGCTGGGCACAGAAGCAAAGCCAGGTGTGTCACCTCATGCTCCAGGCTCCCTGCTGTTTAATGGAAATCCCTGTGCTCTGCACAGCTCCCACTGGCCTGAGGCTCACAGTGGCCATTAAACTCAGATCCTGGTGACACTGGGAGATGACACCTGTCATTCAGTGCTCTTCTCCTTCTGCTGCTTTGGGAGAGAGAAGCTGTGCTCAAGGTGCAGAAACCTCTCCCAGCTGCACTCTGCCTGGGGAACCTCATCGTCTCAGCACCTGGCTCTTCTGTAAAAATGTTCCACTGCCAGAGGAATGCAGCAGGGGCTGGCAGTGCTGCCTGGGAGCCTCACAAGCCCAAGAGGGGACACAGTAAAATGTCTGGAGTTTCCCTTCCTCGATAGAAACAGGGTGCTCGAGGAGCAGCAATGGCAACAGGTGAGAAGTCCAGGTCCTGAGGATCACCAAAGCACCTTTTCAGTTTTAAACACTTGCTAACTGCAGGGTGAGGACTGTTATTTCTATCATTTTAGCAGTGTCCCTGGTGTCCTGTTTGGAGTGCAGTGCTCTGTGCAGGAGTGGGACTCGAGATTTCATTGCAGTGCAATCGCAGGGCTCAGCTGGATAATCATGGACTGACCACATAAATGTCCCCTGAAAGGACAGCAGCACAAATCTGATTTTGAGGGATACTTTATGGAAACAGAGGCACAGCAGCATGAGAATGCTGGTCCGTGGGAGTGGGTGAGTGGCTCTCCCTATCCTTGGGAAGAGTCTCGGGTTCTCCAAGTTCCAGAGTGCCATGCTGATTTTATTTGCAAGGGAGTATCTGGGTTTTTTGTCACAGAGAGACCGTGTTTGACTCCTTTCCATTGTCCTCATAGAAGCATGGCTCTTAAAAAACCCCCTTCCTGGCCTGTTCTGTGAGAACAGAACACAAATAATGCCACATACTCAGTAAAGGCAGCATCTGCAGCCCAGATTGTGCCTAACAGAAAGGGACAGTGATCTCATCTCTGTCATGACATCACTTGGAGAGCAAACCTCAGATTCCCAAATGAGGAAGTTAAAAAAGAGTTCGGTGTCAGCCTGCTTTTTCTGTTGGAATTCCCACCTCTGTTGGAATTACCTTCTCTTGCCACCCCTTTCCTTTTGCTTGGGAGGTAAAATCCATGATCCTGGTGAGGAGAAGGTACAGCCCACTGCCAGCGGACAGTCCCCTGCCACCTGTGGGACACCTCCACGTGTGAGGTTTGCACTTTGTGTGGTCCAAACTTATTCCTGAAACTCGTACCACGTGGCACAGCCCAGGAGGGAGCCTCCTGTTTGGGGATCCAGAACAGGCAGAAAGGAAGTTTCTGTGTGAAAATGGCACAGGGAAATCTGAAGCTGTCAGTAAAAAGCACCTCTGCCCTCCTGGCACTCTTTCCCACATGCAAGGGAAAAGGCAGAGCAGAGAAAGAGAGGTCACTGACTTTGCCACAGGCTCCCAGAGTCCTTCCAGTGCCACCAGCACATTGTCTGCTCAGCAGGATTCACCAGTACCTGCAAAGTGCTTAGAGATCATGCAATGGCTGCAAGAGACAAGTAAAACAGATAATTTGCACTGGTGGCAAGGGGGTTGATACTCTTGTAAGTGCAACTAGCCTGCCTGGGTTGAGTACACCCTGCCCATCAGTGGCCAGATTGTGGTAGATGTTGTTTGACCTCAGACAATCCGTGCTTTGCTTTTGTCCTGTTGAGAAACAACGAGGAAATGGTTGCTGTATGAGCCAGGAGAGAAACTTGAGCGCTCAGGAATGAGATCCGGCATGAGATTCATGGGTAGGGTCGGTGATGCCGAGGGAGACACTTCCACCAGACTCGGTGGCTTTAAAGCTTGTTTTTGCCGGTGTTTGCCTGTCTCCAGCTCGCAGGAGCCGCGGCAGCACTAGAGGGTGCCAGAGCAGATCTTTTCCAGCAGCAGCACCCACCGCAGCTCCGGCACAGCGCATCCCCATATCCCGCACGGAGCATCCCCAGCTCAGAGCATCCCCAAATCCCGCACGGAGCATCCCCAAATCCCGCACGGAGCATCCCCAGCTCAGAGCATCCCCAGCTCAGAGCATCCCCCAAATCCCGCACAGGAGCATCCCCAAATCCCGCACGGAGCATCCCCAAATCCCCAAATCCTGCACAGAGCATCCCCAGCTCAGAGCATCCCCCAAATCCCGCACAGAGCATCCCCAGCTCAGAGCATCCCCAAATCCCGCACGGAGCATCCCCAGCTCAGAGCATCCCCAAATCCCGCACGGAGCATCCCCCAAATCCGGCACAGAGCATCCCCAAACCCCGCACAGAGCATCCCCAAATCCGGCACAGAGCATCCCCAAATCCGGCACAGAGCATCCCCAAACCCCGCACAGAGCATCCCCAAATCCGACATCCCCAAGTCGCACAGAGCATCCCCAAATCCCGCACAGAGCATCCCCAGCTCAGAGCATCCCCAAATCCCGCACGGAGCATCCCCAAATCCCGCACAGATCATCCCCAAACCCCGCACAGATCATCCCCAGCTCGGAGCATCCCCAAATCCCGCACGGAGCATCCCCAGATCTCGCACAGATCATCCCCAAACCCCGCACAGATCATCCCCAGCTCGGAGCATCCCCAGATCCCGCACGGAGCATCCCTGTAGCTGCCGGTGCTAGGATGCTTTTAGCTTCTGGCTGCTACGGGGTCCGGATGGCTCCGGGAGCTTCGCGGCAGAATTCAGCATCTCAGCTAGCTGGGAACGAGATCCTGGGATCGTAGTAGAGGTTCCGAAGATAGCTTAATTTCTTCAAAGGGTTCTACTAGAAAATACGAATACATAGCATAACAAGAGGTCTTTATAGGGTTTAGGAGGATTGAAATCTAACCAATAAAATTATAAGTTGAAAACTATCCAATTACTTTAAGATTCTAGGTGAGAAAAGACCAATCATTTAGTAAAGTTAAAGACCAATAGGAATCCTAAAAGATAACAGGGGTTTCTGTAGGGCGGTGAACATTTCTCTAGCATGAGTCATCCTAATGAGAAGTTTCCTTATCTCGAGGTATGTGATCCCAGGCGTCCTTTTCAGGGATAGTTGTGTCATCCACACATCCCCAGCTCTGCACAGAGCATCCCCAGCTCCTGCACAGAGCATCCCCAAATTCCGCATAGAGCATCCCCAAATTCCGCATAGAGCATCCCAGCTCAGAGCATCCCCAAATCCTGCACAGAGCATCCTCAGCTCAGAGCATCCCCAAATCCCGCATAGAGCATCCTCAGCTCTGCACAGAGCATCCCCAGCTCAGAGCATCCCCAAATCCCGCACAGAGCATCCCCAAATTCCGCACAGAGCATCCTCAGCTCTGCACAGAGCATCCCAGCTCAGAGCATCCCCAAATCCCGCACAGAGCATCCCCTGCCCCCCAGCCTTGTCCCCAGCCTGCAGCCCGGCTGTGCTCACACCCTGCACACCCCCTGTGCTCCTGGGACGCCCGAATCCATGGAATCAGCCCAATCCCCATCTCTCCCTCAGGCACCCCTCCTCCCTCAGGAATCCTTTGGCATAGGTGAAGAGAAGAATGCAGGGCACTGAGCCCAAGCTTTCACTCTTTAATCAGAACTTGTGGTTGTGTAGAGACTGCAGATTTGGGTCTCCTGTGGTTATGATGGGAGACAAGCTTGAGATGCCGAGTTCAGATTTAAAATTCAGTGCAGCAGCTTGTTGTTTTGCATATCTGACCAGTAGGATACACACTTCTATATTTGCAGTCACTTTCTCTGCTACATTCACAAAACAAATCACAGAATGATTTAGGCTGGAAGGGGCCTTGAAGAGAATCTCTTTCCAGCACCTCCCACTATCCCAGGCTGCTCCCAACCTGGCCTCGGACACTTCCAGGGATGTGGAAGCTTCCACAGCTTCTCTGGGCTGAAATGGTATTTTCCAATAGTTATAAAAAATCCAGCCCAGGTCAGAGCAGGCTGGGAACCACGCTGAAAGTGGTATTTTCCAATAGATATAAAAAAATCCAGCCCAGGTCAGAGCTGTGAACCCGAGGTGTTTTTGGAGATGCAGCTGCTCTGCTCCTGCAGGGAATGAAGGAGATCCTGGCTGGGAAATGAAAGTGGCAGCAGCAGCAGCAGTGAGGTGCCAGCCTCAACAAGGATTTATTTATTTTTAATTTATTTCTTTTTGCCTTATTTTCCAGACCCAGAGGGACAAAGTGCTGTGGACCCACATCCGGTACTCAGGTGGGTGTGGGGTGGGGAGACCCCGGCCCCTTGGTGATCCCCCTGGGAGGGTCCCCACTCCACCACAGTCCCCAGGGACCTCCATGGCATCCTTGGCCCCCAAAATACCTGAATGGCTACTATGACTGGGGCCAGGAGAGGGGAGAGGGGCCAAGCCTGCCCCAGCGCTGCAAGGGGCCAAAATGAAACAGTTGAGTTTTCCCAGAGCAGAACAAAAAGCCTGAAAATCTGAGTGGATTTCTGCAGCCCTCATCTATCTCCTAAAACAACCTTTCACTCTGTGAGTGAACAAGAAAGGCGTTTTTGAGAATTTGCTAAATGGGTTTTTCTGAAACAAGTCAGTGGTCTCCTGACTTGTGGAAAATGTAAATGATTTCCTTGGAAGGAGAGGGTGAGAGCACACACCACACCAGATGTGCTGCTCTGCGTGCCAGCTACAGTGGATGTCTGCACCACACCTCAAAGATAAAACAAACTACTAAAACTTTCAAAAACATACTGAAAGCACTACTGACAGTTTTATTTTCAGCTGGAAGTGTGAGGCAGCAGGGAGTCCAACCTAATGTGAACTCATGTCCTTTTGGATAAAAGCTTGAGAAATTTGGCCCCAGCCCAGAGAGGGTTTGCTCCCTGCCTGGAGACCCTCTGGGTGCCCTGGTCCCAGGGGTTTCAGCAGGAAACATGACCTGCATAACCCTGGGAACTGCTGCTCTTCATTCCACGTGAAAACCTTCCATGCCAAATTCCAGTTTAATTTCTCCTTATTCTGCTCTGTATTAATTAGTTCCTTCTGTTTCTGTCTCTTTGTTGATCTTTCATCTTTTCTTCTGGACAAAATACCCCCAAAACTAAAACCCAAGACAGGCTTATGTAACCAGCATCTCCACAGAAAGCACTTTTTGTCTTCCAGTCCTGGATGCTTTTTCTCATCTTATTTACCATCTTAATTTTCCCATTCTTATGAACCCACACCTTCTAAACTCACAGTGATGCTTTACCTGGTGTATTTTCCTGTATTCTAAGACACAGAGTAAGTAAATAGTTCATAAATAAAAAATTGGAGGAGCAATCCACATAAACCATGTGCCAAAAGGCACGGCTTTGTCAAGAGTGGGAATCTGTAAAATTTCATGGTAGATGATGCCTGGCTCTGGTGTGCCCCATTCTCTAGTTTACAGTGCAACTTCTCCCTTTTTTCTATTTTTCAATCTCCCCTGCACTCAGGTGGTGCAAACCAACCCGTTTCCTAGAAGACATTTGATCATCTTTTCTTCCTTCCATTCCAGGCAGGAGCACCAGAGGAGTAGCCATGAACCTCACAGCTGAGATGGGCTTCATGCAGATCAGGAACGGCTCCATCCTGATCCCCTGTGATGGCCTCTACCTCGTGTCCCTGAAGAGCTGCATCTACCTCCTGGAAGAGGAGCACTGGCTGAAG
Source organism: Luscinia megarhynchos (assembly GCA_034336665.1). Taxonomy (NCBI): domain Eukaryota; kingdom Metazoa; phylum Chordata; class Aves; order Passeriformes; family Muscicapidae; genus Luscinia; species Luscinia megarhynchos. The sequence continues at coordinate 26,193,978 of CM067571.1, forward strand.
CTGACCCTGCAGGGGACACACAAGACAAGCAGCAGCCCCCTGTGGGACCAGTTCGTGCATATCAACGACAGCAGGGTGAACCTCACCACGGTGCTCTACCTGTTCAGGGAGGACAGCATCACTCTGTGGACTGACTCCAACGCCAACGTCTCAGATCTCTCCTTCAGCCTGGTGTTAATCACTGACAACGACTGCTAGCTCGGGGAGCTGGCACTGAAACGTGTGAAGAGCAGCGTGGAAAGCACAGCCTTGCCCAGACAAAGCTGTAGGTTTTGTCCCTGTGCAGGCAGACTGCTCCAGAAGCCCTCCCCGGGGCTGTGGAGTGCACATAAACCACAGTGCAGACAGGCTTTACATAGTGCTTGCCTCTCTGGAGCTCTGTGCAGCTGATTTGCTACCCAGGATGGATCTTTCCAGCACTGGGGGAAAGGGATGCGTGGAGCTCTTGGGAAGAACAGAAATGAAAGCCAAAAAAAGTCACCCAAGCTTAGCTCCCACTCAGAGAAACCCTGGATTTCTCAGTTTACTTGACAGTATCTGTACATAGTAGAAATGTGTTGTGCTTTTTCTCAGATGAGTGTCTGGCGAGCCAGGAAGACACCTCAAGTGTCTTGAAGCCACTTGGAGCAGGAAGAGCAGGAATCTGCCCAGAAAACAGGGAGGAGGCAGCAGGGGAATGCCTTTGGGGTGAGGCAGATAGAGGCTGTGAGAGAAAGTGGCATTTGAGCTGGCAGGACTGCACTGGACAGCAGGAGCACTGACTGTGGAATTTTGGGGAGCAGCCCTTGAGAGCAGAGCCCCACTGGCTGTTCCAGCTGCCTGCAGACTACTGAAGCCTGACCTCAAGGAACATCTGGTGGGACATTTACATCTTGAGATGTAAGGTGGCAGAGGAAATTCTCCTTCAAGCACACACACACACTGGCTTGACCCAAAAGTGATCCAGGCACATAGAAAGTAGGGCAGAGAAGATTTCTGCATTTGGTGAGTTGTCTCTAACAGACCAAGTGGGAGCTGCAGATCTGAGCATCCTTTCCTCAGGGAGGACTCAGGTGGTTCTCGTGGCTGCCCTTGGCTTGCTCCTACAAGGCAGAGATGCCCAGGCACAGCCTCCTGAGGCACCTGTGCACACCTGCCTGGCTCCTGCTGAGCTCCCACTGCTCCCACTCACCCTGGGCTGCCCACCCCTGCTCTCCTTGCAGACAAATCCTGCCAGCAACTGTGGGATTTTGGGTTGAAGTGAAGCAGGCTTTAAGGATGTGTCTCCCTATGAACTCCATCCACATTTCAGCGTGTACACTCCAAAGCCTTTTTTCAAAGTATTTATGTATTTAAACGATAGGCACGAGAATTTTACATCAGACTTCTCAGAAACACTGGGAAGGGTTCAGACCAGGTTGCCAGCACCGAAATCCTCTTTGAAAATGCTCCCAATGCTCTGGACTGTTGCTGCTTTGCAGGCACCCACACCTGGATTCACCCACTCAGGTGCTACAGGAAACTAAGGACATGCTCCAGGCTTTGGAGAACTTTCCTGGGCTTTAGCTTAATGAACTTCCCTACCTGGGCCAGGCCCAGGGGAAACTGGCTGGAGCAGTTCACTCATGATGTGCCAAGAAGCTTTTCTCCTCTCAGCTGAGAAGCTGTGGCTGACTTGCACCCACAGGATGCTCATCGTTAAGGGATATTTTGGGTTTTTAACTCACCACCATGGGAACTGAAGGCAGCTGCACCCTGCCCCGAGGCTGGGGATTGTCACACTCCCCAGCAGAAGTGAGAATGGGTTTCTCTTCCTTAAAAAAACAATAAATTTTTCCTTTGCAGCATTCGGGCTTGTGGTGTCCCTTGGAGGCGGGGGCTGGGGGAGGAGGAGGTTGGAAGTGAGGGGTGAATTACACATTCAGTGTTTGAACAGACATTTCCAGTGCTAAGAAAACTGTGCGAAATTTTCACATGGCTCCTTTTTTTTTTGGGTTTTTTTTTTGGGGGGGAAGTGCAAGGCTGGACCAGGCAGATTCTGGAGAAAATCTCGGACTACAGAGGGGCAGCACAATCTTTTTCCTGTGCTTGCTGTCACTGCAAAGGGACCTTGTGGTCTGGCCTCCCTTTCCATGATGTTGGGAAGGATAAGGATTTGGCAGGAAGGTCTCACAGATGTGTATGTACGACAGAAAGATCTTTGAATGTAGAATCTGAAGAAGGAATAGAAATTATAGCAAGTTTTGACGTAGAAGAAAAGAATTGCTGAGCCAGTCTTACTGGATAACTAAGAAGCCAAATGGTAAAATGAGTTGGAAGGGATTTTTATGACTCAAAAGAAAGGATAAATCCACCTCAAACAAAAGATGTTTTTACCAAGCAAAAAGGATTTTCACATGCAAACAAAAAAGCCAATGTTGAAAGTAGAAAGATCTCAGAATTTTCCACTCAAAGAAAACTGAAAAACAACTTCTAGCTGAAACTGTAACACACTAACTTTTTGTAATTGGAAAATAGTAACATGGAGATGGTAATGTCAGTAGTTATGATAAGCTGTAGGTGATAGTAAAGGTATGGTTGTCACGTTTTAAGATGTTCTGCAATAAAAATAATGCATTGCAACCAGAACTAGAGTGGCTTCAGACAAAGCTGCAGCCACAGAGGGGGCTGTAGCACTCCCTCCCTCCTCTCTCTTCTTTCCCATCTCTCCTGGCTCCCACTGAGGTCACAGGGCTGGTGGCCACCCCTGGGATGGAGCTGGCCTCGGCTGAGAAGGAGCTGCCGAACGTGACGCAGAGCAGAGTGGGAAATGTCACGGAGGCTGCTCTCCTTACACAAGAAATGATGGGAAACACTTGAAGCCCATTAACACCCGAAAACACCCCATTTCCTACCACATCTGGCTATCAGCAGCAATGGATAGCGAGCCTGCGGTTTCAGACACCGCTCGTGTTTCGTCAGCCAGCGTGAGTCACGGCGCTTGCCTGTCAGCTCCACCAGCAAGAGAGGAGCACAGGGCTGGGGTCTGCTTGGCAAAGTGCTGCTGCTGCTGCTGGAGAGCCAGCCTGTCCGGCCCAGGCAGCAGGAAGCACAGCAACTCAGTTTGCTCATGCGGCAGTCAAAATGGGGAGGTATTGTGGATGGTTCAGGCACCCCTTTATGGCCCCCTTGGAACTTTCTCCTTTAAGATAAGAAATCCTTCCTTAGGATGATTCATTCTAGAGAAATGTTCACCTCCCTGTAGACCCCCATGTCATCTTTTAGAATTTTTATTAGTCTTTATCTCTTTTAGGTAATTGGTCATTTTCTACCAAAAACCTTAAAGTAATTGGATAGTTTTCAACTTATAACTCTATTGGTCACTTTTCCATCCACCTCAACCTTATAAAACCCCTTTGATATTCTGTGTACTCGGATTTGCTGTTGTAGAAATAAAGTTGTCTACGGAATTTCTGTGCAGTGGTCCCAGATCTCTTCCTTGCTGGCTAAGAGAGTGCTGCAAGCAGAATGAAATCACAAAAGAGCTGATGGCCTCAGCCCAGGCCTTGCTTGCTCTTTAGCACTCTGTAGCTGACTTGAAGCAGCCACGAATCCTGCTCTAGTCAGAATATTTATCTGGGCTTGCTGTGGCAGCCTGGGGCAGAAATCCAGCCCCAGCAGCTCCAAAGCATGACTTGGAATCAAGCAGTAACTAGTTGGGATGGTATGACTTGTTAGACTGTTCTCAGCAGCAGCTCTAACCTCAGAGCTGCTCTCTGAGCTGCAGGTTGGTTGGTTCCTGTATTCCAAGGGATCCAGACCAGCCCCAGAGGTGCTTGCTTCCAGCTATTTTTGGGGAAATCCACCAAAACAAGCAAATTGAGCAACACACTCACTGAGGGCTGGGAGGAGATGGTGCCAGGGCAGCACAGGACAGAGGTGAGAGAGCAGCAGGAGGATTTATCATCTTCTGCAGCCTTATGTGCCCTAAGGCCAGGGAGGATTGGAAGGTTGTTGCTCATTTTCCAAGTGGCTGAGGAAGGCAGTCAAGGGCTCCATTCTCCAGCTGCTAGAGGCTCAGCTCTCCAAGCAGGTGAGGAAAGCTGTTAAGGGCTGGCAAGCAGAGTGGAGGCTGGGGGCACAGCTCCCCATGGAGATGCCAAACAGTGAGGCACTTTCTGGCAGCTGTTCAGCATCCCAGAGCAGAACAGACCCCACACTGTGCTGGGAGAGGCTCTCTGTGCCCACTGCACCAGCAAGGAGCAGCCTGGGGAATAGAAAACCCACAGGCCAGGGCAGGAGAGGGCAGTGGGGCTGGCTGAGCTGTCCCAGAGGAGCAAGGACACTGAGCACAGAGCCCAGGAAAGCACAGGGAAGGAGAGCTCAGGGGAGAGGAGGAGCTGGTAGGGGTCAGCCTGTCCTTAGGACTCCAGGAGTGGACAGTCAGAAGGCAGGACTGAAGCAGTGCTCCTCCTGTGAGCTCACCCTCAGAGAAGCAAACCTCTGCAAACACCTAAACACAGCCCCTGTCCCCTCAAACACCCACTCCTCCTCTGCACAATCCCATTTTCAGTGTCACTGCTCTGCACTCCTGCTCACCTTCTGCCCCAAGGGGGTTTTGAGCCCCATCTGCTCACAGGCACAAGAGTGATGCCTTGAGAGGCTGCCTAGAACAGAGGCTGGATAAAGTTAAAGGAATAAAGCAGGGATTTATTAAAAGGCATTCAAAGGATTCACCTTGGGCAGTACAACAGCCCAGCTGTGGCTCCACCCAAAATGGGCTCAAAATAGACCCAAGATGGGCTCAGAGTCACGAGTTTTCACACTTTTATAAGTTCTGGTCCATCACCACATTGGGGTTAATTGTCCAGTTCCAGCTCCAGGTTCTGCAGTCCCACCCTCCCAGATTCTCTCCTCAATTCTGCTGTTTGCACTTTTTGGGGCTGAAGCTGCAGCGGTGTCGTTGGTTCTGGGGCTGGAAAAGGATTGTTTTGTGTGACTGAGCTGGGAGGAGAACTTGTAACACTTTATATGGAGTTCAGAGTCACACCCCAATGCAGTGCAGAATCTGGAAAATATAAAAGCTAAAATTTAAGGCATCAAGAGCACTCCCATTACTGAGCCTGCACTTTCTCCTGCCTCTGCATTTCACAGGGGTGGTAGTCCATGCTGTTCTTTGGTGGCCAGCCAAGACAAAGGGCAAAGTTTGAGGCAAGACAAAACTTGACAAGACAAAACAGACGGACTTTCCTAATAATTGGTTTCGTTGTTTGCTTTAAGGTAAAATTCACCTATTAACTGGCAACCCAGAGACCTGTTTCATTTCTTTATACAGAAAAGGTGATACTGAAGGCAACATTTAATCCAGCATAGGATCTGATTCATAAAGGAATCAGCAGCCCCATCATTTTGTCACCAAGTACATGCCTGAGAGGAGACATCACTGCTGTTACCTCATGGAGCTCAAAGGACTCACTTTCCTTTGTTTTGTTTTGTTGATTTAACAAGGTTTCTATTACTGCCAGTGTCTGCTTATTTGGCTTACTGTCACCAGCACAAAAAGTGAGCAGGATGCATACATATGATGGGCACAAACAAATGAGACTTGGTTTCAGATTTTTTAGGGGTTATGTGCAGCATTTTGAATCATTGGTTGATCTGCTTCTCCCTTTGTCACTTCCCATAGGACCCAGAGACATTGACACACCTGCCAGCAAGAAACTTCTGTAACGTCTCCCATGTGCTAGGATAACAGCTGGATTGATAGTCTGAAAGTCTTTTCCAGCTGAAATGATTCTATGGTTCCCTGTGTTCCACCCCTGAAAATGTGAAGAACTAACTCTGGTAGCTGCTCACCCACCCTGAAAAGATTATTCAGATTATCCACTGTCCCCAGCAGCACCCACACTTTACAAGAGAAGGTTTATAATATCTCACTGCCTTCCCAGTTGGTTTCAATAACTCAAGTTATCTCCTTGTGTTCTGCTTGATCCTTTTTCCAAAAATGTCCTTTCTAGAAGCAGGGCCAGGTGCTGCCTTCCTGAGCCCACATGCCAAACCCTGATGTTTGCACTGGCTGTGCTGCCCCAGCTGCCCCACCCCAGAAAAAGCCAGGATTCCTCCTTGCTGCTGTGGGTACAGTCACACACAGCTCTGTCCCTGGGCTTGCAAAAAACACCTGCAAGGAAACAGGTGGAGAGACAAATCCTTCCCCTGGCCCTGAGCCTTCCAGAGGGATCTACACAGAGTTTGGACCAGAGAAGCTCTGGCTGTCTGCTGGTGTTGGTCTGAGCTGAACACCAGTCACTCCACACCATTAACACTCCAAGATTTGAGCTCAGCCTAACAATGCTGAGTAAAGAAAGCTGGGTTAGAGCAGAGAAGAGGCTGAATGGGTGAGCAAAGCATAAACTCAGTGGAAACGACTGGTGCTGCATGATGAACACCTGCCATGCTTCACACTGTAAATACAGCTGATCAAAAAGGCAGAGAGACACAAAATCACCAAAGGGTGCTGAGCAGGGAAAGCTCTGAGGGGTTTTCCAAGCAGATTGTGAGGATGGCTTTGCTGAGAGAACAGGTCTGTGTGAGCTGGGTCAAGCTGGGAGCAGCTCCTGCACTCAAAGTCCCCAGGGCAGTGATTTTGGGATGCTGGGAGCACCTCACTCACTCACAGACCACATCCATGAAGAGCAGTGAGTGCTGTAATTAGCATGGAAGGCTCCTAGGAAGCACAGGCAGGCTGGGGCAGTGTCCTAGCAGCACCCTAAAATTCCAAATCACACAGCACCAGTGTGGTACAGCACATCACACCAAATGCATATAAAGCCACATTGTTTTAATAAGGATTGCTGTGGCTGAAGAACAAGCCAGTTTAGTCAGAGAGCAGAGTCATAATTCACAAGGGGAAAACTCAGTTCTCTGGGTAATGAAAAACGTAAGCACATTAATTAGCAACAAAGCCCATTAATCAGGGTGCTTTGCTCAGCAGTGATGCCTGGCAGATATCTCACTTCTTGTGGTGGCTGAGGCTGTATTATATAACCCCACCCCGAGGGAAACATTTCCTGGCCTTGCAGTTCTGGAGCACAGCTCTGAGCAGAGTGGGTTTCTTGTGATAATACTGAGCAAGTTTGGGCCACTGTGCCCTGTCTGAACAAATCCAGGCCATAGTTTGTATTGTATGCACCAGCCAAATTATATTCAGCTGTTTTTCTCCATATTTTTTATGTTTTTCTGCATGTTTTGTTGTTCCTTCACAGGCTTAGCTGTTTTTCTGTACATTTCTTAGTTTACACCAATGTTTTAACAGCTGCATGAAATGAACCATTTTTAAATGTTTTTCTGCAACTTGTTGAGACCCTTCAAAACCACTGTAACATAAATTATGCTAAATAAAAAAAAAAGCCAAAAACCAAAATACCAAAATTAAAAAACCCAAAATAAAAGTAAACATTAAAGTTTTAAACAACCACCAATCATCATACCTAAAAAGCTCATGCAAGGCACATAAACAGCAGAAAAGCACCAATCAAAAAATGTGTAATCATGTGAACTGTAGTCTTAAAATGTATAATTAAAGCTAAAAAATAAACAATAAATCAGCTTCTGCAGAATCACACTAATTTGCTGACCAGAAGTCCTGTTTCACCCACACTGTGTCTACACCAGCACTATCTGGTCACTGTGGCCAACTCTTTGAGAGCAATTTGTTTTTTTTCTCTGCACCCTCTGTCCCAAACTGAGGGCAGTGAGTCAGACCTCGAGGTCTGAAACTTTGTTTTTCTCCTTGTCCTCCTGACCACGATCATCAAAAGCAGGAGCACGTTAAGATACTCCAAGTGAAAGTACACTTGCTCTCAGTCTTGCAGCACTCTTACACTTGCACTTTCCCCAAACCCAGGAAACTGCAGCAATAAATTGGGACAGACTGAGCAGGGACTGTGGTTGTGGGGATTGTGCCACAAATATCTGAGGATTGCCCATCTCAGTTCAGCTCTCTCTGAGCCTGCTCCTGCCCACAGGTGCAGAGATGCCAGTGAATTCAGAATTCCTATTCCTGTTTTTTCAAGTTTCCCTGGGAAGGTTTTAGGTTATTTCCCATCTCCACCCACAGGACTGGAGCAGGGTAAGAAGAACCTGGCATTGCTGCCTCTGCTCAGAGACACTTCTAACTACAATTCATGCCAATATCTTGGGGGGAAAAAGATATCCCTGGGATATTTCTGAATTCTGGATATCTCCTGGTGTGCTGGCAGGTGGGGGAAACATCTGGATCTTTGCAAACAAAAGAAAACATGGAGGTGGGAGCTGCCAGGGGATGGTTCCACAGCAGGAGTGAGAGGGAATCTCACAGCCCTGTCACCACAAGACCTTTCTGGCAGCAATTTCCTGAGGTGAGAATTCCTGCACAGGTGAAAATGCCCCTCCTTGCCTGCCTGCTCACCTCTGCAGCACATGAGATCATCCTGCCAGGTGCTGCCTGCCCCATCTGTGAGCCCACAAAGGGCATCTCCTCAGCCAAAAGAAGCAGGAAAGAAATCCCAGTGCAGTTCTTTTGCCTGGGGACACTGATGGGAAGGGTTTCTGAAGGAGGTGGGGAATTAAATTAATGTGACAGCTCCCAACTGGTAATGCCATTAGTTTCTGGGCTGGGCAGAAAGTCTCACTATGGCTGCAAAGGTGACTGAAACCTTAATTTTCCTTCTGCCTGAGCCTCAGCCAGCTTGGGGTTTGACTACAGTATAGAGACAAGACTATACTAGAGTACAGTGAGTTTTTCAGCACTTGTAGCTAACAAGCTAAAAGTGAGAAAATGTTGATGGCTCTAGCTAGTTATGGGTTTTTTTAAAGCCTAATTATCTAAATAAAAACTAACATTTATACTATTTATACTTTTCACTCAATGACTCTCTCAGTATTTGCCTTGTCTTCCTATTCCCAGCTGGAACAAACTCCAAAATTGGTGCCTGCACCATGGGAAGGGCGTGCAGAAGCCAAGCCCAGGTTGTTCTAAAACCTGCCCCCAAAAAAAGAGATTATCCCCTTTGTTGGAACCCTGAAATCTGGGAATTTTGAGCTTTCTGTGCTTTCTGACACTGACCCTCAAAAGAGCACTGCTTCTGACTTGGGGCCTTGGATAAGGCTTCCAAAATTGAGTGATGGAGTTGGAATCACTGGTGTGTGATTTAAATAAAAGTGTGTAATTTCACATGGTGAGAGGTTTGGGATTTAGAGTTTTAAAATATGGTAATAGGCATGGGACAAGATGAAAGTTCTTGGGCATTGCCTCTCCTTCCTTCTTGCTCATTCTTCCTCTTTTTTAGTTTGAAGTAGTAATTTTTAGTTAGATAAAGTATAAATAGTATAAATGTCAGTTTTTAATTCAATAATTAAGCTTTAAAAAACCTTACAACTAGCTAGAGCCACCAACATTTTCTTGCTTTTAGCTTGTTAGCTACAAGTGCTAAAAAACTCACTATACTGTAAATAAAAATTAATCAGCAGCCAAGTCCAAACACAAAAATCCTGTCTCTTGTACTTCAATCCTAACTCTAATTTCTGCCAAATCCTCCAAGGAACACAATTCAGTAGTTGGATAAAATCAGGTGAAGGGTCGGACTGAACCCTACTAACATAATTTTGATACAAATGAAGACACATTCCCAGTGCCAGTAATAACTTTCTCTTCAGGAAGTAATTTTCTCTCAATTCCTTTCGAGATGGTTTTCATGTTTCATGTAAAAAAGAAGGGCTTCATTTCAAAAATAACAGTGTTTTTTCCAAACCCAAACAAATAAGAGCCTTAAGAGCAAAACAAAATATCACACCCCTTGGTCTGAACTTGTAATGTTTTTTGTCTGCAAGGAGGAGCAGATGTTTTTCCTTCTTGATCTTTACAAATTCTCAGTTCATAAACCAGACAGTCACACACTCCCAGGGAGGTTTTTCATCCTGGATGAAGCCCAGACATCTCCCAGATGTTGGGAGGTCTGTGCAAGGAAGCACAAATCTGGGAGAACTTGGCAGTGATAATGCACAAATAATGCACAAAGGTGTATGAAGGGATGGATTATTTGCTTTTTTTTATTCCCTTTTTTCTAAACCTTGCTGGAGACAGCAGAGACAGGAGTTCAGGAGTGTTTGTGTGTTCTCTCCAGCTTCTAGGTGTTATAAATGGCAATATAAACATTGGCTTTCTCATTTACGTATTAGCTTTTACAAATTATTATTATTAACCTTAACAATTTGGATATGTATAATTTGTATATGTAATTTTTATAATTTGTAATCCCTTTTAAGTGTTTTTAATGTAGTGTAATCTGCCAGCTTTTGTGTGCACTGCACAGCTTACATAAATATGTGATAAATATAACTTAGGCATCAGCATAATATTAAAATATAAACTATGTAATGTTAAAATGCTTTTATTCATGCAGCTAACTCAGAGGATGGTGTAAAATAATTGTTTCTCACATTTGTGAACTATCTGAAACAAAAATCAGAGCTCTGAGAGAAAAATGTGTTAACTCTTCTTTGTTCCAGGGAGTGTAAAAACAACAGGATAAAACCACAAGAAGAAATAAAATATATTGATCTAGCCTACAAGATGGCATGCAGACAAGTCAAAGGTAAAAACCAAGCAAAAAAAACAACTCCTAGAACGTCTGAACTCACAAGAATGTTTGCATATGTATAAACCCTCCAGAATATGCATCAACCCAATGTAAAAGTATAAAAGAACATTGCTTGAAGCTAACCTGTGGCAGATTGCCAAAACACCCCAGAGCTGGATATTGTCCCTTTTATCCCTTAATAAACTTCTATAAAAATTTGAAATAATGAGCCTCATTTCTCACACAGGCAAGGGGAGGTGGTTGATGGTGTTGTAAATGACAAATGTACTTATTGGCTTTCACATTTATATAGTGGCTTTTGCAAGTTATTATTGATCACAAAGATTCTAATATGGCACAATTTGTAATTCCTTTTAACTTCAGTGTAGTATAATCTGTCAGATTATATATGCACCGTATGGTTTATATAAATAGTAGTGAAATAAATATATATTATATTTAGGCCTTAGCATCTTGTTAAATTAACAGGCAGCAGGATTAAGTGGAAACCAAGCACTTCTAGAAGTTTTTTGTGCAGTAGTTTTTATATAAAATATAAAATAATCTGCTGAAGTCATTGCTATGAGAGGAAGCTGAAAGGTTGGTCTTGGGTTGCAGTACAGGATGTGGCCAGCAATGTGCATTCTGTCCCCATCTGTTGAGCCGGGTGGGGCAGTGACCCTGATCTCCTGGCACATATTATCTGCTAATGGGCCAGCTTTAAACCAGCTGGGGCAATCATCTTTATCTTTCCCACAGCCCATCCTCCCTCCAGGCAGATATCATCTGCTGCTGGCCCATCCAGTCCCACTGCATGGCTGATAAAATTCCATCATCCCACTGGGAGATGCTCCAGCCAGGGGGAGCAGCCAAGCCTTTCCTACCCAGATAAAAACTGACATTTTGGACACCAAGGCACCTTCTTCCCACTGCATTCCAGAGGAAAGCCAGACCTTTCCACATCATCCCTGCACCTTCAGAGGAAAACTGCACCTTCTACAGGAGCACTGCTCCAGCTGAACCACATCTGCCACTGCAGGAGGATGCAGCCACCATTGAATGGCACTGCTGTCAACACCCTGACTGACTGACGGGTGTCAGCTTGGATTCTGACTCTGGCAGTGTTTGGGGATTGTTCTTTGTAATACTGTATTGCTATTTTACTTTTCCTAGTGAAGAACTGAATATCTTTGCCTGAGAGCCCCTTAATTTCAAAATGATGGTAGTAATTTGGAGGGAGGGGGTTTGTATTCTCCATTTCAAAGAGAAGCTCCTGCCTTTATTGGCAGACACCTGTCCTTCAAACCAGGACAGTTGGGCAGGCCCAGAATCACACACAAGGAGCCCCTCAGAAACTACTGAAAGAAAAGAAACAGAATTCACATCCTGGTGTCTAAGGCAGGAGACCACACTGGATGAACCTCTGAGCCCCCTCAGCTTAACCACTGAATGGGAAGGGCAGCTCTCCAAAAAACGGGTGCTCAGAGCTGAGTTCTGTGCCATGAGCCAAGGCTGGATATCCCTGTGGCAGTGCTGCCCTGCCAGGGCAATAAACCCCCTCTTGCAAAGCTCATGGGATGGTTTAGGGCAGGGAGCTGTGCAAGGCAGCACTGGAGGTGCTGATGACGCAGCCCAGCTCCATCAGGCAGCAGCTCTTCACATGCTGGAGGAAATGAAAACGTCATCTGATGATGCAATGGGAAGGAAGCCAGGAGGGGGGAACTGCAAAGACATCCCTGCTCGAGGAGGAGAGGGTTTAATCAGCACAGCCACGCTGGAGCAGAGCTGTGGGGAGCAGGGCAGGGTTTGGGGGCTCACCCCACAGCTGGAGAGCACCAGGAGGTGCCTGGCTCACCCTGCACAGCTCCCTGACCTTGCTGGGCCAGCAAGAAACGCAGGTTTTCAGCCAATGCTCTCAGAGCTGGGCGTCCTGGCTGGCCCAGAAGAGCAGGGCAGTTTCATTTCACCAGGCAGGGCAGAAGCACAGAGAGGCAGGATGCCAGATGCTGATGCAATGGGAGGCTCTGAGCTCTGAGCCTTTCTGAAGGATGAGAAGAAGACAAATGTCCGTGGGGGTGATGCAAGCCTCGCAGCCCTGGGCTGGGAAAGAACCATGCCAAGGTTTCACAACTTGCAGAAGCACATCTCAGCAATCTGGGATCTATGCCAGAGGAGGAGTAGGATGGGGGAATAAACAAACAGCACTTCACTTTCCTAAAGCAATTTGTAAGAGTGAAAGAGCTGAATAAGGTAGCAACTGCTCTTTTCCCTCCACTCCTCCCTCTGGGCTCCCTGCCACAACATGCCCTGGCTATGCCAGGCACCCCTGCCCTCCACAGCACACCCAAGAGCTCAGAAATGTCACACAGAAAACGAGCCCCGTCCTTCTGTACACAACCTCCCACACTGGAAAAGATCTTGCTACATATTTGTTCCATGCCAGAACACCACCACCCTCAGTGTAAAACATTTCTTTCATGTATCTCATCTGAACTGACTTTTTAGTGTAAAACCATTACCCCTTGTCCTGCCTGTCTAAAAGTCCTCACCTTTCTTATAAGCCCCCAATAAGCCCCCAGAGACACTGACAAGAAACTTCTGTAATGTCTCCCATGTGCTAGGATAACAGCTGGATTGATAGTCTGAAAGTCTTTTCCAGCTGAAATGATTCTATGGTTCCCATGTGTTCCACCTCTGAAAATGTGAAGAACTAACTCTGGTAGCTGCTCACCCACCCTGAAAAGATTATTCAGATTATCCACTGTCCCCAGCAGCAGTCCCACACTTTACAAGAGAAGGTTTATAAAATCTCACTGCCTTCCCAGTTGGTTTCAATAACTCATCTCCTTGTGTTGTGTTTGATCCTTGAACAAACTTTGGGTTTCTGCAGCAGCTCTGAGGCTTGGAAAATGAACTCCCCCATGAATCTGCAAATATCAAATGGGTTTTCTGAGACTGGTGCAGAACCACTGCGATTTTCCAGAGTAGCCATGACTGCTGGTGCTCTCTGGGTGAGCAGAGTGCAAATGTAGAGTGCCACCTCTTTATTTGGTGTCTTTAGGGGACCACAATTAGCACTTTTTGGTCCTGTCCCATTCACACTGTTTCCATTTATGCTCATGCTCTCACACCAGAGCTCCCCCACTTTTTGCAGCAAGAGAATGAGGTGGCACTGCTTCCTCCATCCCCAGTGACAAAGGCATCAATAAAATTAGTGAGGTTGCACTGCTTCCTCCATCCCCAGTGACAAAGGCTTCAATAAAATTAGTGAGGTTGCACTGCTTCCTCCATCCCCAGTGACAAAGGCTTCAATAAAATTAGTGAGGTTGCACTGCTTCCTCCATCCCCAGTGACAAAGGCTTCAATAAAATTAGTGAGGTGGCACTGCTTCCTCCAACCCCAGGGACAAGGGCTGAGAAATCAGGAAACACCTTTTAGAGTCTGGACCAGGCAAATCACTCTTTTCCTACAAGGTGTCAGACAGAGGACTAGCTCCCTCTCTGAAGTCCTCTGCTCCTGTTTAGGTTTGAGTGCAGGAATTTGGCAACTGGAGTGAGACTGTCAATCTCTTCAACAAATCTGCTTTTGCAACAAGAGACCCAAAGTGTTTTCCCTGCAGCCCTTACCCAGGCAAGCCCTTCCAAGGTTTCCCTCCACTGGCATCCCTGACCCAAAGGACAACCCTTACCTGTCCCTGCTGAAAACACAGCCAGAGACAGCATGGATCTACAAATTTCTCACTTTTTTCACCAGGCTGATGAAGACACTTAACCCTTGTGTCCATACCCAGGTGGGAAATTTCTAACAGGAGAGCATTGCTTCACCCACCCCTAATTGCAGCCACTATTCAATGTGACCCCTCACCAAACCTAACAGCCAGGGGCTGAACAGAGCACAAACAGCTATGAATGAAAACCAGGGCAGACAATGCATGAGGAACAAGCCAGGACAGGGTGCCAGAGAGCTCCAACCACTTCCTTCACTCAGGATTCCCACTGGGGGCTCACCACTGTGGTCCCCCCACTCTGGCTCTGTGCCCCTGAGATTGGGGCTCAGAGTGCTCAGGGGCTGCCCCAAAAATGCATCCTGCCACGGTTTCCTGCTGGCATTTCCCCCTTGGAGCCCCAATTTTTTTTTTGTTCATTTTTGCCCATTGATATTGTCGTGACTCCAAAACATTCTGGGAGAAACAAGGACAGCAGGAGTGCCCAGGCACAGAGAGGTCTGAAATTCAAATTAATCCAGCTTTCTCTTTCTGTGTTCCTGTAGACTAAGGCTGAAACTCCACTAGGGCTTTCCAATGCTTCTTGAGCCTCTCTCATGTTCCTGGAAAGCTGTGACAGCTGGAAACACGCCAGCCTTCCCACAAACACACAGAAATGCAGGCTGCACCACAAAGCCAAAGATAGGGCAATCTTTGTTTGGACAGAAAACAAGCTGGTTTCTCCACATCAGGAATGGAGAAACCCACTTCAGGGTTAAAGCAGACTTCACACTGATACCAGTGGTGCCTTATGGGGAGGTGAAACATGCAGATATTTGTGAGGCTGGGGAAAGCAGCTGCCCAGAGGCTGCAGGGCACAGTGTGGTGGTCTCTGAGCAGATGGGCTGGGACAAATGAGCTAGAGGAGGTCGTCACAATGCCACAAAGAAAGCTGGAAAATGGCAAGTTCCTGCCTGAGAGCATGTGTGGTAAATTTGCTGCTTCCAGTCTGTGCCTGAGGCATTACCACAAGTCCCCAGGGCTGGGCTCAGGCAGAGGAAGTGAGGTCCACAGTGGAGTACATGACACCCCCTGCAAGCATTCGAGCAGATATTTTGGATTAAGCAGCTGGCAGGGAGTCAAACACCTGCACATATGCACTCCAGCACAATGGAAATTCAAAGCCAGAAATTAACTTTGTGTATTTTGAGCTCTGGTGCTGCTAAATTTTTGTGTTCTAAAGATACCAGAAAGGGGAAGTAAGGGGGGAAAGGCAAGTAAGAGTCATACACTGCTGCTTAGAATAATTCAGGTTGGAAAAAAGCTCTGATACCATGGAGTCCAACCATTAATCTAACACTGCCAGGTCCACCACTAAGCCATGTCCCTGTGTCTCTTCATGCAGAGCACAACTGCTTCTACACTAAATTTGCTTCCACACCTCCCTAACGAGCTGTGAGGAGGGAGAAAAAATGAAAAAAAGAAAAGTAAGGACGACAACAACCTACAGTGGGGATCCTGTCAATTTGCACACTGGTTGCAAAATCTCATTCCCAGAGCTGAGGCTGCTTTTGAGAAGAGTGAGACATGTGGAAGAGAATGAGCCCAAATTTGGCTGTGATTGCATATTCTGCTCTGCTTAACCTGAGTCCCTTTTTTTTTTTTTTTAACACTGACTGAACAAAAACTGCTGTTGAGAAAATGCAGTTGAGATGCAGCCATAATTATTCTTGCAGCAGAGAGAGAGATAGCCTTAATTTAAACAGTGGTTTCACTGCTCCCAAGCCTGGCTGAGGCTGCTGGGACCTGCAGAATGAAATCCTCCAGCCCTGCCCAGGGCTTGTGGCATCACTGGCACAGGGCTGCAGTACCAGGGCTCTCTCCCCACCATGCACTTCCAGTGTATTCACAGATAACAGATGGAAAAGCAGATTTACATTCCACTGCCCTCCAGTGCTGCCCCTTAACAGTGGGCAGTGTATTGATGCTGAATTAAGATGATATCATTGATATAAAATAAATATAATACTAGCTGAACTCGAGATAGACTCCAGCCTATTCAATAGTTGGAAGCATTCAACTCCAGATCCTTTTTGGTCCTGCACTTGTGTGATCATTTCCATTTAAGCCCTGTATTTATTGAAGTAACTGACAAGTTCTGCATCTCAGGACTGGCATTTTCTGCCCCAAGCTCTGTCTGTGACAGCAATAACAGCTCTGTGTCCGACCAAAATGTTTAATCCAAGTCCTTAAATGATTTCCTTTGGAAGGAGTTTGTGGAAAGCACCTTGTCTCCTTGACATCAAGCCAGGCAGGAACCCTCCACCGGCTGGAGGCACAGGAAAGTCACCGCAGGCTCCCCTGGGATTTCCTTTTCCACGGTTTGCCCTAAAGCTGCCCCCCAAAGGGTGCCCTGCCAGGCAGCAGCAGCTGCCTCCAGCACCACACAGAGGTTTAATTTCGGTTTCATGCAGCCAGAAGAGCCGAGGTTTCGCCCACAGGTTGGGAAGAGGCAGAGAAGAGCCAAGAGCAAAGTTTATAAAGTACATTTTACAAGCATTCCATCCCCAGAAAGAGAGTGCTGCAGAGGAGCTGGCAGAGATCTCTCAATGACATCTTCATGACATCAGAATTTCTTTTCTAAATAAACTCAATGAAGAGCACTTTTTCATTTTAAAAGAGAGCTCAAAAGAATGTGCAGAATGTAAAAATAGAAACTACTTTCGAGGTTGACAGTTAAAATATTTATTTTAGTAGGGTTTTTTTTCTTTTTTAGTTTACATTTATTTTTTACTTCTCAAGCCTGTTTGCTATTCTAAAACTTTTTTTTGCCTTCTCCGGGCAACACTTTAATTTCAGCTTTGCAAACACAAAAAAAGAAATTATAGAAATTATAGAAAAGCTAAAAATTATTTGAGGAAGATGTTGAAAGCCAGCTACGAAACCCCAGCTCTCTCCCTACTCTTCCTTGGGTGGCACCAGGAGGAAGTGGAGGCTGGCAGTCAGATTCCATTTGCCGCTTCCACTCGTGGCGTGGCGTCACAAATTTCTGTAGTTTCACTTTTGCTGCCGTGAATCACGTCCCTGGGGAACTGGAAAAATGCCCTTCCGCCACCAGTGCTGTCAAAATCAGACCCAGCTCCCACCTGCTGCCAGCTCCTCACTGGGGGTGAACAAAAAGCAAGCATGGCACCTCCAGGGAGGGCCAGCAGGTAGGGTGAGGCTCCTGTGCTTGGCATCTCTCCATGCCTCATCCAGCAAAATCCGCGTTCCTGCAGCGTTTTCACCCGTGGCCCTTTGCGTCGCTATTCCCAGGCGACTTCTGGAGCCTGTGCTGGTTTAATTTTAGGCTTCCTGGGCCAGGAGCCAAATGACAGCTGCCTCACTTTCGTGAGGAAGTGCTCACTCGCTGCCTTTCGTGCTGATGAAACCCGCTGGCCCCTCCTCTCCCCGATATAAGCGCGGGGGACTCGCCAGCACAGGATCCCGTCCATGTCCCGATGTGGCAACACGGAGCTCGGGAATGCCGGCAGTGCCTTCCTCGGCACCCCGAGGTGCTGCTTGCATCCTCATCCTCAGCTCCAGCTGAGGGAGCACCAGCCATGCTGGAGGACGGGGGTGCCGAGAAGAGCAGGAGACCCGCGTACTTGCGAGCGGCTCCTTACGTTCTCATTTTTGTCTGGCTTGTTCTTTCAGCTCTGGTTCCCATCGTCTTCTGTTTGATCTACCATCAGCAGGTAGGCACAAAGCAAGATTCCCAACTCTGCAGTGCAGCATTCCTAATTCTTGCTGTGTTGATGCTATCCGCTAACTCCAGCCTAGTAATTCTCTCCTCTTTCGAAGAGTCCTAACGCTTTTGGTTTCCAAGATTTCAGCTGATAATGTTTTTGCCAATCCCTTACTGTTTCAATAATTCCTCAATGTCTTCAGCATTTCCCTTGCATTTCTTTTAGCTAAAAAACCCAAAAAAGCCAGGTTTTGTTTCTCTGGTTTTTCTTCTCCTGCACCAATGGTGTGCAGTATTCCAATGTGATATCGAGTGGTGGTGCTCTGTGGGGACCAGAGGGGCAGAGAAATCGTGCTGATTCCCCAGGGCATAAAGCTTTTTCACACTTGGTTTTTACAGTCTAGCTCAAAAACCAGTTACTGAACCGAGTTTTGCATTTTGCATTTCACGAGCTGATCCCAATGAGCTTTTCCTAACTGCATGCACAGTACTGAACAGAAATACAGGCTGAGCCAAGCTGACTCACGAGCTGAAGGCCAATTTCTCATTTTCTGCCTTCCAAAATGTGAATCTTTATCCTGGAGGAGCCAAGAACTAGTTTGGGATTCCGGGTTGAGACATCCCGCTGTAATGTACCTCTGTGCAGTTCCAGCTCTTCTGGGGAGGACACAAGGAAAAACCCCACTTCTCTTAAGAGGAGGGGAAATTTGTTCTCATGATTTGGGAACTATTTGGGACATAATGATGCCAGGGACCCCTCTGAGGGCTGATCCTGCAGGGCAGTGATTTTTTAAAAAATGATATATGAAACTCTGCTAAATTCCCACAAGAGAGGAACATTCTCTGCACCTTATAGCAGGAAAATATGAAAAAAAACCCCTCCCCAAATCCACTTTTAGCCCCAAACCCACAGCTTCCATCATCAGTTTTGGGAGCTGTGAAGGAGCAGCTCTGTGACCTGCAGGCACAGCTGCACCCCTCTGATGGTAATGAGCACACAGATATTCCCACATATTCACTCCTTTTGGGAAAAATTTCTTTAGCTAGTGAAAGGACTGCTCTCAGTCCTTTTGGTCCCTCTTAAGTGGGGAAAGCAGGAATGGCAGTGAAAGCCTTTCCCTGCAAGGAGCTGACAGCTTCCCCAGCACTCGGGACAGCAACTTCCTAAAGAAGGAATGAGGGTGTGCTCCAACAGCAGATTTAAGCACTTCAGAGCTTGCATTCATTAAGGTGTGAGCAGCATCAGGCAGAATCAGGTCCCTGTATCTGTAAGCTGATCCCAAATCTGGAATTTGGGCTCTGTTAGAGCTGCTGTAGGAAGAGCTCCATGAGCAAAGCCCAAGCTGCGAGTCGAGGGAATGGAATGAAATCTCTTTAAATCTCTTGCCACTGACAATTTCCCACCAGGGCACCCCCACAGACACCTCCTTCTCCAGGCTGGAAAGGCACTGCAAAACTCACTGCTGGATCAGAAAAGCTGTCACCCTGAGCTAAGCATGTGCAGCAGCTAGAGAGAGGAAGGCTTAAAATTCAGCAGCTGTCCTCCCTGCTGTGCCTCTGTGGTGTGCTAGTGCTGGTTTGATTTGTCTGAGTGATTCCAAGCCACTCTGCACAGCAGGACGGGTTCATGGCTTTAACCAGGGTGGACTAGCACTGTGCTGTGCAGCTTAGCACGTTTGTGCACGAGCCCTTGCCCACAGAGTCATCCCTTGTGATACATCCACAAGAGCTGAGTCCAGGGATGGGATGAAAACCTGTCACCCAAGAGGAATTTAGAACTTTTCTCAGGCCATTGCTGATTGGTTGTCCTTTTTTGCCAAAAAATTTTAAGCATTTCAAACTTTGTCATAAAACATCTGTTTTTTATAAACAAAACAGCGCTTGTGTTTGCAATGGTGGGTAGAAAGAAAACTTCTCCTCCTGGGAGAATGCCTTTGTGCCCTTGTAATGATAATGCTCCTCTACTGAGCTCACTGGTACACGGAAAATTCCAGGAGAAAACACTGACCAAGCCCTGCTTCTTTCCCCAGGCACGGGACACATGCTGGGCACATGGATCTTGTAAGTATGGAGATTCTAGACCTGCTTCCTTGCACTGTGACATGAGGTTTAGGGACAGGGGTCAGCACTGGCAGAGCTCCCAGGGCAAGCAGAGATCCCCAGCTCTGCAGCCAGGGCTGGCAGCCAGCAGCCACCCCTCTCTGCGTGAGCCAGCTCCCCAAAAACCTCCCCAAAAACCTCCCCAAAAAACAGCCCCACAGGGCTCATCTGACTGACTGACTCCTGCTGGGTGTAAACCACCAGCTCTCTAAGCAAACCCCAGGGCTGCTCTAAAATAACGCCCTGCAGAGTAGCTGAGACCTTCAGAGAGGTTTAATTAATTCCATGAAAAATTTCTGCAGGCATAAAATTCCAGCTGATGACAGCTCCCCCTGTGAAGGGCTGCAACCACAGCAAGAAGATTACTGAAATCCTCACCATCCTCAGATCCAGCTGAAATCCCACCTAGCAACTGTTTCTTATTTTGAGACCAGCTCAGACCCAACCCTAAAGTCTTGAAGGTTCCCTATCCCCAGGGTGCCTTCCCCAGCTAAGCCACAGAGCTCCTTCACAGTCTCTCCTGGCAGACTGAGAGCCCTTTCTAGCACTTCTTGGAAGTCAGTAAACTCAAAAAGAATGATCAATAACAATTGCAATGACAAGTAGATAATGGTAATAATTATTAGAAAGCCAAGAAGCAAGCAGGGAGTGAGGGAGTGGGACACAGTGATAAAACAATGTACAGAACAAGGTTTTCCTTGGGCATAATTAACCACCACACCGTTTTGTCTGTGCTTTCCTCAGTTAATGACTCTCCTACTGAGAATGGAGACATGAACTGGGACTGGCATTTGAAGAACTGCAAGGGGGTGGTGCAGGACCAAGGGCAGTACCTCATCATCCAGCAGAGTGGCACCTACTTCGTGTACGCCCAGCTCTTCCGCAAGAAGAGGATCCAAGAGCCTTTTGCTCTGATGTGTTACAGATGCCCAAAGAGACCCCTCAACAACATCATGGGCCACGAGAACGGCACCATCAGCTTTGCCAGACCCTTTTCCCTGCAGAAGGGAGATAAGCTGTACTGCAGGAAAAACCACAATTACGACGACGTTGTGCTAAAGAATCAGACTTACTGGGGACTGTTCAAAATGTAGCAGGACTCTGCTCTGAGTCAGCTCCTCCCTTACTCCTCCAGGTCTCCCAGTTTCTCTTTGGGTGAAATTCAGCTTGCTGGAATGCGTGCTGTGTCTTGTATCCTGCAGTGACAATGAACAGCAAACTTTGGTACTGACGGATGGCTGCTGGTGGACACAAAGGGTGAGCAAAAGATGGAGGAAAAACAGTCTCAAAGGGTTGTGGGGTTGGCTCTGAGATCCTGGGGAAAAAAAAAGAAATCCCTATTTTCAGTCTGCTCTAGGCTGGGGAGGAGCTCTACTCTTCATTTCAGAGCTGGGTACCTGCAGTCCCTTGGGTCCCTTCTAACTAGAGGTGCTACACAAAGACAAGGTATTTTTCATCCTTTCTGCACAGCCTGCCAGTGAAGCAATGTGCCCACAGCAGAGGGGCAAAATGGTTCAGAAACTACACCAGCAAATCTTCTCAGCTGCTTGCCACCAGCAGGGGAAACGTGCCAGGGAAGCTCCATCTTCACGGGTAGCTCAGAGCACAAGGAGTTTTCCAGTCAGGTTTTCCAAGCAGTGTAAATCCGTGTCACAGACATTCCCAGCACAGGGAGCCTGGGATTTACCTGGGATTTATCTGGGGTTTTTGCTTTCCTGCCTCCCAGACCTCTGTGGGTGACTACTCCTGCCATTCCTTCCAGCTTGTCACAGCCCTGGGGATGGACTTCCATGGGAAAGCAAAGCAACTGAGAAATTGGATGGAAAGAAATTACTACTTGGGGTGGACTGAGGCTGTTAGGAGTGCTATTTGCTATTGTAATTATTATTATTGTTGTTTTTACTATTATTTTATATTCTGTGCATTGTAACTTCAGAGAGTGTAGAGTTAAGCTTTTGCAGCATGTCTGCAGTCCTGTGTTCTGTTTCATACAAGCTGTTACCAATTAAAATTACACTTTAGTTCTTCCATTGCTTGGTTGATTTCCTTAATTTGAAATGAAAAAAAATGGAAAGGAAAGGAAAGGGAAAGGGAAAGGGAAAGGGAAAGGGAAAGGGAAAAGAAAAGAAAAGAAAAGAAAAGAAAAGAAAAGAAAAGAAAAGAAAAGAAAAGAAAAGAAAAGAAAAGAAAAGAAAAGAAAAGAAAAGAAAAGAAAAGAAAAGAAAAGAAAAGAAAAGAAAAGAAAAGAAAAGAAAAAGAAAAAAGAAAAAAAGAAAAAGACCGAAAAACGCCCTTACAAACCGCAAGCGTATCTCAGTTCTTTGATACAGGCTGAAAAAATAACTGACTGACACATTTCTCTACCCTCTGTCTGCTTTCACTGAAGGGCCTCCTCTTCTCCCAGAGGCTGGCAGTGTCAGCACAGAGTGAGATTGGTTTGCAGTGCTCACAGGGCAGCTCCATGCACCACCCACCCTCCCCAGGCACTTTCTGAGACAAAGCAAGCCCAGAAAGGGGCTTCTGGGGATCAAGGACATCTTGGTCTGCATGTCAGAGCAGCAAAATCCCAGCAGCTGCTGGCCTGAAGATCAAGACCCCAGTGATCAGCTAAGCCTAAGGAGAGGAAAATCATTGCAGTGCAGCAGTCCCTCCTCTTACTCAGTGAGGGAAAGATCACTCAGGCAGCAGAGTTGGAGGCAGGGTCCTGTCCCTGTGGGCAGAGGCAGAGCTGAGTCCTGCCTGGGGTGGGAGCAGAGCAGCCCTGAGCACCCCAGAGCCCCAGCCAGGGCAGGAGCTGCAGGCTCTGCAGGGACAGGGCACAGAGGGTCCCTGGAGGGGTCTGGGAGGGACAGCACAGCCAGGCTGCTGGGCCACCAACCTGCCTGGGGCTGGGTCCCAGCCTGTGGCTGCTCTGTCCCATCCTGTGGCTCCTTTGTCCTCCCCTGCTGTGTCCCCCGTGGCTGCTGTGCAGCTGTCCCTGCTGAAATGCCCCAGGCACATCCAGCTGCAGAGCACTCAGCTTTCTCCAAGAGCTCTTCCAGCAGCAGCTGAGGCCACCAGAGCTCCTGTCCCCAGCCCCCTGTCCCGGGCTCTGTCTCCTGCATTTATTCTCTTGCTGGACCCCCACACCTGTTTCTTTCTCCCTCGCCCCTCCCAAAATGCAGGTACCACCTCCCTTTGTGTGTCCCTGGCTCAGCCTCAGCTTTTCTGGGCTCCATCACCTGCAGGGCTCTCCTGGTCAGACCCAGGCACAGCATCACATCTCCAGCTCCTTTCAGCAAGAGACATTAGAATGTGCTAAATGGGTCATGCTGTTAAAGCAAAGATTCCCAAGGTGAGTTTATGAAGGGCTGCAAAGGGACAGATGTGACAATGCTGCAGCATCTCTGTCATAGGCAGCAGCAGCAGCATCAGCTGCAAAACTGGAGTCTGTACACATGGCAAGCTCCTGCTCATCCCTGCCCATTCCAAACAGCCCAGCCTGGCACTGCTGGACAGCAGCACATGGTCTTTTGGCTTGAGCATTGATCCTGAGGGATCAATTTCCTTAAAATAAACCTGGAGACTACAGCGCATCCACTCCATGGAGCAGCTGCACTGTCTGACTCTAAAATCATTGTTGTCTCACAGCACCAAATCCCTGCTGCAGCCTGGAGCAGAACCTCTGAACTCACAGCTGGTTTGGCCCCATGAGCAGCTGCAGACCCAGGATTTCCCAGCTGACAGCCACAGCTGGGCAGTGGCAGAGCAGCAGCAGGTTTGGAGGACAGAGTGCCATCACACACACTCTCATTCTCCAGCCTGGCCAGGGAAAAAAAGCCAAATTTACACTGGCAGGTTATGGCTGATGGCCAGCAATTGAATGCCAGCAGTAATTTCTTACCATTCTTTAGGAGCAATCAATGCCAGCATGAACCAAATGCCTTCACCTTTTAAATGCTCCTCCTCTCCTCACCCCTGGGAATGCACAGCAGATCTAAAAGATGTCACCCCACACACCTCAGATGGAAATGCTGCCTCTCTGAAGAAAAAAAAATCTTATGCAGAACTGTCAAATCAATAATTTACATTAAAACTCCTCTTGCTCCAATATTTTGAAATCAGGACTTGCCTCTTGGAAAGCCTTTTCACTAAGGTGCAAGGCTGTGAAAAATAGTGTATTTCTTTATGACACGATGCATTTTAATTAAATGTGCTTTCAAATCTATGGGAACTAGAATTTAAAAGAGATGAGATTGACATCATGATTGGCATCATGAGATTGACAGTATAAATAGTCAGTCATGTGCCTTCAACCATGGAAAAAAAGTTGTGGTGGTTTTTTCAACAGGGCTAGGGGATTTTTCTGCTTTGTCAGAAGCTTGCTACGCTGCACAGAGATGCAAATGGCCCTTGAAAAAGAGATTTCAGTCTCTTTAGAAGTTAGCCAAAATATAGTCTCCTAAAAAAGAAATAATTGGATGTTTTAACAAATAAATACTTGGATACAAGCAGCCACAGTATAATCAGCAGGTTTTTTGCTCAACAGAGAGCCACAGCCACCCATCACCCCACACCTTGGTACTTTACACCCTCCATAGTCAGTGGAAGTTGTTCAAGGCTGATCTGGAAGTTCATCCAGAAAGTGCCACAAAGCACATCCAAACCAGCACAGGAGGCAGAGACATTTCTGATGATGACATTTCTGATTTCATTTCTGAACTGCCCAAGGACACAGTGGTTTCTGCCTGTGTCTCAAAAACAAGGGAAACTCCACTGGGTCAGAGAAATGAGTGATGGTGCTGTCCCTCTGTTCACCAACCACAGAGGAAAGGTAAATTAAAACCTTCGATTTGGGCTGCTTCAAGCAAACTACTGAGTTTTTACCAATTTTACAGAGTAGCTTCTATTGTGCAAACAGAACTATCATTAATTTTAGTTCTAACTTCTAGTGCTCAAGACTTCTGCAGCTCAGTGCAGTAAAATGATGCAGATAAGGAGGTTGCAGCTAAGAAATCTGGCTTTGATCCTGGAGAGATGATGGCTGCTCTAAAAGCTTTTCCTCTGGACAACACAGCCCATGCCTGAAGGGCAAAAATAAACTGTTCCAATGGGATTTTTCCAGGGAATAAATTCAGTCTGGCACCACAAATTACAGACTGGCAATTTCAGCTCTAAAGACAAGTGCATGGAAAGCTCAAAACTGCTGAAACAGGAGGAGTAACTTTGTTATTCCCATCCCTGCAGAGTGACAGCTTTCACCTGTTTAAAATCCAGGTACCCCTGTGCTCTCCACTGTGCTGGGCACAGCATCTTTCCTTGAGCCTGCACCCTCACAGATTTTGGTCCAACAGGCAGAACACCACTTGGAGAGGATCACCAGCACTCTGGAGACAGGGAAGAAAGTGACAGCAAGATGATGTGATTTTCTGAGGGTCACCAGAAGTGCAGGGATGGTGACAATGATGATCTGTATCATTGTCTATCATGGAAAATGAATCAGACAGACACTGGATGGAACCTGACCACGGGGCTCAGGGGGAGGCATCCTCACTTGTTATCAGGAATGGTGTGGCCAGCAGGACCAGGGAAGTGATTCTTCCCTGTGCTCAGAACTGCTGAGGCCACACCTCGAGTACTGGCTCCAGTTCTGGGCTCCTCAGTTTGGGATGGATGTTGAGATGCTGGAGCATGTCCAGAGAAAGGCAGTGAGGCTGGTGAAGGGTTTGGAGCACAAGTCTGATGAGGAGAGGCTGGGGGAGCTGGGCTTGTTCAGCCTGGAGAAAAGGAGGCTCGGGGGTGACCTTGTCACTGCTAGGAAGGAGATTGGAGCCAGGTGGGGTTTGGCTGTTTGGTTCTCCCAGGCTATTTGTGATAGGACAAGAGGGCACATGTCGTTGGGATACTGAAGCCTTGGGTTTCTCAGGCTGCTCAAGCACAAGAAATTACAACAATGATTAAACACCTGCTGGAGATGTGAGAGATGTGATGTTCTGCATGTTTTCAAAGAGGTGTTGCCTTCTTGGACCAATGAGCCTTTTCTATTCTGTTTTGCACCAACTACCCTATATAACTGTAGTGTTTCTTTAAATAAAAGCTCTCTTTTGCTCCTCCATTACACCAAGAGCTATGTTGCATTATCCTTTTTGCTGCTCCTATAGCCCAAATGCAACAGACACAGCCTTAGGCTGTCCCAGGGGAGGTTTAGGATGGACATTCAGAGGAATTTCTGCACAGAAAGGGTGATGGGATGCTGGAATGTGGGAGGTGGTGCAGGCACAGCCCTGGAGTGTTTAAGGACTGGACACAGCCCTCAGTGCCATGCTCTGGGTGACAAGGGGCTGTTGGGTCAGGGTTGGACTCACTGATCTCAGAGCTCTTCTCCAACCAGACTCTCTGATTCTGAGGTTCTGCAACCAAACATCCTCATCATGGATCATAAAAGAGTGATAAGAGCATTGAGGAAATAACCCAGAGAGTGCCACATATGGACTTCATTATAATTTTTTATCTCTTTTGAAGAAAACAATCCATTCAGAACATCCCAGGAATGGACCCAAGTGCCAGAGCATGACTGTGGTGCAGCCTGGGGTGCTCTTACCACAGTGCTCACCCACCACTTGTCCTGGCCTCCTTGGACACCTGCCTCTGCTGTGGATCCCTGGACTTTCCCAAGCTCAAGAGCAAAACCCATTTCCATTTCAGGTCTTTTGAAGTGGGATTTCACACTGAATGGCTCTCCCAGCAGAAATCTGGCAAATCCCACGTTTCACCTCATTTGAGAGGGGAACAGACAAAAGCATTTCTTTCCTTTGCCATACAACTTCAACCTGTGAAGAAGGAATTCTGCTTTCATGCCACCCTTCCCCAGACCACCTCAGCTGCCAGTGCCTACAGAAGAGTCACTGGGTGCTGCTACCACAGCCTTTATTGCACCATGCAGAAAACACATCTGCCCCTGGACTTTTTGATGAACACCTACAAGGGCTCCAGACTGGTTTTGGGAGAAACTGCTTTGTGGTGCAGCCCTGCTGCTGCACAAGACAGCTGCTGACACGGCCAGCAAGCTGCCTCCCCTTCTGGCAAACCTCTGAAAAAGTAGAAAGCACTTGGAGGCAACACATCCTGTCCTTGCAGAGTAAACAATTCACAGAAGAGCCATGGAAGGGAAGTCACAGGGGTATGACTCACTCCCAGTATAAAAATCAGACAAAGTATTGCATTGCACCATGCTGTCAGAGGGGTCAGCTGGATGCTCCTCCATCCTGCAGCCCCCAGCTCACTCCTTGCTTTCACAAGTAGCACCTTTCCCCCAGCTCCACCATTGCAGGTTCCCTGGTGCTCACCTTTCCAGCTTTGGCTCATTCATTTTACACCTGCTTTCACAGCATTTGAGGCCTTTATGAAAAGTTTTGACTATTGGAGATTAGCAATTAGAGAAGATCAAGTAAACCATCTAAAAATATTAATATTAAGTAAACATCTAAGTTTATGCACCCCATGATGAAATTTAGCTTTGAAAAACCTACACAAACTATTGAGATGCATGGAAGGTGCTGCAAGATGTGGTGAAGAGAGGAATACAACAGCAAGCTCCACTTTTAGCCTGGTTTTGTGCTGATCTGAGCAGTCCAGGAATCTACAGAGTAGGGGGTGTCCTGAAAAGAATGCCACTCAGGAAAAAACCCCAAATTCCTTCAAAAGTGTGTCATAACTGTAGAGCTGGGGCTGAATGATGGGAATATCTTTCAAATTCCAAATCAAGAGCTAATCCAGGAACTTGCATTTTACACCAGGGTGAGTAATATTACTGGCTTTTGATCCTCATCACATTAAATTTTTTTTAAAATACTTGCAGATCAAGATAATTCTATCTGCAGCCCCTCTCCTACAGGGTCATAAATTCTTCCCAATTTTCCCTTCACATACAGCAAGTCTACACCCATGGTAAGAGAAGTGATCAGGGACAGGTCATTCCTCATATGAAGGAGAGGAACCTCATGGTCTGGCCAGTCGTTTAAACACCTGTCTGAGCAGCAGCACTGAAATTTGGGGATGTGTTAAAATACTTTAAAGAAAGGGGAAAGGTTTTTCTGGGGTTTTTTTTGTTTTGTTTTTTTTAATTGTTTTTTAACAGAAAAACTAGTGGGGATGGAAACCAGGGGTGAATCTGTAACAGTGAAGTCTTGTTTGGCACAACTCTTTTTGAGAACAGGCTGGAAAAATCTTACAGTGCACGACGGAAAATTAGAGTCTGGCTTAATCCTTTACCCCTTGGGCATGGGAGAAAAGCTTTGGGCTGTGGAACCTGCAGCTGGGATCTGGTGCTGGAAAAAAATACAGCTCTGAGAGAAGCACTTCCAGAACCTGGAGCTTAGTTAAATCCTGCAGTGGATTTCCACTGAACTCTGTCTTGTGCTCACCAGCCCTGCTGTGACAAAACTGCTGCCATTTGGAAGGATTCCCCTTTCCAGCTGGGCTGGTATCAGCTGTGCAAAATAAGGTGGATTAAGGTGGGTTGCAGTCGGTGCAGACACATGCAGAGAAACAGGACAAGTCTTTTTTCTAGTTCTAAGCAATATTCAGCTCTTTCATGTAAGTGATGTTGAAATCTTTTCTGGAAATTGGACACTCCAATAAGTTTTCTGTTCTCAGCATACATAAGCCTTTGGATCTGGTGGTCCCCTCTGTGTGGAGGAGATGACAATTTGGAGTGGCTTAGCTGACTGTGAAGAAACACATCACGAGACCAAATATTTGGGGATCTAGAACCACATGCACCAAAATCACCTGACAGTGAGAGCAGGGATTTCCTTCTGCACTGGGATGGTGGAACCCTGGTCACTGAGAACTTTCCAATTTCTGTGCTGACAGGCACTGACCTCCAAGAGAACGCTGCATTTGACCTGATGAAAAAGAAAAGGCTTCCAAAATTGAATAATAGTACTGGGATTATGAGTGTGTAGTTTAAATAGAAGTGTGTGATATCACATGGTAGAAAACTTAAAGTTTAAGATTTTAGAATATAGTAATATATATATAAAGCAAAATAAAAGTTTTAAGACAGACTAGTCCTTCTTCTTCACTTTCTTCTTGATCTTCTTCTTCTTCATGAGTTTGAGGAATGTATATAATTAGAGTAAAAATTCTGCATTATGGCCACAAGTAGTTAGTTATTAAGTTAAAATTTAAATAATTTTGGTAAAATTTCTTAATTAAGCAGTTTACCCTTTAAAAAATCTTATAAAAAACTAAAGCACCACTTTTAGCTTATTAACTTAAAGCACTGTGAAATTCACAATTTATAAAATGATAATATAAATAAAAACTAACAAACATCTAAATCCAAACAAAAAATACCATCTCACTCATTTAATCCCAATCCTAAAATAAAAAATAAAACTCAACACTGCTAAACACACTGCTCTATGAAACCTGCATTACAGACTGAAGAGTGCTGGACATTAATAGCAACGTTCACATTGATTTCAGAAATCACACTGGGCAAAGAACAGTAAACCCTGTGCCATTATCCCTTCCTGGATAAAGAGCAGACTTTGTTTCTCTGCCACCTGAAGGCTCTCAGTGCTGCCCATGGGATGTTCTGGTGTTGTCTGGCAGCTGGAGCAGGGACACCACAGTGAAAGGCTCCCATCCTCCCTGAAGGACATGAGCAATGTTCAGAAATAAGAGGTTTTTCAGAGGGAAGAATTTGTTCAGAGAGAAGAATTTGTTCAGAGAGAAGAATTTTTGATGAGTCTCCACAGGAATTCAGCCCTGTTCATCCCCTGTCTAGGG
The DNA here is from genome assembly GCA_034336665.1 of Luscinia megarhynchos. NCBI lineage: Eukaryota > Metazoa > Chordata > Aves > Passeriformes > Muscicapidae > Luscinia > Luscinia megarhynchos. Next base: position 26,223,859 of record CM067571.1, read on the forward strand.
TGGAGCCCCTGCCTCCAAGTACTTGCACAGAAACAGCAGAGACAAGGACACTGAGAAAGCACTGAAAAAAAACCAGCCTAGGAACCACACCTACATCAGATTTTGGTCCAAATCATGTTCATCCTGAACATGAAAATGCCACAAGGTGCTCCAGGCTTCCAAGACTTTCAGGGTTCAAGCACAGGGAAGACATCCAAACCCTGCTGGGCTGGAGCCAGCCAAGTGCAAATCTCAACCCTGATACACAGCTGGGTTACTGACAAGGAAAGGGAAGATAGCAAGGAATCAAAACATATAAAAGTGCATATACTGCAGGCTGGGTTGTAAAATCACTTATCACCAGTCTAAGTGAAACAATTTGCTTTCACTGTTGATAAAGATCTATAAGGAAAACTTTTCTGGCTGCCAACATGTTTATATGTATGTTTTTAAAGTAAGTTATTTATGTGCTGAAATTCAGATGGTTTCACAACAGCCTTGACACTGGAAACACAGGCTGGGTTAGATACTCACATAAATTCATATAAACAATTTATCTCTAAACTGTTTATAATAATTCTTACGTAATGGGGGGAGACAGAGGACATCAATCCATCCCAGTAACATCATCTCAGCCATGTGACCTTTTAAAATGTGGGAGCTGAGGACTCTACCCTGCCCTCAGCAGTGGTCATCCTTGGCTGTGTGCTGGATAACTTTAAAAGGAGCAGGAATTTAAGTATGCCTCTAAGGCCAGGGACAAGATGAATTTTTTATTAGTGGCTATTAAATAATTGCTCAGTTGTTACTCTTAATCAGATGTAGAAAGAAATGCAGTAAGGACATGGTTCCTATCAGTACTTCAGTGATTTTTCCTGGAATCCTATTGGAGTACTGCAGCCCAAAATGGAGCTGTCCTGACTCTGCTGGGATGAGCTTGGATCAGTGCTCAGAACATCAGGGCACAACTGAGAGCAGGAGACATTTCTTTGTAGAAGCTGGAGCTGAATTCCAGAATGGCTGGAGTTCACCTGCATCCTTCCTCTGAGCACTGCTTGTTGGATTAAGCAGGAAACTCAAGTCTCACTTGGCCAGGTCTGTTTCTGTCACTGCTGGGACAGAAATGTGATGTGCCTGGAGGGTAGGCAGAGTAACAAGTACTTACTCTGCCACTGGCTCTTTCTTGATGCAGTTTCAGTAAGACTGCACAATCATGAGCTGCCTGCCCAAAATGCCTTTCTGTTCTAAGTACAGAAAAGGGGAAATCACATTCCAGCTCGTTAAGTGGTGAGCATGGAATAGGATAGGCTGAAACAGATCTGGAATTACAGCACATCTGCCTTGACTCCTGAGCCAAGACTTCAGTGACAGGGTGATGGCCACTTGCCCACTGTCCCCCTTCCCCTCAAAGAGCTTTATCTCACTTGTTTGGAGACAGAGAAAAAAAAAATGGGGGCATGCAAAGAAGACGAATATCTGACTTTCAGTGCAGTGCAGAAGATGTGATCCCTGCAGCACCCTGCATCTGGCCCTTTTGAATAACACTCAGCAACAAAGACCCCATCCTCCACAGAGCATGACCTTCTTGTGGCACTCCAAACTGGCAAAATGGGAATTTCAAGCTGCTTTGGGAAGACCCAAGTGCCTTGCAGCAAAGACATTCACATGATTTTTTCCCTTCAAGGCAGTGCTTGGGTCTCCTTTCCCTCTAATTCAATGCATTGCCATTAATTCCCTTTATGCATGATCTCAGGGCTGGAAGACTTCGACTTTCCCAGTTTTTCCTCCTACAACACTTCTGTGTGTCTGGCCCCACTTGGCTGAACTGGATGAGCAAAGCAAACAGGGGATTCTGCAAATCTACCTCCTACAATTTCCTAGGAAAGTAGTTTAAAGTAGACATCGATTTCTTCTGAATGCCTGCAGCTGTTGCCCATCAGCAAGAGAGCACACAGGTGGGGAAAAGGCACTGACCTGCACCGTGTCCTCTCGGGGCTTTCCTGCTGGCCTTCTTTCCTTCCCAGGAGTGGAGGTGGCAGCAAAGAGAGTCCCTGTCCTTGGAGAGCTGCACCCATGGAAAGAGTGATCAAAACCCTCGTGCCTTTTCCCCTGGGCTGCTGGTGGGAAGGAGGGAGAGGCTGGAGGGGAAAAAGGTGTTTTAAGCTCTTATTTGACTTTTCTGATTCCATTAGCAATAAATTCACTTTATACCTTAAAGCTGAGCCTGTTCTGCCCTTGGAGTGTTTTCTCCTCGTTCTCTTCTCAGCTCATGAATCCTTCATTAATTTATTTTTTTTTCTCTCCTCTGCCCAGCTGTGGCAGGGGAGGGTGAGTGAGTGCCTGGCCAGTGTCAAACCTCGACACAGTGCTGACACACAAACCAAACATTTCAACCTTAATTTAACATTTTAATATTTTCCTGTCATCAGCTCGAGCACTCAAAGCTGAGGAAATGCAAACTGCTTTGCAAATACTGAATACAATTCAGGTTATCTGTGTGCAGTTGAATCACACATTCTCAGGGCACCAGGTCTCATTTGCTGCACAGCAAATATCATCCATTAGGGATGGATGTGGTCCAGTAAGAAAGGAAGATTTAGTCTGTCCATATTTGCCACAGAAGCTGGACTATGCATGGGGCACAAGCTGACAAACAGCACACTCACAGATTACTTCAGTTTGATAATTTTGTTTTATCCCTCCACAAACAACGTATTTATGTGTTGCTGAGCAAATAACAAAACCAAAACCTCTTAAAAGTGGCTGCTAATGGTAGATTCTTCATCCTCTGAGATGCCTCTTATTTTTACAGCCACGTGGATCCATAGCTGCAGGTTAGATGGAAAGGTCATTTGCCCTCTGACAAATAAAATAAAAGTAAGGAACATCCTCACGCTTGCCCCAAAGGCAGCAAGGTCCCAGAGCATGCAAACAGAGCAAGAACATGAACTGTGAATAAAAGTTTGCCCTGATTTCTGTACACAGCAACCAAGTCAGAGATGCAGGGGCAGCTCCAAGGCTGCGTTTCCCAGTTTGTGGATGCTCGACCCATCAGCCTTCACAGTAATTTAACACACAGGTGCAGTCTGAGGAGTTCACCAGAGATTTCTGCTTTGGATTTGATGCATGAACAGTGGCCACTGCTAGTTTTAATTTTCAGTTCTTCTGTAGCATTCCTAGCAGCAATATTAGTTGGACATAGCTCACAAAGATTCTTGTGCACAAAGAGCTGCTTGCTCAGCATGCACAAACGAAAGAGTGGTCCCTGATTTAGAGCAACCATACCTGTGCTCTGCTAGCTCAGCTCTAAACACAAACATTAATTCACTCACAGAAAGTAAAGATACAGCTCAGAGCCTGCCTGCTGCTAAACTGATCCTAAAATTAGACTAAATTTCAAATCACAGTGCTTAGTGCCACCTCCACATCCCACTCAAACCCCAAACCGCAATGTCACACCCAAACACTGGTGACACCTTTCTAGATGTGAAGTGGCAGCTGCCTGTTTCACTTGTAGTTTGAATGGAGTCTGTCCTACTGGCACAGGTATCCTCCTGCCCAAAAACACCACCAGTCCCTGATCAAGCAGGATCCTTCCTCCTCGAGCCATTTGCAGTGCCAGATGTCAAAATTTCACCTCCCTCCTTCCCTGATTCAGCTCTACAGGGATAATTTCAAAGAAAAAAAAAAGAGAGAAAAAAGATACGAATTCCCCACTGCTAGTTCTTTACACTAGGACAAGCTGGGACACAAAGTTCTTTTTCCTCAATAAACAAAAGCCCACGGCAGTCTGAAGCAATTGTGGGTGGACTACCCAAACAGAGGACAGATGTGAATCACAGACATGGTACTGCAGTGCCAACAGGGAGAACTTGGGGATGACAACTGCTAATGGCAGCAGGGTTGGGCTTTTGATCCCTGCAGGGTCTCACCTAGAGTGAAACAGTGCAGAAGAGTTACTCCTGTGGGGAGGCATTTGCTTGCAGCTCACAATTTACATCCATGTTAGCACAGGTGTCCGTCCAGTTGGCTGTTTCATTTACACCAAAGTTCTTGTTCTGAGAAGAGATTTACTGCTTAGGGCACACAAAAAAATCAGCAGCTTCAGCAGGACACCCCCAGTGGTTCCCCTTTCAGATCCTGACGAGATGAGATTCATTGCATTCCTCCCTTCACCATCTGATGGCTCCTCTGAAACTACACGCGAGAATCACCAAAACTTCACAAACCACTGGCTCCCCAAGGTGTGTGTGGCCAAAACAGATAACAGCATCAAACAGCACAACAAGTGATGCTGAGACTCTTGAAAGGTACTGAAACAGAAAAACACACCTCACTTCAAACACAGCAGCTTTCTGTGTTTAAATCTCAGGTTTGGGATTATTCAAATGCTTCACACCCCCCGATGGAATGACTAAGACTAGGATTGCAGGACAGCACAAAAAAGTGGTGGAATGAAAAAAGCCAACTGAAATTGGAAATCACCTTGTACTTTTAAGCCTTTTTGGAGCATCCATAGAGTTTTATTTTTAAAAAGCCTGATGGCTCTGAAACAATACCAAACAGATATGACTAAATTCTCTGTTTCACCTTGCCTTCTATGGCTCAAATCCATCATACACAAATAACTACTGTAAAATTTTAAAAGTACTTATCTAATATTTTAACTAGTTTTAGGCATGGAGTATTTGAAATAGTGGCAACCCATTACTTAAAATCCTATTTTGGTTGCAACAAAGGGATTGTCAACGAAATTATGGCAGATCCTGGGGAAAGACTCATGGTTTTATCCATCCCTACAACTGAACTTCCCCCAGGCCTAGAGCTGGTCTGGGAATCAGCAGAGAATCTGTGCCAGGAGATGTTTAATCAGTCTCTGTTTTGTATGTGTCTCACAGCTTTCTTCCCAGCACTGCTGGCTGCAGAGAGATTATTTGACACGGGGCCATCAGTCAGATGGTGCAAAAAACCCTCATTTCCTGGTGAGGACAACACTTCTCAAGAAAAATTCTATTAAAAAAAAAACAAACAGTTTTCAACCTGCAAGGCCAGGTCCTTCTGCAGCAGCCTCAGCAGAGCTGTGGTAATTTATACGGGCTGAAAACTTACACAGGCTGACAACTGCCTCATTTAGAAAGATTTTAGGGGAATTCAGGGAAACACCCTGCCCTGCAACTGAAGGTTGAATATTTCTGAATGGAATATTTCTGCCTCATTTCCAGCCCAGCACCATCCCTGGCCTTCTCTGCAAGGAGCAAAGGTAAGACACCTTCATAGGTGTTCCCCATCAGAGAAGGGAAAGCAAATTTACAAATTACAAACTGTGATGCAGTTTTGTAAGGGCCTTCCTGAGGACACAGCTCTTTAGAGTTAACATTTTTAGATTTTAGATTTTTAGAAATACAGGTTAAAGGTTTGCCTGTCTTTGAGAGTGGTTAGCAGCCTGTTGCAGCTGCAACACAGAGATCCCAGAAAGGTTTGTGCAGATCAAAACTGTGAGAGCAGCTCAGATCAGGACCTTGGCATTGCCAAAGGGAGTCTAAACTTAATCTCTCTTGCTGCAGGCACTATGGTCAACCTTAGGAGAGATTCAGGAGCTTTTGGGAGAAGAGATCAGGAGCTGTCCCTGTGTTGCGAAGAGTCAAGAGCAAAGCTGAGCCTTGGAAAAGTGGGGCAGGAGGAAAAATTTTTTTTTAAAAAGTTTGTTTTTATTTCTCACTATCTCATTCTGTAATTATCTGGCAGTAAATTAGCCTGATTTGGAGGTCAGATCTGGCTTTCCCGTGACGGTAATTGGTGACTGACCTCCCTGTTTTTATCCCTTGAGCTCTTCCATCTTGCTTACTCCTGTTGAGGAGGGAGAGTGTGGCAGACAGGCAAGTTGAACCCACCAGAGTCAGCAAAATGCACACAAATCCCTAAAAGGAGCAGCAGTGCTCTCCCTCATCTCAACAGTGAGATCACCCGAGCCACGTGGAGATCACGCACTCTCCATTTATTTGTTTCATTTCTGTACGACACTTCTCTTTTATTTCAGGCTATGGGAAGGTCACACACCCAATGGGGACGAGAGAATAAAGAAATGCATGCTTAGAAGTCTCAGCAGCATCTCCATAGAGGCCTAGAGAGGAGCTGGAATTGCCTGTGGCCGTCCATGTCTTTCTGAATTATTGCACAACCGCCCTGCGCAATCTGCTCTGATTATCTGGATCCCATGCCAACTCTTCCACACACTGCAGTAAGGCATTAGTCATAAAGAGGCACATGGAAGTCGGGCTGCCTCATAATTACGTGCAATAAAACACTATAATTAAATCCTAATTTCATCATCTGCTTGAATAAGTGAGGCTGAGGAGCCCTTCTTGCTTCTTGAAGTGCTGCTTTTCTCTTGAAGCCTATATTTGACAGGTTGGCAAGGGGAAAGCATTCCTCAGGGTATAATTTCATTTCTTATTTTATGTGGTTGGACAAAAAGGGAAGTCACTTGCACAGGGGTTTCCCAAGCAAGGACAAAGCAGGAATGCACAGTATGTTTTAGCACTGCTTCTCATGCTCTCCTTTCCTCAGTAAGAAAGGCAAAGTAAGAAACCCTTCAAATGGAAAGACTGCATGTGATGAAGCCAAAAGATAAATGTGTCTCCCATGCAGTTGAGTAAATTTTCCATAGACTCAAGTCCTCCTCTTCTTCACCACTTGCAAATGATGATTTTCCAAGAAACAGCCTTAGTACTTAGTACTAGCCCATAGAGAGGCCTCCAGTCACCAGGTTAAGAGATGCTTAGAGACAAAAAATGTTCTCTATTTGCTTGGCAAAAGGAGGGAATTTTTCCAGGTGGGGCTCCCTGCTTGTGGCTGGGATGTGTCTGTGCTCCACACTGCAGTCGGCGTCAGTCTCAGAGAAAAAAAATTCCCATTTTTTCTGCAATGTGGCCATTTGCCAAGTTAGATGTGCTTGAGTAAGGCAGGCCACTGAGCATCAGAGCCTCTGAATCCAGCAGAAGAAACAGCACACTGCAGTCTTCCTGACTCCAGTGGCCACCCCAAGTCTTTTACTGGCACCAGATGCAGAAATCTCTTTGCACCAGGGAGAAAAACAGGAGCCCCCTGGCTTAAGTGGCTTAACAGAACCCCAGAGCACACTATCAGTATTAGCAAAAATTGACAACTGTTAAGTACCCTCCATCCCCTTCTTACCACCACCAGCTCTCCTGGGAATCCAAGGATTGGTGCCATTAAAATTTCAAGCCTTTATTCTAATATTACCCTCAGATTATCTCCTCTTTTAAGGAGCAGCCTCTCAAGTCTCCCAGGAAGCTGCTCAGAATGTTTACAAAAGTTTTGGGAATTTTCAGCTCTATCTATTAACAAGCTATTAGTTTTGGTCTCAAGATTGAGCTTAAGCTGAAGGAAGCACCCACTATATATGTTTATAGAGAAACTTAGGATGCTTTGCAAATCTACCAGCTGGCTAGGCTTAAACAACAAAAACTCCCCACTCTTTTTTTATTTCTTGGAACTAAACCTCTGAAGGCTGAGCTGGCCATCGTGGGAAACCTTCTGCACCATTCCAGGTAATTAAGTTATTTAAGTTATTTCAAATATCAGGGATCAAAACTGTATACAGTATTTCAAAGAGGATCTTCAAACAGCTTCTACAGTTATACTAAAACTTGGAATTTGTCTCTACTGAGGATTTAAAGCCTTCTAAGGTCTTCTTCATCTGAGTCACAAAGGCAATCCATCCTTTTCTCTCCTACACCACCCTCTCTTAGGAATAACTTCTCATGATATTGCGAAAGTTTTTCCCTTTTATCCTAAAAAAGCCATTGGACACTTGGTGCTGTTGCCTTCAATCCTCAGATCAAAGGAACATAACTGAGTTTTCTAAGCAGCAGTCTTCCACATAAGGACATTAATCCCAGCTGTGCCATCTGCAAACATCATGACCCAATTTCTATACAACCAAGGAATATACTAAATAAGTATTGCTTCAATCCCATCTTTATCTTGTCATTTCCATGATTATTTCTGAAGAGAAGATCCTTGTGGATGTTACAGATCAGTCAGTTTTGCTTGACTCTTGGTTATGTCCATAGCATTACCCTTTAAGTTGTTAGCAATTGTTTTGCAAAATGTAATGAATTAGTTCTGAAATGACTGCCCTTGTGTGTGTGTCCGTGTGAGGATTTCTTCTTCATCCCCTTCCACTGCCTCCCCACCCTCAGCCATCCTTCCTCTTCCATGCCAGGAGTTGATACATTTAGCACAAAATTAGGAAATGTATAAATTTCAGGGCAGGAGAGTTTCCCATTCCTGAAGATAGCACTGTACCTGATAATTCTCTCTTCCCAAATTTACAGATTAATAAAAAAAAATCTCTTCAAATCTATCTGCAGTTTCAAGGGCCATTTTTTTCAGTAGCCAAGACAGGAGCTCACTCAGGGACCATCATATTTTCATAGCAATTAGCCTAAATTATGCTTCCATTCCAGATGTTAAATTTACCTTACCACACTTCCATTTTCACAACAGATTTTATATCAGCCTTGCTGAAAACTGAATTAAGGCATTAATTCAGGATTTGGGCCATACCTCAACCTACACAACTTCCTTCAAGCCCATCATCTCTACTTTCCCCACAGCTGTTCTCTTTGTTTATGAGGCCAAATTCTTTTTCTCCTTCCACTACTCATTTTTGGTTTTCGTCCATATTTCATTTCCATTTTTTACCCACAACTAGTCTGAATCATTCATTCTGTCCTTGTATTCCACGGAGGTTCTGGATTTCCCCTTGCTTGGCCTGTTTGCTCAGCTTGGGAGGCCCATCACTCTTCTTCATGCTGCCTTCTTACTTCATGGAAATTGTGAGAAACAAGGCTTATTCTTCAAATTTTTAAAAAGTTTGATAAGGGACAAAAGGGACATTATCTAGTCCTGGGGTACCAAAAGCACATCAGTTAGCTGTAATAATTTTCTTTATATATATATTTTTATTGCACTGATCAAATGCATATTCATGACAATTATGTAGATTTAAATATTCTTTTGAGTTCTTTTTATGTATTTTGGGAATTCCTTAGCTTTGTCTGACCTTTGACTCATTGAGCATTAGTGTAGATTAGATTTTTGGGAGTTGTGTATGTTATTTTTCACAACACATAGGCTATTTATTCACAATGACAAATGGGGAATTACTGATAGCTGCAGGGTCAGTGGTAGAAATCTCTTTCACATCCTTTTTTTTTAATGTTATCTGTGTGCAGATAATATTCAAATATTCAATTATTCAATCAATTCGATTTAATTGAAATTCATATTTCAATGTAATTTAATCATATAGACAGTCCTAGCTATTTTCACAATGTTATTTAAGCTATTTTTATTATTGTCAGTTAGTTACAAAAATAAAAGCATTCTGCAAAAGTTTAATATTATATAGTCTCTATTTTAATGTTTTATGAAAGCCTAAAATACAATAAATGTTTATCACACTAATACATATATAAGCTACACATTGGCCACAAAAGCTGAAAAATTATATTATATTAAAAAATTAGTTTAAAAGGTGATCATAAACTGTACTATATCAAAATCACTGTGATTAATAATAATTTGCAAAAGCTAATACATAATTAGTTTATTTACTAAATAACTAAATGAACACAAAGCCAACAACTACATTGCCATTTATAAGAGAAATGAAGCTGAAGCTTAGTGATTCTGGCTGATATTCTGTGTCTAGAGTCTGATATTCCCACTTCACTTTGAGCTCAGCCAGATGCTCCTATGTGCTACCCCAGCCTATCTTTAGAACTGACACCTATTTGTGCCAGGATTTTCCTCTCCACCTAAGGACCAGCATCCACAGATTTTTTTTTTTTTTTTTAGATTAAACTTGTTGTGATGGACCAAAGCATTATTAACCTCACCATGGCTATTCCCAGTGAGCCACTTCTCTCACTAAGGCAAACAAAATGAAAAACAGCATCAATCTGTTCTGAAGAGGTAGGTCTGATTTTCATTTTAATGTAGCCAAAACAAACCATTCTTTTCATATTCTGGAGTCTAAAGGCATATTTGGACACAAACCCAGTTTGGGCTTAGCACTTCATAATTCCTTGCTGAAATTAATCTCTCTAATCAAGACTCATCCTCACTTTCTTGCATTATGTTTTTTATTAATTTGTCATTCTTCCCAAGCATTATTCCAAAATAAGTGATGAGAAGGTAGGATATAACACAACAATAAAAAAAAAATCAGATAATTTTGCAGCCCTGGTATTTTTAGCAAACATGATGATGAACCACAAAGCTCTTTGGTCTCCTTTACATCCCTCAAAGCTTTCTGGGCTTGGTGTCCTTGCAAACACACCCAACCTGCTTCTGCTGCAGCCATGCACAAGTCACCCAGCTCCCTCTGCCTCACCTGAAAGCCAAACTGATGAAACACTCACTTTCTCACTACAACTTCAGCAAGCTCAGCTGCATTTTTCCCCCACCTACACCACAGCTCTCAGCAGAGAGGATCAAAGACCTCGGGCTGATCAGTGTGGCACAGAGCATCCAAGCCCAGATGGTGTCTGCTGGTTTCAGAAGCCATGGGGCTCTGCAGGGTTCAGATATTAGAAAGGTACAAAGATGCTTCATGATAACACAAAAGCATAAGAGCAGAGCTTTAGGAGCACCTCTGTCATGGGAAAGGAAGCATTGGATGTTTCCTCCTGTCTGGAAGGATGATGCAGAAAAAAAACAGATATGTGGAAAAAAAGCGACATCCTTCCTGCTTTGGGAAGGATCATCTTGAGTGGGAAGATTTAGGTCATGTCCACAGCCTTCCAGTTAGGAACCCCCAAAGGGAAGGACTTTGGCAGCAGCTTCGAGGGAGAGAATAAACCCACAGGAAGACAATAGTTTTGAGACTCTCTCATTCAGGCTTTGGCAATCAGCAAGGCTGGAGAGGGCAAGTTTCTAGACTGACAAAGAGGGTCGGGCAGAAACCACAAAGCCCTGAGATATTTCCACCCCAAAGAAGGCCAAGATATTTCTCCTTTCCTTCAATCACCTTGCTGATTTTTGCACACCCACCTCTCACACTTCACAACACTTGCTGCACTGCCCATGACTTTCTTTGCACTTGCTCCTTGGGCTAGAGCTGCTGCTTTCCTTCCCTAGCTTCTCTTCCTTCCTTTGAGATATTCCCACTTGCCATTTCACTTGTCTCCTTTCCATCCCTTTTGATCCCCAAATTAATTACAAAGCACCATGGAAGCACTAATTCATTCCCATGCTCCTGCCACTCTCTTTTCAAAGGGCAGCTGTGACATCTCCACATTTACTGACCTGACCAGAGATAAATGCTGCCATTTGAGCCAGAAGAGTGAAAACTGAGCATATGAATGCAGGCAGAACAGAGAAGCTGACATAGATAAATCCTTTTGGAAAGGAAGGGTCATTCTCTGTTAAGAGAACTCTGGGCTTTGTCACCCCAGGCTGCACGCACAGCACTGATCAGGGGAAAATTTCCTTGTTCCCTGGAAATTCTTGGCATCAACCCAACAGTCCAGGTTTCTGCTGTTATTCAGTCCTAGGAAACACCTCAGGGAAAAGGGAAGGCTGAGTCAGCAAGAATTCAGCCTAGAATTTTTTGCCTAGGAAAGTGACTCGGGACGACATCACCAACTGCAAGCCCAAGGTTCTCTGCTCTTACAACAGCTGAGGGAATTCCCTTGGAAGAATTCTGCAGAGCAAAGCCAGCTTCTCCAGCCTCCTGACTCCCTTCTATTCACTTGGCTTCCACTGCCTGCATTTCTAATGCACAGCCACACCCCCAAAAGCAGATGGAATGTGGTCCTCAGATGGGAAGTTTAATATTGCTTTCCTCAGCTTCTGCTGAGGACTTGAAGTCTTTATGAATTAACAATAGATAATGGGAAAAAAGCATGCAAGACCAAGGGTTGTAGGACATAAATTCTCTACTAGCCCACAGCAAGATGACCATGGCAGATATCAGATGAAGGATTCTTGGAACAACCAGCTTGGCTCGGTGTCTGCAAGTGAAGTTCTAAATCCCCATCCTCTTTCCTGATGGATCTGAATCCAGCTGCTGGGATGAACCACCAGCTTTCTTTGGCTGCAGATTCTCTGAGCCCAGAGGAGATGGCTGGAAAAGCAAAAGGAAGGGTGAGGCCAGACAGCTCCATCTCCTCATTTTCCACACCAGGCATTTGGGACTGAAAGGCCCAGGACAAATCTGACCTTTCCTTAGCACGTGTGAGTTTGGGACAGGACTGCTCTCCCCAGTGACACAATGTGCCCCCATTTCCCTGCATTTCTGCCCAGGGCTGTACCTGGAGAGCGTGGTCCAACCTCTGAATGTGGCAGCACAGAGCTGCTGCCAGGCCCAGCTCAACAAGCAAGGCACAAACACAAAGAAATGGTAGAAAACAGAAGAAACAGAAACTCCCTACTGCCAGACCTCCTTTCTTGTCCCATGAGAGCAGGAATGCCTGCTCTGGCAGAGTGGACATTTGGAGAAATGCATTATTATGAACCACCCACACACTGACACCAGCAGAAAAACCTTTTTATGCTGATGTCCTAGGTTACAATGTAAAGATGTGCCCAAAAGTCTGTATTCTATCACCATCTACTGAAACCAGGTGGGGCAGTGAATCTTATCTCTGTGGGATATATCTCCTGCTAATGGGCCATCTGTTAAAAACCAGGTGGGGCAGTGTTCTTCATCTTTCCCACAGCCCATCCTCCCTCCAGGAGATATCTCCTGTTAATGGACCATTCAGTCCCACTGCATGACTGATAAAATTACATCATCCCACTGGGAGATGCTCCAGCCAGGGGGAGCAGCCAAGCCTTTCCTACCTAGATAAAAACTGAGATTTGGAACATCAGAGTGTCCTTTTCCACTGAATTCCAGAGGATAGGAGCTACCAGGATCACTGTCAGGATTTCTACAGGATCACTTCAAGAAGACTACTTCATCTGGACTGCTACCACCACGATAACTAGTGGGGTGTCAGGTTGTTTTCTGATTCTGACAGTGGTTTTTCTTTTCTACTATTGCATGTATTTTATTTTTCTCTTTTTCCTTATTAAATTGTATTTTTGACTTGGAGCCTCTCACTGGTTTTGCTTTCAAAACTATCACAGCTGGCTTCAACAGTTTTCTACCCTCACTTTTCTCACAATGAGACAAAAGCTGGGTGGGCATGGGGAAGCTTGCAGGATGAACACCAAAATGCTTGGAAACCACCAGCCTGGTCAAGGGGTCACTGCACACAACTGGGAAGATTTTCAATCAATTTCTTACCAGTTGCTGGGCCCTTTGGTGGTGATCATGACCTTGATGTGTTTAAAATTTTTAACTCCTGAAACAGCCTGCTAGGGAAGGTGGTGAATTGTCCACTTAGTGGTTTTTCATTCAGGACTTGAGCACTCACCAAATACTTGATTAATATAAAGTATGTGTTTCCAACAATCCCATTTAATACCAAAACACTCTGGCTTGCATCATTGGTCACCTCTCCAGGTGGGCAACATTTTGTAATGCAGGGCATTAAAAAACCCCCACTCAAGCTGCTGCAGAATAAAGAGCTAATTACACTAAAAATCCCGAGATTCATTCAGATCCCCCTTTTTTTTAGATCCAAAGACTTCTGAAGGCCAACGTTTGTGCCAACATTGACTGCAAGCATAAAAACCAGAAGTTTCTGGGTGAATTTCAGCATATTTGCAGCTATCCTTTCTGCAATCATTGCAAAAAGTTCTTAGAAACATCAAATCCAGAAACCAAATGAAAAAAGAAACTGAAACACGGAGCGTGCGGAAAACCAAAGAGGACCTATGATGCAATTATTGTTACTGGCACAGGGAAAAGAGGAATGGACTCTTTCTGTCAGTGTCGAAGAGGACACGCTGCAGACAGAGCACACCCTCAAGCATGGGCAATGGGAAGGAAATATTAGCAGGATAAAACAGGCAGCTGATGTAGCACACAGCAGAAAGGCCAGCGCAGCAGGATGTGAAGCAGAATGCCAAGTTTTAACAAGAACAAATTACAATCTACTCTGAAATCAAAACAATGACACCGAGGAAAATGAGTTGGTTTTGGCCAGTGCTGGAAATCAGATTATCCATCCTCACACAGTAACACTTAACAACTCTCAAGGCAATTTGCAGGGATACAATCATTAGTGTTGAAGTGAGGGCAGGGTAAAACAAGTTAGGAGGTTTTAAAGGAGTAGAAAACCACACCAAATACTGCAGAGTGGCACTGCTCCCATTTCTGCCTAGCTTGGGAGGGTGACCTGCACAACTCTGCCTTTACTTCTTTCAGTGCTCATAAGCATTCATAATTAATCCTTATAATTATAAACTAGATTATTATACACTATTATGCACTAGAAAGTGATGACATTATTATAAAGGTCAAGAACACAGGCATAGCCAGAAGCAAGACACTAAATAAAATAGACAAAAATCAAAAAAGGCAACCAAAACAAGCAATGAATAGGAGAAGCTTAGAGCCTGAATACCCACCCCCAAGCACTGCTCAGCTCCTGTCTGCAAAGCATCACAGACAATGAAAACAGCAGAACACAGGAACCCTCTCCCACTCATTTCACTGCCAACTCTGAAACTGAAAACCATTTCTTTTTTTTCGCAGATGTCAGAGGACACCCTAGACTAGTACATTATCTGGCTAACTAAAAACCTCTGATAAATAAAACTAGGAAAAATCACGCACATTCCTGGGGTTTTTTTAGCTGAGCACACCTAAAGCTTGTTAGCACAAACTGTTTTGATGCCTGAACCAGAGGTATTCCCAAGTAGCTCAGTACCTGCTGTGCTTGTGACCTTCATCTCATCCACATGGCATTATCACACAAGGGTCTTGCTTGAAATGTCAGGGCAGAATCTGACCACTGATCACCTGGGAAAACTGGATCCACCTTCAAAACTGTAGTCCTTGCTATTGTGTGGTCAATACAGCCTCACCTGTGCTGTTAAAATTCTGGCAACCCCCAGGTGTTTTGCTCTAGGAGCTGAGCTGCATTGGCTGCACCGTGGTTCCGTGTGATAATCAGTTCAAAGATCAGCAGCCATCAAGCCCAGCTTCCACACAGATAATTAGGGGTGGACAAGCCTCCACAGTAATTCCACATTTAACAACTGGAGCATTCCCTGACTCCTGTGAGAAGGAAATGTTAAGCATTTGATGGATGGAAGCATGAGCTAATTCCTGATGTGGTAGAAGGGTTAAGAAGAGCGTCAGGAAAATTAATCCACAAACAGCAGAGGTTTGTGTCCAAAAAGGACACAGAGGAGTCCTTTTTCTTTATTGGAATAAAGGGAGAGGCCATGGGGCATTGCTCTGGGGTCTTTCCAATTTTTGGAGGACTCAGCCTCCTTTTTAATCCCAATTTCCCATCTGCATTTCCCTCTCTCTTTCCCCTTGGGCTGAGGCACAGACTTCCCAGAACACCTGATACCTGAGATTCCCCTCTAATGTACAAACCTCTCTTTTAATTTTTAATTCTTACAGAATTCATGGTTATTCCTCATTACTTCTTTCATCTTTCAATATGCAATTTCATTTATCAGCAAACCTACAGTTTGTAAAGGCAAACATCTTTTTTCCATTCATCAATCAGTGGAATCCTTCCCATTTTTTCTTTTATCTCTCAGTGCTAGTCTCTGTGTAAGACCCACAGCTTGTTTGTAAAGACAAATCCATCATTCCTCTCAAGAGCAAATCTGAGAATAAGAAACCTGTTCAGGAGCTGTGGTGAATCACAGCCACACTTGTGGTCCTTGCTGCAGTTTTGGTTGCAGGAGATTAGGGATGATGAAACAGAGGTAGAAGTGACCCTTTCCCACTGATTTTTGTGACCTTTCTTTCACCACTCTGCCACAGCCCTGAAGGAATTCTGAGCTCATGGAATTCTCACAGGAGCTCCTCCAGCTCATTCCACCCTGCAGCCTGTGTGTAAAAGCAGCACCATGCATTCTCTCACGTATTGCAAAGAACTTTTCTTTCCAAAGAGGCAGAGCACCTATCCCTGGTGACTCAGAACTCCTCATTTCCAGCTTGCACTCTGGCAATTCCACTTCCCTGGCACAAGAATATTTTCTTTATCTCTTTCCTCTTCCACATTCCTGTGTTTCCCACGTGATGAAATGCTTGATAACAAAACCAAGGCACCAGGAAAGCAGGACAGGCTGACAGAGAGCACATGAGCTGTTCTGACACTCTTACTCATGCCAGGATCTTTCACTGCACTGTCACTTCTCAATTAATTTGGGGATTTCCCAGCTCCAACACAGGGAGTGCATCTGGGCACACCTGCACAGGCTTAGCCCAGCAGCTGGAGGGGAAGTGCTCTGTTGACACAGTGCCTCTTTTCTGTGCTGGAATAGCAACAAAAGTTGAAATAGCAAAAAAGAACAGCACCACAGTTTGACATAAGCACGCACCAAGACACCAGGACACAGGAGTTTTGATGAAGAAAGTCTTGCACAAGACAAACCAAACAATTCGGGAGTGAAATCCTGGAGTGAAATCAGGGCAAAAAGGGCAGGGCATTGTGCCTTTGAGAAGATGAAAGGGATGAGACTGCAGCTGCACGTTTATGTGCTGATGAGAACGTCTGCTCTGTGTACAAGCAGCTTATCTGGAAAAGCTGTGACTCTGCAGCTGCCATGGCTGCATGATGACAGTGCCTCACCATCTTAGTGCCAGAAGACATCTCCTCCAGCTCATTACCCTTTTCCCCGCTCACTAAAGATCTGGAGAATAATTCACTTTCCTGCACGTGGTTATTTGCTTGTTTGAATACTGTTCTACCCCTACTCACCCTTCTTTTCTTACATGGAGTAGTCCCAGCTAATTTGAGCTACAAAAGCACATATTTAAGACCTCCACAAGCAAGATCCTATTCCACATCAAAATCAAGAATTGTCAGGATGAGTCTGTCAGACACAGTTTTTATTTCTAGTGATAACATGGGCTGTGACAGGAGCTCAAGCTCTAGGTCTTAAGATGAAGTTAGTAGCCAAGAAGCTCTTCCTTTAAAATTAAACATCTTTGATCTGAAGTTAAAGACAGACTAAACATGGAAACCCAAACACCTACTCTCTGCACGATCTACGTCAGGCAGGTACAGAGGAAACATTTGTGTTGTTGACAAATAGAAAATAAATAAGCCACTAGAAGGAATTTATTTATGCTTCTTTCTGCTATTTGTAACACCACTCAGAAAAAAATGAAGGTGGGTTGTTTCTGAACAGTTTGTTCAACTCAAACAGCTGCTCAGGAGACATCTGTAAGCAAAGGAATGTCCTCTGATCAGACAGGTTGTGCATTTTATCCTACTCTCCTCTACAGGATTTTCCCCTCTTTATGGAGCAGGAGGGGGAAAGCAGGCAGCATTGAGAGTTCCAAGGCAATCTCCCTGCCCTTGAGCCCATATAAAAAAAAATAAAATTGCTTGATGCAGAAGAGAAATGACATGGGGAAACCACAGTCCAGACATGGAGACAGATTCCCTTCAGACACAGACACTTGGCTGCACAACAGGAACTGCTAAGGAAATGCAGACAAATGCTCCCAGTCTGGTTGGATTTCTGCTCCACTTACATAAAGTGTGCATGGGGTTTTTCTACCAAATTCCAATGGGCATCTGAGGAAGGAAGGACATTCCTGACCAGCAGAGGAGCTGCAGAAGGAACAGGTTGTTCTCTTCTGGGCAGAGTTGGACAGTGGGAATTTGTGTCAATAAGTCTGGCAGGCTGACAACTAACTAAACACAGCATTTAATTGGAAAGTATTCCCATTTTCCATTACTCCTCAGCAGGAGATGAAATTCCAGGAAAAAATGGAGTAATTGCTAATCACCTATTAATACTGGAAATTTGATATGTGTGCACTGAATTCTTAAACTAAAAAAAACCCTCAAAAGTCTTTACAACCAACAAATAAGCAGAGGGATTTGTGGATGATGGAGATACATCTACCCATACCAAAAATTAGTTTGAGATTTCGTTGTGGGTAGCTCTGAAAAGACACTGATAGCAAAAAAAGACATCAGAGGCTGAAGATAAAAAATGTCTCCTTCCCCAGAGGTTTTCAAATAGTTTCAAGTTTTTGATGTTTTAATTTCAGCAGGTGAAATGTGTGCTACTCACATTGCAGATCAATGAAATTCAGGGTGAGATGATAAATTTTGCTCAGATATTCATAATAGTGAAACCTGAAGGTGAATTTGAAGAGTCACAGAGGGCTCTTTTGGGCCTGGGTAAGGAAATAGAAAACCAGCAGACAAAACTCAGCATCAGTAAATTCTGTGGAATACAACTGGGGGAGAAAACCTGCCAGTGCACACACATGGCAAGAGTTAGTAAATTAATTTGGAAGGAGAACCCAATGTTCTCCTACAGAACACTGAAGGCAAGGTCATTACTCATGAGAAGTAACAAAACATTAGGAATTACCCTTATGGAAAATACACTGGAGTAAGGCAAAGAGAGGGACAAGTGGGGGAAAAAAAAGGCTTAGAAGCTGAATGATGATTAGGCAAAGAAGGATTTTTTTTTTCAGGTTGGAAAACTTTAACATAGGAAGAAGAGACAGTAGATAGACATACAACTGTAAGTGACAAGAAGATTCCTCATTGCACAAAATCCAAGGACAGCCAATTACTTTTTTCAAGGAATAGATTTATGAGATGCACATAGAAATGTTTTGGTTTACTGTACATTATTACACAGACTGTGTGAGCTCCCATGGGAAACTGCAGGGGATAAAAATAAAGGCTGGTTTGCAAAATAACTTACATAATCGTGCAGTGTCCTAAAATGCATAAACACCATGCTGATAAACATGATGCAATGTACTGTAAACCAGAGAATGCTGCAAGTGAAGGAGTGCACATGCTGAGAACATCTCCCCATCCAGAAGGGCAGGATGCTGTGTGGGTTGGAGGCTTGCAGGACAGCTCTCTTCCTCAGCCTTGGACATTTCCATGGTTTTCCATATCTGGTAAAGAAATTCTCCCTTTCCCATATTAATCACAGTTATTCACTCAGCTTGAATTTTCACTTTCTTGTGGTTCTGTCATGGCAAGATAAAGAACCCATCTCCCAGGAAAGGAAGTGGCTCTTTTCATACCTGTGCCAATATAAACCTATTTCCCTGAGAACAGCTACTTCCACTTCAAAGTGCCTTTGGGATTTTTGAAAGCTCTGGCTGATACCTGAACACCAATTTCCATGGTTCTTACTGGAGAGTTAACAACTCTTACCTGGGAGGAGAGCAGAGACTGTGGGGTGTTCTAATGGCCTGGATCTCACAAAAAGAGAAAAACAGCTCTCAGAGAGAGAAAAACAGGGAGACAGACAAGAGCAGGTACAGAGAGACACCAGGAGCTGAACAATCAGGAGAATGTGAAGCACCAAAAGGCTAATTTTCTGTGAATGGAGCTGAAATATTTTTCAGGGTATGTGTTGCATTTTGGCTATAGGAGCGGCGGAAAGGACAATGCAACAAAGTCCTTTGTGTAATAGAGAATCGAAAGATTTTTAAAAAATTTTTAAAAAATTACGGTTATATAGGGTAGCTGGTGCAAAACAGAATAGAAAAGGCTCATTGGTCCAAGAAGGCAACACCTCTCTGAAAACATGCTTTTTGCAGAACATCACGTAGTACACGTCCCCAGCAGGTGTTTAATCATTGTTGTAATTCCTTGTCCTTGAGCAGCCTGAGAAAGGGCTGCTTTCCTGGCTCCCAGCAGCATCCTAATGACAGGTATGAGTTTTGTAAAATTGCTCAATCTCAAGCAGCATTGCAGCCTCAAAAGAGCTGCCCAAGTAATAGAAATTTGGAGGAATTTCGACACTTGAGAAGGGGGACTAAGAACAAGCGTGCCCTGCTGCCCACCCTGCAGAGGCTGGGTTCTTCCTCAGGCTACCCCAATTTCAGAACCCTGGGAGCCTCTGAAGGCAAGTTTGTGTTTTGGTTACTCTTGAGGTCCAAACAGCCCAAAACAATTGGCAAGCCCTGGTTATTTGTGTTCTCTTAACAACTTGGAGATATTCTTGATGGTTTGGAGAGGGACTGATGTGAGCCACTCACAATGGCAGAAGGAAGTCTCCAAAGCCAGGTGGAGCCCCTGATTTTCCATTCCCCAAATCCCAGCTCCTGCTGCGTGCTGATGCCTCAAGCAACCTGGCTTTTGCAGCTGCAAGGGTTTGAGCAAAGTGTCAAACCACACAACAGAATCTGTGTGGAGGGAAGATTCCAAAACACTGCATGTTAGTGAAATGAGTGAGTAGAACACTGAAAATCTCACCTGAAAATCTCTCTTCATGGGTCATGCCAGGTCTGTGACCAGGTTAAGCTTAGTTCATGCAGCCAGGGATCTGTCTGACTTTAGGACATTAAATTGTCAAACTCACAGCAGTTCCCTAACACCAAACCTCCTACCAGCAATGCTAAAACACAACAAAAATTTCCCTGTGAATAGGGCAGCCCCCCATGAGACATGAGCTCCTTAGCACGACTCCTACAGGAGTTTTTAGAGTTTACTCTATAAAATACAGAACAAGTCTCGGATTTACTCTCAGGATTCCTTAGAGACTTTCTCTCTCAGAACCAGTAAAACATGAAACCAGAGTTAGAAGGAACTGAAAAGCACTGCAGAGTAGTTTTGTGATGGCTGAGATGCACTCTAACCACCACCACTAAAACAGAGAGCAGGTGAAATCCCTTCTCTCAAAGGAAATTAGTGGAAGCTTTGGCATTGACCTGGATAGGGTCAGGATTACAGCCTATAAAATTACAGGGCCAGAAGAAGACAAGAGAAAAGCAGGTAACTGGCAGAGGATGCATGAGTTGTAGCAATTCAACACTGCACTAAATATTGAAAATTTGTGGTTTGTTTTGCTTTGCTTTCTTCAAAGGAGAACTGACGTGTCCCCTCTTAAGGTTGGATGGAACATAATGGCAATTCAGTTTTCTCACAGGGAAACTGAAGTTTCCACAAGAATCAAATTGCCCCCTCCCCCTTTTTTTTTTAACTTTAAATTTAGTTTTGGATTTCTGTCAAGAAAATCATAAAGTGAAGTTTTGGTCAGATGGCTCCTTTCTAATTAAATATTTCACTTTGTTGACCTGTTTGCAGCTATTTCATTTCCAGGCAATATTAGATATTGCAGGGCTACACTTTCCTTGCAATCTGGAAAAAATGAGCCTCCCTAGGCTCTTTAGAGGACTGTATTTCTTACAAATTTTTAATTGACTAAAGCTGTGTCTACTGCTGCAGGAGCCAAAACCCCCATAGACAAAACTATTAAAAGTTAGAATGGCAGCAGCATAATCCCAGGCTGCAACTCAGGAGCTAAGAGGCTTCCAGGAAGATTGCACTTAATACTCAACTACAAGATAATACACAAGCCTGACTCAGGTGTTTTAACCAAATCTACTTTTTACCTGGAGAAACATCAAAAATAAGTCAATAATTTAAAATGCACTGGTTTGTCCTGACAAGTTTCAGTCTAACACCAACACTTGAGAGTTCTGACTTGATGTGGAAATTCTGAATTTTGATCCACTTCTTTGGTGATTTTGCAATGGACAACAGACATAATCCAAACAAGGCACGACCCTCTTGGGACCCACCTGGACCTCCCTGACCTTTCTCTTGGGAAGAAAACAAAAAGTCTCTCCAGAGGCCAACATATTTACTATGTCAAGGCAATCAACTGATTTTCTTTCTCAATAGAATCATTTCTGGGACATATTTACTCCAGCCCAGCAGGAAGTGTAAGAATTGCTTGTGGGGAGAGGAATGCTGTGCTTGAGAGAAGCTGCATGCAATGGCTGAGAAGAAAACAGCTTTCAGCTCTGCAAATTCACCTGACCAGGAGATTCCCCCTCCTCTTCTGATAAATCCCTGGCAGCTCTTCCCAAATCTCTCCACAGCCCTGCAGCCTTATTTGGACTAAAACCCACAGGATGGCTGTTTTATAACTAAATACTGCCTGCACTTTTTACTGTTAGTCTTCCCCCCACTCCTTAAAAAACAACCAAAAAAAAAGAGAAATTAATGGAATCTTTAAAGCCAACACTCACCTGACAGCAGCTTTGTTTTGGGCAAATGCACAATAATCAAAGACTAAAGGGAGAACAGAACAGCAACAGTGCCCATCTTCTGTGGGACAGCTAAATATCACTGGAAATTGTCTTCTTCCAAAAGAAAATCCCTGAGTCAGAAGAATTAAATAGTTTCACTCTAATTAAAGACATTTATACAAGATGGGCAACAAGTGAATCAAGGAATGCCTTGTACATACAGTAACTAGGAAAGTTCACTGCAAAACAGAAATCAGCAGCTTCCAGGCTATTTCCAGAGCTTCTTGTTGTGCAAACCAGATGAATTCTCTTTTGCCTGCACCACCCCTGTCATTTTCCATGGTGGTGGGGCTGAACACAGGAAAGTGATGTGAGATGATGTGCCCCAATTGTCACTCTCCCAAAGCCAGGAGGCTGTGGGTGGCAAAGTTTGGCTCACCCTGGCAAAGACAGCAGTTCAACAGGGGTATGAGAGGGGAAGAGGAAATCAAAAACCTTCTGATGTGGAAAAAAAGTTGCTTCCAAGCAAAGGCAGTGTTATCCAGCTCAGGATGTGCAGCCACACCAGGTGCCACAGGCTGGCTCACTGCAGCTCCTTGCTCTGGAAAACCAGGCTGGAGACAATGCCAGCTGCAACAGCGAGTTTGGGGCTGCCCTTGGTATTTTGGGATGCTGGGCTTCACAGAAAGAGTTCTCAGAATATGGCAATAGAGTGCCTTGATCTTGCACACACACCAGTGGGAAGGTGAGGCAGGTTTCAGGCCCCATCCTGCCTTACCTCTTCTGAAAAACCTCAGTTGAGTCAGAATGAGTCACTGTGCCTGTGCCCAATCACTTGTTAAAAAAGAAAAACAAAAAATATGACAGACTTTATCGCTCCATGTCGAAATAAAACAAAGTTCATTCTTTTTGTGTTCAGGGGAAACAGAATAAAAAGCCCGAACTGGAAATAGAATATTAACACTGCAATAAAGACCACAGAGATAAAAAGCAGGTTGTACAACTCAACAGAGCTCCTTCTGCCAACACTTGCCAGACCTGTGGGCTCCAGCTCTAATTTGGAGACAGCCTGGAACCCACATGCAGGACCAGACTAAGGAAATCATCCTGCTCAAGAAAATCCTCTCAAATCCTTGTACCATGTAATAGTAGCCCTAAAGGATCTGAAGGATGTGGTTCCTAACTGCCCCCTGCCCCTGACAAGATGAGCAGCTGTAATTTCAAGTGGCAAGAGCATGAGCTGGGTTTAGCTGAGCAGAAAGAGGCAGCTCCAGCACATCCTCCAGAGACAAGCACAATTAACTCAACAGCCTGTTTTCTACTATTGTCTTTAAGACTGGTGGTTAGCAGGAACAGAGTTATGAACCAGAGAGCAAGTCATCAAGAAATATCATCAAAAACCACTTTCCATCAGAGCAACCACAAAACGGTATTTAAATATGATTTCACCCATACACTTCTAGTCAAACCTCACAGAAAAAAATAAAACCACAGATTTTGCTCCTAATTGTTGAAGAAGGCAGAAAGCTGTTAAGATAATTCTCCAAAGGTTTGGGTCAGTGCAGAGAAAGGAAGGACTGGACAGAGACCTGCACAGAAAAACCTTCTAGGACAAAAAGACAATAAAGAAGAGCAATGATCCTAACAGCAGCACAACTTCTCATGGGAAACTTGAGAAAGAGGAGAGGCAGATGAGGAGAACAGAGGGTTCTCTAGTTAACAGGAAGCTGCCTACAGTTTGTCTGGAAACATTTAGAAAATGAAACAATTAGCAAAACAAACAAGCAGCGTGAGATCCCAAAAGGATGTGATAAGCTTGTTGCAGAAGCCTCATCAGATCAAACCTATGAAGGTGGAAGAGATCAGGACAGAGCTGTGTTTCCTCCTGGAGACAAGGGTTGGAGGGAAGAGTTGGTTTGGAAATGTCCCTTGGACAGCAGAGGAGGAGAGAGGCTCCAAGGACACACTCAGAGCCTGCAGCACAACCCTGGTGTTCTCTGTCCTCCTGTCCCTGCCAGAGCTGCCAGGAGAGGGAAACACACATGAACAGGAGGGGATGGCACCAACAGATGGAACTGGAGCCTGGCAAAAGTTTGAGGACACTCAGGTCTGCATGGGCTGAGCCCCACACAGCCCACTCAGGGCAATCATTCTGTTCCTGGAATGAAACAACTGGAAACTTGCTCTGGCTGTCCTGGAGGGATGGATCAGGTAGAGAGAGCTCTGGCAGGCAGCACACAGCCAGAGATCCCAATATAAGCAAGATTCAGGCAAATCACAGACTCATATTAATTTTCTCTGCACCTAGAGCAGGGTGCCATCACTCAACTCTGTTTGCTTCTCATGGGATCAGGCAACTTCCAGCAGGGCTGAGAAGGAAATTTGTGACCCAAAAGGCTCTGCTGTCTCCTGAAAACAAGTGAGAGACTGGAGCCAGGCCAGGCACTGAGGAGAATTCAGACCCTGTTCCCCGGGGTCTCCAGAAATAGAGGGGAGAAAGGAAAACACAGACTTACAAATATGTCAGTAAGAGTGTCTGGATCAGGCTTTGCTGGAAAGGCTTTGTAAGACAAATACCTAGAAACTCCTGACCCCAGGAAAGATGGGACACAAAGCATGACTTCAGCTACTCTTTCCAGATGCTGTGCCTGGCTTAGGGACAAGTGGCCTGGGCAAGTAAAACGAGACTACAAAAAACAAGCAAGAAATCTTGTCTGTGGAGCTTCCCAGCAAGGTCACCATCTATGATTCCTCACATGTCTCATTAGCTCAGATCTCAGGAAGGCAAGAGCCTGGGTGTTTCCAGGCACCCAGAAGGAAGACATTCTCTCCATGATGTGCATGCATAGCTGAGGGGTAGCAGAAGCAAACAAGCCCAACTTCAGTGTTTGGGAAAAAAAGGTCGCATCAAAACACACCCAAATTTGGATCACAGGACGAGATCATAACTGTTCCTCACTAGTGCTCCTCACTAGCTGAGAAACTCAGTTCTCATCCTCTCACATGTCAACAGAATGGAGTGTGGTGTTCCCAACACAGCCACACCCCACGCTGCAGACATCTCCTCGAACCCTGAGGTCTGCAGTGTTACGTAATCCTGAAGTCATGGCTCTTACTCACTCAGCCCTGCAATGTCTATGCAGACAGACACTATAGACTAATGTCTATTAGTGCCTATTAGTACATCACTATTTGCCTGAGAAGCACAACATCCAGATCAGCTCATGTCTTAGTAAGGAACTATTGTCTTTTCCACTGACAGTTAATTCTCCTTATCACTTTATCAAGTTCCAAAATATATATACAGATCTCTCTCTCTCTCTCTTTCTCTCTCTCTCTCTATATATATATGACTACTGCATAAATCCCATGACACAAACCTGCTCTGTCTCCACGAGGAGCTGTGTGCCTGCTCTCAGTGCAGAACACACTTCAGCCCCGCTCATTTCCATGTGACTGTGACACACCTGCTGCTTGCTCCCCCCAAAAATCCCTGTGCCTTGATACCTGCTTTAGCTCCAGCGGTGCATTTCCAAATCAATGGCTTTATCATCCTTTAGGCACTTGGTGGCTGCTGAACTAATCAAATGCTGATCACAGCTTTCATCTGAATTTCTGCAAGTCTTAAAAACAGTGTGGAGTGGGACCAGCATCCTCTGGAATTGCAGACATGATAAAACTGCCCTCTAGTGGGAAAGTCCCAGTCACATCCACAGAGGAGAATTTGGTACAGAGGAGATTTTGGGGGTCCACAGCCCAGCACTGAGCCTCAGGGGCTGGGTCACACTACACTGCCATTCACCAGGGCCTGCAGGGGACATCCTCTGTCAGCTGGCACCACTGATGAGCTGGGCAAAAATACTTAGTGGAAGCAAACTGGGGAAAAAAACTCAAAAGATGGGTAACCATGGATGGGCAGGCAGCTGAGCATTGTTAAAAGCCAGCACAAAGGCTCAGTGCACATCAACAGTGACAGTGGAGCCCTAAAGATGGAGTATTGTCCCCAGGGCTCCATCCAGAGAGATGCCATCACGCTGGACCAAAGAGATGAGCACCCCAATAGCTCCTGCCACATGCACCAGACAGTCCAGAGCCCTAGGGATGCTCAGTGCTTTCCCTTTTCCCAGAACTGTGGGGTGAGGCATAACCTAAGGCTGGAGATATATGTCCAACAGCAGCCCAACACTGTTTTACAGAGCAGCACCTCATCAACAAGAGGCATTACACAACAGCCAGGCTTCAGGAGGCCTATGGGGAAAGAAAATCAAGTCCAGATAACTGCATGGCTCAATAGTGAGAACTTTTATGAGAAGGTGGAAACAGGGACAGAGAATGACAGCACAGAAAACAGATTGTGCAATGTCATCCCTCTGCCTCCAAACTGGCCTTACCCATCTTTAATTTCCAGAGCAGAAATATTGGGTTTTGGGGGATCACACACTGTATTTACAAGGCCACAGTGTCTCTTTCTGCCCAGAAACGCTGGCTGGTTGAGCTCATAACACACTCTCAAACCAGCATTCCATTGCTCCTGCAGGCACACACCCAGGAATTCCCACACTGCCCAGATTTATCCAAACATCCACATCCCACCTCTGCCTCAGACTTTTCATCCAGTGGAAGAAGCATGGTGGTCCTTCTTAGCCTGTGGAGGAGGTGTGCTCAGTTTATAGAAGGTTTTTCACTGACAAAACCTCACACGAGGCATCAGCCACGGTTTACTTTTCTGGGAAATTGGGTCATGATCTCCAGTGCCCTCACTGGTGTGACCTCCTGGGGCTCCCAGCCAAAGGATTCCAAAGGTTAACCAGTTAGTTCCTCTCCAGCCATCCCACCCAGCCTCTTCTACAGCCATAAGCTATTGAAGCTGCTACAGGCTTGGAATCCTTGTTTTCACCTCTCAGACCACCCACAAGGTTGTTCACATCCCTCCAGCAACTTC
Organism: Luscinia megarhynchos; assembly: GCA_034336665.1. Taxonomy (NCBI): domain Eukaryota; kingdom Metazoa; phylum Chordata; class Aves; order Passeriformes; family Muscicapidae; genus Luscinia; species Luscinia megarhynchos. Next base: position 26,250,927 of record CM067571.1, read on the forward strand.
TGCTGTCCAACAATATTCAATAAAGCCCGTATCAACTAAACCACTTCCAAACAACAGAGCAGTGAGAGGGATGGGATAAGTGCAAGACCTAAAATTGGTTTCATTGGGATAATTCCAGGATTGCAGCATGACCTCTTCTTCCTTTGTGCAGGGATACATGGAGAGGCAAGAGTGGATTTTTGGGTAATATGAGTCAGCCCAGTAAAGCCCCTGTTGCCATTGCACTGTAGTGAATCTCCAAACCTCAAAATTAAATGTGACCACAACAATTTCACACCATTCCTCCCAGCCCCTTCTTCCTGTAAAGCAAAGTGACAGCAGAGCTCAGGCTACCAGGGCCCTACACTCCTCCATCCTTATGTTCCTCTCCCTGGAGCAGAACAACACCAGGGCAGTATTTAGGGCAGTATTTAGCTGACCCTCCACACCACACCAATGATCCCAGCTTGGACTCTGCTTCTCATTTCTAGCCTACAGGATCTGAGAAGTCTGGCTCAGACACCACAGACACAGATTTGCAGCTCCTGTGCAGGACCACAAAGGTCCTTACAAAGGTCTGCTCACACAGCCTTATGTTACAAAAAGCCACCACAGCTCTTTCCACTTGTAAAGGTTTTGAAAGCAAAACCAGTGAGAGACTCCAACTCGGAAATACAATTTAATAGGGAAAAAAAAAAAAGAAAAATAAAATACATGCAATAGTGAAAAAAAACCAACCACTGACAGAGACAGAATACAATATGACACCCCGCTAGTTATTGTGGTGGTAGCAGTCCAGATGAAGTGGTGTTTCTGAAATAGTGATCCTGTAGAAAGGCCTGGTAGCTCTTGTCCTCTGGAAACCAGGGGGTAAGGGCTGCTTTGGTTTTCCAAATCTCAGTTTTTATCTAGGTAGGAAAGGCTTGGCTGCTCCCCCTGGCTGGAGCATCTCCCAGTGGGATGATGTAACTTTATCAGCCATGCAGTGGGACTAAATGGCCCATTAACAGGAGATATATCTGGGAGGGAGGATGGGCTGTGAGAAAGATAAAGAACACTGCCCCATCTGGTTTTTAAGAGATGGCCCATTATCAGGAGATATATCCCACAGAGATAAGAATCACTGCCCCACCTGGTTTCAGCAGATGGTGATAGAATACAGACTTTTGGGCACATCTTTACATTGTAACCTAGAACACCCATAAACAAACCATGGGAGTCATCACCCTGAAAAGCATTCCTCCCTTCCTCCCAGAGCCTGGGATCAGCTGTGAGTGTGCTAAACCTCTTACAAATTATTCCCTTCTTGAGCTAAAATGGCCATGAGTGGAATTACCTCCAGCAGGACTGATTTCCCACTGACTAACCTTGCAGCTGAACTCTTCAGTCTAAACCAAGGCTTAATTTCCTTTTCCTCACAAACTTACACTTATCTGTTCCTGCCTGCTTTAAGACACACCTGCAGGTTGTGCCAGGAAATCCTCCATGCTGAAAGCAGGGTTAGCTGTTAGCATCCATCTGAGAACTGCAAATGCTCAGCACTGACCAGGACAAGTTCTCAGTGTTTGACTCCAGAGTTCCCACTCAAATTAACAAACCTCTAGCAGGCCACCAAATTAACAAACATTTGCCAAGTGGAGTCACTTCAGCAGGCACTTTTAGGCTGTTTGCTGTTCTGAGATAGGATCATTCTGTACCACACATCCACTGGCTTTCTTTGAGAGCAACCTGGAATTGTCCTCCAAGTAAATTCAGAACCTGATAGGATCAAATTACACAAGACAGTTCAAGCATTCAGATCCAAGAGAGTTTTTTTTTGCCTACAGCTGTAGAAATGGCCATTTTCTAGAGACACCACATGGTCAGCAGCCCTTTCTGACCTGAGCACTGATATTTTGTGATACCTGTAACCAGCTGCTCTTCAGGGCCAGCAAAGGAGAGCCCTCAAGGTCTATGCCAGCACTTCTCTGCCACTGAGAGTGGCTTCTGCTCTCCAATATTAGGGCTGAAGCTTGGATACAAAGATATAACCCAAAAATGAACAGAGCTTGCAAAAATCAAGCTATGCAATAGTGTAGATTTGATTTTTGGCAGTCAAAATTTTTGTCTGTCATTTCCTCACAATGTATATGCCTTTTCCTCACAACAGCAGATGGACTAATTGATAAAATAAATGGAATTATTGCTAAAATAATGATAGCTGCAGGGTCAGTAGCAGGAGTTTTTTCACATCCTTTATTTCACTGTTGTCTGTGTGGTTCCTTCAATGTTACCTAATCACACAGACAGTTTTAGCTATTTTCACAAACTAATCATAGTCACTATAGTAGTCAGTTAAAAATAAAAGCATCCTGCAAATTTAGCATTCCATAACCTCTATTTTAATATTTTGCAAAAGCCTAAATTAATATATATGTTTATCACACTACTATTTATATAAACTACACGGTGCACACAAAAGCTGACAGATTAAACTACATTAAAGCAATTAAAAGGGGTCACAAACAGCAGTATGTTAAAATTATTGTGATCAATTTTGACTTGCAAAAAACAGTACCTAAATGAGAAACCAATAACTTTATTGCCATTTATAATATATATATATATAAAACATACATTACATTTATAACACCCTGAGTGAGCTCCTGGCAACTCCACTGCCCCCCTCAGCAGTTCTGCACAGGGGACAGCAAGAAGCGAGCACAGGGTGACCTCCTGCACCCAACAGTGGTGTCTATTTTCCTCCTTTCCTTAAAGGCAATATTAGCCAAGGGACCTGGGACATCAGAAAGAATTCATAGTGGACTGGAGTTAACGAGACCACACAGGTTTCACTGTGACTCCAGCACCAGCTCAGCTCAAAGTCATTTTGAAACTGCCCTGCACCACAGTGGGAAACTCCTCAGGGCTGGCAGGGCAGCTGGACTGTCCTATTTGAGCAGATATTGCTTTTTTTCCTAAAGTCCAGTTGGGAATCACCACTGAGTGTCAATCTTGCCTTTAATTCTTAGCTTTTCCCTCATAATCACAAACTGATAAAATTATTAGACATTCTGTCACACAAACGACAGGAAATGACCAAGGAAAGAGTGGGATGAGCAGGAGGAAGCAATAACTTGGAATGAAAAACCAGAACTCCTACACAGAAGTGATTTGTGTCAAGAAAAAGTGTGGTTTTAAAGAGGATATTGTTAAGTACAAAGCTGGAGGAATAAGGGGAGACAAAAAATGATTTTGCTTTTCCTACTAAGAGATTGTCTCCTTCTCAAGAATTTTGACAGGGCAAGAGAAGGAAGGCAGTTTTTTCATGGCCTTGGGGCTGGTTTCAAGAATGAGCATTTGCTCATTTAGAGTAGCTCAGCAAACCTCAAGCAGTATCAGAGTGTGACTCTCAGGTGGAGAGTTTTGTTAGTTCACAGAACTGGGGCAGATCCTGGCTGGGAGAAGAGAGGTTCAGTAATGGGAGTTTCCAAGCTTAGGGGGATTTTTTTTATTATTTTAAATTTTTCCTTTTCTGAGAATATATCTGAAGAGAAAGAGCTGTGGTAAGGATGGAAGCACTCCCTCTCCACATCCAACTTCAAACCACCAGAGACAAGGTGCAAGCACCACTGCCTCTCAACCTCTGTAGAAGTTTCCCAGTTTTCTGGGATTTCCTTTAGAATGACCCTTGGCCACAGCAAATGCTCACATAGAGTTTTCCAAAGTCATTAGCACGTATGAAATTGGAGTATCTTGAAATTGAAATATTTTGAAATTGAAATATTTTGAAATTGAAAAAAAAAACCCCAATATTTGGAAGTTGAAATATTCCAACTGTCTCTGCTAGTGAAAATCAGTGATGCTGATTTTCAAAATGTTCAGCATGCAGTGAGCTCCTTCTCAAGTGTTCTCACCTGGGCACTCATCATCAGGTATGGCTAAAAATCCCTTCCTCTATCATAAAGATGAGATAATAGCACAGACCCAGGAAAACCAAGCCCGAAAGGATAGCCCCAAACACTCCCTAAATTCAGAGGAAAGTTTTGCACATTTGCAGTTAAGCACAGACTTAGCTGCCTTGGCTAAAGCGGTGTATTATCATCCAGCACAACAAGAAATATGCCCCAAAATTATCATTATCATGTCTTAGTCTTGCATTCTGCCTAATACAGCCAGAATTTCTCTCCTGTTTACTACTGGTTTCATCTCATTTGAATGCGAATAGTGATGCCAGCATCAAGAAGCAAAAATACTCTGTTCTTTCATCCTTCTGCAAGATATAAAAATACAGAGAAGAAATGAAATTCCTTTGCTTAGCAGCCATGAAAAAACAGAAAATCACCACAGCACCTCTTCCAGAGTTATGCATGCAGGCCCTGAGCCTCAGAGGACTCCAAGCAACCCCAAAGACAAAAGTTCTACAGCTTCCAAAACAAGGGGAGCTTGCCAGGAAAACTTCCACATATCAGAATAAACCACAGTCCCTTGCTGTGGTTCCCCAAGCCCAGATCCAGAGCAAATCCTTTCTGCCCCAGGTTCACCACCAGCAGAATTCTCTGCTTCTGGGAAGGAGCACAGTGCCTACACTGTAAATGTTAAACAGTGAAACACTCTTATTCCTCTTATTAGGCTCCCCCAAAATTCCCAGCTGTTGGCCACCTCTTAATAGTCACCAGCAATGAAGAATTTGTCTCCAGGACAGCAACAACAAAAATGCAGAACGACTCAGCAGCTTCCCTAAGGTTTCCTTCCCTTTTCTCTTAGGGCATTTGTGGTGGCCAGTGATGAAAATGGTAACCTGGGGTAGATTAGCCATGTCCTTAATTCACCCCAGAAAAACATCTTGATAACACATACAGAGCTTTCCTCAACTGCCTCCTCTGCTCTCACAATGAAATAAGTGCCAGGATATTTCCTACTGCCTTTCCCATCTTCCAGCCAATGATCTAAAAACACATTTTTCATGAGCCCTACAAGCCCTGTCTGGTAGAATAAGCAGGTTTTAGCCTACAGAAATTGAAAAAGAGAGGGGAGAATAGCTTGGACCAGATCTACTGGCAAAACTACAGGGAATCAGGCAATAAGAACAGCTTCATTTGTTTTAAGTCAGCAGCTGAAGATCCTCAGCACACAAAACTCTCATGGGCATGCCTACCTGTATATAAATGGCTGGATGACAGTGACCTCCTTATACTCCAACCAAATGTGAAATGCCACAGGGGAAAAAGTGAAATATCCCACTGATTCCAGCACCTGAAAAACCTTTTGTCACTGCTGACACTTTCAGGTGATGCTGTTCCCCCAAAAAGCTGCAAAACCAAGGAATGGTGCAGAGCTGCTGCAGCTGCCCTGCTTCTCCTGCTGAATCACAGCAATCCCCCATCAGAGCAGGAGAAATCCCCACTGCTGGAGCAGGATACACCAATCTGTTTGTCACACAGGCAGATGAAGGGGCAGTTGTTACAACTGGGAGCATAAATGGGGATTTCACACAGCCCGGAAGAAGAAAGGTCAGCAAGCAAACAATTCAATTAGAAAGATTACCCTGACAAAGGTCAAACATTACTACTCACAAATTTCTCCCCACTCCCTTCCTACATCCCTGTCTTTTTTTCCTCCATCCCCACTTCATTGCTCTCCAATTTAGCTACCACAAGTCTGGCTAAAAGGCAGATTAAAAGCTGTATTTGATGCCATCTGCATTAATGGCAGTGGCATATTCTGTGTCAAATTTGGCAGCTGTTAAACTGAAGGAAATACTGGTGAGAGGTAAAAGGATGCCTAAAAATAATGCCAAAATAATATGCAAAAATAAAAGGAGGTAATAGCTCTAAGCTGAGGAGTTTGTTTTGTAGATAACAGAATGCTAGAGAAAAGAATTTTAACTATTTCTGTTTCATGTGTTAAGTTTGGCCAGTTTGGACAGGAGAAGAAGCTCTCACCTTGCTTGGATCAAAACCAGGGCCAAACCTACCAAGTCTGCTCAGTGTCCCAAAGACTCCCTGTCAATTGTAGCTGCCAAAAAGCTGCTGCTCAATTTACCAAACCTGCTCATTCTGTGTGTGCAATGCCCCACAGCTATAAGGCAATAAAGAGAGGGACAATAAAAGATAAAAAGTGACCATGAAAGAATCTGATGGAGTGGTACTGGACACAGAAGTTTTAAGTGATCTCTTTCCAGTGGCCACGTTAGAACTGAGTGCTGTGGTCACCGATGAAAACCATGGGACAACTGCTCTTCACAGTTGTGTTCACGTTTCACTGGCTTTGACAGCATCTTCTGGGAAATCCTTGTGCCAGTCCAAGGAACCACAAATCCTGCAGCAAGGGCAGGGAACTCTGAAATGCAAGCACTCAGTATTCAGCCCTCAGCCAGCCAGATGTGTCTGTGCACGAGTGGCTTGGCAGCTCCCCACACACCACAGTAGGGGATCTGTGAAAATCCCACTCACAGCAGTTGTAGGAATTTGAAATCTAGATACTGATAAATCAGAAAGGAGCCTGCCCATTTCTGGGCGCCCTGCTTGCTGTGGCTTCATCTTGAGAGTCACTCATAAATCAGCTCACAAGAAAGCACAAGACAACACAGACACACTCGAGGCAGATGACAGAAGGTCTGCCCCATAACTGAGGCTCAAGAGAACACAGAATTGTCTTCTTGCTTCAGGGAGGAGAAAGCACCCAGTTTTCAGAATGACTATGATCCCTTAAATTTTAGCTTTCACATTTCCCAGATTCTGTACTGCTTAAGTGCGTGACTCAACTTCATATAAAGTGTTGGCAAGTTCTCCTCACAGCTCAGTCACACAAAACAATCCTTTTCCAGCCCCAGAACCAACCACTGCAGCTTCATCCCCACAAAGTGCAAACAGCAGAGTTGAGGAGAGAATCTGGAGGATGGGACTGCAGAACCTGGAGCTGGAACTGGACAATTAACCCCAATATGGAAATGGACCACAACTTATAAAAGTGTGAAAACTCGTGACTCTGAGCCCATCTTGGGTGTAGCCACAGCCGGGCTCTTGCACTGCCCAAGGTGAATCCTTTGAAGGCTTTTAATAAATCCCTGCTTTATTCCTTTAACTTTATCCAGCCTCTGTTCTAGGCAGCCTCTTTAGCCATCAACTGGAGATGATGTTCAGGCTGCCAGCACTGCCCTGCCAAGCACAAACCACAAATCAAAACAAAGCTCGTCTCTAGGTTACATGCCTCCATTATTACCCCCTCTCTAATCAAGCAATGTCTCCCAATCTTTTCTTCAAACTATTTTTTCTCAGATATTTTGATATTTAAGCTACACAATTCTTTTTTTTAAAGAATGATAAAAGTTAAAGATCTGCATATGAGAAAGCCCAGAAGAATTGGAAAAAGCTCATCCCGCTGAGATCTCATTCTTTGGAGCTTTGCTAAACAAATGTATCCTGGATATTTTCTTTTTTCCTTTTTCCCCCACCCACTGTAATTCTCTGTCCAAACCAAGTGTCGAAACAGCATAAAGCCATAAAGGAGAGCAGCATTTGAGGCCTCCTAATACTTTTCACAAATCACCACTTATCACTGATTTCATCCCAAAATGAATTCTTCTCCTTAGAGCTACGACTCCAAATATGTGCTCTAAAAATATGAGAAAAATCTATTTCCAAAAACAAATCACAGAAGAAGCTACATCAAAAGCAGGTTAAGAGATTTACATGTGATGGGGCAGGCTTGCTTACAACTATTTTAAAATTTCTATTGGTCAGTCCAGAAAGGAATAAAGAACAATTTTCTGTTTGTTGGCAAAAGACCAACAGGAAGCCAAAACTCACTGAATCTTTAGATTTAGGGAGAGGTTTAGTTCCGTGGACAATGTTTTTTTAATTTAATCTAAAGTAAATGATTCATGCCTACTCTGTTAAAATATTCTCATCCCTGCGACCATATCATAAGAAAGTCATTACCAAAAATTTGGGGTTATATTTAGAATACAACATATTTAGAAGATGACATTTATAAAACGCCCTAGTATCAAAACTATTGCGACAGGAGAACACATCACAGCCAACTTCCTTTGCCCAAGATATAACAAGCAGCATGAATCACAAATGGCCAAAATGAGCAGTGTTCATCACCATCATTTCCACATCAATTTTACAAATCCTTATCAGCCTGGGACCAGAGAAAATTCAAAACTGCTCATCAAGTGGCAGTGCTCTGCTAAGATTGAGGCAGCACGGGCTGAGCTCTGGTCCAAGAGGAAAAGCTCCTCATCTCTCAGCTGGGGGAAGCCTGTGGCAGGGGGAAGGGCAGAAGGAAGCACAGAGGTGATGTGAAAATCCAGAGTTAGAAGGAGGAAGACAGTTGGACACCGCCCATCCAAGCCAGCTCCCCAAATTCTCCTTTTCTCTGACGCTCAGATCGAAAAGAGCCTCACTTCAGAACCATGATCCTTATTTAGAAACCCTAGTGCTTTGCTAATAAACTGCATCCAATAGCACAAAACAGAGGGACTCTTCTTGCCATACTTGCCATGTTTCTGACAAGGTTATCTTTCTTTAATAAATAAAGATGTAAGCAGTTACGTAAGCAGTAAGTTCCACTTACGAAGTGAACAAAAATAAAACCACATGGGAAAGTAGTTAATTAGCAATACAAGATTCAGGAAACACCTCAATTAAGCTACCTTTGTCCCTTCAGTTTGACTTCCTTTCACACCCTTGTAACTCCCAATTATCCCTAAAAATACTGTTTTTCCCTCAGCATCATCACACACAGAGCAGCCAAAAGATCATTTGCTGAGTGTTAGTCATTTGTCACCTCCCCATTGTTCAATACACAACCCTGATCTTATTTAATCACTGATAACTTCCACTGATAGAAAACTATTTAAAACTTCCACTAAAAAGGAGTAATTATTCCTCTTCTCAGAGAACTTGCTGTAATTGTCTGGACAGCAGCAGAGAGCTCTGCAAGCCTGTGAGCTGTGCACAGACATGAGAGCAGGGAAGGATAATAAACTAATATACTGGATAAAACAGCACAATAAACTGGATAAAATAACACAAAACAGAGGGACTATTCTTACCACTAGAACATGTTTCTTACAAGGTTATCCTTCCTTAAAAAATAAGAAAGACATAAGCAGTTAGTTCCACTTACGAAGACAGCAAAAATAAAACCACATGGGAAAGTAGTTAATTAGCAATACAAGATTCAGGAAACACCTCAATAAGCTTCCTTTGTCCCTTCAGTTTGACTTCCTTTCACACCCTTGTAACTCCCAATTATCCCTAAAAATACTGTTTTTCCCTCAGCATCATCACACACAGAGCAGCCAAAAGATCATTTGCTGAAGTTAGTTGTCATTTGTCACCTCCCCATTGTTCAATACACAACCCTGATCTTATTTAAAACCACTGACAACATCCACTGATACAAGACTGTTTAAAAAAGGAGTAACTATTTGAGGAGTCATTATTCCTCTTCTCAGAGGAACTTGCTATAATTGTCTGGACAACAGCTCTGCAAGCCTGTGAGCTGGGCACAGGTGTGAGAGCAGGGAAGGACAGAGCAGCCTGCAGATGACAGAGCAGATGAAGATGCTCCAAAAAGAGCCAGAGCATCATTTTGTGGCAGAGTCCTGACAGGAACAAGGATTAGGCAGCACAAAAGATGGGCCCCACCACTCAAACCTCAGGGCAACACAACCCCAAACAACCCTGGGGCAATGCAATAGTTCAGGAACCCTCTGGCTGTGATCCCATCCCACAGCACAGGTCTGCTTTGTCCCCTGCTATCCACAAAATTCAGATAGGCCTGGACACAACCTGTTTGGTTTCCTGGGAAAGTCCTGCCTCAGGACAACTCACAACATTGATTTTCAGCATAGATTGTTAGAGTGGTGCAAGTTTTAAAAAACTGAAAATGTAAGTTTTTCCCAGGCTGAGCCCTCAAGAAAAGTAATAAACCATCTTTCTTTAAAAAAGAAACCATTTCTACCTCTTTCCCAGAAGTCAAACCATTGGGAAACAATGTCATTCCTATTTTTACCAAGAACTGACTCAAAACGAGTGAGGATGGACAAAAATTTGAAGCAATTCTCTTGCAGGATAAGATGTTTTCCTCCTTCAAGTTCCCCTCACTGAGTCTGGCAAAATGCAGAGTTAAATTCTGCCTTGATACTTGCACAGAATCAGCTGAGGATTTGTAAAATGCAGTCATCTGTTGCTGTGGAGAAAAAGCTGTTTCTTCTTATCCTCTATCTTACAGCAAACACTATTTCCCAAAAGCAACCCAGTAGGGGAAGCATTCCTCATTCCCCATTACTGCTGGTTCCAAAAGACATTCCAAAATCCCAATGAAGCCTTGCACTCTTCCCTTGCTGTTACACAGAGATCAAAACACACTCAAAACCAAGATCAAGTAGGTCTGTTTGCTCTGATTAGGAAAATTTATTTTCTTAGTTAATTAATGTGATTGCCTGAGTAGTTTGTATCTGAACTTCAGTGCCCAGACAAGAGGATACCTACAAAGATGCTGCTGCTGTTACTGACTTCCCACCTTTTAGGGCCCTATTATTCCCTCTTGGCAGAGTTAGGGCAGCAGCTTCATCTCAGAGGTCTTTCCCAACCTAAATGATTTCATGACCCCAAGAGCATCAGCTGCCCTGATCACTGATACCCTTTAGGGGCTTTCACTCCAGGTGAGCATCACCCAGAATTCTCTTCAGAGCCTAAGGAATGCTCAGTGGTTTTAATTACCATCCCAAAGGCAGAAAACCATTATCATTCTTGAGAAAAGTTAAGCCACATTTATGCTGGTTGAAAGCCCCTGAAGGCAGATGGAATTTTATCAAAATCAAGCTGGGAATAGTTCCTGTGCATCTCCAACCTAGAAAATTGAGGCTCCAATGTGCAGAAACATTCTTTAGTGATTCTGGCATGCTGAATTCAGCCAGGGTGCTCAGCCTCTAAAATAATGAAGAATTACTTCAACTCATCACTATGTCCCAAGGTGTAATGGTTTGAAAGCAAAACCAGTGAGAGACTCCAAGTCAGAAATACAATTTAATAGGAAAAAAAAAGAGAGAAAAAAATAAAAATACATGCAATAGTGCAAAAGAAAAACCACTGACAGAGTCAGAATACAACCTGACAGGGGGTGGATGGTGCTCAACCTCAGAGCTTCCAACCAGCACATTCCTAATTCCACTTATGGCAGGCAATGGCCCTACATGCTGTGGGTGGTTCATGGAGAAGCTTTCAGCCACCTGGACTTTGTCAGGATCCAAGGAACTGGATATTATTTATAAAAACATATCCCTCAGTGGCTCTCTCTTCTACTTCCCCTAGAAAATGCAGGTTTAGGCCTGGAAAAATTCTCCCAGGGAACATTTTTCTTCAGGAAAAACATTAAATGCTCCATTTTCCTGAGAAAAACCACCAATTTTTTTTTTAAGTGCTTTTATTCCAGCCCAATTTTCCATCCAGATACATCAACTTGAAAAGTCTGGGTGAAACACCAGGGCTGTCATCCAAGAGTTTTTTACTTGTTGATTTTTATGAGCAGACCAACGCTCCCACGGTGCATCACAGCCTCCCCTGCAGCAGCACTGGCATGAGACTTTACAGGAATCTCTCCTAAATGCAAACTCCCCCACGCCACATTCCCTGCAGCAAATGATGAGAAAAAGGCTCCAGCTGGAAGATAACAACCTGATGATGACATTTTTTTTCTTGAGGACAAGGCAATTTTCAAGCAACTCTTGGTATCCCACTTCCACAAATAGTTCTGAGATTGTTTCTTCTCAGTGCAGGACAAAAATGGGTATCTTTAAACATTAATATTTGCCACGGGAAGAAGGTAGATTTTATTTTTTAAATCAATGAAACCTCTATAGCAGGTTCTGCTTCTGCAATGTGATTGCTACCCCTGCCCAGGGATAGATTGCATCCCCTGACAAGCTGGAGCCACCAGCAGGTCCAGCTCAAGGGGAAGCACAGTTTATCAACCCAATGCCTGTTCTCATCAATATATTTATTAAAGAAGGCATTAATTTATCTCAGGATGAGGTAATTTTCCTCAGATGAGGAAAACAACTAGGAGACCAGAGCATCTCCTTTATTTGAGCTTTGGCAAAGGACTTTGCCTTTCTGTGACAACACATCTTTGAAAATCAAAAAGTATGAAAAAAGAATAGTTCCAAAGTTCTGCTAAATTCAGGTTATAAAGGAAAGTAGCAGGAGGCAACAGACCTCAGCAGTGGAAGGGTGAAACTGGAAGGAAAAGTGTTTCTTTTCAATGCCTACATTCAGTAAGAGAGTAGAAATACAAGATTTCTGCTCTGAGGGGATGAACAGCTGCCACAGCTGTTTTACAGTCAACCATAGTTTCCCTGGAATATGAACCACAGCAGATCTCTAAAGGAGGCCCAGAGCAAGCACAGAGATGCCAGGGCAGTGTCACACTGCAGGCAGATCACACACCTGCATGCCAAGGACACTTGTCCAGCTGCACCACAGCACCCCAAAGCCTCAGACCTCAAGGCCAGGAGAAGTCTGGATGGAGAACCACAAAGCCAAGTCTGTGACAGGATCAATGTGTGATAGCATCAGCAGAAAAGAGGAGAAATGGAAGGCAGAAGCGACTCCCAAAGAGCAACATCTGCATGTGCAGCAATAGATTCTTGTATTTATGCTGGCAACACCAGTGAGAAGAACAAACTCACAAGAAATAAATAACTGTTAGTGCTTCTTTCCAGTGAGGAAGAGGCAGTGCTCCTGGAATAGAAAATAAAACTGCAAAGATGTAGAGGATTGAGGAAGAGAAGGATCACGAGGTGGCAATGGGCTCCAGTTGTGGATGGCAGCTCTAATAACTCGTGGCTTAACTTGATCTCAGCCCCACTACTGCTCTGTCTGAGATAAACATGTTAGAGAAGGTGATTTCAGAGGTGGCTGTGCACCAGGACATGGATCCTGAGGTGGGTGAAGCACACTGATCACACACTGATCAGGGCTTAGCCTCGTGTTTACCCCACAAGAGCTTCCAGCCCAATTTAATCTCAGCTCTTTTGTCCCTCACATCAGAGCAAAAAGGAACAATCAGGCTCACCTAGCTTCTCACAAGATATCTCATTTTTCCCCTCCTCTGGTTTAATGCCATCCATTTATTCTCCAATACACGCCAAGCCGACTTTTCATTTGCATTTCCTAGTTTAGGCCTGAAATATTTATACATAATCCTCCCAAAAGCCATTCTGGACACGTGTTTACCCAACAGTCAGAGCTAAAGAATGGCAATTACCCTATTAGTAGGAGGAGGGACGCTCCAGTCTTGAACAATTGCACACAAAATGATCTTGGCCATGACAGCAATGCCAAGAGACAATCACAAATTACACAAAAGGCTGAGCTGGTGGCAGCATGCAAGCCACATAAATAAACACATACCTCTAAAGGATGAAGATTTCCCAGCTCAATTCCCTAATTCTCCCCTGCAGATTCCAGGAGGGAGGATTTTTACAGAAGTCATCACAGAAGCATCTGAGTCAGCTGATTTTTTTTACACAAGCGTGGGGAGCTAATACTAGTTAAGCTCAGACTAATACCCACATACAGGGTCGAGACATCAGGAAGCCACTAATAAATGATCAGACTCCTTCTGGAGTGAGTCAGCACCCTGCTATGTCCTTCCATATTATCACCAGCTTTTTCACTTGTAACTTGACAACTTGTTTAGGTGGGAAAGCTGGGCAAAAAACTGGAGAGCAAAGATGATAAAATAAAAGCCTTTTCCCTCATATTGCAAATATCCAGTGTAGGGAGGCTGGAAAGGACAGGAACAACACCCCAGCTGCCCAGATTCCAGTAGCCAGGTGAGATGAACAAGTCAAGTCCTCCCCCTGCCCTCTTCAATGTCATTGTAATAATTATTTGTAGGGCAAGGAGCAGATCTGTGCAAGCCACAGACCTGTGTCCATCAGCCACATTCGGGGCTCTTGCACAGGTTTAGGAGGCAGCAGATTTTCTGTTGGCAAAGTCACCCCATCCTTGAAGAGTGTGTGAGGCTGCACATCCCTCTCCACCCACTGTGTGATCATTTGGCCAAAATCTGAGCAGCTTTCCTTCACAGCTGCACTTGCAATTGAGAGATTTCAGCTTGGAAGGAAACCTTGCATCTCGAGTGGAGCTCCCTTGTCTCCCCCTCTGCTGCTCCATCCAGAGACCCTGGAATTTGTTGGTGGGGAGAATACCTCCCTTTTCACTATGATTCCAGCAGTCCAAGTGGCAAGAATCACCCAGAAACCTCCTTCAAACCAGGCAGTGGGGTCAAACAGGGAGCACAAGGGCAGGACTGACTGAAGCATCCCAGCCTGGCTTGCAAAACCCCAGCTGGGAAGGGCAGGTGCACTGCAGACCTGCACTGCTGGCTCAGCCATCTCTCAGCCTCCTGGTGGGAAGGGGAGATAAAGTGGATTTGCAGGCAGATATTCACTGATGAGCACTGTGTGTGTTTATATCCGTACACAGGATCACTCAGTAAAGGGTCGCTGGGATAAGAAACCTCATTTGCCTCATCTTGCAAGTGCTTTAGGAGGAATATCAGTGTTAGGATCCATATAGTGTTATAAATATAGTGTTAGGATACACCTGCATCATTCTGTGGATCTTCTGAGCTCAAGTACAAACTGTTGTTATGCTTTTACTAATAGGAAATTATATCCATGTCCACATGTGAGACCCATTTCTTAGTGTTCTACAGCACACTGAAACAATGAAATCTCCAGTCAATCACAGATTCCTGTGAGATCTTCAGCCCTTTCTTAGGAACCTCTAACAACCAAATGCACACACTCTTCATGAGCCATTAATATATGGAAAGCTGCCAGAGCACTGGGTCTGCCTTCTGGGAGCAGATGCAGGGTCTGGTGGGTGTCCTCTGAGCTCACAGGACCAGAGAACATCCACCACACCCAAAAAGGGCAGCTATTATCCCAAAGAGAGGAGGGTGTCATGCAAACAGGGGAAATCTTGCTTCTCTTGTGGGTGAAACCACAAAAAGCTATGTGAAGCTTTTCCTTCCTTCCTCTTCCTCTCATTCTGCCCACACACATCCTATGCAATCCAAGCATGACAGCAACAAAAGGTGACAGAAAACAACTGAGCATTGAAGGGGTCCTCTCAGAAAGAAATCCCTGCAAAACACCAGGCATTAGGAAGGCTGATGAGCAGGTAATTCCTATTAGCAGCTGAGGAATTCTTGTGGTTTGTTCTGAACACATGCTCAGCTTTCCCCAGTTACTCTCCTACAAGATCCTCTGGATCTCAGGGCTCCTGCTCCATGCCAAGAAGGAGGATGGGCAGCAGGTTGGAAAACCAACTCCTGTTTTTCTGTGGAATCCTTAGACTGATAAAGCATGTGCAAGGCTGTTGGTTTGATTTTTTCCCTAATGCTAATGTTTCCCTGCTCACAGTGCAAAGTGCCTGCAGAGGAAAGGAGGCATTGAGGGATATTGTGATTTAACATCTCCCAAGAAACAAACACATCCCTCCCAAGCTGTGCACACAATGTCACTGACCACCACAGTGCTCTCAGCTTCCACACAGACACACTCATGGCCAGGACAGCTGGTCTAACCCAACAGCCTCCTTCTGACACTGCCAAAAAGGGGGTCTGCAGAAAGTATAAAAATGTTTGTGCATACTCCAGGACCCTGCTTTACCCACCAGAGCAAGCAAAATTCACTGACTTCCCGAGCTGAGAAATTTAATGTAACTAACCCTCAAGACCAGGTACATCTCTGGCCTCAAAAATATCCTGTAGCAATTCCCTGCACTAGGATGGGGTGCTGTGAAAACTCAATTTCCTTTGCCTCACCTACAGCTGAACCATTTCAATTTAAATCAATATTTTATATTTATATTAAATACGGATTTATATTTCACTTTGCTCCAAATTCTCCCTGTTTGCCTTTTCTGCTCCCACTGAGAGCTGCAGTGAGGTTTTCAGCAGGATTCCAGCTGCCAGAGAGGAAAGAGCCAACTGCAATGTCGACTTCTATGTGCCTAAATCAAACCCTTATTCCCCACACACTTTGCTTTGCAATGATTATATTTGCAGTAACAATAATAATAATAATAATAAAAATTTCATTTGCCACATTCTCGTCCAGTCACCTGGATATTTTGTGACATCCTCTAGCACCCTCTCTGCTAATGGGCAGACTGATGCAACTGCCCTTGTTTTGCAAATATTTGTGGTGTTTTGTGTTTTGTTACTCATTTCCAAGGAAAGTGCTGTGCTAGGAAAAACCCACATTTTTGTTAGTAGATAGCAGTGGCTGTAAATACTTTAAATAATCGAAACCCTCACAAACTTATTTCTTAACTTCACTATTACCAAATCCTCTGTTAAGATATTCATTCATAGAAATGAATCCTTTTCATCCTTATTTTCAGGCAGCCTAAAGAGAAGCAAACAGCTAATGAATAAACATAATTTCAATCCAAACCACAGCCCAGAGCTGAGTGTGAGAGATTTCCACCCTCCCCTGAACTGCAAGGGTGTCCATAGGAAATGCTCTCCACCCTTCCCTGGGCTTTGGCACTGGTGCTCCTCTAACCAGATTCCCAGGATTTTAAGCATCACCCTCTGAATGTTACCCCATGACAAAAAATTAGCCATGAGAACTGCAAAGTTTAATAATAACCATGCTCACAAAGCCAAGGACTCCACCAGCACTCAAAAAACCAAGGCAGGGAAGATCTGGCTCAAGGTACAGGCCACCAGCTCCTGGTTAGAGAATTCATCATTATCAGCTCCTGTGCCACTGGGGCTCTCTGCTCCTACAAAACCAGGTCTGACACCTGCTCCCTTGTGAGCTTCCTGCTTGTTGGAGCCCAGAAAACTGGGATTTTTGAGCTCAATGTGCTCAAATGGACTGCAAATGAAAAGTGGAGCCAAAGACCCACACAGAAAATATTCCTGCACTGAGTTGCCACGGAAAGAAATCCAAGCAGGTGCCACCAGCAAGGTGGGGGATTCTGAGGTGTCAGAGCCCAGGCTTTTATTTCCCCATCATCAGTGAGCACAGGGTAGCAGGTCTGGCAAACTGCAAAGTGCATGAGTGTGAGATTTGGGATGGGGAACAGCAGGCAAGGCCAGAGCCTCAGCAAGAAGCACAGCACTGGTGCAGCAGAACTGATCTTCAGGACACTGGCAAAACAAAACAACAACAAGATGACTTCCTTTTCTAAGGAACTGCACATGGGAGGCGAATGCAGTATCCAAGTTGTTTTAAAAAACTCCATAAAACAAAAACATTCCCTTTCCCGCTGAATCAGTCAGGAAGACAGCAAGAGAATCATCACAGTTATCTTTGTTACTAGCCAGAAATCAAGAGGATTGCAACTAACTGTACAGAAGAAGATTAATGTGTTACAGAAGGAAGTTAAAACATAAATATTTAAACAAAGGCAATAAATCTGAAGGGAGCTTCCTGCTTTAAAAGCAATTTGGCTCATCAGCTGACTGTGATTTAAAGGTGATGTGTGCTGGTTTTGGCAAAGCCTTCAGCACTTCCCTTTGGACTTACTAGGATATTTTCAGACACTGTTTCTGGCTCAGCTCTGGCAGGCTTGCAGCCCCAGATGCCCTTGGGGAGCAGCAGAGGAAGCAAGCACAACCACAGTGGCAACCCCAGCATTTCTGCTGGGCTGCCACAGAACAGAGCACTGCAGGAAATGATTGTTCTTGCCTCACAGGACATTGAAATCCAACTGCTTTAAGGGTCAAAGGTCCCAATATCCTGAGGCCCACCACCACCCCAGTCACAGAGGGGAAGTGCTGCCCACACAGAGCATGTTTGGGACAGGAATATTGTCTCTGAGTGATCTGCAAAAACCCAGAGTTACAAACACACAAAACTGGAAAACTGGGGAGTGCTGGAACGCCTTGAGCAGAGCCAGAAGGGTCCCAGCAGCTCCAGCATCCTTCTGTGCTCAGCAGAATTCAGGGATTCAGAGCTCACAGCCACAGCTGTGCTCTGCATGGGATGGAGGGCCTGCCCCAAAGCCACCCAGGCACAGGGCTGGGATGTGTCAAGGCTGTGCCTGAGCCCAGCCTGAGAGGAGGAAAAGGGATGGAACAGCCTCCTTTATCAAGCACCAGTCTGCCCTTCTGCCAGGGGCACAAAGGACACGAGCAGCCCCTTGGCATTCACAGGTAAATACATCTGGGGAAGCAGAGATCTATTTCTGCAGACAGAATATTTGATTTAATTTACAAACATGGAGTTAAAAATATTGAAATAGCAGGTGGAAGTATTCCCCAGGTGGAGGCAGAGCTGGCAGGTCTCACATCCCTCAAAGAGTGCATCTGTCAGGAGCAACTTTTTTTCCCACAAAATATTCCACAGCCTGGGAAACCAGAGTTAAGCTTCCCCTACACTGACAGGCACTTCATGACCTCACCAAAGGTGATAAATGGCAGGAATTAACTGACAAGTCATCTCTTACTCGGGCAAGAAGTCAAATCTGCACTCAGAGAGAGGCCAGATCCTCTTTCCACTGTGCAGCAGCCAGAATCTCTGCTTGATGTTGCCACCACCAGTTTGGATGTCAGTCTGTGAGTCTGGATGTCACCCACTGCCAACCCCAGGCACAAAAAGCCACCAAAGAGCTGAGCAAGTTTGTCCTGTCAGTGGTTATTCCTCTGCAGCCAGAGCATGAGAGACAAATTAAATCTGTCAAAATCCCCATGGTTCTTGTGTGAGGGAAGCAAATGCCAGTGCACACTCTGGAATGAATAACCCAAAAGAAGCACGTGGGTTGTGTATGTCAAATTTGGGGATGAGGGTTGTCAGCTTAGGCACAAAAATGACACAAAGCCCATTGCAAGGCAGCAGCATCCAGGCATCCCTAAAAAATCTTGCAGTTAGTCAGGCTCATCTATCCAAACCCTCAACATCTCCAGAATCAGAATTCCCCAGCTGATGCTGGCAGTTATTTCCAGGTAAACACCCATGTGCATGAGCAAGTGCTGACAGTCTTTTCTCTGCCAGAAAAGAAAATTGAGAAGGCTTACAGTAAACAAAGATGACAGTTTAATTGTCTGCTGATAAAGTCCAAGTTTCAGTGTGTTTCTTGGTTTAATATTAAAATCACACCCAGCTCAATTTCTTTATCTGTAATGAGATAGACCACATCATTAATACCAAGCCACAGGGAATTTATTAGTGGTGCTGCTTGAGCAGAGATGTGGTTTCATACCATGGCAGTTTATCATGCTGCTTTTGCCAGTTTATCTGTAATTTGTCACTATTTGACTGGCAGCTATGAAAAAGAGCCTCTGCTTTGCCAAGTGAAACCCTGAACAATTCACATTCTGTTGCTAAAGGAAGCTTTACTGTAGAAAAATCGGCTTTTTCTGATCCAAACACTCCATTTTCAGGAAACTTTAACAACAAACTCTTACTAGAAGTCAGTCTTGGTAAACCAGCTTTCTGGATGATTTCAGAGGAAAACACAAGGTCCACCCAGCATGTAATTTGGCTTATAAACATTGTCCCAAAACCAAAACAAACACACGTGCTATTAACCATTTCACCTTGGAGGCAGGATTTCACAGGAGTTTAAACAAGCAGATTGCTTCCAGAAGGGGCTATCCCAGCACCTGCTGGCTCAAAACTGTACCAAAAAAAAAGAGTCTTTGTGGTGTTCCCATAAAAAGAAAAACAGCCTTACTCAAAGTGAAATCCTAAACTCTCCGGTGGTTCTTTTAAAACCAGAGGCTTTAGGAGCAAGGTTGATGTTTGACAGTTGCTACACACACAGAGCTGTGTTTAAAAATAAAAGAGCTGCTCCTGATTTTACTCACATTAAAGGGGTTTAGAATAACTCCAATAACTAAGCAAAGTGACACCTCAGAAAGGAGGATGCAAGTGGGAAAAGCATGAAGCCCACAAGGAGACTTCTCCAAATGAGAAATTCTGTTTAAAAGCCATTCTGTTAAAAAGCCAGCAAAGAGGGAGGTGGGTGCAGCTTCAGCTCTGACCTGAGCTCTGGAAAAGGCACCCATGGGAAATAAACTCAGCAGAAAGCAGCAATATGAGAATGAGCCACTGCCAGGGAGCTGGGAGCAATTCTCAGAACAAAACAGAAAACACATGGAAAGATGATGATTTTAAAAAAAAATTAAATTAAAAAATAATAAATCTGCGTTTGCTAAGGGCCAGACATCAGCTTTGGAACAAGTACTTTGGCTTGCAAGATTAATGATGTGAGAAACAAGACTCTAAAAATTTTTAAAGCTTAATAAGGGATAAAAGGGATTTTTACAGTGCTGGGTACATTGTCTTAGCAGTTAGCTTAAAATAATTTTCTTATGTACTTTTTCATTACATTGGCTAAATGCATATTCATGAGGATTATACATATTCTATCATTCCTGTCCTGGGAATTCTTTTTTTTTTGTTGCACCTGTGTCTTTTTAAAGTGCATGCTGTCCTGCAGATGAAATTGATGTATTTTATTTCTTCTTGAGGCTCTGTGCTGTGGTTTGACATTTCTTGACAAATGGAGTAAATCAGCAAATTCCTCCTTGCATTTTTTCCTTTGGTGTTTGTTTTTCTGGTTCTTTTCAATGTTATCATTCAGATAAGATTCTCCACAAGTACATTAAATCAACACAGCTATTTCACACAATTATCTGAGTTATTCTTACCATTGTCAGTTAGTTACAAAAAACCATTTAACATCACAATCCACAACAGTCTCTATTTTGATATTTTGTGAAAGCCTAAATTGTAATATATATTTATCACACCATAAATATATAAGCTATACAGTCCATTGGCTACAAAAGTTGGCAGATTAACATTAAAGCAGTAAAAAGTGATTACAAACTATGCCATATCCAAATTGTTGATTAATAATAATTTGTAAAAGCCAATACATAATAGTGAAAGCCAACAACTGCATAGTTAGTTCTCAGTATTTTCTAACTGATCAGGCTCCTGATAAAAACAGTTTTTCATTTTTAGTCACTGCTGAGTTTCACCTTTTTTTCTCCTCTGGTCTCAGCATTCCTGGTATGATTCCCTGTAGCTCTTTTCCATGCTGAAGCTGTTTCCTAACTTCTATCCAAGGCATATTTTAAACCAGTATCAGAGGGGATTAAGGAAAAATAGATCAGGTTGAGCCCTAAGGAGCACCTCTCACCTCCAGCCATGCCAAAATCCCATTTTGCTATGGCTGGCTGTCTCCCAATAGAGCAACCCCTACTGTACCTTTTTGGCAATCCCTGTCTTTTCTAAGCTTCTAGGAGCTGTTTTCCCTCGTGGAATGCACCCAGGTGCAGCTCCCACATGGTCCAAGGCAGCCAAACACACATTTCCTGCTGCTCAGCAAATCCATCCACCTACAGGGCCCCCCAAACCAGCTGCACTCCCAAATCCTGAGTGCTCCTCTGCAGGCTCTACCCCTGTGTTGGACAAAGATTTTAATTAAGTTCAGGCAGTTTCTTCCTTGTTTGCCTACACATGGCTCCCTGTTTGAACCCACAGAAGGCACAGCACCTTCTCCCACCTGCTGGTTAGCTCAGAGTTATCACAATCACCTGGGTTCTCACAGCAAGGACGTGCCCTGAGAAGGGATTCTCTGCCTTGGCAGATGGAAAGGACATAACACAGAGCCAAGGAAACACCTGAACACCCATTCCAGATACCCAGGCCTCATCAGCCTTCAAAATTATGTAGGGAGGTGCAGTTCCAAAGAGAGTTCTTTGGATTTGCTTCAGAATTTAGGCTACGCTTCCTCCACAGTCTTTGCCAGATGCTTCCAAAATCACATTTTTATCGAGTTTTCCCAGCTTGCCATCTGATTTCAGAGCTGCACAAAACACAGATGGAGCTCACATGCATTTGGACCCAATCCCACTGAGCTGATTCACTGGGCTCTGCTCAGACTGGTGACCATACCCGAAGAATTTTGCATCTTTTGATGGTGAAATGGCCCACATGCCTTAGCCTGATCCCTTCCTTTCACATGGCCATGGTGAGGCACAGCAGCTCCTACCTCACTGCCTGGAGGGGTGGGAATGGCTGCAGCACACAAACACCATCGGGCTTGGAGCCCTAGCAGTGTTTCAGAGCTCTGGGCTGCTGCTGCAGCCAAAAATCAATGAATTCCCATGGGCAGAACCCTCCTGGGACTAGGAGAGGTGCAGCTGGGGACCTCACTCATCTCCAGCCCTTCAAACACCAAAATGAGACCTCCAAAATGGTCTCATTTTGACCATGGACAGCCTGACCCTAAATTCACTTCTTAAAATCCACACTGTCTGGGCAGAATGAATCCTCCCTGCCACTGCCCATCCTGCAGCACTGGGACCTTTTCCTCTGCTGGCCAGCCCTCCCCACACTGAGAAAGCTTTGTTACAGACTGTCTTGGGTTGCAGTACAGGATGTGACCAGAAATGTGCATTCTGTCCCCATCTGTTGAGCCGGGTGGGGCAGTGACCCTGATCTCCTGGCACATATTATCTGCTCATGGGCCAGCTTTAAACCAGCTGGGGCAATCATCTTTATCTTTCCCACAGCCCATCCTCCCTCCAGGAAGATATCATCTGCTGCTGGCCCATTCAGTCCCACTGCATGGCTGATAAAATTCCATCATCCCACTGGGAGATGCTCCAGCCAGGGGGAGCAGCCAAGCCTTTCCTACCCAGATAAAAACTGACATTTTGGACACCAAGGCACCTTCTTTCCACTGCATTCCAGAGGAAAGCCAGACCTTTCCACATCATCCCTGCACCTTCAGAGGAAACCTGCACCTTCTACAGGAGCACTGCTCCAGCTGAACCACATCTGCCACTGCAGGAGGATGCAGCCACCATTGAATGGCACTGCTGCCAACACCCTGACTGACTGACGGGTGTCAGCTTGGATTCTGACTCTGTCAGTGTTTTGGGATTGTTCTTTGTAATACTGCATTTCTATTTTAATTTTCCTAGTGAAGAACTGTTATTTCTAATTCCCATATCTTTGCCTGAGAGCCCTTTAATTTCAAAATTATAATAATAATTTGGAGGGAGGGGGTTTACATTTCCCATTTCAAAGAGAAGATCCTGCCTTTATTGGCAGACACCTGTCCTCCAAACCAGGACACAGACTTAGGTCTGACACGTGTCCAGAGAGGATTTTGGAAAGGGGAAGCAGATGTGAGAGCAGGGAATGTTTTCCTCTCTGCAGTGCAGTGTCTGGGGCCTCACTGAGCTCCCCAAACTCTTGGGACAGCAGTGACAAGGCAAGGGCACCACTGGTGTCTGCAGAGCCACCAGCCCACACAGGGGCCATCAGCTGCTATTAATAGCACTCCCAAAGTCACCTGAGGTTGGGACTTCTCACCTCAAATATCACCTCTCCCCAAAAATATCTACAGCATCAGAACCTCTTGCTGCTCTCTGTTCTGCACTGGTGCCTCCTTGATGCCTCATCAGATATCGCTGCTGGGTTACACACAGAAAAGGTAACATGAAAGGAAAAAAGATGCAGGAGCCAAACAGACAATGTGTCTGCCTGGTGAGCAGCCCCAAATGTTGCTACCCATACCAAGACCACAGCTCTTAACTCCTAAGTGTCTGTGACAGGCAAGAAAAACTGGTGGGATGGCAAAAAATCCCAGAAGAGGCAAATCCTCACCAGCTGCATGGTTGAGAGGAAGGATTCTGGATAGGATGCCCAGAGCCCAAGTGGCACCAGCAGCAGCAGAGGCTGGTAATTGGTGACAGGATTGCCACAGGAAATCTCAATCCTTCCTTCATGAGATGCAAGCTCTGTAGTGAAGTCCTTCCCCCCCAGTGCCTGCCAAAACAAAACCTCTTGCAAGTGAGCAAGAGATAAAGGTCAGAGCAAAACCAGCGAGTTTCACAAAAAACAGACAATTCTAAAAGAAAAAAGAGGAAAGAGTTTTGCTCATTTCAGTGAATCTGAGTCAACTTTTCATCTATGTTTTTTGTGAAACTCCTCTGACTTTCGGTGACCTTTCTCAGAGAGCTGCAGAGCGCTGCCAGCCTCTGATATTGGAAGTGAGATGCATTATTGCACAACACAACAAAAGGAAATGGGCCAGGCCCTGGGAGATGCATCTGAACATTGCTCAGGCCAGACTTCTCAACGACCAAATCCATAGGGATGCAAACTCTCTGCACTTCCAGATCAAATTTGTCAGCTGGGGCATAGGGCACCCACGTACAAGACAAAAAGGCAGACACAAACACAGACATTCCTATTTCTGAGGGTCTCATAAGTGTTTGACCTAACCAAAATATAAGAAAACTTTGCAGGAAAACCTTGGCAAAGTGAGGAGTCCAGCCCCTAGGTCTGCTACAAAGATTTGGCAGGTTTGCTTTGTATGGCTGCTTTTCCCCCCCTCTTTAATGGAGGCAGCAGAGGGCTATGAACTCAATGGCAGGAGGAAAATACCATAGACAAACATCACTTCCTTTCTGGAAGGGCCAAAGGGACTCTTCACTTCCAGAGGATGCTGCCAGTATTGCCTGGTTTGTTCCTGCTCTGTCAGGGAGGGATTAGAAGCCAGGTTTTAGTTCTGACATTACCTCTTCTCCAGGCAGCACTTTTATGGGAAATCTCTCAGGATCTTTACAAAGTGAAACATCCACCTTTCTAAAAAAAGGCTTTAATTGTATTCCTGTTTTCATAAGAAATCTCTTCTCAGATTGACTCTTGATTCTGGGTGACTTCAACAACCAGTTTCTATTTCTCACCTCCAGCTGCACAAATCCCTTCTGTTTGTGCCTCTCACTGACCAATTTTTGTTTCCTTGCGTGCTATTTTGGAGCAGAGCTGCAATCCCCTTCTCATCTAGGGCACCCTTTTTCCTCTCACCCTCCCACTACCACTCAGACACCATGCACATCTTCTGCCATTGCCCAAAGAACATCCTGTACCTCTGGCTACTGCTCAGCAGGGGAGAGAGGAACTTCCACCCCTGCCTAATGGGGTCAGGCCTTGCTGAAGGCTCCTCTTGCTGCTGGAAACTCAGAGGGGTGAAGATGCAGTTGAGGCAGCACAAGAGACAGACAAACTACAAGTTAAAGTGTGCTGGGAGAGCTCCTGTTCTTAGGTTCCTTCTTCTCTAATCAGCATCTTGCTTCATCAGCTTATTCCCATCACATTTTCATATCAGTGTGATGATGACACACTTGTCATAATCACCCTGCTAACTCCATAAACCAAGGCTCCTGCCAGGCTTGCTCTACATTTTTAAATTTTAAGTTGCCACTGTTTGCTTTGCCGTGTTTTAGCAGAAAAGACTCAAAAAGGTTCACACTATGCCTCAGTGCTGTGCCATGGCTGGTTTGGCAGGCTGGGACACCAGTGCCTGCCTTTTATTCACTTCAAGCACACAGACAAGCCATCAGCAGAGCAAACAGCTCCAGATCTCCCATCCTGCAGCAGGTCAACACCAGGAAACTTTGAATCTGTCACAATTCAAGCTTCGGAGAAACTTGGCAATGAAGAGGTGATAATTCGGCAAGTAGGGGATGAGATTGGCTACCTGAGGACCCTGGAGAGCTCCATCCCAACCTGGACGGTGACTGGAGACCTCAGCAGCTCGGTGCAAGGGCTGGGTGTCCCTGGGGCTGCAGCAGCACCTGGAGGTCACAGCTTGTCTGTGGAGTCGAATTTTGGAGTTGAAGCTACACCTGCTGTGGGCACAGGGATCTCTCAGGTGTGGCTGGAAGGAGCTGAGCCTCTCAGATTGTCCCCAGGGTATTGACACACATCATCTGAGCAAGGCTCACACCTGCCTGTGAAAGTGCACTCGCTGGTGATTCAGAAGATCAAAAGCACAGGAGGGCCACATGAGCAATGCTACACGAAACCACAAACCACATCAGAGCCAGCCAAGCAGCTCAGCTGCTGGGACAAGCTGCAGTGCTGAGCTTGCCTGAAGGATGCTCAGAGGAATTAAAGCATTTTTAGATGCTGAAAGAAGTGTCTGAAGAGCAAGAGTGAATCCACCAGACTTGGCCAAGGAATGGCTGCAGCGTTTGGTTCGTGGGGAGTTTCAGCTGGTTCTCCCTTACAGCAGGACTTTTACAGGATGAAGAACAAGTTCCCAAGCTTAGAATAGAAAGGTGTCAGCAGCTGCCTTCAGATGGGAGCCCATGCAGACTTGCTCAGCATCACATTTCAGAAATGTCAGAGGCACTCAGGGCAGGACACCAGGTGTTGAAGGGTTTGACTCATCCCACTGGCATGGGTTGGGTTTGCACACTCATGGCTGCCTCTAACCCTGAATTTTCACCTGTAAAGGTGGTATCTGCACCACTTAATTAGTGGCTTGTCTTCATTTTCTTCTGTCTTCACTCAGAGCCAGGAATAGAACACAAAGGACGTGAATTTTCTCATGCTCAGGCTTGGTTATTTATTAAATCTTAAATACAGAGAGTTCTGCAACACTTCTAGCTACCAGCTAAAACCAAGCAAAATGGAGGTGAATTTAGCTAGTTACAAGGTCTTTTAAAGCTAAGCAGTCCAACAAAGAGCTAACACCTGTATTATTTATACTTTTGACCCAATAACCAAACTCCTGTGACCTGCAGTGCAGGACTAACTATCCAACCAAAAATTACTGCCTGAAACCATGAAGGAGAATGAAGAAGACAGAGAGAGACAACACCCAAAATCCTCCATCTTTTCCCATACCTATTATTATATTCTAAAAACCTTCATATTCCAAACCCTTCACCATGTGAAATCACACACTTCCATTCTAACTACACATCCATGGCTTTATCACTCCAAATTTGGAAGCCTTCTCCAAGGCCTTAGGTCAAAAGCAGTGTTCTCCAGGGGGTCAGTGCCAGAAAGCACAGGAAGCTCAAAAAATTCCAGGCTTCAGGGTTCCAACACCCACTGTGCTGTAAAACAAGCCTTGGCAGGGCTGGGTGTTACCCCAAGCTCTGGGGGCAGTGATGCAGCTGGGAGCACAGCTGGGAACACAGCTGGGAACAGCTGGGAACACAGCTGGAGCACAGCTGGGAGCACAGCTGGGAGCACAGCTGGGAGGGTCTCACAAGGTCAGCTGGTGAGTGCAAATTTCCCACCTCCAGCTCCTGATCTCACTTGAAACCCCCAGGAGGTATTTCCCCTTGTCATCTGATGCCTTGGGTTTCAGATTTTGTGTTTTTCAGAATCCCTGCTGCTTAGTGTGTAACTCTGAAGCTTCATGTCAGGTGTTAGTAAGGTCTCTTCAAGGGGAGTTAGACAAAACAATTCATTTCTAGCTGGAGAATCAAGGACACCTGGTACCCAAAAAGCAGAAACAATGGAAGGGGAGGCAAGCCAGGGGGCTGAGGCTTCATAGCCTGAGACCCAAAGACCAGAGGCAGCAGCCAGAATGACAGAATAAATACACTAAAAGAGGGGAGGTGTTGAGATGGGACCCCCCCAATCCAGAAATGGGAAATTCATCTTGAATTGGAAACCAAGCAGAAGCCACAGCTACAAACACTGATCAAGGATTGCAACCCCAGACCCTGCTGCTGAAAAACCTGTGCCCAATCCCCATGGTAGCAGCTTGCTCATTACTGAAAAAGTGCATGGTTAAAATAAATGTGTGTAATTTCACACAGTGAAGAGTTTTAAATTTAAAAATTTTAGGATATAATAAAAATATAAAACTATAATATATATAACTATATATAAAACTATAGATAAAATATTTAAAATATAATTAAATATAAATATAAATATAAATATAAATATAAATATAAATATAAATATAAATATAAATATAAATATAAATATAAATATAAATATAAAATGACAGATTTTGAGTGTTATCTTTTTCTGTCTTCCTCCTTCTTCATAATTTCAAGTAGTAGTTTCTGTTTAAATAGTACTGCACTGCGAGTTACAAGGGTTTGGTTATTAAGTAAAAAATATAAATAATATAAATATTAATTCTTTATTAGACTATTTAGCTTTAAAAGACCTTATAACTCACTAAATTCAAGCCTCCATTTTGCTCACTTTTAGCTTGTAACTAAAAGTATTACAAAACTCTCTGTACTTTAAATAAGATTTATTAAACAACCAAATCCAAACCCAGAAAAATTTGTCTCCTTTGTGTTTTTAATCCTAACTCTGAGTAAAAATAAAAAATAAAAATAAGAACAAGCCACTGATTGAGTAGCACAGTTACCACATTTACACTCTATGTTATAAAAAGCCATCTCTGTGTGACCACCCTGCCCAAGAATTCACATCCAAGTTCCAGCTTGGCCCAGCCCAGCAGCAGGGTGACCAGCTGAGCCTCAGCCCTGCCTCCTCTGGGCTCCAGGCTCTGCTCCCAGCCGTGTCAGAAAGGCAAAGTGCTCAAAATTTATTGCCTGGGGTCCATTCCCCTTACACTTTCCCACACCAGCTGGCAAATGTATTTTCTGGATCCAAAACTCGGTGCAGCAGCAAAGAGCATTATTTGGTTCCCTCAAAGGGTACATCAGAGGTTGTCCAATACCCTAATTTAAACGATTCATTTGGAAACTATCTGCCCAGACTTCTGAGAGGATGTGCTGCCAGCTGGAATTAAAGGGAAAAAAAAAAAGAGAGGATCCCCAGGAGACACAGGGTCTGCTCCACACTTCACAAACTTCACAAACACTGGCCCTGACAAACTCCATTGAGCAATACCCTAATGGGGCACAGACATCTGTGGGCAGGATTTTCCTGAAAGCCCTGCAAGAAAAGCCAGATAAATGTTCTTTTAAAGGTGAGGGCAGGAGATGGGGTCAGCTTTGTTCAGTAACTCATCCTCATCTGCATCCCCTGCAATTCCCCAGCTCCCTCAGGCTCGTCCTCCAGCTGCAGCCCAAACATCAGATATTCCATGCCCAGAGGCTTCTCGTCCCTCCTGGGAGCAGCCTCACTATTCTGCACAGCAGAACAAACAGTTTGGGCTGGTGGAGGGATGGGAGGATGGAAGGAGGGATGGCAGGATGGAAGGAGGGATGGAACTGAGAGGAACGAGGGATTTGTCTTTACAAACAAGCTCTGGGTCTGCTGGTAGAGAAAACCAGCACTGAGAGATAAAAGAAACAATGGGATGGATTCCACTGATTGATGAATGGAAAAAAGATATTTGCCTCTACAAACAAACCGCAGGTTTGCTGATAAATGGAATTGGATATTGAAAGATGAAAGAAGCAATGGGGAATAACCATGAATTCTGTAAGAATTAAAAATTAAAAGGGAGGGTTGTACATTAGAGGGGAATCTCAGGTATCAGGTGTTCTGGGAAGTCTGTGCCTCTCAAGTACCTCAGCCCATGAGGAAAGAGAGAGGGAAATGTGGCCAAGAAATTGGGATAAAAAGGGAGGCTGAATCCTCCAAAAATTGAAGAGATCCCAGGGGAATGCCCCATGGCCTCTCCCTTTATTCCAATAAAGTTACAGGACTCCTCTGTCTCCTTTTTGGACATAAACCTCTGGTGTTTGTGGATTAATTTCCCTGACAGAACTGAGCAGGAAGCATCTAGGTGGAGGAGGGCAGGTGTCAGGGGAGCAGAGAGGGAGAAGATGGAATTTGGGCAACTAGGGATTGCTCCTGCCCCAGCCCAGGCTGCAGCAAATCCAGCTTTGCCCAGGATCCCGCAGGATCCAGCCTCGGGTGCAGATGTGCCAGAGCAGGGATGGCTGAGCTCTCCCCACCCTGCTCTTCCACAGAGCCTCCCTGCCCTCTAGTGGGGTCAGAGAATTGTGAGAGAGGAGAAGCGCCGGGAGTGCACTTTCCTCTTCCTCAAGAGGAAAAGCCTTTCCTGCCATTAAAAAAAGCCAGGGACAGCTTTCACTGCAGGTGCAGGAGCTCCTTGCTGGGAGTTCTGACCACAGTGGCACAGCACATCTCACCAGAGTGATGCCTTCAGCTGTAGCTTTCCTATTTTCCAGATTCTGTCCTGCACTGGGGTGTGACTCTGAACTCCATATAAAGTGTTACAAGTTCTCCTCCCAGCTCAGTCACACAAAACAATCCTTTCCCAGCCCCAGAACCAAGGACACTGCTGCAGCTTCAGCCCAAAAAGTGCAAACAGCAGAACTGAGGAGAGAATCTGGGAGGATGGGACTGCAGAACCTGGAGCTGGAATTGGACAATTAACCCCAATATGGAAATGGACCACAACTTATAAAAGTGTGAAAACTCGAGACTCTGAGTCCATCTTGGGTGTAGCCACAGCCGGGCTCTTGCACTGCCCAAGGTGAATCCTTTGAAGGCTTTTAATAAATCCCTGCTTTATTCCTTTAATTCTGTCCAGCCTCTGTTCCTGGTACCCTCTCCAGCATCAGAGCACTGTGAAATGGTGACATTAGCCTGGCCCTGAGCCATGCCCCATCCCCTCTGCCCTGCAGGACCCTGAGCCCCCTCCTTCAGTGCCACCCCTCTGTGCTGTCTGCCCCATGCTGAAATTTATGAACCCAGGCTTCATCTCCGCTCCTGGTGAGTGAATGAAGGCACAGCCCCGCTCTGGGAGCGCTGCCTGTCACAGCCTGGCTTGTACAGACATCTAGTGGTGTGTTCAGACTCCAGCAGCCCCACCCTCCATCTGCGCTGGCACAGCAAACCCAGGGCGTGTCCCCAGGGCTCGGAACAAACCTGTGTGACCCCAAGGAGCTGCCAATTAAACCTGCAAACTCCCCAAACCCCAGTCCCACCCTGCTCTGCTCCCCTGAGACCTTTAGGGATGCCACAAAACAAATTATTTCAGATCATCCCGATGCCCTGGGCCGTTTTGAGAGCTCAGCCTTGTGGCTAGAGAAGGGAGCACACAGCCTGTAATTAACATTTGTGCATCCCTGCACGCAGGAATGGCAACTGATGGCAGTGCCCTGATAGCACTGATCTTGCCAGCCCAAGAAAAAGCACCAAGGAGTGACAGGAAAACAACAAAAAAGGGAGATTTCAGCAAGCACAGCCCCCCAGATTGGTGATCCAGAGCAGGGACCTCAGCTCTGCTCTTCTCTGTGTCCTGCAGGGATTTCCTCCAAGAATTACAGCATGGGCCTGGGACCTTGACAGCTTTAAAGAGTTTGTATTTCCCTCTGTGGCTCGAGATACTTGTAAAGTCCCCAATACATATTTTAATACCCATTTCACAGGGAAACTGCTGCCTGGGAAGCTGTGTCCTGCAGGGCACACCCCAGGCATCACCATGCTCGACCTCAGCTGTGATTTTTGGCTGTCATCCCCTGGTGGGATGAAGATGCAGAGCTTTAAACACAGTAAATACTGACACATCTTGCTGGGAAGTAATAGCAATATTCACACCCACCCTGAGAGATTCTTCAGAGTGCCCAAACAGCTTTGATTTGTGTTTCTAAAGCTCCACTTTGGAATGAGGAGAGCCCCAGCAAACTCAGTCCTATTTCAGAGTCATTTCCACCGGGTGGTGGAGGAAGCACATGGCAATGACTGAGGGTTCACAGCCCTCCAGGGTTTACAATCAAGCTGGATTCCATCACCAGAAATGACCAGAGAAATCCTGACACCCCCTCTCCCTGTATTGCCAAGCAAAGCAAAACCCTCAGGTGAAAAAGGAAAATAAAAAGCAAGAGACTCGATGTATTAGAACGGCTCTGGCAGCTCTGTGCACACCAAGCTCTGCACCCACATCCTACCTCGGTTTTCTGCGGTTATTTTGAGTGAATATAATCCCAAAAATAGAGACACCCCACCCCGCCCTGGATATCCCCGTCGGGCTTTCCTCGCCTTGCTGAGCGCAGGAACACCGTGACCCTGTGTGACAGCGTGTCAGACACGGCTCCTTCAGAGGGAAAACTCGGGGCACAGGGCAGGAGAACCCTCCAAAGGTTCCCACAGCCCAGCTCAAGGCAGGAAAGAGAAAAACCACCTCGGGAGGAACCCCCGGCGGCTCCGTGCCACGGTGACCCGCAGGAGGAGGAGGAGGAGGAGGAGGAGGAGGAGGAGGAGGATGCTCCTCCATCCCCTGCGGCTCCGTGCGGGTGTGAGGAGGCGGGGATGCCCTGCAGCAGCTTTTGGGAGGTGCGGAGCCCCTGCGAGGCTGAGCAGGAGCTGCTGGCAGCGCGGGGAGCTCTGGCTTTCCTGCAGGGGGACAGCGTGAGTCACGGAGCGCTGCGGGGGCGGCTCCGCCTGCAGATGTCAACCAGATGTGGGCAGCTCTAAAATGCAGATGCAAGTGATACGGAGAGGCGGGATCACCGGGGAGGACGGCGCTTTTCCTGCTTATCTGGGTATCTCTAGGGCTGGTGGCATCAGCACAGCGCGCTGAGCTGCTCGCACCTCTCCCTGCGCCAGCACCAAATTCTTCCTCTCAGAATGTGCTCTGCTCCACCAGCACTTCCCTTTTGTTGGAGTCAGTGACTCGGGGGTCCCTGAATTCTTCAGAGAGAAATCAGGGTGCAGGAATTGAATTAAAGCCTGTGGATGGATTGGAGTATGTTAAGCCACTCAGACTCACACTTAGAGGTGTAAGTTTAAGTTTTAGGATAAGTAAGTGAGTCAGTAAGTTTTAGTATGAGCTCTAATGCTTTTAGTAAGAAAAAAGTTTAGATACCAAAGTAGAAGTGTGAGTTCTAGTGAAGGTTGAAAAACATAATAGTGTTTTCAGTGGAGGCTCCAGGAACATAGTTGTAGACAGTGCTTAGACATACTAGAGCTATAGTAAAAATATTGCTTACACTTTTTAGATAAAACAGGATAGGTTGTATGTGTAGTCTATACATAACTTGGCATGTTAAGAAACTAAAATTCTAACAGGTTAAGGAGTGGTGGTCCAAGTTTGTGTCTTCTCTATAAGAATATTCTATATAATATGTATTGGGAAGAGTTGGTGCTTTCTGCCATTGCTTTTCTGCTTTTCCTGCCATTGCTTTTTTTGCTTTTGCTCACTGTCAGCTCCAACACCCGAGAGGAAGACAGGAGCTGCTGCAGCAACATCAGCCCCACCAGGACCTCAGGGAGCAGCTTCTGCTTCTATTTGAGAGTCCAGACTAAAACTTAGCCTAATGTCTGTGACTCTGCCTTTTGAGCCTGATGTGCTTCTGCAATAAATAACCTTTTAGAAACTGTTAGCTGCTTCGCTCATTTTAGAAGATAACCTGACGGTTAAAAAAAACGGTTAAAAAAAAGCATAGAAACATAGTGCAAAACCTCAGAGGAAAAAAGCATCACGAGAATCTTGCTGTTCTGACAGCAGAACTCCAGCCAGAACAAAGGCTTTTACACACCTTTGGGGGAGGATTTTGCAACAGATTAAAGTAAAAACAACTCTCTTTACCAGCCCCTAATGTGGTTTTCAAACATGTACTTTAAATGAACAGTCTTCTGCTGTCTTGGAAATAAACACAATGTTGTCCCCCGTGCTTGGTGACAAACATGCATCCTCTGGCAAAAGAGCAAATAACTGAGCCCGGGCAGCTGCAATGCTTTTGCCCAAGCAGGGAGTTTTAGAGCAGGAGAACAGGGCTTTGAAAAGAGAAATTATGTTTCTCCTGCTTATTTTATGCATAAAAATAAAAGCTCTGAAACAAAATACTGCATCTCAGGAGTGGCAGAAACCACCTCAGCATGGGTGGGGGCGTGAGGCATTACAGGATGGAGACAGCACTGCCAGGAGTGAACCTTCCTCACTCAAAACCTTCCAAAAACCTTCCCAGGCACTTATGGGAAGAGGACTCCCACTCTCCAGTCTCAGCAACCCTGCACAAGCACATTTACCTACTGAGCAGCACAGCTTTGAGTTCCCTGCCAAGAAGATGCTCAGCCTTTGACATTCAAAGCAACCAAAGGGCAGGACACAATAGTTTTAAAAAGTAATAATTTCAAAGGAAGTGATGGAGAGGGCTTTGCATTTCCATTCCCCACAGCTCATCAATAAACACACAGAGCTTCTCTGCCCTTTTCCAGCCTCACTACAGAGAAGGGAAGGACAGAAGCAGACAGCTCAGAGTGAATTCAAAGACCCGTTTCTGCAGGGGCTGCTCACAAACAGTGCTGGTGGGGACACCCATTCCTTGTGAAATTCCTGTTCCCTTTCCCATGCAGGCTACAGAGCATTCCTGGGCTGCTGCTACACCCTGGGCCAGCACTGGCCTTCAGCTCTACCCACTCAGCCCTCCTGCCTCCACCAGGGCATGGAACAAATGTGCTGGTGGTGGAAAAGAGGTTATTTCATGTCTCATGGAAAGGCTTGCCTTTAACTTATCTCCCAGATCAGCATTCACAGGGGAAGCACTTGCACTACACTGTGATCAAACAGCGCTGAGCAGCTTGAGATGAGCTGCACAGAGGGGTCCCCAACACCTCTGCTGGACCCAAAACACAGCAGGCACAGCAGCCAGCCCCACCCTGCAGCAGGAACTCCTCCACAGAGCCCCTCTCTGCCCTTACCTCACTCAGCTGTGACCACAGCTCCATCCAGCTCAGTGTATCTCGGCCAATTCCCCGTGGATTGATGGCAGGAGAACTGAGGATGCTCCCAGTTCCCCATGGGTTGATGGCAGGAGCTGAGGATGCTCCCAGTCCCCAGTGGATTGATGGCAGGAGAGCTGAGGATGCTCCCAGTTCCCCATGGGTTGATGGCAGGAGAGCTGAGGATGCTCCCAGTTCCCAGTGGATTGATGGCAGGAGAGTTGAGGATGCTCCCAGTTCCCCATGGGTTGATGGCAGGAGAGCTGAGGATGCTCCCAGTTCCCAGTGGATTGATGGCAGGAGAGTTGAGGATGCTCCCAGTTCCCCATGGATTGATGGTAGGAGCTGGAAATGCTCCCAGTTCCCCAATGGATTGATGGCAGGAGCTGAGGATGCTCCCAGTCCCCATGGATTGATGGCAGGAGCTGAGGATGCTCCCAGTCCCCAGTGGATTGAAGGCAGGAGCTGGGAATGCTCCCTGGATGTGCCCATGATGGGCACACACCCTTTAGCCCCTCTGGCCCATGTGTGCCAGCCCAGGGCAGTGGCAGTGCTCGAGCAGAGCTCTCTCATCAGGTCAAACCATCGAGGGTGATTTCTCAGGTGGCTTCCTCTCTTGTAAACACCGTTTGATCCCTGTGTGAGTGCTGCTGAGCTGAGCCTCCCTCGCTCTCGTGCGAGACTCAGGGTTCGTGACCGCAGAAAATGAAAAATACCTTCTGTGGCCACAGGCCTGAGCATCTCCTGGTCCCAAGGCCAGCAAGGAGGGCAGGATGGAGCTGCACACCAGCCAAAGTCACAGCTTGCACTGCTGTTGCAGCTGGGCAGCCTAGGCAGGACTGCAGGTTTTCAGAGCCCAAATCCCTCTGCATTCCAGGTGTCAGCAGCAGAGGGGGGACACAAAGCACTCCTTGTTGGGATCCTGCTGCCTTTGGAGCCTGCCCAGCCTCACCAGCTGTCCCAAAGAACTCTGGAGATGTGCTTCCAAGGAGTGGCACTGGGAATGTGGCACTCACACAGAAGCCTCTGCCCACAAACAGATATTTGGGGCGTTATTAAGACCCCAAGCCTCCTTTTGAAGCACAATTAGCACAATGCCAGGCCACCCCCAAACACCCACAGCACACTCCAGCCCATACACTGGCCCAGAGAGGAATATTAAACTGCAGTTTAAAGCAGAAAAACAGAGCCTTACCTCCCAGGCAGCACAGCAGAACTGGACTGACTCTCACTTCACCTTACCCTCACCTCAGAAACTTGCCCAGGAATGTGCCTTGTTCAACAATGAGCAAATCAGAATTCCTCAGGCTGCTTAATCACCAGGCATTTCATTTCTCACCCAGACCAGGCTGCTTTTTCACCTGTGAACCTCAAACTTTTATCTAGTAAGGGTAAAAGCTTTCTCTATTTTTTCTCAAGAATGGTTACATCGTGAATTAGAATTTAACTACGAAGTTTTTACTGCCAAAACCTTGCTGTGCAAATCCAATAAACTCCTCTCACTTCCTCCTGCTTTTGCTGCTTCCCCACACAATGTAGTCCTTTCCAAGCCTGTGACAGTTTTGTTACAAATCCCTGACTGGTTTTGGGATAGATTTTTGCATGCTGAGCCATGAAGAGAGCAGTGACCCATCTCTTGGCAAGGACATCTCAGTGAAATGGGTTATCAACAGCAGAGGAAGAGCAAGGGAAGGTGAAAATCATCCAAGTATTGGAGGATTTCTCTTCTGTGTGCTTGGGCCCTTTGCCTTCACATCACTTTGCTGATGAGCCAAGCGAAAACTCTCAGTTTGATACACTTCATATCACACTCATCCCAAGAGATCAGTGTGACAGATCTTCAAAAGAGCTGGGAAAGCTCCAGTCCCTGAGTAGTTTAATGCCACCTTATTTATCTAAAGCTCTTCAGGGACACAGCTGGAATTAGCACCTGGTGAATAATCACAGAAACACAATACTGGCAACACCAACCTCCAACTTCTCTGAACTCAGCAGATGCTTATTTG
The DNA here is from genome assembly GCA_034336665.1 of Luscinia megarhynchos. Classification (NCBI taxonomy): domain Eukaryota; kingdom Metazoa; phylum Chordata; class Aves; order Passeriformes; family Muscicapidae; genus Luscinia; species Luscinia megarhynchos. The sequence continues at coordinate 26,287,347 of CM067571.1, forward strand.
GGTCCTAATCTACTTTTGAGTCTCCTGGGGGTTTTACTTTGAAGATTACTCTGAATTCACTTCCCATTTGACATTCTCAGAGCAGTCTGGGTGTGATTTTGCCCAAACCCCACTTTGGGACTCTTACATCTGGCACCTGCCTCCAGAAACCACATCTCAGTCTGCAGGTTTCTATGTGTAAAGCAGGACATTTAAACAGTGCCCTTTAAGCCTCCTGTCCTCAGCCTTCAGTAGATTTTTTATCACAGCAGTCCATAAGCTGCCATGAGTTTCAGATTCTTCCCTACAGAACTATTTCCAGCCATGCCTGGGAGGTGCAGGATGCTCAGCAGAGCAGACTGGCTCAGCCCTGCTGCCCCTCAGAAAGCCCTGTGAGGCTTCCCTGCTGGAATTAAGGTGGGAATTAGGGGAATTAAGGTCTTTGGAGCAGCAGTGGATCAGCACCAGCACCACCAGAAGCACACAACCCCCTCTGGCTGGCCTGGCCCTGTCCTCAGTAACCTCTGCTTCCTGCCCAAGGTGGCTTGGTTTCCTGTAGCTGCCTTTACCCCAAATAAAGAAGAAACATTTTCTGTTTGCATCTGCTGTGCTATTAGGCCCTGAGCTGTTTATCACCACTGCTGCTGATTTTCTCCCTTGCAGGTGGCAGAGAGGCATCACTGGGGACAGTGCACCTGCAGCTGGAAGAAGTTTGTCACCCCAGAGGTGTCTGGAATGAGGAGGAGCTGCTCATCCCCTCCTGCACATCCCCTCCTCCTCCTCTCTGGCTGCTGGAGGAGGCTTTCCCTGCCTGAGAGCATCACCCTGAGTGCAGAGACCCTGCACAGAGGAGGGACAGTCCTGGCACTGAGCCATAGGAGAAGAAGGTGAGAAAGAAGAAGGTGAGGAAGAAGAAGGTGAGAAAAAAGAAGGTGTCCAGCCTCCTGCCAGGCAGGGCTAACAAGGAGAGCAGAATGCTGGCACTTGTCATCCCACCCCTGCCACCATCAGGAGATGGAATGGTCATGGAATGTTCTGATCTTCACCTCCCACCCTCCAAGGAGCAGCCAGGGTGGTCAGCAGGGCCCTGCAGGACACATGGAGCTCTCCAGGACAGGGAAGAGCCCAGCAGTCCAGACTTTGTGGAAGGATGGGCTTTGTCCCCATGGAAGGATGAGCTTTGTCCCATGGGAGGATGAACTTTGTCCCCATGGAATGATGGGCTTTGACCCCATGGGTTGATGAACTTTGTCCCCATGGATTGATGGGCTTTGACCCTATGGGAGGATGAACTTTGTCCCATGGGAGGATGAACTTTATCCCCATGGATTTATGGGCTTTGTTCCCATGGATTGATGGGCTTTGACCCCATGGGAGGATGAACTTTGTCCCCATGGATTTATGGGCTTTGAGCCCATGGGAGGATGAACTTTGTCCCCATGGATTTATGGGCTTTGAGCCCATGGGTTGATGGGCTTTGACCCCACGGGAGGATGAACTTTGTCCCCATGGGAGGATGAACTTTGTCCCCATGGAATGATGGGCTTTGTCCCCCTCAGCACCACCAGCTGTGACTCACCCTCCCCAGTGCAGAATCCTTTGCAGAGTGCCCACGTTGATGAGTCACTGGGCCTTGGTGTCTCAGGCTGGTTTGGAACACCCCTGTGTCACAGTGCCACAGCACCCAGGCAGCTGGGGGGCGTCACAATTCCTCCTGGCAGCAGGCAGGACACAGGGACACTGGGATAGAGGATGGTTAGTGATGCATGTGCCTGGCATGGGGAGCTGCTCAGCTTTCCTTGAGCCCCAAAAACCTGCTGGCAGAGCCCTGCCAGTGGCTGCCCAAACCCTGGGACAATCCCTGCTCACACCCCTGGCTCCACTGCAGGGGTGATGTGTGTGGCCACACCTTTGCCCTGCTCTCCTCCATGCCTTTTTGGGCTTACCTAAAAACAGAGGTCTGACAAAAGTAAGGGAATAAAAAGCAGTTTATTTATATTTATTGAAGGGCCTTCAGACACATTTCAGGCAGACAAATCCCCCCCAGAGGCTACACCCAAAAAAATGGACGATGGGTCATGAGTTTTCACATCTTTATAAGTTTGGTCCATTTGCATACTGGGGGTTAATCTTCCAATTACAGCTTCAGGTAATGAAGTCATTCAGCCCCAGTTTGCTCCCCCCCAACTCAATTTTGTTTCCACCTCTGAGGACCTGAGGCAGTGAGGTGTCCTTGACTCCAGAGAGGAATTCTTGTGTCTGACCAGAATGGGAGAACAGCAGCTCACACTGCATATGGAGTTTACACTAAAGAACTGCAGGATTACAAATAGATGAAAAATATAGAAGCTCAAATCCTAAGGCACCACCCTTCTGCTGAAAATGTCACTCACAAAGGGCACACTGAGGGTCACTTCAGACCAGTGTCCCCCAGTACCAAGTACTGAAGGAAACCTTTTGTGTTTGTTTTGTTCTCCCCCCTTGCTCTGAATTGTCCCTTACTAAAAATAAGCTTTTCTTAGTTTCTACCCAGGCTTTCCTTTCCAGCCACTAGCACAGAAATTTGACTTTTGACAGAGTTCAGACCACCACCCTCTCCTCAACACACGATGCATCTCTAGCAGCTCAAGTGGCTCCAGCCAGAGCCACAAAACAAACACAAGTCCCCATAAAACTCCTCCAGGCTTGAAGTGTGATATTGGGGGGCTCACTAAGATGGGAAATAAAAGTATTACATCAATTGCAAAACAATTACATTCAATTCCCTTGCAAAATTTAAATGCAACACAATCCAAGGGTCCTGCCTGAGGTGCTGGCAGTTTTACCTGCCCTGGCTGGCTGCAGGTTGTATTGTGGCCAGGTTTGCTTTGTTTAAGGAGGAAAAATGCCTGTCTATAGATATATATAGCATTTATTAATGGATAATGAGTATCACTTTCCACACAGGGTGTTTCCCACAGCTTCTAACAGCTCAGCCACGCATCATCCACTGTGCCAGCACAGCCCTGCTGGTCACCTCCACAGCCACTTCCAGAGCCTCCTCTGTGCCCCATCCCAACCCTCCTTCTCATTAGTCCCTCTCCAGGATCCAGAGGAATGCATCAGGAGGGAGGAATGCCTGCATTTATCCCAGTCTTTCCAGTTTTTTGCCTTTCCTTTCCCTTTCCAATATTTTCTGTGTCGTTCAGGAGGGGCAGTGAGAGTGGCTGCGTGGGGTCAGCCCACCACAAGTGGCAAATTTAGAAATTCCAAGCACAGAGAGGTGTGTGCAGCTAGCAGGTGTTTCTCTCTCCTATTGCACACTCCAGGTGAGGCTCTGAGTGCATCACACCTGGCTCAGCCCTGCTTGCCCCATTCAGCACACAGGGATGCTGAGGAGGGGGGAAAAAACAACATTTCCACCTGCATCTCTGGCAGAAACATATTTACAGCCCTGGCAGGGCCTGGGGAAGGAGAGAGGGATTCCCAGCAGACCCTGGTTCAGCTGCATTACTTAATTAATGACTTGCTTTTATTTTCTTTTGTTTTTACTTAGAGATAGGATTAAAAACATGAAGGAGACGAATTTTCTCGTTCAGACTTGGTTGTTTACTGAATTTTATCTAAAGTACAGAGAGTTCTGCAATGCTTTTAGCTACCAGCTAAAATCGAGCAAAATGGAGGTGAATTTAGCTAGTTACAAGGTCTTTTAAAGCTGAATAGTCCAATAAAGAACACCTTCATTATTTATACTTTTGGCCCAATGGCCAAGCACCTGTGACCTGCAGTGCAGCGTTAACTATCCAACCAAAAATTACTACTTAAAATTTATAAAGAAGAAGGAAGAAGAAAAGGAAGATGGGAGCCTGAAAATCACCATCTTGTCCCATACCTATGTTCTAAAACCCACCAATTCCAAACCCTTCACCATGTGAAATCTCACACACTTCTGTTCTAACTACACACCTGTGACTTAACTCCATCACTCAAATTTGGAAGCCTTCTCCCAAAGCTTTAAGTCAAAAGCAGTGTTCTCCTGGGGGTCAGTGTCAGAAAGCAGAGAAAATTCAAAAATCCCAGGCTTCTGGGTTCCAACACCTGCCCAGGTGACCCAGCAGCTCTGTGTGAGGCTGAAGATTTACTGGAAGTCACCAGGGAATCTCACTGCCCAACTGCTCCCCTTTACACCCAGCAAGAGAGCACAGAGGTGCTTCACATTTCTGTGTTCAATGTGCTCTTGGAGACCACAGGAAATAGCACTTTTAAAAAGTAGGCCTTCAGGGGAGGGGTATCATTTTTTTTTTCTCTTTGTTACGGAGGAAATTAGAGGTAAAGAAGGAGATGAGTAAAAAGCGGTTAAAGACAGACTGAATTTCCAAACCAGCTACGTGATGGATTCTGCTGGCAGGTGATTCAATGGTTCTGCACGAGGTTTTCACACCCTGAGAGCAAAAGCAAAGTGTTCAACAGCGGTACCAGACTTACAGAGGGCACAAACCACTAGAAAACTGTTGCAAAGGAAACAAAGAGAGAGCAGTGTGGCCACGAGAAAAGGTCAGTCTTCCAAAGAAGGCTGTACAAAGGAGCCCCACTTGCTGTCTATGTGATGTTCCTGGAGAGCCAAGGCTTTAAGACACAAACCATGAACTTCTTTTCTCTAAGCCACGTTATTTTCTCTCTCAGTGACTAAGAATTTGATTTATTTAACATTTCTAAGAATGTTGTTTCTCTCTCAGTGGCGCTGGTGGAGGGGACGAGCTCATCCCTGTCATGCTTTCCACACCCATTTCTGGTGCTGGCATGACCCCATGTTTAATCTGGTGACTTGGAGGGCTCTGGAGACGTGGATGCATGGACTGGCAGATGGATCTCACCCTGTCTCATCACTAACACCGCCCTGTGCAGAGTAAAATACATGTGGTGACAAAATAAACTCTCCAAGGGCAGGGAGACAGGACCTCAGGATGGTTCAAACTGGATTAGGAAATCACCATCCCCTTCTTTCTACCTACACCCTTATGTAAGTCAGCTCCTCCAGGGTCTCCACGGGTTGTGAGGAGGGAATTTCAAGCAAAATTATCAAAATTATCAAGCAGCATCCTTCTGCTGCTCAAGGAAAAAAAACAGTCAGCCAACCCAGCCTTGCCCAAACCAAGTGCAGCAATGAATGTGCTGAATTCCTCCTGGTCCTTCATTGCTGGTACCAAGCAGGGAATCTGAGGAAATTCTGTTCTCCTCTGTGCATTCTTGATCTTCCGTGGTTTGGATTTCTCTTTCAGGACTGTAACTGAAGTTAAATCTCAGATACCTGCTCTTCATCCAGAAATCTTATTAAGAGGCACAAATGTTCCTCTCTGATGCCTTTTTCTCTGACATATTTTGCCTCTTGTCTTGGGTTGCAATACAGAATGTGACCAAAAGTTGTTATTCTATCACCATGTGTTGAAACCAGGTGGGGCAATCATCTTTATCCTTTCCACAGCCCATCCTCCCTCCAGGAAGATATCATCTGCTGCTGGCCCATTCAGTCCCACTGCATGACTGATAAAATTCCATCATCCCACTGGGACATGCTCCAGCCAGGGGGAGCAGCCAAGCCTTTCCTACCCAGATAAAAACTGACATTTTGGACACCAAGGCACCTTCTTTCCACTGCATTCCAGAGGAAAGCCAGACCTTTCCACATCATCCCTGCACCTTCAGAGGAAACTGCACCTTCTACAGGAGCACTGCTCCAGCTGAACCACATCTGCCACTGCAGGAGGATGCAGCCACCATTGAATGGCACTGCTGCCAACACCCTGACTGACTGATGGGTGTCAGCTTGGATTCTGACTCTGGCAGTGTTTTGGGATTGTTCTTTGTAATACTGTATTTCTATTTTGATTTTCCTAGTAAAGAACTGTTATTCCTAATTCCCATATATTTGCCTGAGAGCCCCTTAATTTCAAAATGATAATAATTTGGAGGGAGGGGGTTTACATTCTCCATTTCAAGAGCAGCTCCTGCCTTCCTTAGCAGAGTGTCTTTCAAACCAAGACACTCTGTGCTTGACATAAATCTCACAGTAGTGAGGAGAGAGAAATATCAGGGGAAATGGATGTTCCCAAGCACAGAGCTGAGGAGAATGTGCACTCCTGAAAGCCATTTTGATGGCTCACAAGGCCAGCTATTCCCCTGCCCTGCCAGGCCAGCTTTTCAAGGTGAAGGCCCCAGGGAATTAAGTGACCAGCTGGCTTTCAGTCCCCCCAGGAAAGACCTGACCAAGGGCAACCAGGGGAATCCCCAACAATAAAAGAAATCTGGCCACAGAGACTTTTTCAGCTGTTGTTGAAGGAAAATGGTTGTGGAATGTGGGGGAAGGAGAGAGATGTAAAATATCTGTGGTGGTTTCTAAGGGGAGAGAGAATTTGATTCTCTCATGGACCGTGCTGAGGAATGGGGAGGCAGCTCAGGGAGAGGAAAGCATGTTGTGGTTTGAAATTCCACCTGGAGCTTTTAGTCTCTTTGCTACCCAGAGAAATGAGCAGCTTCTTTGCAATCCAACCTTGAGTCTCCAGAGCAGAAAGCCTTTGTGCCTGCCCACACAGCTGCTGCTGGCTTGGCAGGGGCAGCCCCACAGCTCCTGGGACAGAACACTTGGCTCCCCTCATTACCCCCAGAGATGAATCAGCAACAACTCATCAAACTTTTCTTCTTCCTCCTTTTTTTTTTTTTAAGTAATTAAAATCAACCATAAATTCACATGCAACATGCCTCACCTTGCAGCAAAATTTCTCTGTCTTTACTCATCACATCCTCTGTTCTGCGTTGAACCTCAGTCACTTAGTCACACCTAAAATTTCATTTCTGTAACCATGATGTAATACACACCCATGGGTCAGAATAACAGCAATATCTAAATCTACCCCTCTTCCCTTCCTCCTGTCTCTAACCACTAGACAATGCTCCTTCCTAACCTGGTAAAAATTTGCCAGGGCCTGTGCAGCAACTTGGGCTGGAAGAAGTGACCCCACACAGGAAATTGTGGCAGAAACTCAGAATCCAGGGGTAGCTTTGGGTAAAAAAGAAGGTAAAAGGAGATTAAAAAATCATATCTGTGATGCAGCCCCTTCAAGCCCCCTTGGTTACAGCACATCCTGAGCCTGCACAAGGTTTGCCAGACACTGGAACCTGGTTTCCCTTTTCCTCCAGCAGGGCAGATAAATAAGATACAGCATCTAATACACATCAGCCACAAGAGAGGCCAGATCTCTGCCAAGCAGCTCGCTGTGCCCACCAAAGAGAATAAATATTTGCCCAAATTTGGGCAGCTGCACATCCAGATATGGGATATTCTTCATTGTGCAGAGACTCTTCCCTTTCTGGGGAGAGAGCAAAATACTTGGCAAGTTCAAATTAAATTTCAATAACTTATTTTTTATTAAAACATTTTAAGTACTGCCCAAGAGCTCTTAAAAATCACAGAATGGTTTGATCTAAAGATAGCTCCAAAATAAACCCCTGTTTATGGCAGGGACCAGGATGCTCAAAGTCCCATCCCAGCAGGCCTTGAACACTTCCAGGGATGGGGCATCCACAGCTCCTCTGGGCAGTGCCAGGGCCTCAGCACCCTCCCAGGGAAGAATTTCTTCCCAATGCCAGTCTAAACCTACAGACATCCAGTTTAAAGCCCTTCCCCGTTTTCCTGTCATTCCATGCTCTTGTCCCAAGTCCCTTTCCAGCTCTCTGGGAGCCCCTTGAGGCACTGGAAGGGCTCTGAGATCTCCCTGGAAACTTCTCCAGGCTGAACAACTCCAACTCTCTCAGCCTGAGGGAGCCTAATAAAATGTCAGCATTAAAAACTCATTGAGTATCCCGTGGTAACAATTGGCAAAAATTTCCTTAAATGCACGGCTAATTAGCTGGATAAGCTGATGACTTTATTAAAGTCAGTGTAGCACAAGCAGCCTTGTGAATGACTGAATGGCTGCATGAATGGAGCCCGTGTAATTGCACAATCCTGTCATGACCTTGATGCCTTGGGTTTCAACTTTTCTATTTTTCAGAATCTCTGCTGCTTAGTGTGTAACTCTGAAACTTCATGTTTGGTGTTAGCAAGTTCTCTTCGCAGGGGAGTTGGACAAAACAATTTCTTTCCTTGATTCTAGAGAATCAAGGACACCTGGTACCCAAAAAGCAGAAACAAGGGGGCAAGCCAGGGGGCTGAGGCTTCATAGCCTGGGACTGTGGTTGGATAATTGACCCCAATTAAAACTTAAAAAGGTGTAAAAACTCGTGACCAGGATCCATCTTGGGTTTGACTGGGTGCAGCCCCAGCCAGGCTCTTGCACTGCCCAAGGTGGATCCTTTCAATAAATGCCCATTTTATTCCTCTTTGCTCTGCCTAGTCTCTGCTCCAGCTCAGCCTTTCCAGGCAGCAACCTGGCTGCCAGTGTGAATTCAGAGCCCAGGAGCTGAGCAGTGGCTTTGGGGGTATTTGAGGGAGGGATCCCAGAGCAGAGTCTCACTGGCAGCTGTGCCACTGACTGGAGAGCCAGCACTCTTCACACCAACACTGCCCACCCCAGTGGGCCACTGCCTCTGGAACATGCAGCTCTGAGGTGCCTTTGGCATTTTGGGTGAGGACAGATCTCATCCCCTCCCAAGAGCCAAAGCTCACCCTGCCCCTGAGCTGACAGCAGCCCCAGGTTATTGTGTGGGACTACAGAAGGCTTTGGGATCATTTTCCAGCAGACAGAGGAACCTCAGGGCAGGTTTCCTGTGAGGCTGGAATGCCCTGTCTCTCTCCAGGATGCTCCCCAGTAAAGAAGGCTAGTTTGATGTGCTTGGCTGGTTTGGCTACACAGACAGCTGTACAAAGAGCTGCCCACTCCCCCCTTGGATGTCCCATCAGCAGGAGAGCAACACAGCCCAAAGAGCAACCAGAAAAGGACAGCAATTCCCAGCCTTTCCTGGGAAGGTCTGGATTCAGCAGCTCCCCTCTGTGCTATGCAGTTTTACCCTCTGATACCTGCAAGGGTGAGGGTGGTGAGAAAAAACCAAGCCAGCAGATCCCTAAACTTCCTCCTCTTGATGCATTTTCCACCCTGAGAAATGGAGTGGAAACATCAGTGATAGCTGCATGAACAGGGGTGCAGCCTTCCCCTCACACTGACCACTGAGAAGAAATAAAGTTTATTTCTTAGAAATAAACTTCTCTGAAGCAGACAACACAAACCACAGGCCACCAAGCTGCGTGGAAAAGGAAACAAATGCTGCAGGCTGCTGAAGAGCCACATCCACTGAGCCCAAGAGCAGAGCTGCAGGAAGGCAGGGCACGGGCAGAGGTGGTGCTGGAGCACAGCTGCATCCTTTGTGCCCTGCCTGGTGGCAGTGGCAGTGACAGCCCCAGGGTTGGAACCCCATGGAGCTTACACCAGCATGAACAAATAGAATTTGGGGGTTTTTTTTACACCAGTTTGTTTCCTTGCCCTTCAGACCCCTCTGTGAGAAGTGCTCCTGGGGCCAGAGGTCGCACAGGTGATGCCTTTGGGGACAGCAGCACTTCTGCTCAGCCACAAGTGCTGGCTCTAAACTGGGGTTTGAGATCAGCCCCTTCCTGATGGCCAAAGTGGTCTGTGCTGCCCACACCACACCTCCCCTGATGTTCTGATGCTGGAGCTCCAAATCCTCATGGAAAGGGCCCTGCACACTTCCAAGCAAAGAGGGATGTGGCTCCCAGATTCCTGCCACCCTGCTGGAGGAGGAATGAGGCACTGACCCCTGGTCACAGAGGCCTTGCACTGCTTTGGCCGTGGCAGAAGCAGCAAAGGAGGAGAGGACAGCATCACTCACTAGAAAAATATATATTTGTCATCTGTGTTTTCCTGAGGGCAGAACATCTCATGGCATGGAAGTCATGGATTGGCAGGTGCCAATTGTCACCACCAGCATCAGGAGAGGGGTGGCAGACCACAGAGACACCTCATGTGCTGAGAGGGCAGGAGGGGGCTGGAGGTGCTGCTTTCACCTCAAGCCCCACTGCTGCTTAGAGATTGTCACTTCTGGGACACTGTGCTGGCTTTGCATTAATTGGGACAGACAGTCCTTGTGGTACTGCTGGTGTATTCCTTGCAAGGCACTTGGGATGAGTTAAATAAAGAGGTTGGGGAGCATCTTCTGGGATGGGAAGGGTCCATAACTTAACACAAAATGAGCACAGCACCTATCCCAGGCCCAGCCAGAGGGAAGTGCCTGTGCTGCAGCAGTCACAGTGCTGGGCAGGGGGGCAGCCATGGCTTGGGGGGAGCAGCAGTTCTCACTTCTCATGCCCACAGCACTGTCTGTGGTGTGGCAGGACCCAGACACCTCCCAGCAGGGCTGTGACACCACTGCAGCAGCATCTTCTCAGCAGGCAGCTCTTCAGCACACCACACTCTGGGTTTGTCAGGGGTTTCTGTGAGGACAGCATGTGCAATTCTGCTCAGTTGCTGCAGCAGGTGCTTGAATGCCCTCGTGCTGAAGCCCAAACACGGTTCCTGGGTGGGTTTTATGGCACCACTGTGCCCAGGCATCCCTGTGTGTGTGTGAAGGGGCTGCCTTTTAAACTCCATCTCAAAGCTTGAACAAGCCAAAGAAAGTCTTGGACTCCTCAAAGCTAACCAGGGCGATTTTGGAGACGTTGACATGCAGGCTGTCCATCTTCCTGAGCTTGAAGAGAGCCCCCAGGTAGCTGTTCCTGGCCCAGGCCCTCTGGCCCGTGCAGAAGTGGGTGGCTGTGTCCTCCATGAGCACCAGGCTGCCGGGGGAGGCCGGGTTCCTCTTGTACACCACGTGGGACAGGAGCTGGCTGTCACAGGCACTGCCACGGAACAGCACCTTGGAGTACACAAAGTACAGCCCGGGCTCGCTGATGAGCAGCCCCCGCTCCTGGTACTGGATGCCCCCGATGTAGGCATGGCCAGAGATGGGCTCCCACTCCAGAGGGAGGTCCTGCTGGGATGGGGTGCCTGGGAGGTGGAACAAGAGCCAAAAGAAAGAGAGTGTGTTGGGTTGCAGTACAGGATGTGACCAGAAATGTGCATTCTGTCCCCATCTGTTGAGCCGGGTGGGGCAGTGACCCTGATCTCCTGGCACATATTATCTGCTCATGGGCCAGCTTTAAACCAGCTGGGGCAATCATCTTTATCTTTCCCACAGCCCATCCTCCCTCCAGGCAGATATCATCTGCTGCTGGCCCATCCAGTCCCACTGCATGGCTGATAAAATTCCATCATCCCACTGGGAGATGCTCCAGCCAGGGGGAGCAGCCAAGCCTTTCCTACCCAGATAAAAACTGACATTTTGGACACCAAGGCACCTTCTTCCCACTGCATTCCAGAGGAAAGCCAGACCTTTCCACATCATCCCTGCACCTTCAGAGGAAACTGCACCTTCTACAGGAGCACTGCTCCAGCTGAACCACATCTGCCACTGCAGGAGGATGCAGCCACCATTGAATGGCACTGCTGCCAACACCCTGACTGACTGACGGGTGTCAGCTTGGATTCTGACTCTGTCAGTGTTTGGGATTGTTCTTTGTAATACTGCATTTCTATTTTAATTTTCCTAGTAAAGAACTGTTATTTCTAATTCCCATATCTTTGCCTGAGAACCCCTTAATTTCCAAATTATAATAATAATTTGGAGGGAGGGGGTTTACATTTTCCATTTCAAAGAGAAGCTTCTGCCTTTATTTGCAGACACCTGTCCTTCCAACCAGGACAGGGTGGTAAGTCTTTTAAGTACATATCATATAATATTGTATTACATATATAATATATAAATTATATTATATTATATTATATTATATTATATTATATTATATTATATTATATTATATTATATTATATTATATTATATTATATTATATTATATTATATTATATTATATTATATTATATTATATTATATTATATTATATTATATTAATTATCTTATTGGCTATTCAGAAATATTAACATGAATGCTATATATACAATGTTGGAAAACTGCTGTATGAATATAGTATATTTTAGTTCTGCTATTAACAAAACTTAGAAATTGCAGTGTGATAAATATATCTTTTTTTCGTGGACTACAGCATAATGATGTAAAAAAGCTTTTGTTCATGTGACTAATTCAAAGAATGGTAAAAAGATAATCAGAAAGCTTTTCACATTCTTGGATTATCCTGTCTGGATGAAGATAGAGGTGATGATAATCAGAACTCCAGGGAAGGAATTTATTTATCTCCATTATCAAGAAGGACCCACAAGGAAAAAAAAAAAGTAAAAGAAAAGTTGATTTACAGATTTGGGGGGGGAGATTTTGAATAATGCATGAAGGTCTGTGAATATGCAACAAGTTCATGCATTTAATGAAGTGTTCTCGAGTTAAGGTGAATGCCAAGCACTTGGCTGTTGTAACCTTTTAGTTCTATTGTCTCTTATTGTCTTTTATTAAACTTCTTAAAATTTACCAGGAAACTGAACCTCGTTTTTCACCGTAAGTGACACTAATTTTAGAAAAAATAGGATTTTAGCTAAAAGATGGATTTTCTGGAATTAATTAAAGCAGATAAATAGACAGGCCTGGCTGGAAATAATTAAGAGTTAGTAATTAGTTAAAGAAAGCTGGACTTGAGATGGTTATCTCAAATTTAAATGACTAATTACTATGTTTGCTCAGCTGTGTTTGCAATGACAAATGGAGAAACTGATAAATAGAGAAACACAAACTATTGCAAATCTTTGACATCTCTAAACCAATTCAAAAGTCACAAGGGCAGTAAATTGGAGATTTCCCAGAGATCATTTGTATTGTTATCTACAGGAGGGATTGAAAGTTCAGGGTGAGGAAGACTCGCCTTGCTTCCTCTTTCCACAAGAAGAGAGACCCCAGACCCAATTGAGAAAAACAAACCAGGCATGCTTAATTGCCATTTGAGCTGATTACCACAGGAAGTGGGGAATGGGAGGTGCTGGTGTTATGAATGTGTAAATATTTTAAAACTTTTGTAAATAAATAGACTCTGGAATCACTTGTGATTTTGCAGTGGGTTTTAGGGGATTTCTGCAGTGGGTTTTAGAGGATGGCCCCACACAGCTGCCCAGTGCTGAATTAAACTTTCACTTTCTAGCTCTAAACTGTGAGAGAGTCTTTTGTCCATCACAGTTGGGTGCCAATTGGATCAATACCCATATTTTAGGTAAATCATAAATTCCTTGGTGTGTTTTTCACTCAGGTCACACCCCTCACATCACAAGGCAACGTTCTCCAAGTCCTGGAAATTGCTCCCTGGCCTCACACCTCAGCAAAGCCAGCCTCCAGTGGCAGCTCCTGCCCTGCACACCCCAAAAACCAAACCAGGCCTCCTGAGAAGCATAAATGAGTGGGAGGGTTTTATCTGCAGAGCAAATTTCCACTGAGAGCAGGCATGTCACCCAAGGAGAGCCTGTGTGAGGTGGGCTCCTGATGACTCCAGCCCTGCCACCCAGATCCCATCCCCATCTCTCACCTGTTAGATGTGCTGCCTTCCTTGGCTCCTTTCTCAGGGGCTGCTCCTTCTGCCCTGCACAGGGATGGGGAGGACATTGGCCATGTGATGTTTGGATCCCATCCCACTCCATCCTTCCCTTTTCCTCAACATCTACTCCATGTTCTCTAATATCAGACTTTTCTTTTCTCGAGCCAATTACATTTTCCTCCCCACTCCCCATTCTCCTTTACATTGTGCCCCTGTTTCTATTTATTTATCCAGCCCCCCTCAAAAAATTCCATGTTATTATTTCTGTTCATCTTCTGCTAAAGAAACCTGTGATCAGAGCACTGAGCATCCAGTTCAAATGACAGCTCCCCTTCCCCTAAAGAAGAAAATTTACTGGTATAGGAGTTGATATGAACCAGGACTCCTCTTTCCCAGAATATCTTATTATTTCAATTTTTTTAATTATTCAGTATCGGAACAAAATTGAAAATAAATTTTCTAATCACTAAAATTCTCAGGTGGGGGGAAATATAACTTTTCAGATTTAGGGAAAAAAACTGTCAAGAGGACCAAAAATTTCTTTCTGACTTGGCCATTTTTGAAAAGGATATCCTCACTTACAACGTTACCATGGAATTCAAAAGAAAATCAATAGTTTGGAAATTTAAACCCCAATTTTTGAACTGTTCCACCCAAACTGAAACTCTATCCTTTTGTTTCTTGAATGAAATCTAGAAAAAATTGGCAGGTTCTGGTGGAAAGTTTCATGTTCACCAGGTTCCTGCTCGGGGCACAGACTCACCCGTGAGTTTCTGAGAGGCTGGAGGGATGTGCTCAGCTCTGGCAGACTGAAAGAGAGAAGAGGGACACAGGCTCAGGCTGAGAGCATGAGCATGGCTAAATCTGGGTGCCCACGGGGAGCTGCAAAGTGCGAAAAAATACACAGGCAGCGCTCAGGAACACGGATAAATAACATAATAAACATAAAGGAAGAGATAAAGGGGACAGCCACCCCCTCCCTCTGTCACCCTTCTCCTTGGGGAGCATCTCAGTCACCGTTCCCAGCGTTTCTTTTCCCCCGTTCCCCCAGGGACCTGAGCCCAGCCAGGCACGCCTCACCTCTCTGAGTTCATCCACCTCCTTCTCCAGGTGAAAAATCTTAAATATGCTCAGCCCCACTCCCGTGAACGCCACCAGGATCAGCAGGAACATCACGAGGGACCCCACGCTCCTGCTTTCCCCGCGGCTCCGCGGTTTTCTCCTCCTGTCGGGAACCGGCGGTGGGAAAGGAGCCGCGGGAGCAGCCGGGGGGCAGGGGGCCCCTGCATCAGCACAGCCATCCACCCAGAAGATTTGGGGGTAATAATTCAGGTTCTGCTGCACGGGGGGCAGCGGCAGGGGCCGGACGTGCCGGCTGGGCTCGTCCTTGCGGTGTCCGAACCCCGCCGGGCTCGGCACAGCCCGGACCCCGGGGGCAGCTCTGCCCTGGTGCTGCTGCATCCCTGCAGCAGGGAGGGGATGCTGCCGCTCCGACAGCCTCGAGCATCAGCAGCAAAGCGTCTTCCGGGCCGCCTGGGGCTCGGGAGAAGGGCGCTCCTCCCACAGCCCCGCTCCGGGGCTCCGCGCTGCCGCAGCAGCGCCCCGAAAGCGCGCAGGATGCTGCAGCCCCGCTGCCCGAAATTCGGGAGTGAGAAACTCTCCAGCATCCTGCAAAAAGGAGAGACGGAGCCCAGGAGCCCTCCCCAGCAGGAGGATGCAGAACTCAAAGCCAGCCCCAGCGGGATGCAGGATAATCGCTGCATCCCTTCCCGCTGCGCATCCCAGCCTTTCCTCGGCAGCTCCGAGGCACAGCGCTCGGACTCTGTCCTGCTGCCGGAAAAGCCTCGGTGAGGAGAGGGAGAGGCCGTGCAGCAGGAGCAGAGCTGCCCCAGAGTGAACAGCCCAGCTCCCTCCCGCCTTCCGAGGGAAAACACAGAATCCAGACCACGCAGCACTTTCAGGAGCTCCTTACAGTATCCTGATGAACAGTCAGGGACAATTCTGTTCCTCAGTTTCCATTCCTCATTTATTGTAGATCTCTAATGGGAGACAGTGAGATTTCCCCACAGATTTCCAGGTGCGCACAAGAGATTATAAACATTTTCCCCTGCATTTTACAGACGCGTGTTGAAGTGTGTATTTGTACGGGGTAGTGTTAAAATAGGGAAATGCTTAGCACAAATGCAAACCGGAGATTTGTCTCCTGTGGCTGAAGGAAGCAATCACAATACACAGGCTTTGATCTTGAACATCAAAACTGCACCACAAAACTGAACATCTTCCCTGCACCACCACTTTTTTTTTTTTTTTTTTTTAAGACATTCACCAGCCCTTTGCTCCAGCAGCAATCCACAGCACAGGTTTCAACAACCCCATCTAGCTCTTCCTCATACTTCTGGGTTTAAGAGACACAAAAGCAACAAAAATCCGACTCTAACAAGTTCGTGCTTGGTTACTCCTACCCTGGTTCAGCCCTCCTGTCTCTACCCAGAGCAGCCACCCAAGGACAGGTCCCCATCCCCTCCCACAGCCATTACAAGAGAGGGTCACACTTTGCCTGGAGAGGATGCACTTCCACATTTTTCTGACACTGTGCTAATGCCAACAGCTTATTGAAGTGGGATCGAGGAGAGAGTAGCAGTTTCCCTTAAATGTCACAAGTGTTCTTACTCCACACCCACTTTCACAGAGATGCTTTTTTAAAGGGTGGGTGAGAGGGAGAGACAAGGAAACCAACTGAAGCCATTTCAGCTGCACCTTCTTTTTTAGATGCCCAGATCAAGAGCCTGCTAATACCCCAAACCAAAGATTTGGGGCTATTTTACCATCAAAAGATGCTTAGTGCACAGCATGATTTCAGGGGCTTCTCCCCTGCTGTGCTGCTCCTGCTGTCACTCTCCATTTCCTGTCACCCCTTCAGACACCACCAAGGACAGACACTGACTGGAAGATGGTGCCAGCCAGGGCTGTGTCTGTGCAGCACATCAGGATCACAGTCCATAAAAAACAAAACAGGTTCTCTAGTCCATAAAAAAGTAGGTTCTGTGTTCTGCTGGCTTCCAGCTGCTCAGATAACACTGGATATTAACAGGACTACTGAAATAATGGCAGGACAATTTGCTGAAGGCAAGCACTTCAGTCATGTGAATTTTGCTGGAAGAATTTAGACAAGGCTGAGCACTCCTAACGTGGGGCAAGGACAGCTGGGCAGGAAAACAGGGCACAGGAAGGACAAAAGGGGTGTTGGATTTGCCTGCAGCACCTTAACCCCCTCTTGAACCAGTCTGTACACCCTGTTTCCAGCAGCCCTACTATGTCATTTGAACAGGAAGGAGTATTTTCCAATGGAAACACCTTCCATAGCCCTCATCAGAGAATTGTTCCCCTTTGCCAAACCAATAAAAAACATTACACAGACTGCAAAAGAGGATTTGCTCAGAAGAACACCCTACATACCCTGTTCACCCACAGGGGAGAGGTGGGAGCTCTTATTAACTATTAACACAAAATTATGCTAAAATTTGTGGCAGAGAATCAGCCAGCAGCTAAGAGTTTGTATCAGCAGGATTTAGGGACAGAAGGATGACCTGCCTGAAACAGCCCAAAGGAAGCAGGACTTGAACAATGATCCAGATCTAATAGCTGACAGAAAATAAACCCTGAAACTCAAAACAAAAACCAAAGTGTGAACCTCTGTGTAGGAGAGGCTCTCACCGTGTTTTGGACAGAGTTTCTCTGGAAGCAATTAACAAATATTTCCTATTACACTAATGACTAGTGGAAAAGTTAAAAAGCAACTCTTGAAAGCCAGCAGGGCTGCAGGAATGACACCCAAGAGAAATGGAGAAAGTTGAGAATCATTCGCATTCCAAACCACAGGATTCAACATCATGAGGATGGAGAATTGAATCAGAAGACAACAAGGCAAGAAACAAAGAGTGCTGGTCAAGCTCTTTGGGTAGAAAACACTGTGCTAGAAAGAAATCAAGTCTGAAGCTGAGGGGCTCCTCAGCTGGACAAGAGCTTCCAGGCCCCCTTGAGAGCTCCCACACAGCTCTGGACAGCTACAGACACTCCTGGAACTCCCTTTGCAAGCCTTTGTCCAACTCCAGAGAGGCTCTGGAAGAAGCTGCAGGCTGTTAGACAGAAAGGAGGTTCAAATCTGTTTTAGAGCAGATTGACAGTGTGTGGAAACCTGGGAAGAGAGGGATGGTTTCCAGCAGCAGAGAGCTCTTGCACCTCACAGGAAAAAAGCCTCCCAAGGAGCCACTAACTGGGAGCCAAATCTGAAGGAGTTTGAACAAAAAGATGAATTTTTGGCTGAACACTGGTACGGATGCTTGTGAGAGGACCTCCATCTGCTGAAGCCTCAGAGGGGTGTGGAAGGCACCAGAACTCACCCAGCCCTTGCAGATAGCACTGGCACCTTCATGTTGTTTCCTTTATTATGTGCTAATTAACAGTTTGGTTTCTCAAATAAGAGTGATGCTTTCCATTTCCTCAACAGCTGCTCTCCTTGCTAGGAGCATTTGTAAGTCCATGGCAAGGGCATTCAGATATTCACACTCAAGAACAGGTTTTAAAGCCCACTGCTAACAGCTCAGCCTGGCATTACAGTGCTTAACACATCCCTCTTCCATGAGCAAGGTGCTCTGTCCTACCCTTCAGCCCTGAATTCAGCAAAAGAGGGCTCTGTCCTGAGGTGAGAGATCCAATGAGCCAAAGCAGATGAGAAAAAAAAGAGTAATTAAAATGTTACTCTGCTACTTTCGTTTCTTTTGTGCCTGTGGTAAGTGCAGGGAAATGAGGTATCTGGCCAGGGGAGCCTGGTCTGTACTTGAGTTTTACATCTTGGGAGCAGCAGTCTCAGCCCATTCAAGACAAACAAACTGTAACTGTGTCATTACAACTCCTAGAAGCTTCAGTAGCTGCTTCCAGTTATTTTTCTGGGAAAAGAGAAACAGCAGACAGGGACTGTTTGCTGCGAGCTCACAGGGGGCAGCTGGAGCCTCCAACCACATCTAACAAGGGAGAAAAACAAGCCCCAAGGTGGCAGATGTTTCTTTTCCATCTCTAGCTCCACAAGGGGCAGAGTTCAGTTCCTCCCCATTGCCTCCCAAAAGCTGCTGTGGGAGCTCCTGGAATGGAAAGCAGCACAGTCAGAGCCAGCTGCAGCTCCCAGCCCCTGTTCAACACCAGACAGCAGGAAGGCAGCAGAAACCTCCTTGGAAGCTTCTTTGAAATCTATTCTGCTTGAATTAGAGAAGGGCTGACTGGGAAATGAGTTTCAGCACTCCTTCCCAACTCCTAAGCTTGTTCCCTGGAAAGGGTGGGCTGGAGCAGAGACTAGGCAGAGCAAAAGGAATAAAATGGGCATTTATTGAAAGGATACACCTTGGGCAGTGCAAGAGCCTGGCTGGGGCTGCACCCAGTCAAACCCAAGATAGATCCTGGTCACGAATTTTTACACCTTTTTAAGTTTTAATTGGGGTCAATTGTCCAACCACAGCCCCAGGCTATGAAGTCTCAGCCCCCTGGCTTGCCCCCTTGCCCTCACTATTGTTTCTGCTTTCTGGGTACCAGTTGTCCTTGATTCTCTGGCTAGAAAGGAATTGTTTTGTCCAACTCTCCCATGAAGAGAACTAACTAACAGCTAATATGAAGTTTCAGAGTTACACAGTAAGCAGCAGAGATTCTGAAAAACTAGAAAAGTTAAAACCCAAGACATCAAGCTTTTATGTGGACGAGCTCAGGGGTGAGGTTCTTGAACTGTCACAAAGCTCAGCAGCACCTGCAGCAGCTGCTGTTGGACACTCAGGGTTTCCAGATGAGACACAGCACTCTGTGGGCAGGGCTCTCCACCTCTCTGTTCCAAACGAAGTGGAACATGTTTGTACCTCATTAAGTAAAACCTGCTAAGCTGTTCCACCTCGTGCTGTAACTTGGCAAAAGCACGAGCCACACACCACCTTGGATCTGGGGTTTCTGCTTACATCACCACACAGCTGGTAGAGTCTGCATCTTTAAAAAAACCCTGAATTTCCACTGATATTTAATGAATATAATCTAAACACCTTTCTTTGGCAAACACAGCAATTCACTTACACAAGGTGTGTTTGCACCAACCCACCCTTGCATGGAAACCTTTTCATTACAGATTTTTTTGACCTTGGCCTCAGGACCTGCCCAAGGGACTGAAGGACACCATCCTCACCCAGCACACACATTGGGTGTTTTACCCCAACAGCTGTCCAAGCTTTGCTTGCAATATCATAAGACTCACATGGGAATTTGAGATGCATAAACTGTCTTCATTAGAAACTATTATCCCTACATAAAGTCTATAACCAATTTAAGAGAGACTCGATTCCAAAGAACCAAATTTTGAAACTAGACTGCGTGACATCAATAAAGCTGAAAGTAAAAAATGACTCAAGAGCCCACATGAAAGGAAAACATTAGGCAATAATAAACTCATGGTAATTAAAAAAAAAAAAAAAAAAAAAGTGGTTACAGATCAGTAAAAGCAGCAAGGCAGCAGCAGGTGGAAGCAATGGCTCAATCTCTAAATCTCTTCCCAGAAAACACTCTCAAATCTGCAAAAGAATAATTAGCCCTGTGGGTTCCTTCAGATGCTTTATTCCCATGGTACATTTCCCATGTGTTCATTACAGGACCAGCTTTATCATTTTTCCACAGAATGCATCAACTCCTCAGCCCTAAGTCAGGGCCAGTTTTTAACACGTACAGA
This sequence comes from Luscinia megarhynchos, assembly GCA_034336665.1. Taxonomy (NCBI): domain Eukaryota; kingdom Metazoa; phylum Chordata; class Aves; order Passeriformes; family Muscicapidae; genus Luscinia; species Luscinia megarhynchos. Next base: position 26,307,583 of record CM067571.1, read on the forward strand.
GGGACCAGTTTAGAATGCATTTGGGTTTCACAGCTGCAGTTGTTAACTTGGAAATCTGAACCTGTGCTTGGGATTTCAACACACAGCCTCATTTATGAGCATAGTATAAAGCTAGGAGCCTTTAGTTCATAGCCTGAATATCAAGAGGGGCTGTTTTAAGAATTCAGTCACATCCAGCTTCAGGTGATTCTTACTGAAAAGCCCAGTGGTTTCCTGGGCAATGAAGGTACACATGCTTCTAACAAGTGATTTATCAAGAGGAAGGAGTAAATAAGAAATCCATACTTTCCCCGTCCAAAACAGCCAACACTCTCCTTCCTCAGCAAGCCCCACATTCAGGTTTATTTTAAAATCATAGTGCCATGATGAAGCAGAGTCCTGAGACACTCAAGTGAAAACTCAGTGCTGGGGAGGTCTCCCCTGCCAAGCAGATGCTGGCCAGGCTGTGAACTTGGCATTTGTCTGCACACAGTCCTGCTGGGCTTGACAGAAATGAGCCAGAGGGGGAATGACCAATAAAGGGCAAACTCTGGTTTGAGATAATTACTCTCTACACTTTCCTTTCAGGACCTTTTGTATCCTTCACAGTATCAAGAGGTCATTTCATGCAGTTCTTTTCACAGAAAGCCACCACATGCAGGGATCCCCCAGGGCAAGTGTGAACTGACCTGCTGGAATCCTCTCCAGCAGTTTCACAGGGCCACAATTCCTGACCTTTTAGATAAAGCACCACTCAGCCTTCAGAATCCACTCCCCTCACACTCTTCTTTATTTAAACAGAAAAAACACATCTAGGCTGACAAGTTTATGAACTCCTTACTACAGCCCAAAGGATCCCAAGCCCAAGTCCTGGACTGAAATTTTAAGACCAGTCCTTCACAATGAATGTAAGCCACGAGTTTCATTTTCAAAGGAAAAAATGCCAGTAAATGAAAGACAAAGTGTTCAGATTTATTTGGAAATTCACAGTTTCTAATGGCACTACAGCTCTGTAGTTACATACTCTTGCTCCACAACATTGGATGCTGCACTCTGGTGGTATGAATTTTCTTCACCCAGGTTTGACATCCTTCTGAATTCATGTTCAACACGTCTGGTTCATGTGCTCTGACTGGCTAATTGTGCAGATCAACTCTGAAAGTACACCACTTTAAAGTACTCATAAACTAACAAGAAAGCAGCAAAAAACAAAGGCTTTAAATAAGTCACATTACATACAATACCCAGGAAAGGCATTAGATCTGTTAAAAAGGGTACCACTAAAAGTGCTCAATAAGTTAACTTATTTTGTACAACGTGAACCTGTAACACCTGCCAAAAGGAAGAACCTTTTGTTCCACTCACTCAGAACCACACTCAACAGCTCAGCAACCACACATCCTATAGTATCCAAATACACAGTCACAGTCAAAATAAAAAACACTTGAGTATGAAATACCAGCCATACCAACACTGCACATTTGTTAGCCAATACAAAAGCAAACGTTATGGAAACACCTGCTGTGAGCCAGCCCCAAGGCTGAGACTCCCAGGCTTGGCAAACTCCAAGAATGCAGCCTCACATTCTTCAGCACAACAGCAGGGAGCAATCCTCATGCACTTCTCCTCCAGAGAGCTGCAGCAGGCCATTCAGGTGACAAATGCATTCCTCAGCCTCAGATTCCATCACCAACAGGAAATCCTGAAGAGCCACCGTCACTGATTTTGCACATCAGAGTAAGCTCCGATTGTGACTGAAGGTGCAAGTAAACACAATTATCATCCCTGGTGAGAGATTTTCCTCAACAGAGTTTGCAAAACAAGAATCTAGTCAGGCAAGTCCATCTCTTGGTATTTTTTACAGTATCCAGTCCACATTACTGAGTCCAGCTGAAGGCCAACACATGTCCCTTTACAGCACTGTAGTGTTGCATCTTCAAAAAAAGCTAGAGAAATTACAAAATAAATCAAATGACAAACAATTGAATCTCCCCTCTTCCAGTGGCATTATAAATAGACAAAAGGCACATAAATATGGGAAGGTGCAAGAAATAGGAACAAAGCTAAAGGAAGAGGATTAGGCTTTTATCCCTATTCCACCCAACAAACTGGGTTTCAAAAAATCTCTGCCCCAGGAACTGTGAAAAAAAACCTTTATAAAATGAACCCTGCCCTCCCTCCCCCCCAAGCTGTTCTCATAGGAAATTATCAGCCTTGTAAAGCTGCAGCTTATAGCCAAGATTGACACAATCCCATCTCTTTAAAAAGGCAGAAACCAAATTTCTGAATACTTTCCAATGAGTCGAGCTCTTCGTCTCCCACTATCCTCCCCCAGAATACCACAGACTGTTCTCAAAGGAACAAACACTCTCCTGTTTGAGAAGCTCAGCTAGCTTTAGATATGTCCAGAGACTGTCGTGACACCGAGTGTTCCCACTGTTATATCTTTGTTTCCTTTGATTATGTCATGCAGGCTTGGCATGGACCCCGACTTAGTCTGTATCAGAGTTTTTATGAGCTTCCCTTGGTCTGACACTTTCGACCGTCTCCGTTTGAGAGCCCTCTTCTCAGTTTTTGTCTTTTGGCTCTGCCCGTTGCACAGGCTGGTGCACGCCGAGATGCCACAGAAATAGGACTCATCTGACTGTGAGGAGGTCTCAGAGCTCCCTTCTGATGGAGGGCCCTTGTAGGAAGAGTGATAAACCTCCCCAATGTTAGAGAAGTCCCTCTGGTTCGTGAAGGGCTTCCTTCCTTTGATCTCCCCGTTGGCTATCGGGTGCAGGGGCTCTGTTGTCGGCTTAATAGTCTCTGGTTTTTCACTTTTGTACTTGCAACGCTTTTTCTGAAACCACAAGTGAGAAAAAAAAAAAAAAGAAACGGTGAGGTTCTGGAAGGCAAGCAGATCATCCAAGCCAAGCCTAGGAACCAGCAGGGAGAGCAGCTGAGGAAGGACACTGAGATGCTCCAGTGTGTCCTGAGGAGGCTTGGAACACAAGCCCTGTGAGGAACGGCTGAAGGAGAAAAGGAGACTCGGGGTGACCTTAACACTCTCTACAGCTCCCTGAAAGGTGGTTGTGGTCAGGTGGGAGTTGGTCTCTTTCTCCAGGCAGCACTGACAGAACCAGAGGACACAGTCTCAAGCTGTGTCAATGGAGAATTAGGGTGGATATTCGGAGAAAATTTTTCCAGAAAGAGTGATAAAATACTGGAACTGTCTGCCTGGGGAGGTGGTGGAGTCACCATCCCTGAAGTGTTTAAAAAAAGACTGGATGTGGCACTCAGTGCCATGGTTTACTTGAGGTGTTAGGGCATGGGCTGGACTAGACCTTGAAGGTCTCTTCTGACCTGAGCATTCTGTGAATTCTGTGCCCCACCTGCCAGCACAAACACCTCAGCCCCACCAGCTCCCTCCCCACAGGGTGAGATGGTACCTTCTTCTCTGGGGAAAACTTCAGGGGCTCCACAATGTACAGATCCTCTGCATCCACTGTAAGAGAGAGAACAGACACTCAACAGTGCTGACAGTGCCAGCTCTAGAGCAACAGTCTCAACTAAACAGCAGCATGACAAAATATTCCACTGAGCAGGCACATTTTTCCCTCTCTCCCTTTGTAAGTTAAGGAGGCACAACACAAACACTGGAAGTGAAGTCAGCACACAGAGAAATTCCCCTGTGTGTCAATGCAGCTGCCAGTGACACACACTTGAAAACTCCTGGCTTTCTCACAGGAGAGGTGCATAGAACAGGGAAAAGGAGTCAGTGTGTGCTGAAGTCTAGAAAAAAAAAAAAAAGAAATCAAACTGCTCCCACTGTAAGAGTATTTCATGTGCAGCCTGCCCTGACAGCACAGATGTGCACCCACCAACGAGGCAGATGTCCACACTGACCTGAGACCAGTGGGGAGAATATGGGAAAATCTCCTTCTGAAAAGAAATTAGTCTGGGCCTTAGCTAGTGTTCATGCCAGCTCAAGAGGTTTAATGGTGTTTTATTCACAGAACAAAAACCTGTGAAGCAAGTTTGCTGCATCCAGAACAGCTGTGTCAGCAGCATACTTGGTAGTTACCATGATCTGCAACACTTGCTTTTCCATGACACTCATGGCCTAGGAAATCAAAATTCAGTTGTCCCTAATCTACCATGGATACTGCAAAGATCAAATCATTCTTCTTACCCAAGCCAAGATAAATGGTCTACGTTTTCTTACTGAAGTTGCTAAATTTGAATCCTAAATATCTGCCAAGTTTCAAACACAGGCTATCAGGACTTTAGAAAAGTAGGGCACTCAAACTTCCCACGTCTGGCATTTCCAAGAAGGGAAAAAAAAAAAAAAAAGCTACTTTCTGCAAGTTTCACAGCTTTGCAGACCTGAGTGCCTGCACCGATTTCTCCTAACCCCAAAAAACCATCTGAAGAGCAGAATATCTGCAGCAAAAACTGCACATTTAAGGTTTTAGCATAATTCAGCACAGTTCTGTGAGTATCTGGTAACTTGTTCACAAACCATCTTATCTTAGAGAACACACACATGAATCACACACACATTGTGCAGCAGTAAGAGCAGCACCACAGACCAGATGTATGACATAAATAATACCTTCTTTACCAGCTAGCTGAAAAGACTGGGATCTGACCAGTGGAAGGGAAGTTCTTCTTTTCAAATTCATATCATCATAGGAAGAGAAACACCTAGGAAATTCCAGAAAGCTTTTTAAATACATTTTTCTCAGGACTCAAGTCATGTACATTTCTCATTAAAAATCATTCTTGGCAGAAAGACAGAATTATTGAGGTACTCAAAGCCTGGCTAACAGACACAGTACTGTGTTTGCTACAAATTAGGGATGTTTTTCAAGTGCATTAGTCCCAAAATGCTCCTAGGAGAGTGTCAGGATCGAGAGCCCTTTCTGAGTGTGCAGAAAGAAAATCCAGAAAGCAGATGTGCCAGCAGACTTAGGAAATATTAATAGAAGCTGCAAAAACAATGAAGTTTCAAATATAAATACGTTACCTTTTGGGGCTAGGGTAGTGATTGCTTTTGGGAATTTTTGAGAGGTAATCTTCACAGAACTGAGAAGGGCTCCTGCACCGCTGCACAAAAAGCACCAAGCCCAGAATGAGGCAGAGAACCAGAGAAATCACCAGGTAAGTCTGGCGGTCTGAAACCTGCAGGGATTTGAGACAACTGTTACAGACAGAACAATTCCATGATACTGCCTTTCCTGTGTTTTAAGCTCTAAAAGACAAATGCTGTATTCTCAACTCACTTTTCTTTAATTTCACTAAACACCTGTTCATATTTGAGTAATTTTTTCAGAGGTTTGATGCAGTCTGTTGGCTGTGCAGCATTCGAGGAGTGAAGGCTGAATCCCACCAGCTGCTAACAGGACAAGATTCCCCTAGTAATTCCCATATTAGCATAACTACAGAAGCTGTCACCCCCTGCAAAGAGCATCCAAACCTCCCTGAAAGAAATACATTCCCATAAAAAAACATGCTCAGAAAGTAACTTCTCTGGTTCAGAGCTGACATGTATGCAATAGTATGGTAAATCTAAACTGTGCTTTTTATCAGCTGACACTGCAGTACTTCACCAAATACCATTATAATGGCTTGACTGAATGTGGTGTCACTGACCACAGCACTCAAACAGGAGCTTAGCCAGCCAGGCATCAAAGGAGGAGTCTCACCAAGTGCTAGCTCCAGGGAAGTCTTTGGCAGTATGCACAAAATATAAAAGATCATGTTTATGGTACTGCTTGAAATGCCAGCCAGGCAGAACATAAACATTTGAGAGAGAATGTTCCTGATATTGTTGCCAAGATTTCCCTAAAGATGACAACAGCCAGTGGGGGAAGAAGGATGCCTTGGCTCAGACTGCAATCACGGGGGCTAGTGGGGCTGCAGTAACCATGACCAATTTTGCTGTGCACAAACAGCTCCTGTTACTCAAACCTGCAGCTAGAAGTTTACACTACAGACAATTTAAAACTTCATTTGAAGACTCTGCTCTCTTCAAACAGATGTGTCTGTGCATCTATTTCCCCCGAGTTGTGATTACCTCACGTTTCAGCTCCGCCACGGTGGCTGACAGATTGGAAGCCAGCTGGGTCATGTTGGTGAGCTGTGCTTGTAGCAGCTGGATTGCCTCTGTCTGACGCTGATCCTGTGGTGAACAGAGTCATGGGCATGCTGTCACTGGCCAGGCTCCCACTGTCACATGCACTCATGGCTACAGAATTCCTGCTCTGACACAGCAAGGCACTCAGCACCACACAACCTGTCCAGTGTTCGTTCACGTGACATTTTTATTTGTCAGCTAACATTTCCTAACGTGATGCCAAGGGCATTTCATTAGAGAGACTTCTGCTGTCCTCACCATGGGCAGAGTGAGCAGGCAGCTCCACAGTCACTGTCAGGAGGCCACAGAACACACACACAGCTGCCCAGGCACAGCTCCAGCCTAAGGCTGATGCACAGCAAGGACAGGAACCCAGACCAGCCAGGAGCAGCTCCTTCCCAGCTAACAACTGCTCCCTGGGAAGAGCCATGACAGAACTTAGTCCTATGAGAATTTAAGGAAGTTGACCAGAAGACCAGGGAAACTAACCTCAGATGGACCAGCACCAATACTCTACCAAAAAAACCAAAAAAACAAAAAAACAAACCCCCCCCCAAAAAAAAACCAAAAAAACAAACCCCAAACTCAACCCAGAAAATGCACCACATGAAGGCTGACATTTTCCTCACTGTTCACAAATAAAGAAACTCCAGGCCTGGGACTGCACTTCAGAAACTTACAGACAGTTTGGGATCAAGTCTGCTATGCTACAGCTGCTTTAGTGAATGTTTAGCACAGCAGTTACTGCTCTATTTCACAGCTGCTCAGGAAAGCCAAGACAGCAGAGCAGGGAAAATCCACATTTTAAAGAATGAAGCCAAGCTTTTGTTATGTGCACTGCATTTTTAAATGCAGATTTGGCCTAAGCCATTACTGTAGTCCTCTGCCTTCCCACAGGTTCAGTCTCTTCAGCAGCAGGGAAATTGTCTATCGATACTTTTAAATCAGATATGGAAAATGAACCAAGTTTAAAAAACTGTTTTGAGTGCAGTTACAACCAAGAAACAAGGGCTGGAACTGACCTAGATAACTTTTTCATTGACAAAGACATTGAGGAGTTTTAGCCATTACCAGCTGACAACTGATCTTTTCTTCAAGTATGAAATCAGAAACCAGAGCTGAAAATGGCTTTATTCTGAAACAACTGAGAACATGTCTAAAAATCTTCTTATGGAGAAAAACAGGGAAGCATGGAATGGATGTTTTTAAAAGGCAGATATATATGAGGACTTCTGCACCTCTGTGCAACTCTTTATTAAAAGTGAGCCATTCTAACTAGAAAAACACCTCAACACTCACACCAAAACAAATCATACCTGCTCTTCTGCTATTCTTGAGGTGTTCTGAAGTTTTATTATTGTTTTATTGAAAGCCTTCTGCATTTCTTCCATTTGTTTTCGGTACCTAAAACAAAAAGTGTTTAAGGCTGAAATATTAGTGCACAAAACTCCTCAGAAAACATGACTATGCCAGGAAAAACCTTCTCTTTGCCCAAAGAGCTTTATTTAAATATCAAGTACTTGCTTTTAAGTTTCACCAGTAAAACTGATGTGACTTTTGGTTTTGGTTTTCCCCCCCCAAGCTTATGGTCAAATCTATTTCAACACCTTCAAGCTTAGTGCTAATCTACTGAATTCCCTCTGCACAGTAAATGTAACTGTGAGCCCTTTCTTAGGGCCAATTCTGAAAGGGGTACATTTCCCCATTCTCCTGTAGCTAAGGAACACCACAGATAAACACTAACAGACAGATATTCTTCACAGGAAGCTCTTGGTTCCCTCTCCACAGCCACTTATTCAACCAGAGTTACTACAGATAACAGGGTACTTTGGGTGGAAACAATTTAATAATAAAGGCATTGTAGGTCTGTGACATTCAATTGAACAGTAACAAGGATGTGCCCTTTTGTAGAAAGAATTATGGACAGGATGAGTGCCTATATCCTGACAACACTTCATCCTTTTAAAAAAACAACTGAAATAAAACAAACAAGATTTTATCTGAAATACAAAGAGGGAAAAGCCCGGTCTCACAGAGAACAGCCACCTAGGCTTGGGTCCTTCCTTTCCTCAGTTTAAAGCTTTAAGCTGAGATTACCCCTCTGCCCAACTTGCCCTGTACTCCCCGGCTGGCCCTCAGCAGCCCTTGCAGGCTCACCTCTGGCTGAGCTCCTCCAGGTAGCGGCTGCTGAGGGACATGTTCACTTCCAGGGCCTTGATGCGGTTGTTGAGGCGCATGAAGACGGATTCCTTCTGATTGGATCCATGCACCAGGTTCCCGTTGGCATAGCCCAGCTCTGTGGAGTTCTGCAGCTCAGCATAGAAATCTGTGGCTGTTCTCTGTGGTCCTCCTGAGACTGGAAGGGCCAGCAAAGCTTCCTCTGCTGCCTGCTCCTCCTCCTTTGTCTCTGCAGATACAGGAGGCTCCACAGGAGGCACCACAGGTTTCTGCACTTCCAGAGTGCTCTCCCTTCCCTCCACAGCCTCGCTGGCTGCCATGTCCACTGTGCTTTCAGGCTGCACAGCAGTCTCTGTAGGCTTTACAATCACTGGAGTAGCAACAGTCTCTCTTGTGCTTATCTCCTTTACCTCAGTGGCCACACTGCTCTCGGGGCTTTCTTCCACCACTGAGCTCTCAGCCTTTTCCACCTCAGTGCTGAGCTCTGGCACATCCACCTGGGGAGTGGCCCTTGGTGCCACCTGGCCTGAGTCTTCCTTTGGAGCCTCCAGCACCATGTCTGTTGTGGGGGATGGCTTCACTGCAGAAGTGACTTCCAGAAGGAGTGATGGAGAGACAGTCTGAGGATGGCTTGGCTCCAGCTCAATGGACTCTGTGGTCTCATTACTGATCTCCTCATGGGCTGCACTGAAGTCAACTGCAACAGCAGTGCCCGGGGGTTTCTCAGCTTTGCTGTCCAACTGCTCGGGCAGAGGCTCCTCTGCTGCTGTCTGGGCAGACTCAGGCAGAGCTGGCTGTGGCTGCTGCACATCCACAGGGTAAGGGGGCCTCTCCTCACCTCCAGCTTTACTGTGCTGCCGATGCATGGCTGCTGCAACTGAGCACCACTTGAACAGGTATTCAGAGAAGGTGGAAATGCAGCACACTGCTGCCATGTCACAGCAGTACTCCTCTGTCTCCAGTTCATACCACGCTGCTGCTTCCTCCTCCTGCTCATCACTGGACAGCAGAGTTACTGTGGACTGGCTTGTATCCTCTTCATACTCTTGCATTAGCTGAACAATTGGGCTTTCTTTAGTCAAATCCACCATTAATTGCTCTTTCTCTATCTGTGGAATATCTGTAGTAACAAGTCTACAACAGAGTTAAAGACAAGGTGTTAATTCAACAGTTTTGCCTGCTCTAGAAGACTGTGAAAACAGTCTTTCAGAAAATTAGCAAAGCTTAGTCCAGTGACCAAAGGCCAGTTTTGAGACTAAAATTCTGCAATTCACCATTTTCTCTGGTGATTTTCAGTCCCAACAGACAAACAAATTATTTCAAATTCTGCCTCTTAAACAGCAAACCTTCTCAATTAGATATTGCTCCTTCCCTCAACCCTGAAAAATCAGGATCAAATCCCTTTTTTACACAGCAAGCATCTCACTCTGCTGATGCAACCCTAAAATGCAAGAACCACAACATTCCCACTGACCTTCCTCAGCCTCACAGCAAGTGACAGAAAACCATAAAAATCACTAAATACAGCACAAGTCATGTCCTAATTTTTAAGAGTAGGGTCTTGGCCCTAAGCAGGCCAATTATCAGCAATTGTAATCAACTGAAAAACAACAGAATCTATATAGAACTTCTAAAGCTAACTCTGTACATTTGCATATATGCATTCATTAACAGAAGTCTACCACAGTATAATTTAACTGAATTTTCAGAAATATAATTTACATTCCTAATTAGTCTCCCTTGCAGGAGACCACAAAACCTGGACCAATATTAAGCCAGTTTCTGTGTCAAAATAAAGCACATCATAATGGAAACAGCTATAACAGATAGTAAAAAACACTAAATTTCTCTGCTTAGTGCCATTACCATACTACAGATTTTACCAAATACCTGCTTTTGCCCTTGTTTAAGTCTGCATGCCATACTTGAACATTTTACTCCCAAGGACTGCAGACTGGCACATGTTTGTCTTTGCCTGGAGCACATTACAAAAAGCCCAAGAGCAATCACTTACTCTGGTGAAGGAACAGGTGTTGGTTCAGGCAGTCTTGGTGCAGCTGTTGAAGTTGCAGGGGTGGCAGTGACATTTTCAGATGCACTTTTGTTCCCAGCTGCAGGAAGGAGGAAAATGTGAACATGGAAGTTCAAGAACCATCTTTGTTTTCAACAAATTCTGAGGTGTGAGTGTATTATTGGTGGGGTTTTTTTTTTTTATGATTAGCAGAGCTACCAAATTAATTGCAGAGTTATCCAAATGAAAGGCTACTGACAGTTTATGAGTATGATGTGGACAGTCTCAAAAAGCAGCAAGTTAGGACTTTACAACTTAGCTGGGTAACACAGACAGCAAAGATCTTCAAATAAAGCTGAACAAGCACATGTGTCATCTTTGTGAGAGTTTTCTTCTCAGCAAATTCAGCATTTTTGTTCCACTTTTCACAGCCACTAGATTCTATGACACTAATCAGGTGTGCCACAAAAGGTGAAAAATGTCATTTAAACTATCATAGACCACCCAACTCCTCAAAAAGAAAAAAAAACCAAAAAACCCAAAAACTTAACAAAGAAATGCAAACCTTCCAGAATGCTTCTCATCTAAAAAAAACTACAGTACCTTCAGTATCAGATGACTCTTCAGTTTTGGCTCCAAGCATATTAGCAGCAATGTTCACCATACTCAGGATAGCATCTAAAAGAGACAAGAACTGCTCAGCAAGGACACTCTCAGAGAGCCCAGAGATCAGCAGCACTGAGAAATTTGCTATTTTGCAATACTTGCTTGAAATGAATCACAGTGTAAGGACCTAATATCTGGTCATTCTATTACACTGGAGACTGCTGTTTCTTTTAAAAGTAAGTGTATAAGCTAGAAACCTGCATTTGAAAACCTGTTCCACAACATCCACAGATGTGGCTAACACATATATTTATTTTAAGGACCTGTTAAGTAGAACAAAAGTGAATTCCAAGAGGGCCTGCTCTGTATCAGCACAGATATGAAATACAGCTACTTTTTGGTCTTGATAATGACAACAAACATAAACACCAGGCTCATTTAGAAGCTGAGGAACAGGTAAAGTGCACTATATATTGTAAACACAGAAGCTGGCTTCATTTTGCCCATTTCTGCCCCAGCCACCAACATATGGCAGTCATATGGCCAAAGTCATCATGTTAGAGTGGCATTTGAGTAGCAATGACAAATTCCTTGGGCTCCAGGAAGTCATGTTCAAAACTTTGGTTCTGCCCTTCCTCCAGAACATATCAAAAACTGCATATTCCTGGTTTATGGTAATTTATCTGGGTTTGTAGAATGCAAAAAGTCACAATAGTTCAAAGATGCTAAACTAGAGCTATGGATGGTTTCTTATGAAAAATGAGAAAATTATGGAGAATGCAGACTTGGTATAGAAATTTTACAATATGGGAGAATGGCAGGACAGAGATGGAGGGTTCTCAGACATTTAATTTCATAAGAAGCATTCTGCAATCTTCCATGAGTCTGAACCTTTGAAGGTGGTCCACTGCTCTCTCTTACCCACTCTTCTTTAAGATTCAAAATAGAAACCTGTCACATTTGTCTACACACATATAAAAAAATCCCACCAAAAAACAACACCCACAAACTCTTCTCCTTCCACAAAGAGGAGCACTGACCATCCTGCCAGAGAAGAAAGGTCTCAGTAACAAAACCCACCAGCCAGAACTAAACACTGGTCACTGCAATGCTTCAGTGCATTAGAGAGACAGCTGAGCACCATCAGCAACAGGTGTTTCCAAATATTTTAATCTTAATCTTAGCTTTAGTAGTCTAAAAAATTAAATGGAAAGTCACTGCATTTCTCAGACAGTGAATATAAACTTGCAAAACTGCCCTTGCAGACAGATCATGTGAATATGCATCACCAAGTTAGCTTGAAGATAGAAAGTTTAGAAGCCACAAGTAAGAGATAAACAGTGTCAGGGAGAATTTACTGCTTTATCTCATCTGTGAGAGGCACACATTTAGAAATAAACTGCCTTTTCCACCATCTATTTCCCTTTAGAAAACTGTTCTAAGCTGTGAAATATCTAGCCATGGCCTTATTCTCAGGAGACAAAAATGTTCTAGGAAAAAGTATGAAAGATTTCTGTAGCTCTGATCCACTACAGGATGAAAGCAAAGCCTGACTCCAAACAGCATTAACTGAGTGCAAATCTACACTAGAATAACAAATCTTCATTAGCTGGGACAGAAGGAAGAGTGGTACAGTGCAAGAGCTCCTTAGGAATGGTGTGTGGAGATGATACTACCCTGAATAATTCAGCAGTGAAGGATACCATTAAAACTAAATATTCAAGGATTCTCAGCCAAGCAGACCTTACACATGGAGGCTTTCCAATGGGAAAAGGGAGAGGAGACAGTCAAGAACCCTCTCAAAAAAATACACAGCCCTTATGAAGAACATAAATCACAGTATTCACAAGAACCCTTCTCAGAAATAATATTCTCCATCCTTCTCTCCCCCCCTGAAGTTGTACAAAATAAATCTTTATATTGCTTCCCATATATTAAACATTTTAATTAAACATAGATTTCCAACTTCCAAATAATTAAAGTTCTACAACACTTTAGTATTGGCCTTTTACAGCCCTATGCAACTTTTACACAACTTTCAGTAGTCAGAATCCTTAAGTACAGAAAACAAGTTTCCACAAAATAAGATATCCTTACAGACTGAAAAATCATTTTTAGAATGCTAAGAATGATACCCTAACTCCAAATTTTCAATTTTTCTAATGAAACTAAAGAATCACAAATTGCTTCAGCAGAATATGAAAGTTGTAGATGGTACACAACAAAATACCATTCCACTTTGAATTAGCAAATCCTGTTCAAGGACAGGATTCTAATAAATTATACTCACTTGTAGCAGAACCAAGTAGATTCTTTTGAAGATTTTTCTTCCCCTGTGTTATAATCCAATAGATAATCTGTGTTTAAAGAAGAACAACTCGTGACTATCAAAATTTAATCTGTCATTGACAAAGAATATAAACCTCATGTCAACTTGACAGTGTGGAAATAAAACTACAGAAAGCTTGAAGTCAGATATTACAAACTGAAATAGACACTAAGAATAGAACTGTTTTGTGTGAGCTGATTTTAATAATCCTTTCCTACTGTCAGCACATGAAGAAATTGTCTATTCTGCCACATGAAACAGAGACTTACTGCTATGGTTTTAAAGCAACCTTCTACATAGCTACACTTAAACACTTTGTTTAAAACTTCAAAAGACTGTTGGACAAGCTCAGAAATACTGAAACACTGTCAACAAGTAAATTTAACAGTCAAATCTTTCATCACATGCAGGAAGTGATGAGCCACCAAGACCAGCACAAGAGCTGTCTGAATGGCTAAAAATGCACAAAAATATTTGCTTACCATAATCTTCATCAAACAGTTCCTGTCGTTCAGACTGATATTGAGAATCAGCTATTTCTTCATACTCTTCAACCATGCTAGTACCAAATACTCTATGATCAAAAGTTTTAAAATAAAAAATTTACACATTAGGAATGATGTGACATAATTGATGAGCAGTATTACCTTTATGTAACTTTTATGTAAATGAGAGACAGTAGTTGGTTGCAGTCAGTTAAGATCAAGCAGCAGGGATGTTTACTTATTTTCTTTAAGTTGTATCCACAAAGAAATGAAAGAAGATCCTGTTTCTCATACTAATTCCAAAGAGTCTTCTCTTCCTTTCCAACTCAAACCTAGACTTCCTTGTCTTTGGCTTTCCACAAGCACTTACACCTCCTCTACAGTTTTACCTTAGACTTGCTTTAAGAATATCTAAATATTAGGAATATCTATCTATTCAGAACTACCTCACTTCAAATGCCACATTCTCTTTGACCTCTTCTGCCAAAATTGAATCAAATCAATCCAATTTAAAGCAATCTTTTGAACTAAAAATATGGTTTGACTTCTAACACTAGAGACCTCAGAAGTTCAAAACCCATTTTTTAGGAGCAGTAGAGAGGCTGATGGTTCTCTGAATTACAAATTCACAAGTGTTTCTACTCAGCTATTGCAAGCATTACTGACTGCATGCACCTGTGGTGCCAAACAACACAGCAGCTTCCAAAAAGCTCTTTTTAGCTCACCACATTTTCCCTGTTCTGCTCTGTCAGCCTTGAAATGCTCATGTCCTGCTCTAAAGCTGCTCAAGGCTCCTGTTTCCTCCTTCCCTCCCCCTGCAAATATAAACTATTCCTTATATACTGGAGAAGCACATAAAAAGATTCAAGCTTCTTTAAACAGACATGAAAGACATTACACAGCAGGCAAGTCAGGCAACTACTTCAATCCACAATACTTACATGGAACTGCAATTGAAAATTAGAATTGTTGCCCAACTGTTCTAAAAACAGACTAATCCTCACTGCAAGGAGGTAGAAAGACTAAGCAAAACACAAAGCATTACCTTATAAGACTTAAAGGACAAAAATGTTCTGATCCAAAGTGCGATATCAACTCCACCTAAAGAATAAAAGGTACTTAAAATAAAACTCCAAAGACCCACAGAGCCAAAAGGTCACTTGACATAAACATTCAATCTTGATATTGCAAGTTTTGTTCACTCCAGGGAGTTGCAGCTTGCCCACAGCAGAAAAGCCCACAGATTTATTCTTGCCATGCATTAAAGAGCTGAGTCGAGCAGAGAACACCCCCAGCCCCATGCATCCATCACTCCACAAGAAGAGGTTGCTAACCTTTATGTACTTGATGAACATCTGAAGCGAGACAGAGGAAAGGAGAAAAAAAAACAAACAAACAAACAAAAAAAAAGTAGATGTCAGTACAAAGGCTGAACACATGCCACAGGCAACTACAGAGTCCTGCTGGGTTTAATTCACTACTATGAATGCCTAAGATGACAAGCTGGGAAGGATTAATTTGTCATACAACTTCATCTGCCTTGGGTAGCAAGATTCCATTTAGCCCTTGTACCTTGCAGACTGAAGGTAACATGCAACAAGTGTTTTATTAAGCAACTGAAGTTATTCAATTTTTCAGGGCAGCATGACTGCAGATAGAATACTGAAGTGTGTTAAATGTACTTAAGTGTATTTTTTCCCCTCATAGAACACAGACTACAGAAAGTGACTTAAAAGGAAAAACAAACCCACACAGCATGCACTCTATATATACTGCTGCTGCTTCAACTCACTATAAAATACTTCAATTTGCAGAAGCACAACTGCAAGAAATAGAGCAGCTGATGACAGACTTGGGAGCTTCAGACACCTGTGCATTTCTAGTGCAACCTTGACTACACACTGGTATTTATTAAATTTAAATTAATTTGCAAGTATTTATTAAATCACTTTGTAGACACTATCACTGAAGGACTGGAATCACCTGCAAGTGAGACCATGACAATCCCACAAAAGCAAAAATTCCATTGTTTTTGATACAAGTTCAGTAAGTCACTTCAAAAAATTTAACTTTCAAAAATATTCTGGACTCATTCTGTAGATGAGATATATTTAGAACTTGCTTACTTTATGCACAGTGAAGTGAAAACATCATGAGAACAAACCTCTGGAAATTTTACCATGCTGTATTATTCAAGACAGAGCACTGCATCCACCAAGGGATTAAGTGCTGCAGCATCTACAGGAATTCTGCAACTTCAGTGACAATGGCAGCTACCTTAAGGCATTAATTCAGCCAGAAAACAGAATTAAAAAAAAATGAAATCTCTATTCTGTGACTCATGCAGAATTTCTGGGTAGAGAAGTTAGACAATTATCATTCATAGCTACTTCTTCATAAAGGCACAAAGCATAATTAAGGAGCACAAACTAATTTTTTTTTTTTTTGCAATACCATAACTGGAAGATAACACATCACTGAAGAGGACCTAAAAGGTCTGTATTTTATTTCAATTTAAACCTTCACTACAACTCAGTATTTCCACAGAAGCTTTAATCCAAGTTCAAGTACCACATTAATTATTTATGGAGTTTTATTCCCTTTGAGTCCCCTGAGTAAAGATGGTTTGCATTAAGCTATCTTGAAGATGGAGGTATCATGGCAATGCTGCAGTAGCAGTGAGCATAAATAATTTGCCTGAATCAAAATTATGATTGAATAACTAAAAAACTGCACTTGGAGTCTATTAATGAGAACCAAGATGCAATCACTTCCACTTTCAGATTCACTAAAGTGGACAGCCCAACATGGTACTAAAATCTCAAGAAACAGGCATGTTCTGACCTGTGCTCCAGAGACTGAGTGTGCAGTGTGTCTATATATACATATATATGTAAATAGAAAGATACAGATATATGTATATATATGTAAAGCAGGTACAGCCAAGAAACAAAACAGGTTGAGATTCTTCTGATCTTACACTCAGGGGACAGGTGGTTAAGTCAAATAGAACAGAACTTTGTCTAGATTTTCTTTAATTGAGGTACCATCTAAGTATGTACCTGGACTCAAGGGGCTTCCCAAGATCCTCTCAATTACCAAAGTGAGCAAAGTAATCATGTCATGACTCTGACAAGGATTTAGTGCCCAGACATCCCCAGCTGGGACCACTAATTAACCAAGGGCAATTAATGGTAAGGCAGGCTTTGATAGCACATTTCTTGGGATGCTGTTACACAGAGGAAACCCAGCAAACCCGTCCTTCCCTGAGGAGCACGGACGCTTTTGCAGTATTGAGTTACCTTAACATATTTTGCATACATCTGTTCATCCAGAGGAAAGCTCTGGACATTCCTCTCATCTCTGGCATGGAAAGTACCTAATTTAATCCATTTGTTTGTTGGATACCTAAAAAAGAAACAATGGAGTCAGGTAATGAAATGCAGGAACTCACTGTTTACAGCTATTTCCCTAAGTTTCTCCTAATGCCTTTCCAGAGCAGAAATACATTTTGTTCTTTCCAGCTGCAAGGTAGCAGCAATGTTCCAACCCAAAACCTCAGCAGGAGCTTCACACAATGACAGAAATGTGCAAGCAAAAAACCCCAGACAAATCCAATCACTAAATTCAGCCAGCCTACAAGGAAGCCCCCCCAGATGGACAGTGAAGAACACAACACCTGACAGGTTGTATTACCACAAGCAGGCAGTAGAAAACTGAGCAAAGCAGAGCTACAACTGCAGAACAGAACAAGGGTTCAAAGGTTCTAAGTAAGGCTCTAACCCCACCTGCTTTAGGCATCCAAGAAGAAAAGGAGTTTTTCTGATGCCCTCTGAAGGTCTGCTCACACACAGACCAGAATTTATCTGCTCACTCCAGAAAGCAGTGGGGGAACAGCACTGCCTAAATCTTTGTGAAGCCACCCTCTAAGCAGCCATCTGGCCAACCTGTAGCACGCTCATCCCTTCCAATTTCTCAATAGTATACTACCCTTTTTTTTTCTTCTTGAAGAATTTGTGGGGCTTTGGACAGAGTTCAGCATTGAAGACAGCTCAAATCATGTGAAAATGGTCTGAATGACAAGGGAGGGGAGAGCCCACAACCTCAGTAGCATTTTGTTAAGGAATTTTATGATCTGCTATCCACTACCCAGTTGCTGTATAAATTATCCTCCTCAATAAGTTTTTCCTTTTCATTTTTAAGTTGGCAAAGGAAAAAAATTGCTAGCAACTGACAATATACACAAAGAAAAACCATGTGACTTCCCATGACATTACACTTTGCATAATAACAAGCATACACAGATCATGCTGCATAAAGCCTTGCATCTAATAATTATTTCATTTTTTCATTCAGAAGGATGAGTTTAGGTAACCTACCTGTCACTAATTGACACCAGAAAGTCTTTAGGAGTGGAAGAGAATAATTCATGATTTGCAATGTCAAACTGCTTTACTTGCACTGGTTCACAGAGCTCAACAACAAACCTTAAAGACAAAAAGTAAATCTTTTTTTTTAAGGAAAAGACTTTTCCTTCTACAATTACAGTCTTCAGCCCTTCACCTCGTTGTGACATTATTTGGTGTAAGGAGGATACTAATAAAATGTTGTGACATAAGAATCAGTGGTGGTGTTTTTCTGAACATTTACTTTAACTCCAGGTAGCACCTGCAGCCACAAGAGCTTTATCCATCCTGTATTCAAAGGCATCAAGTCACAGAACTAAAAACTCAGGACAGCAAACATAATTTAAATCAAACCTGAAGTACCAATTAACTGTCCTACAGTTATTTAACAGTAAGGGAAAGAAATCAATAATCTTTATTTGAATGCTCAAGTGCTTTATCTGCCATAAGATAATTATGCAAAACTTACACATATTAAGATAAATAAAAATACCACCTTAATATTACTTCTCAATATCAGAGCCAGATTTCTGTGGAAGACACAATAAATCATCTTGTGCTAATTCTGCCAGAGCTCCTCACACACCCATTCCAAGGAGCAGCACACCAAGGTCAGGTCAGTGCCACAGCAATGGAAAACTGTCACCACCCCTGCCACAAACCTCAGGAACCTACCAGATTTTAGTGCTGCAAGGATTGAGCATATAAAGATCCATGTTTTCCATCAAAATAGCTGAAGTGCTCTGTAGAAAGAAAAAAATTTAGTATTTTAAATGGCATGGTAGATACCAACAGCATCAAGGATTCTTCCCCTCTTTCAAACAATTTCAAATTAGGTTTGTAGACTAGGATCAAGTTTCACAACACTGAGCAAGACAATTATCCAGGACACAGTATGCCATACTTTGGGGCAATCATGGATTATTTACTGTGGTGAGCTCTTCAATATAACTCTGTTCAGTTGTTCAGTTTCTGTAGGAAGTAGACTCTGCTCCCATTTTCTGAATACACTTAAAAAGACATCAAGTTGTATAGCAATCCCTCTTAAAAAAAAGTACTGATCACTGTTTATGTCCTATTTTTATAAATCAAAATCCCAATAAATCTGAACACAGAATAACAGCTTCACAAACCAGTGTTCAGTTTGAAATATACTTTGGGCTACTTGTTGCATAACAGTCCACTAAAATAAAGCACACTAATAATTAGTACATGCTTACCTTTGCCTCTGGATTTGCTGCCAAAATTTTGGCACCACACTCTACAGAGGCATAGTTATTCCTGTTTTTCTGGACCTTTTTAGTGGAATGCTGCCCACCAACAGCAGAAGGGTGCATTGACTGACCTAGGAACAAGAAAATATTGCTACTATAACAAACCACACAAACAAGCAGTATTTGCACTGTCAGGGAGCTTCTGCTCACTGCTTTTATATAATGAAGGCTATTAATTACGTAGTTCTAGCAGAAAAATGAAGTTCCAGGCTGCATTCCAAATTGAGACAGTCCCTCTATTCAGCTCTAGTAGGAGATGACAGTGGTCTGTATTTAGACCAAACTAATGAATCCTGAACTTACTCTTTTCTTTCTCCACTTCCATGACTTTCTTCTTCCATTCATCAAATGTTGGAATGTCTCCAGGGTCCTTTGGAGTTATTACTGACGTAGGGTCAATTTCTCCTGTCTTCTTAAAGTCTTTCTGCAAAAGAAAGAACCACCAATTGTGAATATTTTTCAGGATCAACAATGAAAACAAAGATGAACTTCAAAAAACAAAGCATGCTGTGATCAAGTCGAGGGCAGAGACATCATTTGCACCCATGTTAACAACTTAGAGCCAATGTAAGCAAGATTATAAGCCAGAAAAAACATGTGATGATTTTCTCTCAATTACAGATTATTTCACTGAAATACTGGCAATTTTTGTGGCTAAGCTCACACATTTTAAATAAAATGTAAGCCTTCTCCAACACCTGCATTTTCTTCCCAATTTTTGCTTTTCCTCTTCCTAATAAAGGAAGGTTCCCCTGTAGCAAAAATCTTTAAACAATAATGCTTGCCACAACAGAATTCCAAAGGTTCCCTTGAATTTCTGAACACCTCAAAAACAACAGAATGATTAAACATTAAAAGAAGCATTTTTAAGTATCTCAGAAATAAGGTTTTGGACTTGCAAGAACCCTGCCAACTAAACTGTACATTATTCCATTTCAAGTCTTCACTTCTCTTTTGTACTAACATTTTCAGCATGCCACCAGATGAGTGAAAATTTTTTGGTACACATTTCAAGTGCAGAGGTTATTTTGTAGACAACATTTTAAAGGTTTCTGCCAAGTGACAGTTTAAACATAATCCTAAACCAGCAAAAAATAGTATTGTCGTGGTCTTGGTCATTCTGATTTTAAAGAGTCTTATTGCAAAAACACAAGCTTTAGGAAGTACCTCACCACCAGAGCATGAAAAAAGTCATACAGTGAAGCACAGAACGCCAAGTGATACTTCTGGGACAGAATAAAAATACATCACATATTTTACCAGTGGCAATAACCAGAGGGCATTACTCCTGTGTGTACTGAGGGGATACCAGCACTGCTTACCTCCCTTTTTAAGTTCTCTGAAGCATTAAGAGCAGATTTTTGCTCATCTGTCCCCTTTTCTGCTGCTGAAACTTTGGACTCAAACTCAGATTTTGTCTTCTTTCCCTTGCCATGTGAAGATGATATGTTCTCTATATGCTGGCCTGCAAGGCTGAAAGTTTAAAGAGTATTAGGATGTAGAACATGGTCAGCCACATGCAATATTGCACACACACAACTATGTAGATAAACAAGCACATGCAAATGTTGGTTGCAAAGCCAGCAGAGAAAAGAACAACTCCCTTTTAAGTATTCAGAGTCACACACAGCCTGCTTGGATACTCACCTCTCTGGTGGACTGACAAAAGAGGAAGGCTCACTCTGAGGGTCAGCCTCAAGTGTCCCACCAATATCACAGTCAGGTTCTGACTGCTCAGCTTCACTAGAGCTGACTACAGGGATATCAGCACGGGAATTCTCTATTGCACTGAAGGGAAACAAACAACATGCTTTTTTTAGCCTTCTGATCATACAAGGAACCCTGACAATCAACCACAAAGATATGTGAAAGTTTTAATAAAGCAACAGTCTCACAGAAATAGTACAGAAAAGAAGAATGAAACGTGCAGTACTTGTGGAATTGCATTCTCAGGTGTACCCATGGAAGAACAGAATCTCCTTTTCCAACCTGTTTGTCCCAGAAAGGAACTCAAAACAGGCTTCTGATCTCCCAGAACTCTCATCTAACATCTTACCAAACACTGCAATGGATAATTCTTCCCAGCATCACTACAAACTAACATCTTCCTAGTTACCTGGCTGCCAGCAATCTTCTTTTCCCTTTCAACAAACAAAACAAACCCGAGACTGAGTTCCCTCACTAAAAGCTCCTCATGTTCCCAAGTCAAGAGGCAGCAGTCAGAACAGAACTTGGCTAAAACTAGAGGACAATGGGTGGGAGAAAAGTAGAGCCAGCCAGACTTCCTTTCTACTGATTTATTTCTTCTTTTTTACTGGTGTAATAAGAATCAGGTAACCCAGCAGACCATTATCCAAGCTGTACCAACAGCCCAAACCAGCTCATCTGCACACTGCTTCAGCTCCTCTCTCCAGGAAGGCTGAGCACAGCCCATCAGACAAATCCTGAGGCACACACCAAACAGAAAGCCTCCCATCTGCTCTTCAGGAATGATGGAATGAGTGGGGAGAAGATGATGGACAAAGAGTAACTCTCAAGTGATAACTTCTGCCTGTCCTCTCCTCTCCAGCACAGGGATGCCTTTCATGATCCAGGCTACAGCCACATCTAAGGAAAAGCTTTACTCTGCCTTCTAAATTTCCACATAAGCTTTCTTTAATGGAAGCAGCAAACTAGGTTAATCCAGTATCATGATAGAGCTGCCAAAACACAAACAGCACGTCAGCAACTTAAAAGGGGATCTTTTTGATTCTCTGGCTGCTACAATTTATCAACAGCAGCAGCTGCAACCAACCCAGGGAGACAATTTCACATGAAAAATTTCCTGTGGTATAAAACAAAAAATTCATAGGTATTCCAAGACTTTTTTGCTATGCAGCAAAATCTAACAGATATGAATACAAGAATTTATTAGCTAGAAACAGAGAGTATTTACCCTGTATGCCCCAACATGTCTCCCTCTGAGATGCAGGGTTTGGCTCTACATTCAACTCTTTACTGACTAAATAAGGCTGACCACTACACAAAACTGAAAAGCTCCACATATTCTCCATTTCAGTGGGTGGTGACAGTATGAATAATTATCAACTGAATAAAAGATGGGATGAGAATGAACTTAAAAAATTCCTTGCTCTCAGGGTGTACCTGACTGGCCTCAAGTAACTAATTTTGGCAGAAGGTGAGTCTAAAAGCTACAGCCTTTGGACACCTTAATTTGCCTTCATTTTTAAAATGCATTACTAAGCCCACTTTGCACAGAAGGTTCCTTACTTCCAGACAGAAAGAGCTCAGATTATTTTTCAGTAATTTTTCCTCAGATTAGACTTAGGTAGAAAAGTTACACTCAGTGCTGATCAAAAATGGATTCACTACAAAGTGAAACTTGTTTGGAATAAAATTCCTTTCAAAATATTTTGACTAAGAAGTTCTGCTGAAACATTAGACCAGTAACACCAGGGCTTTGTTACACTGTCAGTAATCAGCATCTAAACCAGCAAAAAGATAAAAAAAAGTCTGAAGATAACAAATGCAATTGTGTCTTTTTAAAGATCTTGTTTAAGGATGGAGCTGGAGCACAGCTGGTTTGGCTATTAATCTGTTCATTACTGAGAGCTGAAGTGCAGTTTGAAATAATGGATCAACATGCTCCTCTGCTACACCAGGTCTGCCCTTTCTTCCTGTAAATGGCACTGGTGTCACAACACCTCTGCCCAGCATGAACTCATCCATCAGGTGCTCCAAACCAAGTTTCTACTTTCATTTGTTTCACAGTTCAAGTCTTCAGAGCTCACCACTGCAGTATTCCCCAGCTATGGCAGCCAGACAATTTCCAACAATTACCAGACACCAGGCTGAATGCTTCAAAGAAAATAACATCCTGTCTCCTTCTAGGACCTGACAAAAGTAGAGCTTACAACACATTACATAAATAAATCAGTGGAGTAGTCCAAAAAAAGCTATAAAAAGAACAGGCTGAAGCTACATTCCAGTTCTGCCTTATAAAAACTGCAAATTTTGGAAGGCTTCCAATTGAAGACACTGATGAAATACCAAAATGTGTTTAAGTGTTAGCTCTGGCAGACTAGGCAAGATCAGCCAGCAAACAAAATTTCCATATCTTCTCTATGGTAAAGAAATGAAATTTGGTAAAGCAGAAAAACTGAACACTTAGAAAACCCAAAACACCAAAGACAAGTCTACTTCTTTTTCAATGTGCTCAATTTTTATCTATCAAAATACTTCCTTTTTATCAGCACTCAGAACAAGACTACTTCCTTTAGAACACATCAGAAAGCCCAACAGGGCTTTGTGAAAATCCTTGGAAAATGCACACATGAATTTCCATAGTACAGTTCACATTTGATAGCACAACATCCCACAAGAAAAGGGAAACAAAAAGAACATGGGTTTAGAAAGATGCCTGCAGCAGAGGCAGTTTTGAAATACACTGAGCATTAGAACTAAACTGCAAATAATTGGCTATTTTGTCAAAAGTCTCTCGTTATCAGAACTTGAGACTTGCTGTTTTTAAGTCCCAAGATAAAATTGTGCAGAGTACTTCCTTAACTGAAAGCAGAGGCCATTGCTGAAGCAGCCTCAGTGCTTGTTGACACAGATGTTAAAGCACATTTGTGAAGGCAGAAATCCTAATGGTAAAGCCCTGAGGGCTTTTATAGTACAGATTATCTAAGCACGTTGGCTTTTTTTCAAAGCAGAGCTTAGATACTGATCATGGCAATAGTATTGCACCTCATGCAAGTACACAACTGTTTATCCACACACTGAGGAAACGGGGGCACACTCTGTGAGCACTGACATCCTAAACCAGCAAAACAACTGTGGGGAGCAATCCCATCTTATCCCCACTACACATTTTAACAAGAGCACAGTAAGTGATATTTTCTCAAAGACCAAAACAACAAAAATTGAGGAGCTTACTCGGGCTGTGAGACTGGAGGAATCTCTGAGGTAGGTGAACTGGAAGTGTTTTCAGTGCTTGGGACTATGCTGGAGGAAGCTTCATTTACATCTACTGAAGGTGGACTCACAACTTCAGGCTGGCTTGTTTCACTTATTTCTGTTGTCTGTAAAAACATTCCAGGTGAATATACATTTTTCAACACCTCAGCAAGAAAAGCATTCACAAGGTAACATCTGCTACGGAGTTCTAGCAGTTCAGATTTCTGTCAGAAATCAATTTTGTTTCTTCTTATACCTAGGTGGCATTTTGTGCTACTCTGGGAGTAGCTGCAGTACTCTTCTTTAGTCTGCAATAATCATGTAAAACTATCAACAGGCCTGTGCAACAGCTTCCTCAATGATGCATTTCAATAGAGATTGCCATGAGAAAAGCAGCTTGAATACTGCAGCAAAAGGAAACAGTTCTATTTGCATGCTCCATCACAATGAAATGTACTGTTTTCATCCTAAACTAAATTTTAGAGAAGGCTTTTAATTTCATCACTCCAATGGAGGTACAAAATTATTTAAAGCCTATTCCACGCTGTAAGTGAACAAAGAGATAAATCACTTTCCATTTTTGAGTGTTTAGCAGTCTTGAGTATTATTTATTCTAGATCTTCAGTTTTCATAAGCACACTCAAAATAAGGCTGTGTAAATCTGAAAGAGCCTATAACCACTGAAACAGGTCAGATTAACTCCTCCAGCAAAAGGAAATATTATTGTACAAAAGTCTCTTGTCAATAGCTACATTACTGCAAGTCATCTCACTAAACATGAGGAGGTCAGGAAAGTTTCACAGATTTAAACACCAAAACCATGAAATAAATACTCTGCAGTATTTCCTATGTATGATGTCTTGTAATCTACAAAACAAAAATATGCAATCAAATAAATAATCTTTAACAGTGGGTTTGTAACATTTAACACCAAGCACTGACTTAATAGTATCAATGGCACAGAGCTGAAATACAACCCTTTTCCCATTTTAACAAAGGAAATGAAAGTGATAGAAGCCATGAAAGATGAAAGCTAAAATTGACTGCTATAATCACCAAGTCTGATCTACATAAAAGACCTCAGAGAAAAGACTTTTTATGTTTTATTTATAAATAGACATCCATACCTACAAGATCCAATTTTAATTTATCTTGGAAAGTTTCTAGTCAGTACCTCCAAATACTAAATTACTCATTATTTATGCACATGGGAAATGCAAGGGCTGTTAGCTCACACATTTTCTCCTTTACTGGAAACATGAGTCTGACAGCAATCCAGTGTACAGGTGAAATGTGAGAGGTGGTCACTATGAACTTTAGATAACCAAAATGAAAGACTGAAATGCAAGAAGCATTTGCAGACTGTATGAAGACAGTGAATGAAACAAAAGCCTTGCCTGGTCAGATTTTGTCAGGTCATTGAGCAGCTCTTCCATTGAGTAACTCTGTGTACTGGAGACCCCACGTTCAGGCTCCAGGCTGGGAGTAGCCTCTTCCCTCTGGGATGTTGGAGGTAAAACAATAAAAAAATTTTAAAAACTTATAAAAATCAGTCAGTCTGCAGGCACAGGCCTTCCATGATCAGTCAGAGCAGCCACCACTGAATAACAGCACTTCTTCCAAGCAAAAAGCAAGAAACTAAGCTACATTCATCTTCAGAACCACTCCCCACCTGCGATTTTAAACATCTGCACAAAGACTACAGCAAGTTAAAACAATTTAGTTAAATCTTCATTCTAGCATTGTCTTAAATCATTCAGTTTGTTTGCTAAGCAAAGTTCCTCATCTACTATGACTTCCCATAATGACAAACCCTCCCCTATCTCCCTGCTGCCCAAAAGAGCAGAAAAAGAAAATTCTAAGCTGGCTTGCATCAGACAACCTTTAGAAAATAACACGTGGCACATTTCAGTTGTAGCATTCTTATCAGCAGAACTACAGAAATTACACAAATCTGCCAGAACCTTTTAAAGCAACCTTCTCTTCTACAACTAAAAATTCACAAAGTAAAGAGTATCAAGACTTGAGGGGAAAAAGTTTTAAACCCATCAGAATAAAATTAGTGAGAATTTACACTTGCCCTTCAAGCTTTAAGTTGTAACTACAAAATATGCAAGCTGCTTTTGGAGCAATACTTTAAAATACAGCAAGAAATGTGGTAGAAATTTACACTCATTTTGTTTTCTAAGAGCCAAATACTGCAGGTGCCAGTGTTGAGACCCAAAATGGGTTGCTGAGCTATACAACACTACATGATATAAATTGGAGAGAATTAAGGCACCCACTGAAGAGCAGGAGCTACAAATCTGAGCTGACAAACCTTGCAGACAACTGAGCAACACTTTCCCCCAAATATTATTAGCTCACATCCCAGTCCCTGAGATGAAATAGCATCAATGGCTGGAAGAGACAACTGATCAAGGGCTGCAGAGCTGTTCCTCTGGAGCAGGACACTCCAGCAGTCTAATTAGGAATAACAGACACTTGCTTAAGATTTCTCATCCACCCAAGAGATTTTCTTTAATGAGTGAAAACAACAGTCTAACATTAGTTTTCACATCTTTGGATTTCAGCTCAGAAATCTGCTCAACAATGCAGCCACACTAACAGAATGAAAGGAAGAATGTTGCAGAGTAGGAAATCATCCACCAGTGGCTTCCCAGTCTCAAAGCTTACTTCAACTTTTCAGTATGATTGCATCAGACATTAAATTCAAACAGAATTTTTTTTAGGCAGCCAGAAGAACAGGACTAAGTGCAATTTGGCTGCACAAGCTGGCAAAAACCAGAGCTACCCTAGTTGGTGAAATGCTTAAGAAACCTACAATATTTAAATCGATTTTTCATGGTCAGGCAGCTCTCCACTGGAGTCAGCTAGAATGCTCTACACACATTTCCCAAGTTTATTGTGGCATATAAAAATTTTTTTTTGGAATGAGGAATTGGAATTTGGAATGACTGATTAACACTGCTACAGATTGCTGGAGGAAACAGGAAAACCAACACATCAAGACTACCCACGTTTAGAGTAGGACTGATTCTGTACCTGGGTAAATAAATGAAATTACATGGCTTTCTGACTCAACAGCCTGGGAATTCACTGCACAATGCAAGATGCAGAAACTTGTCATGAGTTAATCAGGGTGGGACAATTACACTCAATTAACCTGAAGTGCTGAGTAAAGTAAAAATGAAAGGGACCACAGCTTATTTACTGTACCTTTCAGAAACACATTTCAGACTTCTTAATTTTTATTGGACAGGAGGAATACAAAGTGATAAACGTGACTTAAGCCAATTAATTTCAAATCTTCTGTTTAGGATAACAATCATCTGTACACTGTTTTTAATACAACACAGATGGAACTGGCATTATGTGGCCTAGACTTACCCAGCCCATCACCACCTATTGTGGCTCTACACTTGCCCTGATGCCCAATTCTAACATCTGGCCCCCAAATTTTAAAAGAAAAAGCCACTAGTAGCTTTACTATTTATTCCTCCTCTTGCCCCAAACTATCCACCTGAATTGGTGCATAACTGCAACAAATGAAGTAAAGGAAAATAAAAACTTGGGGAAGATACCACAGCTCAAAGAACAACTGAATACATTAAACGTTCTGGCCAAGAAGAACCTTATTTTAGAATTTAATATTTAGTCGAGACTGAATAATTAACATGATGTATCCAACATACCTTTTCCTGGACATTTTCATCCTCACTGGCCAGGGCACAAGCATCACCTGAAGCATACTGCACTGCTGATGAGAAACTGTCTTTACAAAAGACATTCCAAACAGGAAGCCTATAAAAAAAAAAAGTCAAAAACACTTTATTTAAAATAAAATTTTAGAATTTATTTGGCATAGTCTCCCTCAATCTTCTTCAGCTGTTCCCTTGCAGCATCTAAAAAACACATGTACAGTTCATGGATACTCATTCATAAAATCCATTTGAGGATTCACCACAAGAAGTTAGCAACAGAAAACACCACACATTTACTACTTCCAAAAGAAAAATTATCACCAAACCAGACCCTGGAGTGTCAGCACATCACAAAAAAACTGATACAAATGAGGTAAATTACTGCAAATTAAGAACAATGTAAATCAACATCCTTTGTCACAAAGCAATGGGATATTTTTAGCAAATCATTATTACTAAGCAAAAACTTAAGTTACAGACTAAAAAGTGAAATCTCCTTAATCCTCTGTACAGAGCCTACCTGAGAAGGTTTTGCATAGTCAACATCACCAAGCACATTTAAGAAATTTAGAGAAAATAAGTACATTAAAAAAAAGCAAAACCTCCCATGAGAGTTGTTGTGTACTTTTTTCCAACAGCTTTAGCTGTTAGTAGAAATGGATTTATTTCTGCAGAAAAGCAGCCATTGCCTCTACAAGCAATTGTAATAAAACAGCATCTTTTCCTTCCTTATCATACATGGTTCCTTCACATCCTAGGGAGCATCTGCACAGTGAACCATCAGGCTTGGAGGCCCAAAGGTTTTCATGCACATTTCAGCCTAGTCCAGCAGAATATGAAGCAAACTGAGCTTTTATGGAGTCTTCAACAGTGCTGGAACACCAGTTATCCACCACTTTAAACACAAACATTTTCCATTCAGGAAATACTGTTTACATAACTATCAGGTGATCAGAATGACCTCACACAAACATCACCCTGCACCCAGAAAAAAAGAGCCACTTTCTCCTCAGAGGAGAGATGGGTCTAACAGCACAGAAAAACCTGGATGCAGCAACCTTCTGACAATAGTTTTGAGAAATAAAACAGCCTTAGCACTAATCATAACAGTAAGATTATCAGTAGGTCATTATTCACTTACACAACTGGGATCACTACTGCCTGGAATTTGAATTACCAGCTTTCTTCAAAACTTGAGTATCAACTTTATTGGGAAGTCTATGCAGTGTAGACTCCACTAAGAAGGAACCCACGAAACAAGAGACCACAGACAAGTACTAAAATTTTAATGTTTAAATGAATAGAATATATTTGCATAGATATATATATTCTGTGGCTCTCTCCACCAAAGAGACAGTGCACAAGGAACTTGTGGGATCTGATATATTATTATGGAGATGAGCAAATAAGGTGCTCCACCTCTGTCTCAGCCCCAAAGTATCTCAGAAATTTCTCTTCTCTCTGAGGTAGCACCTTTCCTCTGCACTAAATGAAAGCCTTCAAGTCAGGCAGAAGTAGCTGTAGTTACTGGGAAATAAAAAACTAAATGTAAGCTATGAAAATAGTAATAACCACATATTGTAGCAAAGTCTCACATCTCAGTTGAGAATTATGCATAAGCTTCTCACATCCTAAATTCCCATCCCTACTTGTATTGAGTTTTCCATCAAACCTCTGTCCTACCCTATGCACAGGATGCTCATTTCAGAGCATGAATTAAATGCTACCAGACTTCTATGGCCTTACCACCTAGCTCTCACTTGGAAAAATTAGTTATGCAAATACTTTGAGTCATTTATATTTCTGAAAAGGGGTTTCAACGGTTTCATAGTGAAATTGTCATGCTCTTAACTCCAGTACCTCTAGTTTCTCCTTAGAGATATAAGGACTCCCTGGTTCTTCATAAAAATACACCAGAAACATCAAATATTACAGAGCATCATCCCACCCCTTCCTTACACAGGCACACACATTTGTTTCTTATTTTGCTTCCACTCTGGGGGGCACCTCGGGTGAGCTGCACAGAACAGCAGGAACTCCTTGGGTGTTTCAAGGAGCTGTGAATCAGCATTTTAGAACACAAGGTCTATCCTCACAAATGCACAAATAACTGCTTTAGCACAAAAAGCACACAGGGCATACATGTATTTATTGCCTTAACCTACTGAGAGCTTTCATGCAAGAAATCAGGCTTTATCAGGTCACAAACACAGCTTTCAGAAGAATGCAGTTTGGCAGCTCAGATTTAAACTACTCTGACATGATCTGTGTCCAATGTCTTATTTACTCATTTTCCAAAATTCTTCTTGGTCTACTCCCCAACTCCAACATGATGCCTCAAGTCTCCCAAAGCCCTCCAAGCTAGGGAGGGGACTGAGAACTCATTTTGTGCGTGTGCATGCACCCACAGGAGAACCTGATCCCTACTGCAGCAGGATGCATCACTCAGCCACTGCCAGCAAACTCTGACAGAGCACTCTGAGCACAAACCCACGTGAGACCAGCCAGTCTGGGGGAAGCCAAGTTAACAACCTTATCAAGACCACCAGCAGCATTTTTTTTTCCTCTGACTTGTAATGTTTTACATATTAATTCAACAGGCTTCTTTAGCTGAAAGGACAGAGCCCTTAAGAAAAATAAATTGCCAAATGGCACAGCACCTCTGTTAACCATTAAAAAAAACCCACCAAAACAAAGATGAGAATCC
This sequence comes from Luscinia megarhynchos, assembly GCA_034336665.1. Lineage (NCBI taxonomy): Eukaryota > Metazoa > Chordata > Aves > Passeriformes > Muscicapidae > Luscinia > Luscinia megarhynchos. The sequence goes on from CM067571.1 coordinate 26,338,342, forward strand.
AAGTGCTCATTTACAGAGAGCAAAATTCCTCTTGAGTTTAACTGACTTGCAGTGGAAGTACAGCAGTTTCTGCACATACTAATCTATCTTTCCCTTTCTTGAAACCCAGGAGTGGGATGCTAATGCTGACTCAGAACTGAGCAGACCTAATGCCCAAATGAGATCAGTCACTAGAGACACTATCTCAGGTATGAGACAGATCTTCAAACAAAGAGATGGTTCCAAACAGATAGCCCACAGGTGGTGACTTACGTGGATACAGAAGTTTCCAATAGTTCCATTTTTGTAAGCATGACTCAAAACACCACCTGCTATTAAATCTCATCAAGAACAAAGGGAACTTAAGCATGACTCTTTGTAGTATCATTAAAGCAGTTTAAAAGCCATTTTCTCTAATACACCACGAACTTTCCAGCTTAATGTGCACAAACCCAAAAGCAAAGGCTACAAGCTCAGACAAAGCAGCAGGGGTGGGTGGGGGAATCTTTACTTTTCTCAGGGCAGGCTCATACTGTGGTTGCCCACTGAAGCAGAAATGCTGCTCACCCCTATCTGCATGGTTCACTACATTCATTGCTACACAAATTGGCCATGGTCTGCTGATGAACGTTCTGCTTTTGAAAAGGAGAGCACTGAAATTCAACAGTGCAGGTGGTTTTGAAATTGCAGTGTAGGTTTCATGTGAAACACCATCCACTTCTGAGTTGCCTGAGACTCTTCAAATGATTGTAAAGAAGGATGCAGAAAAATATCAGAGATAGGGAAGCTATGGATAACTGGTCTGACAGGCATAAAAATCGAGTAGAAAACACAACTGGTAAGAAGAACTAATCATACAACTTACAGCTAAAAAAAATCCCAAAGTATGAAGGTAGGAGGAGTTTTTCTACAATTTGATCCGAGAGAAACAGCTCAGGCTTCCCTTTCCAAAGACTTCATACAACACTGATATACAGCTTCAGTTCAAATCCATCTGCCCTCAAAATGATTAATTTCATAAATTCTCCCAAAACAAGACCTATTTTTGGACACTGGAGAGTGAGGCAGCTCAGAACAGTTTACATTTGACACCTGCAAGACAGAGGAATGTGAAGCAAAGAGAAAACAGAAGGAATTTATCACCAGTGCACCAATTCCAAGCCCAGGGAACAGTGTCTCTCCAGGGCAGGCAGTCACAGATCTCAGAGGGTTTTGTTACCAACAGGTGCAGACGTGCTAGGAGGGAGAATGAAGATGTCACTGTCCCTGCCACATGACAATTCCCTACTCAAAACACTCCCAGATCACTTCAGACTGGCCTGTGCAAGAAAGTGTTTTGGGCTGGGATAGAGCCAGCAGAGCAGGCACCTGTCTGATGAAAATCACCTTCTTCATTATAGAGTAATTGATTTTAGATTAGTGAGCTTAAAACAATAAAAGCTGTGAAAGGGCAAGGAAGGCAGCAAAATACTTTTTTGCTGTGAACAAGTCCTACAGGTCTGTGACTGTTTCACCAGCTAATTGACAAACAGAAAAAAGGGCTGTGCAGGAATGAGGAGCTCAGCAGATCCACAACCAAACTCTCCAGTCAGCAGCAACCACTGGCAACACAGGAAAAACAGCAAAGGCAGAGAATCCTCCCTCTCTCCCCAGAAACTTCATGGAATCAATCTTCCACTCCCAGCAGTTCAGCCAGGGGGACTTGTATTTAAAAGAGCCTGCAGAACAAAGCAAATGTCACAGAAAATGAAGAGCAGGACATCATTTCAACCAGTCACAGGAGGAAAGCCACTTGCAAGACACTGAGCAGCTGCAGCACAACCTCCCCAGACACAACGCTCATTTCTGAGTCTGAAGTGGAAATAGATCTTGATAAATGCAAAGAAGAACCACTAATCTTCAACACAAGTAAAAAAAAACCAAAAAACAAGGCAAAGCAAAAAACACCAATCATTTGGAAGCCATTTATTACCACAGAAGAGCAGCCTGTGTTACTGAGGTAATTTTGAAAGTTATGATGGACCTTTAAGGGACAAAAATGCTGAAAACTGAAACTGCAAGGCACTGGTATCACCTCATTTCCTACCACTAACTTGATTCACATGCTTAAAAAAGCTAAACCAAAAATATCTGAAATTGGAGCTTTTTTTGCAACTCCTTTACCAATCTGTGGTATTTTTGCAATTATGTTTTTAATAGCTTGCCCACACTTTGCAAAGAATGCTCTCCAAACAGTTATTTCACTCATTCAGAGGAGCCAAACACAATGATCCTTCTACAATACTGAATTTCACAGCTGCATACAATGAGATCCCCACGTTGGTTTACAATAGGGCTTTCAGCATTTTAAATACCATTAGCATGCAAAGCTTGCAAAAGGAGGTTCTAGGAGCACCAGGTACTTTATGAGATTGAACTGATTTACTGCATCCCCCCTTCAGGCACACAGGAATCTGCACCCTCTGCTCTGATCTGGAGATTGTGGAGACATTCCAGTAAATCCTGAGGGAGGGACTTATTTCATTTAATAAAAGTCAGCTCTGAGCCAAGGTATGCTCAGATATCAAACTCAAGAAGACACAGGGAGAACAGCCTATTTGCTCATGACTGTCCACTGCTGTCCCAAGTTCAACAACAGAAACCAACTTCATTCCTGGCTTGCAGTGCTCCCAAGGTTGCTCCCATTCTCTCCTGGAACAGGCTGCTGAGATAACAGCACCTTCACAGGACTGTGTGACACTAAAGACAAATTCCAGTGTAACAGTAAAACAAACACAAACCTCTTCTTTCTCCAAAGGACTATCCAGGTGCCCTATTTGAGGCATTTAAAGCAGGGCAGAAGTCACACTGGAAGCACCCACAGGAACAGCCAGTTCCTGGTGTTCTTTGGAAACAGACTTCTGCAATACCGAAGGAAGATTGCAGCTTATGAGAAGCTCCCTGCATTCTCAAACTCCAGTTATTTTCTCTGATGCAAGAGTCTGGGGAAGAGCACCCACTTCAGAAAAAAACCACCACAAAAACTGATACCAGCCACAAAGACTACAGGAAAACAGAACAGCTCCTCATGTTAAAAACCCACCCTCAGAGCAACACAGCTCAGCACAGGGCCGAGGAGGGGCTGTTACTGCAAGTTTAGAAACGTGCAATTCAGCCTAGATCATTGTAAAGCTACTATCACCTGATTCCCAGACACATATCATGTATTTTTAACAGGCTTCTTATCTGTAGGGATTTCAGCATGCTCTTGATTGCCATTTCAAAACCCAGCCATGCCAAGTCGTTGCCTTGTGCACCTGAGTTCATTTTTGAACTGTTGGAACCTTTTACTAATATTTCAACCCAGTTTGTCATTCACATCAACATTTTCACTCACCCAGGCTTTGGGATGAGTCTGTTATACCAGCTCAGTATTTCCACCAAGAATTACACCAAAGTTTGAGATTTACCTGTTACCTAGGTTAGCCTGTTCTTGGCACACCCTCTCCAGGCAGAGGGCTGTAGCACCTCCAGAGTGAACTCTGAAAGACACTGCATGTCCTCCCCTTGAGAGAGGCACAAAATTTCCCAAAAGCTGGATTAGTAATGAAAGCTAAAGACAAGGAAAAAACAACTCTGTACAAGACTCACAGTAAGAACATCAAAGTGAAAAAGAACTAAGAGCAGGTTAGAGAAAGACATTTCAGAACGAGTTCAAATTTAGTGCTCAAGGGAGGCACATTTCAGTGCAATAGGCAAGGTCTTCTACACCAACACAGCAACCTCGTGATGGGGATGGAGGCCACTTCAGTACACCATTTGCATAACAAACAAACTAACCTGAAGTTTCTGGGACGAATCTTTTAGAAGATACTGCATGAAAGCAGCTCGCTGATTTTCAAACAATTTTAGAAGGTAAAATACTCAATAATTGATTGAGCCAAGCACTTGTTCAGCTTGCATGTACCACCTTCAACTCGAGCAGGCTGTAAGCTGGGCAGATTCGATTTTCATTTTCAGGAGTCCAAGAGTTCCAGTGCAGCTTCTTAACCACAGAGCAAAGACACTTCCAAACAAGATACTCCATACCTAGGAACATACTTTCCATTCTGAAATCAGATGCCTGGAACAACAGCTCTGATTATACCAGTGCTCTAATAATTTCATTTCTTCCTGCTATAAAATGCACATGCACAGTGTTTACTTTAGTATCAGCCTTCTGAAGAGATTTAAGTACATAAGAGGACAATCAGCAGATAAATTCTGAGCTCTACTATAGGCAAGTTCCTCTTGTAGTTCTATCCAGATCATGAGGGCACTGTGCTGAAAAGAGGATTTCAGTGGTAAGAGGCACATTAATGAGGCACACCAGAACACAAACCTCTCACTTGCACCTTTCTGGTTTTAACAGGTGCCAGCTCTAGGTTTGAGCCACAAGTCAATAACGAGGCAAATAAATGTTCCATCAGCAAAAGCTCCACTCCTGTGATCCCTAATGGGATTTGCAGAGCTCTCACCTGTGCAGCAGCACACAACGAACCAGGTGGTGTTAGCACAGTGCTGGTCCAGCACTGGGCTTTTCAGAGCTCCTCATGTGTTACAAGCACACCTTCTAAAGCCAGACAGGACTGAAAATGCAAACCCAAACAGGCAATATCTGCTCTCATTAAAATCCACGTGAACCTACAGTTTAACAGGTGTGAATAAAAACCAGCATCCCTTCCCACTGTACCTGGTAAGCCAGGCTTCATTACTGGCTGTGCCACAGACCCAACCCGACCTTTACCATTTTCAGGGCACACCCCCATGGTGGATTTCAGTCAGAGCTCATAGGCCAGGGGTTTGCCATCAAAACCAGCACATCTTGCTGTAAAATCACTTTGACACAAGGCATTTCCTGATGAAGGATACTCACAGAGCTGAAGAATCCTGAAGTGCACATGCACTGACCCCCATCCTCCTCTTACTCACAGCTGTAAACCCAAGTAGCAGAGTTAATAAAAGCTAAGTAGGTCAGGATATGGCAGTGAACTTTCTGGCATAGAAAGACAAATTACTGGATGCATGATTTCTTTATTCAACTCCCAATTAACACTTTGCAAGTGCAGCTCATGGCAGGCAAAAGCTGATGTCAGAATAATTTATACAGGTTACTCTTCAAACAGCTGTCACAGCTGGTCTCACTTCAGATAGTCCTGGTATCCTACAAGCTTCTAAACCTACTCCACTTGCTCAGCTCTGGATACTGGCAAACTACAAAGCACTGCAAGTTTTAAGTGTATTTTTTATATTATGATCACCACACAAAGGGATTAACTGGAGCATTAAGATCTCTGAATTCAGAACAACAGCAGTCATTTGTCAGGCACAGTGGAAGCTCCAAACTGCACAGATGCCTATTATTTTTGGAGCACTACATTCCTGAGCCATACCTCCATCAGAAGTATTTCCCTAAAGCCATCCTGCTCCTTTGAAACTTGGAACAATCTTGTTGGCTCAGGTCTGCCAGAGCTGTGGCTGGTCCAGCTTCAGAAAGCCTCAAATCTTGATAAATGATCCAAAGAGCATCACATCCCCTTTATTGAAAAGGCAACAAATCCCTACTCAAGCTTCTGCATTTTTGTGCATCTCCTAAAACAGTCACAAGATGTCACAGGATGACATCTTCCAGTTCAAATCAATTACTTTTCCCCCCATTCAATTTTCACAAATCAGTACTTCCCCAGTGAACCCACTTTCTTAGGTGAGCTTGAAAATGCATGATGGGAGATTTAAAAATTCCTATTTTAAGCTCAGTTTCAAAGAAAGAAGCAACAGCTACTCAGAAAGAAAACAAAGCCCAGGTTAAAAAAAAAGGGCAAGAAGTCCAAACAGCCCCAAGGTTTTTCAGCAGTTGTTTTGTCTCATGGGTTTTTCCCCTGACTTTTAGGATTCCATTTGATCATCTGTTGACCACCAGTTCCACCTGCATGGAAAAATTTCTCTCCTACTTGCACAAAGTCCTTTGAAAACTATATCTCAGAACAAAAAATTTTAAAAAACAACGTTTATAAAATAAATCCTTCCATCTGCTACTTGAAGTTTCTTAACTGCTGAAGTGAACAAAGGTGCCAATTTTCTTCATAGTAAAAAGTTAAATAAATCACAACTTACCAACTTCTGTAGTCCACCAATAATTCATGAACCAACAGACTTCAAGACTTTCTAATTACAACTCTGGCATGACCACTGAAATTAAACCAGGTCCCAACACCATCCTGCAGACAGGATTTCTCTCTAATGTGAATTCATATTTGGACAGCAGACTAGGAAACTGGAGTTGCATCCCTCAACATTTAAATTAATCTACTGGCTCCTAACCTCAAGCAGGGTGAACATACAACATGAACCTTTCTTTTTTAAACTCTAAAAGCTTTGGGGTACTCCAATGCAAACTCTGAGATTAGTTAAGACACTGCTTGAAAGAGCAATCCCTTTTGAAGGGTAAGAAAAAGAGCAGCTCCATTTTCCTCCTAACCACACCAAAGAAGCTGTAGGGCACTTACAGAACAAGTACATTATTCTAACAAGATAGCTGAACATGATAGTCCCTTGTTAATATGGAATTATCCTGGGGGCAAAAAAAAAAAAAAAAAAAGCCTGAATTTTTTCACAAAATCAAGTCCTGGTGAAACAGGAGACTAAGAACACAGCAACAACAACAAAATATAACCTGACTACTTATTGATCATTAAGCTAAAAACTTCCACTAACAAATTACCTAGAGGCAGGAACAGATTATCAGCCCTCAAGGCACTCCAACCAAGAAACAAAAACTGTTTTCCTACAGGAATCCTAGCTAAACAACTAAAACCTGCTGCCAGAACAAGCTTCACTGTCCAAGCAGTAAAAGCAAAGCTGCCTGGAGACAGTTCATGAGGCTCACAGCTCACCTGATCAAACCCCCACTGCCAGGGTGGGGTTTTTTTTTATTTTTAAATTGTGTGAAATATAACACAGCAACCGAGTTTTCAAGCACTTTTTAGATTCGTTTTTGTCTCCAAACCCCAAAAATGCGACGATAGAAACCAAAGCTGCTTCAGGACTGTCCAAACACAGCAACACCAGCGTCAGCATCAGATTTGCAAGTGACTGTGTAAATAGAGAAGCCTGGGCTCCCACTCTTCACCCAGCTGCGAGACAAGCCAGAACTTCAGGATGATTTCTTTTTTCAAGCAGACTATCTGAACAATCTACAGAACTGTACTGTAGTTGTACACCGGAGTGTGGCTGCTCCATTTGCAGTATTTGCAGTTTGCTGTTCAAGCTGGCTATCAGTTCTCAAACAGTGACTCACCGAGTTCAAAGAGGGCCAAAGTTTGAGAAGGTTGGAACCTACCATACAGAAATACGTTTTACTAGAATACAAATATTAGTAGATGTCATCTCTTAAAGGAAGTTTGAAAAGAAAGTAAACAGGAGATGCTGGAACAAAGTACAGCATTGAGGTAATCACTATAAAAACACTGTCAAAGGCATAACCAATGCAAAAAACAAAGAGGGTTCGTTTGATTTAACTTAACGCTACTCCTGACAAAAGGAGTTTCAAGAATAAGGCACCAGAGGACAATGCAAGAGGTCAGCCTGAAACTGGCAAGGCACGGATGCCTCCGGTAAAAGCAAAGCGAGACACAACCCAACTCTGAGCCTCGGTGTGCGGGTTCAGCCCTCACCTGACCGCGGCCGCTCCCGGAGCGGGAATGCCCTCCCGAGAGCCGTCACCTTCCCGGGAGCTCCGCACGGCAGCACGGCCCGGGCTGCCCCAAGGGACGGAAGCGCCTTCACCTTCCCGGCTGCCCAGGCAGGCTGGGAGCACCCAAACCCAGCCGTGCCACCGCCCCAGGTGAGCCTGCCCGGGCCGGGGGCTGCACCGCCTCACCCCACAGCTCCCCTCCGACCGCACCGATGCTGTGGCTGCACGGGCGCGGCCCGGGCTGCCCGCCGGCGGGGCTCGGAGAGAGGCCGGCACTCACCAGAGCAGCACGCAGAGCAGGAGGCAGGAGCCCAGCGCCAGCGGCCGGCGGGGCGGCTCCCTCATCGTCTCCCCCGTCTGGCTGGCGCGGCCGGGGCGAGGCGGCGCATCCTCCTGCGGGCAGCGCGGCGGCGGCGGCGGCGGGACGCGCGGCGGGAGGCGCTCCGGGGGATCGCCCGTTGTGCGCACGGCCCCTCCCCGCGCGCGCGCGGCCGTTACTGCCCGCCGGGCCGGGCCCCGCGCCCCGCCCCTTTCGCCGCCTCACGCGCTGAGCTGGAAGGATGCGCGTCACCCGCTCCGCGCCGCCAGCCAATGGCCGGAGCGCCCCGCGGGATGGCCCCGCCTCCCGGCCCCGCCGATTGGGCGGCGGGCTCGGCTCTCCCCGCCCCTCCAAGGGCCCCGCTCTGTGAGGTGTCTGCGGCAAACAAGCCGTTAAAGGGAAATCGCCACAGTGACAAACGACGGCTGGCGGCCAAACCACCGGCCGCTAGGAGCCTGAGGAGCGCCGCTGCCTCCGTTTCCAGGGGCATTTCAAGCACTGGCGCTCCCACGTGACAGCTGCTAATAATTTTTTCTTATTTTGATCAGGCTTCTCTGCAGCCTGCCGAGCCCTGAGGCCCCAGAGGGAAAGCCGCGCGGGGGCTGCCGGGAGTTGTAGTTCCGCGCGGAAGGGGGCCGGAGCGCGGGTCTCCGCCCGCCATTTTGCGGGTGCCCTGAGGGGTCCGTGAGGGGCGGCGGCGTCCGGCTTCATGTTTGCGGTGTGTCAGCGCACCTTTATATCCATTGTGGCAGCGGGGGCCGAGCAGGGACTACAGGCCAGGTAGCATCTGGGACAGAAGAGAGGACAGGACCGGTAGAACACACCAGTTGTTAGCAAAACACGAAGCGTTTTGTGGACAACCCAAACCTGCCCATCTGCAGCGTTGATCCTCTCGCTGAGGCAGGAAGGCTTTCCTTGGCGGCTCACTGCTGCCAAAAACACCCTCAGGATCTCGGGGAGCGAGGGTGAGCAGCAGGGCCCGGCCCGGGGAGCCTGCGAGGGGCAGGTGGGTGAGTCAGGAGCCTGCCACGCTGGGAACGCGCACATGGCAGGACTCGGAGCGAGGAGAGGAAGGACAGCTCAGCCCCAGGCAGGGCGTGAATCACGGCAGACTCAGCAGCAGGTCACAGCTGCTGTTCTCCCCACGGCAGCTCCAGCCGCATGACCCGGCCCTTGCAGAGCTGATGGCATGACTGGAGTCAGCCAGCAGTGAAAACCTCGGGAAAAATCTTTGTGCCTGTTCTTTGACCCTGTAACTTTGTGCCGTGGTTAACACGTGGTTCTCTGCGCCCCTGTGGAATTCCCAGCGGGGCGGGAGCAGCGGCGCTCGGTCCCTCCTGCTGCTGCTCGATCCCGCCCGGGAGCGCCTCTCCCCCGCTGGGGCTGGGGCTGGGGCTGCCTCGGGGCCTTTGCCCATCCCCACAACACAGCCTTGGCCACAAGGTACCTGCTGGGCATGGCCAGGAGCGGAGCATCCCTCAGTGGAGCACTGGAAATCCCAACAGCTGCTGATCTGGCTGCTGGAAGAGCTGGTAAACATTCATTAACCCATTGCTGAGTGCTGCCAGCCAGAGCTCTCGGCCTCAGCGCTGCCAGGGGTTATAGCTGGGCCTGGCTCTGTGTTCAGCCTCCCAGGACAGGAATTCGACTGGGGAAGGCTCTGAAGCCATCCTGGCTCAGCCCATGGGACTGCTCCCACACGCTGTTATCCCATTACCAGTGGGGAGTAAGCACAGCCTCGACCAAACACAGCCCAAGAGCTGTCACAGAGGACACATCATTCCAGGGGAAGCTTTACAGTGCTGGGATCGTGGAGAAAAAGCACCTTTGAGTCAATCCCCACCAGGTATGAGCATCCCCCAGGGGAGCCTGGATCAGCCACACAGGGTCTTGATGTCCCTACCTCTGCCATACCCACATACCAGTGCTTGCTAAGCTTGTTTCTCCACCACTGATGAGCAACGTGAGAGTCAAAAAATTACAGATTACCCAATCTTCCAACTAGAGCCCCTAATTAACCCAAAGCCCAGTGGCCTATGGGGTTACCAGGGAGCAAATATTTGTATGGGACATTCAAAAAGTGCTGCACGTTTGTAGCAAGGTTGTTTCTTTTTTTTTCTTGCTGTTGGCCACATTCCTCATGGAAAACTCCAGGATGAGGCGAGCTGGTGCAGTTCCGTGAACTTCTGGGCCTGAATTTGAGCTCACCCTGCATCCCCTGGGCAGGGAAAAATCACTCTGCTGACCAGGAATAAAACCTGGGCTGTGGTGCTTGGCACCCCAGGTTGGGAGAGCTGGAGGAGGCCACCCAAGGCACAGCTTGGAAGCAGCAGGAAAGAGAAGGTGCTGCTGTTTTACCTGCACAGTGATGGGGCAATGCTTGTTCATTCACTGCAGCACCCCAGCAGGCCTGGCTGTAGAGTGTCCCCCAGAGATCTGTGCTTTTGGAGAGACACCTGATCCTGGGGTGCACCCCGGGCCTTTGCCTTTCAGCACTCTGCAGCATTTGTTTGCTGCAGTGGCAAAGCCTTCTCTCCCATTCATCCCTATCTGCTCTTTACAAAGGCTGCTTGTTTTCCCAAGTGTTGCCTTTTTTTTTTCTTTTTTTTTCACGTGTGATTTAATTCACACAAACTCCTTCCTCTTCTGGCTATTGATCTTGGCTCCTTACTGGTTAAAATAAAGTAAATCTTTCATAAGCAGGTTCTGACAACACAACTTTTGTTCCTTCCAGACACAATTTCCTGTTTAATTTCCTGGCTGTTTCTTACTTGGTAAAGGAAAAGCTGTAAATTGCAAGATTGCTTCAGAGACCTTCCTCTGACTTCAGATGAACTGTTAACCACTTGCAGGAGAGAATCCAGCACAACACTTGTAAAAAACCCCTTCTGTGATTGGCACCGAAAGGAAAGCTGTGCAAAAAAAATAAAGGTTGGAATCGTTTTCCTTGGAAAAGCAAACAGGAGCAACTCCCCCTCCAGCTGGGCAGGTAATGGCTCTTTCATCACTCAGCAAGCTGCCTGTGACACACGGGCTGTGCCTCTGCGCTCCCCAGTGGGGACATGCCCCTGCACGGGCTCTGGTTCCCGCTCCCGCACTCCTTTAAATCCCGGGGGATGCCCAGAGTCCCGCGGGCACGTTCCCGCCTGATCCAACGGCACAGTGCCTCAGGCAGGGTCACCTGAGCGCTCTGTGCGGGTTAATTAACGTGGTTGGGGTTAATTAAGGCGGGCTGGCGCCGCGCGGGGGCACGGTGACACCGGCTGGGGCTGCATGACCCGGTGCAGGAGAGAGAGAGCCCCTGCTCAGATCTCCAGCCAGCAGCCCGGCCTGACAGAGCCTGGGCTCACAGGTGGCACAGTGCCACGGCTCCCAAAAGCAGGACGGAGCCGGGACCACCTGTGGCAGCCCCTTGGGCAGCTCTCACAGGGCACAGCTCTGCTCCCCCTGCCCTCTGAGCCCCCTCTTCAGGGGCTCACAACCTGGAAGTCAATTTATGTAGATGAAGAAAATGAATTGAGGTGGGAATGTCACTTCTGAAAACATTTGTATTTCGGTTTCTCATGTCACGTGGCTAAATTTTAACTTTGCCTAGAAAGAGGAGATAAAATGATTGCTCCAGCAGGGATGCCCAGGCAGGATACAGCAGGAAGCTGCAGCATCTCCTGGCCCTGTTGAAGAACCACAGAGTCTCTGCATGACAGCAAAGACTCTTTCCTACAGCCAGTGCTTGGGAAGGGATGGAAAACAGCTTCCTGGGGAAGGGATCCACCTTATCCTAGCCTGGCTGGCAAGTGTTCCAGGCACAACTTCAGCAGCACCTTGGCAGTGCTGTGACAGCAGTGCAGAGCCCTGCTGCTGGTAAAGACAAGCATGGTCAGCCACTGGGGAGCTTCTCTTGCCATGTGATGGGCCTGAGGGAGTGGGGAAAGTCCAAAGACAGCTGAGACACAGAGAATCCAAATTCATTCTTGTTCTCATGATAGAAATGTGTGGGGGTGGGGGCTTGCAGTGAGGTGGGTGCCATGGTGCCCCTGGTGCTTCCCAGCAGCTGCTGCTGTCTGAACTCCCCTGGGAAAAGAAAAATGAAATTTCACTGCAGAAACCAAGAAACAGCAAAACTTCACTAGGCAAGTGTAAAGCTTTTTTTAGCCTTTATTTCTGGAAGGACAGTGTGGGCTGAAGCTTCCTCTTCCCTCTTCACCCTCTCACCCCTGGGTGAGAGAGCTGGGAAAGCACCTGGGGCAGCCCAGGGCTGGTTTCCTCCATGCCCTGTGTGGGGGATGTCACAGGCACCTGGTCCAGCAGGTCAGTGCGTCCCTCAGCACAAACCCGAAGCTGAGACCCGCCCCCCACACATCCCCGGGGCTGGAGGGTGCTCCGAGCCTGGGCAGCAGTGCCAGGAGCTGGCAGGAACACGGGAGGGTGGCACAGCCCTCACAGGAGCATCAGCACCTCTGCTAGATCCCAGTGAGGGGATGAGGGGTACAAAGGGCTGACCAGGCACACACAGTGTTTGCACACACGGTTTCATCCAATATCCCCCTCCTCGATTTACAGAACAAAAATATCTCCATGGCAGACACTAAAAACCTTGTCAGGAGCTGTGTCCCTTCACACTTCTCACTCTGTGTCCCAGAGCTGCAAGGGGAGGGAAGTGGCTGCTGAAGGAGGCTCAGGGCAGGGCAGAGTTGCTGCTGGGGAGCTGCCCTGTGGCTCCAGCCACCACCCCCCGGGGGGACATTGCTTTTACCCTCTGAGGAGTTGGGTTTTTCAGTGTTTTGCCACCTGAAGCTGTTGATGTGGAAGAGCTGGGTCAGCAGTTCACATCCCATCCTACACTACACATTTAAGGCTCAACAAGGGGGAATAGAGTGAGAAACCTCTTGGCAAAGCTTTGCTGTGGAGCCCCAGCCCTGCTGTGCCAGGTCTTGGAGACACCTGTGTGGATTGTAAGACCCTCCCTGTTCCCAAATCTCAGTTTTCACCTTCCAGCTTCCACAACAACCCACGCTCAGTCCCACAGGCAGGTTTTAGTATTTTATCCCCAAGGTCTGGTTTCCTTCCTGCATGTCTGTGTTAGAGATGTGCCACATACAGCTGAAGGTTGAGCTGAGCTTACCTGAGAAGCTGAAGTTTGGACTTGTCCCACCCTGGAGCACTCTGCAACTGGAAAAGCACATTGCTGATGTATTTTTTGGCTATAGTTTCCTAAGGGTTTTCTTTTTTTTAAAGCAGATTAAAAAGCAAAAATCTTTACTAGGTGACAGCTTGACCCTGATGGAGTTCCCCTACAAAACAGGCCCTGCCTGACCCACTGCCCTGGAGCTGGCCAGGCCCTGGGGTGGGCTGGCTTGTCCCTTTTCCCAGAGCCCAGAGTGGGTGGTGGGGAGGTTGTTTTGCCACAGGGATCCATGCTGACCGTCAGGGAATGCCAGGAGCGAGGGAGCTCAGTTTCACAGCCCCCCCACGTGCTGTGTGTTCCAGAGGTCACATCCCTGCAGGCGTGTGTCTTCCCACATCACACCTCTCCTGCCCCAGATCCTCAGCCTCCCCATCTTTCTCCTCCTGCAAAAGGCTCAGCAAATCCCAAACCTTGCCCTGGTAGATGCCAGCCCAGCGTGGGCTTCTCACAGCCAATCCCAGTTTCCTGGACTGCTGTGCCCAGCTCTGAGCAGGGCTTCTCCAGCAGCCTTAGTACCTCCTCAGCTCAGCTGAGGAAATCTGACTTGCACACAGGGAAGGGAGATGCCTGGGAGAACTGGAGCAGCACCAGGCTCCTCCATGTCCAGGCCCTGCAGGGCTCCCAGGGCAAGCAGTCCAGTCTGCCCCAGCATCCCCTCCACGGGGCTCAGCCCAGCTGCAAGGCATGGGCTGGTGTCACCCCAGTCTGTGCTGGGACGGAATCCAAACAATCCTGAAGTAGGTGATTGCAGGAGAGCAGCCCAGCCTGTGTCATGGGGCCTTTAAAGGCAGGAGACGATCTCTGGACATGGAAAAATGCAGCAGCTGGAGCTGGGCCAGCCTCCCCCCTCCCTGACAAACATTCCTGTGGTGGGAGGGCTTGGCTCCAGGGTCAAAGGGGAAGGCTGGGGGATGGTTTGGCAGAGAAATGAGGCCCAGGGATCCATAGCTGTGCCATGTCATTCCTGTGTGTGACACGTAGGGATGCAGGGGAAGAGCCCTGTCTGAGGGACAGGGAGAGCTGCAGGACCCACCCTCATGCATGCAGCCTCAGGACCCTTAGCAGAGTGTGCTTTCAGTTCTTTTGAAGCCTATTTCTGCAGCACAAGTGATGGTCCCGTCCTGAGGGGAACTCTGACACACCTGGAGGCAGCTCCCAGCCAGCAGTGCCTGCCATACTTTGATATCCAAATATCTCCAGTGGAGGTCCAGATCAATCCCAGCTATTTCAGTCCCAGAGTGTCACCTTTTCCAGCCTTCCTTCCAAACAACTTTAGCAGTGTATTCCAACCTTCAGAGCCAGCAGACACTGAACAAGTCTGCAGTGGGGTCCGTTTGCAGAGGGCAGGGCCAAGCCAAGCCCCAGCATACGCCGAGTTTGTGGTGCCATGGCACCCAGCTCCTCATCCCTGCACTTCAGCAGAGGGGCTCCTGGGGAGCCAAGTGGCACCTGGGGACACCCAGCTGTGAGGTGAGGGAGGTCTTGTGGCACAGAACCCACAGTGGGCATTTAGATCCTCACAAAGGACTTTAGTATTCTTGACCTTAGCTACTGCTTATCCCTGCCAGGAGAGCTCCCGGAGGGCTGGGGGATGACTCCAGGGCACAAGGTCCCCTCTGAGCAGCAGGGCCGGCCGGTGATGTGACAGTGACGTGGCGTGTCCCGTGGACGGACAGTTGTGCAGGCAGCAGAGTCACTGCCCTGCGGGAGGTCTGGGCCACCTTTGCACCGTGGGCGGTGCCATCACACGTGGCAGTCACACGCTGTCCCCTCCCAGGGACACAGTCCCAGCACAGCAGCGGCAGCTGCTGCGCCCCAGACCCTGCTGCGGTGCCCCAACACCAGGTGGGTGCCACGCCCTGTGCTCCCGGCACTGCCCAGGGTGCAGAGCCAGTGCCACAGAGATCCCCTTGTCCGGGTGGGCACCCGTGGGGGCTCCAGCCGCTGTGCTGGCATCTCCCAGAGGGCTTTTGCTTTGCTGGCACATCCCAGCGTGCTCAGGAGCGCTGTGAGTCACTGACAGCCCCAGCCTCCCCTGTCCCTGCCTCCAAAGGGCGCTTTGCTGGCCCACAGCAGGGATTTGAAAGGGCACATGAAGTGCCCCTCACCTCTCTTCACTCCCCTGGGGTTTCTACATGGGCCTGACCACGTGGAAGCAGCCTCACGCTCCAGCCCAGCCTGCTCTTCTTGGTCCCCAAAGCATCACAGATGTGCACAAGAGCCAAGGAACAGGTGACAGCAAACTTGTGCCACCACTCACAGGGAGAGCACAGCATTGTCCTGCCCATGCCCGTGGATGGTGACATTCCTCTTCTGTGGTGGTTATGGCACTTCTCAGAGCAGCAGCAGTGGCACTCTGCCCTCCCCGCTTTCCACTCTTGCACGCCCCAGCTTTACTCCATGACTTTGGAGAAGGACATTTCATTTAAAATCTCAGGTTCCCAGGCCCTGGGCACCGAGGCAATGCAGCAATCCCAGAGCTGGCAGCACTCCCTGTCCCTGTGGGCACTGCCTTGTGCACATGGAGGCACATGCACAGCTCTGTGCAAAGTGTGGGCTGGGGGCTCTTAGGGGGGCAGCTAAAACTGAGCCCAGCTTCACCCTGGCTTGCAGCCTGCTGGCATTGGCTACCTGCACAGGGTGAGCAGCTGCTTCTGCCCTGCCGAGCAAGTGCAGTGACAGGGGCTGGGATGTCACTGTGGTGTGGCTCAGCCTGAGGCCCCGCGAAAGACACAGCAGCAGTGTGGGCGTTACCTGCTGTTCTGCACGTATCTGGATGAGGTGGGATCTGTTTGGAGAGTCTCCTGTGGCAGGCTCTGGGGTGAAAACAGCCGAGAGCTCTTTCTCCTGTGACAGCAGGGCCGTGAATGCCCCTTCCCACAGCACAAACAGGGCACTGTCTGCGGCTGCTCTGCCCCGCGCCGAGGCCTCTCGGCTGAGGCCAAAGTAAGCAGCTGCTCAGCAGCAAGCACCTCTCCGGGGCTGGGAAGGCTCTGACCTGAGCACAAGCAAACACAGACTTAGGGAAAACACCTCTGGCCTCTGTGAAACCTCCCTCAATATGCCCGTGTCCCCTTGCTGCACATGCTGAGTCCCTTTGGCGTGGAGATGGATGTCCCTGCAGAGCTGCACCTCTCCAGCCCTGCTCTCCTCTTCCCGCTCCACTCTCGGGCAGGGCAGGACTGAGCTGTGAGCAGAGCTCAGCGGAAGGGCGCCCGGTAGCATCACACCCACATTCCTGACCTGGCTGCTGGAGCCTGGTTTGGCCAGAAAAGCAGGTGCCTGGCTGCACCGGGACAGGGAGCGGGGCTTGCAACATGGGCTGGGGTCACGCTCCCAGCAGCAAGGACATCCAAGCACAGAGAGGCCCTGGCTACATCCCACCGGCCGGCTGTGCCCTTCTCGGCGGCTGCGTTGGGCTGCGGGGCACAGCCACGGTGTGGGACCATGGCAGGAGCATCCCTCCGAGAAGCGGGGCCAGGCAGAAAGGAGACAATGCCCAGCACGCATTGGTGCGGGAAAACACTTGTGGCTCTCGGGATGAGCATATCCCAGCGTGGAGCTGCGGGGTGGCCTGAACCCATCCCCGCGATCTGCAGAAGCTCACACGGAGCGGGGAGCGCAGCGATCCCTGGCAGGCGCGGCGGTGCCCGGCCCGTGTCCCCGTGTTCCGGCCCGTGTCCCCGTGTTCCGGCCCGTGTCCCTGTGTTCCCGGGGCTCACCGGGAGGTGGCGGCCGCGAGCGGCCCGGCGTCCCTTGCGCAGCTCCGGGAGCGGCGGCGCGGCCGGGCCGGGGCTGCGGAGCTCCCCCGCCCGCGGCGGGCCATGGAGCCGGTCCCCGGGGCGGCGGTGGCAGAAGGTGCTGTACGAGCGCCAGCCTTTCCCCGATAACTACGTGGACCAGCGGTTCCTGGAGGAGCTGCGGAAGAACGTGCACGCCCGGCAGTACCGGTACCAGGCCGTGGTGTTCCAGTCGGGAGCGGTGGTGCAGCAGCTGTGCAGCGTCTGCGTCTTCGTGCTCACCTGGTGGTACATGGACGCCGGGATGCTGAGCCCGCAGGGGCTTTTCGGAGCGGCCCTGGTGTCCTCCCTGCTCGGCTACGTCCTGTTTGACGCCGTGGACGGCGGGGCCGGGCGCTGGGCGAGCGGGCGGACGCGCTGGGCTGACCTCAAGAGCACGCTGGTGTTCGCCGCCTTCACCTACGGCTTCTCACCCGTGCTGAAGACGCTGACCGAGTCCATCAGCACGGACACCATCTACGCCATGTCGGCCCTCATGCTCCTGGGCCACCTCATCTTCTTCGACTACGGCGCCAACGCCGCCATCGTGTCCAGCACGCTGTCCCTCAACATGGCCATCTTCGCCTCGGTGTGCCTGGCGTCGCGCCTGCCCCGCGCGCTGCACGCCTTCGTCATGGTGACCTTCGCCATGCAGATGTTCGCGCTCTGGCCCATGCTGCAGAAGAAGCTGAAGGCGCGGACGCCGCGCTGCTACGTGGCGGTCACGGTGCTCTTTGCGCTGGCGGCGCTGGCCGGGCTGGCCACCGTGTCCAGCGTGGGCGCCGTGCTCTTCGCCTCCCTGCTGCTCGCCATCTCCTGCCTCTGCCCCTACTGCCTCATCCGCCTGCAGCTGCTCAAGGACAACATCCACGGGCCGTGGGACGAGGCTGAGATCAAGGAGGACCTCTCCAGGTTCCTCATGTAGGCCTGGCCCAGGGCGAAGGTTCTGGCTGGGGGAGGACACCCGAGCCAATAAAGTCTCACACAGCAGCAAGGAGCACTCTGGTGTGCCCCTGGGGATCTGTTTGGGACTGGGTTTGGGGAAGGAAGGGGCTGAGCCTGCAGCACAGGGGTGCCGGCAGGAGCCGGCTCTGGCCACAGACCCGCACTCGGGGTTCGGGGGATGCCTCAGCCCCAGGACCCTCGGGGTGTGCTGGGCACTGCCAGCGCTCCCGGGGAGGGCAGGGCTTGCTGCTGTCACTGTGGGCAGGGGTGTGATGGACCTGCAGGGCTGGAATGGGGCAGAGCCCTCCTCACCTGCACCTTGGCTCTTGTGCCAGAACAGCCTCACACCACTGGCAGACACATCACCCTAAATCCCTCAGGAGATCATGGGGATGAGAGGGCATCACGCCTGCCCCTCATCCCTGACCCTTTGCAGAGGCAGACCCCGAGCCAGAGGGATGGGGCTCAGCACATCCCCGTGGGTGCTGGGGAGATGCCAGGCTGCGGGGAGCTCCCGCCGCCGCCGTGTGTCCGGTGTCCGTCTGTCCGGCAGCGCTCCCACCACGACAGAGGGCGCTCCCGGCAAACAAGTCCCGCTGAGGGCTGGCAGGACGGACGGCCCGGGCCGGGACCTCCGGCGCTTTGCTGTGCCAGCTCCATCCTCGGCAAGCGCAGCCCTGCTCCGGCCAGCCCGGGGGCACAGCCGGCACCGCCGAGGGAAGGGATGCCCCCACCTGCCCCACCCAGCTCCCTGGGCTGCGTTTGGCATCGCCCCGGTGATTATGAACTTCTTCTGGAAAAGCTGCGGAGTGCAGCTTTCTGCTCCATTTTCCCTATCCCAGCGAGCAGGCGCTTTTCATGTGCTCCTTGGGCTTTCTCGGAAATGAGCAACCCCCGGCGGAGTCCCCAACACCTCCAGTGCTTTGTTACTGCTCTTGCCAAGTGTTAAATGTTGCTGCTGTCGTCGTGGCAACCACTACATCTCATTTTGCTTTTAATTATAAGCTGTAGAAGCTTGGAGCCCGTGCTCGGGTCTCGCAGGGAGCACAGAGTAGCCAGATGCTCGGAGTCAAGATGACATTTTTAGCTCTGCAGAAGGGAGGCTGTTTTTTTCACAGAGAGGTTTCCCAGAAAGCTGCTCAGTGACCCCGATGTCCCATCTGACACTGGGCTGATGCCAGTGTAACACTGCCATGCCAAACAGATTCACAGAGCCCATTGGTACAGGGGCAAGGCTGGAATGTAAATCAAAAGTAAATCCAGTCTCGTCTGCTTGGCCTCTGGCTATCACAGCACAGGCTACAAACAAAGCAGAGTTTCTGCTCCAGCAATATTTCCCCCCTAAAGTACCTTTCCTAAATTCACACTTGAAAGCAGCTGTGGGTTAGGAAAACTGCAAGCACTGACCACTCAAACCTTTCAGGTGGTGGAGATGGGCACAGGCAGTCACCTGTGGTCACCTGTGTAGATCTGGGGACTGTGATGCAGCAGGCTCCATCCACCAGCTCCAGGGGGATGCAGACTCTGTCCCACCCACCCCTGCCCACAGTCCCAGACCTCTCTGCTCTGCCCCAGCTCCTTCCCTTCAACAATAGAATAGAATAGAATAGAATAGAATAGAATAGAATAGGAATAGAATAGAATAGAATAGGAATAGAATAGGAATAGAATAGGAATAGAATAGGAATAGAATAGGAATAGAATAGAATTTTGATGTTGATGCAACAAACACTTCAGCAACCAACCCTAAGGAGTCAAATGTTCTTTTGCATTCCAAGTTTCTTTCCCTTAAGGTTCAGTCCACTGAGAGCAGTCCTTCCATGGGACAATTTCTTTTGATTTGAAGCTGGCCAAATGTGAGTAGCTGTGAAGTGGCTGGGGATCAGCCTTGCTCCTGGGGGAGCTGCTGACACGTGCCAGCTGGAATCTCCATCTCCAGTTCTGCTGCAGGGCTTTAAAGGCCAGTGTCAGCCACCCCACACCATGCTGTCAGGGGGCCACGTCCCTCCCCACGTGGGGACTGGATCTGGGAAGCCTGTGATGAACAAAGCTTGACTCTTTGATCAGGAAACCAGAACAGGGTTTTGGTCCTGACCCATCCACTGCCTCCTAGTGTCCTGGTGCAGCACCCTTGTCCTCCCCTGGCTGCAGAGTGAGCACTAGGGCAGGCTGCAAACAGCACAGACGAGGTGGAACAGCTTCTTCAAAAAGTCACCCTGTGAGCTGGTGTTAAAGAATGTGCCAGGGCTTCCCAGCACACCAGCCCCTGTGCCTTTCTACTTCAGAGATTTTAGAAACAGCTGCCATGGAATCTGCAGTCCTATTTTCAACAATATTTATTACCAAGTATTTCATAAGAAAGTAAAGATTTGTGTGGAGGATTTACCACCACGAGATGCCCCAAGAAACCAGTTTGTGCCTTCCAGCCTAATGCATGGAGGCCAGCAGGGAGTGAGCAACAGCTCCTGGCTGGGTGCTGTGGGCCTGGCCATTGAGCTAAAATATCACCCACCTTTCATTGTTGGTTCCATGCTGAGCACAGAGGAGGGGAGAGCTTCCCCCAGTGCAGAACACATTTCTGAACAGCCTGGAGAAACAGGAGCTTGTAAAGTTCAGCCTGTCCCCCTTCCCTCTTACCTCAGGCATGAGCAGAACCTCCTCAAGAGCTCCCCAGGTACAAACACTGTTCCTTCTGTAGGAGTCCTGGAAGTGCACAATTCCTGAACTCTGCTGAGGGGTTTCTGCCTCAGCACTCTATGGGTTGCACAGGTGAAAGCTACAGCCAAACTCAGCTGCTCCATTCTTGGACAGTTGCTTTCCTGGAACTGCAGGTCTCAATTTCTCCCTATCTCAGGGAGTGGGAAGCACCTCACCCAGTCCCAGCAATTCCACATGCAATTCAAAGGTACAGCAGGGTTTGGGGTGCCCCCATTTTCACTACACCATTGCTGTTTGTCTCTTCTGCTCTACCAAAAGACCAAGTCTAAGTGAGAAGAAGGAAAAATGTCTGTAAGTCTAGAGCTTTCTGAGCTATACCCCTTCTATTTTGAGCAAACTCAGTGTCTGGTATTTACCAGCTCATGCAGGTGGTTCAGCAGCTCCCTGGATATTTTAGAGGTCAGCAGGATCTAAATCAGCTGCAACAGGAGGAACTGCCCAAATTCAGCAAAGCTGCGTCAGGCCAGGTGTGAAAACAAGCACAGGCTTCTCCCCACAAAGTGATCTCATCCCTCTGCTGCCCCCATCCCGAGCAACAGCACTGCAGCTCCCTCTCTACTCCCCAGGAACATCTTGTCTGGGAACACCAAGCTGGAGTCCAGCACCCAGTGCTGCCTCCTGACTTACCTGCTTTGTGAGATACCCCTTTGCTTTCCTGTTAGGAAAACCAGCCAGTTCAACACATCAGCTCCTCTTTTTTCAGACTGACTCGCCATAGACTTCTCTGGCACCCAAAACAAGCACATCATCTAAATCCCAGATCTTCTCTTTCTCCCAGGGATGGACACATTTGGAATCCCAGAGGTAGCTACTTACAGCTGCTGGAGTTCAGATGCTCCAGTGAGGTTGGCTTGCAAGGAATTCACAGGTTTAGTTTGAAGAAGATGGTCAGAACAGCTGCAATTTATTTATAATTGTGCAGATTAATCAGTCTAGAGACTGTCTAGAAACTGCTGCAATCTTCTCCTTCGAGTTTCCGCTCAGCCAGGTGCTGCTGCTAGTGCACTGGACATGTTTTGGAATTCTGCTGGCTGTTCTTCCTGCTAATGCTAAGCCAAAGCCATTTATATGGAGCAATCCTGGTGGTGAATGAATTCAGCAGCAGTGCTGGAATTCCAGCAGAATGTCCATCCCTCCCTCCACAGAGCCCAGGTAATTTCTCCCACAGGTAAAGAATTTCTCCAAGTGAGAAAGAGTGAGTAGACCCTTCAATACAAATACAGGGCACACTCCTTTTGTAGTCAGAATTTTATTTTCTTTACATCCAGGCTTATCATTGACATCTGAAAATAAAATCTTTCATTTACAAATAGGCTAGTGCAAATTAAAAGTAATTTTTGATTTTTTTTTAAAAAAGACATTGCATGTAACACAAAAGGAATGTGTGTGTTAGGGTGATCTTCCTGGAACAGCTGGTGGAGGTCGCCTAGGAAAAAACCAAAAAATAACCCAAAAATCACAAGGAGAGGGGGAGATTTAAAACAAAAGGCCAAAATACAATAAAATGACTCATATACAAAATTATCTTAATAAAATGGGTTAAGAGAAAAAGGCACAGAACATGCATATTAAGGAAAAGAGCAAGAGCAAGATTAGAATCAGCTGGCCCTCAGCACAGCCTGGCTTTCATCCTCACCGCCTCCCTTCTGCCTTGCCAGTGCCAGAGAACCAGAACAATCCTCCACCAGGTGTGGAGGTCACTGGTCACAGGCTTTCTGATTCTCTTGCAGCAAATTATGCCCTCTGGAAGAGCTTTTGAAATTCTCACCAGCGTCTGCTTCAAGCACTGCTCTTGGAGTAGAGCTTTTGTGAGGTGCTGATGAAATGAGGAATGATCAGACAAGGTGGCTGTGGGGTGGCTGGGCTGGGGTGTGTGGAGGGGACATTGCTGGGAAGGGTTACAAATGAAGCTGGAGAGCCCCTGGCAGTGAGAGCCCAGTGCAGAGAGCAGCTGTTCCTGCTGGTGCCCAGCACAGAGCACTCGGCTCCCACTGCCCAGCATTCCTGGCACCAGGCTCAGCCAGGGGTACCGAGGTGCTGGGACACTGCTGCTCCCTCAGGGGCAGTGCACAAACTGCAATAAATCCCCCAGTGTTGCAGGATACAGCAGGGATGTTCCTGCTGTGCTCATCCCACCTTCTGCTCCCTCTTTTCCCAAAACCTAAGGACCCACTTAGGCACTGTGGGGTTCCCACAGGAAGCTGTTGTGCTCTGTGCCCCACAGACCATCTCCAAGCACAGATTGCAGCTACTTGGCTCGTCCTCATCTGCAGGAGGAACTGAGTAATCAGGACATCTGCACATTTGTACACAACCTTTAGGGGGAAATCCCTTTCAGGCACACTTTAACTCCAGCTCCTGCTTTGGAGGACTCAGTCTGGCCTTCTGCTCAGCTCCGAAACTCCTCTGAACGTGCTTTCCTCAGCAATGAAGTGAATCCAGGTACTGCTTGTAAAACATTCATCCATTTCCCAGCAAAATATCTCTGCAGCACTCTAAGCCCCTTGCAGGGGAACAGGCTGAATGCTTCCCAAAGGGCTGCAGCTCCCCTTTAATGACATCTGCAGTGATCTCAGCACAACAGCACCTCCAATAAATCCCCCCTGCAGTCCCCACCGAGGCACCGTGGAATGCTGAGATGATGGTGCAAGCGACAGAAGACACCACTCAAACACATCCAGAAAGTAATAATAAAAGCCCATCAAGAATTACAGTTTATTTCAGGTTCAGAAATGCAGCATAACATTTTTACAGCAGGTGTATGTGATGCTCAGTAATGACCACAGTTTCGGGAATCCACTCGCTGTGCTCAAAGGTCAACACCAGGAACCATTTACAGATTACGAAACCAAAGGCAGATGTTTTGGCTCACATGAAGTAGGGCATTAACATACACAGCAAAAAAAAAAAAAAAAAAAAAAAATCAGAAAGAAATTAAGCGTTTGCTTCTTACAAAAAAGAAGTCATGGTTTAGCCCGTCCTGGAAAAGTAAAGAGACAGCAGTAAAGCAAACGGCCGGCAAGGAGGGACAAATCATAGATCAAGCAAGAGCGGAGGGCTGTCCGGACGGGAGGAGCCGTCGGCATCAGCTCGCCTGCAGACAAAGCGAGAGGAGAGACAGGCAGAGTGACATTCATGGACACCAGGGAGCTGCTCTGCGCCAGCCTGGCAGCAGGAGGAGCCGTGCCACGAGTGAGCCAGGACTCCCTGGTGGCACAGGGACAAAGCAGGTCTGCTCTCAGGTCAGGTTTGGACTATTTTAAGACAGGAGGACAGAACTAGTCAGGAATGTCAATATGCTGTACACATCGTGGCTAGTGGAGCTGTGTGGAACAGAGAGGATAATATTTTCTATGTTATACTGGAACACGAAATGCCATAACCTATAATGTATCTTCTTTAATATAATAAATAATCTACTTTTTGGAGGCTTACTCAGAAAGTGCAACAAGATCAGCAATAAAATAAACACACATTAACTATGTACATAAGCCTTTTTGTTGAACATACAATCTTTTTAACCCTTGAGATCCAAGGCCGAGAATTGTTCATGGCACACACAAGCTCTTCAGCTGTTGTCAGCCACGGCAGGGTGAGGTGGAAATGTTCTCTGGGCAGAGATCCAGGCTCAGCCTAAATGCAGTATTAGATGAGCACCCTCCTGAAACTTAGCAACTGCACCACCCAGATCTTTGTGTACCTCAGGTAAGACAGAAACACCGGTGTGCTTCACTATTGCTCCACCATGCCCTGGCAGTCAGAGCTGTGGCAGAGGGAATCAGAGAAAGGCAGAGCAGCCTGTGCTGCTTAGACACCGAGTTCAGACTTGGCTCACCCCCCCTCAGTGGGTCTGCAGAGGTGCTCATCCCTCTGGCAGATCCACAGGTGCTTGTCCTGCTGTCCTTTGGGCATGGAGTGAGTCACTGCCAAGGCTGCTCTACTGAGAAAAAGGGACAGGATGGATGGGACTCACCAGCATCAGGACTAAGTGGGACAAACAAACCCATTCTGGGCACTCTACAGCAGAAGGAAGTGGGCCAAGGCTGGAGGACAGTGCTTACTCAATTGGATGTGGCAATTTCTTGGGAAGCATTTAAGTGTTTTTCCTAGAAACAATTCTATGTGGTTTATTCTCATACGCAAGAAGAGGTGAAATCATCAAGCCCTGGATTTGTGCTCACTGTTATTTATTAACCTGCACACCTAAAAGTGTTGTATTTAGGGCATAAGGCCAGATTTAGATGAGATCTGAACGAGGATGCAGAGGAAGGAGGGCTGTGCATCCTCAGCATCAAGCACAGAACCAGATGGTGCTGGTGCCCCCTTGTCTCCTCCTCCTCTTTCGGGTAAATCCACCCTTGAGAGCTTTATTTACAGTTCAGGATTACTGCTGAAAAATAGCTTCATGAGGGCAGAGTAAAGGACAGTGCTTAGCTGTGCCTCCTATTTCCTTGTGCTTGGCAGAAACAGTCATGAAAGTAAATTAGGGAGTCTCAAGCAGAGAGCATTTAAAAGCATGTTTTTAGGCCAGGATCTGTGTCATGTAATTGAGGCTCCTGACTTACCAGCATTGCCCTTGTGTCCCATGTAGCCACACTGGCCTGAATCACCTTCTGGAGGTGATGCTCTTCCCACTGAACAAAGGACAGCTAAGCTGAGTCCTTGGGGTATGGTGGGATAAACCCAGACCGTGGCCTTGCAGTATCCTAGAATGGGTTGGGTTGGAAGGGACCTTGGAGCTCATCTTGTTCCATGAGCAGGGACACCTTCCACCAGACCAGGCTGCTGAAAGACCCGTCCAACCTGGCCTTCTATCACCAAGTGAGTACCAGAATTTGATATTCTGATATCAGAAGTGATATCAGTGAGCTCTGTGGCATTAAACCTGGCTTTCCATCAGCAAGCAGCTGCCAGTCAGTAACAGAGTTCTGATAAACTGTTTGGATATACAGGAGTGCTGGTGAGGAAACAATATGGGCTACTGTGGCTATTTACAAAAATATATCCAACAGATGCAGCACAGGTTACAGCAGAGAGCACTAAGCAGTGGAAAACTCTGTAGAAGACAAGAAGAATCATCAAAAATGCTTTCTTTTTTGTAGTAAAAATTAGAATGACTATGGTTGTGATTGCAACCTTTTCCTTCCCTTGACAGCTGATTCTGTGCACTTGGCATGTGGAGATGTGGACCTGTTCCCCAAACAATGAGCAGCCACTTCAGCAGTCTGCTGAGATCACCAAGATGCCAGTGCTCTGACAAACTCCATCTCCAGCGTGCATCAGATGCGACCTACAGAGACTCCCCAGGTGTGTGTCACAAGTGTGGGGTTGACAGAAAATTAAAGTTAAGCTAACATACAAATCATGGTGCTTTCCCAAGCTCATCTCTCTCCTGCAAGCTGGAACATGATTTGCTGCACTGGTGAGCACAGCTAATCAGCAGCCTGGGAACTAATAGGCTAAATCCCCATGTGTTGTGGCTCTTTGATTGGATTCTTCCCAACCATGGGGCTACAGATCCATACTGGAGCCCTACAAACAGTCTTAATAAATACATTTATTAGACTGATTGTACTGGGGGCCTTTGAAACCACCAATTGCTTTGCCTAGGGATCTGTAACCATAATTGTAATAGCAGCAATTCCTATTTTCTGAAGGAACAAGGCCAAATTTCTCTCTAGTTTCATTCTGTTAACTCAGTAAGTTCTAAGCTTTAAGGGTGACACTGACCCTAAGTGTTTAAAGTGAAGTAATGCAGTTAAGACAAAAGGTTTTTATAATGCATTAATTTATAACGTGCAAAACAAGAGGCAGAGAGGACCTCTGCAAGTGAGCAGCTGCTAAAATAATCCAGGATGCACAGCTGAGCACTTCCCAGAACTTGGCTGGATAAAGCAGCAGTAAACCAAGGTGTGTGCAAGGACCCTATAATGCAAAAAGAAAATCTTTACAGGGGACACTGGGAAATTTTATTGACTGGCATGTGAAAATATCACAACTATCTCACATCCAAACCCGGCCCTTGGGAAGCTCAGCTGCAGTCTAGGCTGGAGCTCTGGGAACTGGCTCCCACAGGGGGCAGGGGAGGGCACCCACGCCCAGCTGTGCATGTGTCTGTGTCTCTGTGTCCTCCTGGGTCACAAAGGACCAAAAGCAGTGCTCAGTTCCCTGGATCTGCACACAGCACATTTCCATGCACTCACTCCCCTCCAGAGCTTCCCAGGAGGGTGAGCAGGCACTGGCACAGGACAGAGGAGCTGGCACACGCTGCTCTGTGGCACCCCAGCCCTCCAAACCAGCCTGTCCCACCCTGGGAGCTGGGGCACCCCAGCCTGCCCCTCACCAGCCTGAGCAGCCCGGCACTGCAGCTGCCAGGATGGAAATAAAGCAAAACATGCCTTGTTCCACGCACACCCTGCTCATTTAGCATTCTAAAAACTAAATTTCAGATAAGGAGAATTTATAGGAGAAGGAAGCCTCTTGCAAGAGAGACCTGGAAGTGTGGGGCCTTCAGAAGAGCTTGGTAAGAAACCACATGGCTTTTCCTTGCCCAGTTTAACCATTACAAGAGAAAATAGAAAACCTGGAAGGTACATATAAAAGCAAGATTCCTTTTAGGTAAGAGGGAAAAAAAGCAGCAGATCAAATTGACACATGCACAAACACACACAGAGTCAAGCCCTCTGTCTGCTGTAGAGGACTGTGAGCACAGTTGTCTGGGTGGAGATATGTGTCAGTAGTTAGCTAACATCAGTTATTGCAGAAGGAAAAGTCAAGGCAGCACAGACCTTCCCCAAACATTGAAGACCTCAGAAGAATGGACAGAGTATAGCAGTAAAATCGGTTACTTGCCTAGAGATGTCCATACATGCGACTATACATTGGTTATTGAGACAGTTACCAAGCAATTTGTTTCCACAGATTTGGTTAACAAGGAATGACATGCCAGAAACTCCTTTTAGTCTAACAGGGATGAGTCTAACGGGCGGATTACAGTGGGCCGAGTAGGTGAAGGGGGTGGTCTTCGACTGGAGAGAGAGAGAGAAGAAACAGTGAGCACAAACACTGAGCACAAACCTGGCTGCTGTGCCACGGACATGCACGGGCTCACACACACAACAACGCTGCTGCTGGAGCAAGACACCCCTGAGCATGCACGGGAAGGAAGGAGGAAATGGGTTTGCCATTTCTGCCGTGCTTTACCCTCTCACCCATCACTGTGTGCAGCCTGGGGGTTCTCCACACACCACTGCCTTCTGGAGCCATGCAAACCAGCAGGAGAGGATTGTTATTCCCTGATTTTAGGGGTCAGTCCCAGCCTGGACAGTCACAGACAGGCCTACAGGCACATTTCAGAGCAGGGGAAAACAGCCAGCAGCAAATTTAGATCTGCTTTGCAGAAGCGGGAAAATCGGCAGCTTCTTGCACACCTGGGCAAACTGCAGCCCTATCAATGTGCCTGCATCTGAGGCACATTTTGAGGGTTTATATCAATGGCCAAGTTTGAAAATGCCAGTCATGGCCAGGGCTGCTGCATTCATTAAGTTACCACTAATGCATTTCAGGAAGTGCTACAGAGTCACAGATTTTTTTGGGAAGACTTAGGTGCCTTCATTCAATTTTCCTGTGCACTGCAAACTCCTGCCTTTTAATTTGGACTGTGTCATCCTCTAATAAGAGACCCCAGAGCAAGAGTTAGCAGCAGTGTGATCTCCAAGCACGTTCTACCTGCAGTCCAGGCTGGCACTTACCCCTCCCTCCCCTCATCCAAGGGTAACACCCCAACTCTGCTGGAGCTATAGAGCCCCTCTGGTAGCTGTCAGCACTTTACCTTTTTGTGTGCAGTAAGATCCATCTCAGGGCTGTGTGGAGGCAATCCCATCAGCTTTTTTACAAAGCATATTTTGTTGATGCTGCATTCCACCTGGGCCTGCCAAGCCAGGCCCATGCAGAGTCTGAGCTGACAACTGCCTGGCACTGCTGTGTTCTGGATAAACAGCCTGAGACTGTTCCTGCCTTAGCCAGCTGTCCAGCACCCTCCAGCAGTGCTCTGCTGCTGCATTTATCCCAACCCATGTCTTCCAGGGTGCTTTTGCTCCCTTTCTTTAGCAGGAAGTACCAGGTTCTCTCTCTATTCCTTAACCCAGCTCAGATCACCAGGAGACCTTGTGGCTGCACCCAGGCTCTGAGCAAGGTGGGAGCTGAGGTTAGTTCCCATCAGCTCCAGCAGAGCTCATTAATAATTGGTAATAATAATAATAAATTAATAATTTGCCCCAACAAACTGTGCAGCTCATCCTAACCCATCCTCCACCTGTGCATGTAGGGACAGTTGTGGCTCTGCAGAAGATTGCCACAGAATTGTGTCTCATTCTGCTAAAGCTAAACCGAAGATGAAAAGAATGTAACAATGTGTTAATCTTCTTTGAACTGGAACAAAATATGTGAGACAAATTTACACTTGGCCAAAAAAAAAATCTCGTTTGGCTCAAAGGGCATCTTGAGCGACAATATTCTCTTTTGGTGAAGAAACGAGAATTTTAATCCCTACCATGCAACAAAACCAAAATATGCCAACTAAAGCATTCAACTAAATCAACAAGCTAAAAAAAAATAGGCAAAATATAATTTCTTCATGGTGTATTTTTCTTACAGGAAAAATGTTACTGTGTTAACTATTGTTTCTTGTGTTGCTCCAGTGTAGGTCTTCTGGACCCATTTCCAAAATTTGTAGTTTCATAAAGAACCACTTCTAAGGCTCTGCATTTCTGCTGGGTTGCATTAAATTATTCCTTTGTTGAAATGCCTCACATTGCATTGTTTAGCGCTTACTGAAAACATGGTATCATATGTATACAATTGACAAACAAGGGAAAATGCATACAGCTGTCTTCATATCAAATTCAAAAGATACAAGCCCAAACATGCATTTTAATACCAGGTTAAATGCAGCCCACTGGATTCAAATAATGCAATTTAGCCAA
This sequence comes from Luscinia megarhynchos, assembly GCA_034336665.1. Taxonomy (NCBI): domain Eukaryota; kingdom Metazoa; phylum Chordata; class Aves; order Passeriformes; family Muscicapidae; genus Luscinia; species Luscinia megarhynchos. The sequence goes on from CM067571.1 coordinate 26,367,962, forward strand.
ATTGCTCTTTAACACAGCAGGATCAGAAACTGGAGAGCACAGTGGGAGGATTTCCTGGGTATAATCAGTCAAACCAAACCTGAACCAAAATCAGGCCCAAGCCCCATTTCCTCTTTGAACCAGAGCTGAACACGGACTGCTATTTGGAATTTCCTTTCAAGGCCCAGTGCAGACCTGAAGAGAAAAACTCCCCATTAGCTCTTTCCACTGCAGGGTACCAAGCACTTCAGGAGAAGCTGATACCCCCAAGGGGACCCTGTGGTGAGGAGCTGCTGCCAAGCCACAGCATCCTTCTGTCCCTGTGCCACACCTACAGACAGGTGTGCTCAGCCAGGGGACCCTGCAGCCGTGCTCTGTCCTGCCTGGGGATGCTCTGGAGGTGCCTCCTGGAGCACTGGCAATGTTTGGGAAAGGCAGCACTTGGGAAAAGAGCTGCAGCAGCACCATTTCCCTGCAGCCCTGCTGCTGGCACTCTCCTGGGATATCTGCAGTGGAGGAAGGGGCACCTTGCTCCTGAGGCCCTGGGCAGAGCAAATGAGTTCAGCTTGGGTCAGAGACCTCACCTTCCTTTGCCACTGGCACACAGGATCAACTGGCACGAGCTGGAGCTCAAGTCCAGGCAAAGGAAAGAACAAGCCCTGAAGTTGTCTCTCCTAGATTTCCCTGTCAAGGTGACATATCATTCTGTGACCATTTCTACACTGGGAGTAGCATTTATAGATTTTTTCACCCTCTAACAGGAATCTCAATCCCAAAAAACAAGTCCAAGTGAAGGAAAGAACAAGCCCTGAAGTCCTAGATTTCCCTGTCAAGGCGAGAAGTCATTCTGTGACCATTTCTACACTGGGAGTAACATTCAGAGCTTTTTTCACCTTTTTTCAACCCCAAAAACAAGTCCAGGCAAAGGAAAGAACAAGCCCTGAAGTTGCCTGTGCTAGATTTCCCTGTCAAGGTGACAAATCATTCTGTGACCATTTCTACTGTTCTACCAGTGCTACTGGGAGTAGCATTCAGAACTTTTTGCAGCACCTAACATGAATCCCAACCCCAAAAACAAGCCCAAGTGAAGCAAAGAACAAGCCCTGAAGTCCTAGATTTCCCTGTCAAGGTGACAAATCATTCTGTGACCATTTCTACACTGGGAGTAGCATTCAGAGCTTTTTGCAGCCCCTAACAGGAACCCCAACCCCAAAGACAAGCCCAAGTGAAGGAAAGAACAAGCCCTGAAGTCCTAGATTTCCCTGTCAAGGTGAGAAGCCATTCTGTGACCATTTCTACACTGGGAGTAACATTCAGAGCTTTTTTCACCTTTTTTCAACCCCAAAAACAAGTCCAGGCAAAGGAAAGAACAAGCCCAGAAGTTGCCTGTGCTAGATTTCCCTGTCGAGGTGACAAATCATTCTGTGACCATTTCTACTGTTCTACCAGTGCTACTGGGAGTAGCATTCAGAACTTTTTGCAGCACCTAACACGAATCCCAACCCCAAAAACAAGTCCAAGTGAAGGAAAGAACAAGCCCTGAAGTCCTAGATTTCCCTGTCAAGGTGAGAAGTCATTCTGTGACAATTTCTATACTGGGAGTAGCATTCAGAGTTTTTTTCACCCCCTAACAGGAATCCCAACCCCAAAAACAAGAGCAGAGGCCAAGCCCCGTGTCCCTGGCTCCTGCACACCGGAGCAGCGGCTGACGCAGGCAGCGCCCATCTCCGGAGCAGCAGCAGCAGCAGCAGCAGCAGCAGCAGCAGCAGCAGCAGCAGCAGCAGCAGCAGCAGCAGCAGCAGCAGCAGCGGCTGGTGGCTCTGAGCATCCCGAGCGGAGGGAGGCTCCGGCCCCGGGAGCGGCAGGGGGAGCTGCAGCCTGCCCGCAGCGCTGCGGGGGACCGCGGGCACTGCCCTCTCCCCTGCAGCCCTGCTCCGCAATCGCTGCCGTCACCCCCAGCGCATCCCTCACCAAACCCGGCTCCCTGGTTAGTGTGAGCCCCGCAGCCCGGGCGGCGCTGGAACCCAAAACTCCGAACACGGCACTGCTGCGGGAAAGCCGCTTTTGGGGCCGTGGCTTTGGGGTTGTTGTTATTTGTTTTGCTGCCTTTTTTTTAAAAAACTGTTTGTAAAAGTTAGTGCTAAAGGGGCAGGAGATCATAGGTCCCCCCGGGGTTGAGTAAACGAGTCTGCAAAAAGAATCAGTTCTTCTAACTAGCACACATTAAGCAGACATAAAGAATTTACCAATGAAAATTGTGGACTAAGTATGTATTTAATAACTCCCTGATGTTGTTGCAGAGACTCCTTTGAAGAGCTCAGTGGGGTTTTGAACGGAGGGGAGCTCTTACCCCCGTGCAAAAACTTTTTAAAAAAGGAAAAGTTTTTACATTTATTTTTAACCTAAGCAGCACGCCCCCCCCGCCCCCCCTGCAATGTTTCCAGTTTTAAAAGAACTCCTAAAAGCTTTAGCTAGGCAAACGCAGAGCAAAAGAAACTAAATAAAGCAAGTCTAGACTTAAAATTGGATCAGAAACATATGGGAGTTCTTCGAGCCCTTGCCTTTCGAGACGCCCTATCGCTCCCCACGCGGAGGGAGTGCACAAAATGTGCTTTCAGTGCAGCATGGCTGTAATTACCATGGGAGGCCCTGCTCGAAGATGGCTTCTCACAGCACAGCCAGAGGACTTGGGAATAAAAGGCTTTCATTTCCACTTATACTCGACATTCTTGCTTGCTTGTGACCACCAGAGAACACTTGTGGAAGGCATGCACAGAACTCGGTTTTACCATACATCCTATAGATCTGAAGCTGTGAACAGAAGCCCATTATTCTCTCCCTTTGCCAGCATCTTGGTTTCCCTATAACCCAGCCCTCTCAGAGTACCCTGATACATGCCATCGTCTTTGTAGAATTTAGCAAGAAAATACTTCAAATCTCTAAGCAGCTTTAGGACTGGCTGCAGGTAAATTTGTTTTAGGTGACAGAACAAACCTGGATGTGAGGCACACAGTAAGAGGGTAAACAGTGGCTTACTGCAGGTGAGGAATAAATCTGGTTTCCTGTTTGGGTCATTATTTAGAGAACTAAGTAGCTTGGCCTTGAGGAAGTTATAATGCTTTGACTGATTTTATTTTTGTACTGTTTCTCTGGTATTCTCTGTCTCAGTAAGATCCTGAGAGACCCACACCCTCTATTCTCACTTGTATCAACCTAACTTTTACATGGCATCTCTCAACCTCCATCAGCTTCAGAATCTGGTGGACAATCCAAACCAGAAGTGGAACTACTATACCCACCATGCTTGAAAAACAGAGACAAGGCAGCTTGTAGACCTAATTAGTCTTCAGTTAAATTAAACTACAGCAGAGCAGCATGGCCACTGCAGTCTCCCAAACATCAACTTGGGAGCAAGGATCTGGAGTGGAAGTGGGAAAGCCAAGAGGAGGAAAGGCACTTGATCCTAGTGACACAGGTGGTAACAAAGCAGGAAAAGCAGGAAAAGGATGATGATGATATTTGGAGGAGTACAGCAGGAAACACAGACAGGGATCAGGAGGTGATGGTGACTGTGGGGGAAATGACAAACTGCACTGAGGGGTGATGAAAGGACAAAGGAGCTGGGGAATATCTGCCTGAGATGATTCTTTATCCCAGAGTAATGGTCCAAGAGAGTGAAAATTGCTGAGATTTGTTTCTGTACTGGAAAATGTCATTTTGTTAAACACAAAAGGTCTGCAGCAAGAGTTGCCCACAGGCAACTCTCATCGGGCAGGTCAGGAAGGGAAGCCCCCAGGCACAGAGCACAGCTTTTGGGGGTGGCTGGTATTTCTGAAGCAGTTCCCCAGCTGAACTCAGGCTCTACAAATGCACAGAGGGCATACTCAGACTGTACTGCCAGGGACTGCCTTGGCTGTCCCTACAGCTGAACCCCAAAACTGCCCAAAAATGACCTAGCTGCACAGTGCTCTCTCAGTGGAAGAACTGTTTTGTTCAGTATAAGCGAAGGTTATTAACTATACTGTTTCATCAGATATCTATTTTTTTTAAGTGAAAGAAACAAAAGTGAATGGGAAGAATGTGTCCTTCCACTGGCCACCACTACACTGCAGCAGTATAAATCTGTATTAATTCAAAGGCTTACACTGTTTGAAAGCACTAGGGTTAGTGAGGTTGCACTGTGTGTGATTTAACTTAATACAGATACTCCTTTCAGAGGCAAAGTGGTCCAAAATATGATGTTCCAGCAGAATAATTTATTATCTACAACTCAAGCTATAATTTCTATATGACCATAATAAATTAATGTCCATCACACACACATACAAATAGATTGTATGTTTATGTGAACACTGCATTTCCAAATCAGTCATTTCAGGGAATTAATGTGTCATATGAAAAGCTCAGCTTAAATAAACACAAAATTAATTCAAGGGAGCGATTGAGACAGACTATTATTCTTTAAAAACTGAGTGTTCTTGTTTGCCCTTCAGCAGGGAACATGTCAAGTAAGCAAGAGTGCAGTGCATCTGTGGAATACTGTCCCAACCTTTCAGGAACCCCGGGTTAGGATGGTCCAGAGGGTCACAAGTGGCCATGAAGAAGAGAAAGTTAGGAGTGCTGAGTGGGAATATTCAGAATGCTGCTCTGTGCATGGAAGATGACAGCAGAAGGGCCACAAAATCAGCAGGAAGAACATCTGATCTTCTCACAGCAGCTCAGGACCTGTGTGCTGCTCTGTGTGCAGCTGCACTGTTTGCCATCACTGTGAATCGTGCATCCCACTTTTGAACGTGTCTCTGTTCTGCCTTCCAATCAGCTTTGACCTTCCTCTGCCTTGGTGCCTCTCTCCTCTTTACTTACCTTGGTGCAAGCAGGGGACCAAATGTCCTGGTTGTCACCTCCAGCTGGAGTTGCACCTCTTCTTGTCCATGATGCCAGCTAATGGGATTAGCAGTGTTGTTAATGGGCCATGGAGTGCCCTCATTCACTACTGATCCAGGACAGCTCGTGGGGGACAGGACAGATTCAAGACAGCCTTTCAAGATGCCTGCAGGTGCAGGAAGTTCAAATCATCACTGTTTCTCTCTGTTTACTCTCAGATGTTTTCTCTTCTAGCATTTGGCAGCCTAGAAATGCACTGCTGTTCGCTCACTCTTTCAGACAAGGCAGGAGTTCCCTGCTCAGCACCAGCGCTCTAATCCTGCAATGCCTTCATGGCAACTGTTATTAAACTACTCCCTTATGAAAGTAAATAATTTCTTGGGACAAAACACATCTTCAGGTTCCTGTATTTCTGTCAAAAAACTGCTATTGCTTGACTCTACTTTCTTCAAGTATAGAGATGTTAAAAATAAAATCACTTCCTTCTACTGACAGTATCTTGAGAGAGAAAATGCTAAGGAAGAAAGAAAAGAACCAAACTCAAATTTTTTGCTGAAATTCATTCAGTGCATCAGCTGCCACTCCTGTTATGTTTGAGGTCTGCACTTGCAACATCATCTCTATTCCAGAATAATTTCTTTTGATTCTTTTCAGGTTCCTTGTTTTTCTGAATTCCCCCCACTCTTGCATGTCTTATTTACCCTTCCCCATCACAATAGGCCTGGTCTACACTAAGAGTAATGAAATGCCAGATTCTCTTTGCTGAACTTTTAAAGTGACTTGCAACAGTCCCAATGGAATGTCACTTGGTTTTTAAACAATTTTTTGTTGAATAAGGCAGGAGCAAGTAGCTCAGCATCAATACTCCAGAAGATAGCAGCTACCTGAGATGCAGACAGATCAAATCTCAACCCTGTGCAGAACAAGTGATTCTTCAGATACTTTTGTTCAACTGCCACAGTGAACAGCCCATCAGAAAATTCCTGGGCCACTGAAGGTATGGACAGCCTGCCTCTGGCTGATGAAGGGAGAGAAGTTAAGAGTCAGTGGCAGCAGATGTGGTACCCAGGCTGCAATGTCTGGCATCCCATGAACTTTGTTTTCCTCCATCTTCAGGACAGTCATCTGGAGGAGAGGAATATAAAGGAAGGCAGTAACAAAATCCTACTGCCAGTCTAAAAGAGAGCCATCCTTTCAGGGGCAGCAGTCACTGAGGCTCCTGGAGCAGAAGTGAAGGCTCTCTTGTATCTCTCATGGCATTACAGCTCAGACAGCTGAAGAATCAGTTCTGTGCAAATGCCATTCCAAATTTCTCATAAGATCAGTACTGCAGAATTACAATGAAACTGCCAGACTTGCTGTACTGTGACATTTTACATGTTTTTACAACCTGCTGTGACCTCCTTTCTGGCCAAGCCCTCCAACACTTATCCTCATGCAGATTGCTCCTTCTTTCAGTGCTTCTGTTGTCCCTATTCATTGCAGGGGGGTTGGACTAGATGACCTTTAAAGGTCCCTTTCAAACCAAATGATTCTGCATTCTATTCTTTGATTCTATTCCATGACCAAAGTTGCAAGAAGAGCCCAGGTTTGCACTGGGCAGTGTGACTGTCCCAAGCAGTGGAACTTGTGGCTCTGATGGGTGTCACAGCCACTGCCACCAGGCTGCTGTTAAGAAAGATTGCCAAATACTGCATTCTATGGCTCAAAAACTGTCTGAAAAACTCTAAAAGGCAGAAATGCAAGGTGACAGATTTACAAAGGTGGCAAGGAAGGGAGAAGTTGGAAAGAAACCAAGACAAGATGGTGAGAAGGAAAGGAAGGAATAAATGGGGAAGGGAGACAAATGTACCAGGCAGGAAAGCAAATGAAAGGAGGAGGTGAAAGAGGAAGCAAACAGATGGTCAAGAAAGGGACAGAGAGGGAAAGGCTGAGAAAAAAAGGGAAAACAGTGAAAAAGGACCAGTGGAGGAGGGGAAAATGCAGAACTAGTTTCTAAGAGATAAGAGAAAATAAATGGAGTCTGCTGCTTGAAGCAGCCAGCAGCAGAAGTAACATTTTACTGGGTGTGCATTTCAACAAGAATTGTACATTAGACTGGTAACAAATTACACAGGGCTGTCTTCCCTCTGGGCAGGAATCACAGAAATAAAAACTGATATTCTCATAAGTCTTGTGATTTTGGGGTCCTTGGACAGGCAGAGTTGGAAACATCCTGATTACAGAAGGGCAGGATCCCCCCCTGGGAGGGGCTCTGGCTCTGCCCATGTAGCTGTATATTCTTTTGATGAGATGCAGAATTAAATTAAACTATTCTTTGGCTTTCTTTTCTCCTGAGATTCAGCAGGATTTTGAATTCCATCCATGTAACACTTTTGTCTCTTTGCTTGCATGAAACAATCCTAATTGCAGACTATACTTTTGAATGTAACTTCTGCCAAAGATCCATTCAACGAGGACAGAGAGCTGTGCTCTCCTACTTGGGTGTTCAGATTAAGATCATCCAAGTCAGCATGCAAACACTCTAAGGTGGGCTCTCACTCATCCTGCCAGAAGAATTTGGTGCAACAACTATTTGATTGCAATTTATATTCCATTAAAAATACAGTAGTAAGCTTTTAAGGCTGCAAGGCCAAACTTTCAGGAGAAAGAAGATTTCCAGGCTCAGGCAGGATAACCCTTCTGGCCTTATATGCCTATTCACTATGACAGACTTTATTCAGAGGATCATGTGCAATTTTTGCACAGAATCTCCTTATCATTCAATGCACAGGGCTAGACATTTCATTAAATCTTTTCAAAGAACTCTAATCCATAAAAATCCATCAGAGATAACTTGGTGAATGGTTGATATTTGGCAATCAAAGAGTTGAGTGGGAGCCTGTGGGCTGGGAGATGTCAGGCAGTAATGCTTTCTGCACTAAAACTGACTTTGTCTGGAAATTTCTAACTGCAATTACTGTCAGGTAGAAGTGCCTTTTTGTGCCAGTTTGGCAGAAATATGTAATGATGGCTTACAAGGTAGATTAGTTACCAACACAGCAGGTGATGGAATTAGCCTTGGTGGCATAACAAAGGGGAGCTGCAGAGCTGCCACCAGCTGGCTGGATGTGGGTGGAAGGAAATTGTAGGGACAATATGTGAGCAGCACAACGTGAATTCTCTCTCCAAAGCCTTGGGGAGTCCACAGTAGCACTGCAGGGCAGGGCTCAGGGAGAAAACGGCAGCTCCCTTCACCCCCACAAATGCCATGGGCCCTGCTGCCAGGAGAAAAAAACATTCCCAATTCAATTGTTTTCCTTGTGGCAAAGCTGAGATTCCCACTCAGGATATTTAAAAGCTAAAAATCAAGCATCCACTGTAGAACTTAAACTGGTCAAGATCAGGCTTTCCACACAGGCAAACACACATCAGGGTAAGCTGAAGTGCTTCTAGTGCCTGCCTAAAGCTGTCTCACCAAAGCATGCACACAGCTGCATTTTCTTTCAAAATACTACTGAAGCCTTTTAAGAGAGGGGGGAACAATCCAGATTCTGGCAGTGGGGAATATTTCACAAATCATATATGCTTTGGCATCAAGCCCTTAAAGCTAGGGGCCTTTACTCACAGGCTTTGCTGGGAGAGATCCACCCACCTCAAGTGGGATTAATTAAAAGAGGCATGTATCATGCAAATAGTTTCTGTTTCCTTACAGAAATATTCAGAGCACATAACCCAAACCAGCTTTAGAATCAGAGCAAAGCAGGGAAGAAAATTATTTCCTGCTCCCCTAACTCTTTTCCTTTCCCTTTACATCAAGGGAGGAACAGTGAGAAAATGCCAAGAGCTCACCATTTCTTTGATTAAATGCTAATAAACTAGGAGAAAAAAATTGTGTTTGCATAGACAGGGGCTGTATCTCATGGTAAGGTGCCAAATTTTCCACACCAAATGTCTGCGAATCTGCTCATTGGACTAAGATGGTCCAAGTCTTACCCCTGAAAATCATCTTTTTACCTTAAGGCAGAAGAGGAGAAAATGGAAACTTCGTATTTCTTCAGCATGTCAGGCTTTTCAGCTCCATGTGAAAGGGATAGGGGCTGCAACAGCAAGCTCCTTTGGAAAGTGAGATAAACTTTAAAAATACTGCTTTTTCCTCAGCAAGCTGAACTATCTTCCTAGATAAGACAGATCCCAACGCTTCAAGGAATCACTGCAGAAAATGGTGGTGGAACAGTCAGAGCACAGAGCCCCAGTTCAAAAATAAGTCACAGAAAAAGCTCAAGTTTCCACAAGAACTCTTCCTTAAAACTCTTTTTTTCCCCTTTTAATATCTCAGACCCATTTTCTGAGTCAATTTCCTATGATCCTGCAAAGGCTGTTATTAAAACCAGACCAAGCGTAGCTGAAATTCCAGGGCTCAAAAGAAACATTTAATAGGGCAGGAGCTGGCCACACTGTCCCCCTCAGGTGATTTCCCCTGCAGCCCCTTCCCTGGGATTTCCTCCCTCGCAGTTTAGTCAGCAGGAGAAACCTGAAATTTCAGCAGAATGGCAAACCCTTCCTTCATTCTTTAGCACTTGAGACTTTTTTCTGTCTGAGGTTTTCATAGCTCTAAAAGAGAGAACTAGGATCCAGTCCAGAAGATGTGTATTGCAGATTATTTTTTTCCACAAAAATGTCAGGCAGTCTCACATTCAATTCTGTATCCAGCTAGAGCATTTTAAAATCACTGACCTCCTTTATCCACCACTGCTGTTCATGCCACCAGTGGTGCTCCCACACTGAGTCGTCCCCATGGCTGCTTACCCACGTGTCTTTTGAGTGCTAGAAAATTCCTTTCTGGTCTCCATCCCACCTATCACTTAGGCATGAAGAAGATGATCATCAGACATGCTCTTGGCAAAGGAAAGGAAAAGCAGTGTCCATGCACAACCACAGCAGGGAGGGGAAGGAGATGCATAGGTTGGCAGGCGAGGGGACAGGAGCCATGGTTCTCTCTGGCAGCACAGCTGGCAAAACTGCACCTCAGCTCAGTGATTTGGCCTCTGATGGCTCAGAGGAAACAGCAGGGCCAGCCCCAGGCTCAGCCCCAGCCTCTCCCAGCCTTTTTCCCTTCCAGTGCAAAGCTTGGAATGGCAATTCCAGGCTTTTTCCCCAGCAATCCCTACTGTGAGCTAAGGGCATCCATTGAGGTGAAAGAGTGTTTCATGGCTGGGCATTGATGCAACAATGCCCTTTTCATAGCAAATATATTAAACTACTTCATTCCTCTGATATACCTCATTTATTTATGTTTTCTATTATAAAGGGTAATTATATTAGAAACACTGAGCCTCAAATTTAAGTTACTGACAACTACGACAGATCTCACCTATTTAAAAGAAAATTCTCCTCTAAAGCTTCTCTTCTCAATTACCATTTTTAAAATTGAAAATGTGCACATTTTATTTTTGTTCCTATTTAGCTGACTCTTTTTTTTCCCCCAAACTGTGAGTACTTTCAATCTAACAGTTAATTTATCAAAAATGGAGAAACCCCTTTGTTCCAACATTGCCTTTTATCTGCCCACGCCTCTCATAATTTAGAATGTTAATGAATCCCTCAGAATCAGAGGTTTTACTATATATATATATATATAAGTGATTAGGTGTATTACATCATTGTGAAAATAAACATTAAGGACATTCTATTCTTATAACTTATATAAAAGAGCAGTTAATGCCATAGAAAATTATACAATATGCAAAGCTACTGATAAATGCAAAGCCCTGGGAAGGAAAGGAAATAATGCACTGAAGATAATCTTGTTCCTTAACTAATTGCTTGGTACCATATGATGTACTCTGTCAGACAGCTAGGGACTGTTGGCAACTGGCTGGAAATTACTGGCTTTGCAGGACAAGAATCAGACTCCTACCAGTTTGTTCCACTGCTTCTACAAGAATTGCTCTTGTTCTGTCCCAGGAGAGCCCTTGCTTCCTCTGGTGAGGGTTCAGAAGGGCAGAAGTGGGGAGCTGCCCCTCTCCTGGTGGGGTAGGTGACCTCTCTCTCTCTCTGAGCCCTTATGAGGGAACAACACAACCACAACTGGGGTTCTTCATGTAAGCAAATCAGGGGCTTCCAACTGACCAACTAGAATTTTTTCAATGAAAAAAGTATTCCTATATTTTCAAACAGGGCATGTAGAGAACACCCAGCTTTGCTTTGCTACAAGACTTTCTCCACAACAGCACGTGCCAAAAATTGGTTCCACCAAACACTCTGTGTAGAGAACGCCCAGTTTTGCTTTGCTTTTTCCCGCTCGTAGGGTGCAGAGTGTCATGCCAGAGGGAGAGAGCCATGCCAGCAGCAGAAGAGCCAGCCCTTACCTTGGCACGCTGGGAGGAGCCCGGCTGGGCCGGGAGGGGACCTGGGGAGGCGCTCCGTGGCCTTCAGCGCTGGGGAAGGGAGGCAGCGCTCCCGGGCGGAACGGGACGGGCGGAGCCCCCGACTGCGGGCCCGGAGACGGGATGGCAGGGGCGGGCCCTCGGCCAGATAAAGCTCTGCTTGGCGGGGTGCTCAGGGTGGGTCTCCTCGGAGTTGAAGGACTTGGAGGAGGTGATCTGGTGAAATAGCAGAGATTTTAAAAGTTCAATAAGGTTGAGGTTCGGGTTTTGGGTTTTCTTTGATGTATTTTATTTTACTTTCGACAATAAACCTATGACAGATGGTTTTTATTGGCATTTTCCTTTGCTGTCAGTGTCAGAGGATCACATACAATTAAGTCTCATGTGTTTCCCACTGACAACATACAAGCAAAGAGGTAGATATAATGGATTTTATTATTCAAGTCCTAATAATGTTTTGTTAAGTGGAATTTCTAGGACATGGAGCCTGAGATGCTGAATTATTGTAACACCTTGCAAAAGGACGCCAAGTGGATACACAGCTCGGGTGACAGAAGGAGCTGCTATTTGTGATGCTTACAAAGGCTGCCTAGAACAGAGTTTAGACAGAGTTAAAGGAATAAAAAAAGCCCTTCAAAGGATTCACTTTGGGCAGTATAAGAGCCCAGCCGTGGCTACACCCAAGATGGGCTCAGAGTCACGAGTTTTCACACTTTTATAAGTTTTGGTCCATTTCCCTATTTGGGTTAATTGTCCAGTTCCAGCTCCAGGTTCTGCAGTCCCACCTTCCCAGATTCTCTCCTCAATTCTGTTTGCACTTTTTGGGGCTGAAGCTGCAGCGGTGTCCTTGGTTCTGGGGCTGGAAAAGGATTGTTTTGTGTGACTGAGCTCTGAGGAGAACTTGCTAGCACTTTATGTGGAGTTCAGAGTCACACCCCAGTGCAGTGCAGAGTCTGGAAAATAAAAAAGCTAAAATTTAAGGCATCATTTGAAGCATCACAGAAGCTAAGTCCACTGGATGATCTTTTGCAAGGCAAATATCCTGCTGGTGCTCACATAAACATACCCACAGAACAGGTACATATGGGAAAACATTTTGATTTTGAGCATCTTCCCAACAGAACAGGCAGGGAGTGAGCTCCTGATGCCGACCACATCTTCCTGCCCTGAATTTCGTGGCAATCCAGACTGGAGGCTCCTCACCTGCGTGCCTGCTGAAGCCAGGAGTCATCCACAGGCGGGGGGGCGGGGGTGGAGACGGTGCTGGTGCTGATGTCGCCGATGATGGCCAGCGCCTCCTTCAGCGCCTGGTACATGCGCAGCGTCTCGTCGCGCCGCTGCGCCTGCTCCGCCGACTCCTCCATCAGCGTGTTCTGGTCCTCGGAGGAATACAGGTGAGCCAGCAGCTCGGCGTTGATAAATTCTTTCACCTGTTTCGTCAGACCAAAAAAAAAAAAATAAAAATTGAAACCACCAAAAGAAATAAACAAAAATCTCTATGGAAAATGCGACACTGAGCAAATACAGGAAGCAGGAGATTTGATCACAGATTAATTACTACCTTACACCAGCTCTACTGCAATTCTGCATCTCTGAGGTGACACCTCTGCTTACAGTCCATTTCAAACAGGTTTCTCAACAGCTCCCATGAGCCAGCTGGCATTTTGGGCCATTTCTGAAGGGTTGACTGGGAAGTAAATGGCAGTACCATCAGATATAAATTCCCCAGGAATGGGAATTTTCAGGCTTTATGACATACCTGTCAATTACTTTCTTAGCAACAATTTACCCTACTGTAGACAGTGTCTTTCATTTCCAGGAAGTCTGTCAGATTCTGAAGAACCCATCCACACACTTTCAAACTGAAGGGAGAAGTCTCCAAGTAATTTAATTTACTATATTGATTTCCTGCTTTGCCTGCCCTGGTTATGGAAACCTGGGCCACATTAAGAGACACAAAAAGCTAGAGGTACTCTGATTAAATAAGACTGTAGTAAATAGACCAACTGCTGACCTACTAAATCCTTGCATTGGAGACTTTTGTTGCTGTTCTGATCTATTTCTCATCTGGTGCTTTGCTCCATAAAGCTTTTTTGAGCTGGAGATATTGATGATAATACCTTCCCAGGATTCTGATTACATAAACCTGAGCTCTGTTTGCACATGGGTTTGTTCTTGTTTTGGGATTTAAACCCTGCCAGTGAGACTAAGGCACTGTTTGTGTTTGGGCAGGGTCAGTGAGAGCAGTCAGCCAGAGCAGGGACCCTTTCTGGTCACCAGCAATGAGCAGGCAGCCAGGACAGACATCACAGGGAAACAAAACCATCTTGCCTGGCCTTGGCTGTCAGCTCCCATTCACGTATGACAGGAGATGCACAAATTCTTAGCAAAGCCTGCAAAACTTTTCCATGAGTTTCATGCTGTTTTCCAGTAGATGGTACTGATCAAGAGCCAGAGTACACTACTTTCCTTGTGATTGCCAAAAACTCTGCATTAAAAACAGATATCACAGTGAAACAGCATCACATTCTGCTCGATGAAACCAGCATTTTAATGGCATCACTTCAAAAAAAGAAGTCCTAAAATTAGATTAAGGCCAGAGCTGATTGTAAACGCATTGTTAGACCACAAATATCTGTTTGAAAAAAAATCAGCCTGTGACAATTATCCTGAGAGGTCCCTGTCTGTCACTGGCAGAGGATTTTAGTAAATCCCTGAACTCCTCTGGAAAGGGAAGACTGCTGTGTTAAGGATGCTTCTTGGATCAGCCTCCTGCCCTCCTGTGATGTCCTAGACAGAGGAAGATCTTCCACCAGAGCCACTTTCTCCAGCTTGGAAATGGAAGGGAAAGTGATGCTTACTCATGTTTGCTCCTTTCTGGAAAGCAGAGTCACAGGAATGCTTTAAAACATTTTCCTTCACAGACATCAAGCCTGCAGTCAAAGCTGAACCGTAGCAAGCATCCAAATGCCAGTGCCCCAAATCTGCCCTGGCACTCTGACGTGGGGAAGGTGGGCTTGGAACCTCAGCAGGGGGAAGAGAACACATGGCAGTGCCTCAAATGCAAACAAAACCCATTCCTTGACCTGCAGTTTGGCAGTAACAAGTCCTCTGGAGTTTTTCTCCTCAGCTGAGATCACTATCAGCACGGTTTATGGAGCATACACTGACTACTCTTAAAATCACCCCTCTAGTATAATGCAGGATACCAAGGCACCGTGAAATACAAATTTGTGTATGTGTGTTTTGTTTGGGCATGTTTGAATTGGTAATGGTAACTCAATGCAGCTCTGTGTGGTAAATGTATTTTCTTTTAAGGTAATCAACATCCACCCGAGGGGAAGAACAAGGGATGCATTTGGAATACAATAATCTATGCCTAGGCCCCAAAATATGCTCAGGGACAGCATCTAATTATTTTCTGTACACTGAGTTTGAATCTGATACTTTCCTCGAATTGTAAGTACTTGTTTATGGGCCCACAAAGTGGAAAGGAAGTTCTAGCAAAACATGGGAGGTTGCAATTGTCATGGAAACAAATTCCTTGGGATCAATTTGTTTCCAGAGTTTGAGAGGCAGCATGATGGGGCAGCAGAAAATACAGAATATGTTCATTAAGGGGGAGGGAGGGTGTTTTCACTTAACTCCTGGTGGATGGGTTGGACTGCTGAATACTCCAAGGAACACACACACACAATACAGCAGGACCCACCTTCCATCCCAGCTCCACTCCTTTCCAGATCTTTGCACAACCTTTTGGCAGAGCTCAGGACTCTTGATTCAACCACTTCTTTCTCTTTTCAATAGCCCTGATTTTTAAGAATTGCTATTTTACCTATTGTTTTCAAAATGGTATTTTACTGCCTATGGTGTACAGAAACGAATTCATTAATGCTTGTAGTATCACTCTTCAGAGTTCTTTCAAATGTTTTGATTCTTTGCACAAATTTAAACTGTAGGATGGAGGTGGAGACCTCAGCTCACTATGAAGCCCAAATGCAGCTTGGGACTATGAGGTCAGTTGAAAGGTAGCTGATATTTTAGGTGTGTGGTTTCTGTGTGCCAGCCTGGCAGGCTTTATTAATGTCACCAACAGCTGATGAGACTGAAAGCACAAAATCTTCCAGTGATGGACTTGAGAGGGACGCACACACTTCAGAGACCCCTAAACAATTCCAGATGAGGAGGTGAGTGGCAGAAAATTTAATGTAAGCTTTCAAAAGCAACTGCTCACTGAGCTCTGCTGTTTATGAAATGAAAGCTAAACCCCAGCCTTTCCAAAGGCACTGCAGATAGGCTAAGTCAAAGCAATGATCTGGAAAGAGCAGTGAGGACATACATTCAACTTAAGAAGTCTAGAGTATGGCTGATTTCCAGAAAAAAAAGGGTAATTCCATTGCTCCCATGGTTTTTTGTAAAAACTCACCCATGACTAGAGCATTACTTCGATCCTGATTCCCCTAAACCCAAAGAAGTGAATGAAAAATCTCTTGCTCTCGTGCAAAAATTCTGCTCATAGTAAATACACCAGGAAATCCCACTGAAATTTCCTGTCCAACCACCTAACTCCTAAGTGCAACATAAATTCCACAGGGCTAATGAAATCCATCAGATGAAGGCTGGAGGTGGCTCTGAGTCAAAAGTAAATGCTACCTTCTAATCACATTTGCCTCACAGCATATTGCACTTGTAAAGGCTGATTGGTTTGATGACCTCTCAGAAATGGTGCTGCTCACAACTAGCAGGGGCTGTGCCTCCCATTAGTAATTTATATGGCAGCAGTGGCACTAATATTAAGCTTAGTTTTCATCAAGGCCCATTCAGAACTCAGCCAGGATGTGAAGTGGAAAAACAACGCTATCTCCAAGGAGTTTTTTTAACCAAATAATCTTCAGATCTAAGAAAGACACACACAATAAATCAACCAACCACATCTGCTTATCTAAACAACAGTGTCCAAAGCTTGCAGATTTATTCCTTGAAAATGGTAACCTGAAAATATAAAGAAACCCAAACAAAGTAAGAACTGCTTTATGAACCCGTGACAAAAGCCTGCAGATTGAAAATTGAGGAAGCACAACTCTGCTCTGCAGCTCTCACAGGCTGCCCACACGGAGCTCCCAACTCCTTTTCCTGTTACATCAAAAGCAACACATCAAATAAAAACCAAAACAAAACCACCCCACCTTGATTCACCTTTAAATAATGACTTATGTTTTGATGAAGATGTAAATCAATTCAGTCTTTAGGATTTTGGGTTAAGCACTCAAGTCAGTGTGCCAGCCTTTGAGAAGGCTGCAGAACTTCCAAGCAATGTGGAATATTGGAATATTTTATCTACGAGTGTGGTGTTTATTCTTCTCTTTAGTACCTGCTGTTGCTGCTGTATTCCAGAGGTGTGTTTGAGAGTGAGAGATCTGATAGACACCTTGAACTAATTTGGAGCCGTGGCTGCTACTTACATTATTGATCATGAGGTGCATGATTGTTTTCGGTATCAAATCTCGGATACATTTGTTAATAATAGACATGTAGGAGTCCACAAGATTTCGAATTGTCTCCACCTGTCTTTCCAGCTGGGGGTCCATTGAAAAATTATCTGCTTGGCCATTCTCTTCAGTTTCAGTCTACAAAGAAGGAAAAAAAAAGCTCTTTCAGATTGCGGTAAACTTGAAATATGTTGGGGGAAAAACTCCTGGACTTAAACTGTAGTTATCAAGCAACATAACTCATACAAGACTATCCACAGGTTAAAATATGATGTCTTGGCCTGTTTAACATTAGTGTTCGGCATCATGAAATTTGGACCTTTATAGTTTAATGCCAAATGAGACCTTTTGCATAAAGTACATGTATGTGTTTCCACAGAAATTTGTAATTTTATGTAAAAGAAACGTTTTTGGACAAAGATGCACGGTGCTAAATGTCACATCAAGAAATTATCTCAGATCACTTATTGCAATACTTATTATCCAATTTTGTACCATTCACATTCAGCCAGCTGGACCATGGAAGAAAGCAGCTCCACAAGTCTGGATTTTGAATTTTACCCTTCTGTAGGTTAAACCCACCCTTGTTATTTGAGTTTGATTTGTGACAAATTTTGCAGTTCAGTCTCAGACCTGTTAGATGTGAACAGCACCTATATAAACAAAGGGTTTATAAAAGATAACAGCAAAAGCATCATTGCTTCCAATGCTCGAGGCTGGATTATATATTTGAGGTCTCTTTTTCATTGGACAGAAAATAAACTTCTCAGTATGTAAACAGCTGATCTAATTAAATCCCAGGAACTTTAATTGGAAGGTAAAAGGCCTCTACTTTGCTTCAGTCTGGCCTGTATAAATATAAGAAAACCTAAAGAAAAGGAAAAAAAAGTAACCTTTTGGTGAAAATCAAACTGCTGTCTGAGGCTGGAAGATGCCAAGAGAACAGAATTTCCACCCAGACAGTACAAAGAACAACGTTCCCCAAACTCTGCCATAATACTTCTCTCTCTGAAAATGACTGCCAGAGCATTATTAGCACGAACTACAAAATCTAGATCTCTTCTGTGGGTACCTAGAAGCATGAAATCACAGAATCACAAAGTGCTTTGTGTTGGAAGGGGCCTTGCAGCTCATCTTGTTCCAACCCCCTTCCAGGCAGGGACACCTCCCAGCACACCAGGCTGCTCAGTGCCCCACCCAACCTGGCCTTGGACATGAACAACATGAAGAAACAGAAAAGATTTGCAAAAACTGAAGGAGCCAATAAGGAGAACGAGTTGTGTATCAGCCAGAACCCTGACAGCACAGATCCATTTGCAACAGAGCTTTTAGCTAAATTGGCACGTGGCTGGTGCTCCAAAGATTTCTGGAGCAGCTGAGATCACTATCAAACCCACCAGAGAAAGGCCATTAGTGCTAAATATGCAAACATGTCACCAAAGAGGCTTCTTCCTGCATGAAACTGGGCCAAGAAGGGATTCCTAGTTCCATGTGCTGGTGCAGGCTGTGCTTCTGCTCATGGGCAGGTTGACCACTTTTAACCTTTTCCACTTCAGCTTGGTCAGTCCAGCCTAAATGAAATGGTGTGTTTGTGATGTGTTAAGTTATAGTTTAGTTAAGAAATAAGACCCAGCGTACCATTTAGAAATTAAACTGAGTGTTTGTAAAAGAACTTTCAAAAGTATGAGTGGATTAATGGAAAAGTAGCTGATCATTAAAAATAATTAGCAGTGCTTCCTAAAAATCTTATGACTGTGGAGGACACTGGAGGAGCTCTTGATGAAAGCAGGGTTTTTAATGCTGTAACATTGGTAGACACTACCTTACAAAGCTAAATCTTTTTGTTAATAAACTGCATGTAGCCAAAAGTCAAAGTGCAAAGACTGTTTTCCTTAGCCTCCACGTCTAAAGAAAAACTAATGGTAATTTTCCCTATGAAATACCAAATAAATAAAAAATCATACATCTATCATATATCTGCAGATTTTAGCCAAGCAACTGCAGGCCAAAAAATGCCCCCTTCCCAGTCCCCCTGAATTTGACATCTATTCTCTTTCTTTTCTTCTTTCCCATCTATATAAAGTGCAGTTTGTTCATGTATTTCTTTTTCCTTTTTATTCTCTTTTTTCACTCTTTAAATTACAGATTGCAGTAAGATTCCTAACTGGCTAAGCAGCAAAGTGACAGATGTTTATCATTATCCTCATCAAGTGAATGTAAAGTAAAAATAGTAATTTGTCTCTGATCTTTAAGGCAAAGGGTAATAGTCTCTTGTTTGAAACTGTAACAGAGCTGACTTCATACTGTTGATTTATTTTCTCTGAAATCAAAAAAGATCAATCTTTCATGACTTAACAGTAATTTATTATGAAAGCTTCTGGCCATAGCATTCCTAATGATTTGATGTCTCAACTGAAGGCTTTTCATGCCAGAAACCATCTTGTTTGCATCGCATCATGCAGATGGAAGTGTGCTTCCAGCAGATTCCTGTGCCCTCCAGGACACCTCCAAGCACTAGAAAGCTTTCTCTGCTCTGTGCCAACAGCAGCAGCCAGAAGTGAGGTTGCCTGGTGAGGCTGGAGATGCCCTATTCCACCTCCAGGCCATTCTTTCACAGTTCTTGTCTCTCTGAGCCTCACCTGCCACTCTTTCTTACAGAAGGCTCCTGCAATGAAAGTCTGCTCAATGAATAAACCCAAAGCAGAACAGGGGAGCAAACCCTCCCAGCTCTGTGACCACTGTGAGCAGAATGGCCCAGCTGAGCAGGAAAGGAGAACAAAGAAGGTGCAAACAGGTTTCCATGCCTCCTTTCCCAGCAGTAGGAGTCCTTTCAGCTCCTCATCCCCAGAAGCCACTAGTTCCAACACCAAGTGTTAAGTGACAGCACATGAATCTAGACTAAGATTGTTGACTCTTGCTTAATACTGCTATTAATTGTTGACAGCAATGGAATATCAGTACTTTAAAGGAACACAAATGCAATTACTTTAGGGAGTTCTGTAAACCTCCAGCAAAGAAGATAAGGAAGAAGCTAGAGTGCTAAAAAACAGGTAAAGTAAATTAATTCATCTGGGAAAACTCTAAATCAGAATATGTGATGAAAACACACCAAGGCTACAAAGAAGAAAACAGGTGAAAAAACCACAGAAGAATAGAAGGTAAGGTGGGAGCCAGGGTGGTGCTTCCATATACCTTTCCACACACCCACAGGCATTCATCCCTTCTGCTCCCTGCACCTTAGAAGACTAAAAATATCAATCCCTTGCACTCTGCTGTGGGTCTCACTTGTCTTTTAGAAGCTGCTCTGTGATCCCTACATTAAAAGGTGCCACTGAAACCCAAGGTGCACCACTGCTACTCTGAACGTCTCTGCATTCAGACACCTTCTGTACTAAGAATGTGTTAAGGATTAACTAATGTGTCACATAAGAGCAGACTAAAAACTGCCTGTGAAATCCAAACCACTTAAGTTTGTGGGAATTTTACTGTTGGCTGCAGTGGGAATAGGATTTCATCATTTCTACCAGAAAAGTTATCGATCTTTTGAAGATTGTAAACTCTGCTGCAAGAGCAATGATTTAGTGTGGTGCTGGGGATGCAGGCACGAGGAGCTGTGTGCAATCCAAAACAAAGGAGTAATACCTTAGGATATCAGGGTAATTTTTCTGATTGTAGAAATTATAAGCAAGTTTCAAGAATGTCCCAAGGAAACTTAATGAAAAGTGATTCCTTTTGAAATTCACAGCAAAACTGCGTAACACACTGAAAACAGTCCTGAGCTGGCCACACAGAGAGAGCAATACTTCTAATTTCCATGATTTCATTACATTCAGGGCAGCTGCCAACATATTTAAGAATGTCTTGTATAACATTCCTGATGTCAGTTCCAAGAAGGAGCATTTGTCTAGCATTTTCATTAGAGAAGTGTATCAAGCAATTTTCTCTAATCAAAAAGGCATTCTATTAACAGTGACCAAGAGGAAGCAGACTGGAAGGTGACTGACTCAAGGGTAAAAATCAGAGCAGCAGCAAAGCAATGCTCTGCACAGTGAGAAATATGCCCATGGCTGCAGTAAGAAATTGCTCATTTAAAAGCTGCTTTCAGCTCTTTCATTTACAGTTCCAAGTTCGTAACAACAACGACCACCTGAGAATTAATTATGCCAGCCAGATTGTATTTATGTTTTAATTCACAGCTGCTGAAAATACATATAAAATCTATTTTATGTATCCCTGTCCAAGTAAGTTTTTTCTTTAATGCACCAACACTCAGCACACTGCAGTTGTCCTTACCCCCCTGCTTTTCCCTAAATCTTTACAATTGATTTTCTCTTCATTGCAGTTTGATGCTGGATATATAATTTAGCTAAGATCCTCTCAGCTGTACATAGCGTGCCTTTTGCCAGAGGATTGCTGAAACCACATGATGGCTTCACACAGCGAGGTTTTCTTACTGGAAGGAACCACAAGTAAATGACAATACATTACTTTTGTGTATTTACAACAAAGCAAGCAGCAGAAAAAGAACACTTCCCGGGTAGCTTGGAAGCTGTCCTTTTCCCTCACAGAGGGTGACTTTGCCACTCTCTTCCATGCTTTCAGCATGTCCTGACTTTGTACTGCTGTTCCCTTTACTGAGCCACCCACAGGCTGTCCCTTTCAGCTGCTGTGCCTTCAGCTGCAGCCTTGAACTGCCCCAAGCAGAGGTTATGCTCTGCCTTTCCCTCACACACATCATCTCTCTCACTTCATAAACCCCCAGAAGAATGATACACCCTGGTGCAAGTTGGTTCACAAGTATTTCACTCTCTGGATTAGCCTAAACCAGCATTTACTCCAATTCTTCTCTGTGGTTACAGACATTGCCCAGTTGTGTTGGGTTGATGTGACCAGAAATGTGCATTCTGTCCCCATCTGTTGAGCCGGGTGGGGCAGTGACCCTGATCTCCTGGCACATATTATCTGCTAATGGGCCAGCTTTAAACCAGCTGGGGCAATCATCTTTATCTTTCCCACAGCCCATCCTCCCTCCAGGAAGATATCATCTGCTGCTGGCCCATTCAGTCCCACTGCATGGCTGATAAAATTCCATCATCCCACTGGGAGATGCTCCAGCCAGGGGGAGCAGCCAAGCCTTTCCTACCCAGATAAAAACTGACATTTTGGACACCAAGGCACCTTCTTTCCACTGCATTCCAGAGGAAAGCCAGACCTTTCCACATCATCCCTGCACCTTCAGAGGAAACTGCACCTTCTACAGGAGCACTGCTCCAGCTGAACCACATCTGCCACTGCAGGAGGATGCAGCCACCATTGAATGGCACTGCTGCCAACACCCTGACTGACTGACGGGTGTCAGCTTGGATTCTGACTCTGTCAGTGTTTGGGGATTGTTCTTTGTAATACTGCATTTCTATTTTAATTTTCCTAGTAAAGAACTGTTATTCCTAATTCCCATACCTTGCCTGAGAGCCCCTTAATTTCAAAATTATAATAATAATTTGGAGGGAGGAGGTTTACATTCTCCATCTCAAAGAGAAGCTCTGCCTTTGTTGGCAGACACCTGTCCTTCCAAACCAGGACACCAGTACAGACCATTAGCTGAATCCACACACTGGTCCCCAGGTACCTGCATGGCTTTAACCATCCCAGACATTCAGAATCTGTCAGGCTCTCTGCCTTATTCCATAAAGAAGCTGATTTGGAACTGTGAGACTGAGAGGCATGATGTACTCCTAGAACTACAAGAAATCTCAATTTACTTTAATCTGACAGTTCTTAACAGGTTGATAACTAATCATGGCAAATTAATCCAATCTCCTTTTAGAGCAGAGATTCAGATCTTACAGGTATTAACACAGATACCACACATTTCACATTTCAGTAAAGCTTTCTGACACAATCTCAAGTGACATTTTCATTACTAGAACTGTGCTTTCCCTGCAGTTACTGGTTGGATGCTCATTGCATAGAAAAGTTGTCAGTGGCTCACTGGCAAACTGGAGAACTGGATCAAGGGACTTTCACATGGGCTGTGGTTTATAATGTGCTTATTAAAACCTTAATGCTTAGGGTGGTGGGTTATAGTCTGGGTTTATTACATGTACAGATGAGAACTAACTGGAAGGGAATGTGAACAAGTCAGATGACAGCACCACAGTTCACAATGACCTAGAGAAACAGGTTCCAAATCTAGATGAATTCATTATGAATAGAAGGTATTTGACTTCATATTCTCCTGAGTTGGAAGGGACCTGCAAGGATCATCAAGTCCAGCTCCTGGCCCTGCACAGGACACCCCAAGAATCCCACTATGAGGTTCCATAGGCAGGAATAAATAATTTTTAAACACAGAGTGTGAGAATGGCCACTTAAGGAGCAGTTCAGCAGAAAAGGAGCTGTGCCCACAGTGCAATAGAAACAGAGCATGAGTCAATATTTTCTGGCTGTTTTGAAATCAGTACAAGAATTGTGCATACAGTGCTGATTATCACACCACCAGAAATGTAAGGAACATGTTTGAGAGTGTTCACAGGAAGCCATTGAAGATGGTTCAGGGCTCTGTAAAATATTACCTGAAGGGAACAGGTAGGATAAATTGGGACTGATGAGTTCCAAAGAAATCACTTGGGGAAGGGCAGTGATAAGCATCTTTGCAGACAACAAAAGATGTCAAATAAATATTTGGAAAGTGTTATATGGTAAGAACAGTGAAGCACAGAAATAGATGGACTAGGAGAGCTGCAAATCTCTTCCAAGGATTAGAGCAGCATCCCTCAGAAAAGACCTAGATACAGAGATTTCCCTTGAGAAAAAGAAATAGGCAATGTCTCACATCCCTTCCATCCAGCACGTGCTATTGGGTGCAAAGTGCTGTGAAATTACCCATGGCACTGCAACAAGAAGAGGGATTTCTGAAAATACAAAAACCAAAACATTAAAAATTACAGTAACATCTACTTTCTGTTCTCTGCAAAGATCAAGTGAAAAAGAAAGCCTTGCTGTGGGGAGAATAGCTTTCTCCTCTCAAAGAATCTGCACTCCAATTTCACCATTTGCTGCCATGTACATCTCTCACACAAAGGACTTTTACATAACCCTCCCTGCACTGCAAGTTTTGACTGGGGGCCAACAGCTGCTTCATGCCTTTCAGAACAGACTGCTCGACAAGCAAAAGCAGAAAGAGGCTGGCATAAGGAAAACAGCACCTTTGTTTATAAAACAAATACTACTTTGGAATTTGCAAACTTTTCCGTCAAAGAATTTCCTTGTCATAACAACACATGAAGTGCCCCATATTTATAAGAGAACATTAGAAAAAAAAAATCCCGGATATGAAGTACTATTGGCATGATATCTGCTATTATTTCAATGTAGAAGGATATCAGTGGATATTGGGAAGTCCAAAAGTGATGAGTTACCCTGGAATTCAAGTCATGATGGTGATGATGACTCGAAGTGTAGCCATCGGCCCAGATGATGTTCAGGCTGAAATTTCTTGTGGATTTGTTACCAAATGCATGAAACACATTCCCAGAGACAGCAGCCTGATCCAGCAGTGGCCATTAAGTGTGAGGGGAGTAGGATCATT
The DNA here is from genome assembly GCA_034336665.1 of Luscinia megarhynchos. Taxonomy (NCBI): domain Eukaryota; kingdom Metazoa; phylum Chordata; class Aves; order Passeriformes; family Muscicapidae; genus Luscinia; species Luscinia megarhynchos. The sequence continues at coordinate 26,392,273 of CM067571.1, forward strand.
TGCTGAGAAAGGAGGCAATCAATGGGTGGAGGCATCAGCCGGACATGTGAGGATTAAAGGATTAAAGCTACTGGCTGTGGTATGCAGTCCCCTAAGAACCAAAACAAATACAAGTCCCAGAGCTTCTACCAAAGATGATGAGAACAGAAAGCAAGAAAATTAGTCATCCAAGAGGCTGATCAGGGAAGTATTAACACAAAGACTGAAATCACACCTTGCCTCTCTTCTCTGTTGTTTACGTCCCTTACTTAGCAGTAACCGTACAAGAGAGGGTCACTAACAAAATTCTCCTTATTCAGGCAACATTGCAAAGAGCTCAGCTGAAGGACTCCTTTAGCAACAAGGAATTTTCTTATTTTCGAGATTAAAAGTATGTGCTCAGTAGAGATGACATGTTACAAGTGCAGTTTATGACTTAATGTGTCTAGGAGTTGCACTTTTCTCATCAAACGTGATCATTTCAGCAGAGTGTACCCAGAATAATCAATTAAAATCATAGTTCTGTTTGAAATGATTCCTGTACTGAACTCCTTTTCCATGGTCCCTCCTCATTTGTTCCAGCTGGGGTGGTAATTTCTGGGTACTCAGCAGGCTGGTTGAAGTAAGGGTGAGTAGAGGAGGAGGAGGAGAAGGAGGAGGAGGAAGAGGAGGAGGAGGAGGGCAGCAGATCCATGTGCAGATCCATGTGCATGCTGGGAGGGATGGGCTCAGAGGGGCCTTGCAGTGGGGGAGCTCTGTACAGCATCCAGTGCAAGGCTCTATAAATTACAACCTCGTCTTTTATTTTTACTTGATCTAATGCAATGTGGCCCCTATAACTCCGCTCTTTTCATAATTAATGGTTTCTAGGAAAATATTCTGAAATTCTCCCCTGATAAGCACCTAGACAAACTTGATGTTTCCTCTCTGAGACACAAAAGAGGACATTAAACTGTTTTCACCCCCACATCCCTCGAGCCATGAGAAGTACCAGATCTGTCTCTGCTGGGCCAGACTAAGCCCTGGTTCACCACAAACTCAGTGCAGCACCGACAAATGATCTCCATAGTAAATGATGCAAATAAGAAATGTCAGCATGTTCCAAAATTCCTCACTTAATCTTATTGCCAGTTGTATAGTCTGGATAATCAGTAAATAAATCCCTCTAACTTTGCTCAAATCCTTAGGGGCTGAATACACAGAGAGCACTTTCTAATTCGTTCTCATTAACCTTCCCAGCTCTAAACAAAGTAATTTCCTCCTTTTCTTAGTGACTGAATTTTCCACTGGCCTCTGCAACACCTGATTTAGCAGCAATGATTTCTCACTTGTGATTTCTCTTTCGAACTGGCATTGTTCTTTTTCCTCACACATATGCTTGCTGGAATAGCACGAATCAGCAAGATTTAAAACCTCCCATTCTCAAGTCTGAAGCCCCTAAAGGGAAATTGCAGAGGTGATGCCAAGGAACACAGTCGTACGTTATTTGACTTTTCCTCGGCCAGGCTGACAGCAGAGGGGGAGGAAGGGAGGAAGGAAAGGGGAAAGGAGAGGAAGATGGCATTTTAATAGCACCCACACTGGTTTCACACAGTTGGATCCCTGTGCTCCAGAGCAGCACCATTTCCGTTCCCCTTTGCCTCACATTCAGCCAGCACTGCTCTATGGGAAGGATTCTCAATCTCTTTTTCCCAGCATGGACCACATTGTAGTACAGAAATCTGTCTTGTGGACAAGCCCCTAGCCCACCTTTTATCCTGAATTTTGACAGCCCATTACCAACTCAAGCCTTGCAGGGACCACCCCACCCACTTCCCAGATGTGACTAAATGAGCCAACATTCCTACCAGGACAAGATGGATTATCTCTCCAGCTCTTGGCCCAATTCTCATAGTCTCTGTACTACCCCCAGTATTTGCCTATCTGAAAAAAAAAATACTAAGAAAGAGGAATGTATTTAATCTAATTTGGTAAGTGGACACACAAGAATCACCAGCATCTTACGTTGATAAATCTGCCTTTCCCAGATGTTAATCAGATCCCAAACACAGCTTGGCCAGAGTTCTCATCAAAACATTTCACTTGATAATTCAGGTCCTAAGATCCAAAGTTCTCATCCACATCGGTGGTTTTTCCATAAGCCCTCTGTCAGGCAGAGTGACAGTGGGCTACAAATTCTGGCAGAAACTCTTACCCCAGCAGAGCATCAATGATCACCATATCCACACTCTTCATTTAAGGTCCTCTTTAAAGCTGGAAGCAAAAATGGGACCTGCAACATTCCTGTAGCAAAAAAAGCCTCAGAACAGAGCAGAGGAGGAATTTAAAACATTGAGCGCTTTACTGAAATGTAACAAATATTTCTAAACAAAAGAAAATCATCCATAGAGGAGCATTTTGGATTCATGCCACAAAAACAAAAATTGAAAAATATTGGGGAAAATTATCTTCAGGGTAAGAGGTGAGTTGTGAGCAACTATGCTGTACATAACATTTATGACACGACTTCCATTTTGTACAACTATGACAGACCCCTTCTATGTATTCTATAAAAGCAGTAGAAAATGAAAGAATAGGGGTTTTTTCCTCCTAAAAATAAATTTTATTTAAGAGAAGGTGAGATTTTGGTAAGTTAATACACATGTCTGTAAGCAACAAACATAAACACTTCATGTTATAAGACCACATTCCCTTTGGCATAAACCACAGTGAAACTATAAAGTTTAAAGCTTAAATCACTCTGACCTCCTCTCTGTGGGGAAGGTAAAGGACATCAGTGATTAGGATTGTGTCCATATGAAATTTACCTTTGCAGTTAAAATTACCTGGCTTTGCTGTTGCCACAAACAACCCTAACTTGGCACTTCAGTTGGTTATTTCTGCAATTTAACTTTTTAAATTACCTATTATGGCATTTTCAGTTCAAAAGGATTTATTGCTTTTATTTTATTTAGTGCCCTTCTGGCACGGATTGGCAGCAAAAGGTAAAGTCCAAACTCATTCTTCACAACAGTGCCAAGGCAACCCTGTCCTCGTGGCAGCATGGTGAGGAGCAGTAGCTCACAAACACAATCCTGAGGATTACAACTGCTTTTGTCAAGACAAGAAAAAACTGCCATCCCCACGAGGGCTCCCCCTCCCCTGTTCCAGGGCTTGTGCCTGCTGAGCAAAGCTCACAGAAGAGCCCTGGTTTAATGTATCATCCCAAGGACTGAATGCTCACAGTGGAGCTACAGGCACGAAATTTCCCTCTTCTTCCCCTATGGTTCTGAATGTTTTGTGCAATAAAATTACTGGGAGACAGCTCTATCCCAGGGCGGGCATGGAATCTGAACCCATGGCCTTCTGGCTTGGAGGTGAGACTATTCCTAACTGAGCCAAAGTGACACATACATAATATGCTTTCAAGGTTTTTAGAGAGCTCTGTCATGATTTAAAAACACTAAGTCTTTGTGGTACAAACCACAGGGCAGGAAAGAGCTGGGGCTCCCTTTTTACTGCTAATTTTAGCCAATGAATTGTTTATAATCTCCTGCAAAATACATAAAGCCTTATTCTGCCTTAAGCTAAGAGAGAACAGCCCTTCAAAACTGAGTCTTAATTATAGTGTTCCCCTGCTAGATGGGATGGAGGCAGGCTCCAAAATTGTGTCAGAGTATATGAAGTGATAAAATGAGGATGGCTGAGCTATTTTTAAACATACTCAAAGACTTTGAGGTCAAATCCCTGAATTTATATCCTTATGGCCTTATTAAAACTCATGGATTATTAAGACCTTCGTGGCAAGACTCGAGTATCATTTCATTTGAGAAACCCTCTGCCTTCAGAGCCCTGTGCTCCCCACCAGTCTGCCAAACTGGGGCACCCTGGGGAGCCCCCTTGAAGCACAGGTGATTTCCCTGCTGTGGACAGGCATTTGGGAGATGATGAAGGGGATGAGACACTTTCCAGCTCAGCACATTCCCTCCTCCTCTTTTTTTCCCAAGACATTCTGCACGTGAGAGGCTTGCCTTTCCAGATGGCCAGGAAGCCAGTTGGGTTACAGAGAGCTGGAGCAATCTTAGGCAAAAGTACAGAATTGCTCCTTACTCTGCCCAGCCTGGAATCCCAACACAGCCTCAAGCCTGGTGATATTTCCTCAACACACTCATGATTCCCATCTGAAGGGGCAGCTGGGCACCTGCTGCCCAGAACACCCAGGTTTAACAATCCTGTCCTCTCCTACCCAGCTTCTTCCCTACCATAGGAAAAGGACTTGGACCAGAACAAGCTCTGAGATACATTCTGACTGTTTGGAAAATCCAGACTTGTACCAAAATCATTGTTCTACTTGAGGAAATAAACCATGCACAGGCATCACCTCTGCCCCCAGAAGCTTTTCAACACTGACAGTGCCACTCCTAATCTCAGGTTTGACTCAGGATGAGTAAAAGCTGTCACTTGCTATACACACATTGATTTCTTTCAGTAATGATCAATATACACAATTTTTTTTTGTTTTATAGGAAAAAGGCCATACAGTGAGAAGAAACCAATCTGGAAGACTTTCCCTGCCTCACAAGTTGCAGTGGAAAGAACTCTCAGACCCTTTTCCCCATCCACATTCTGCATCACCTTAGGTGTATCTTTCTCCAGAGACCAAACAAGTGGCAACAAAGGCTTTAGGGCTCTGAGGACACTACAAAATTATTTGCATCATTTGTATTGTTAATTTTCTAACTGAGCTAAGGTTTTATGGCAAACCACTGCACAGAGAGGAGATGCTATTTTGGAAAAGACCAGATGCAGGTTAGAAACATCAAAGGAAGACAACAGACTCTAAAGCTGTTTTCAGGTGAGGGGATTTATTTGTCCAATTTTTGCAATTGCATTTATCTGAGCATCATTTAAACCTATAATTTTTTTTCCATCTGGATTTCCATGCAGTGATCCTTAACATAAAATACTAGCCAACTGTAGATAGCCCAAGTAAAAGCAAAAACTAGTCAAAATAAAATTAAAATCCTTTTTTTGATTGCATATGGATTTATAAAGTCATAAAACCATGTAACAAGCACAAAACAAAAGCCTTGTAAAAAAAAGGTTTAGTACAAAAAAGGCCAAATGAGCAGTTCAAAAAACCATCCAGTGCTCTTGGTTCTGTTCATAATTAATGTACACTCATGTTTCAATCAAAAGGAGTCACTGGAATGGTTGTGCATTTTATCTACCAGAAGATCACAGTGAACTTATTATCATGAGAGGATCTCCCACTTGGAGCAATGCTGGGTGGATCCACGTTCCTACTTAGGCATTTTGCACACAATTCATATTTTTAAAAGTCATGGTATTAGTCCATCCTATAAACATTTAAGTGTAATTATTTCAGAACTTCCCTGTGTCAGTCTGAAAATCTTCACCATTATTGGAGAACGTGGTGAGTCCAGGGACACTTTCTCTCCTTGAGGTCATGAGCTGTCATTCCTGGACAGATGCATACCCCCATTACTTACATGAGAAATGTTCCTTTCAGGAATGGGCCAAATCCACCCCCAGTCCCAGTCACCAGGAATCTCCTTCCCAGTATTCACTGGCATTCACTTAAGACTACAACTTCCTAACATTTCTGGAGTGGCAAAACCACTTTTAATGCTTTTCCTACAGGTGCCCTTCATGAGTTTGATTTTCAGGCATAAAGAAAAAAAAAAATTCCTTAACTCCACACTGCACCACAAATCATCCTTCAGCTACATCCTGTACTCCTGCATCCCACTCTGCTCCCAGCAAAACCCCTGCCAGAATTCCCACCGAGTTTAATAGTCTTGTCCTATTCCCCCAACTCCTAACTGAGGTTAATTTCTTTTCTCCAAGTATAAACAAAAACCAGCAGGTAAAAAAGTTTTGTCTAATGTGGCACTAAAGCTGTGGAATTTACTCCCATGTGAGAATGGCACAATAAAGTCATTTGTTTAAAAGTAAATTGAAAACATTCCAGTCTTCTCAGGCTTACAACTATTAACTTTGGTTTCTGCACAGCACTGTAGAATGTCTGGCATCAAAGACACTTTGTACATTGCACTGAACTTGCACTGGACACTGTTAGTGGACCATTAATCACAGCAAACAAAGATCCCATGCAAACACAGAAATTACTGATTTTTCACATGTTCAGCATGGCCTAGCAAAGGTTAACACCACAGCTGCTGGACACTGCACACTTTGAGGCATGAAGTGTTGACAAGGCATCTGAGAGTGTGCAGATTTTCCAACTGATAATTACATATTCCACATTAAACAATTCTTATTTGTGCCTGTCCAGAATTAGACAGACACCTACCTCAGCATGAACTAGCACAACTTCAATTCAGATGCCTACAAAAGCATGTCCTTCTTTCACCCACACACAGATAGGATGTGAGAGTGCAGGGCCATGGGTTAGTGGCAAGAAAATCTGCAAGGATGTGATCCAAGGTTCACAGGAACCACTGCTGAAGGAAGTGGAAACAGGCACACTAAGAGATCAACTTGCCTGAGAGAAACATGGAACAGGAATGGGAACTGAACCAGTAGAAAACGGAAAGAATCTGAAAACAAAAACCAGCCAGTGGCCAGGGAAGCAGCAAAAGAAGCACAGAAGAAAGACCATGGCCTGGAATCACAGGCTGTGTTTCAGAGTGCAGTTCATTGATAATGTCAAAGGAGAGGATGCTGTGTTACAGGAGTGTGAATTACTGGCAGTCACAGGCAGTTTTCTGTCACCCACAGCAGGCCAGGGGAAAACCTGAGCCATCTGCCTTGAAGCTTTCTCTCTGACAGGGTGATTTCCATTGGGTTCCTCAGATGATGCTTTCACAGACAAAATTCTTGCACCAGCTTTGTCAGGTGAGAGAAACCTTACTGCAAAATCATCATTCTCTCCTAACCAGGGCAGGAGATGTGAATGGACACAGTGAGGGAATAAATTGCTACCCTCAAAAAACAAACAAACAAACAAACAAACAAACAAACAAACAAACAAAGCCAAACTAAACCAAACAAAACCCAAAACAACCATCACCACCACAACAACAACAACAACAACAACGAAATAAACTATGCAGAATCCCCTGAAATGATCATGGATATCCACCCATATCCAGACATCAGCTCCCAGCAATGCAGCAGCTCCTGCTACTGGCCATGGAGTGGGTGCAGAATCCCACCAGAATCCAACATTCACATGTTCAGCATGGTCCTTGGTTCTGTGGAACAGCCATTGCAGCACCCAGACTCACCAAAATGAGAAGAAAATTGATGCAAGTACAGGCTTGTTAGTCAAACCATGACTATATGCAAGACCTTTGAACATGCTTCTAAAGAGAGACCTTAAATAAAATTTAAAAAAAGAAAAATAAGGATGGAAGGGCATGCCAAACTCAGTAAGCTAACTGATTTTTCTGACCAAAGAAAACTTGACAGATCTTTGGTTCAGCAAAGTGATACTCTTAGAAGACTGGCAAATAAGCTTATAAACATGAGTATTAATGAAAGAATAGTGCAGTAAAACAACATTTTAACAGATAAATGAATTAACAATGTGGAAAGAAAAACTAGCAGCCTTGAAGGATTCATTTAATGTGGAAAGAAGAACTAGCAGCCTTGAAGGATTTAATCATCAAAGTGTTGAATGGATGGGTCTTACTGAAATAAAATAGCACAAACTTGCCAGTTAAATTTGATTCTGCCCATTAGACAGAATTGTGAGGTAGTGTCAACACAATGGGGGATTGCACACTGTCCTGGAAGACGTGGATAACTTCAAGGACTGGAAAAACAGAAACAGGATCAAATCATGGCTGTATGCTGACAGACCAATGCCAGCTGCTGCACAGGACAGGGAGCTCATCAGCTGGCAGTACAAATGGAAAGGAAAGCCCAGCACATCCAGCTGAGCATCAGATGATTCCAGGACACTGCTGTGATGTGGCCATGGGAGGAGCACACGTGTGAGCAATGCACGTCCAACAGAGGTAATGCTGTTTTGTACAGGACTGGGCACTGATGGAGGAGACTTCTGGTGACAGATAACACTTGACACTTCCCCTGTTCCCAGGGCTGCTGTGCTATTTCCTTAAGAGTCAAATGAAACTGCATGTTGAGAACAAGAGTATTTTATTTTCATTGCACTGAAACTGCTTTTCAGCCTCCCCTGGGTAGAGCAGTGCAGCCTGAGAGCCCTGGACAGTTAAACTGGAGTAACTCTGCTCTTATATGAACTATATGGCTCTCTTCCTTCCTCCCCCAGGAGATCCTTGTCCACGTTCCAAACCATACTCCCCTGCCTTCAAGCTGGAAAGGGCTCTGCAGCAGCTCTCACATTAAGCTGGGGAGTATATAAGGGAGGCAAGAGGAAAGGGATTTGGATAGTGCCCTCCAAAATCTCCCATGCACTCACTGATCCACCCAAAGCTGCTCCTGCTGCCTAGTGGAGCTGGAAAAAGTGAAAATGTGGCCTTTGGAGAAGACTTCTCTTAGGCTATTGGGCAAGGAGATTATTGTTTGAGCACTTTCCTCATGTGGCTGGAGAAGCACTGCATGTTCCACAGGTGTGTACAAAGCAATTTAGGGAGCCTGGTCAGACTAGAGCAGAGCAGCAGTGTAAGGAATCCTTTTGAAGCAGGATTTTCCCACTGCTGTCTCCAAACTGGAGGATCAGTCCTCTGAGTTTTCACCTTGTGAGAGAAGAGCAGGCAGCTGCAAAGGCAGGTAAATAGCTGACTACAGATCTTGATGCTCCCGTGGGCTGCTGGTTACAGCTTCCATTGGATGCAGGAGGGAAGGAAAAACTTTATCCAAGAGCCTAAAATGAACATTTAAAGTGATGAAAGCAAGTTGGACTGGACTGTCAGTACTAAGGACACTTGAGACAGTGACCATGTCAGAGACTAATCTTGTCTAACACAAGGTTGCTTTAGATTTATTGGAGGATCAAATGACACACTTGTGGATCTGCTACTCCAGCTAAAACTCCATATCCATCCCATGAAAAGTTTTGGGGTGTTTATCATAAGGGGAATGGGAGAAAAGGGTGAGAGAGACGTGAACTCCTTAAAATCATAATTTGTTTTCTGACTACCTTCCTTTCATAAGAAAAAACAAAAAAGAGCTCATCTTAAATTACAAGCTCTCTCAGCCCCAGAAGTTCATCCTACATGTTGATTAATGATCAGACTACTAGAGCTTTAGCATGAAAAATGGGCTAGGCTTCAACTGAAGATTGCCTGTAGCTAATGATGCAGTGGAATGAACATTTTCATTCCAGCTAAACCATTCCTGTTCCTGTAAAAATAAAGAAATCCAATCTTGGGTTATGAAAAAGACTCGTCGAATTCTGCATACTTCTTGGGTGAAAATAATGCCCTGCATCTTAACAGATCTGTAAATCCAGAGTATGTTACCTGTGAAGTCACACACCTGCATGATTACACACATGTACACACACAGTATAAAAATCTGAGGTGAGCTCAGGAATGGAAGGGAGCTTGGGAAGCGTAGCCTAGAATTTCACACATTGGGCACATTACTGAGTTAGTAGATTTAACACAGCTCCTGTCTCAGGCTCAAAAATGCAAAATGTAATAAAAAAACCCCACAAGGAAGTGCAGTGGGCTGCACAGCATCTCCCTGGCGAGGCGGCTGACACAGGCACGACTTGCCCGGAGATCTCCTTGTGGTTCAGCCCCTGGCGCCATCAGTTGGGCTTGAACTCAAAAGCTGTGGAGGGAGGTAATTAAAAGTGACCCTGCACCACTACTGCAGCCACTGAAAGAGGGTGGGGAAGGATTCAGGCAAGGGAAGGGATGTGTCTCTCCAGCTCTAGTGATTTCCATTATGGAAACACAGCACTTTCCAGCTTTTAACCTTTATGCCGCTGAAGTCAACTATCAAGGCTCTTTAAAATTTTGTTTTCATTTCAGCACATGAAATGCAAACTCCAGTTTGGGTAATGTCAACAGCACATTCTCCCTTAAACCACAAGGAAGGTGCAGAGTTGAAAAAGCAGCACAAGGTAGAAAGCTGAGAAGTGGAATTCCACACACGCAGTGATTGCCACCGGCATGTCCGCTGGCCACAACAGTGATTTTCAAGACTATGGAACTCAGAGTGTGAGGGAAAGCCAGGAGGTTCAAACCATCCTGCTGGCTGCAGGAACAACTATTAAAAGAAATTAAGAGGAAAGTCAGACCCCAGAAAGAGCACAAGACACTGTGTTCCAACTCTAAGCAGCTGAAGGAAAGTTTATATAAAAACAATCACTTTGTTAGTGACTCATAAGGAAAGAATCCTAGAGCTTTCTTCAGGGAAACCCCAGTAAATAACATGTCTAAAAACACATGAAGATGGTGCTGTCTGTTCTGTTACAATATTCAGTCCACATGATAAAACCTTTGGCAGAACAAGCTACTGAGCACAGATCGTTTTGGGAAACCCAAAAACCAGTAAGAACTGCTGTGGCTGCTTGCTAAGTCTGCCTCATATTCCAGCTCTTGTGTGACATGTCTAGTGCAAACTGGAAGAAAGTGGGAAAAAATTGCTTTTTGTTACAGCTCCTCTGTTGACTACAAGCAGGTGAACTCTCAAGATAAATAAAGGCCTGGATTTCAATGCATTCTGCAGGTTTAAAAGTAAATGTTACATTCAAATATCCTGCCATCCCACATCCAAAGACATGGAGTGGAAAGGTCGCTGCATCTGTCTCTGGAGCATCTTATCAGACACACAGCAGGCTGGGCTGTGTGGAAAGAACAGTCCTCTGGCCAAAGAAGGGATGGATACACTTTGCAGTGTAGAACTTTTTCGGCTGTGAAGAGGTTTTGTCCTTTTATTTTCTTGCTTTTTTTTTTTTTTTTTTAAATTAGCATAACATTTTAGAAGTATGTTATGTGTTTTTAAGCAGACCTTCCAGCAAGAGACTTTAAACTCAGTAGATTCGTAAAAATATAAGAAATCACAGTGTTTCCCAAGAAATGACCAGCTCTGAACACTATGATGTCTGAACTTGGACTGGCTAGGAAATTCCAGGTAGGAATATTAACAGAAACATTCTGTATCAAACAGAGATTATGCTCTGTAGCAAAACCACTTAGTTTTTGCAGATATCCAAGAGGATTGAGTGGGAACCTGGGAGCAACTTCTTAGCAATTTTATCTCACTCTCTGATGAGTTTTTGATCTAAGTGTGAATGTGGACATTTTATTTTGCACTGGAAACCTCCCCTGCCCAAAGTTATACCTTTACATACTTGATAGAACACGTTTTAGTTTATTCTCAGCTGCTGTAGAGCAATAGCAAACTCCAGAAACTTTCTAGGATATAGCCAGAAAATTGTCAAGGAAAAAACAGAAGGTTGAAAGCATTGAACAGTCATTCCCAAAGGGCTGAGAAGTTACCATAATAAAGCAGTGTTTTTACCCAAATGCTCAGCAACAAAAGCAGTAGCATCACCAACATTTGAACTGTAATTTTCCATTGTCAGTTGAATTTGGAAGGAATAGGGCATTTGTAACAATCTTTCAGGTATTTGTGACTATAACTTAATGTTTTTGTCCATGTTTTGTAAAAAGCTATGAAACATCATTCTAAATGCCACCAATACTGAAGAAGCATGAGCAGCTGCAAGTAAGATACAAGGAACTCCTTGAAAAAGTGAGCATCTTTTAGATCAAGTAAACCATTCCAACATCCCAAATGGAAGATTCAACTAAAAAGGAGCATAGACAGGAAGATTTTGCCCTGAAAAAGAAAACACCCTAGCAATGCATGAGAGAGGAACAGGTCACTCTGTATTTAACTACTCCATTGGAAATTTGAGTTCCCCTGCTTTGCTGCTCAAAGACAATAGCCTAAGAACCTGGCACTTCCAGGGATCCACTGTCAGTGAAGGGAGAGTGAAGCAGTTCACAGCCAAGAGATCCAGACTTGGAAGGAATAATCATTGATTATTCTAAACACAGACTCCTAGAAATGCAATTCCCCAGTAAGAACCCACCAGGAAAGACCAGAATTTTGATGAGAAAATGCTGATGGTTATATACACTAAAGGAAGCCCATCCAGTGTGCCTGAACAAAGACTTTAACCAGGGTCTTGGAAAATACAGACATGCTCAGTCTTGGGCACAGAAAAGGAGGGAGAACTTCATATGCATGCCTACATCTAGGATACTTCACAAGGATTATTGATGTTTTCTCACTGACCCAACACACACTTTTGAGCAATTTTCAATCATACTCTAAGCTGAGATGGTTCCACCATGTAAGCATGGACACTAATCAACAAGTGTCAAATTTCAGAGAAGAATTGAAGAGGATCTGGGAAATAATCTGAACAGGAGGATTAACCCTCTTTATATTTAAAGACAGGCAGGAAGAAAATCCTGCACACTCAAAAGATGCTGGAGTGAGGTATTTTTAAAGAACAAATGTCCTTTGCTAGGCAGACCAGTGCCAAACAGGTATTGTGCCCCAAAACCCTGTTTCTAGAAGCACTCTAGTGCTAGTGACAAACCTTTATTATTTATTGACTGTCCTGCAATAATTCATTGATTCTCTCATGCCATTCTTGGACTGCCAGGAAGCATGTTCTTACTCTCAGTTTGTAAAATGGGATCCTGGTCTGCAACTGCAACTTCTAGACAAATAGTATCTATGCCCAATATTAAAGCCAGCTGCTGGAAAGGCATCACGCTGGGGCTTACAAAAGAAACTGTACAAAGAAGAGGGAGCTCAATAAACGAAATGGGACATGGGGCAGAAATCACAGCCCCAGTGAGACAAAGAGAGGATTGGTTCTATGAAAGGAGAACTTTATTTTAGCAGAACACTAATCAGACTGCAAAAACCCAAACAGTCCCCTAAGTCATGGCACACTAAGGACAACACCCCCACCCACAACAGGTGAAATTCTCACTCACTGGAAGTGATGCCATTGACTTCCCCATGCCCATCTTCCAGCCTGGCTGAAATTAAACCATTTCTGAGCACACACATTCACCTACATTAAGAGGTATTTTCTGCAGATCAATGTATAACAAAGAGGGAGCTGATATTTCCAAACTATAAAGACAACTGAAGGTGAAGTTTCCTAAAGCAAGAGCCTTGATTTTCACCACACCAAGGGCAACACATGTGGCGTGAAGGACTGCAGACAATGCAGCATTTGGGTCTCTCAAGACAGACCATCACCTATGTGAAAGCCCTCAGCTGAGGAACAGCAAGGAACTCTGCCCATAAAGCTCCTTGGTGCACAGAGCTGACATGAACACATCTCTTGAGTGTTTGCAGCCACATCTTGGGGCTTGGGTGATCTCGAAGAGACGCTGAATTTTTGAGGATGCCTGCCTTGTGTGCAGCTGCAAAAGTGGCTAAAAGCTAAGCTAAGCAGAGCTAAGGTCAGTCCTTAGGAGAGCTAAGCACAAACTCACACTACTTCTGAGAATTTGCTGTCTGAATCAGCCAGATAACCTTTAATAACTATAATTTAGAAATATGGTGCAGCAGTTGTTTCCAGACCGTGGTCATGAACAACTACATGATTGTAGACAGTGCCAGCAAAACACAGCTAGGGACAGCTGGCCTGTGACTGGAAAGGCTTCTGTTCACTACAAGAAGGTTCCTGCTTCTACTGGAAGAATAAAATCAAACTGTATTAAACCAGAATACAACTGAACATGAAATTACATTGCACGAGACTAATGTTGAAGGAGCACTTTTCTCCAGCTGGTGAGAAACCCTCTCCCTGCCCTAAAGAGGGAGAGTCAGATGGTGCTGCAGTGGAACCCATAGATGTTGTATCTGTCCAGCTTCCAGCTGGATCACAGGGGCAGCCACAGCCAGCAGCAGTTACCCCTGTGGAAATTAGGAAATCTAAGATCAAAACTAGGCACCTAGATAATGGGGATCAGCCAGGAGGGTCCTCACAACCAGCAAGGGAGCCAGAGGTTGAGATCATCACCGAGTCCCTCTCATACGATAGTCTCCGCAACCTGCGCAAAGACATTGCACGGCGGGGCCGTGAGCCTTTTACAACTTGGTTACTGCGGGTCTGGGACCTTACGGGAACAGGTGTGCAACTGGATGGAACTGAGGCCAGGAATTTGGGATCCTTGGCCCAGGACTCAGGTGTGGACCAGATATTCGTAAGGGAGCAAGGCCTCCTTTCCCTCTGGGACCAGCTTTTAATGAGCGTGAGAGAGAAGTCTGTCCACAAAGAGAGAATGCAGGAGCACTACCGTAGAATGTGCTGGAAGACCCTTGAGGAAGGGATCCAGCAGCTGAGAGAAGTGGCAGTATTAGAGGTACTCTTTGGGAGGGATGGACAGCATGACAATGACCCTGACAAGGTCAGGTGCACAGGGCAGATGCTGTGGAATTTGGCAACCCTGGGGCCATCTCAATATACCACCTTCATTGCAATGATCAATGCTGATAGCCACCAAGAGACAGTGGGTTCTGTTGCCAACAAACTCAGAAATTTCGACAGTATGGTGAATGGCCTGAAGCAGGCCCATGTCTCTGCCATGGTCCAGGACCTCCAAGATGAAGTGAAGGGAATGAGAGAGTTGAGAGGTGAGGTGAGGACCAGTTTGAGTCACAGGCCCCAAATCTAGAACCCAACGCCCCCCAGCTAGGGAGAGAGGGTACACCCCTCCGAGCTGACCTGTGGTTCTTCCTGTGAGACCATGGGGAAGACGTGGGAAAACGGGATGGGAAACCCACTTCTGTCCTGGCAGCACGGGTGCGTCAGCTCAGGGAGGGAAATGCTAACTGGGGGAACCGCACTAAAATGAAGGTAGCCTCAACCTCCCATGGTAAAGGTGCAGGGTATTACAGAAGGGAGGATGATCTGTCAGATCCCCTGGAAGGAACCTCCACTATGTATGCCCAGGAAAAGAATAATAACCAGGGCTAGAGGGGCCCTGCCTCTAGCCAGGGAGAGGCATGGGATAACAGAGTCTATTGGATAGTATGGATTAGATGGCCTGGCACATCAGAGCCACAGAAACATGAGGCATTAGTTGATACTGGTTCACAATGCACCCTGATACCATCAGAACATGTGGGGGAAGAACCTGTTTCCATTGCTGGGGTGACAGGGGAATCACGGGAATTGACTTTGCTGGAAGCTGAGGTGAGTTACTGTTCTGTTTGTTGTTAATTTTCATAGCTGCTGTTGTTTCTGTTTGTCTGGTTAGATATATTAGTAAAGAGCTGTTATACCTACCCACATATCTCTGCCTGAGAGTCCCTGATTAAAAAATTATAATAATCGGGAGGGAGAGGACTTACATTTGCCATCTTGCGAGGAGTTCCTGCCTTTCTTGGCAAATACCTGTCCTTCAAACCAGGACAAGGGGTTAATTTCTTTACTTGTTTTCCATAAAGGCTCTTAGGTTTGCTGCCACCCAGTTTAGAAACCTCAACTGTTGAACAGGTCAAGATAATACTGTGCAGCAAATGCAACCAGAAAGTTTGAAAGTTTGCTGCTAAAGGGTCTGATAGGGGCTTTACACTGTGTGTTATAGCTCTTGGTAATTTTGTACCCACCAACCAATGAGCTTCTGCCTACCTCAATAATGTGCTGTGTTATCTGAACTCAGTAGCACACACAGTGGTATGTAATTCTCCCTTTTTAATTATAAATAGCTTGCTTTATAGAAGAGGAAGAGAAGAGTTTCAAAGAGAAGAATATAAAGCACATGGAGTGAGATCACTTGTTTCTCTGCTGCAGGAAACAAAGGTGTGAAAGTCACCAAAAAACTGCACTGATCAGACACCTCAACATGTCCACACACAGCTCTTCCAAGTGGGAAATCACCATTCTCCAAAACTGGCACACTTGATATATCAAGTGTCACACAGCAAACAGAGAAGAACAGGGAAGACATCAGTCAAAGGCCACAATGGAGCTGGGAAACAAGAGCTGAGCAGTGGCCACAGGACAGGAACACACGACATCATGGAAGGAGAGTTTTGTAACTAAAGAATGCAGCTCCAGAATGGAGGGTTTTACACCCATAATATGGACCTTGATTCTGATTCAGAACATGGAAAGTAATTATAAACCTGTCTCCACAAAAAAGGTGGGTAGAGAAGGTTAAAGAAATCCAGGATGAACTGTGTGTCAGAGTATGCATTGCATATTTTCATTTTAGTCCAAAACAGAGTCAGGGAAAGCAACATTCAGTTTCTCCTGATCATCTTGTTTTCCCTTCTAGATGAGAAAAAAGGAGTATCTGGCTGTTCACCAGCTGCCCTCCACCCTCACATCCAATGATGACATTTCCTGTTACACTGTACATGCTATGGAAGAGTGAGTCTGGTGACATTTTTGGCAGGAAAAAAAAATCGTATTTTTATTTACTCCCAATTACTATTCAGCTTTTGTGCAATTATTGACTTGGAAGACAATGAAGATACTTGTCCCAAAACCTTGTGATAGTTGTGTGTTTCCCCTTTTGTTCAGTCCCCCTCAGGGTTGATCCCATATGCTGAAGGAGCAACCTGCCCTTCCTGACCACAACTATTCCAAGACCTGGAGCCACTCCAGCTGCAGGTACCAGTCTGGGCTCCTAAGGAGCTCTGTGCCTGAGATTGGTGCAGCAGAGCCCAGAAGCACCTTCCTCTCCTCCAGCCAACTTTCAGTGCTCATTCACCAGGTCTGGGAAAGCACCCTAAGAGTTTGGCCACCCTCACTGCCTTCCCCAGGGCAAACTTCACTAAATGTCCAGAATGGGGCAAACATGCTCCATGACCTGAAACTTCACAACAAGAGACCTTTCACCTTTCTGCAGAGTTTCATCAAAATCCCTCAGCGGAGTGGAAGTGGTGCAAAAACTTGCTGCCCCATAAAACAGGAAGAATTTAAAAATATTTTCAGTATGCAGATGCCTTGCCAAAAGCACAGTAAAGAGCCCACCGTGAATACATAACAGAAATAAAAAATGTTTGCTCATTTCTAAATTTCCTGGAGTTTGCTTAATGTCAGCAGCCCCAGCTAAGAGCAGGAACATAAAACCCTGTGACAGCCATTGAACCCCCGACCCCGTTCAGCAGCTTTGCCGAGACTGGGTTTGGAATCGTTCAGAACATCAGCCTGCATCTTGTTACACTCCCTGCAACTGATGCAATCCTGTGAATCTCCTCTCCCCTGGACATTTTTAACTCTCTCGGGACAGCAGTTATTTTACTCTTACAGGAATATGAACCAGGGCTGCTCTGTTTCTTCGGGAATATTTGGGGAACAAGGTTTCATCTAGTTTTTGTTTGAAGTAGTAAATATTTAGGAGAAGCAGAAGATAGCTTTCATCTGAAACATGTTTTCACATCCTTGGAGCAGTGAGGCAGAGAGAAAGGGACTGGAAAACAGGCTGCCATTTCCTTTCCTCCCTGGCTGCTGGACTGCTTTGGAGCCAGCGTGTGTGCGCATGCACTCGCAGCCCCTCGGGCTGCTCTTTTACACCGGCACTTCCTTGTAAAATCCAACTCATCTGTTCGAAGCAATGACTGAAACACTCTCTATAAAATTATGGCATTTTTCCACTTGAAAAAAAAAAAATTAACACTTCATTTAAAAGTTATTTTTAAACCTAGTTGGCTTGAAGCCACCTTTAGTCCCAACGGCAGCAAATTCTTCTTTTCTTAGAATTCAATGCCTTTCTTTTCTAAAATATACTAGTTTAAAAAAAGTAACCTCAGTAAATGCAGAGTTTACACTTCTGACTACACTGACATATCAGCAGTTTGCTTTTCAACAAACCCAAACAAGTCTTTACTTTTTCTGCTTTTATCCTGAGCAGGGACTTAAGAAATCCCAGAGGAGAACCACTCACCTCCAGCCTGAATCTGGCCAGGGCATTTGTAGGACATCACTGCACCAGGAACAGAGTTATGTCTGGGAGGGAACTGAAGCCCCTTCAGAAACATGGCCAGACTTGAAAAGAAAGCACCAGAGTACTTTATTCCAGTACAAGACACCTCCAGCTTCTGGCACTGCACCTGCATTTACATGGAAGAGCCAAGCACGAACCACATGAACCGAGAGCACTGTTGTCATATATGCAGGGAGAATGAGGATCCTGACTTCACTATGTTCCCATTTTCCAGGACTGTCTCGAGAGACAGGAGGACATCTGGATTCCTTAATGAAGTAGCTGATCTGGAATCTGGCTTTAGTAACACTAACTCCCCTTTAAATAAAATAAAAACTTTTTAAAAATGGAGAGAGAAAAGAAAGACTTCAATTTAAGCCATTAATATGTCACCAAAAAGTATTTGAAGGACCACCAGGCAAACTGAACTAACAGGAAGAGTATTTTCCTTCTCTTTTCTGGGGGATTATGCTTTTCCTAAGAGAAAATTCAAACTAAATGACACTGATTTTATATTCAGTGACCGTTTGCATGCACAGCATTATCTGCACTGTGACAACTCCACTGAGATGTGATTATGGAGTTTATGGACTTCAGTTCTACACATTCTGTAAAGAGTATCAACAAACACAGCAATGCAAAATAATAAGAAGGCAAGAAATTTGTAGTCACTATCTGTAAAAAAATAATTTAAAGAGATTTTGGTTTTCCAAGTTGAAGTTTCCCAAGTCTGAGCTCATTTAAGCATTTAAGTGTTTGGTACTTTGAATCAAGTAAAAATTATTGGCTAACCCAGGGCTTAATGATGACAAAGGAAAAGTGACTTTTTACATTAAATAGTGTCACTTTAAGATTTTGAGATTTTTCTGTTGCTGCTGTTTTATTGCTTGAGTTGCTGCTTTATTGAGATTCTGAACAGGGATTCAGAATCAAACTTTATTCTTTCAGTCTAACAATCTTAGAAGCACAAGAAGATGGACTCTAGGAGAAAGGTTCAGATTTTGATACCGTTTTCAAACAATTTTGAGGCTGTTTCAGGGCCTGTTTCAAGGGGATTTGTTTTTTAAATGGGAATAAAGAAGCTGCACAGGGTAAGCAGCAAATCCACAGTGGTGGGTTAAGACAGTCAGAAGCTCTCAGCTCCTCTGCCTTCAGTGGCTGGGCTGAAGCTGCAGCACTCTGCACAGCTCTGGACAATTCTGCACTCGTTCCCCATGCAAGGCTGTGGAGTTCAGTGTTAATATTAACAAAATGCAGCTTGCCAGCATGTGCTTGCTGAATGAGGTAGGTCTCCATTACCTCATTCTACACGACCCTTTTACAGATTTTATCCAACAAAGCTTCTGAAGATATATTTATCTTTAACCATGTGAGAAATCTCACTTACAGTAATGATTGTGCAACAATAAAAAGTAAAAATAAAAATGATTAGTAGCCCGCTGACGATTATAAACCCTCTTCACTTCCCTTCCTCCCCCTTTTTCTTAGGGATTCATTACTCCAATGTTTATTTTTACTTTTGTAAGTCCAAGAGTGCAAAGCTAAAGGCAGAGGTATAAAAGCAGCCACAGTCTGAAGGGATCGGTGAGTACAGGATCTTGACATGTGAACATGTGACAGGATCCAGAGTGTATGAATAGCACACAGGGCAACACTGGAGGAGGGTTACAGCTCTGGTAACAACCCAGGAAAGCTGTGCCAGGACAGCAAGGAAGGATTATGCAGCTTTTCAGCATAAAGTTGCACTAGAAGCTTTAAGACACTGTCATCATTCTCAAACTACCCCGTGACCAATTCTCAGAAACTCTCTGGTCACCTGTCAGGTTTATTCATGTCATTTTCCACCTCCACTAGGTACTGAAATCTCAAGAAGATTGTGGGGTTTGAGCCTCTGCAGGCAGCTGCAGGTTGGTCCTGCCTGCCCAACTGGGACAATGTGATCTCCAGACTGCAGCAGGAATGATCTGTGTGAAGGAGAAGGGGGACACAGAGATGATGAGACACGAACCCTTACAAGGAACAAAGAGAAGGATCAGGATGGTTTCCTGGAGATTTCTTCTGGAGTTATCTTCTGGCTGGCAACCCAGGCCAGATGGAGAATGTTTCTGAACCTACAGCAAGAACTGCACTTGGCTCAGAGTGAAGGAAGAGTTAAGAGCACCCAAATCCTCACATCTCACAGGCTTCTCCTCTCCCTGCTCATGGGTATCCTGCTGAAATCTGTCGGCTGCTTCTGGTGCTGACCTCCCTGGGGTGCCCCATAGCTCCCAGCTCTGGGGAACAGAGCTGGGCCATGCAACTCCTGACGTCCAGACTCAGTTTGTGCCAGCCCCAAGAGCTCAGTGGTGTCCCATCTACCCCCAATTCCCTTAACAGAGCATCTACAGTCTCCTCTGAGATCAGAGCAGCATCCACTGCAGCAGCAAAGCCTTAAGCCAGCATGCTATAAGAAAACATTATAAACACTACCTTGACATTTTAGTGTACACAGTTAACATTTACATTTCACACCACCTCCTATGTAAAGTCCCTCTCTCCATGCCATCAATACACCAGTTCTCTTAACCCCTCCCCAGCCAACACTAAGAGCACCTTTTCTCAGGCAAGCCAACAAAACAGAATATTTTTGCTGCTTCTGAGCCCAGCCACTGTGGAGACAGGAGTGGTCAAAAGCTGGTTAAAAATACAAAAATTAGAAGCAGATAAAATTCCCTTCAAAACCTTTAAAACACACCTGGGTCTTTCCCAGAAAGCTTCCAGCTCACAAAGAGATGCTACAGGCAATATTCAACGTTTGCTGTGAAGCATCTTTTGATGCTCCAGATTCATCTTCCTAAGGGTTAATATACCAAAACAGGAAGGAGGGGGGAAAAAGGTCACAAAAGCCATATAACTCCTTTCTGAGGTATGACAAACTCTCTGTGCATCTTATTCCAAAGTGTGAGATGTGCAACTTCCGTTCTTAAGCTCAGTAAAAATGGCATTAAAAAGTCCTAACCCTGGGAACTGCATGATTATTCACTTATCAGATCAACATCAGCAAAACTGTCTTTTTACGTGCTGCTTACTTTCAAAAAAAACCCCTACCACACATATTTCAGTTCTCCCTCTCCACACCCCACACCCTTCTGCTGCTGTCCAGCTGGAACACATCAAGGGTCTAGAAGCCAAGTCAAATGTTGACCCCACCCTCCTCCATCCATTTTAAGGCACCTTCAAAGCCAGTACACTGATCTAGCTCAGCTTAGCCAACAACGCCAGCAAATCTGTTATTTAAGACTTTAGTGCTGGGTTTTTATAACTGCCCATTAATACAAGCTTTGATGTATGGTCAAAAAACCCAGCTGTAATGAGTTTCATCAGACTGTAGTAACCTTTCCTCAGAAGGTCTTTATTACTATACCTTCACAATCTTTGGGCCCAATACTTTTATAGTATCATTCCTACTGAACCTCCTTAAAAACAGCTCAGCAACACTTAACACTCTTTCTCCAGAATTAAAACAAAGAGCCAGAAATATTTTTTTCTCGAAGACATTTTTGCACCCACATTTTAAATCACATTTTGCTGTTAGAAGCATGCAGGCAATAGCTGTGTGAACTGAAAGACAAACTAATTTTCATTACAAAGTCCCTTCCAACAGGACACAAAAGGATTTTGTAAAAGGACAAACAACTTACTTTGTTGCTCCCCTTTGCAGGATGCAGCACGGAAGAAAGAGGGGAAAAAAAGAAATATTAGTTATATTTATTTTTACATGCATTCAGCCTAAGTTGAACAGGTCTGGAAATGGCTCAAACCAAACGAGGAACTGACTCAGAGAACACAGGACATTTGCAAAGGACACAAATGTTCAGCAGAGCTCTTTTCCTCACTACACAAACATTCTGATCCCGCTTTCGCTTCCTTCGCTGCAAATCAGGAGCAGCTCCTGGGAAGTCGGTGCATACAAACACAAGGGAGAAGAAAATGAGACCTGAAGTGATCTAGGGATGGGATGGCAGCCAGAGGGATTTTCGTGTGTTGGTAACACTGAACTTCCAGTATGCAAAGCAACCCACTAAACATCTCTGCTGAGCCTTCCACGACAGCCATTCCCTACAACTTGCCAGCAAATGGAAAGTTTCAAGATCCAAAGCATTTTAAAAAGCAAATATTGAATTTTTAGATTAGTAATAGAAATAAGGAGGAGATGGCATTGGGGGGCATAGGGGGAGAAGGAATGGGCGGTGCTAACAAGGTAAAGTGTGCAGAGCAAGTTACGACAAACATCTGGGCTATTATTTTGGTTTAATTGTGAGTCTTGCCATGAGCTGGCATGAACAGTGTATATTATACAGTGGGAAGCCAGCCAAAATAAACACCAGCCTACACCAGTTGAGAAATCCAGTCTGGAAAGGTTAGTCACAACGTTGTAGTCACTTTTTAGCAAAAAAAAAAAAAAAAAAAAAAAGGAGGGTTTTGGATTCGTCGGTCCAAAAAGCCAGCAGTAAAGTCAGCTGGTAAATGGATATCCCATTTCAAAGTGAATTGGCCACAGGATGATTTATATCAAGCAAGCTGACTTGCATATGGGTTGGAAAAATAAAAACACTGATTCATTGCTATCTGGGTGGCTGACAAAGGCAAATGGATTGTGGGAAGGAGGTGACTTGGCAAACTGCAAAGAATTCGGGGGCTCACAGAGCAGTGTCCAGGGCTGATCAGAGGTAATTCATGGGACACTGAATGTGGGAACATATTCACTCTGTGCATCCCCACAGACAGAGGGACAGAAAAGACAAGCAGAATGAAGCAAGGAAATGGAGGAAGGGGGTGATATATGGCCTTTAAAATATTAATGAGGCTTGCTTAGGCAAAAAGGAAGATTAAAAATCTAGAAGCTTGGATTTTAGCTTACAGGATTAAATGAGCAGCAGAGACTCCATGTTACTGGCACCAAATACTGAGCCCCATTACCACTGTAACCAAACAATTTTATGTAGCACTACTAAAAAAAAACAAAATTCAACAGAAAAATGAATATTTTTAGTTGAAAGATTTGCCCTTGGTGGGAATTCAGAACACATCTCTCTAATCGATGCCAGATTCCTACTTTTCCTTGAGTTTTCATTTCTAAGCAGCAATTTTTCTACTGCTGGTGCCAAAGCCCTGGATACTCAGAGCTCCCAGCTGTGCCTTACAGGTAAAAGAGAGCAAGAAGTTCAGTCTGGGAAAGGGCTAAGGCACCTCTTTGCCTTTTTAACTCTGGGATCATGAAGCTGGGGGGAAGCTCTGGAGTAAACTCAAGTTGCTGCATTTCCTGGCACTCTCTCCTACTTAAAAATGTGGTCTTTGAATCTTTCAAGGAGAATAAAAGACTGGGGGGGTTGTCTCTAAAACTATTTTCTATTGTCATAGGAAGGTGTGAAACTGAGCAGCATGCACAGGATTTTCATGAAACACTGCTCATTTTATTTAGGATCCACTGGATCTTTTAAGATACCTGAGGCCTTGGAGATTTTGCTCTGCAAAGTTCAAAACTCTTAACAGCAGACTCACAGTCCACATTTGAACCTCTGGTCCTTTAGTTATAAAGTTTTGGAGGCCTAGAGCAGCACAGAGCATCTTTCCTGAACAGCTTGATAAACTACTGGGCGAATTTCAAACTACAGGCATTTGGAACAATAATATTTACTCTTTTTATAATGTAAAGATAATTCCAGCTCAAAGGAGAAGTGTATTTTGACTCCCTTCTACTTCTTTCAAGGAAGTCTCTCATCTTGCATCTAAGACTCCTTTGACAGACCAAATTTAAACAAAACCAAGAATTCTTTGTAAACATATTTTGAATACCAAGTATTTTTAGGGGGAAGGGAGAGACAGGAAGACAGAAGAAAAGTTCAGAAATCCAGCTAGTCTGTCTTGTTTAAGGATAAAGTACCAGATATACTAATATGATAAAACCATCACAGAATACAAGATTAAAGTAGGGGCAGCAACAGGCTTTTGTGAAATCATCATTAAAACCTAAGCAAGAGAAAAACAAAGCAATACAGCATACTGCTCCAAGTGATTAATTAGGTAGCCTCTCATAATAACACACTTATAATCTCATAATTAACACTCGTTAAGTGCCTTCTGATATTCTTAGGTAGGAACAGATCTACTGGAACAGGCAACATACTGAAAAGTCACCAACACTGTTTTACTTTTTAAAGGTGAAGTCTTAGATACCTTGTAGGTCTCCTGCTAAATGCATATTTGCACTATTCTCTAAAAAATCATCATTATTTCCTGTCTTCACTGTTTACTTCTATAATAACTGGAGAATCCAGCAGTACAAGAATTTCTTCTTTATCTTTTTATGATAGTCTTGAAGCTTTGTGTGAAGAGAAGAAGCTGAGCTTGTTTGCATGAATAGCTCCTGAAGGAGGAGATGCACACAGAATTGTACTGGAAGCCATGCAGGCATCACAACCATATGGCAAGAGGAAAAGAGAGAAGACAGCACAAAACCCTGGACTCAAGGAACCTGGCTTTCCCATGGAAAACAATCAGGAAGAAGAGCAAATTCATCAGAATCAAAGCACCATTTCTCAGAGCAGATCTACCACCAAAAGCATCCAGCACTCATGGCATAAAAGTGAGCTGTGCATTACAGAAACTTTCAAAGGCTCAAATGCCAGGTATTTCTGCTAGTCAGCCTTCTCTTTGGATACATCTCCTCAAACCTTCACTTGAAGTAAAATATCAAGAGATCTAGGTCCAAAAAATATTAAATAGTAGCTGGACATACTCTGTTTCCCAACTTTCTGTCATTTCTAGTAAATTAATAGAGGCTTTTTTATTGTATCCTGTTCAATTTGCTCCACACGATGATTAGCTGAGTAAAACTGCCTTTGGAAAGGTTTAGCATGTGTTTCATACACAAAAAATGATGCAATGAATAAGTAAAATAAATATACATGATTGCCTGGAATGCTTCTGTCAGTTCTGTAATACACAGCTTGAGGGAATAAACTCTTCAAAGCACATCTTTACCTTAGAAAACATTAATAGAAACAACGAAGCTCAGGAAACCCCAAATTGCTCAACGCTTTTACTACATGGATCCAATGAAAAACATGTTGGAAGGTTTGGTTTGTGGTTGCTTGGGTTTTTTTACATTGAGGTTTGACGCACAAATTGGTCTTAAAATACTTCATTATGAATATTTTGGAATTACCACAGACTCGTACAATGAAAAGGCTGCTCTTTCTTGAGTTATCTGCAGATACTGTGTTTTCCCAGATGATACAGTTGGTGGGGTTTTTTTGACTCAAACAGAGCAGCTACTGGCAAACCAGTGAGCTTTTAACTTACTGAGGATTTATCAGGATAGACACCGGCTCGTAGCAGAGATGCCTTCCAGCTATCCACCTCCTCTTGGGAGTCACAGGCTAGCTCAAGGAAACGGTAATCCTTGTAAACATTCCTAGAACAAAGAGCACCACATTGTAAAACTAGCATTTTACTACTCTCTATCATGCACACAGCATTTGAAATTAGAAATCCTCTGGGATCAGAAATTACTTGGTAATTGTTTTGGACAACAGATTTTATGGGGCAGGTGCTTGTTTAATAATTACATGGAGTGCTTAAAAATATCTTAGAATGCTACAGCATGGCTCTGGAAATAATAATCAGCTAAAAGCACCATGAAACTACTTTAAATCCATTTTCCTGCTTTTGCTAAAACAGAGCACTTTTAGGGAAGAAAAAGGGTGTTGTGATGAAGAGGACAAACACATAAGACATGCCAACATAACAGCACAGCTTATGATAGATTGCTGCTGTAACCAATAAATACCAAAATCATCACTGATGCAACTTCTTCCCAAGTTAAGTCCTTTCAGTCCATATTGTACCCTTTTTAGTTTCTAGACATTGTCAGTAAAAGAGGAAAAAAAACCAGCAATGATAATCGAGATATTTTCAAACAAATAAAACAAACCTTTGATGTTCTCTCATCATAGAAAGAAAACTGGGATATGTTTAAATAAAACCTCTTACAGATAGTTCACATAAAGAGATAAATACAGGGGATCACTTAATGGAAGAAAAGAGAAAGGAAGAAAAATACAACTGTAGGAAGGTGGTACTTGAAAATTCTTCAATAAACAGAACAGATTTTCCCCTTACGGTTTAGCCATTAGTTTCTGAATTCCAATTCTATACACAGACCAGATCACTGTAAATTTGTCAGCCAACAGACTTTTTAGGAAAGGCCATGAGCTTAGCTGAAAAGGGGTAGGAACCCACAGTTTGCTAGATCTTAACAGTTGCACAAGGACCAATCTTCCATCCCAACCAGACTTTTCGTCCCTTGGCATGCTGTGGAGGAGAGGGGTTGATGGAGATTGCTTCACTCTCAATGACAAGGGGCCCTTTGGTTTCATTATGCAACTACAGAGGTCATTTCTCCCACATATTTAGGGGGGGGGGGAATTATTCACTATAGAACAAGGAAATAAAGCTATTATTGTCACTGCCTAGACAAATTTCTTTAGCATTCAGGGACTGGTGGGATTTCACTGCCACACTGCTGGAACACAACTGACTTGATGTAATTCCCACTCTCAGAAGTGATTCAATGTCACCAAGCAGCTCACAGCCTTGCTTTTTAGGGGCAGTCTCAGGAAACAGGGTAAAAAAAAGGTAAAAAAAGTGTAATTGAACCTGAGCATGAGCAGCCATGACACCAAATCATTAAATTATCACTTATGAAATCACAGTGCAGCAACCAGAGCACACCCAATCTGAAGAGAGCAAAATGAGGTATTTTTTAGGAGGCTCATAGATTGAATTCAAAACTGCAAAGAATAAAGGACATACTCAGATTTATTTCCTTATGTTGGTGACTCAATTCTCACTGAATTCAAAGGCTACATCTGAGCATGCAGCACCCCAGGCTTGCACTGATCCCTTCAAACACCCAGAGCTGGAGGTGGCACCAGGGCATTTCCTTCCCACAGAAACCAGCCCCAAAGGTCACAAAGATACACTAAGGAGCCTGATCTCACAGTTTAGCCAAAGCCACTGCCAGGATGAACAGCTGAAAGCACAGTGGATTCTTTTCTTGATTGAGAAATTTAAAATTAATCCTTTTTCTTCCCTGACTCCAAAAGTACTAATCCTGTATTATGGCAAGTAACAGCCCCAATGACCTTATCAGATGCTGTTACCTTAAACTGAGCAAACACCTGTATTTTATTCAATTTGCAACATTGTGGAACTCCAAATCAACATTCACTGAATAAAATAAAGAAGTCAATTAGAATAAAAAAAAAAAAAGAGAGAGAGAAGAAGAATGAAATTGTTAGAGGAAAAAATGTTTTAATTTATTGTTAGGAGAAACTTTTACTGAGATAAGCTTTTCTGGCTAAGATAACTAAGCAGCTATAACTTTGAAGAAATAGGAAGCTGAAATGGTAAAAGGGTATTCTCAGCAAAGATGACTAAAAATAACAATAGAGCAAATAAAGGCTATAAAACACAGTGATAGGGAAGTTCCAAAAACACTTATCTGCAAGAGCAAAACAACATGACACCAGCTTGTGAAAACATTTTTTCAGGCCTGTCATGTTATATATTACACTTTTTGGCCATTTTGTGGCTTGCTCCAAGCAGTGTGGCTGTGCGAGCAGGGATTTCAGCCAAGGGCTCTGGACACGTGGGAGCTGACAGTCCTGCACTCTGCCTCTGTGTCAGGACTTCCCCTGGGGCTAGGGACACCTCATGGCCACCAGCTCATGTCTCCACATCTCCCAGGCCCGTCTTTCTCCATGAAGGATCTGAGAGATCTTTTTTAGAGCAGCTCTTACTGCTGGGAACCAGGGAAAAAGCAGCCTTGAAGCCTTGGGTTTCTCAGGCTGCACAAGAACAAGAAATTATAACAATGATTAAACACCTGCTGGACATGTGAGAGATGTGATGTTCTGCAGAAAGCATGTTTTCAAAGAAGTGTTGCCTTCTTGGACCAATGAGTCTTTCTTATTTTGTTTTGCATGAACTACCCTATATAACTAGTGTTTCTTTAAATAAAGCTCTCTTTTGCTTCTCCATTACACGAGGAATTTGGTGCATTATCCTTTCTGCTGCTCCTATAGCCAAAATGCAGCACTCATTCTACTCCACAGCACGTGTGAGGAACTGAAGGCTGCACGCCCTGAGTGCTCCCAGCAATGTTCCAGCAGGGCAGGTAAGGGGATGCTTGGTTTCCTTGCTGCTGGTTTCCTTGCTGCTACACTGCCCCTGTCTTCCTCCCAGAAAGGCTGACAAACATAGGAACTCTTCAAATGAAAAAAAGCCAAAGTAACTTCTTTCAGTAACTTCTGAAAAGACTGTGTCCTTTTCCTCTTACCAGTGGAATCTCACAAAAACATATTAACATGTTTTACTCATTAGGAATCCACTGGCGTCTCATGGAAAGCTGTAAAAACGTTCTTGAAAACAATTCAGATTTTCTGTTTTCTTCTCTCTTCCACTTCTTAAAATTGCTGAAGACATCAGCACAGAAACAGTTACTACTCAAGCCTCACCTATCTTCTCCATATGGAATACTGTGAAGTTATGTTCTCACTGTCATCTCTATAGCAGCTAAATGGGATGTTAGAAATCAAAGCTATGACAGAATAAAGATACAAGGAAAGATGAACCAATCCTGTTGATACTCAGGCATCTGTAAATCTAAGGGACTGCAGAAACAAGACAGATACAGAAAATGGGAACATGCCTAGAAGTACCATTTGCAGTAATATTTCCCTTGAACATCTAACATTTCTTAAATGTGAACACATAAATGAGGGAACTGCAAAGCTGTATGCATCTACCACATCTACCTACTCCACTTCCTCCTGGAGTCTCATCACTGTAATTTAGCATCATGCATAATACAGGAAAATATAACTATAGTGGCATTACTGGAAATCAACCTAATACTGATAATACTGCTTTTCTTTCCCAACGTGAAAAGTACAAAAGGCTACCATTTTTGTTACCCGTAGATTTTATTATACCCTTGATAAATAAACCTCAACTTGGAACTACATTTCTATTAAAAATACAATGTAATGGCTCATGAGGATGAACAGATAATTGGACTAAAAGCATTGTTTCCAGTTCTGGAAAGGTTCCACACTCAGAACATGCCTTTTCTAGGCCAGGCCCATTACCTGAAAGTCCAGCAGCCACCCAGCTGGGACTTTGCTTACCCTACAATTTATTCACTTTATTTTTACCTTGATTTCTTGATTCCTTTCCCCTGTATATTTCAGGATCTAATACAGAAATGTCCATAGGTGTTTCTTGAACTCCTCCCATCACAAAAGAATCCTAACAGGACTGGATTAAGGCATTTGAAAGTGCCCAAGAGGAAAGTGAGAAATGCCAGATAAGTTTGAAGACTGACCCAGCTGTGAGTTACTGAGATTTCCCTTCCACCCACCCTGAAGCCAAGGCTGTCAGCACTGCCTAGGGAAGGCCTGACTGCCTATAAACCAAATTTCTGCAGTCTAGGACCAGGGAGTGAGTAACACCTGAAAATCACCCAGAAAGAAAAGTGAAACAACAGCGGGTTTCCCTCCATGGTGGCTGCACATCAGAACGTGCTCTCTGAGCACACCCCACTGCTGCACATTAAGATCAACTGTATCTCTTGCAATTTCTGAATACTAAGATAAGGTTGAATATTTATTTCCAGCAAACCTAGAAAATGTTGAAGGGCAGCCACTGCAGGCACATTACAAACCCAGTTATGTGTGCATATATATTAATGCATACTCACATATAATCATGTGCTTAGTGAGCTCTTAGGTTGAGTTGGATCTGGATTTCACTAGACTAAGTTGTACTGGATATGCATGAAATTTCTTTTTATAGAGAGAAAATACAAATCAAGATTAATCTGAAATGCATTTATTCTTGCCAATATGGCAGAAGACAGAACAAGCATTACACAGCAAGAACACTAGTGACATTTTTTAAAATTGGGCCTATAAACTACTTTAATCCTCCAAAGAACACAAATCCATATTAAGCTTCAGCACTGACACAAGTGAAGCTACTCACAGACTGAAATATAAAGGAGTATCTTCTTTTATAGGGATTTCAAAGCGATTT
The DNA here is from genome assembly GCA_034336665.1 of Luscinia megarhynchos. NCBI lineage: Eukaryota > Metazoa > Chordata > Aves > Passeriformes > Muscicapidae > Luscinia > Luscinia megarhynchos. Next base: position 26,422,278 of record CM067571.1, read on the forward strand.
TTTGTAAACATCTCATCTCTATGAGGATGGAAGCAGAACTGAATGTTAGAAATCTAGAACTAAATGTGAATTGGTCCCATTTTATTCCATTAAAAACACAAAGGATTAAATTCTTAGGTATCTCTTACTTGATGGAAATTGAAAACATACAGAATATGGGTTTAATGAATAGTCACCTAAAATGAAAAGGGGAGAAAATAACAGAATCCAGACACTGCAGCTATTGGGAAAGGTAATCTTGGATGAAATTATCTATCTATTTAACCTGCAGCTCCACTGTGCACACTCTGCTTATTCAGATTTAGTCTTAGTCTGTGATTTTGGACACCTGTAATTGCACAATAGCTGGTTTGAGCATATGTACATATGTAAGAAAGCTCTACCAGAAGCTCTGCAAACCATATATTTTGAAGAAACAAAAATGGCCATCTGCTCCGAGTTAACAGCAATGACTAACATTTTCTATCAAGGCGTACCATTTCAGATCACTCCAGTGTGAATGCTAATTAAAATTAATTACACATGACTCTGAAGATTGTTTTCTTCTTAATACCCAGAAATGGCAAGGAGACAATCTCTGAGCAGTGTCATGAAATAATAACACTTAAGCATTTTGCCACCTATGTCATGTGAGTGCTCTCCCAAAAGCATACGGATCTTTTCAAGCACACACACCCAAAACACACACAACCCCCAAAACTTTAAGGTGCAAATGAACAGAAGATATGCTGCTCAGTATATAGGCCAGCCTTGGCAATGAAATATCTCGAGTCCTATATGTAACCCAGAACAGAAATGCAGCCAAAACTAACACCACACAGGCCAAAATCCACAGTAGTAACAGTGACTGCCACTAAAATATTCCAGAAGTCCCTGGAGGAGAAGGTTTGATGCCTTTGGCGGTGAGGGATGGAAGCCTGGCTTGGAATCTGCCTCGGGGCCACACAGACACAAAAGCTGCCCCCAGTTGTCAATACCTGCACCATCCTCTCTCTTATATGTCATGCAAAAAATATTTGTCAATAATGACAAATAAAGAAAACCAACCAACCTTTTTCTTTTTTTTCACTTTAAGGGAAAGCAGTTGGCAATAAAGGCTAGCTATTCCTTGAGTTTGTATATTTGTCCTGTTCTTAAATATTGCACTCTCCAGCATTTTAGGAGTTTGTTTAGAAATGTTAGCAGCTTTTTTCCTGGATTAAATTTGCAAGGCTTTTTAATTAAACAGATTCTCTCTCTTCCATTTTGAACAGAGAGGGCTCTGAATAGCTTACAGTCCAGCTCTTCCTGGGGCTTAGCTTTCTGAGTAATTCAAAAACAGTAACTAAACATACATCTCATTTTAGGCTTTCTCCTTTAGCCTGGCTTCCATCCAACACCTCCTCTGACCCGGTCTCCTTTCACTAGTTCCCTTTATTTTGGCTCTTGCCCAATTTCCCCTATATATGGATAGCAGTTAACCACTTGCTGCCCGTGGCCAGAAATTCACTACTTAAAGCTTTAATATCTTTGGAGTCCCAGAAACACCTTATGCTCCATCCCCTCCTAGAGCAACATACAGCCAACCTCTATCCAAAATATGCAGTGATACCTTTCACTGAGTACACAGTGTGATTTCCTGGGTCCTGCCAGACACCACAGCTCCCTGTGCAATATGATTCCTGACAGACAGAGTGTACTCAGGAGTCAGCAGCTACAATTCCTCATCTGGCAGTTCTATTTTCAGTCCTATTGTGTGCCCTCAAAATGGCCTTTTGCTCGCTCTCCTCTGGACATTTATCTGTTTGTCAGATTAAAGGTCTGTTTTTACAGACAGGCAGCTCTGGAGCAGGGATGGCAGATTCTGTCTCCCTGCTTTATCACAACTGAGGGGTATTTTGCTCCCAGAACCCACTCTTGTGAAAGCAAAAGAACAGTTCTGTGCTTTGCACTTTGCTCCCCACACCCTTCTATCACACAGAACTGCAGAGGTGAGGAAAGCAATGCTTTCATCTGGGTCCTGGTTGGGCAGGAAAGTAAAAGACAAACAGAACTGCTGGCATCTTCCTCTGCTAGGAAGGCAGAATTTCACACTCTGCTTCTGCTCCTTTGGCTCTGAGGAAAGGAATGAGTCTGAAGAGGAGCAGAGGAAGGCTGCTGATCAGGGACTCTCCACCAGGTAACCTTTCCTCACCCTGTGGCTACTACTCCCAGTATTGGTAGGGAAGGCTTGAAAATTCACCAACTTAACAAACACTGCAGTCTACTATCATTTATAACCTCTAAAACCTGTACCTAGGAGAATCCCTACTCCAATAAAAGAGAACTCATCTCTCCAGAGTTGGAGAAGAGGTGGAAAGAACTTCTTCTCTGCTTCTAGCAAATTTAGACAGTTTTTTCACTCAGCATCATTTCTTTAATTAAAAGGGAAGTATTATATAAATGCAGTTGTAATACAGTAATACAACAATTTCTTGACCAGTAAATCTGGAAAAAAGTGCAGTTACACTACTGCAAAGGCAAGAAATTACTTTAGAACAACAATCTGTCAAAATGGTTCCACGTGGATCAACAGGGTGAGATCATGAGAACTAACAAGTGCTTGCCCTTCTCAGGGGGGATGGAGAGGTGGGACTTGCACAGATCCTTCAGGGAGACACATTTAAGACTTACAGTTCTTGTCCCAGGCTACAGTACTTGGGTAAAAGAAAAAGCTCCAAGAAGTGAATAATTTTTACAAGAAATACACAGAGAATAAATCAAGTATTCGGAATGAAATTCTGTAAGGAAAGTAAACTTTCTGGGATGGACAGAATTTGTTTTCTTTGTTCTTGAGCTCTGAACAAGAGTCTTACCCACTCAGCAATGAGAACATGACAGGTTAATTTACTGAATGTGAGCTGAGATGCTGACAAAATCCTCTCTTCTCCATTCTTAGCTCTGCCTAGAAAGTCACTCAGTGGCTACATCTACACAGCTTCACTGTAAGCTCTACAGCAGTACTGCAAACATTCCTTCTTTTTTCCTATAGCATCATTATTTTTAAATACTCAATATATTTGATCTCTTTTTCCAGTCTAAAAAAAACCAGACTTGCCACGAGTTTCCTGTGGAGAAAATGGATAACACAAAATAGCACTCACTTGACAGCTTTAGGTTTAGACACACACTGCCTGAACCCACAGCTCAACTTCAGTCACTTAAATGCATTTTTGGATCACAAAAAATGAACCAGGAATCAATGGGCACTCACTTGAATTTACTTTGTTTTAATATCTAGTACTCCTAAGGTAAGGAAACTAGAGGAGTCCCTTGCAAGGGCTTTCCATAGTGTATATAAATTAAATAGATGGCCCATTCAAAAATGTTAAATGTATTACTTACTTTGCAGAAAAACAAACCTAACCTCCCCGTTCTTCAAGTAATACTGTAACTATTTTCAGGCAAAGTTTTCCTTTTCCCACCCACATTTTTTTTTAAGATTTAATTAGAAAGTAACATGAAAATAATTTAATTATTTCACAAGACAGCCTTTTCATAAACACACAATTATGTTCATTTCATGAGAATTTATCTTCACTGTGAAATCAATCGTCACAGTCTCCATTTACTCTGCATTACCAAGTCACATTTGATTCCTGTCAGAGAACTGTTGACTTCTGCAGTAAATCAAAATGACAGATACTGTTAGTTTCTTTCTCCATCTACCCCCAAGTCTCAGCTAACTCAAGATGGTTTTTCCTTCTATGCAGTGAAATGAGTATTTTCCTGGTAACTATATTTCAGAGCTGGAAAGGTTTTCATAAGTGGAAAAAATGCAGTGCATAATCCAGGAAACTATTGAAATGTACAGTATCAGAAACATATGGCTGGAGCAAATACCTATGCAGTGAGGGGCTGGGAATGAAAAAGAGAACAAGCTTATTAAAATTCTTTTCCTACAGGGTTTTTTGCTTGAAAATTAAAATAATTTAATTGAACATTAAGAAAGATTTCATAGTAAAGCGAAGAAAATGCTGCAGATTGGGGGGGGGGGGGGAGAAGAAAAAAAAGATCCAGAATAATATCTGTGCTATCATGGAAGCTGGAACAGATGATTTTGCCTTTGTTCTTTAACGATCTACATCTTAAATTGCAAAATGGTTCCATAAGCAGAACCCTCAGTGGGCAGACTTCGGAAAGCTGATTTCTTTCTCAGTTGCTAAGGTTTTTTTAATTAAGAAAAGCAACCACTCCACCACCCCCCCCACAAAAAACAACAACAACAAAAAAGCCAGCCAGAAACAAAGTTAATTTTTTACATGATCTTTGAAAAGCAAGCCACACACACACACACACACACACATCAGAAACCAGGATTCAGCAGATTACCAGAAAGTAAAACAACAGTAAGAATTCTTAGTTCAATGCATCTTTATCAATTCCCTCTTTCCCTTCCCTTAAGAATGTGGGACAGGGGACAGAGTCTCCAGCCAGATCACTCTACTTGAGAACCAATATTCCTGTTTTTGCTGACACATCCATGAATTTCAGGAATCAGTGGAAAGTGATACTAATCTTGTTTTGATCAATTTGTGCCAGGAGGCAGATTTTTAGAAATATCAAAACTCAGCTGGTTTACAGTAACAGAGAAACTGCTGTTTTAATTAGAATTCAATAAATATTTCTTCAAAAGCAACTTCTGCCTCCCATAAGGCTGCAAGACTGATTTCATGATCTGCCTCTCCCAAGGCAAAGGTATTTTGTGGTCTTACTGCTGTGCTGTCATGTCTTAACATGCCCATGTGGATATAAGGATGTTTTTAGAGCAGCTTGCAGAGGCTGCAGGGTCTACTCAGAGCCCAAAGAGGGCAGGGCTATTACAGACATGGCAAACATTTTAGACATCTGATTTTGAAATCCTTGATGCCTAGTATGGATGAAGATCGAAGTGAAAATGTGAATATACCACCTAAATAAACCCCAAACTTGCCAATGGAAATGCTTCTCTTGGATTTTCACAGCAGTTCAGTGGTTGATATTTATGATGATGATAATATTCAAAGCCATTAGTCGAACCAAAGGAGAAACAATGAGCTAAAATTAACAAATTTCTCATGGAAGTAACCTAATATGTACAGCTGCTATCAAAGTTACCTTTCTTGATGGATGTACACACAACACTGGGATGATCCACACATAACTACAGCAAGAATCATCAGAACTACATTCATTTCCAGCATCCAAAGATCATTTATGTTTTTAAGAACATGAAAAGCTTTTCAAAGCATTTTATTTTGTGCTCCAGAAACGCAACTGGTGGAGCATTTGAAATGTTACTCCCAGCTAGTATGTGTGTGACATGCTTTCAAAGGGCATCTCCTGGCAGACCATGTCCCCTTGCAGGCTGGCTGAGGTGGCAGCAGGCACAGGCAGAGCCTTCCTGGGCTGCTTCAGGCAGGCACTGACATTGTGTCCTCACATTTCTGGGGTCAGCAAAAACTCAGCAGCCCAGAAATCCCGTGCTTTGCTTTTGCTTTGCAGGAGGGAGGAGCACTCCTTGCTTCTGAAATTCTGGCCACTATTCCTGGCCAGTTTGGGAGCAGAGACAGCTGCCTCTGCAGAGAGCCACATCCAGCCCTCATCGTCTTGAATATCTGAAGGTACTGCCAAGCTTTGGTGATGTGAGGGAGAAGCAGGTGTGAAGGAATTTAGCAGTAGAGGGAAACGAGGGTATCTATCCATGCTACCCCTGCAATTCAATTTACTTATTTCCCTGAAAAAAACCTTACAGAAATTGCCCGCTTAGCTGCTAAAATGCATTTCTACTGAAACAGCTGCAAATGCAACTCTCCTCCTCAGTTAAAAAAAATTAAAATTACACATCACTTTTATGTCTTTTGTAACGTTTAAGGAAACTGTTTGTGCACAGTAATCTGAACTGGCTGTGCATCAGGTGTAGCTTCCATAGAGCATCTGCACCACTTAAAACAGAGAGGAGTCTGAGAGGAAAAATGTGGGGCAAAAACTAAAAAGCAAAGATTTTATTAATTAGAGAAGTAGAGGAATATAATTTTTCTCCATTCAGCAGTGTTTAAACCCAAACAAACAATCAAGTGAGTCCCAAGATTAGTGACAGGCAAGATTTTCCACTGGAGAAAGTGAAAAGCAATGACGCTTTTGTGATTTACACCAGTTGAATCTGGTCACAAGGTACAGAAGTCATGAATGTTTTGGTAAGCCTAGGTGACTGCCAAATAAAACAAAAATAGGATCAGGAGATGATTATTCAGCCATAAGGAAGGACTGGCTGACTCATCATGGAGCTGTTTCACCCCACGAATGGCTTGGAGGACACCAACCTCTCATCCCATGGTTATGCAACAGCAAAGCAGCAATAAATCCAGAATATCAAGACCTTGTGTACTCAACATGGTGGAAACAGCAGAACTGCACTCACAGTTATTAAAATGCTCAGCTAGATCCCATTGGATAGAAGTATCTGCAGAATAGCACCTTTTCTTACCTCTGCTCTGTGTTAAACAAAGCAAAGATGTGTTTGCTGGACATGAAGCTCTTTTCAACATCTCGCACTTTCAAGTTGTCCAAAGGCAGCATATACTTCTTCTCTTTTTCCTAGAAAAAAAAATGGATTAAAACAACACTGTGTGAGAAGAAGCCTGATGTCAGCAAGCTCTGTTGAGTTGGTAATGACCTTGGTACATTTGTTATCATAAGGAAATACCCAAATTTAAATGTCTGCTTATCTTTCATAGACCTACCTGCAAGAGAAATGAAACCTCAGTTTCAGTTCTGTTTTTCACTGACCCTTTTAAAACATTTCCTAATAAAAAATGTTCACCTCAAACACATAAACATCTACATTTGTTATTTTTCATCCCTCTGAATTCTAAAAAGGCAAGGGTCAGACTTAACTAAAATAAAAGTGTCTGATTAAAAAAGAACTCTTCTATGTCTGCACAGCAAGTGAAGTAACTGGTGACATAAGTTCATCTCTGCTTTGTTGCTATTATTAATTATGTAAGCACAGCATTCAAAAAACCCACACAGAAACTTTCACTCTGCCAGTGAAAAATACAAAACTCATACAAACCAATCAATATAATACCATGTACAAACAAAATCAGACTCTAATCTAACCAGCTTATTTCTCCAAATAGGAATGAGTTTTGCATTCTTGCTGTAGCCAACTCCTTTGCAATTTCATCACAACCCTCATTTGCAGCACAATCACTGTAATTTCACCTTTCCCAGGTTTCTTCCTTTCCTCTCACTTCCAATTAAAAACTAGCAACACACTCAAGGTAATTTATTATGTCAGAACAAAAACCCCTGAGATTATTAGCTGTTTCCATTGTGTTAAACTCCTTCAAGTCCTTGCACTGATGGATAAACTGAAGCAAACCTCTCCAGTTTGCTTTGTAAACACACCTGATGTTAAATAGAAGGGGCCAAAGCCAAGAGGCCATCCTCAAAGCCCTTGTTCTGGGCTTGCATATCAGGATAACACTACTCACAGGGGTATTAGCACAGCACCCTTGAACAGCTTCTAAAAGCCATTAAGGCTTCACTGTGAAGGCTGCTACCCCTTATGGCAGCAGTGGAGGGCAGAGAGGCTTTATGCCCTGGATTCTTCCAGTGGATACTAAATGGGATTTTGTGAATTTGGCTACCCAATAACCCTACAGAACTTCAAAAATCACCCAAGCTGGAGAGCTTTGATTCCTTTACAGTCCCTTATCAGCATGAAGCAAGGCTGAGTGGTCTCTGCCCAGCCACCAGAACCAGCTCTGAAGTCCAGCACCACTGCACTCCCTGAAGTATTCTGGGCTGGGACACTGCTCATGGGGGCTGGCTCAAGGAAGGAATATGCATGGGACAACAGTTTACTGTATGTCATGAGCCAGGACAAAGGGACAAACCAAACCAGGACTCAGCCTTCTCTGGATGTGTTTTTCAGAATGCATCAAGCAACTTGCAGGGCACAGAACTGGAAGATGTGATGATGTCCTGGCTGGGCTGAACGTGTGTTCTGTAAGGCAGATGCAATTCATCTTGGCTGAGCTTCAGCAGATTGCAAAACTGAGCTGGATGAGAAAGGCCCTAAGAGTGAAACTATAAAAATACTGTGACATGGCCAACAAAGGCTTGCTTTCCTAGACAGCCTCCTAGCAGGCCTCAGGAGAGGAAAAAACAAATTTCAAAAGCCCTTCTGGAAAAGCACAGTTTCTTTTGTTTGAGATACAAACTCAAACTGTATTCTCTTGTTGAATACAAAGGTTATCAAATTCAGTGTATTACATAAAAAGCATCTGATGGATTCTGAAACTGCCTCTATTTTAACCACCCTAGAAATTATTCCTCCCAAAAGAAGATACATAGGTATACATTTCACTGTCTCATTTAACACCTGCTCCCATGAAGGATTCCAGTTCTGTGCCACTCTGTAGCTGTTTATCACAGTTCAGATCTGGATTCTGCTTCCAGGGAATCTGTATGGTCCAAAGTCTCCCAGCAGGGACTGCACACTATCATCCACTCAGTGAGAATTACCACTGAGCCATGTAAATTCATAACTTATCAAAAAAAATAAATAATAGTAAACAACCTAAATAAAGATATTACAAATATTTATGTATGCAAATTAGAAGCACCTATCCTCTAATACTGATTTGCATTGACATGATTTGTTTTGCTATTATAAATTTATATCCTAACTAGTATAGAAAATAAAAGGATAACAATGTATTAGCTCTGCTGCAAAGACAAAGGGACACACACTTGAAAAATATCCCAGTATATAATTAAACTTTGTATCAAAAGCAAGTATTTTATTTTTCAGCTGAAAGCTGAACTGCAAGGCAATGTAAGATACTTTGTACTTCAAAAACTTAAGGCAGGTTATATATAAAAAAATCTTTTGGGCAGATATATTCCATCATAGCTAAGAAAAAAACTCCAAGAAAAGTTTAATTTTTTCTTTAAAACTTAACTTTCAGTATTCCAGAATAGGCCTACCATGACTTACTATTCCATTACTGAAAATTTCAGAAGTTTCTGATGAAGTGTTTTTTCTGACAGACACTATTTACTGACAAACCAAGCAACCAAAGATGAATAAAAATAGAAACTGATGAAAAAACTATACCAAGAATATGATTGTCTAAATGAAAATTCCACAAGCAGGAAAGTTATATAAATGTTTGATGCCAAACTGTGAGAAAGTGTTTCTTCTGCAGCCACCAGGAAAAAGGAAATGCCTACTGAAGGCTAAGAAGTGGTTGGTATTTATTTACATGGCCTCCTACCCACACGCTGAGACAGGGCAGTTTCCAAGAAAGGGAAATCACAGGGTGCCTGTGCTTGAGGCAAACAGAGTCACACAGGAGAGATCAGAGCTAAATACTGCTTAATTCCAGGAGAAAGGTATTACTGGGACATAAAAGTGTGGCAGCAAAATTCATTGCAGTTTTTTCCCCTCCAAAGTGGGAGAAAATATACAGAAATGGAGAATGAGTTCATTGAACTGCAGATGAGCCCAACATTTGAGCCTAAGCTCAATGAATGTTATGGTAGGGCAAAAAAAGCTCCAGGCAGGATTATTAATGCATGTTTCCCATCCTGAGAAGCTGACAGCATCAGAAACAGGGAATGCATGAAGCCTGGGAGGAATGGGGCTAGGCACACTTCGACGAGTGACTACATGCACATAACTGTGGGTCCAGTTTGTCCCCCTCAGCATTTGTTCTTTCTTATTTATAGATTTTTATTTTTATAAAGGGGCAGAGAACTTAAGCGTGACATGAAGGGGAAAAACCAGCACATGCTGATCTCACGTAGAGACTTCGCCTCCCTTTTTCCAGAGTAGAGGAGAAGAAGGAAAAAGTGGGAGGTAGAATGGCCCATTCCTGTCCCTGTGATGTGAAAAAAATTCCCCATACTCCACCTTAGAAAAACAAACGAACCTGCTGGCCTGGGGAGGCCTTCCCACCCTGGAGACGATGTTTCACTGCTCGTGGGTATAAGTAGCACTCACATCCTTAATGGACCAATTCTGTTCTCCAACAGGCAAGGGAGCTGCCAGGAACTGACAGCATGATGTAAATATGCCATATTACAACTGCCCCTTCCTTCTGCACTGTTTAAATGTACTAAAAATAAATACTGCTCAAGTCCAAAATGGCACAAGGGATACAAAAAATACAACAGCAGCTCCCCTTCCCCCAGCAGGGTCTCAGCCAGCACTTCCAGGCTAATGAACTCCATTGCGTTTTCAGCCAGGGGCAGAAACCGCTGCAGAAAGTCTTCTTTTCTTTTGGAACCTTCAGGCTCAGTCAAAACAGCAAAAGAAACCTTGGACACAACATCAGCAAGCTGGATGATAAGAGGAACAGAATTCCTTTGCTTCAAAGAAAAGAGATTATTAAATGACTTCAGTTTCCTCCAGTTATCAAAGGTGGTTTTTTGGTCACTTCAGGCTGGCTAAGGCTCAGCAGCAGCACAGGCTCTTCTCCACACCAGAACAGAATTAAAGTTTATGCAGCACAATTCAAGCACACAAGGCTCAGGTTCTGAAATGCAAGACTGAGCCAAGCATTGGCCCAATTGCACTTTCAGCTACATCAAGAGAATTGAGCTGCTTTGCTCACCACTTACCAGTGCCTTATAGAACACCAGCTTTGAGATGGAGAGTCATGACACCAACCAAAACCTGTCTGTGTGGGGACCTCAAGTTCAAAGAAATCATGCACCCAGCTGGAAGCACAGGCCATGCTGGAAAGGTTGGAAACAAAGGCTGGTTTGCAGCAGCATCCATTCTCTGCATCAGCTGAGAGTACAGATCTCAGGAGTGTGTACTGTGCATTGAGAGCAAATGTAGATATGCACAAAATGCTTCTGCCATTAGTATGAAGCATTAACAAGTATTAGGCATTGATGAAGCAAAAGAGTAAACTGCTTTAAAATCATAAACTGAGGAAGAACAGCTTTGAAATAAGGCTGAGGAACAGCAGATTAAGAACTTAGCATTTCTGCCTCTGGACAAAGTTTCCAGATTGATACTGTACTGCTCTCTGGATTTGTTTGTGCATTCATACTCGAGGATACTCACAGGCATCATGCTCCACCTTGTTTCTGCCAGCAGCCAGTCATCTGCCAGCAGGGCATCATTAAATATCCTGCAACCAGGATTTATATAAATAATAAATTTAAAATAATAAAACCTGTGGGTGGAACACCCAAGCCAAGCAACTGCTTTGCAAAGCAGTTAAGCAGCAGAGGCAGAAAATAATCCCAAAGCAAAAATATTCTATAGTACTGTACTATTTTATATGGCCAGAGCAGTATCCACATTCTACAGAGACACAAGAAGCAGTGGCTTGTGAACCTGCTGAGCCAGAGTGATGTGTATTAAAGAAAGAAGAAGAGAAATACTAGAAGTGTAAGGAACTGCTGGTGGTCTGTGCCTGTTTACTCCCAAAAAGGAAAGGCTCAGCCTTGTTTACACCTCGGAGCTCTGGCTGCCAGTGCAAACAGCCTACTCTGTGGCATTTGATGAAAGTGAAAACTATTTAGATGCCTCATAGAAACCCTTACAGAATTCAAATCAATATCCAAGAATTTACCATATTCTGACTTTAAATATACCCAAGAGAATTTTCCTGTGTTTCTGTTTCAGTTTGTATTTCTCTCTCAGTTGACAAAGCCACACAACATCTTCACAATGGTCTCTGCTTCACCACACTTGGCTTTAAAGCATACTTTGAAAAATGAAGCATGAGATTCTCAGACACTACTGCAAAATTCTGAAGAAAAATAAAGCAAGTTGTTTTATTACAGCCTACTTAGCAGCATGGGATTCAGGCCTGAGCATGCTCTTGGGTACAGATGCAGAAAACATAATTCTAATGTGTCTATAAAATGAAGAAAGGGCTGCTTTACCAGAAAAACAATGCATACCTAAATATTCTAACATTTTTATGAAAAGCACTGCAAAAGAAAACTTAATAAGTTGCAGATGAGAACATGTTTCTTCCATCTATGCACCTCTCCCCTCCAGCCTTCTAGAGTCAACTCCAAATTGAAAAACTCACTACAAAAATGTGACAACGGCTCAGCCTGATAAGCTGGGCTGTTAGAAGAACAGAGCACATGGCACAGAGCACAAATACCAAATCTTCTATTTCTTCAAGTCTTACAAGTCTTTATCTTTTGTCATGGTCAAAGTATTGAAAAGCTGAAAATATAAATAACTCAAAGCTGAAAATGCCAAACTTGAAATCATAGCTGAAAGAAAGATCTTATGATAGAACCAGGTATTTCAGGTTTCAGTTATTATCTTTCTGTATTTTGCACTTGTACTATCTTTTTTCAGGCAATTATGCATATTTCTGGCACTTGCAATTTTTTCCCAATCTTTTGGTACCTTTTTCCACAACGTATTATTAAAAAAAATTCAGACTCGTGTTATATCTCTGCTGTTCCTTCAGAATTCAGATATGGGACTAAAGCTGATGCTAATGGTAAGTCAGTCCTTACTGTTTATTTTACAGAGTGTCACTCATTTCCCAGAGTGTCTTTCCTCTCATAAGAACCAGCATTATATTTTTTTTCTGCACTTTTCTTTTGCCCAAATTTCTCCAGGAATAGAAAGACAAGAGTTTGCAACTCTGCATTTGAAATACTTCAACAAGAAATGATCCCTTGGTTGCTCCTTGAAAGCAGTATTCTATCCTTTCAATACTTTCTATCCATTTCAAGGCTTCTCAGAAGGACATCAGGACAGGGTTTCTCCACATCACTATTTTGCAGCCCAGGTTTCCAGGGAGCTGAAGCTGCAGTTTGAATTCCTACAGCACACCCCAAAGCAGAACCTCAACACCCTCCTGCACAGAGCCAGGCAGTCCCAGATTCCTCCTTCTCCTTGCCTGGAGAAGAGGATGGGCACAAATTCCTTGGGGAGCAGCCCAGGCTGGCCTTGAAGTGGGAGCTGACAAACCTGTTGTACCTGGTTAATTCCATGGGTTGCTGCCTATACATCTTTCCTCCATTTCCCCCAGTAATGAGGGGGTGCTGTCTAGGCATCCCTTTGCAGAGTCTGGATGGCTTTATTAAATTATAAAAGAACTTTTTAAAAAAGGAAATCTAGTAATTCCACTGGTACTCCCCTCTGCCTTTACATAATCAGTGCATCAAACACAAGGGCAATAGTTTCTGGAATATATAACAAATTCAGTGTTAAGTTTGCCCCTCTCCAAAAGAGGTGTTTATTATCACAAGTGAAGGGCTGGTCTTTCACTGGTCTGTGCTGTCAGTAAAAGGATCAATCTCAGAAAGGGCCTGATGAAGAGGAAATCTCTGTTTAGCTCCTATTAGTTAGGATCTTGAAAGGTCATTTTGAATTTGGGAAATCTTGCCTGGGAAAGAAGCCAGCAATTCCTCTGAACTGAAGTGATGTTGGCATTTAAAACTCAGAGAAAGCCCCGACTGATGAACCAGTGACAGTCTGGAAAAATCCTGCTGGATGCGCCAAGTGGCTGCTCCGAAGGTAGAGGGGGATAAATGTATCCCCTGACCTTTTTATCCCTTGCTACAAAGCCTTCTTAGGACAGCTTGTTTTTCTCTGCTGGTGCTCAAGTTTTTGTTTTTCACTCCTCACCTCTGCAGACCATCCAACAACCACAGTGGTTTGTGGGAGTAGCAGTGCAGGATGAAGGGCTTTGGAGCAGCATGTGTGTGCTGGCACAGAGGGACAATGACACATCAGGCTCTGTGAGATCAGGGTTCTCTGCTGGCAATTTGCAGTAACAATTTTGATTATTACACACATATGTGTGTGTGTATAAAAATATTGTGGTTTATATATATATATATATATGCATATATACACCCATGTTTTGGTGGTGGAATTTTTTTTATTTACAGAAAAAACATAATTCTTGAAACCTCTTCTGGTTGAAGTCAGCTCAGATCTCAGTCTCAGAGAAGTGATGGTCTGGGTGGATGAACCTCTTTAGTTCTAATGATCTCTGCATTAGGAATACTAAGATAATACAGAAAAAAACCCCGTGAGGTTGCACTGTATTTTCAGCTTCCTCCATGCCCTTAACTTGAAGATAGAAAGAGAATCTTTCATTTATTACCTTCCTGATATTCCTTGGTAGGCACATGAAGAAGGTGCACCTTTGATACAGAACCTTTTTGTCTGCTGGAAAGGCATTTCCTAAAACTGCTCTGGCTTTTTTATCTATTTCAGCCTCCATAAAGTGAACCCTAGAAAAGCTCAAACTCAGGAAGCCACCAGAGACCTTTCCCTGGGTACCAACTGAAGAATCTCTGGAGACCCTACATCCTTTGTGTGTGCAGAAAAAAAAATCTTTCCTGCAAGATGTAAAATGATAAATATGCAATTACATAATTCTGTAAAAAACATTAAGTAGGATTTTCCTGAGGTGATGCATCTGTCTCTGCAGGACTCTAAACATGCAACATAAGGCACACAGGCAAATTAGCTCATGGCACTTATGCTGCCCTACTTGCTTGTTATCATTAAAAGCTTTCAGACAGCAATCAATTTCACTGTGCTGGAGATTACTGCAAAATGCATTAAGAAGTTCACGCCTGTGGCAATGGTCACTGAAAATATTTTGGAAAGCATCCCAGAAGTATAAGACTTTTTCCAGACATCCGAGAGAAACTCTGCTGTGACAGAGTTTCTGGTGTCAAGACTTCTCCCTCAGCACCCCTCCTCTCTAGTTGTTTTTTTTTTTTATAGCAGCACTTTTTGAAAGGTACATTTCAACTTTTTCCTTTTTTTCTTTTCTTTCCTTTTTTTAAATCAAGCCAAGATACTTGGTTCATGGAAAACATTAACTTCTGAGACAACTGTCTGAAGCTATCTCCTTCCTTGCTCTACAGCACACGTATAAATATATTTTTGCTTATCAATTTCATCAAAGAAAAACTGTTGCACTGTAACACAAGTGATAAAGTCACCTGACCATCCTATCACAATAACATATTTGGGATTTTTTCTTTTGTAAAAAAATAAGTAGCCCTGGGGATGTTCCTATAACTAATAAACAAAGAAAACTGAATGCACCATAACCACCAAGCACTATTTCTATATTTCTTCTTCATATCAAAAACATTACCTTTAAATGCTTCAGATTACCTTCAAAGTCACATAATGCTATCAAATCTTCAAGGGAGGGTTTTAAGATGCATCTCAGATTTTGACAAAAGATATCTTAAAATAATTACAGTGATGCACAGGAAAACCTGCAGCTCTCTGTCCTTGGAAATCAATATTAGATTGAAATCTCCTTAGAAATATTCATCAGGAATGTTCCCATGAAGCTGTCTCAGACTGAAGCACTCCTGAAGCTCAGAGCCAAAGCTGCTCCTCAAACTGACCTTAAGTTTTCTCTGTTCTCAAACCCTCCTCAGCCAGAAGCCACCTCTGAATGTCCATCACCTGCCCAGTAAGTACTGAAATGTGAGTGGGGATTGACTCAACTCAAAAAATGGAACCTGACAAACAGAGGCACAGAAATGTGGAAAAAAAGGTTAGTTGAACATCCAAGAAAATAGAAATTTTCCCAAAGATCCAGTGGTCCTCTGGTCCAACTTGAGGTTATTTCCTCTTGTCTTTGGTTGTCTGGGACAAGAGACTGACCCTATGTGACTTACAGCCTCCTTCCACATAGTTGTGGAGAGCAATAAGGTCATCTCTGAGCCTCCTTTTCTGCTGGCTGAGCCACCCCAGGTCCCTCAGCCTCTCCTCACATGACCTGTGCTCCTTCACCAGCTTTGTTGTCTTTCTCTGGACTGGCTCCATCAAAGTTACTGCCATCAAAAAAGGTGACTGCAAAGTGCCAGGCAGTGCTGGTCTCCTCCTGACCCTACTATAGGAGTGTGTGCAGAGGGAAGTGTGTGTAGGAGAGCTGCCAAACATAGTAGGGTTTAATCTGCAGATGCTGCAGATTAAATATAAATCTCCAAGTGTTGCTCTTTCCTGATAACTCTATGTTAGTTTGTCATAGGCAGAGTGTTTCATGAAGGACACTGGACACATTGCAAATAATTTTGATTTTTATTTGATTCATTTCTTTGATACTCTTGCAGCATAATACAGAAAGCCTCTGCTCTGTTCCAGCATCACCCCAAGGGAAAGTACATCAACCCGCAGTACACCTTAAAAACACCCACCTGAAACAGAGGGACAAACTCCACTGCCTTGGCCATGTGCTCCCTTCAAATAGCCTGGCAGGTGCTGAACCCAGGCAGATACCCCAGCAGAGGGTAGCACACTTTGGGGAAGCACACAGCAACCCCTCTGGAAGGATGGAGACATGCTAAAACTGAAATAACCACAGACTGTTCAAGTGTTGTCCCTGCCTTTCATGTGGTGGCAGGCCTTGGGTTATTCACTGATAAATCACCTTTGTCAGCGTCATCCAAGCCCACCCTTGTGCCCTTGCTAAATCTCAGTGAGGAATAACAGCCCTAACACCACAGCCTTGGAGCCTGGCCATTCTTGGCACCGCTGGCAGTTCTCCTGCAGGCCCAGAGCAGGTTGTGCCATGTCCAGGACAGATCATCCAAAGCTACCTTTGCAGTCAGCTCGAGCAGAAGCAGGCAAACAAACACTCTGCAAGCACCAACTCACAGTGATGCCTTGAATTTTAGCTTCTATATTTTTCAGATCAGTACTGCTTCAGTGTATAACTCTAAAACTCCATAGCCTGTCAGCTACTGTTCTCCCACTTTATGCAGACAAAACCATTTCTCTCTCGACTTGAAACTCAAGGACTATTGTCTCAGGCCCTGAGAGGCGTAAACAACAGTGAAATGGGGGGAAAAACTTGAAGTAAATTACTTCATTACCTGAAGCTGTAATTGGACAATTAGCCTCTGATGTGCAAATATACCAAACTCATATCTGTCTGAAAAACTCAAGGCCATCATCCATCTTGGGTGTAGCCTCTGTGAGCTCCTGCAGTGCCCAAGTGTACTCTTTGAAGCCTTTCAATAAATACCTACTTTATTTTCTAACTGTGTCTAGCCTCTGTTCTAGGTAGCCTCTCCTCGACAGCACATCCTCAGCCATGTGGGATCAGTTTCTGTGTCAGAGGCAACAGGCAGAGGTTTGTGCTGAGGCAGATCATGCACTGTCACAGCCAAGAGCCAGGAACAAAGGCAGACTGCCACTGAGCACTGCGAGGGGCACGGGGGGAAGCGGGGTGCTGAAGTCAGGGGACAACATCTGGGATGCTTCTGGCTGCCAGATTCATTCTTAGCAAAGCAGCACCAAACTCTCAGCCCACCACAGACTCCATCGTCATCCCTGTGAGCGACAAGCACGAAAAACTGGGCGAGTATCTCTCCAGAGCATCAGCACCTGGGAGCAGGCATTTCCCTGGCCCTTGCATGGGGCATGAGCTCCTCACTAATTACCAGATTTAAGAATCTTACAGTCATATTCATAAAAACCTTACTAATAACTCAAAAGTATTTTTAATTGGTTTTCTACTTTTCTCCGTATCTCTTCCCATCCAGACTAATGCCAAAGCTTGTCTTTTCTTGCAGTGACATTTAAAAATATGTCATTTCTCCTCTGTATAAAATAACATCATCTTTAAAGAATTCCAGTTCTCCCATGTCTGGATTCCTGCAATCAACTACTACTCTGATTCATACCTAACACCCTCTTTTATTCCATGCTGTTTGCTTAGGGAGGGAAATACACATTGAATACACCATTGTGTAGACTGAAAGTTGTGTTAAGATGACAAACACCTGCATTTACTTAATCATCTTTGTTAAGATACTGTCAGTTGGCTTCCCCAAGAGCACAATTATAAAGGAGCTCTTTCCTAAGGAAAAAACCTCTTACCCATGATCACAATAGCTGTAAGAACTATCTACATCATGCTCTAAAAATTTGTAACATGCAGCTTGGATAGCTATTGTTGGTGAAGTGATATTATGAAAATAAGATTTTTAAAGATTCAATAAACAAGGTGTAAAGTTTTGCTTCAGCAGTACTGGCTACACATGCTTAACCTCAGTTGTTTCAAAGAAAGGTACGATGGCTTTGAAAGTCTCCAGGAGCTTGAGAACTCCACACAGCAATGGTAATGCAAGAGGGAATTATTACAAACACAGAAGGCAACAAAAAAGGTGCACTGAAATCCCAAAGTTGAAACATGCCTGCAAAATTGTGAATTTTTACAGTATGCGGGCAAGGAAGATGGACACCGCTGCCTCTGTGGAAAAAAGGGAAATATTTACTGTGCAGCACTTCCTCAACAGTGGAAGTCCTTACCAATGCTGACTCAATATATTGGAGACTATCAATTCCCTGGCCCTAAACTTGCAGGAGACTGCAACAATTGTAAAGAATCACTGCAGTGTACGTACACCAGTTCTACATAACACTGACATACGGCACTGAATTCCCAGACAGTCAGTCAAAGTTCTGGGCAGGAAACCAAATTCCATGGTTTTTTTTTCTTTAAACACTATGTCAAAACACCCCTATTACTCGTTACTTGTGCTTTGAAAGATATACTCCATTACTCCTCCATGTCGTTAGCTTTTACAGATACTGCAACCAACGAGGAACTGCTGCTGGAAAAATCTATTACAACTGCTTTCTAACACTGACATTTTGAGAGTGTTTCCATGGGAAAGCAGCATGGTCACAACAAAATTCCAAGTGAAAACAAGATAGCTAACTTCCAAATATACATTTAAAAAAAGAAATTTCAGTAAGGAATCTAGAACAGTGAAACTATCAAACTCCCAAGTCTATCATTTTTCACAAAGCTGGTTCTATGATGAATTCTGAAAACTGAATTCATACAACTAAGCCTAACTCATGTAAACCATCTTATTAGCTAATATATAACCTATATATACAGTATATAACCTAATTTCACATACAGTTAATTCTGTTATCAGAGATCACCCTTTAATGTGTTTTAACGCAATAAAGAACATTTTAGACAAACATTTTGTTTTCAGGACACTCAAAGATACAAAGCAGGGAGGACAGCTTATTGCAAAGTTGTCCATGCAATGAAATTTTAAAAATACAATGTAAAACAAGGAGAACAATTCAGCTACTTCCCCTCTGGCCTTCAAAAGCCTCCACAGTACTGAAATAAAATACTGAAATAAAAAGTTCATTAAAAGTGTTCTATGTCTGCCCAAGCAGTATTTTAACATCATATTCAGCAATTTGATTTTTTGTGGTCCATTCTTTGAATTTACGTTTCTCAAACTAAATGTATATTTTAATTATTGTCTCGATTCATTCCTTTTGCTGAAATAACATTCTGTGCTCCTTTGAGGATATTCCCAAGGTTACAAAAACTAGATTGTCTAGCAGTTTAGATTTGTTTTAAATGTCTAATAATACATTATACTGAAATAGCTTGAAATAATGAGGGTTCTATACTAATACATTACCAAAATATAATTACTAGTAATTCCCAGGAAAGAAGCACATGACAATAGACAAGGCTAAATGCATGTATATTTAAATAAATGCATTACAGAACTAATTGCCATTACTCAAAAAAGAAAAAAAAATCCTCCCCAAACCAAGTGTTATAAGCCTGGAAAATTTACATTTGAAAGAAATTCACACTCCCTGATGAAAACAGAAAACCTCAAAATGCTTTTCAATCTGCCCTGAAATTGCACTTTGGAAATGCCGGTGGGGAGAACCTAATTCAGAAGGGGAAAAATACAGTTTAGACTAAGAAGATGAAACTATGGTTTAAAATCAAATTCACAGCTGCACAGAGCCTTTCCAGGTGAATCCGAGTCCTCTTGTTTTTCTTGCACTCACTTCCTTTTCCCATTCACCTCCCACATCTCCTGCAAAAGACGTTCGGTGCAAGAAGTGTTTTTCAAGTTAGGAACTAGAGAAATGCAAAGACAACTCTGCCAGTTTGTGTGTGACAAAGACCACCACTTTTAGGTGCATTTTGCAGAGAAGGGCACTGTTTGTAAAGAGACTGGAACTGTACACTGCACTCCTACAAAACTGACATTACCTCCTCCTAAAAGGGAAGTGAAAATGGGAACTTCTGATATCAGTGACCTCTGATATTTTCTGCAGGTATAAACAAAACCCCAGACCCTTTCAGAACACTAAAACACAAGGTCACCTTGAAGACAAGCACATTATGGAATCCTTCTTCAGCTCACTGAAAAGGAGGAAAATTTTACATACCGTAACAGGCACATGCCCCTCAATCTAAAATAATTACACTCTAATTACCATTGGATATTAAAATCTCTCAGCTTAAACAACACAGCCAAAAAGTCTTCATTATTTCATGATTTGGATCATTTAGCACAAAAGTTGACTGGTGTCAGGCACTGAGTTCCGTAAGAAAACATTTCTAATTGATTTGAATTAGGCTGCAAATTCTCAGCTTACTCGGCTGTTCAAGAAAGTCCTCACTGCCCTAACACAAACATCCACAGCACCGCTTCAAAAGGAAAAAATCCTACCATAGAATGGTTTGGGTTGGAAGGGAACTGAAAGCTCATCTCATTCCCACTCCTTACCATGGGCAGGGACACCTTCCACTATCCCAGGTTGCTCCAAGCCCTGTCCAGCCTGGCCTTGGACACTCCCAGGGATGGGGCAGCCACAGCTTCTCTGGGAACATGTGCCAGTGCCTCACCATCCCACAGGGAAGGATTTCTTTCTGATACCTGATCAAAACCCACTCTCTTATCAATTTAAAGCCACCACCCTCTGTCCTATCACCCCACGCCCTTGTCAAAAGTATCTCTCCAGCTCTCTTGGAGCTCCCTTAAGTTACACTTCAGCTGCTCTAAGATCTCCCTAGAGCCTTCTCTTCTCCAGGCTGAAGAACCCTAACTCCCTCAGCCTGTCCTCGTGGGAAAGGTGCTCCAGCCTTCTGAGCATCTCAATGGACTCCCCTGGATGTATTCAAAAAGAACTGTTAATTACAGAATCACAACACTCTGATGTTCATGTCCTAAAGAGGACGTGGGGCTGGAAGGGAACAGAATCTAGCAAGGAGGACTATAAAGCAGTTCAGAGTACTTCAAGAAGAAAATGAGAAAGTAAAAAGACCACTTGATAAATGTAAGACATGGTGACCTGGAGAAGTGGCTGCAGAGGTGGGAATAAGGTTAGGAAAAGGTTATGGAAGAAACTGCTGCATAGTTATCTAAAATATCTGTAGAGTGACTTAGTAATGGCACAACAAGAAGAAAAGCTAGAAATTTTTAATACAGAATCAAAATTACTACTTAATTGATCTAACAGAGATCTAGTGGAAGAATTCCTCTGGAAAAATGACATATATTCTTGCTTAGAGAGCCAGACAGAAAATCATTGGAAAAGCATCATCTTTTATACCCAAAGCACATGGATTGGTGTGGGGTTGGCACAACAGATAGTATTCCCAAAGACAATAAAGCAACAAAGAACACATGCTTCACCATCACCTTTCAGTGATCATGATACAGATTCATAGTACAGAACTTAATTTAACTAAAACAGACACACCATGGAAAAAGCTGACCTACTGCTTGGTTGAGGGAGAAACTCATTAATAGGCAATATTGAGATGTTGAGATAACTTCAGTGTTCAATCCTTCTTTCACATTACTCTTCACTAAAAATTATTATGGCTAGATATTAGGAAAATAAAATTAAGTTAAAGAAAAATGAAGCACTAGTATAAACTGCAAAGTTCAGTTAAGCCCCTACCCCATTCGTTCAGCTCTCTCTCAAGTGTCTCAGCTTTAAATCAACAGCCTGAAGTCATAAGAGAACCCTGCAATGATATGTGTAAACCTCTTATCTAAATTACAGAGAGAGAACAAAGCAGCAAACCTGACTCTAAATGCCCAAAAGCTCCTTGGAACTATGCCCTGCTCTTACTCTGCTATTTACACTGCAAGCAGCATCTCTGCTGTTCAAGATGACACGCAGACTTCACCAAAAGGAAAGCCTGAGAGTCTCAAACGCTTTTGTATTTCAAGCACATTCTCTTTTCCCCTCTGCTCCGTCCTGGTGCAGACAATTTTCCATGCTCTAGGTCTGAATCCACCAGCTCCTTCTCTCCAGAACTTTTCCAAGCCCCAGCTCCTGTCCCATGCTCCTCAGGAAGCTGCATTAGACACAGCTTGGCAGAGGTGCTTGAGACAGGGACACGAGACAGGGGCTCTAACAACAGAACTAAACAAACTCAATTATCTGGAATGATGCACCTTCTTGTTCCTGTGGAGCTGAAGAGCACCAGCACCCTGTGCTCACCCAGCATGAGAATCCCCACTCTGTGGAATAAAACTGCAAGTTCAAACCAAACCCAGGGAAGAGGAGCAAGTCCAGCTGAGCAGAGACTCAGTCCATAGAGGCACCTGGTCAACATCTGGGTCTGCTCCAAAAAAGCAAAGGGCTCAAGGCTCTGGGAAATAAAGCACCACACCTTAATTTATCCCCTCCTGGCTGGGTACCAGCCTAGACCAGGAGTAGCTACTCATCTTTTCCATTTGGTAGAGCAGGGTGTTGGTCCATCATTTCAGTGGCAAATAATTTACAGAAAAGCATCAATTCACGTTTCTCACATGAAGGCTACAGGAACTTGTGCATTGTACACAGCAAAGAAGATCCTGATGGAAACAATGAAGAACTTAGAATTCTACATTTCACAATAAAGAGCTGGTTATCCCAAATTAAGCTTGCTACACAAACTGTCCCTAAACTGTTGAGCATTTTTTTTGTAAGCAGGGAGAAACACAACTATAAATGCCTGAAGTCCTTGTCCACATTTTGACCTCAGATGCCTAAAGGCACTCGTTCTGCTCCCGCAGTGTGGAATGCCCTCCCACAAAGCACCCGTGTGGAATCTTCAGAGGCTATTTTCACAAGCATAAGAAAAAGACATTTCTTGCTAGACTTTCTGCTGTTAGCAGCACAGCTTATTGACCACCTCTGTGGATGCCTACACTTTGCACAGTATTTCTGATGGGATTTCTTATGTATAGTTAGCCATTACAAAAATCTAACTGAAAATTTACAGTTGTCGACAATGAGACAAAGGAGGAAGCCAAGTTCTCTTTATGTAGGGATGTATCTGTCTTCACAGTGAAAAAAGAAAATATTATTTTCACGAGGTTTACTGCAAATTTATTACAGCAATTAAACTGTCCAGTGAATCTGTCTGTATCAACTTATTTCCAGATCCAAAACCAGATGCAAAAACCACCTTTCATTTAATTTGATTATTCTAACTTGTGTAGAGTATGTAGAAACAGACATTTTGGCAACTGGTTGCTAACGAGCTTTCCTAACTCTTTAAAGCTGTTCTTGCAATGTTTTTTCTACAGTATTTACCAGAAAAAGCTAGTGATCAGAAAACAGTTAAAATCCCTGCTCTTCCTGCAGCAGAAATCACTCAATCTCTCCTGCACAGAGAAGGGTTTTAGAAACAGAGCTCCCTCAGAATCCACTTTGCTGCTGGCCACGGCTTCAGTTTGTTTGTCCTGCAGCTGCACAGCAAAGGGTTAGTTAGCAAAGCATCCACACTACAACGCCCATTGCCTACTCCACCCATCAGGGCTTCTAACGTTACCAAAAATGTGCAGGATTTTTAACCCACTGCTGGCCACTGGCATTTAAATGTTCAGGAAGTATTTGGTGTTGACTTTATGCATTTTGCAATGGAGCTATGCACTCTCCATAAAGATTAATTATTAAATGTCTCACAGGGAAGATGCACAGGTTTTTATCAGTGAGTTTGCAATCAAGGAGACATGTATTTGATGTTTTAATCTAAAACAAAAAAACCTCCAATACTGTATTCAGTTGTGTAAGGTTCTACCTGTTCTCTAAGCACTCACCTACTGTTCTGTAGCTTTAACATTAATTTTCTGTGTTTGTGAATATTGTTTTCTCCAATATAAACAGAAGATGAAATCTAACAAGTCGCTGACTGTTGCATTTCCTCTGTGAAAGCTGATAAACAGAAGTTTCTTTAAACAAAGCACATACTTAAGCTATGACCTGCACTGATGCCAAGCATCCTTGAGACTGAGAATTCAGTGTGACTCAAGAAATCCTTTCCTATGGATGTTCCCAGCTGCATTAGGAAAGGAAGAAGGAACCCATGCAAGGAAAATAAAGTTCCATAAAGCCAGGGAGGGAGCCAAATGCTGCCCAGCCGTCTGCTGTGGGGGCTGCAGCACTCTATTAGATTTAGCTCCTCTTGAGCATCTGGCATTTGCTGCTTTGACAAACACACTGATCTGATTCAGGACAGGAATTGCTACTTTTCAAAATGCTGCCACATATACAATGTCAAAACTGGAGATTTTTCTTTCCTTAGCTTTTTCGTTATGGTGAAGTTTTGTTTAAATCTAAGAGATAAGAAAACTGCACACTGAAGTCTGATTTTATGTTGACAGTATCTCTTTAGTGTGATTTTAACAATAAGATAAACAGTAGAATCAGAAACCCGATCATAGCTTTTAACTTTTCATCTTATGTTTTAGTTACAAGATTACATTTCTTGCAAAATGTTTAAACCACTACTCTGAGTTTACTTCTCACTTGTTAGCCAGGCAATAAAAATAAAAGGGCATTACAAAAGTGGGAAATGAAAAAAAATCAGATAAACAGCACATTAGATATGCTTAGAAATATGCTTTAGCACATGGGATGTCTCTTGTAACAGATGATAGATCACATAAAAGCTACTCACACCAATGAAAGCTATAGTCCACCTTCAGGAGCTTTATCAATTGCCTAAGATTGACCAGAAGTTACATAGAATCAAACAACAGAAGAGATACTGCACCCAGTCTCATCTCCACTGATTAATCCCACATTAATTAAACTAGAACATTCCTTATTTTCAGACTGGAGTCACTGCCATCTTCTACATTGATGCTTTTGGTTACCATCCTCAGAGCATCTCCAGTCTCTCTCACTTTTTAAGTGACTCCATGAATGGGAAAAATAACAAATTTCACTTTAACAGAACACAAGGGTACATCAACTCATACTTAAATGATTTCTTCCTAAGCCTTTGTTTTGGGGTGACTTTCTAATGCTAAATTGTATTTCGATTCATCTGTTTAGCCCAGAAATAAGTTTTACACTTTTAACACCAGATCTGAGGGTGAAGGGGAGAAGAAGAAGTGGAAAAATGTCTGAGGAGGTTGTTTTCAAAACACAGAAATAGAGAGCTTCAGCATTCCTTCTCCTGGATGGACTGTGATGTCTGAAGCACGGATTGACAGCGGGAGAGAACTCTCCTTTACTTTTAGTTAGTTTTTTGGCTAGCTGAGACAGAAAAGTCCTCAGACCGTGGCTTTTCTTTTTCTTAGAACTGTTCAAACCTGCTCTGAGCTGAAAACACAGAAGAACACCAGGAACTCACACCTGTGGCCCACCAGGGACTGGGATGCTGCATTCCAGCACTGGAGGGACTGATGGGAGACTAAAGGAGCCAATCTGTGGCTCACGAGAAAATTTGCCATCTCCAGAACACCAAAAGGTTTTTTTATTTAATATTATTCATTTTTTTGTGCTTGTAAGTACTTTACTTGTTAAATAAAGGGGTTTTTTCACTTTTCTCCAAAAAAACCTTTTCCCAAACCAATTAGAAGAGAAGCCACTTAAATCTGCTCTCTAAAAAGACCCCATTCAGAAGTTTCCTCCCCAGTTTTGCCCTAAACCAAGACAGCCTGTTTCAGTGTGTTGATCTTGCTGAGGCCCCACATTCTAGCAGTCAGTAGAATAGATGTGTTCCAGCTAAGGCACCTGAAAGACTTGTTTACCTCATGGTCACCTTTCCTAACTGGAGAAGAAGGGCCTTGGTCACTTATTCAAGATTCCCAGAAGCCAGGCAGCCAAGTGAAAGCTCCTGCAGACACAGCTGCAGCAGTCTCCATGCACAGGGCACAGAGTGCTTCAACCCCACGTGTGCTCTGAGACCAGCATCAGACCAGTGTTACCAGAGTTCCACATTCATTACCTGCCTCCCCTTTCCCAGCTGGACCTGTGGGAGCTTCAGTGAGGACATTCTGAGGATTTTTTGCTATTGCTGCTGCAAATGGCAGCAAGTTTCAGAGACATGAGGCTTCAGGACTATTCTCATTCCTCTCCAGGTGGATACACCAAGGTGACCATCAGGACAACCCACTGAGCTGTTCAGTGTAATATTCCACAAGAAGAGATGTTACTTTGCCAACCTCGGGCACAGGCAGACAGCAAGACTTGAAATACAAACGAACAATTCAGGACAAAATTTAACAACTCTACCTACACCATGGGCAGATGCTGGTCTGTCCCTCAGTACCAGCAGAGAAAGGACATTAAGGCAAAAGAAAGGATTATGGCAACTCCTCCAAAATGAGTGTGTTCAAAAATCAGCCTCTCTCATTTGCCATTCTGAATTGAAGAGAGAGAATGATTTCAAACACCATTCCTTTAAGGAGCTGTACTATGAGTAAGATAACCCTCAAAATAATGGAAAAGAAGAACAATAGAGCACATCTACCATACAATTCCCCTATGGCATGTTATCAACAAATCAAAAACAGTGATGCCTTTTCTCTACAGACCAGGATAAAATTACTTCAAAGATGTACAGGGGAAAAACCCAGATCTTTGGAGAAGAACACAGAAATGATTGTGGCAACTACCAGCCTGACATACCACCCAGTTTTCTGATCCCTTTCCTCACAGTTTTTGCTCAAGTACATATGTTGTACTCTGACTGCCAAGACAATAATTTACTCCCCTTAGCTACTAGAAAATACCCTTCAAAAATTAAATCATTATTTAAAACCACTGGAATACTTAATAGGCCAGTTCACTCAACCAAGCCACTAACAAAAGCAATTAACAAAATGTTTCAGCCAGGAACGTGCTACAGTTATTACATTTCTTACTTGTGGTTAATGTAGAGAGATGGCTCAGCAGAACTCAAGTCATATTTTTATTACTGGTAAAAATATATATTCAAATGTGTGGGTCTATGATGCAATGGGAGCAGAGACAGGTAGGCAGGTCTGAGAAATGCAGATTCTGTCACCCTACTGCTAAACTCAGGACTGGCAACAGAACTGCTACCATCACCTGCACTGTGGGAACATCTAGGGAACATCTGTGCAACTGCACAACAAACTGCATGGGCTAGTAACAAAGGTGTGATCAGACTAGGTAGTTTAGTAGGATTTAAAGTCCATTGAAAGGACAGATTCCTCCTTCAGCACTATTACTTCAGTTTCTTCTCCCTGTCTTCAAAATCCACAAATCTCAAAGATCCTCTGCTAGACTGACTGACACTGGCAGAGAGAATCTAGCCTCACCTGTGCTAAGGGCAGAGAACTCAGTGCAGGAAGTCCTGCTAGATTGCTCTTTGCCACTAGAGCATCATTCTACACATGGCAGCTCTGAACTGACTGAAGAACTGCAAGTGGGACAGATCTGCTTCCAAAGGGCTACACCCAGGTTAGTGAGCCCTGAATTTTAATCAGGTTATCGGCACAGGTGATTGAAATACAGCTGAGCAGAGATATTTGGAATATCCTCTGATCAGCTGCAGCAACTCCAACAGCACTTAGGCATTATTCTATTGCTCCATCAGCTCCTGGCACAGAAACCATTTCTCAGGTCTGTCCAGCACATTTCAGACCAGCTCCCACAGACTGAAAGATCACAAAGAGCAGAAATGTGACCATACCTGCTGAGACAGCTCTGTTACAGAGTTCCACAGCTCAGCACTAGAGGCACCACATCCCACAAGCAAGAGCACACAATGGAGCTTGGAAAAGCATGCAATAATCACTGTGGTATGCATGAACCCCTGAGAGGATCCAACAGTCCTGGACAATTTGGGCTGGCTCCAAGCTGTTTGCAATAATTATTAACTAGAGCTTTGGGCAGCGTCTTGTAGGTTTGTTTTTTGAGCACTGCAACTGAACTCAGTTCTTCTTTAATTTACATGGGACTTGCTACTCTAACCAGGTGGTTGTGATTTGCAGGCTTTTCACAACACTTGCTCCTCTTGCTGCTTTCTTCCCCTCAGCTTAAGGTTCATACCGTGTTTTTATTCAAGGGGTTTTTTGTTTTGTTTTCAGATTGAAGTTTAAAAGCATGGGATAACCTACCCCTGTATTTTTGCCTGGTTTCTAATTAATGCCATTAAATACCACCCAAAAAAGACACAAGGTGATCTGAATCTTTGTCAAAATTAACCAAAGAAGTGCAATAATTGTGAAGGTAGGTGAAAAATTTACATGACCCATCTCTCCACCAAGACATACTTTGTTAGTAAATAAATTCAGAAGAGAGCCTTAAAGATCTTTTAGAGGCCACTGGTCTCATAAAATAATAGATTTGAAGTTCTCTGGTTGAATCCATGATATAGAGGGAGGGGCATGCAACAGATATCCCTTGTGAATAGTGAGGTGGGAAGTGATTTCATATTTTATTAAATTAAACAGCTGTGGGAGGCACAAAGGACTGGAAAACAACAAGCTGGAAATAAAGCACAGTACCTGTGTGATCACAAAAGACATCACCATTTGAATGCTCATATTTGTAATACAACCATAAAACCAGGCTAGTTTCATATCTGGGGGCTTTCTCTGCTAAGTTTTAATAGATTTTTCTAAATACCTCCTGCTTTCATTACTCAAAACAGTGAAAAAAGCTTGGAATAAAAGGTATAAAAAGGAGAGAAAATGAGTTTAGGTAAAGTATAAATTGCATTGTGAGCATAAGCATAATTTTAAAAAAAGAGTTTATATAGAGACAGCTTAAATTAAGCATTTAAAGCAAAAAAAAAAAGAACACAAATTGGGGATTCCCCCCTCCCTTTTCTTCACTGAACAGGACTCAGCAGTTGAGCTTTCTGGGCTCCAGGAAGGCTACACTGAGTAAACTCAGCCAACCACAAGGTTGAAAATGTAGCAGACGAACCATAAAAATTTAGTAATGCTTTTAAACTACTTCTCACCTCACTGGTTTGATGGTGCTGTGGTACTGTTATACAATATGTGCTGTTGCCAAGGCAACTCCATCTCACCTCCACAGCTGCTGCAACTTCAGCGAAGCAACACCACGAGCTGTGGCAACCCCGAAATTTACTTTTTATTCTAAAGAGTCTTTCCAACTAGAAAGCATTTTCAGATGAAACCTCTGGAGCTCTTTATCCAAGGGTTATGACTATTTTTCAAAAATATCTATCAGTGTATTCTAGTGGAAACTAAGCTCAAAAACATATTCACATATTCTATTAAATCACATTTGTGCCAGGCACTTTTATACCTGTGTAAAAACAATAAAAAGCCTCTGTGCTTTTTCAGTGTAAGTGCAAGAATTTTACATCTCTGGCAACACTACGAGCCTGCCTGGATAGTTTAGCATGTCCTTTTCCATTAGAGGAGGGAAAAAAAGTCTCACTTCTTGAAGCACAGAAAGCCTACATTCTAACCCATCCCTTCAACAGGAGCCAACTGTAATGTTGCTTCAACCCCATTTTAAGCACAGCTAAAATAAAGGGTGAAGTCCAAAACAAGATTTTGTGAAAAGAAATCGGCACAGAGTCCTTCTGTGATAAAGGCTTTAGCGGAGGGAGGTGGCTACAGTCTCGTGGTTCAAACCCCAAAGAATTTTTTTATTTTCATGTCCTTGGCTTCAGGGACAGTGCTGTGTGAGCAAGGACTAGAAAAAGAATCAGAACATTAGGAGCCTTCCCCGCAGTAAGTATCGATTGCAGCTTTTAAGAAGATTCAGTACTATTTCTTTCTTTTTTCTCAACCTACTCGGGTACAGAACCAAAGTAAACATAAGACAGTAGAGCATGCTGGTGAGGGTGTTTTGTGAAACTCAGCCAAAGTTTCTGCTACTTTAATTTGGGGAGAAAAATAAGTGTTACAAAATGTCTAGGAAAAGTTCGTGCTGAGAAAGCACACAAGCATTTAAAGGTGGGCAACGTGATTTACTGAAGAGGAAGAACAGAAAAAATACATCAAAATAATTAGGGAAATGCCAGATTGATCTATTTATTTTTAAATCAACAAAGCAGTAAAGCAAAAGTTGACTTTTCTCCAGTCTGGGCTTTTTTCCTTCCTTTCCCTTGCCCTTCTCTTGCCTCCCCTTGCCTGCTGTAAGAGCAAACAGCGGTGGCAGAGGAACGATGCTGGCCCTGCCTGCGTGTGCTGCGAGTCCTGAGCCTGACACTTAACCACTTCTGGGTAACAGCATGCTTGCTACCTTCCTTGCCACTCCAACCTGCAGATACAACACCAGGAAGGAGCACTTCTTTTTTTTTTTTTCCCTTTCTGTTTAGTAAATTCTCTCTATATAAAAACTTTCAAGTGTCCCTCTGCCTCTTAAGCAACCTTCAATACAAAAATATTGTGATACAGAACTTACAAATGCCTGGTAGCACTCAGAAAATTTTCAATGCATAACACACAAACACACATGCAATCCTTGTGATTCTCCTCTACCATCCTGCAGCTCACATCAGCGAGGCAAAAACTCCATCTGTAACACTGAAACTGCAAAGAATCTGCTAAATTCAGCAATACTTATAGAGCTGGAAAAAACCAAAACAAAACCAAAACACCAATGAGCAAAGAATGCACCTAATTACAACTAATCCTGCCTATTAGATTTCATTCAGACACCACAACTTCTTTCAAATAACCCCAGTTTATTTTTGAAAAAAATTCCTTTCTTCAGGCAGGATATGGGGGAGGAGTCAATCAGTGATGTTTTACACATGCACATCTGGATACAGTCCAATTATTCCCCTTATACATTCCTCCAGTTGTTTTCATTTTGCTCCATGCTCTGGCATTCATAAATTTGTGAGATTAATTGTGTGTGAGCGTCTGCAGTCTTGGATCTGGGCACGGGTTTAGCTGCAACACAGCTAGAAGTCAACATTAAAGAGAGCTCCAGTTCAGAAAACACAATTTACATTTATACATTTCTGGTACAGTAAGGATTGAAGCAGCCATCATCCTTACCACATGCATCAAATTGGTAAAATTAATTCAATATCAAACTACATTTTATTACCATAGTTAGTGTGAACCTCACGAATACTTAGTTACTCAGTGTTAACTGCAAAAGAAGGATTTTCTTTTTTGGTTTTTTTTTAGGATTTGTTTGGTTGAGTCTTTTTTTTTGGATAGTTTTTAGTTTTTCTTGGGGTGATTTCATTTGCCTTTGCAAGCCATAAGCCATTGCAAGGACAGAAGCATTTTAAACCTGGGGTCCAGCTAACTCAGTGGATTATGCCACTCTGGCAATCACCAGGGTCTACAGAGTTGGCAGATCCAGAAACCTGAAAAATGCCCCTGGCAGAGGCACTCCTGAGGGAAGCTCCCACTCCTTGCTGCTGTAACTTGCTATTTACAATCTCCAGCAAAGGCAGACATGAAAGTTGTGACTGAGCTTCTGCAATGCTCTGGCTATTCCAGGCTGCTGGAACAGCCTCCTTTGGGGCCAAAAGCAAGTGAGTTCAAACCAATCACCAGCACAGGGAAAGCAAGGGGGCTAAACCCTGCTTCTCCTCTCCTGGGGCCAAGCCTTCCATTTACTGATGTTTTGTATTTTATGTGCAATTTACTAACCAAAACCAGCTGTTTCCTCAAGTTCTCTGCAATTTATTGTTTTGCAAAATCAGTTTCACGTTACACTTCTGATCAGTGCAGTTCCACATGAGAGCTGCACAACTGAGGTAAGGTATTAAAAAGCCAGGGGTCGAAGACCAAGAATCTGCTCACTTGACTGCAAGCTTTGTGACCCAAATACAGTGCTGGATGCACAAATCCCACTTGGGGTCCAAGAGCACAGGCAATTCCAGGCTGTGATGTAGCAGTCAAGGCAGGTTGACAAGGGAGATGAACTGTGCCCAGGTCCTGAAGCTTATCCAGAAGCATAGCCATAGTTGTTTTGGTTTGGCTGCTTTTGTGCAAGGCTGTTATATTTTTGAACAATTATCCATCAGATTTGATGGGATTTTTACAGAAGATAAATTGAACCTTCTTACAACCACCTAGTCTTTTCCAAAAATCTTGACGAACTGTGTAGGAGTCAATCTGGGTATAACACCATTTCAAATTCAACACATGATACTAATCTAAAATTAACTCCCTCACATTTCCCATTGTTAATCCATCTTGTGGATTAATCTTTGAAGATCTCTCAAATCTGTAGCTCTAGATAAGACACAGCAGAGGAGAAAAACAACCAAGCCCAAACCAACTCTCCAATCCAGGAGATTTTACACTATTTTTTCTCCAACCCATGAAATGCTGGTTCACTCTTCTTCATGCAGAAGGAAAACATCTTGTGTTGGGCACAATACCTGAATCTAACAGGGAACTGTCCCTGCACTGAGATAATTGTCTCATTCTGCCAGCTACCACTGCTAATCCCTACAACTCCTCTGGCAATGCTGCAGGGTGAAGGTCTAAAAGGCAGAAAGAGTTGTTACACTAAGTTTATTACTAGGGCAAACAAAGCTGATCTCCCCAGCACTGCAGTGCTCCCACAGCTTGCACTGTGACACTTGAGAACTGCACCAGCTGCAAAGCTCAGCCCCTCACCCTGAACCTCCATCTGTAGTTACACCCAACCTCAAGATTTGAATAAACTCTTTTAGTCTTCCTTCCTTCTCAAAGTTAGGAAATCATGCCCAAAACCAACCAATGTTGCAACTTGAATGAAATTCTTTCAACATCAAGCACCTGAGAGTCAGGGAACATGAGATTTATGGTGGCACACAGAACCTCCATTTGCTCCATGTGTGTAGGCATTGTGATGAAGTGTCTGATTCCGTGATTGTGCACTGCTTTTCTCCAGGCCTCCTGCCTCATTCACTGTGCAGAAAGCACACACAAGAGGAGAGAATTACATTTGTACAAACAACCATAAATCTACTAGTTCCTAGCTTCTGAGTACTTGACTTTGCAAACAATGTTCCTTTCATGTAGATTTCTGGTTGTAATACTTGTACAGCCTACACCTAAAAACATTGCAACAACCTGATTGACAGTCTCGTCTAAGAGTACTGAATCAATTTTTGAAACCTACTCACTTTTGGATGTAGTATTTGCAAAAACTCTTACTTCATGGTTGCACTATCATGCTTATAAAAGTCATATTTTCCACACAATAGAGGCAGTGTAAAAATTAAAACAAGCTGCAGACTGATTGACCAAGTTGTCTGAATTATTCTCTTTCTTCCTAACAATGAACTGTGTTCTCTGAGCTCCAAGTAAACAATTAAGAAGGGTGGGGGTGGGGGTTGGAGGGCAACCTATAGTAAATACCATTTTAATTGCACTCTTACAAAAAATACAAGGAAAATAGTAACACATAAAATAAGCCCTATTTTCCCTTTAAAGCTACTGGAGCTGTTTTAGTAAAGCAAGCAGAAGCTCTGAGCTGCAGGCAAGGGCACAAATCTTACCCAGCACAACTTGAAAGAAAAACAGAAAGTAGCTCGTACAAATTGCTGGAATCATGTCTTCCAAGGCAGTATAAAGTAGTCTTTATACCTGAGTTAGACTATCAGAGCATCAACTGCTAGCATGGAAGAGACCCAGGGCACACTGCAAGTTGCTGGCTCAGCAGGTGGCACTGGGTAAATACACACATGATACTTTTACTCCATAGCTCCCAAGCAGATGTCCAAAAGCACTGCTTATTAAGCTGGTTCTGTTAAAAAAACAAAAACCAAAAACAAACAAACTAACTAACTAACAACAACAACAACAAAAAGCAACCATAAAAATAGTATTGAAGGGTCCCATATAATCAGATCTCATTGGTTTTACTTTGAGACCTCATGGAGGAAAACTCCATGCCAGCTCAGGCAGGGATCTCAGCCACACCTCCTGAAGTCACATACATCCTGCAGTTTCTGGCACTCAGCTAAATCTGGCTCTCTCACCTCTTTTAACCAATGGGGTATTTTTCACTGGGCAAAAGCAAACAGAACTTTGAAAACTACTGTTTGTGCTTTACTCTCTCATAGTTGTGTGAGCAAGTAAGCCAGTGAGCATCAGAACACAGTAAAAATAAAATAGTCATCACTAAGAAGATTACAAGTAGAAGTGTGATATCTCCTGGAGCATCCATCTCGTTTTCTGATTGCTTTCCATGCTGTCCAAGGCTCAAAAGAATTCTTAAGCTTTCCCTTTCACATTGGGAAGGAAATATCCTTAGCTAATTCAAGATTTTCACTAGGCAGAATAAACACTTCATATAAATTGGCTTTCTCATTTCTATTGGAAACAGGTAAGCAGGTCTCCAATTTTGCCATTCATTCAGGAATTTTCATAGTATGGCTTACAGTGAGTCTTAATGGAGATGGAAAGCAGATTGCAGCCTTTTCCAGTTAAATGTGATTTTATTACAAAAGCAGTATGGAAGCAAGGAGAGGTTTCTGTTAATGTAAATAACCATGCTTTAGCAATGCCCTTTAGTACATAATATCCACACTGAAAGGCACAGACAGGGTCATGCATTTTCAGAAGTTATAAGAGATAATTACAGGACAGCAAAGCAGGATTTTTCCCCATGTGCACACAAGTTTCACAATAATATTGTTTAGAACAACATTAGCAAACCACTGTGAATAGCAAGTAAGGAATATACAGAAAGAGCCTCTAAGACTAATCCTTAATTGCCTAGTGGGAGTGTTCAATATACTTCACCTGCTCAAACCAGGTCAAGGTGAACATATTCAGGTACAACAGATACCAAGTGCCAAATTTAATTTGTGTTTCCACACAGCAGAAGGCAGAACTAACATTCCTTCCTAAGCAGCACCCATCTGTGACTGAAGGGTTAACTAAGGGTTCAGTTTTTAACCAGAGAGTAAAGTCTTCAAGCATACCTACTCCAACCTTTGGATGCTCTTTTGGCATCTGACACCTGTGTTTGCACCACAAACCCTTGGAGTATTCAGCTGCTGTTGCCAAGTTGAATTTTTATCATAAAACTTACAACCATCATATGAAGATTTCTGGGAGGCTGCCAATATTATTGAGGCTCCTTATGGATTTTCTAACAACATATGCTAAGGCTTGTGCCACCAGTTCATGAGACAATCTCCACCACAGAGCCTGCTCCTTCCCCACTTCTCCCTTCTTTCATCTGATGGCATGCTCAGCATCGTTCCTGCTATTTTTCCTTTACTGACACAGGCTCCACTTTCCCTTCTTCACAAACACATCCCAAGGACCACAGAAATAAGAATCTGGAGATTTAGCAGATCTTAACAAGATGAGGCTACTTCTATAACATTTACTCCTACAACCCATGCTGAACAACTTTTATTGCCTCAGATCAGATATATCACTATCATTGCAAACAAAATCACAGATTATTTTGGGGAAGGTAATTAGGGGTAAACAAATGAAACACAGTTATGATTCACCTATGCAAAGGAACTAAGATCAATCCCACAAAAATTATTTAACACAGACTCAGTCAGATAAGCATGTTCTGATATACAAGAGAAAAAAATTCACTGATAGCAGCAAAGCTACATTAAAAGAATGAATCACCAAGACCTTCATAAATGTAAGCAATGTAAAGTATCAGATTCTACACAGAAGACTATGAATTGGGTACACAACTGGTTTAACAGCTCTCCCTGATGTTACTTTCTGATACTATCAAGTAAGGCCTCATTTTTGACTTCCTGGCTCTAGAGTATGTTTTTTTTTAATTACATGCACATACCGTATGTAAAATGAATTCACCATTAGTTTTTTGGCCTTTAACAGACATATTTAGCAATTACTTTAAAATACTGACATTTATGATCAGTAGTGAAGATAAATACAACCTTTATGCAAAATTCTGAGGGAGATTTAGGCTGCAGCAGGTGAATAATGCAGGCATGATTTCCACAGGTTCCTCTCCAGAGAATATTTTTTCCAAACTCAAGTCCATGTGGTATAGAAAGGCCTTAGATTATGAAAGATAGGCCACAATCGAACAGTTTTTCCTTCTATATGACCAGATGAGTGCAAAGCAACAAAACAACAGAAGAATAAAAGGAAAAATAAAAACCAGATGTCCCTCAGAGTATTCATGGATTAATGGCTACATGGTTAAGTGGGACTAGAGTGGTCCTGGGGAGCAAAGGGACTGGGTGCAGAAAGAATTGCAATATTAAATCTTCCAGATGGCAATTCTTTGGAGATCATGGCTTGCAGATACAATAGTGGAAGAGGGAAAGTCACTGGGGGAAGGAATTGAAGGTCCCTTAAGTCAGAGATTGATAAATGGTGATAGCATCGCTTCAAGAAACTGAAATATGACACAGGAGATGTGGTTTAGAAAACACAGATGGAAAAATAGGGCCTTCAGGCAAAGGAGACTCCACTCAAGGTCCAAACTGAATCCAGTGCTCTGAAGTTCCATGAAGTCTTAAGCAAATTTTCCAGGTGTTAAGGATCCGGAAGCACTAACTGACAATAGACACAAAGACAATACTCTAGTCAGGCTGGATCCAAACTTGATCTCTGTAAACCTCTTGTCCTGAGATAGAGGCAGTATATTATATAAAAACTTTTTTCTCCCCTGTAGCTGTTCAAATGCAGGACTTTTGAGACTTATCATAAAGGGGACACTGCAAGAGATTTTGTGGGACAGAATTCAATCTTCTCAAGGCTTTACAGAAAAGAGAAAGAACCCAAAGTAGAAATAATTTGCTCAAGGTCACATAAGCATATGATAAAGACAAGAGCAAAAATCTTGATTCAGTCTTCACTCCCCTCATACTGCTTATTCTCAACATGTTAGCAATAAATACTCTTAATTCCTCAGAATGTTCCCAGTGCTGATGTATTATGGAGCTTCCTGCCTTTTCTCCTCCCTGAGTTAATGCTTTTTCAGCATATCCTCCTGTGATTGGAATCATTATCATTATTTCTCCAAGTCTCCAAGTCTGTAATGAAAAATTACCAATTTATTAAAAAACCAACCAAATCAAACCAAATCCCCTCTGGTTTCCTCATTCTACAAAGCACTGTGCATATACACAGGTGTAGTCTCAGCTCAGGAGCAGGGGTTTGTGCAGACATAGGCCTCTCTTTGGAATATCTGCAATTCCTTCATTGGTTTTTGCAGCTTGCTGTAAGATCAGGTTGGTTTGGAGGGGGCTGTGTGCTGGCTGTGGGGAGCAGAGTGGAACTGTAGTTAGTCAGCAGGCTGAGTAATCTATCACATCCAATGGCTGGTGTGGTAATCCCTTTCCAAGTAATTAAATATTGCCTTTATGGTCTTCTACTATCTCTCTGTCTCCTGTCACTGATCACCTCATTTCAACTCCTATGTTATGATTCTGTTCCAATTGCAAGAGATGTGCAGTTTTTAGAAAAAGAAAGCTGCTGGTGTAATAAACAGACAATGAACTGTGGCCATGAAGAGAAATAGTCTCATTACATGGAGATTTATGCAAACTTGTCCTCTTGTACAGGAAATTTTCTATCAGCCCTTCTATGAATGAACAAAATACTAACAGCTCTGTAAGTGAATGCACAGTATTTTTAAACATAACTGAGACTCCAAAACAGCAGCATATTGACTTTACATAATCAAATGCCTCGTGGATCTTCAAAGTCAAGAAGGACACCACCAACAATGTTTTTTTTCAAGTGCCCATGATTGTTTTTCCTAGTCAAGGCACCAGTCTGTCAATATCTCAGAGTATGCCAAATATGAAATTTCAAAACAGGAGCTTGAATTATGAATGAAAGCTAAAAAAACACCACAAATATTTCTCAACAGGTGGAAAGCATATAAATAAAATTTCAGATAATTCAAATACATTCAAACAGCTAAATTTTCCACATAAAAACATTTTCTCCCTAGCTAACTGGAAAACTTCACACTAAAGACAGCGCTTTGATATTTCCCATCCCTCCAAAATTAAGGGACCCAATAGAAACTAAAAACCAAATCAGATTCTGTGAAATAATGTGCAACCCAAACAAAAATATTTTTGTTATAGCAGTATCTAAATGCTGTAACTTAGGGTCACTTCTTTATATGGAGATTTGGATGCACACAGAGGCAATCAATATTTTTAAGTGCTTACAGTTTGAAGATACAAGCAGACAACATTAAATGGGAATGAACTATACCAGGCAAACACATTTTATAAGGATTAACATAATTTTGTTAGAGTTCTTCAAGATTTTGATGAGTGAGATATGTTTACATATTATACTGTATTATACTGTAGTCATCAAAATAAGATCATATATGCTTTGTCAATAAGACACAAGGATACAATGATTACATCTCCTGTCCAGCTGGCACTTCACTACTACATAAATTAGAGTATCATTGTTCCCCCCTCTCAGTGCAAAGCTTTGACCACACAACCCCAAATCACTCTCTAGCTTCTCTCACAGGTCAGGAATCGCAGGGCATTTTTTAAAAAGAGGCAATACAGGAATCAGGTATATATAACTGACACCTTTTTGAGGAGAAGGAGGAGGAGGAGGAGGAGAAGGAGAAAAACAATTCTCTCCTGTATTTGATGTTCAGAAGGCAGGAATTCAGAGTTACATTCCACTGAATCATATTTCCACTTTTTTTCCTGATCAGAACTCAAATACTCTGAGAGAACATTTGAGTTGTGCGACACTAACAGAACAGCAGAAACATTCCCTGGCTTTTGTGACTTGCTTTTTGGTTATGCCCTTATGTGCCTTCAGGTCTTGGCTGC
Source organism: Luscinia megarhynchos (assembly GCA_034336665.1). Classification (NCBI taxonomy): domain Eukaryota; kingdom Metazoa; phylum Chordata; class Aves; order Passeriformes; family Muscicapidae; genus Luscinia; species Luscinia megarhynchos. Next base: position 26,461,049 of record CM067571.1, read on the forward strand.
TAATTGAATCAAGACAGATTTCAGCCAACGGCACAGCAGCAGCGTCATCAGCCTGAGACCCACTCAGGCTTTCTCAAAGGTCCTCAATGGCTTTTGTGAGCTCAGGGCCTCTGTGCAGTTCTTCACCATTTAAAGTGTGCACTGTCACTTGATCTGAGCATTCCTACTGCTCAGTAGCTACTTCAGCCTTCTTGTAACAGTTAGATGAAAACACTGAAAGTCTCTGTAAAGAAATCTAACAACTGAAACTGGTCCTTCAGCCTTTGTTAATCCGTGACACTGACAGGAGATGCAGAAACACTCCTGTCTGTCTGCAATGCTCCTTTACCATAATGGTGTTATTTTTCAAGCAGATTTAGATGTTCTCCTTGAAAATCTAAGAAAATTAGACCTAGGGATTCATCTGCTTGGATTAATTTTCACTATTACCCTGACCAAATGAAGATTCCTTACCACGCTGTTTATGCTGCCAGATCACACAGCCTGAAATCACTGGACAAATCTGGGTGTTTACCATGTGCACACACATATTGCTGAGCTCCTGGCAATTGTCACTAAAGAGTTCCATTCTCTACAGCTTCCAGAAAGTCCAAAAGGCAGAAGATCTTCATAACTTCCCTTTCAAGCCAGTTAAGTCCTTCACTGACAGACCAGAAGTGAAAGTATAACATATGCAATAGATGAAAAAGCTCAGCTCTGTTCAAAGTGTACTCTATTTTATTTGTCCTGTGGCATTTCTTTTCCCAGACTCTGTGCAAAAACCAAGGCACTACCTCGGCACTGAAGAGTCTCAGTGAACTTTTAAAAACTGAACTTCTGTTCAAAACTAGGCAAAAAAATCGAAACCCTGAGACTCTGAGTAAATCTACTGCACAGTTTTCAGAGATGGTGAAATTTTCCACAACTCCACAGCAGCCTAAGAATGTTTTGAACAGGATCAGACACTAGTTCAGACTTTAGTTCTGTGTGCAGTGTTCATCAAGACCTTTGCATTGTGGTGCATCTCCTGTGCTACAGCTCTATCAACTCAGCAGCTTCACAGATCTTTGATATCAATTCAATTCACTAAGACTTAAATTAACAGATGTTCCAACATATTCTATACAAATTATCTTTTTTCTATATGGAATCCTACATGAAATTATACTGATGATCAAATTTTTTTCTTCATTAAAAAAAGAAAAGGAAACCACACTCCTTTCATTTTAAGCTCCATACTATTCATCTAGCAGTTTGTTTCCCTCTCCTCTACTAGCAGAAAATATAATACAGGAAAAGATTTAAATGAAAAACAGATCTGTGTAGTGAATTGCATATGGTTTCCATTTTCCTCCATGCAATGTTTCATAGAGAGTCAATGAAGAAATCCCTCCCACAAATCCGGGTCTGAAGTCCACTTGCAGAATCTTGTCAGCACAGGAGTCAGGAGACAACTCTGTGCATGAAAATGCTGCAATCCGTCTGTGCTCTATCTTGTTAGGGTAAATCATTCCTAGAAAGTACCACTGGATCTAGGTAATAAATCAGTATTTAGAAAATATGCACACTCAAATGATGCTGGCTGTGTCTGTGTGAACCTGCTGTTTTCAGGCATACCAGGTTTGCTGTGCAGCACACACACAGCTTGCTGCATTTTACGCCTCTTTGCAGAAGGGTTTTCCAGCACTAACATCTTTATACTTAGTTGACATTCTCTGTGCTAAACTAAACCCAGCCAATAAATACCACTTCTGCCAAAAAGCCTCCATAACTATGACATTCCATCAGCTTTCCTAGCTGATTTAAGTAATTATTTCCAAAGTTTTTCTGACTTTGTTGACATAAAACTCATCTTTTCCTCCTATTCCTCATAGCTTGAACTATTTTTTTTCCTCTTGCATTCTCAGAAGCTCCTGGTGACATCCAAACACCAAGGCAAGGGTGCCATGTTTCTATCAGACACCAAAGGAGGTTTACAAAGCAGGAAGCTCCTTCTTTCCCATTTTCTGGAGGTTTCCATGTCAGTGAATGAGAATGAAAGATGAGCTGCTCTTTGTCAGATACTTCTATGAGTTAACAACTGTTTGGATTTCACCCCTTTTAGAGATTGGCTTTAAGAGGGGCATGAGCAGGATGCAAAAATGAAATAGAAAATCTGGAACACCTTCTCAAGGTAAAAGCCCAGGTAGGAGGGGATGTTTGTGTAGAAAAATGTTCCCAACAGCACTGCTTGGTGAGCACATCAGAACCACAGCACAGCTCCCTGGAAAGACAAGACACAAGTTCTTCACAGTTGCAAGATGAAAGCAAAGACCAAACTTTAGCAAAACTCAGCAAAATGGTATGTGACAATATCTTGCCTTTGAGAGAACATGCACCAGTATGGGATGAACACATCCTGCCTGACAGACACAGCCTCTGCTTTAAGAGGTGCTCAGCATCTGTGCACTGATGTGCCTGTTCAGAAAAATCCAGAGAACAGAGGTTACCTGGTCTGTAGGTCTATTTCTGATGGAGAACTGTGGGCTGAGAATTCTTTAACATGTTAAAAGAAGAAAAGGAGGTTTTGCTGCTTTTATGTCTCCTTATATTTGCACATATGAAAATGAAAAATGTTACCCAGGGAAAGAAGCAGTCAGTAGGAAAGTCACAAAAAAATTAAAAATATGAATATAGAAAAGAATACTTCTTTTTTTTTTTTCATGCTTATTAACAGGAAAAACTATCTGTACAGCATCATGTGTTCCAAAATCACATAACAGAACTGGCACCCCCACATTAGCTCAGTTCCACCTGGTACTTCAGACCTTCACATCCTTGAGTGCTAACCCTAAAACCCAGCCAGCTCAGGGTGTTGAAAAACCTGAGTATCCAAGGTTTGTGACAACACCTTCTAATCCCAGAGACTTCCCATTAAATTAATGTCCAAACAAAGCCAAACTTGCACAAACAAACCTTTCTATTGGTTATTCCCATTTCCATACAGTTACTTCAAATTACTTTTTCCCAGCTTTATTAAATTTTCACCATTCCAAACTCTGAATTTGCTTTCAGAAGATTCTCTGATACCTGACAACTCTTCTCAGTTTATTAATTTTTATTGTTAAGTCTACAGTAAAATATTTTCTTTCTTAAATGCCAAATACCATACAGATCCACCTGGGAGGGAAGCTGTGGGATAACCCAGGACATCTCCCTGGTGGTTTTAGACAGTTCTGGTCTACAAGGTACAAAATCTGAAAACCTTCTTCCTCTGTGCATTGGAGACTAACACATCTAGCAACAATTTAAAAACTTGTCGACATAGTCCAGAAAAACCATAGAGAGGTACCAGAAAATGATATTGTACTACAAAGTCTTTTGGGTATTTTTTAAATACATACACCAGGTATGTAAACTTTTTTAGCTGTAAAGAAATTCAGCTTCATCAGGCTTGTGAAACCTGCTTGGTTGCAGAGTTTCAGAGGCATACTTAGGCATCTCAAGCATATATACTCATCATTTTCTTGGCTCTCTCTTGATTTTACCCTTTTAACTGCATTTTCAGGTCTCTACATAAATGGTGTTTGTGAATGATATGCCAAGCAACATTAAAATGCATAAAATTGCTGCTTCTTCTGTATTTTCCACATTTCCCATATGATATCCAATATAAGGCAATGTTTTGGTCCAGTGCTCAATCAAAAAATGCTTTTGTAAGGCTTTAGGAAAAGACATGTTTAATAAACACACCTTGCAGCTGGAGTAAAAGATGACAGAAGGTCCCTTGGGGAATCAAGAGTAGAACTGTCCACCTCATCCCTAAACTTTAGGCAGTCTTCAGAATATCCTGAGATTCACATATCACAAAGGGAACCACTGCAGAGATGTGAAATGTGAGCAGTGACAGGGGCAAATTGATCTTGGGTGTTACCTATGGAAGCAGCCAGAAGGGGCTGTGGGTGGTTGTTGGCTGTTTTGGAGGTTTTGTTTTTCAATCAAGACCAGATCCTCAGGAGGTTAAGTGTTACACATGAAAGACATGGATAAAATATTTGCAATGTTGAAGTACTCAGTTGGACAGCAGAGGGGGTAATTCTGTACATCCAAGGAAAAGTCATTCCATCAGCAAAAGGAAGGCCTGGGATGAAGCTGTGGACACTGTCATGAAAGGAACAGATCAATATGCAGTGATGGTTGCTGTCAGTGAGAGACCACAGAGCACAGATGAGCATTGCAAGAACATGAAAGGAGAGAAGAGTCATGAACCATCCCCCAGAAAAACATAATGAAGCAGTAACAGGGACTTCAAAGAATGAACACTTCCTTTTGGGGTTCAGTACTGCAAAGGTGAAGTTACTGCTGTGATTTCAAACAGTTCTAGGGAGAGGGAAGAACTTTCTGATCCCTGAAGAGCATGAACCAAGAGGCATCAATGGAGGTGCTTTGCCATGACCAGTACTTTTAAAGCATCCCCTCTGTCTAACATGCTCCACAAAGAAAGGAACTTCAACTCTTCAAAAGCTCTCCACAGTCTCTCTCACATGACTCCATCTCTCAAACTTTCAGTAAACTGCTTCATTTTTCTGAAACTTACACAGGCGTTTGAAAATGCTCAGTAATTTGAGAAAAGGAAATGACTATGAACATAACAACACTGAATTTTCATTTTACTAAACTACTGCTTAGCAGCTACAGTGAAATTAGGCAGTTGCATATTGTCAAACACTAATAAATATCTACCAGGCCAACATCATGGCTCACAGATTTTTAGAACACATCTTGTCTCAACTGCTAAGAGAACATTAGCAAAATCACAATAAACATACATAAAGTGAAGGCAATGCACTAAAACTTTATTTGTAAAGCAGACAGGTGAAGTAAATAACAGAGAAAGTCTGTTAGTAGCTCGGCTTTATCAGAATTTTAACTGATAAATCATCCCTTGGTTAATTAAGAACAACAACACATAGTGTCTGAAGGCAAGACACAACCATTTTTTTGGCTCCAGAAGCTCAAGCAACAAAAATTTCTGTTTCTTTTAATTGGGAGATACATAGAGTGATAATGAGGAATTTTGAAACCTCTCTTCCTTGGAGACACTGATTAAAAAAAAAAGAAAAAAGCAACTACAAATACTAGGCACAATGTAACAAAAATTGTAACATTCTGTTGATATGTTAACTCTTCGTTTCCAACATCTTCAAGAAACATATTTAACATTTTCGAGAGGTTGTAAGTTATGACTGAGAGCACCATCATCACCAGTCGCCATGAAAATTTTGCAGAAATCAAATCTCAAAATCTCTGAGCAATCAAAAGGCTTTTAAGTTAGTCCTTAATTCTAATTTAAATGCTTATATCTACATAATTAACTCAGATAGCAAGAGTAGGTGATTACGTCTTCACACCTGCAGAAAAAGACATGGCTACTCCATGGATATTCTTAATCTCTGGAAACCGAATTGAGATTTCATAAATGAGGATGAGTTGCTCTGTTATGGATTTCATGGAGCTGCAGCAATGCAGCTGTGACAGTCACCTCTCCTCAGAGTTCACACTCCTGCACAGCACAAATGACAGATTGCTGCATTCAGCCTCAGGAAGGGAACTCAGGGTTTCACATTCCACAACCTGGCTCCTTAGTGTTAAGCCTTTATCAAAAGCAAGAAACCTATGAATAAATTATGTTATGAACAGAAGTTTTGGCAAGACAAAGACGACAATTCACGCAGCAGTTAATATAAAGGGAGGATAATAGTCCTGCCAAAGACAATAAATACTAGAAGAAATGGCTTTCAGTTTTAGAGGCCCTGAGCAATATTGCTGGTGTTCATTTTAAGATCTGCTTCTACAACACAATTCCCTTAAGATTGTTCTTAAATATGAAAAAGGATGGATGTTTTTGTTTTGGGATCATTCACAATGTTGGAATTGCAAACCACAGGCTTGAACTGAGGTGAGAGTTAACATCACTTTGCCACTAATTTCTCTCAACTGCATCTTTCTCTTTCTTGATCTCCCTTCCCCCCACTAAAAAAAATCTCCAGGCATTACTATCGAAAATATACTCATGTAATAAATCATGTATTTGCTCTCACGTGACTGGTATTCATTAGAGTCAAAGATCTCCAAGATCTGCCCCCAGAGTGTATTATGTTACTGAAACATAGAAATAGCTGCAACACAAAGTTTTGCCAGAAAAAAACCCACAAAAGTAACAACAAACTGTCTCTCAGTTGGGCAGAAGAAAGAATGTTCATAAAAATATTTCGGAGGGGTAAATCAAACCCCAAAGTCTAATTAGACAAAACCAGCAGTTTAAACCGACAAGACACAGGATTTTTAACTAGAAACTTCTAGAAGTATACACTTTTTCAGTCACCCAGACAGTTCTCTTTTCAAGGGGAATTTTTTCTAGAACAGAATGGAAAAAGAAACATAAACCACTACAAGTTTATCCATTATATATCCTGGCTTTCGTTAAGCAGTAAACAACAGGCTCCTACATTCCCTCAAATGCACCCCCTTACTGTGCAGTTATTTAGCTTTCCTGAATGCTACAATCACTTTGTAGCAGAAGTGACATCTCCTGTGAGAGAGGCAATGCTATTCCAGTGATGTGGTAACCTGACTGAAACATTTGAGCCTGAGTGGGGAAAAGGAACACTCGATTCAGCTGCACATCTGGGTTTTATAAAGGGTCCAAAAGCTTAACATTAATGTGCTTCAGGGCTAAAACACAGTTGAGGAGATCACAGCAGTCAAGAAAGAGGACAGTGTTAATCCAGGGCATATCATGCTCTTCACCACCGCTCTGAAAATTAACTTAGCTCAGCTAATTTTGCATCCCCACTAATTGTGTGTTGTGTATGAGTAAGCAATGACTAAGGAAATGTCAAAGCTATTCCATATCCTGCTCTTTTCCTGAAGAAAAACATGACAGGCAGAGAGGATACCTCCCATTAAGGCCACAACAATTCAACAAGGCAGCTATTTTTTTTCAGCAGGAATGAAATAACCTATATGCAATCTAAACACTGCCAGTCATTATAATCACTTGTTACCACTGTGCTGAGCACATGTGGCTCCCCCAAACCAATCTACTACACAAATACCAGCTTAGATATTCAAATATATGTAATCCATAATAACATATTATTTTAATATATTATATTAGATATGAGCATGAGTGCATACACACAATTTAAACTGAAAAAATGCACAGTGAGCTCAAAGTCAGCTGCACATGAAAATGCCTGCTTTGTAGCACACTGGTTCTTTTCCAATGTCTCAGATTATTCATTGACAAACCTTGACCACTGGCTAGAAGGGCAGAAAAAACATTGAACAATACAGACCAGAAAGTGATGCACATATTACAACCAGGGTGAATATAATCAGACTGCTGAAGAGGTGAAAAAGAAGTGGCATCAATATTGAACCTCCTGTTGGGTTCCTCACAGCCGTGAGGACAGAAATCAGCAGTGACTCTCTATAGGTGTCCACCTCAGAGGTGCTGAATTGTCCCCTGCACACCAAAGGTAAAGGAAACACAGGCTCCTGAATGTGGTTGTTATGAATTTCATCTCAGATATCCAAAATAGCTGGACTGACCCCTTCTAGCTCTGCCTTCTCCTCATTCGTGTCCTTCCCATAAACCTGAACAAAGTTTGAGACTAAGCACATAGAGCAGAAATGTGGAATTGGGCAGAGAAAGGTGAAAGAGTAGATATCCTAAAGCATCCAAACTATATATCTGATGGGAAGGGAGAGGACAGGAGGACAAGTGATAAGGGACAGAGGAAGGAAGGAGGACTGGGAACAGGGAATCCAGTGTTTAGAGACTGTGGTTTTCACCAGTCCATTATGTGCTACAGGAACTACACAACAGAGGGGCATTAGGCTGGAACATTATCCAGAGCTGTACTAAACTAATTTATAAAAGATCAAATCACTGACTGCAATACTGAGGCCAGACAGCCTGGAAAACTGTGCAGCACAAAGATGTGGCTCTAAGCAGTTCTATAACCTTCACAGAGGGGTCCCACCCAAAGGGGGCTTCAGCTAGCACTGCCAAACTCCTGCCAGCCTCACAGTCTTTCCAGACACCACGAATGATGCTAAAAACAACACATGAGGATGATGGTACAAGCTGAAAATGAGCACCACACTTCAATAGCATGTTCTCATAACAATGGGCACAGCTACTTAAAAGCACAAATCATGCCTACACGCATTGGCCAGATGCAACAATATTGCTACGGGACACATTTTCTTTTTTGTAAATTTCAAATTAAAAGAATGAGTCTGATTGCAGTGGAAGACCAAAAAAGAACAGGATTGCAGGACTGCATAAGGCCTTGCCCATAAATGATATTCATTAACAGAAAGGTCACAAACTCAGAAACAAGAAACAGATATTGTCACCTCCTGTGCTGCTGCTTCCTCCACCCTCACCTCTTCTGTCCCTATATTATCCTTATCTTCCTTCTTTCATCCATGCCCCAAGAATTCTGCATAGAAGTGAACACAACTGGGACTGATTGCATTTGTTCACTCTCACTGGCATTTAATTCTCTACTCACTTTGTTCACTCAGCTCCAAAATAGACCCTGGAGGTAGTTTTGCAGGGGTTTTTTGCACTGATGGCAACGACAGCCTGCTCATACTGTTGCCTGTATCCTATGCTACCTATTTTTAATCCTTTTATATCATGATTTAGAGTGCCAAAAAGGGTTAATCTTTGCTGCTGGATGTACAAAAACAGCTACAGCAAATCATGGCAGACTACCTTCTCTTTGAGAAATTCAAAAATAGCTATGTATAATTGCCTGCTATTATTTCAACTCATTTATCAGCTGCAGACATCCCACTTCTCTTCTGGAGTTCCCTGGATCATATCTAGTGCTTTTACAAAGCAAAGATACAAAATATTTGAAAGAAAGACATTTACTACAGTAACTTTTTAATGCGAAAATGCACACTAATGGCAGTTCAGCCACTTCACCGTGTAAATGCAGTCTGGGATGTCTTACAAACAAGAACCACACAGCTCCTGTGCTACCCACACACTTCACAACCATTTCAAAGATGTCCAGCCCGTTCACTGCAAAGAATGGCCTGGCACTACACTGCTGTCTGCCAGGAAAAGAAAACAATCCAGCAGAAATATAGCCCTCTTCTTTTTCATAGTGGTCCTCCAAATAAGCATTAATGAAGAAGTTGGACTTCTCAAAATCTTTACTTTCCTCCAAGTTAAAAATCAAAGAATATTGTCAGCTTGTGGAAAATTTAATCATGGGGCTGAGTTCATAGGCACGGCAGGAACGTCAGCATGATGATAAACTCGTGAAAAATGAAAGTTTATCACTACTTTTGGAAGGAACTTACTATAAACTATGGGTAACAGTTTATTATTGATACTGACTGAGTGGAGATTACTGCAACCATGAAAGCAGCCTGCCATGCTGCTGCTGTGATAGCTGAAAGCACAGGACAGCCTCGGAAGCTGACTGGAAGCAGTTCAAATCCCACTGTAGAGATGGGGAGCTATTTAGTGAAAGATTTCCAAATACTTCAAGTCTAGTCTCAATTTGGTATCAGAAGGAATGGAAATGTCAATGGTTTTTTGGGCCTATTCCTTTCCAAACAGAAATCAAGTGGAAGAGGAGGGATTTGGTCTAAACATCTAACACAGATGCGTGTAAGCAGCTGAGCAGCCCTTAGGAAGGAAAGAAAACGTGCATTAGAGGTCTGAATAGCATTGCACTGTATTAGAGGTTCTCCCCAACAAGGCTTTAGTGATTTCCTGGGCTCCCAGAACAACCCAAACCCCCTGTTCTTCTCCTTCATTCCTTTGAAACTCTGCTTTTGCCAGGAAACAAAACTCACAGGGAACAAATTTCCAGGCCGCAGTGTGGGGAACTATTCTGGTTCTATTTAACCATCTCAGGAAAAACTCACAGGCTAATGCTGCTGCACTTGGCAGCAAGACTCCAAACTTCACATCCCTCAGCCCTAAACCTGCTTGGTTCATTAATGTTTTGCCTTCTGTTTTATCCAGCCTATCCCTTTCTGCTGGTATTGAAAGAAGATCCCTGGAACGCTGTCTTTTCTTGACAACATAATTTCTTTCGCTCTTGGTGGAACATGCAATAATTAATCTCTGACAGTTGCTCACTGGGGAAAATCTGACTACTCCACTGAGGGTCCCACTCACAAAAATCACTCCTCAGTCTTTCCAAAATTGTATTCTCCTTCCACAAGGCAAGTGCCAAGTGGGAGATCCCATAAAAAAAGCCAGCCCCTACACATGCAGTGATACACAGACAAGGAGCCCTCCCAGTTTATCCATGGTGTGCTCTACTTCCTCCCTTCTTACAGTTTTATCTTCAAAAGCCCTTGCCCACCAGCTCACTCTGACACACTTGTTGCTGATTTTAAGACAGTGAAGCACACATCACATTAAACCCCTCCAAACCTTTGCCTCTGTTAATTAAACAAGAAGCCCCAGCACTGCTTGGACACGTTAGCCCCCTGTGACCCAAATGGCAGAGCTGGACAATGCACATTCTGAAACACTCAGTACTTGGCCTGCCACCACCACCAAGCAGCCTGAAGGTCACTTTTCCTTTTCATTGGACCGAGACCCCAATTTCAATTCCCCAGCAGCCAAGTTTGTTGCATTTACTCTCCCTAAAGTGAGAGCTCTGCAACCTGCCCTGTGCACGCCTCTAGTAGCTACAGCTCTCTCAGAATCTGCCGGCATCTAGGAAGAACCAAATCATGCAGAAGTTATTTAGGACACCAGAGCTCCCAGCACACGCTTAGATTTACATACATTCCTGTCCAGGAAGTTGATGGAGATCTGCCTCTCAAGGTACTGATATTTGCCTCAGAATTCCAGGCAGAAGAAGAACTGCTGGGAACAATTCCATGCAGTGCATATCCAGACCCAGACACAATCACCTCCAGGTTCGATTTGAGAAGAGCTAACTTGTTCTGTTAGCTGTTGTGTTAGACCATGGCCTAAGGCAGATTTAAAAAGGGGGAAAAAACCCACACAACAAAATCAATCTAAGTACAACACTTAGATTCAGCAGAATGAGTAACAAAGGAAAAAAATTTACCGGAGAACAAGGCTGGTTGCCTGTGGGGAGAATATCTTAAAATCTACGGTAAAGTCATAGTTGGCAAAATTCAATAGATCTGGTAAACATCAAAGATAAAATTCAGCAGAATAATTCCACCAAGCACCATTAAAAGAAAAATGGGACCAGCAGGGTTACCAGTGAAAAACAATGCCAGGCCTAATAGCACTGATCTACCAGAAGCAATTTATTATGACACCAGAAATAGCTATTTTCACAGTGGATGCTTGAAATGAAAACTTTAAAGCTTCTTTAAGTCTTGAGCTATAGCAAAGTATTCAACCAGCCAGCCAAAATAGCTGAAGGGAAATAGGAAGGCCACATGTGGAACTAATTACTCATGTAGAGGCTATGACAAAGAACATTTCTCCAGACTTTTCATGGGGGCTTCACTTTCAGGAAGTAACTCTAATTACTGTTCAAGTCTCGGCAGCCTGCATGCCGCTGACAGTTCCAAGAAAAAATGAACCTATTTGCCCTTTTCTTGGTCTGAAATGCCAAAACAGAAAAGCACAACTAGAGTCATTAAAAAGAAAGAAAATAAGCACTGGCTTATTACACCAGCTTCCCGAGCAGAATCCTTTTTATAAATTCGGTTTTTCAGCCTTCACAAAAGAGCAAATCCTGCGTCTACATTAACTCGCTCTCTGTTGGCTGCAGTGAAACTGTACATCTTGACTTTTTACAGCTTTTCCATACTGGGGCCCACTTCCTGCCCAGTTGAAGAAAAAAATCTGGCCTGAAGATGAAATGACTGCTTAACATTACACTAAAACATCTGGTACCATTTTATACACAGACCCATGTCTGAGAGCAGGCAATTCTAGCGGTCTCACCAGCGGCACAGTGCATACCCAAACCTCCCCAGGGTGACATCATCCCATATATGGACTCTCAGGCCCAGCCCTCCCCCTTTTCCTGGTCCTAAATTCATTGCCAGATCCCCAGTCTGTTGCAAATGTGCCACGTCAAGACTGGAAATCACAGCACTTCAGTGTGTTTCAGTGAGTGCTGCAGAGTGTGAGCGAGAGCCGAGCACAACCCGTGATGCAGGAAGGCAGTTTTTCCCCGAGACTAAAAGAGGATTTAAAATAAATAAATAGACGCGTCCGGAGATCCTGCTCCGTCGCCCCAGTGTTCAGACTACCTGTTCAGGACAATGCTGTTGTACAGTAGTCTGCACATTGGTTAGACTGGGCAAGGCAAAGCGGCGGCGTGGACTTTTGGGGACGCAAGTTGCTCTTGCCAAGGAGAAGACACTCATTGCTCCTTTCAGATCTCATATCCAGTATTTTTCTTCACAGGTTTTGCACACTAGGGAATAAGAAACGCTAAGGGACACTGTGAAAAAGGAGGACTGCAGAATAAAGCGGGGAAGACATTCTGGTAAGGCCTACTTTGGAAGAACACCTGGCCTATGACCTGGCGAACCTAGGTGACTCCCCTCCCCCCTTCCTCCAGTCATCACTGCAAGAAAGATGGAGCTCTGATGGTGCACTAAAAGCCATGCAAGAAATGAGAGAGGTATATTGCCTAGAGGTACACTGCCTAGAGAAGTGTACAACAGTAAAGCTAAAGTCGGTCATTTCTTTTTGATTAATTTTTTTTAAATTTAAAATAAAGCTTTTTTCCCCCACAAACTAAAAAGGTAAATTTAATTTTTTTTTACTTGTAGCTCTCAGTATAAATATTTAAGAAGTATATATTTTTTTTCTTAGGCTTGCTAGAAGTATGTGTTCTGAATAGCTCCTGTTGTGATCTATGGTCTGAAGATCAATTTTTTAAAAATTACTTTTGCTTAAAGTAATAAAATACTAGAAAAGAATGCATGAATAATATTTTAAATTATTGTATGATATATTATATCACCTCTGGGAAAAATGTGCTTAGTTTTTTATATGCAGCTGAAACTTCTTTGCAAGTAACTTATGCTAGATGTGCTAATGAAAACTGGGAGGGAAACCATAGAAAAACTGACTACTCCATGCTAGGCTGCTGCCATGTAGAATACAAAACCTTTGATTGTCAGGAAAAATTACCTTTTAAAGTTCAGGATGTGATGGGGGGAAAAAAAAATCAATAAATAAAAGGGAAGAAAGAGCTTTCCTACCCGATACCTGGCTGGACATTGCATGGGAGTGATCAGGACCGACTGATTGTTGCCGCTCTCATATGTACTTTGAATCGCTGATAATTCTTCTACCATTCAAAATGATAACTTACTTTGTCCTGAATCCCACTGATAAAAATGGAATTTGTAAACCAATGCAGAAGTTTGCTTTGGTGAATTTCCAGCTGTCCTAGTAGGGGAAAAAAACCCTCAGGCTGAATGAAATCCCCATGGACAAAATAATACAAAAAGTCTGGGCTGCAATTTGATACCAGCCGAAGTCCAGAGTCAGCTCCCCTAAAGTTAACAGTTGTAACAAACTACTGCAACTGGAAAAAAAATCCCACCTATATGGTGCTCATTATTCCAGGAAGGCTTGGAATAGCTGTACTGCAAAAAGAATTAGCATAAATATGCAGCCATTAGTATTATAACCAGCCGATTTTGCAGAATGTGTGCCGTATTTTAGACAGCCTTTATGCTATACTAAAAAAAAAAAAAATCCCAAAAAAAACCCCCTGTATATTATGCTGACCTTTTCCATTGCTCCTTCGATAATCAATAGAGGAGCTATTGGGGAGAACTGGTCATGGAGTGTTGGTGTGATGGTGCCTGGACTGGCTGCCTTAAAACTACAAAGCAAGGACTAGCACTGTCATTTCCCTCTGCCTCCCAGCAAAACTTTTCTTTTCACCAAATTACTCTTTTTAAATGTATATACACACTTCTAAGCTTTTTTTAGCAGAAGATTATTTTTCTGATTAACTTAGTGGGGCTTAATCCATTATAGTACGAGCAGATGCAGTTTTTATTCTCGTTCTGTTTTAAAGTGGAGTTACAACACACAGTTAAATGTGGTTATTAAGAGAAAACCTGAAGCAACAGAAAGAAATTAAAGGAATGGAACTAGAATCAAACTGGCATTAATATTTCTCAATCTATACATACAATTGCTGTCTTAGGCATAGCAAATCTGAAAAGTTTTATGACTTAGATTTTGCTTAAGCGGTAGAAAAATGTTTCCACATCTTGTTAAGAAATTCACTCAGTTTTGCTTTCAAGGGGAATATAACCATTTGCAACTTTTTTTTCTCTAATGCTTACTTGCAAAGTTACTTTTTTTTTTTAATTCTAGAAATTAAGGAAGGAAATACTGTTATCCAGGGAATAATAGGCTCTCCATGAAAACAGTGTTGCAGATAGCCTGTGTTAACTTTTGCTAAATAAGCAAGGACGATGGAAACATATGGAACGAGTGTTTCTCTTATCTCTAGTCCACTAGTTGCATTAATCTTTATTTTAAATGACCTTTCTGGATTTAGGAAGTGATTCCCCTCCCAAACACCCATGACTCTTCAAAGTTACATTTTTAGACTGTAAGGCTGAGATCGAGGAGGCCCCCTTGGCATGGGGCTTAGAAAGGAGGCGGGGGGGGAAATGCAGAGTGCAAAGCAGCAGATATGGAAAGAAAGGCTCTATTGTTAGCAATGAATAAGGAAGTATATCGACCTCAGCTCAGTAATCAAAACATTTTCAAAGTGAATTAAATGATTCTGTGGCTCTTAAAACACTGCTGGTTTAGTTGAAACCATTTCTAGTTGATCATAGTCACAGAGAAGAGATTTCAATAGTTATAAAACAAGATGCTTTAAATATGCATGTCAACAAACACAAATAGGCTGCATATAAATATTTCAAGAGAAAAAAAACCCAAAAACCAAAATATCAAATATTACTTTTTGTAATTAATTAAAAAAACTAGCAGGACCCAATGCAGACTAATCATGGTGAGAGTTCTCTAAAGGCAGGACGATACCAATGCTTAAGCCCATTGTATGAACTGATACATATTACCATAAAATGCACATTAAGGCCGTAGGAATATTTAAATAGGTGAGTGTTTCAATATAATAGACTTTCTTTCATCTTTAGGAAGTGCATTTTTTTAAAGTGCACTCAAAAAAAATTAAATAGGGAAAAGAAAATAATTCAAACCTTTTCTAATGATTCCTTTAATGTTAAAAATAAAAGGAACAGAGAGAGAAGGGTGGGGGAAAGTCAGTTAACTTTATAGATATAAATATAGATCAAATAGGCATCCAAATGTGAAAAAAACTAGTTACTTTTTTAAAAAAAACATGTCATTTGCCATGTTTCAACCTTGTCATTAAGCTGCATGTTGTCTCCTGTACTCCCATTGCCAATGCTATTCAGTGCATCTGTATTTTCAGAGCATAAAGACACTGCCACCCTCCCCACGCTCCTTGCCCCCCCTTCCTGTATTATCACTGTGTCTCCAGACCACCCAAGTATCATTTCTAGATGGAAAATATTATAACCAAAATAGAAAAATACCTGCAACAAAATTCCAGGCTTCCATATAGAATTCATTATAATCTTTCCATCAAAATCTGCTAAGCAGATAGGAAAATGAAAAGCCCTAAACTTTAATGTGTTGGGTTTTTTAAACAATAGATTTTAATCAAGAGCATAACTTTACTTTTACTTGCAAAAGGATTTGCTTCCTGAACTATATATTATTTAGAAAAAAAAAAACTTAATTGAAATACTATTAAGGGTCAGGTTTAAGCCTACAAAAAGACAGGAAATGCCACAGTTAAGAATGAAACTTTCCTGAATTATTCTACTGTAGTTCTGTACTGCATTTTACACAGCATTGCAAAGTAGTATCTAAAAATAACAGCCTTGCCTTAAATAAAGAGTCCTGATCACTACTGGAGGGAATATATATCTCAATTCAGTTTCCAAGGTACCATTATTTAAAGTGAGGTCCTTAACATAAGTTTCTGTAAATATAATACTGGCAATCTTGAGATTTTTTTTTAATTACGAGTATTCTAAAACATTTTCAAGCCCTTTCCTGACTCAGTGTGTCAACCAGACACAGCACAGAAAAATGTTAAGCCCTTTCTGCAAGTTAACTACAAATTCAAGGAATTTCAGTTTTTAAATAAAAATCAGGTGGAGATATTAATCTAGTCATGTCTACTAGCAGCACCCAGTGAATTAACTGAAGGGAAAACAAACACGTCTCTGCCGAGATGTAAAGCTTTTTGTTGATTCTTTAATGAATTCTCCTTGTGTACAGTTAGTGGAAAGACGGCACAAAGTTTTTCCTCCCAGCACAACCTCCCTAACGTTTGTTAACAGAAAACCTATTCTAGAAAATTAATACTTCTGCTATTCCAATATTCTGTGCTATAGGTTGCCAATGATTTTGACTATATAATTCTTTGTTATTTCAAGAATGATCCATAACACAGAAAGTGAGACCTAATTTTCTTCCAGACTAAATATTTTTAATTTCTTTAGCAACTACATGCAGGAGTTAAATCTGATTAAATCTATGAAACAATCAGTGTATTATATTTATTTTTTAAATACTTCTGATTTTCCACTTCTGTTTGTCTTCAAAATGGTCAAGCGGGTAGGAAGAAATGTCAAAGCATACTCTTAAAATTTTACTTTGAGCTACAAAAATTCAAGTTAGCGTTTTATAAAGACAAAGTATTTAATGTATTGGAATTAATTTTTCAGGTCTGAATTAGTTAGCTGGGTTTTGTGGATGATTCATTTATTTAAGACATTTTATTCCACCTTGTTAGGTTCAAGGAAAATTTTATTCATATAACTGATAAACTTCACTTGTATAGTCAATTTGTACATTAACTAAAATGCTTATTATTATATACGGCAAAATTATCAGAGACAGAACACCTGAATAATGACATATTGATTTATCCTTAAATATCAAACCTCAGCACTATCCCCACCTTTAATCTCTAGTAATTTACAATCAGTTTTCAGGCTGGATTTAAAATTGTTTGGCTGCTATTCTGAATGGGATATGTCTGAGAAGGATTTGAAAGCACAATTTGTTGCTTACCTATGGTGGCACTAGCGAGCAACAGAGATTCAAGAACACCATTACAAACCAGAAACATTTAATCTGGAGAGAAAATTAACACAATTATTCTTTTCCCCCTTAGAAGTTCCTGTGGGTTTTATACCTTCTGAAACAATACCCCAGTGAAGTTGCAAATGTCACAGCAAAGTTGGAATACAGTCACTGTGTGTACTCCGTGTAGAGAAAATTCAGCAAAGCAGCACATCTTGTGATGTGAAATGATGCTATTTGCATGCTTTTGATCTCTAGTATTGTCCATATTTAACTGAAAAAAACTTATTGAAGTTTCATGAAGTTAATTTATTTCATCAGAAAATATAGATTTTGAGACAAAGCAAAATTTAAATAGCATGCAAATCAAACTACTAGAAGGAATATAATACATGTACAGCTACCACCTATTAGCAAAATGGATACAAAATGCAACCAGTTTTCTTTCCAGCACATTCCCTACAATGGGGTTAATGTGCAAGTGGTGGCCTCCATTTACACAGCAAGATTTTTATTTTTAACATCCCAGATTATTGTACTTATCTTCTCCTAGAAAATATGCACTGTATAAACATATCCTTTATCTTGAACTTCAGTATTTCTGTGCTTCCATGAAGAGTAAAAACATCTGGTTAAATTACTATGTGCAAGTACAATATGCAGGCAAAACCCTGTATGAATTGCATGTAAAATAAACCATGGCTTTGGTGCTTTTGCTTTTCCAAATGTTCAGCGTGAGCAGTCTGTTGAAATCACATCCCTGATATGTGTCAGCACAATGATAACTCATGTACCGAGCTTCTTTTCTGAATAAAATCAAGTTCTGTTCTTGTTCTGCAGCTGCCAATGTTTGAAAGTTTAATTCTGTTATGTGTGTTCCCCCCAACAAACGCCCCCCAAAGTGGACTGGCACACAGTGTTGCACAGCAGCGGCGATGGCTCCAAGGGACTGGCTGGACGGAGTTGTCATGTGTCTGCCTGTCTACACTTGCTGTGCAGAACATCCTCTCACCTGTACAGCAGGCACAGACAGGCAGTCGCATGACAACCCAGCCTGAGGGACAGCCGCCAGTGGGACCCCACTGACAGCCCAGAGCATCTGCAGCACCAGCTCCAGCCAAGAGTCGCTCTGGACCTCAGACGGCCGGTCAGTCACCAAGCCCACAGTCAAAGCAGCACTGCCTGTGAAGTACAATAAAACCCACTGCTGAAATTCTTACTGTGCTTCCTATAGTACTCTTTTCCTAGTTGTTCTCATGAGCTCACTAACAGCAGGTTTGATTTATCCACAGCCATGTTCTGTCCTCCCGTTTGCTTCCCAGGCATCGCTCGATTCTTGCTGTACAAAACTCCCTGACATTCCTGCTCGCCACAGGAGCCAAGAGCAGCTTATTGTGTGGCAAGTTCATTCTGTAAACACACACAATGTCAGACCTTGGAGTAACTTCTCCCCTCTACACTCTCCCACCTCCTCACTTACTTCTGTAAATTCGCTCTCGAATCTCACATGATTTTACAACTGGGAACAAACAGTGAAATTATAATACAAACTGAGAAATTATAATACACACTGCATCCATAACTGGATGTTGACAATAATATCATTTACTATTGAAGCAGAATGGAAATATTTTCTTTGGAAATAAGACTAAAGGGGATTTTTTCCCCATATATGCAAATTTCACATTTTTAGAAATTCTAATCCTAGAGCCGAGCTTGGCATCCTTTGCACAGCAATAATACCAGTGAAATCTCTGGATGCTTTAGAAAGAATAATAAAATCTCATTCTATGACCATGCACTGTAACAATGCCACACCACTTTACAAATGGCATCCATATCTTTACAGTAAAGAGATTTTTTATTCACAAGCTAGAATGACATTCCACATTCCCAAAGTCCATTTCATCCTAATGCAGAACTGTCTAATTCACAAACTTCAGATTTGCAGGTTGACTCTCAAATGAACTTTAGTTAATGCTACTTAACAAAACAGTAACAACTGAGAGCTAAAATGCTCAGATTTAATAATTTGTGTGTAGGTGTGCCTTACAATGCTTCAGCTAGGATTACATGGAACACTCTATGAAATAAATCTGTATTTGTGAGGTCACTGAGTGTGCTGATCTTACACTTGTTTATAGCAGCCTCAAAGCCTGTACACAGCATTACCCTTGCTTGGTTTTTAAGTAGAAAAGCACAAAGTCATGGTATTGGTCACACAGCAAAGTTACAAACAGAAACAACTGCATACAGGATCAGAAACTAACCCACCTTACTTCTCACAGAACTGATACTGAAACTGCTTTAAGCACACCGGTCAAACATCAACCCTGCATTTCCATAACTACAAGTCTAAAAAGCATTCTTAGGCACTGAATTCCTCTCATCGGGAATAAAATCCTAGTGTATGCTTGATAGCAACTAAACCGTGAGAAGAAACCAACTGTTTCTTTTCTATTACTGGTATCATACAGCCAAATCTGAAATCTTTCGCCAAAGCAACTTGCTTCTAAATGCATTACACTGCAGATTTATCACTTACAAAGCTGCACCTCACAAAGGAATTTACATCCTTTTAACGGCACTAGCAAGCCACCACTAGTGATTTTGATCTCAGAGCAAATTCCAGCCTGGAAAACAGGCTCAGCTTACACTAGAGGGGGTACACAGCCCTGGAGGCCCCAGCAGGCACTTTGCAAAGCACATTGTCAGAGCTCTCTGGCACAAAGCTGCTGCAGCGCTGGCTCCAGGCACAGAGAGCACAAACTCCTCCATGGCAAGGGAAGCAAGGTGAGAGCTGACCCTGCTCCTGCCCAGCTGCCATGGAAGGGCTTCTGGCCAGCCTGAGCAGGAGCTGGGGGCTCTGAACTCCCCACGACCTCGCAGGGCACAGCCAGACACACAAACACGGGGATCACTTCTCACATCAGCAGACTGTGTATCTCACTGCAGGGAAACACCCCCACAGCCACTCCAGCCAGCAGCTGAGGAGCCTTGCTGATTTTTCAGTCTTACTGAGAAGGTCCAGTACAAAAAAGAAAAAAAAAAATAAATTAAAAACACACAAACAAACCTTAACTTTATAAACTCTTTTCCAGAACAGAATAATCAAATTATACAGCTTATCTATATTTAAGGAGCAGCTTCTTTCACCAGCAGAACAAGGAATAGCACTCTGCTATTATCCTGTGCTATTATCTTCTTACCACTCTACGAAATTCTGGAGTGAACTCCCATGGCCTGAATTAACCACTGACATTTTCATGACTCTCAAAACACAACTGTTTGGCAATTAAAAGACATTATCGTTAAATATGCATATGGAAATCACACAGTGGCCATATTATCAAAATATTATCAGCATATTATCAAAACTGTTTATTTTTAAAGTTGCACAGCTCAAGACATACCATTAGGATTTTCAGGAATTTTTATATTTCACACTAAACAAAAATCAGACTTAAAAAAGCAACACCAAAACTACCTAGAAAATTGCCATCTTCGATGAACCTCCAAAGGCTTGAGACAAAACACAGCAGCTGTGTTCATTTTACCACATTGTTTCTTTTAGTTACAGTTGCCTTTATCTTACCTAAGAAAGGTTATAGTAACTTCAAGATATGTCACAAAAAACAACAGCTTCAAATTTTTAAATTCATAAAGTCACTTCTGCACTTCTTTCAAATCCTATTTCAGCAGTCTGAGAGTAAAACTTCCTCTCTTGACACCTGTCCCTTGGCTCCTCTCTTCTGCCTGCTTTTTTTGTTCCACTAAATTTGAATCCCTTTAAAACTTAAATAAAAGGGCAGGGGGCAAAATCTTCAAGATTAATCTAATTTGTCCTTCTGCCTTAAGGCCTATCCCAAAATAGGAAAGAAAAATAACGATTTCTGAGCATTAGAGTTCCTATCCTCAGCAGCATTACTGAAGGAATTCCACATCCTGGATTTGGAGGACTTGGGAGAGCTCTGCCTTGTGCACTGCAGGCCCTCTCCCAGGGCTTCCAGAAAATCCACTGCAGTTAAACACCACGCTAGTTTAAACAGAATATGAATTTGCCCAGTCCCCATCAACCTGTTTTGTTGGGATAAACCTGTATTTCATAACTTAGACTAAGATGAAAAGATGGAGTAATGTTTCAGAGCTCATTTAAAGCTTTCTCTTTACTTGTGCTTCTTCCATCCATTGAACTGGTTCACCCTAAAATGCACTAATTTCTTACTAAAAGCATTTAAATTAAAAAAAAAAAAAAGGGGGGGGAACAACACACAAATAGGAAATACTAGGATTTTTTAAAATGTAGCCCAATTTTTCTACAAAAACCAATACAAACATTCAAAAAACTCACAAAGGCTTTACCATAAATCTGATAGCACACATAATCCTGTTTTAACCTTCAGAATACTGCTGGAGTCTTGGATAAAATATATCATTACACACCTTGTTGAAAAAGTCATTAAACAGAACAGACAAGCTGCCTAACAACACATTCAAAGTGAGCAATGTGCCTGTCCTTTTCTTTATTTTCATATTACTCACCTCAGATTTACTGATCACCCATGAAGGTACATTTTTTGTCAAATTTGAAAATTCACACCAACCAGCTACAGAACCCTGCAGATGGGCTTTTCATCCTCTCAGAACATAAGACTGGAGAATAGCTGCTTTCATTAAACCAGTTGCTGTAGTTACTTTCAGAAGTAAATTTACCCAGACAATTTATAATCAACTTGCAGTAGATGTATAAGAGCAACCCAAGCAAGGATAGGACAATAAGCAGAATATTTCAAAACAGCCTGGGATCTTTTTCCTTTTTTCTTTTTTAAAGCAATGTGTGGAAATTACAGGAAGAGAAGAAAAAAAGTAAAACAAACAAAAATACTCCACATCACACCCTGTGTTTGTTATCAGCATTTCAACAGAAGTCTTAGACAGTCAGCAACCCCCATGAACCAAACCAGAAAATTAAAGAACACAGAATCTCACAATTCAAGTTGACACAAGCTAAATATTTTCAGCTGATATCAGATTATTAATACAGGGTTTTTTTCCCAACAGAAAAAAAGTTCTTCATTCCTTACCTCATCATCTTTATACCAGGACAAGCTCTCTGCAGTCAGAACAAACCAGTATTCCTTGGATCCTCCTTTCATGATGCCAATGTTGTTGATGGTGAGCCAGCCTTTCCGGATGACCTATGCAGAGGTGCAGTCAGGTACAAGTTTAGTTCATTACTCACTTGACAGAGTTCTGCTGCTGCATTCATTCATTTAAATAATGAATTGCTACATGAAATAAGAACAGGTGCATTTTTTCAGTCTCTGGGAAATTCAACAGTTTTTGCAGGTTTCTAGCACTCAAAAAAATAAAAAAAGTAACAAAGTGAGTATAACATTTTCAGTCTGAAGACCGGAGAAAGAGAGAAGCCTAACTATCAGAATGTTGTACTTACACCAAGTGTGAGTGTGTTAAGGATCATGAAAGCTTGAAGATATTTATTTGCTGTATATGAATACATTGTGGAAGTCCACACAATTTAATCTCTGACTACACTGTTCTAATTGGTGGTCATCTTGGTGGTCTAATTGTTAAGGTCATCTCTAAAGGTGGAAACCAGAAAAAGCACCTAAACTCTGGTAAAATGACTGGCTTCTGACACTGGGAATTTTCAGAAGTGGTTGTATGGAGTGAAAAAGGGGAGAGGTCTTCTAAAGTTAAGGTAAAATTAAGGCAGGAAGCTGTAAGGAGAGGCATGTGAGAGCCATTTTCTTCTCACAGGGATAGAAGGAAAAAGAAAAGAGGGAAAAAAAAACCTCAGGCAGCAATAAAAATCAGAGGGAAAATAGGTAAAGCAAAACTTTATAAAACAGATACAAGCCAAAGATGAAAGAAGAGATGGGAACATACCTCTAAATACTAAGACCAGGAGGCTATATCATACACAGAGAAAGGGGGACAACAGAAACTGAAGAGAAATGAGGCAACTCCACAGCAGAAGAGAATAACCATAAAAACTCATTTACAGATGAGATAGAGACAATTTTATTGGAACAGTCATTATACTGTTTTCCAATATAAATGAGAAAGCAAACATTCCTTCCTATCATGTTCTGAACAAGACAACAGAACCCTCCCAATCACAGATGCAAGGAACCTCAGCTCTTCTCCCCACAGCAACACCTTTCACTTGCCAATGGAATATTAAGATGGAAAAAAGTGCTCAGAGAAGGCCTTCAGAACCCCAACAAGCCCCACAGGCACTTGTGTGATCAAATGCAAGTTTCCTCTCATACTTAAACAAATCTATGAGACCAGCATTCCTCTCACAAGGCTTTATAAGACCAGTAACTCCAATATCAACAGCTCACCAAAGAAGAACAGGGCTCACCATTTATTCTTTGCCTATCTCTCTTCTTTGTCTCATCTATAAGATTTTCAGAATCAGAATTCACTCCTATTCAGCCTGGATGATCATGTGAAAAAAAAACCAGCTTTGACTTTGCACAGGGTAAGGGACTGAACTATATTTTATAACTAAACCAAAGAGGCTGCACCTGAAAAGCAGGAAATTGTATCAGAAATGCACATAATCCATGACTATCAGTTTCATTTCAAGGAAGATAAACATGTTTTCCCATTTACTACCAACCAGGCCAGCAGAGTAAGAAAAGTCCTGATGATCCAAGAACAGGCTGTAAGTTTTCAACCTGTAAGAAAATCTCTAAGAAAGCATTGATTTGGTTCTGAAGCCACAGTAAGGGATGAGAGAACTGGACATGATTCCTCTAAAAAGACTCAAGGATATGGCACAGATTAGCAGATTAGATGGAATAGCCTGTTCCACAAAGGATTCTACAAAAGTGGGTCAGGACTTTTAATATTTGTGTTTATTGGGGAGAAAAAAAACCCAAAAAAACTAAGTGGAGAGGGGCATTAGTGAATACGAGCACACATGGAATGCTTGCCTAAGTGCAAATTGAGAGAAACATACTGATAAGAGCTTGATTACCCCATCCAATCCTCATTTTATTTTACAATGTTTATTGAAGTAAGTTTTTAACAGGAAACAAATAACATGCAGATACAGCCAGTGAACTGGCCTTCAGGAAGCTGCCACAGAACAAACTGTAGAACCAAGCTAATTCTATGTTTTCTTTCTGCACTGAACTATAAAAAAGCAAAGCGAAAAAAATTGGGGAAAAGCAACAAAACGAAGATCCTCCATTCACCTGACCTTAGTTCTGCAGCAAGAGGAGCTACATTTGTGCAGCAGAGTAAAGCCTTCATAGCACATGTGTACATGTTCCCATGCTATAAAGAAGCTGAAGTAAGAAGCTGGGAGAGAGGATGCTGTTGAACCACATTGTCTGCAATTGAAAATGCCATGTTGACCCATATAAAGTTCAAATCTGCACACAGAAAGCCCAGGCAGCCTGGCCAACACCTGGTTTGAAGAAAAAGGTTTTGGAGAAATATCTCAGGGAAGGTGAAAGATTTGAACACAGATGTCACTGAAGATAAAGAGGTGGTTTCTAGAAGCAAACCAGGCAGGAACACCTAAGCAGCAAGTTCAGGAACCTTACAGGTGATGAGCACTTCAAAGGGAAGGGAAGGAGCACTCTCTGCTTATTCCATCTTCTCCCTCACCATTACCACAGGCTCTGTAACAGCTTAATAAGAGTCCAGTTTACTCAATTCAACAAAAAGGCATTTGTGGTAGAGGGCTCAGAACAGACCAACCCAACATTCTAAAAACTGAACTATACAAACCATTTAAGAAGCACTGAAGGTTTCAATACTTCAAAGATAGGAATTGTGCCACGCTCCAGTCCAACACATCTCCCCATAAATGTGCCACCATCACGGGGTGTGGACAGAAACAAGCTGACTTGCTAGGACAATCCCTGGTCACTGTCTTGTAAAGGAAGGAATTTGCCAGTTGCTTCCTCAGAAATCCTGTGTGCTCAGGATAAGATCCAGCTGTCATTCCCACACAACCCTGCAGGAAGAGCAGCAATATTCTGGGAGTGTGCTTTTCACGTGAAATTTCTATACCTGTTTATCTATACCCCTCTGGGAAAACAGCATACTGCGTTACCTAAAATATCCTGGACTCTACAACAGGTCATAACAATCTAGAATACTAGGAAGCTGCTCCAGGGGACACCAAGAGGGAGAAGATGAGCTTAGTGTGCTAAGCCTCATGTCCTTTTCATTGAATTTTTCCTGTATCCCAGGCACATTCTGTTAACTATAAAAAGCTGCACTTACAGAATACTCAGCATCAGTTGAATGTAATGTAGAGGGAGATGTTGGATCAAGGTGTAATGCAAGAAAAAGTGAGATTAAGGAACATAGTTTCACTTTCCAGAGAAGCCGAATGACACCTTAGACTCTGGCCAAATTCTCAATAAAAACCACAAACCCTCAAGCCATATTTCAGAAGTGCTCCTCCACAGGCAATAAGAAGGTAAGATTTTTCAAAGACATTTCTGAAGTTAAAAAAACTCTGATAGAGAGTTATTATTTCAGAGTTTTTTAAACCATTGTGTTAGCTTTGTTTTCAGCTTGAAAAATGAAAGCACTGTGTTTCATTATTGTTCTCACTAGTTCATTGCCTCATTGGGTTGTATCTAAGAGATGCATTTCACTATTTTCTATCATATTTCTAAATGTCATTCTGTGCAGAGAGGATGTTAGTGACACAAGCTGTGAACCTCAGGAAGGTGAAAAATATGGGCACAGCCAGAAGCTACTGGAGACAATATTCTGACCGGTAGCTGGACTCCATGCACAGGATGAACAAGAGATGACACAGTTCCTTCCTTCAGGATCCTGATACCTAATCTGGGTGACTGAAAAATGAAACTTAGAGCCTCTGAATGCACACCAACAAGCCAGAAGGAAATAATTTTCTCATAGTTCAGCTGCACAAAATCCAAATCATATTTGTTGTTCTTTCTCTCCACCGCTTCATGGATAAACAGGAAAGCAGGATTTGACACAATAAGCACATTTCATGTGTTGCTGCATTAAATCAAATAAGGCATTTGTAAAAGAAATGGGACACACTCTGATTCTCTAAAGAAGAATTTGAAGGAGGATTTCAAGATAAGTGAGATACATCAAATTGGGCAGACAGAACCACAAAGTGTGAGAATCATGAGACTGGACACTCCCACAAGAACACAAACAGCAGCACTTGTTAATGTAACACCATTAAAACTGGGTTGTGTAACTCCACTGAAACAATTCTAAACACAGACCACAACTCCCAGTACCACTCTATCTGCCAATCAGTGTCATTACAACATGTGCTACTGAACAGGAAGCACACTGAGAGAATAATTTTTTTTAAAATATATATTCTTTTTTAAGGATGTCTCAGAGAGGGGAAATCTACTACAGAATTTCACTGTGATTTGCCAAATGTCCCAGCATAAACTGGTCAGATCTGTTCTGATACTGAACACAACCAAGATCTTGTGACACTGCTTCCCTACAAACCACTGCACAATGTATTACACAACTTAAACTAGTGACAGTGGCTAAAGTCCTAAAATCATGTCTGCTTTGAAAAATTTAGTCTTTACTGAAGCAAAGCTCTCAGGGGTAAAAAACTGAACTATGCTTCCAAATATAGCTAAACAAAGACTGAGTCAAACATGAAGGGATATTAACCTAAAAAATAAATAGTTACAGGCCATTTAGAACAGCAATACTCCTCTAAACTTGATAATGTGAAAACTCAAAACTAGCAGGTCTCATGCTGCTAAATTTTTAAATATTTTTGAATGTGTTAGCTCATGGGCACCATCTCTTTTACAGAAATACTGACATTTCTTAGCAGAACAGTTTTGTCATGATTTTTCATGACCACCTCACTGACCATGGCACAAGTCTCCATCTCCAGCTGGATGCTTAAAAAAATTCTATAAACATTCTTTTCCTGGGCCATGCAAGATAACAGGATTTATGTATATCTGAAGAAAAGAAACAGCAAAGTATGCTTCAAAGCAGGATTAAAAGAAAAAAAAAGAAAAAAAAAGAAAAAAAAAGAAAAAAAAAGAAAAAAAAAAAAAAAAAAAAAGAAAAAAAAAAGAAAAAAAAAGAAAAAAAAAGGGTTACTAGGGAAAAAGTCACTTATTAGAATAATAGTTCAGGCCAGCTGATGGGGTCTGAATGCTATTTGTGTCCAGAAGAAATTAATTTAAAAAAATTAATCAGATTGCTGGTGTAACACTAAAGAGAGGCAGTCAAACAAAGCCCTCAGACCCAAACCTCCACATCACCTGGGCACTGCCTTGAAAATGACAGTTCACATTAAGCCCCTTCTCCACTTACAGGGGTGCTTCAAGCACAGCAGCAGATTTTGCCACAGAAGCAAAGCACAGAATCTCCTATAAATTATATATAATCCTCTATAATTTGAGTGTCTTCCATTCTCACACACTTCAATGGGGCACATGGAGCAATGACACCTTCATCTTTAAAGTTTTATCTTGAAGGGGAGCTTAAAACATTAAATTTTAGTCACGAAAATATAACTCAGCACACAACATAGACAATTAAGTGTGGGTCAGCTTTCAGGAGCCAAACCTTGCTGGTGTGCTGTGTAAAACCAAGCATTGCACAGATTACTTCAAGCAAATGAGAAGACAGACTAACCTGTGGCTTAAAAAGAAACTTTGTGGAGTCAGGTCAAAACCTCAGGCGGTAGCAAAGAAAAGACAAACAAAAAAGGCCAAAGATTAAGTGTGAGAGGATAAATTAGTAGCAAAGAAAAAAGGAGAACAACATGCTAAGAGGAATTTGCATTATTGTCCAAAAATAGGGTGTCACTGTGCTCATCTTATTTCCAAGACACACAGCAATAGTTAATAGTTATCTGCATCACTCCAGTCCAAAGCAAGCTACTAAGAAAGAAAAGCAAGGTATTGCAAATGAGCATCTCACTGTTTTGGGAAAATTCAGTGATCTAGAATTTTCTTGAATTATCTCCCCAAGGGATTCAATTCAAGTGCTGCTAAAATCAGTGATGCCTAGTCCTTTTTCCATAACTGAGCATTAGTTTAAAATGATAGTTAATCGAATTCGCTGATATGTCAACAAACTGAAAAAATGTACGTTTTTATCACAGATATTGCCAAAGAATACACACCTTACCATCACTGAACTGGTAGTAACTTGTTATAAAATTAACTGCAGTTTAGACAATTAATTCTAATTAGTAATATTAAAGACATTCACATATTTATTTACTCATGAAGTGGAAGGGTTAGAAAAGAGTCTGTCCGTGATATATTGATCCTCCTGGTGCTATGAAAAGAATGCTAAAAAGGCTTTAAATATTTTCATTCATAAAACTCACTTTTTCTATCCAAAGTAATTCCTTGACATAAACAAACCATCAAGAACAATACCTGTATCCATAAACAGCACACTCATTTACACCAGAGCTAATGTTTCCTTTTGGTTACCAGAAACTTATTTGCTCACCTTTCAAAGAGAGGTTTACTAAGAATAGAGGCACTTACATCAGATAAAAACTGCTTTCCAGTTATATCATAAAATAAACACCAATTAGTCATTTTAGTTTGAGAAGCTTGGTAAATTATAAAAACATTAATTCTATGCAAAGTCTTCTACAACATTTTAGTTATACTAGTTCAGACTGGTAACAGCAGATTAGTAGCAGTTAAATGATGAACTGCAATTACACTTTGTTGAGGAAGTGTTACAGACAAGACAGCTTAACATTAAATAGTTTAGCAGCAAGTATTGGACAAACCAATGAGTTAGAGACAAACTTTGCCCTCTGAGAAGCTAAATGAAAAAGCAACAATAAAGCTTACAGAACTTAGCTCGTACAATTTGCCTTGAAGGCGGTAGATTGGTTCCCTGAAATAGCAAATTGCAAAAATGAAGTTTTATTTCAGAAACATTTTCTCATTCTTTTCAACTCCAAACAATCAACTTACAAACATCTGTTTATTATCTCTACAATAAAAGGTTCAGCAAAGTCCTTTATACCACAAGTAACCAAGTTTCAACATTGAATTTAAAATGCCAAGCTTTTTCTTCACTTCTTTAGAGAGAAAACATTCACTCAATTAAAAAATCATTCCTTTTATTTGTGTATTCTTCAAGAGCCAGATAATTGGTTGCTTTTCCTTTTATGGGACACTCCAAAGTGATGACAGTCGTTGTGTTTGACACATGTTCCAGCACAGCTAGATAAGAAGGAAATCTCTCCTCAGAGGGGAGAGGCTGCTCTTTGAAGCCATTGCAGTGTTTAGACCTTCCAGTTGGGCTTTTTTTTTTTTTTCATTTTATTCCAAACCATATATTACATCAAAAATGCCACTCATGCTGGTCAGGCTGTGGGGAACCATCACATCCAAGAAGCTGCTGGATTATTTTAAGAAATATCTTGAAAATAACTAGCAATTTCTTGGTGAGAGGAAGAGATTGAATTTCTAGCCCCAGAAAGATGACTAGAACTCTTGCCAAGAACTCTTGTCTGCAACAGCAGCAGTATAGGACACTTGCTGAAATCCCAGGTTTATTGCTTGGATCTAAACTCAGCGGTCCCATTTGAAAACCCTGATCAGGAGGTGAAACCTCCTGACTATTGTTTGACCAAATTGCACACGAAAATATCAGGAAGATGTTCAATAATTATACAAAATTTAATTGTCTTATTTTTACTAGAATTTTTTATTTCATTCTCAATTATATACTAGTTCCATAACAATTTCTTTCTGTTTAAGACTTTGCAAAAACCTCAAAGAGAGCAGAAACTCTCCAAATTGTAGCACTTTCTTTATTTCATCTTATAGTAAGAAGAGGACTGATCCTGCCAAGTACTGTGTACCCTTGGCCCACACAAAAGCAGAGAAGGAAGGTGGGCTCAGGAGCTCTGAGCACCTTGCAGAATCAATCCCATATTCTTATGTGATAAAAAGAAACAATTTCATTAATATATCTCAGTGAAGATGCTAATTAATCTGAGAGCATCAACCACTTATTCTTAGTTTATTTTGAGAAAGGCTTATGGTACATAGTCAACAACTGTGTGATGTCAGCAGAAAGGTTTCAGGAGAGGTAAAGGCAAATCCACATTTGCTTGCTGACTTGCTGCTGTTCAGCTGTGAACACATCAGGAGTAGCAAGAGACACAAAGCACACACAGGCAAGTACTCACCAGCATTTGGGACTCTGAAATTCACAAGTTTGCAGTTAATGACAAAACACGGCTGTGTAACAGGAGGGATTCAAGGCACTGAACAGCATGGGAGGGAAGACACTCACCAGCAGTGCAAGCAGCAGCAGCAATGCTAAACAAGTAAATGATGATAACAGTGGAAGTCAGGTGGCTTGGAAAAGTTCAGCAAAACAAGGCAATGAGGACACGTTTATGTATGTTTGAAGCAAACAAAGGTAAATGATACACTTAAAACAGAAAATGCAGCCAAGAAAACCAAACAGCTTGGATTAACTTGCACATGCCATTATCCATTCTCTGTTAGGTGCCTACCTGATTTCCCACTGCACTTTTGTTAACCTGACTGCTTCTTTGTTGGGCACTAAGGGAAGCAGAGGAAAAGAGTTATGCTGAAGAAACTTGAACTAAGCCAGTTTCTGAGGAGTAATTTTAGCAGCAATAGTTACTTTTGATTCCAGCAGAGAAAGCTAGATTAACACAGCAAAAGAAACACAGGAAAATCATTGCATTTATGTGCATATTTCAACTGCTTTTCTGATTATATTTGCCTGCTAAGGACAGAAGGGACATGCACAGCAGACTGCTCCTACCAATCATCTCCTTTCCAACAACATCCTTCTTGCACTGGTAAAGGTTACTAAAAGCACAGAGAAATTATGGCTCATGTGGGTAACTTTGGAAACATTAGCCTCTATAAATATTCAGAAGAGACAAAAAGCAAGCCATTTCTGTTATTTAGAGCAGTACAACAAAATCCTCCCCTGCTGGAGGCTCCTTAATAGCTTTGTCTTGACAGTTTGTTTTGGATATTATTCTAATATTTATATGCACTTTGAGGGTGTAAATATAACCAATGGATGAAGCCATCATAAAGCTGGTTCAAAGCTGAAATCTTATAAGAATAGAGCACATTTGAAATTAAACCATATTTAAAATATTTTTCTCAATTCTTAAACTTTGGTATTCCCAGTTCCTGAAACAAAACACACTCCTTGTCTCAAAACTAAACAAGTGGCCACTAATTCTAAAAGCATCTGCATTATGTGGTGGTTTGTGTTAGGCCACAAAATTAAAATATTGCTGGAAAGAAGAAGGAGAGAGCAGGCTTTGGCTACTCAGCCACCAGCACTTCACTGGTGACAGGAAGTTTTGTTTGGATTAGATTATACCATTTCACCAGGCACTGATTCACTGAAGAGAAAAGCATCCATATGCCAGCAGCTCCAAAGGCAGAGAGGTGTGCTTGGATCAGAGCCTGTGGCCAATCCTGCTGCTTGGTGCACAGCTGCTGCTCCAAAGAATTGATGAAGCACCCAACTCAACCTTTGTCCAAATTCTGATCCTGCCTTTTGGACCACACTATCAAACCAGCAGTCCACATGCAGTCTGGGAGGATATCCACAGGATATTTATTCCATGTGCCTACTCACTGTGTTTAGCTCAATCATCCTGAGCCTTTTGACCAAATAATACTGCATGTCCCTGGTGCATCATTTAATTTTGGATTGATAAGCTTTGAAACATAAATTACAATTAAATGAAGTGCACACAGAAAGCACAGCACTATTGCCTGGTTTGATTTCTTAATTTTACCATCTTAGAAAAGCTAATTATACCATTAACTAAGAAACTCAAGCCTTTTAGAAATAGCCCACCAATTGGTCCTCTACTTAATGCTTTAAATACAAATTACTCTTTATGTGGATTGAAGCATGTAGCTGTTCTTGAGTTATACCAACTGAACACAAACCCAAGCCCAGAATTTTGGCATTTGTTCTGCCAAACAAGACAAACAATAATATACTAAGATCTTGCAATTTTATAACTATGCAAATTTGTTCTAAATACTGGCATTGTTAATCCCTCTCAAGACAATTCACATTGCACTGTACCTGCCTCAGGTCCTGCAGTGCTGCAGAGTAGTTTGTCATCTCTTGTGCTCCCATTCTTATGACCCAGGTTCACAGGACTTACACTGTTACTGCAGCCACATGAGACAAGGGGCTAGAAGGCTCAGCAAAGGAAAGGAAACACCAGGGAATCTGGGGAATTTCTAGTCCAGGATGTTTAGATACTGCAGAAACCCCTGTGCTACCCAACTTATTTCATTTATGAACCAGTTCTAACATAACTGCTGTAACAATATGCTTACAGTTTCAAATTAGTATTTCTCCTGTTTGTCTCTCAAGCAAATATATTTTGAATTCTTCTTTGTTATCTAAATTTTCTCTTTTAGTTGAGCAGAAGTCAACAAGGCTACTTTCCTTCCCATCTGTTCCAACCTAGAGAAACCCTTGCTTAAACTTACCAGTGAACTTAAGCCAAGAGTCACTTGTTATCTGCTTACGCCCCATACACAGCACTTAGGGATTTCCAGATCTCAGCTGGCAAAAGAGGAAGCAGCTTTCCCAAGAAATTGAACTTGGGAATTGCAAAGACACAGCAGCAAGGACCATGGAGGCTGCAGGTGCAGCACCTATGAGGGGAATTTTTCCAGGGGAGAGACATAATGAAATAGCTACAGATACACCTGGAACTCCAGAATCCAGTACTATAAAATATGGAAAGTTCTAACTTGACAGAAGGAAAAGCCTTTTCACAGTAAGGTGAGGCTAGCATAGGAAGGCTGGAAAATCTCCAACTTTGGGAATTCTCCAGATCTGATTGGACAAAATCCTGAGTAGCCTGATCTGAACTCAGCATGGACCCTCCTCTGAGCAGGGACTATGTGACTTCCCAAGGTCACAACACACACCATGAATATACATGGAGTGTTTTTAGCAGCCTTTTTCCTGTCAGAAAAGGATGAAGAGTAGTAAATAGCAGGCAGGTTGTTATCTTGACCTCTAGAAGGCCAGCCACCATTCCTACAACATCCTGTCCTTTGTCAAGAGAACTGATAACCATATCTAGGACCGGCAAACAATCCTAGAGAAAGTTGCTCCATCCAAACACATAAACAGTGCCTGGCTTTGCTTTCTCCCCTCTCAGATTACTGAACTCCCCATTTTAAACCTTCAAGGCACACTGCCAAAGATGTGGACCTTCCTTTACAGTGCTAACTTGAATTGGCCAAAGTCAAATACGTATTGTGATGGCAAAATTTGTTGCCAGCATCTCACACGGCCGAAACCTGTTGTGATTCCAACCACCGTTACGGCAAATATGGCATGAATATGTCTGAAGGAACATTTGTTCTTCAAAGAGTGAAGACATCTTCAATGTTTTTACGAGTGTCAAAATGTTGGTATGAAGTCCCTGAGGCACAAATTGCTGGAAACTGAGGGGGAACATTCTGGAAAATATTCTCACAGCCTTTTCAATTAAGCGAGGAGAACGTCAAACCAGGCCCTGCAGGGCATTCTGCTACTATTATTCTCTGCAGCCAAACAGCAGGCACACTTACAATTCAGTGACATCCATTATTCTGAGCAAAACTGTTTCACACAGAATCACAGCTCCCAAAGTATGCATCAACAACAATGTGGAAAGACCACCAATATCCATTTCTGTGGTCCTGTGATTCCAGACTTAAGACATAAGCTCCAGCTTCACTGAAACCAGGCCTGTGTGAACTGGATGAAGACTCCCCTGCAACTGGGACAGAGTTCAACATTGTGGCTATTGAGAAAGAGCATGATCCTGCAGGTATGGTACTCTGCAGCCTGGATCTTCACTGTCACACTTCAGGAGTTGTGTTCTGAACATAATAAAAAAACCCCAAGCAAATAAACAAAAAAAGCCTGGCAGTGTCTTTATAACCAATTTTCCACATACTTACTTTGCAAAGCCAATGAAGTCTTCATGGTTGGTGTTGATATAAGAAACCTGGATATCAATGAGCAGCAGCATCTATTACAGGAGACAGGAAAGCAAAATTGGATGGGTAAGGTGGAAGACAGAGATTGAAGAAAAGGAAGGGAGGAAAAAAACCCACAACTCTTGAGCTCTCTGCATTACCAAATATTGTTTCATAATTGTTCAAGCCAAAAGCAATATTTTCTGAATTCCACTGCTTCTGTTTCTGTGCTTGTTTAATAAGTTACACTGCAGAAGTCCTGTTCCCTCTTCCTATTTTTTTTCCTAACAGACCTCATTTTTCACTGCCTTGGCCCTTATCCATTCCATTAAGATCAATCATACATGGGCAGAGAGAATTTTAATAATTATATAACATAGATTCCAGCTCTGCATTTTGCAAGTTTAGCAAAATTCTGTCTATCTGGAGCGTTCAAGCCAAGCCAGCAAAGAACCTAAACCTTAAACCTAAAATCCAGGTACCTACACTTTCTTTATGTACCACACAAAGCAGTGATAAGTAATCCAGTCCTGGCCCAGAAAATGTCCAGTCCAGGTACCAACCAGTCATTCTGGTGTGCACATCTGGACTGAGAGATGGGCTAACAATAAAATAGCACAATGGTTTGCATACCTAGCACTTGTCAGTCCTTCAGTAGCACACTGAGAATTTGATTCAACCTTGACAATCTAATTAGCAAAGAACTTGCTAAGGTATCAGCAAAAATTCCCTCCCACCCTCCAACAGGCTCTGGAATATGCATGAGACTGCACTTCACTCCTGTCTTTTCAGACTTTCATTTATCAGAGGGAACAAGGAAGGAACCTATTCTTACCAAATGGTGGCATTTAATCTCTTCAACCTTATTGCTGCACAGTTCCTCAAATATAGCATCACTCCCAAATTCTTCACAATTTCCAGAAGATATCAGATGCCTCACTTAGACCAAATCTCCACTATGTTTTTGCTCCATCTTTTACCTCTGAAAATATTCTCACTAGTGTTTTGATTTATTAAGGGTAACTGCTGATATCATAAATAATGATGTGAATGTGCCAATGACCTATTTGATCAACTTCTGGCATTTACAAAAAGCCCCTATTAAGTTGTTTGTTCTGAGAAATAGTCAGGTATGTGCATACAATGAAGAGAAGGAAAATAAAACTCAATTATTTTAAACAACTTGTATTTTATCCAAAATTTCTCTGCAAGTACAAGCCCAGCTAATAATTTTTTTTATTAAATTACTTCTATGTTTACATTTGCAGCACAGATTAAAGCAGCAGGATGTGCTGCACAGCTCCCTAACTTGTACAGGGACAGGATTAGAGAGCCAGGAGTCCAGAACAGCTTAGGAGCTCTGCTGAGCTCTGCTTACTCAAATATTTCTATCGTCACACTCTGCACTTTCCAGACCATAATTCCTGATTTCACTTCCACTGGATTTTCTCACATGCAATCTCAGATTTGCAGTTTCTTGCATTTAGAAAGTTTGGCCGAGTGATGAACGCTTTAACCAAATTTCTCTGAATTTTTATTTGTTTTTTAGCTTTCTTTGAACTTGAAGGAAAGCTTGTCACTCCCTCAAGGCTCCCAAGTACAACTGTTTGTGAGCCTCACTGTAATTGGGGTGAGAGGTGGGTGCATGGGATGGGTATGTTAAAAACACCTGGAAACAAAGTAGAAAGAAGCTATTCCTGTGTGCATTTGTTTAATCAATATTGATTTCCCACAAACAGCTCTAATGCCAGCTAAGAAGTTGGCACACTGCTACAGGAACAAGCCAACACTACTTAACCTTTCTGTAACAATTCTAGTTTCTGTCAAAGCTCAGTGTTAAAGAAGCAATTTTTCTTCCTCTCTAAAATGTGCAGTATATTTTTTAAAAAAAAATATCTTTCACTGTCCCACTGTACTTTGGATATAAGAACTATGCTCCCTCACACACTTCCCCAAACTGTCACATCTCCTATTTATTCTCACCTGATCCTTGGTCTTCTCTTCTCTTTCACGAATGTAGCCAGCAACAATTCTTTCTGTTTCCTCACACAACCTTGGATATGTTGCCAACTGAAACAGAAAATTAATAGAAATGTACACCTGCAGAGGGGCTTCAGTGAACACAAACAGGGCAGCCTCCAGCTTTCCTCTTTGGAAGAAAGCAAATATTATAAATGCTTGGGACTAGAAGTTAAGCATACTGCAAAACAAGCCTTCCTTGCTGCTTTTCAGAGACTGGAGAGACCTAAACTCTTGGATTGTTGCTGTTCTTTTCCTCCAGGGAACACTGAGGAAAAGACACTCTGGACACACAAAACACAGTCTCTCTCTGGGGTGAGGTTTCTCTCTCTTCTACTGGGCCTAATTCCAAAGTGGTGCTCTAAATGATTTCTAAATTTCTTGTTTTTTGAAGGCTCCACCCTGTGGCTACATCTTTACATAACAATACTGAAAAAAGCAAGATACAGTGGTCAATTTGGCCAATACCCCTGGGAAGAGCATCTGCACAGTTAATTCAAGTGACATGTCCTCCAGACTTTGACAAAAGAGAAAAAAAACCTGGAAACACTACTGAAAATAGACCAGAGAATCTGCTTCTCTGTGTTCTTTGTCTTACCAGTCTTAAAAAACATCTCCTTTACTTCCTCATTGATATTAAAAATTTGCTCTTTAACAGAAAAAATGCAAAATGGTATTTTTCAACAACCTCATCATACCTGTGCTCACATCCCAGAACCACTCCTGTACTTACTATTATGGGGTACCCTGCACTGGGATGGTGGGACAGGCAGATGGACAGGTCAGATAGCAAAAGCAGCCAGTCAGCTGAGAAGTGAACACTTGGTTTTAAGGAAGAAACTGAGGGCATCTCTTGACTCAAAAACATCCCCCACAACAAGAATCAAAACAAAAGAATAAAAAAAAATTAACTATTCCATTATTAGATTGCTTTGAGAGCTTTGCAGAAGTTGTAATTACTTGAAGAAGTCCTACTCTGTCCAACAAGTGACTGAATCAGAAATCTCTTGTAGCAGCATAAAATGCAAGACAGGCTTTGTATTATGTACTATACCATTACATTTTACTTACATTACCAGATCTATGTGCAAGCTACCTTTTTAGTGCACTTCTTTACAGTGTTGATTAACTCTTGCATCACCAGATCCACACTTTTTAAGCAAGGTCCTTTCAGCTTAACTATCTGCTTTTTAACAATGGCTTCAAATGCCATATCTGGAGTGAACAAACCTGTTCTGTGGACATAAAAGAATATGTAAGACAGTAATAAAAATATCAGCAAAGAAGATTTTTTTTTTTTTTACTAAATTGCTCAAGTCTTCACTTTTGGAGCTGAGTAATAACAATCCCTACACAAACAGGCTTCCACACAACTAAATTTGCTTCTTTCTCAAAGAAGTGTCATTCTGAGTAAGAATATATTCAGAATATAAGAATATAAGTAGAAACATGCTTGAAAGATGGAGCTCCTTCAAGAGGACTGCAAGAGCTCTAAGGAGTACTGCTATAATGCAGTAAAGCTTCAGCAGCAGTGCATCAAACCTTATGGATGAGTGGCAGCTGCAAGCATTTCATGCACAACCCCTTGCACAGCAAATCCATAAAAATCCTGCTGCACTTTTCACTCACACAAGAAAAAGAATGGAGAATTTCACAGCTGGCACTGCAGAGTACATGAATCTACAAACAGCTATCCCACAGACCCAGTTCTAAACAAATGTGTCTTGCTTCTCTTTCAAACACTCTTCTCCAAAGTCTACCTTAGCAGATAAATTAGATTAAAAACCAAACTATAAAAGCACACCCAAAACTATAATTTCACTATGATAAATCACGACCTCTCCAGAATCAGGCAAGAAAAGTTCAAATACTGCACCACAGCTGCCAGTGTCAACCATCTGAGAATTTACCAAACAGGTAAAACAAGAAACATTTCCCAAAACACTGAGAACAACAAAGCTTGTAGGCAACGCTTTGGGAAGATATTCCACCTGTGTCATTGAGCAGGCAGGAAAACAAGGGAGGACTTGCCTGATCCCATGTATGTTCTTAATGGCATAACTTATCTCTCTCCGCAGCTCCTTCTCATTGAATTCCATCTGGAGGAACAGCAGCACATGAGAGCACATTAGGAGAAGGTTTTAACAAAACAGAAAATATCCTCTCTCTCTCTATACAACCATGAGACAAGCAAGCTCAGCTGTTAAAATAGCCCTTTCTAATTACACTAAACAATGCATAAGTAGTTTTTAAATGTTTTAGCACTAAGGTTACAGAGGCAGCAGTAAATATTGTTGAAAATCAGACTCTCTTCCATTCCAGATATCCCAACAGCTGGAATGATTTTGAAGAATTGACAGAGTAAGCCAGAAATAGGATTTGGAAGATCCCACTTTTTTTTTAAAGCCTGGTTTCTTAAAGTGGTGCAACTTCTGTGATTATGATCTGTTTATCCTCCCCACCCCATTCTACAGTTCTCAACTAAATTTAAGAAAGGAGTTGTCTCAATTATGAGCTTATAAAGCTTTTCTTTAAGTTTCCTGGAAGCCAGCTAGCTGGAAGAGAAGTCAGTGTTGTCACAAATGAAAGGGTCATTACCTAAGTCAAACCATCACAGAATGATTTGTGTTGGAAGGGATCTAAAGGGCTATTTTTCATAACACTCAATTTAATAGACACCAACTACTTGAACACAAGTCAAATTTACCAACTGTAACTGTTTGCCTGCCCCATTTAACCAGAAGAAAGATTCCATTTATGATAAAACAACAGGAGAGCACAGAAAATAGTATGAATTCAGGCTATAATTATATTCTAATTCTTATATTTTAGAATTCTTAGCATTTCTCAGTATCCAACTCTAAAAATTATGCCAAAAGTCTCAATTATAAGTTCATATGATTCCTTCCACAGTTAAAAGCATATTCTTCCAATCAGATCTTTCCTTGGCTACACTACTATCAGTATGAACATAAGGATACATAAATAAAATAAAGCACATCAGCAAGATGGACAAGTACCTTCACGAGTTCAAAGGGAAAACGTTCATGGAAAATACGATTGATTTTGGCACCTCCTGAAAGTTCTAGTGTATCAACTTGATCTCCTGATCCTTCAATTCTTTTCTCAAAGTCCACTGAAAACTGCTGTACCATCCTAAATGTCAAAGGAGGGGAGGAAAGGAAAAAAAAAAAAAAAAACAAAACCCAGAACAATTTAAGCATATTAACTACCAACTCTTATTTCAGTATGATGCAACTGCCTATTCAAACATGTTTAGCAATTGCCAAAAGTATCAGTACCATTGATTCAGCCAAGCTGCCAATCCACAGAATCCCTACCTGCACACATCCCCCTGCATCCCTGCTGTCTTGCAGTACAGTCTATTAGCATGCTGTGAATCCAGTGCTGGAAAATTCAGAAGAGGTTGGGAAGGAACTTCTTTTCTCCATGCCAAAAGGCAAGCCCAAGAACCAGTACTAACATGGTGATGTGTCAGGACCACAAGCTCCAGTTTACTTGGCTCTGCTCTGACTTCTGCAGCAGGAGCATTGAGAAAAACCCACAGGAGAGTTCTCCCAGTCTTGGAAAAGTCAAAGGTGATGTCCCTCTTTTTTTGCAACCAAAACATCTGGAGCAAAGTCATGAGGAACTGTCTACTCTTTTGGAAAAGAGTAAATCATTCTTCATCTGGCTCAAGAAAGCCTCTCTAGCTCAGCTGATTACTTTCCCCTCTGAATCTCAAAATTTTAATTAGAGAATTAAGCTGGCCCCAAACTTACACTTTATCACAATCCAGTGCTATTGCCATCTATACCAGAGAACTAAGAATGCTGAAAACCTCTGAAATCAGTCAGAACAGGAATGTTACAATAGGCATAAAAGAGAGAAGAGCTGGGTACATTTTACACTTCTTCTTCCTTCACATGCTTCCTCTCTAAGAGGTACATTTTATTTGCAGATAAACACAGAGGGCTATAACTAAAGGGGAAAAAAATGGAGAGTGAACATGGCAGATCTTTCAGGTGAACAGAC
This sequence comes from Luscinia megarhynchos, assembly GCA_034336665.1. Lineage (NCBI taxonomy): Eukaryota > Metazoa > Chordata > Aves > Passeriformes > Muscicapidae > Luscinia > Luscinia megarhynchos. The sequence continues at coordinate 26,501,273 of CM067571.1, forward strand.
AGGCAGTACTGAGTATCCAACACCCCTGGAAACAGGCCAAGGAAGGAAGCAGATGCAGCAAAGCAGCAGGTGCTAGCTGGTGTTCAATCCACAACATCAGCATTGTCCTTCCTCCCTGGTGCTGAATCCACAATCAAGACAGGGCTGTGATTCCACCTCCACTTGATTCCAAGTCAGATGAACAGTCATCTCTATTCCATCACTGTTATCAAAGTCTCATCAGACACACTTATTCTGTGGATGAGACCCAAACCAGACAGTGACTTCAGCACTGAAAAAGCTTTCTAGTTCAGAACTGATGATGATAACCCCCAAGAATTTGCCTTGCTGCTCTCTGAAAGCACACAAACTTTGACTGACCACTCCTGCAGCAGAGATCTCTGGATTTTAGGTGCACAACACATGAAGGACAACCATCTTTGATTAATTTTGATCTTGCCACCTCTAGGTTCTTTTGGATAGCCAAGTTTTTATACCAGAAAAAGAAGCATTCTTTATTCTTCTTCCAGCTTCCTCATCTTACAGACTTCCAACACAATGTCTTTCCCTTGCCTGAGGTCATCTTTTTGGCAGACAGAAGAATGTGTCTACACAATCAGAAGCAGTTTTTTATCTTTGATCATCTCTGCTGCCCATCTTCATGCCTTTCCCTTGCTCTGCTTTCTCCCTTTTCTAGGATTTCTAAAATTAATTTAGGGAAAATTCTGTTGAAATTGTAGAATAAATAAAGTGTTCTGGAACATCAAACACAGAATTCTTTGGAGCTTATGTAAAGAATCCTTAACAATATCCTAATGTTTAAATTTAAACCAATTAGAAAAAAGGGGAAAAAAGGCAAAACAAACCCACTCAAAGTGGAAAAGCAGACAAAAGACACTCACTGCAACAGGGCTTTCGTTTTTCTGGTGGGATCTTCTGGTCTGAAGTTTTTGTATACCTCTACTTCATGTTCTATAGAAAGCAGCTGGCTCTGAAGTTTGCTTCTGAAGGCTGGCAGGGTATCCCGAATATGATTGGTAAGTTGCTAAAAAGCAAATAAAAAATCTCTTTATACTGCTAAGAAGATGAAAGCAGGAGCACAACCATTTCCTTCTGACTGCCAGCCATATCAGTCATGACCTGTGCTAGTTTACCAGAGCAGTTCCTTTTGATCTCTGATGCAATGGAGACTGTTAAAGAACAATCCAGTATTCCTGGTGCACACACACTGTAAGGAGGCTCAAAAAATTCCTTCATCCTCTCACTCACTGAGCCCTGTTACTACACACCTGTTTAGTTATACCTGAAAAAGTTACACACATGACATAGGTAATTTAAAATTACTCTTCATCTCCCAGTCCTGAGGCCACAGTCCCATTTTTCTGCTTTTCTTAAGGGTGTTTCACAATTCCCTACATACTTGTTCAGCACAGCAACTCCTTCATGCTACAGCCACAAGGCAATGTGGGGAAGAAAGGGATTCTGAGCACCCACAGCATGTTTTTACACACACACATATATATATGTTTTAATGTGTTAGGACAGCACTGTCCATGACTTACCTGTGCCATAAATTTCTCAGGTGTTGTACACATTTCTTAATGGAAAAGTAAACTGCACTTCTTCCACTCTGCCCCAAACTCTCCTCCCAACCCCAGCCAGACAAACTATACATTTAAACTGTCATGTACCAGAATATATAAACTCAAGTTTAAAGTTGCTCAGTAGACTGACAGGCACAAAATCAAAAGCTGGAGTTTCCCTGGAGCACCACCTTGTGGAGACAAAGAAACTGAAATTTTACCTGAAAGCCACAATAGGGTCCCCAATATCTTGAGGACAAAACTTATGTAGATCTTCCCATATCTAACATTCTACACACAGCACAAGCAACAGAAGATCAGCAGTTCCTACTGAAGCAGGCAATAACTCTCAAAAAAGTTAACAGCATATAAAGCAATGTGAGTCAGGACAGTCAAGACAGATGAAAGGTATGTGCAGTTTGTGTTTCAGTCTCAAAACTAAGACATATGGACTAAACTTTCAAGATGGAAAACAAGGCAAAACATTCCAAACACAGATAAAAACGCAGAGTACAAGCAAGTTCTTGCATCCTGATGAAGACCTTGGCCCTGAGGCACAAATAAATGGCATTAGTAGCCTTTTTGAGTAGGCCCAGAGCATTCCAAAGCCTGGCTGTCAAGTTACAGCTGCAAAGTCACTGTAGCAAAAAATTAAGCAGACCAGCCACTTAGTTTTCTACTTTAATCAGGAACATTCCAGCTGTTTCCAGCTGCTGTCCAAAGCCAGGCTGACCTGGTCTTTGTCTATTCCAGATGAAAAGCTGCAATTTGACAGTGAGCTGGAAAAATACAGTATCGAGTCAGACCTGTAGGGAATGCCAAAAACACCTGATAAGTTAAATGTAACAATTGAGGAATACAATGATATACTTCCAGGGAGGGAAACAAATCTTATTTTTGATGTTCACATTCAGTATTCTAAAGAACATGGGAGAGCAGAACTGCCAGTAAAAGTCAGAAACTACAGCTCATAGCAAGCTTTTGTATGCTACATGTAATACACAGCTTTGCTTTAACCTTGTGCAAATTAAAAACACTGAAAGCAGCAAAGAATGAGGTTCAGTGACCAGCTTCATTTTAATACAGTTTTTATATTGGCCCTATCATTACAAAGCTGCCTTTCATCACAAAGGCTTCAGCTTTTACCTGGTTTAGAACTTTCTGGAGATATGGTGTTCCCATCCGATCTGCCATGTGCCTGTAGGATGGGTGGGAAAGAAAGAACTTCCTTTCTGCTAGAAGAGCTGCCTTTATGTCCTTCTTCCCATCAATGTCTTTCTGGCTTCTGTTTACAACACCAATGTAACCTAAAACAAGACAAAACCAATGGGTAAATCAATGCAGCTATTGCCTGAACCACTGAATTCATCTTAAATAGAATCAGATTGTCTCAGCTCAAACAAAACTTTCCAATTTAGGCATTTCAGACATGTTTACAAATAGAGAAGTAACCTTGACACTGTCTAAATTGTTCATTCTGTTTACATAAAATAGATAGACTTCCTTTTAAATCATCAATTAAAATAGAGAAATACCTGATTCTCTGCTGAATCCCAAAGAAAACTACTTCAAAATAAACAAACAAAAATCCAAAATAAAACTGAAATACACACACAGGCCTACACAGATAAATGATATGACATTAATAAAATACCAAAAAAAAATTCTTACCATTTGCTGGACCTACATGCTCCATGGGAGGAGACAGTACTCTCATCAATAAATTATAACTAGAATCAAAATTCTTGATATTATTAACAAAATGAGCAAATGTGGCAGTAGCTGCCAGGACACAAAAAATTTCTGGCAGAGATCAAAACTGGTTTACAGTGAGATTATCAAAGCTCTGGTGCTTGCTTCTGTCATATGTAAAAGAAAAAAAACAACATTCTTTTGTTACAAGGAACCTGGCAGAGAAGAAAAATATTGGCTAATGATGTGTGCTGGCATGACACTGCATATTCCAGAGGAAGCAAGGATTTTCCAGGTCCAGAAAGGACATTTTTAGCACAGCCACCTTTATGTTTGCCGAACAGATAACTGCAAAAGCAAGGAACACATCAAGTCCAGCATAAGCTCTGGTTCATGTCCAGGACTCCCAAACACCACCTCTACCCAAACCTCTTTCTGGACTGCAAAGAATAAAGGCAACTGAACATTCTCACCTCTACGAAGAGGGAGGAGTTTGTTTTCTAGAACTTCTCTTGCATCTGTTCCTTCATCCATCAGATCCAATTTTGTGATCACACCAATGGTCCTAAGGCCTGACCGGAGTGGAAGCAGGAGGAAAAAGTTACTGAAGAATCATTTAGATTCAGAACAATTACATCTTCCAATTATGTAATAACCTGTCTGTGCCCTTCTCAAAGCTATCACACAATAACAGCTCCAACTCAAATTATGACATGTCTGGAAAAGAAGGGAACATACTTGCCAGTGCTGAAATGTGTTCCTCAAAACTCCTTACCAAGGCTCAGCATCCCAGCAATACAACTGTATAAAATTTATGATGTAAGCATGAACTCCCATCAGCACCATCCCCTATTTTGCCCATTACTGCATAAATTCCTAGAGAAGCACTGCTGCTCTTGCTCATAGGAGATAGTGACAACATTTTTAAAATTCATTTATAGCAACATACCCAAACAATACTGAGCTAACAAACAGTTATATTGTGATGCTGAAGATCATATGAGAATGTAAATATACATCTATATTACACAATATAAATTACAGAATTTGCCACAAGAATTGGTCTGTTATTTTCAATTATGCTATTACACTTGAGAACAAAAAGTGATGACATTCAATGCTGCTTACCCTGAGGGTCCACTTCCTTTGCCAGCTTCAGGGCATCTGAGTTGGCCAGGTCAGTGTTAGCTGGAGTCACAGCCAGGATCAGGCAGTTCTCTCGAGAGATGAACTGCATTATCATGTCTCTGATCTGCTGCTCAATATCTGGAGGCTGATCCCCCACTGGCACTTTAGTGATTCCCGGCAAATCGATCAGGGTCAGGCTTAAGACTACACGGATAACATGTATCATAAAACTGGTTAGCACACCACACAACAGAAGTCAACACACCTATGGCTACAGACAAGTTTTGGTCACATAAAACCTCTTTACAGGCAGATAAATATGTCAACAGTTGTCAACAGTTCAAGCAAAATGCCTGACAATCTGCAAAGACTTGTTTCTCCATTGGTCTCACATCTCTGGATTTATTAGTACTATTTAATATTTGAAATATGGTAACTGGTATAAAATTATACTTGTATCAAATATCCTTGAGGGCTCTATGACAAATAAAATAACTTTCTGAGCTTTGTCCAACAACAGGAGCACAGGCAACAGATCACTCTAATTGCATCCTCCAAATAAATCAAAACAATTATATGAATATTTTAAATATACTGTTTCTCTGACCATGTTTTCAACCACGTCTCCAATTAAGAAATTCCCAAAAAACAATCAATAGTTAGCCTAAAATATAGAGCAAAACTGTTGTTAAAGGGCTTTGGGGATATGTTGTTGGTTTGGTGTTTTCTTGGTTTTTTTTATCTGTAACATCTTCAGAAAAGTCAGAAAAATGAAAAAATATAATCCATTAAGAAAACCTAGTTTGCTGTGGTATGATTTCCCCAGTAAAGGCCACAGTACCAACCAGAGGCATCCTGGCTTGGGGTTAGCATTCTGCTACTGGAGTAACAGGGCATCCTTTAGACAAATGAGAAAAACACAATTCCTAGGAAGGAAACACCAGAAGTGTATCTGGAGTCTGTTTAATACAGACAACGTGGCTGAACTAAAAAACTGATCCTAGTAAAGCAAAGCAAGAGCAATAGGTAGAAATTTTCACTTTTTCCTGGAGTCAGCATGTTCAACAAACAAACTTTGAGGCAGGGGATTCAGTCGAGCTTCTCTGCAGTTAGAAAAATCACATGCTTCAACCAAACACACCACTTTTGTCCTATATCAAAGACAGAGTCAATGGAAAACATTTTCTCTAGATTGTCTTCATTAAACTGGGCAGATGGCAACCAGAGGAACCAACTTTGATATACACAGGGGGTCTTCAACAAAAAGCAACTTCAAACACTATTATTGTCTGACTATATTTTTAGTGACAGCAAACAATAAATTTCCACTCAGGCAGGGAGACACAGAAACTTTTTAGATCAGGGAATTCCTCTGGACAGTGACAAAAAGAAGTTTTGTTATTAAGTCCCTTTACTGGTCTTTACTAAGTCAGCCTCAAATCTTTCCCAGTCCAGAAGATCAGGCAATAGAACAGATACAAATGGTGATGGCTACACAGACAGAGCTACATATGTTTATATGACATAAATATAAAGTAGAATGATTTCACTTACCATGTGGAGAATATATTCTTAAATTAATAGGAACTGAAGAAATGCCTTTGTTCATTCCTGTTACTCTATCTGTTTCTATTTCAATTTCCTGACGAACTTCATCAAAATCAGTAAACTTCTTCCCTTTGCAGTGTAGAAATTCAGCATACTCTGTCAAGAATATCAATAACAACTCTGTATTTCACAGGCTCATTGATTTGCACACCCACTTTCAAGCCCCCAGTGTTCTTCAGATGTGTGGGCACAGAAACTGGTCATTTGGGGCTACCAGGAAAGTGTTATTATGACTGCACATATGAAAGCCAGCCCTCAACAAGAAAGGCTCAGTTAAAAGTCAAGTTGACTGGATATGATTTACTGCTCCTATCTTTAGCACACCATCTTCTGGAACAATGTGAATGATTCAATTAGATGCCATTTACAGTAATAGAATAGGGAACAGATTAAGAATGAGATTCTGAGTTTTCACCTTATCTCATTTGCCTGTAAGATATCCTAAGTGGAAAAGTAATTCAAATTCTGCACCATGAAAGATTTTTAGCATTTGCTTCAAAAACTAATATCCCATGTTACAGATGAATTTAGTAAAGGAATTCTGTAAATTTTTACAAGTTCAAAATGAAAATAAGATCACTTAAAAACATTGTAATGTTTTTAACACAGCTTCTCATTTCCTAGAAGCTTCCTGTAGTCTAAATATGAATCATGTTTACAAGTTTGCAAAAGTGTTTACAAAAATAGCTGTGATTTTGCTGAAGTGGGAGAACCCAAATAATTCCCAAGTTTTTAATATCATGCAAGTTGTTGTTTTACCTTGGAAGACCACTGACTAGGAATCAGAGACAGATAATTTGTTAGACCCAAACTTGACACTAAGTCCCTGTTTTGATTTTTTAATCCAAATACTGATACTTGTTACTGCAACCTTTTAGTTGCCTGTGTGACCAAAAGCACATGCCAGGATTTCAAAACTGGAGTTTCTTCCTTCAAAGTAAAACACAAAAGTTTACCTCCATAGTGAGGCTGCCATCAGAAATAAAGACATAAATAGTAATTCCAGACACCAGCTCACAGCCTGTTCCCAGCAGGTCTGAGCAGTAGCACTGGAGAAAGGCTGAAAAGACTTGTGCACATTCCAGTTCATTTCATCCTGCAATCCAGGCCTGATCTCCAACTCCCTTTACAAGTTTCTTCCCCAGAAAACGTTACTTGGCAACAAGCCCACCATAGCCAGTGCAAAGAACAGCAGCTGAGAACACCAAATGTGGGAACATGGATTAAAAGAGGACCTTATGTGTAAGTAATGAAGCCTGATTCGCAGAAGTCACTTTGTTACTGTTACTGACAGAGCTGTCAAAAAAATCAGAAGTAATAGCCAAACTACAATAAATACTTAAAGCAAACTGACAGAACAAAAGGACAGAGTGGAGGGGAAAACACCAAATACCCACCCTGTCTGTGCTACAACACCATAATCCCTCCAGATTCAGTGTGTGAGGAACAGAGAAACTCACCCTTGTTCAGACGAAAAATACATTGCTTATTTTAAAAACAAGAGCACCTAACAAAAAAGCACCTTATTTTATATCCTTTTTTCAGCTCCAGCAGCAAAATGACAAAGAATAGGAGTTTTGTTTGTTAAAAAAAACCCAGGGAACATTCAAATATTTCAAAAAGAAAAATAACATGATGCACAAAATAAAATACCTCAGTTGAGAATTTACATTTGTAAAATTTCTCATCTCAAGTTTGGCAAATAGATACCCAATGAAAAAAAGAGCTGACAAGTGGTTCATATTTTATCCCACTTCACATATAAAACATACATATTCTTCTTAGTTTTTTTTTTTCCAGTGGGCCATCAGATTTTCTCAGGAAATTATTTCTAAATCCAGTAATTAGTAGTTGGTGCCCAGCTATAATCAGTTGATTCAGTAGCCAAGGATTCTCCCTTTGTCCCACTTCACACTCAGTAACAGATTCACTATCTGACAAGGCTTCAAAGCAATCCATATAAAAATGTTTGCTGCTTTTTAGCTGGGTTAATATTTCTCAAAACTCCTTGCTCCTGGTGCCACCTGTGGTGCCAGCAGTGCTGAAGGAAGAAACTCCACGGTGGCTCCCTAACCTGTGGTGCCAAGAATAAGAATTCCAAGGGACAAGCAGTGCTTTGTTCTGCTCCTTTCAGCCCTTAGCCTGTCCTTGGCAGTGATGCCTCCAGCCAGGCTGGAGAAGCACATGCTTTATGCAACCTTCCCTTTCTAGCTTTCATGCACAGAAGAATTACTAAGAAAATGTTTTATTTACATTTTTGTGGGAATGGACACAAAGCCAGACAAGAAAAAGCGATCCAGACCGATGTCTAGTTTTCAGACGTATTTTTTGTATAAAAATGAAGTTACGTTAAGACAAAGAACAACTGGATACAAAATTAAAACAGTCCTTGTATGTAAAATAACTTTTTTCCCCCTCAGACTTATTAAAAGCATCTTAGATAACACAGAATTAAAACAGTTCCTTCAGTGCATCCACAAGTGACTAATTATCTCTTCAGCTTTGATTAAATTAGACAAATCATGGAAACAGAGTGATATGGGATCACATCTTTTTAAATGCTCCTTATTTTTCCTGTCAGTTATATCTCCCTATGCCTTTATTATTTAATCTAGCACAATGATATGTTGTTATGAGTGCTAAACAGCCATTGCTGTTCTCAAACTATTTAAATTATATAAACATTTGAGATAGCTCATAAATTTGTCTCTAAGCTAAAGAGGGCCAAGTGACAAGGATCAGCCCTTAGGAATACATCAGAGATGCTTTGGAAAACATCCTTGATCCACATCAGACTGAGCCCAAGAGCTTACACAAGGATTTTACTCTGTACAGAACAATCTGTTACTAGAGGTCAGGAATTCACCAAGACCTGGATTCAGAACTGCTCCCAAACTGATTTCAAGCAGAGCTGCTCCAAGTTGGTGGCAGTATCCAGTGTAGAGTACTCAAAAGGGAATGAAAGTGTTCCAAAAAGGTGGTTCATTAAATTGTAGGCCTGTAGCAAACATTTTAAACGTTTGCAGCACAGAAGGAATATCTGCTATTACTGCACCTTCTATCTGCCAGCCCCATGGGGAGATACCACTCAGGCAACAACACTTTTTACCTTCAATAAAGCATCTCCCAAAGCCTCAGATCTCTTTCCAGACTGATTTCAAGAGGGTGCTTTTAAAACAAACAAACATCATTAGCCAAAACACTTCACTTTTTCTTTGATGATGGACAGCTTTTTCTGAACAAAGTAAATGCATTTAAGTGAATCTGGACCATGGCAAATCATTCAATGGTGCTTCCTTGAAAAGGGAGGAAGTATCAAAAGCCCTTGTTGTCCTACCCAATCTTTAATCCCTCTCCTGCTTTGCCATTTTCTAACAAGCTGAAGATGAAATACTCAAAACTGAGTTATTCCACTGGTAACCTTCAAGCAGGAAGGCTACAAGAAATAGAAGTTCCCCTGGTATTTCCTGAAAACAAAACAGAAAATCCTGGCAATGCAGAGAATTACATAGCAGAGAATATCATAGCAGAAGATATTAAATGTGGAAAACAGTGTAGATCTGATGAAAGTCACTACAAGATTGCAGGTCATGCTTTTGGGAACCAGTGAAATGGTTCATTAGAAGGGTAGACACTTGTACCAGAGGAGGAAAAGCATTTTTTTGGATGCAATAATATTCCACAACCTTGAAAGTTTTTGTTTGTAGAAGGAATTTCTCTCTGTTCTTTCAACCTTTTCCTATGGATGATGCTTTCTATAGTTCCAATCCCTCACACAACCCACCTCCAGGCATTTTTTCCTAAATTTACAGAGCAGAGCTCTCAGCAGAGCTCTCTCCTTCCCAGGACTGAGAAAAAGCAGAACCTTGTAAGATTCATTTCTGAGATGCATCTTGTACAAATGTTTACTTCTGTATTTTACAACAGCATGACATCAGGGAGTGATGCTCTGTCAGAGACCCACTGAAAGCACCAGGTCCTTTTCTGAAAACCAACCTTTTTCTCAAATATCAGCCTTTCAGCACAGGAAAAAAAATCATACCCCAGGTGATTTGATTCCTACTTTGGAGGTATTTCTCTTCTTTTGTAAGCAATTTGAATTCCAGTTCTGCCCACCAGCATTTTTCATATTCTTGCTTGTATTTGCCAAACACCAACTTAATAAACACACTCCATTCTGTCATCTCATCAGTAATCCAAAACACTGAACATAACCTGGAGGGGTGTCCCTTCCACTCAGTAAACAGCTGTGCATCCACATTACAGGAGTCCTTGCTAAATCATGTTTCCCAAGATTGCTTATGATATTTTCAAAAAAAAGGAAGATAATTTCAAAACCTTTACAGTAGCCAAGATAAGATACCCACCAGACCTTAATTTACAAGCCTGCTACTCTGTAATAAAAAAATTTATTGCACTGATAAGACAGGGTTATTTCCCTTGATGAGTTTGTGGTGGCTGCTGTTCATCTCAAACACCTTTCAGATTTGTTAGGTAATAACTACTAACAGATTTCTTTCTCCTAAAAGTGAACTCTGACTGATGCTTCTGTCACTTTCCTTCATTACCTTTATGAAGATGGGCATATATAGAGTCATTTTCCAATCTTAATGAGGGATTCCATCTTTCATGATGTCACTGAGCATCATCAAGGAAACAAAAGCTTCCAGGCAAACCCACTGGTAAAACCAAGTATTTGTGGGTACCAATAATTCGTGCCAACATGAGCTGAAGCTCATATCCCATTTTGAGGGTCGTGATGGGGACAAGTGGCTGAGCCCACCAAACTCTGCTGCCAGAGCTCAGCAGTCACTGGGATTAGCTCAGATTACCAGTACAGACAGCAACAACGGGGTGCAAAAGGAACACCTGCAATCTCTCTGACCTGACAAGCTTAAATACAGGTTTCAGACCAGCAGCACTGTCTCTCTTCCAGGATGTCAGTCCTGTTTGGGGGATGAGCCTTTCGTTGGCTCAGGAAAGGGCCACCCATTGTTATCACCTTTTCCTCCTGCTGGTGGCACGTTTCAGCTTTTGGGATACACACTCCAGTAATTTTACTCATCTCTCCAGCATCCCTGTTCATCATTTGAAAGAGAGTGGGATCCAGGAAATGGCAGCCATTGTCTGCCTTTCCTCTCTGTAAAGAGCCTGCTCTCTTTCTTGCTATTGGCACCGTGGCATTTTTCTAGTTTTTGTCCCTGAAGACTCCAAATGCCTGTTAGCTGATGAAGTCTCTAAGATCATTTGTGTTAGCTGAAATAACCAGTCTAAATTATTTTTGTACTTCTTTTTCTGTTAGAGGATTGTTTTTGCCACCAGATGGCAACAGAAGATGGCTATCCGTGAGGAGTAGTCTTGCAATATAGGAAATTCTGATTAAAGCTCAACAACCTCAAGAGAAAAGAGCATCTGCAACACTTCAGAAAAAATCTTTTGAACCTTATGATTTAGTTTCCACTTAGTATTCTAATTAACAGAACTCAAACAAATGTGGGTATGGTAAATATGACTCATTTATCTAAAAAATGTCCACCTCAGTAATGATTTTCTAAATCTGTTGATCTGCTGAAGCAAGAAGAAAATCTGAAATTGCTCCAAAAAAAGTTACCAAAATGAGGAAGATAACTCTCCTAGAGCGAGGATATTTAAGATGTAAATAACAAATAACATGATTTATACAGCAGGCAATGTATTTTTAACAAAGAGAAGACCTACTACAAAGGCTTCACACATTTTTTGCTGCCACTGCTGTTCCAAAACAACTACCTAATCTCCAAGAATCTAGTCATTATCTCACCTGCACAGTAAGAACAGATTGCCTAAGGTTATAGAGAACATGTGGCAGCAGAAAGAAAAAATAAAAATCCACAAACAAAACCCACAACAAAATGAACAACAAATAAAAAACCAACAAAAATACAAACCCATCTCTCAGGATGTCAGAAATTTCAAATCATTACCTTCTAAAGCTTACTCAGCAGCACCATTTCAAACATCTATTAACTCCAACAAAAACTATTTAATCTTACTGCAGTATTGGATCAAAAAAACACTAAGCTAAGAAGTATACTCAAAATTGAGAAACAAAAACTTTGAATGTTAAAGAAATTAGTTTTTATGTAAAAATTAAGGAACATCAACTCAAAGAAAGAAAAACCCACCAGCTCACATGCACACTCAAAATTCTCATCCCAGGTCAGCTGTGCACCAACATTTGTATCTTAAAGACACACAATTTCTCACATTATCAAAGAGAAAAATACTCAAGACTATTAAAGACTGACTTGTTACTTGTAATATTTAATTAAAAACCTAGTCCTTGCCTTCAATATTTCAGCAGAGTACATATTTGCATGAATGTGGAGTGCAAATGCCATCAAGCCATTTAGGAATTGTACTGGTACCATCAAAATGTTGCAGAAGTATCTTGCAATCATCTCTGCATGCCTCCTCTCTCCCAAGGAATACTCCAAAATTAAGAACAGTTAATTTTAAGAGTCAAGAAAAATCCTAGGATTAAAAATTAGTTTTGTTTACTTAAGAAACAAGAAGCTGATACAGCCCTCTAATTATTCTATAACATTTTAGATAATTATGGGCTTCATAGAAATCAGCCCAGCATCTGCTTCCTGTAAAAGAACACTGTGCTTCTCTAAGCAGTTTTATTTTATTTTCTTAAAATAAGTTCACAAAGATAAAGGTGACTTTAAAGATCAAGTTACTTGGAATTTCACCATCAAAAACAATAACAGTGGAACAGAGTTTAAAGAAAGTAACAAAATAATTAAAGCTTGCATTTTAAAGGCCTTGGCATTTAATCCCAAACAAGAATTACACAGCATTTCCCAAAGGGAGAAATACACCCTGACATCAAGGAAATACAAAATTAGGCTGAACCTCAGTTCTCCTGATTTTTTTAAGATTTTTGTTGTGCTATTTAAGCTATAATGAAGAACTAATCCTCAGCAGAGAAGATACCTGTATGAAACCTAGAGGCCTACCTAAAGCCACTAATACTTTGGGAACATAGTCATGAGGAAAAACAGATAGAGAAAAACCTTAAACCAAGGAACAATAATGATTTTACAAAAGAGGTCAACACAGAGCAGTCAGGGTAAGTTTAGGATGAGTGTCAGTGAATAAGTATTGAAGCACCTGAGGTCAGAGTATAAGTGCTCACTTACTGACAGGTCCCCTCAGCTGAATCTTTTTGAAAGGACTGCCAGCACAAAGCTCTAAGCTTTTCTTGCTTCTGCTCTTGCATGGTGCTGGAAAAGTCAGATGAAAGACTCTCCCCAGCTCAGCCTTATTCATGCATTTCTGCATTACCTGTCAGAGGCCAAAAGCCAGATCTGCAGAAATAGCAAGTGCTCATTACTCCAACTAAAACAAATGTTAATATTTACCATATATAAAACACTCTAAGTGTATAACACACTTGACAATCCTAAAGTTTCTAAACTGAGCATGCAGAAATACTGAATTCCTCTGGTTTTCCCTTCTCCTTCACAGTGTAAACACCATGGAAAATTTCATAGAGGCAGTGAAAGTACAACAGTGTTTTAAAAGCAGTAATTGAGAAAAAACTCTGAAGCCCAGGGAGACTGCAGACCACCTTCTAGACAAAAAATGCAAAGACCTTCAGGAAAGAAATAGACACAGAAACTTAACACACAGGGACAGACTAAAGTTTTACGGGCAGCTATAGTTTTATTTCTTCCCCAGTTTCATCACGGTCCATAATTCAAAGACCACTTTTTGGTTTTCAGTGCTGGTTTGGATGTTATTTTGTTTCTTCTTTTTACTGTTTTGAGCAGAAGTAAATAGCAGACCAGTGATTTGTATTGCTTACACTGGTTTGGAAGTAACAACTCCAAAAACTGGAATGATGGTGAACCATAGCTGCTTTTAGATATGCCAGGGAACTCAGCTACACCACAGCAGATCAAGTGCCCCATGGAAGAGTACAGAATGGTGAATTCTCATGAAAGATCTCAATATGTCCCATAGCTTAGTGGCACACCCAAAAATATTTCTATTTTTGACCAGAGAAGTACATAGAACCCTTGTTTTCCCCCAGTCCACCTTCTGCTCTACTTAGTGCAGTGAGCCCAACCAAAAAAGACAAGTTCTGAAAACAGCCTGTGTGGAATCAAATCTGTGTGAACTGGAGCAAGAGCTAAAGGGAGAAGTGCAGCAATTTTCGTGTGTTAACTAATACAACTGCAAAGCTCATCAAGAAATGAATAAATCAAAGCTAATTCCAAAGGATATTGCATGTAATGATATGGATTCAATTCACCACACGCTCTAGGATTTAGATGTTACCATTTTCCCACAACGGGAAGTGTGATGAGTTGGTCCTGAGAACACAATTCTGGAGCAGCAGCCCTTTATTCCAGACAGTCTGGTGGCATCTTTCTTCACATTGCTCGTGTCTCCTCCTGCTCAAGTACATCAGCACTTTGTCCAGGCATTGACCCAAAAAGAGGAAGAGATTACCTGTTTTGGCAGTGATGAGCTGTAGGACCAATGGTCGTCTTGTCACAATTCCAGAGCCTCGTGGAAGAAAATCCCTGGAAACATTAAAAAAAATAGTTACTAGCCAGAAGTAATGTGCAGTTACATAAGATATTGGACTACTTTGCAACCTTCTCTGTATGAAAATGGAAAGTTGGTGTGGATAGATTTATATCAAATACTCCTATAAAGTAGGGCTGTTAATTTTGGTTCACGATAGTAGTAGGTCATTACATATTAGATAAATGTGTATTAAAACTAAATTACTGTCTCAGGGCATTACCAAGCCTCTTCAATACCATCACAAATAACATCTCACCTTGTACAGTAAGAGTACCTGAAGCCATGCCCAGATTTACCCAAATGATTCTGTCATCACTGCACACTGAATCTGAAGAGGATCTGGACACAGGAATGCACACACACAGCACACCAAAGCTCTGGACAAACCAAACTGGCAGCACTCTTTCACACACTTAACTTCTGCCAGTTCAAACTCCCAAATAACTTTTCCACCAACACATCTGCCCAAAGTTTTTGAGTGAAAGCAGAACACTACAAGTCCTGTGGGACACAGGGAGAGAGTGTCCTTGAACCAGAAAGCAAGCAAGGAAACAAAGACACCAGTTCTACCATATCATTATGCATCCCCATGATTCTTTCCATGTCTCTAAAGATAGGGAGACTCCCTATGCAACTGAAAAGAAACCTAAAGCAAAAGAACACATTTTTCTCAGTGTCTTCCCCAGTTGCCAGACCATAAAACATTTAAAAACTACGAGATGAGGTTCAGTGAGATCTTTGTAGAATGTTTCCTTCAAATAAGCATCTTCAGAGGAATAAAATTCAGGGGTAAACAGAGTTGCATAACCAGTGTAAGCTCATCAACATCCCCTCGTTTTTCCTGCCTTACAAGGGATGCTGAATCACTTTCCTGCCTGCCTTAGCAGCACTGCTAACTCACCTCTGTGGCTCAGGTGAAAAGCAATGCAGCAAAGGATTAGGGCAGGAATTTTCCATCCAAGGGCAGGGCAGATCTGGGTGCCTGTTGTTATACATCTAAGTGCCTGTACAAAGGGGAGGCAGGAATGTGCAGTGTCTTTAGGAGGGATGGGGAGAGGGACAAGAGCCAAAGGAACAAAGCACAGCCCTGCTGGCCCTTTAGACAGAACTAAGACAGGTCTGTTCACATCACTTAGGAAATCACCTCTTGCCCATAACCACTGACCTTGCACTACTCAATGGAAGCCTGAGTTTTGCAGCTCCTTTAAAGGCTGCACACAAACCTGCATGGTTTAAAACGGGCCTTGAAGATACATCTGTGAAAAACAAACCACACAAATATGCAGGATACCATTGGTGCAAATCAGAGGATATTAGGTCTGAGCAGCCGCAGGCCAAGACAGGCTCAGGAGTGCAACAGTGAACCTCTTTCCACAGACACTAACAAGGTGACAAAGCTTTGGCAGAAAAGAAACACAGCAACTCTACCTGTGATACGAGTCCTGTAAGTTTCTTTCTCAACCTAACATCTAGGCATAAAAAAAAATAAAAATAACATATGCAAGCAGCTCTAAGGCTCTGAGGAACAAGACCAGCTGTCAGCTGTGCCCCACATCGCTTTAGAACCCCCCAGCATTTTGAATGAAACAGTGTTAATTTCTAGCTAAATTGTGTTTCCCTTTCTCAGTACCTGTTAATGTGTGCTTACAGTGTGATTACTCTGCAAACCAAAGCCCCCGTGAAAGGGGAGGCTGCTCAAACACAAGCTCTCTCATTAACTTCCCTACTCAAACACAGACCTGCAGGCAGCAGTACAATTAATTCGGAATTCAAGTAATCCCTAAAGCAAAGATACTGCAAAAACATCAGGTGTACTGATTTAAATCTGCTGTGATGCTTTTTAACACTTGAGACAGCAACAGGCTACAGGAATTAGCTTAAAGAGATGCCAAGGGCCTTTAGATAGATCTCTGTCATAATTTCAGTATCTACTAATGGAGAGAAAGCTGCCTCTCAGTGAACAACTACTGATATTTTCTCATGGGCAAACAGAGAAAATAGTACTGGGAACATGGTCATACTTCTGTATGTACTGAAATGACAGTAGCCCAGCAGGAAGTAAATGCCTATTAAGATTATAGTTTCATACATAGGTTTTCAAGCACTTAATATCTGTTTTTAAGATAGATATAGATATAGATATAGATATAGATATAGATATAGATATGTATTTTTTTTCCCCCATCAAGAAGCTAAAATGAATTGCCACTCATGACAAAGTGGTCACCCAAACCAGTGTCCTCTACAGCACCACAGGAGACAAGAAAATCCTTTGGGGAGTGAAAGGCTGAAAAGATTTATTGATTTGCTGCTTCAGACTAAGCACATTCAGCGATATAGAACACTGCATTAATGCAGCTCCCAGTGTATTCAATGCTGACCTTTACTCAACAGCAAAATTGCAAAGAAAGGTAAGATGACAATTTGCCTTCAGAACATCCTCTTAATATGTCCAAAAGTGATGGCACTCTTTACCCCTGTCTAATGGGCTGAACTATTTTCTGTTCAAGCAAACATCAGCAGAGAGAGGGTCCTGCTTGGTGAGAGGGAGAGCTGTGTTGATCACACAACCAACTAAACGGTGCAGCAGCAGAACATAAAACTTCTGCTACAAATGCACAGTTTGAAGAGGGAAAAAGTCAAAGAATGAGGGTAATGGGGTTCACAGGGAGAGTTCAGGAGAAAATTCTCCCCCCCCGCCCCATTTAACTGCTGAATGGGGTGTTTTACCTCCATGGAAAAGATAATCTCCCCACAGGGATTTTTTTTTCATCATTTGATATTTCGGCTTCAGCCACAAGGCAACAGCATCTATGTGCATTCTTTGTACAGCTCAAATCAGATGTTACAAATAAATACATAAACTCTACTCACAGAAAAAAGAAGACTTTTTTTTAACACAGAAATGTAAGTCAAATCTGAAACATAGCTTGCACATCTTTAGGAAAAGCAAGGTAGTAGCACACAGCAGGGAATCAGATTAAATGCTGCATAGCTGCTTCTGCAGAAATGCCTCCTGTGACAACCACAGGACAGGATGCAGCTCCTCCTCCCTCCCCTTGGAACAGAAAGCATTTGCTGAAGGGCTTGTTAGTGGTGCTGAATGAAATAGTCCCAAAATTTATACAAGTAACTGCAGCAAGAAATGGAAAATGAAACAGGAATGAACAGCCAAGACTCAAAGCTTCCTTCTGACAAAAAGGACAATGCCCTCCATGTCCTGATGGCACACCCTAACATTCTTCTAAGGACAGACTTGGGACAGCTGCTACCCACACCTTTTGGTTAGCATTACCTACACATTTATTTAATGAGAGTTGGGAGAAAAAAATCCACATCAGAGTTGAAGCAGCTGCAAAGAAATCCATCTAGGAAAACATTCGTGCCTGGAAATTTGTGCTCAAACAAGGGGAGAAAAAGCTGTTTCTGTGGTGGGGCAGTGAGCCTGGGAACACCTGTGTGTACAACAGCAGGACCACTTAACAACGAGGAGATGCAGGAAAGAAGAAACACATCGTGCAAAAGAATCAAGCTGGGAATGAAAGCCCTGCTGCTTTAAGAACATTCATCCTGCATTAAGATTCCAACTACTTTTGCACCTTCACTCTCAGAGTGTTTTCAGCACAAAGCACTGTGCTGACAGCAGCTGAACTGGCTCAGCAGCAGCACTGCAGTCACAGGACACTCCAGCAGCAAGACCTGGTCACTACTGAATTTATCAAATGCAAATAAGCGGCAAACAGCCAGGTCTGCCAGGGCATCCCTTCAGGAACTTGTCAATCTTGGAATGCACTCAGCTCTTAGAATATCATTAAATACCTTCAACAGTAAAATATTCTCAAAGCTACAGAATTTTTACCCTATAAAATTACTCCTGTGTGTTATCTTCTCTAGTACTGCTCATTTCCAGTATCAAAGACCTGGACAAGTGTATCTACTAAGTTTGGTGTCTGATCTTTATTTAATGCATGAAGGAACAGATAATAGCTTGAATTTGCCTTGCTAAAAGCCAAGTCTCAGGCTTAGGATGGTGAAACAAATTATCAATGGCCATAGCAAGACTTCAGCACTTTACAATAACAAGCCAGTTCAGGCTTTAAGGTGAAAAAGTAATTTTACCACTCATTGAGGAAATAGAAGTTTCAGGAAGGGCAGAAACAACAGGGAAATGCTGAAAAGCAAACTAGACAGGATCTCATCAGTGAGATGATTATGATGCAGGACTGCAGCTTATAAATAAAAACACATCAAACAACTAAAACATAAACATAATGTGTTTCAGGGGGATTTCCACGGAGAGTTTCCATTTAAGAGCTTTCTAGCACAATAACAGTATTTATAATAATTTTAAAAAAAGAAAAAAGACAAAACAAAACAGAAGAAAAAGTGAGTGAAAAGTGATGATGCATCACCATTTAAAACTTACTTGTAGTTTCAAAAGAGTAACTTATATTTGCTTTTTTTGTGCAGTACAGGGCTGAGAAATGTACTGCGCTCTTATCAGCTACATGGTCATTATCACAAAGGATAAATGGTAACTAATGTACACCAATCCAATAAAATTAATTCATACAAAACATAAGGGGAATGCAGAAAATCAAATAACCGAGGAAAATGTCAACAATTACACAGTAACTGCACTAATCAAAGAGCTACAAGCAATTCAAATTGTTAGTGATGAATTGTTTAAAAAAAATCAGAATTACCTCCAGAGAAAAAGCCTCCACATTTTTCACAAAGGGTAGAAACATGCCAGGCTCAGGACAAGAGCCAGAGCTCTCTTACAGAGAAGCAGATATGATTCTTTTTTTTTGTGCCAGACAACACCAACAATGTCACAAAAGCTCTCCCACTAACACAAAGTCCATCCCAAGACCCTAAACCACCCTCCAATGCAGAAAGGCCATGATCCATCAGCAGCTAATATAAACACCAGTGCACTGGTAGCACTCCCCACAAGCTTTTATTCTCAAGTTTTGCTAAGGAATGCAACACAGCTTTAATTGCAATAGGAAGCAATTGCGCCCAAAGTCAAAAGTTTTCCTGGGCCTTTTTCCAGCAGTGTTTATTGTTTTATACAACTCCAGCCTGGCACACCAGGAGCACTTGTGGCCCACATTAGCAGCTGAATGACCATGCCCACTGCAAAAGACCACACAGTTTCACAGGAACACTGACACATGTCCATACAGCATCTCCAAGTTCTGTGGAAAACACACAGAAATACTCAAAAAGCTTTCATTTTTCTTCCATTTCTCTTAGCCACAAAGCAAAGTGCTAAAAATCTCCAGATACAGGAAAAAGCATGCTCCAGTGTAAGCCTGAGGATGGGAGGCATGAAGCATTTCTAACTTCTTTCATCAGTTTTTAAAAAACCCATAAACCACACTGTCCTGGTTTGAAGGACAGGGGTCTGCCAACAAAGGCAGAAGTTTCTCTCTGAAATGGAGAATGTAAAACCCCCTCCCTCCAAATTATTATAATTTTGAAATTAAGGGGCTCTCAGACAAAGATATGGGAATTAGGAGTAATAGTTCTTCACTAGGAAAATTACAATAGAAATACAGAATTACAAAACCACTGCCAGAGTCAGAATCCAAGCTGACACCCGTCAGTCAGTCAGGGTGTTGGCAGCAGTGCCATTCAATGGTGGCTGCATCCTCCTGCAGTGGCAGATGTGGTTCAGCTGGAGCAGTGCTCCTGTAGAAGGTGCAGTTTTCCTCTGAAGGTGCAGGGGTGATGTGGAAAGGTCTGGCTTTCCTCTGGAATGCAGTGGGAAGAAGGTGCCTTGGTGTCCAAAATGTCAGTTTTTATCTGGGTAGGAAAGGCCTGGCTGCTCCCCCTGGCTGGAGCATTTCCCAGTGGGATGATGGAATTTTATCAGTCATGCACTGGGACTGAATGGGCCAGCAGCAGATGATATCTCCTGGAGGGAGGATGGGCTGTGGGAAAGATAAAGATGATTGCCCCAGCTGATTTAAAGCTGGCCCATTAGCAGATAATATGTGCCAGGAGATCAGGGTCACTGCCCCACCCGGCTCAACAGATGGGGACAGAATGCACATTTCTGGCCACATCAACCCAAACACACACACACAGTTAATTTGGAACTGGAGAACTCTGAATGCTAAAAACATACATCTGTAGATCTATTTTGCAGATGTGCTCGTTCTATCTCACCTGCTCCTGTGCTCACCAACCCCAGAGAGGATCCAGCAGCAGATCCTTCACTCACTTTTAATTCATTACTACGGAAGGTATGTCCAAGAGATGGGAAATGCACTTTGCATTAGGAATTACGTCCATGAGATTTGTTATAACTGATACAAGACACCACTGTATTTACTTTTAGTGGCTCTGGAAGCACATATTTTCTACCCTTCAAGTGACAGTACAAAGATAACCCTACAACACGTTTTCAAGAAGTCTCAAAAGCCTTAAGGCATTGCCTCAGCTGTGCTTTGATGCTCTCAACCACGAGCCTTTTTAAATTCAGTAACACACCAGTGTTTCTACATGCCACTGATACTTGGCCATATATCAGCTCCAAGTACAGAGACCAGCTCTTATTTTCAGTCACCACTTGATCCCTCACCTCCTTTCATTAGTTACAGATGAGTAAATGGTTTTTTGTTTGTAACAATGTCTGTCAATCAAGGGTCTCCCACACTTTGTTCAATGGCCTAACATAATGGGCCTCACAGGAAGATGTACGAGACAATTAATCTGCTTTACTGAAGACCAATGATATCTATCTTAATTAGGCCTACCAGGCATGCTAAATGCATTTTAGAGGCTGTGGATTTTCGGTGATCTCAGATGTTTCAGCTCCTGAAGTTCTGTACTGATCTTTCCAATATTTTTTTTTTGGAAACCACATAGCATAGATGGCTGGTCCTTAGTTTGTGTTTGGTCTCAGTTTGCAGCAACCATACTTTCAAGGTAAATATTCGTTCTACTGATGGATCATTTTAATTAACCTGCTCAATCAAGCACAGTAACTACACATTCATGCCCTTTCCTAGGGCTTTAGGGGCAAAACCCAGAATATCCAGACACCTTTGGGCTGTCAATTCCTCCTCCTCTCAAGCAGGGTACATAAACTTGGTGGTTTTTGTGAAGCCATTTTCCAACCCATCAATTTCATTCACCACCACTACTGAACTACTGGACCTCGACAGCAAAGCAGGGACACCCCAATTATCCTATCCATCACTTTCAAGTAAGAACACAGGTTGAATTACAAGTAAAGTGTTGAAAATCTTACACAGCACTACACCTAGCAGCCTAAAATGTCTCTTTGGGTCCCTCTTCCCCTCCACTCCTTTATGGAATTGAGAGCAACTGTAAAAAAACACAGAGGGCAATGTTAAAAAAAAAGGTCTAGCCAAAAAGACCCAGCTGTGGGAATACGAGTGTGTTGATTCTAAATATGAAAAAAAAAAGTATTTTTGAAAAGCCCTTGAAAAACTTCAAATAAGCTGGCAAGGGATTTCAGTCACACTAGCTGGGCACCTCCATAACAAGGATGCTCAATGCCAGTGCTTAGGTGAGAAAGCAAAGCTTGAGATTTCTTCTTCATGCAGAAGACTGGAGAGAGAGTAGGCTCAGAAATCCCTGTCATTATACCTCTCTTGGATCTGTAAGATGCTTTCTGTAAGTAGCAGCAGTATTTCTGCCCAACAAGCTGCCAGAAGTTATTACATCTCCCCCATTAGACATCATAGAGCTATGAGAAAATTAGTGCCAAAAATTACCCTGGTCCCAATGGTAAAGTCTTCCATCAAACAAAATTGGAATCAATGGGTCTCCAAATAGGGGCTATTTGAACTCAAGTCTAGGAAGGCACAGACCCTCTTAGACCAATCTAATGCTGGACTTTGAGAGCAGTGACAGTACCCCACCTCACAATTCCACACAGGAAAAAGACTAGACTGTTCACTGACCCAAGGGAAGAAAATGCACTCCCTAGGATCAAGGACAATGTCTTTTACATGATAGTAAGTTTGAAAATCTCAGTAATGCTTACAGGACTGCAAACTTGCCGTGCACAGGCACAAAAACCTGCGAGGCAAAAGGGCCAGGAGTGTGAGATGAAGAGTGCTCTGTTTGCAGCGCTGGGCTCGCTGGATGAACAGAGAGGGAAGCTGCCAATGTGCAGGCTCGTGGGCAAGGCACGGTATGCACGATGCATCTGTCCTCCCTGGCAGCCAGCCAGCACTCTGCTGCATCATCCTCCTTCCATTGCTGAAAATGCCCTTTTTCCTCTTCCCCTTTTAAGATTTTACAAAAGCTTCTGCTATTTCCTGCCCAATGGTGCTCCCCGTCAATTCCGAGCGGTGGTGGAAGGGGGAGAAAGGAAGCACAAAACACAAAGAAAGCCCAACAATTCTCAGAATTTTAGTGTCAAAAAGAATAAAAGGAGACTTTGCAGGACAACTCATTCTCCCTAATCAGATATGTTTGCTTTTAGGAGAGGACTCATTTGCATAGGATGTTGTTGCATAAAAGCCCATCCATTCTCAGGATGAATACTAATGCAGCAAGATTCTGTATCTCAACACAAGAAACAAACAACAAAAATTCTTGACTCACTTTAAATTGTTGTCAGTGCTCTAAATAGACCTTGGCTGTTTGGGTTTTTTTCCAATCGCTTCCAGCTGCCAAATGCAATTAACAATGTTTCTTTGGAAAGATCTGAGCAAGAAGTTTTCCTCCATAATATAATCAGAGAGAAAAATCTGACTGCAAGGATCAGAAAGAAAAGATGTCCCAACAAACCAGGCATATCAGCTAAATGAATCTAACTACTACAGAAATACTTGCATTTAGCAATTCACCCCTTGATACTCTGTCAAGACAAACCTTTTAGATATTGTGGATTCCAGTACTGTTACCAAAAATCCAGAAAAAATTATCTGCTGCTCTCCCTCCCAAATCCCTCTCTCCTGAACTGGGATCCATCAATACAGACTTTTTAAACAGTAGCACAGTATACAACCAGCTGTGACACATCCTAGTAAAATCCAAGAACTTTTCAGAAGCATTGTGAAAATACATTTCTCTTTTGTAGTAGGCAAGGTGTCAAACTGTACAATGACCTTTTCTGGTACAATACAAGCCATTGCAGACCATTCTGCAGAGCTGGAATGTGACTGAATGCAATTCCTGTACTCCCTCTGGAATATATACACAGTGGGAACTGCAGTAAAAAGAGTATGAATTCATCAACAGGAAGACAACTACAGAAGGAAGGGGGAAAGGAGATTGTTTCCAAACAAGTGATCCAAGTTTCTCAAACAGCTTCTCTTCTCCAACCATTTTATCCTTTTCTACCTGCCCATTTATCCTTCTCTGAGCCCATGGTATGTGCAAATTAATCTATTGTCCAGGACAATGTGAAGTCTGTTTAGCTCAACAGTGAAATTTAATATCAGCTATGATCTCCTATCTCTCTGCTCACCAGAAACTGCATTATTACCACAAGAAAAATTTATATTAGAAGTCTGACCAAAAGAGTGGTTTTGGGCTGCTGCTTCCCAGAACACTAACAAAGTCATTAGGCTGCAGGTCTCAGTGCAGACTCCTGAGCTTCTCAGCCTCTTTCCCAGACACAGAGGATCTTCTGTCAATGTTTGCTTAGCTCCTGAACAAATAAACAGGTGAGCACACAAGGACACAACACTGCCTCTGATGGATTATGCCAAAATTTCTTCAGCAGCTTCAGCTTGGCTGATGAGCAGGGCTGGAAGAGAGCCTATTTCCCCCCTGACATGAGCAGAGATGTCTCTCACTGGTTCTCATCCTTGCCACACAGAGCTCTGTGCTCTCTGCAGGTGAGTTACACACAGGCAGCTTCAGAGCATCCTCTAGAGCTGAGCAGTGCACAGAGTAAACAAGGGAACAAGTGCCTGAGGTTACTGGGGCTTTGATGATCTCATCTGTGAGGGCTGAAATCTGTATTATACACAGAGTGAATCTCCTGCACACCTAAACAATGAAATCTTGGTGATTTTGCACAGGAGTTAGAAATACCATGCTAGGTACTGGATTAAAAGTGTAACTTCCACACACAAATTATAAAAGCTGACATTATCAGCAGACACTTGGGTTGAAAATCTCTCTTATCTGCAGCTAGAGTCTCCTTTACATCCCAGAGGCTATCACAAACAACAGTGCTTGGCAGCACATCAAAGCCCAGCACCAGTTAAATGGGATTTCGCTCCTCTCTAGTTCAATAATGCTGCCTTGTTCATCTCGATGCAACTTGCTGAAGAAAAGGATGCAAGGTCACAGTTAAATAATGCTCATTTCCTGTTCTCAGCATATTTACACTACAGGTTTACACTGCAGGCACACAGCAGTAAAGGGAGTCCCAGTAGCCCATTACACATGAGCACAGCAAACTTGGGGAATTCACAGAATTATGTTTACTGGAAGGCCTCGTGTTTAAAACCCCTCCCAAAACAGTAACAAAACCAAACTAGAAAGAGCAATAAATTCTCTCCCCCTCATGCCTCCAATCCAGGCACTGTCTGAGAAACCCATAAATACTTGGAGGAGCATCATCAATTTGCTCAGTGATCAGCTGAGGGAAGGCAAACCACAAGCATCATCTCTCTCTCAATGACTAAGCTATTACTGGTGCCTTTTTGGGATGAGGAAACACTGCTACATCTCTGCAGTTCAAAGCAGAATCCAAGGCTCAGTTTTGGTTCCACACAGAAATCTAAATCAGCCATCACTCAAACAAGAGAAATGCATAACAGCAAGTTTTAGACAAGAATCACAGTTATCCCACATTGATTTTAAGATTATATGCTACCATCTTCCTTTACAGGTAGAAGCAAGTTAAAAATAAAGGAATAAAAATCTATATTCTACATACAGTTAAGGCATGTGTGGGTACACATGCAGGTAATTTTTAAAAAGCAGTTTGAGGTCACACAGTAAAGAGTGGCAGAGAGCAGTGTCCACACTTCCACGTCTCTGCTGCAGTCCATGGCAGCATCACTCCTGATGTTTACTGGTGAATGTCCAAGCAATCCCATTGATAACATCCACTTAGATAAGCTGGAAATCCTTATTTGCTATTTCATCTACACAGGAAAGTGACAAAAGCTTGAAACAGCAGCAGCAATGCCCACCAAGAAACAGCAAGACAACAAAGGTGTTGGTCATTTGTTGATTTCAACACTACAAAATCCCAAGTGTGGGCTCCTTCCTGAAGGCAGTGAGCAACAGGATTTACAATATTATACAAGAGTCCAGAGAGCAGGCATTCTATCAAACTTTGATGTGCCTCTGTATTAAAAACCAGGAAAGTCTGGATAAAATTGAGTAGATTCCTATGGTCTGGAAAAAAAAAAGGAAAGAAAAAACCCAACCCACAGACCTCTCCTGAGATGACTGCTCTCCTTCAAAAACAATCAGAGGAGTGCAGCCACCTGCAGTACCTTGATGGATTGAACTCCCACTAACAGCTGCCACTGAATCTGTAGCACTGATTTCTCACAAGGCACTCAAGACCAGACTGGGGATTTTTTGAACATTGCTTTTTGCAGGGTTTTGAAGTTTTTCTGAAGTCTAGAGCACAGACATCAAATACTACACTTGTGTTCACTAAATGCTACAATACCCTGATGGTACACAGCATGCTGAAGTTATAGTAAGACTATGTATTCTCATAGGTACACTTAACAAAAGTGAAGTGTTACTTATTGATTTAGCATCTCTAAACTGCTTGATACATTGAACTTAAATGCCAGAATAAAGGTCAGAGCTCCCTACACTGTGCCTGCCTCAAGGCAGAGTACAGCTTTTCTTAACTGGCAAAATTTAAATGCCAAAAATAAGAGACAAATCCTCAAAGTAGTTTTAAATGAAAGAAATTACTTTATATGTGGGGTGGTGGTGAAAAAACAGCATATTTGTTTGCATGTCTGGTTTTTTAACACACATTTCCTTTACTTTGTACATACCAATTCTCAAGGAAAAAATAAAGAAATTTGAGTCTCCACAATGGAATTACACTTAAGGACAAAACCAGGCCACCTGTATCCCCTCTAAACGAAGAAAAAGGACAGCCAGCTTGTTCTTCAATGTATAAATGCAAAAACTTATTCAGGGAAGAAACCCAAATGAGACAGTCTCATTTGCTGCTGTTTCTAATTAATTAAATGCTCAGAAAAATCTTGCTTTCATTGCACCAGAGTATTTTGATAACTGGGCTAACATACTCAATACTGTACTCCAAGCTGTACTATGGCTTAATTAGTCAGGAAAAGGAGTGGCTGACTCGCATTTCCAGAAGATCCTTAAGATTAAAAAAAGAATACACAGCACCATGTCTCAATTTGTATCTCAGTTTGTATTCAGTTTGACTGCTTAGCTTTGTCATGCCTGTTTCACAAAAGAGATTTTCTGTAAAGTAGTTTTCCTGTCAATGCCTAGTAAGTCAAAGAATAAAATACCTGCACCAATCTTAATACATCTCCCTCAGGAAGCATCAATCTAAATATGTGTCTACATTCTTCAGAAAAATTTTCTGCTCTAGCAGCCAGAGTTAAAGTCCCTTCTTTTCTCCTAATGACTCAACGCAGTCTTTTCACAACCGCCATCTCAAGCAGAACAGAATGAGCTGAGCACACGAGGAACAGTAATTTCAAAAAGAAATAATCACTACATATGTCATAATAAATAGCTCTACTTACATGCAGTGGCCCTAAGATTACCAAAAGCATCTCAGACCAAAAAGCTGCAAAGCTGAATAACACAACCAGACCTCGGGCTCTTAAAATGAAAGTGCCTGTTTGATTATGACTGACAGGCTTACAATCAAGAGTTCACATCTCTTATAAAACAATGATTTGGCCACATGCAGTTTGTATTATATTAAGCAGGAAGGGAAGAGCTTTCAAGTTGGAAACCTAATTATTAATTTCTTGCTATTTTTAAGAGTAAAACAAGGTTCTGATTGCTGAAGAAGGAGGGCCTGACAAGGCAGCTTACTGTCTGTGCCTTCAGTTATCTGAAAAAACCCATTTGGATACAGATGAAATAATAGCAAGTGCTTTCTCTCCAAATACAGTTTAGGGATTGCTTCCTGCCATTAGCTTTCTTTTAAGTAATGTTATTATTATCAAAAGCAAGTTTGAAAAGCACAAACAACATATAAGCTCCTGGCCCTGAAGTGCTCAGGAGCACAGGAATAAGAGAGGCCAAGTGCCTTCTCCCACTGGCAATCTGCTGGCATTTGTTGTTTGACTCCCCTTTGTGCTTCTGAATTGCTCTCCAACCAACCTCTACCAGAAGGTTGCATTAGATCCTTTGCTTCAAACACTGCCTCATTTTGGGCACATTTACTCCTGTTACAAAGGGAAGCAGAAGGAGGTAGGAAGAACATTTGCTCTTCAGACAAATTCATTTCCTCAAACACATACCACGAGTTCCAGTTATGAACACATAAAGGTCTAACCCATAAATGGAAATGACTGCTGTCCTCAGGTGCTCTCTGGAATCTCTGTTTCCATCTAAATGTAACCAGAATCCTGAGAGAAAAACCTCCACACACAGTCCTTGACTACCAAAAGAAACTGTCTCCTTACGCACAGAGGAGCAGTAGGTAAAGACAAAATCCTCAAAATTCCTCAGGGGATGCTAATCCAAATAGCAACAACAATGGACACTTGGAAGATTTAACACTGCTTAGTTCACAGCCAGCCTACAACGAGACAAGTAGCTCTGGGTGTCACACAATTCCTGCTCAATCAACACCACCATCAATGCAAAATACATGTGAACTAATCCAAACATACCCCCTACCTGCTGGTAGTCATTAAGGATCCTGTGTGCACCTAAAAAGGCCCTGGTGCTACCCTGGAGGCAGTGATGGATATGTGCTATTCAGCAGGCCTGTGGGATCTGCCAGCCCACACAACTGTGCCAGCACCACATTCCTCACACCCTTCTGAAAAATTATGGTAGTGCATAAACGAGCTGGTGGATAACCCTGCACAGCCCAACGTTTCCTAGGACCCATGAAGAAGCTCTAACTCTTGATACCACCTGCAAGTCAGAAAATCGTTTCTACTGTCCAAGTGCAAAAAAACCCAGTAATCTTTGCACAACCAAAGATGTTGTGGAGACTGAAACACCCAGAGTGCTACAGTGGCTGCAGACAGCAGGGAACAACAACCTGATCCTAGAGCTAAAACCACCTTACCAACCTCACTGACAAATACAGGTTAACAACCAGCAGCATGTTTGTAGCAAGACCCTGCCATTCACATGGAGGATATCGTGTCTTCCTCATACAGCTATCCCTGAAGAAAAGAGATCAATGTCTCTCTGAAGGTTAAGAGCTCAAAATCTACTAATGATAATGATTCATGTGGTAAAAAACCCCACAACCACAAAACAACCCAAACCAAAAAAACATAACAGAAGCCATGAGAATTAATGCTCCAACTTGAGAGCAATGCAAGGACTGTTTTATTTCGATGTCGATTTCAAAGCTGTGTTACCATCAGCTAAAGCTGCCCCGTGGCTGCCAGAGGCCATGCAATATACCAGGAACAAAGAGAAAGGAGCGCAGCACGGCTCTGCAGGGAGACCTGCTACCTCTACAAGCCCTAGTAAGACAGATGTGCATGAAACAAACTTGTTTGCAGAGAGCAGCTGCATTATCCCATAAAAACAGGAATATCCAATGGCTTACTAAAAAGAGACACAGGCCATTTGCCTGCTGATCTAACAAGCAAAATCCTTCTCTGAGCTCACGGATATTTATTAATCTGGTTCTGAGGGTTCACAACCAAGTTCTCACAGCTTTAGCAAGGGCACATCTGCTGACCACACATACTCAGCCTGGAGGAAAGGCACAAATAAAACATCCATGCTCAAGTCTCAGGGAATAGGTTTGAAGCAATGCAGTTTAATGTCATTTTTGCAACTGGCTCCAAGGTTGCAAGTAGGGAGATACTACAGATCGGTTCATGCTGGATCTCAAGAAGTTACTGCATAAAACAACGATGTGGAACTCTGAAAGAATCCAAATTCCAAATCCCATGTGACAGAGACATTCTGATGTTTCACAGTAGCCTGGAATCTCTTCTCTGAAGAGACTGTCGTGAAGCATCTGCAGGCTGCACAGTGAATAACTACACGAGTGGAAAAAGCTACTGCCCTTAGCTCTCCCTCAGAATTCCTCCTAGAAATGCCCACATCTCACTCGTGCAGCTGGTCCCAGCCACTTGGCCAAACAGGTCAAACAAACTGCTCATTTGCACCTTGGGCTCCAGGCAGCCACATCCCGGCGGCTCGAAAGAACAGCTCCACCTGCGGATCAGCCGGAGCAATCCCTCCGGCAGCCGGGCAGCGACAAACACCTGGGAGCAGCACGAGCTTCCAGCGGCACAGCTGGATCCAGAAACCGACATCTGCCCACCTCACTCAGCCCCGACCCCAGGGACCAAAACTATCCTCGTTGAAGAGAAAAATGAAGGTGTTTTCTTCCCTCAGCACACGTGCTTTGCACAGCTTTGTAGACACGTAGCTCAAAACGTCAAAAGGTTATCAAAGTAATTTTAAGGACTTGTTTAGAGAAAACAGTAATAATTTGATGGCAAATCGTGCTTTCTGAAGATCTCATTTATGTTTTTCAAATTCGAGAGACTTGGCAGTACAGTCAATACCAGCAGCTAGCTACAGTCTTCAAGGAGAAAGAAGAGGAAGAACTGACATTTAACACAGTCAGTTCTGAAGAAGAGATGAAGAACCACGACACGGTACTTTTATATCAAAAGCTACTGCGACCTGACACACGGCCAGGTTGTGGAGAGTCACAGCATTTAATATTACCTTCGGTGAAGATCTCTGCACATCAAAGTCCCCCGATCACCGACACACCACAGTATTTCGACCCCATAATCCGGACTAGGACCGCAGCATCACCTCCCCCTGGGAGCTCGCGGCTCTTTGAGGCAAACGCAGCAGGAACTTCATCAAACAGCACGTGAAGCCCGTGTTTACCTCGGGACGTCTCCAGCCTGAATCGTCAGGCTTCCCCTTTTGCCGTCAGCGATTTGTTAGAAACGATGCGCATGCTGGACTTGACGATCTTGGAGCTCTTTTCCAACCTTAATGACTCCGTGATCGGAATACCCACGGGCGCGTTGGGACGGGGCGATGGGATGGGAGGAATGAGCCGCCCCGAGCCAGCAGCCCACCGAAACGAGAGTCTGGGGCTTTAAACACCTCGCTGCTCTCAGGCGGCGCTCACCCACACCCACACGCACACCCCGAGCGGGCACACGACCGCGCTCGCCCCACAGCCGCGGCCGCTTCCCCGCAGCGCGCACATCGCATCGCGGGCGCTGCCGGGCCTCGCCACCCCCGAGCACCGCAGGGGGCGGGACAGCGAGCATCCTCGGTGGGGACCGAGCACCCACGGCGGGCTCGGAGCCCCTAAAAAGCCCTCCTCGTCCATCCCCGCCCCCACCGCTCGCCATCGCCGCTCCGAGGGGGGGCGCGCGCTGCGGGCCGTGAGGGGAGCGCTGATGGGGAGGGGGCGCGGGGGTGCCGTGCCCGCCGCCCCTCACCTGGAGACGCAGTTCTCCAGCACGGAGCTCTTGCCGGCGCTCTGCCCGCCCACCACGGCGATCTGCGGCAGGTCGAGCAGGCAGTTCTGGCCCAAGCGCCGCGAAGGCATCCTGCAGCCGGTTCACGAGCGGGATGAGCCCCTCCATCCCGCCGCCGCCTGCCGCCGCCCGCCGCCGCTGACAGGTAACGGCCGGCGCACTGCGCGTGCGCGCCTCCCTCCGCGGGGATGGGGGCGGGGCCTCCGCGGGGCGGCCCCGCCCCTCCCGTGCGGCTCCCGCGGCTGTCCCGCGATTGTCCCCAAATCCCTTCTTCACCCCCCTTGTGCCAAAGGCCCGTCCGCGCTCGCAGTCAATTGGATTTATTTATAGTTCTGCGCAGAAAGATGGCTGGGTGGCAAGTCCAGCCAAAAGTTTTCCCCTTTTTGTGGATTTTAACGAACCAAGGTGTTGGTGTTCATTGGGCTACAAGGTATCTAGTTCACTTCTTAATTAGTGTTATGTCTTCTGTTGGTTAATGTTCCTCTTGCTTCCAGTGCTAATCAGTCTTTTCCTTGGGTTAGTGGGTTTTTTGGATCGGTGGTCTGTGAGTCAGTGGTCACGATTTGCCCCTGCCAGAGCTGATTTCAGCACAGCTGCTCAGTTGTGTTTATCCATTTCTTCCTTATCTTGGGTATTCTGCCAGATATCCTAGTAGCCTCTAAATTCTGCATTCTTTGCGTCAACTAGGAGTGGTACAGCCTTCTTCCCTTTGGTAACCTCCCGCTAGGTCTGAGATAACTGAAACACGTTCGAGCCCTAAACCTTAAACCTTAAGGCAATTCTACCAACAAGTAATTCGTCTTTCTACCACCTGGACATCACTTAGAGCTTGCTTGTTAGTGATTGTTATTTCACAGATGAACCAACTGGACACAATCCCGTGCCTGTGCTCCAGGATGACCCTACTTGAGCTGGGAGATTGGACCAGATGCCTCCACTGTGCTCCCTGACCCATTCTGTGATTCTGTCCATCGAACCTCTCTATTCTTGAACTTGTTTACATATTTTCTTTAGTGGTTCTCATGGGACTGATCCTACTGCTCACACAGGTGCACTTGTCCTCCACCCTAGAGCTAGACTGTTCTGTTAATGACCTCCAATTCTCAAAACAGCTTCACACGGGAACTTGTAACTTACCTGCACCTAGAAGAAGTGACAAGCCAGCTAATAATCCAGCAGAGCAAGGCCTGATTTTATGAATTTAGAATGAATTTTAGAATTCTTCTCCCTGTCTGCAAGGCTCAGCCACAGGCAGGAGTGCTGCCAGGGTCAGGCACATTCCGAGGAGGAGCTGGATCCAGGCAGGGCTGGCAGCAGGTGGATGGCTCAGGAGGTCCAAGCCATGTCACTGTGTCACTGAAGAGGGTTCAATTAAAAATGCACGCTGAGGCTGAGCTCAAAGCTCAGGCACACAACAGAGGCGAGATTTATCCATGATTACTGGCAGCAATCACATCATGAAAATATCCAAAAGGCAGGCTGTGGAGCCCTGCAGTGATAAAAGTTATCCTCTCTATTACAGCACACACTGGCCTCACTCAGCGTGAAAAGCAAAACAAAAGGGAGCTGTGAACATCCTGCAGGCTGATGGAGACTAACGATCTGGAGGATTATCAAAGCTTCTTGGCCAGAGCTCTCAATAAGTGTAAAAAAATTACTCCACAACAGCCTTACCCATGACTCTGGAAACAAGTAACAGCTTTTAATCAGTGTAAGACAGAGACGGCTTCTCCTCACTGCTGCAGTTAGATCACAGCCTCTGGGAAAAGCCTTGCCATCATTTCTGTCTAGTTGGGAGCCTGGGAGTTATTGACATAATTATGCCAATTAGCAGCATGATTATTTCTTTCCCCACAAGCTATGCCAGGAGGCACTGGCCTTCCTCCAGTTCGCAGGTTTCTACGGAGGCTGAAAGTTGGGAAGAACATTATGAGTGTCAGAGCACTTTGTGCTGCCCCCATGAAATAATTAAGATCTGTAGAAGAGCAGCCTGGCCATAGGATTGCATCTCCACAGGAGACAAATGAAGATTGAGAAAGGCATGATGCCTGGGGAGCAGCACCATGCACACCTTCAAACTGATAAGCTGAAGAACTGTCCTCTCTGTGAGGTCTTTAAATTACAGTTTTGTCTGCTTCCATGATTAAAATAAAATAAATTAGGAAAAGTTTGAGTTGTTCCCCCAAGTCTGGGAAGTTTCCAAACCAAACTTTTTTGTCTGGTGAAGAAGAGTTAAAGCCACTAAGTGCCCACATTCACTCTGCAACTCTCTCACTTAAAAAATCCAGTCTCCCTCCTCCTCCTCCTCCTCCAAAAAAAAAAAAAAAAAGCCACAAGCAGCAAAGTATGGATTCCCACCTTCTGGAAAAGCACAAACAATTCTGTTATGGATGCCTGTGTCATCATGAGAGGTTTTCCTCGTTTTCCCAACAGCTCCAAGAGAGCAGGGAAAGGAGAGAGGAGAAGCCTATCTTTAAGTCTCTGCTTTTCCTGACTGACTTCTCTGGGCAGCTTGTTCCAAACTCCCGTGCAGAGCCCAGCCTGACTTTCTGATTTTGCCAAGATTCAGAGTGGCTAAATCAAAGGAAACAGGGGTGCTACTAACAGAGACCATTGCAAAGCTTCTTGCAACAAATAACCCTGAAATATAAGACCCAAATCAGTGCCAGGGGGCCATGCTAAAAATTCTACTCTGGGAGAGCAGTAGGTGCAATCCCCAGGAGCACAGAGCTGTGCTGCTCACTGATTAAACAGCTAAACAAGATCTGACTTTTACTCTGCTGTCCTCAGTTGTGCCCCACAATATTTATAATTTCCTTTTGCTGCGTGCCAGGCTCAGCAAGGAGAGAAAACCTCTGCCAAGCACCTTTGCTGGCATGGCAGGAAGGGTGGGTGCCCTGCTCCCCAAGGTGACATCCTGACTCCAACAGCACAGCCTGATGTCACATGTCACCAGCACAGCCCCCAGTGCCTTTCAGCTCAAGGCTACAGACAGCAAGCTTGTCCTGCCACGACTTTCAGAAAAATAGATGGCAAAAATAGCCTGGCTTCAGGGTGCAGCTTAACCCACAAACTCACGCACAGACACTTCTCCCTAACCAGGCAGCATGACGCCAAAACTGGGGACATTTGGACCAGGTCCCCAGGCTACTCCATAAGCACACACCAGTGCAATCCCCCCCAGGAGAAATGTGTTCTATATAAAGCAGCTGAGTGAAGACTTGCAGATGCCTGCAGTGAAGAGCCAGCCACGCTGCCCTGCCCAGGGGAGCAGAGCTCAGCAGAAGCTGCATCCCCTCCCCTGAGAATAGGCAGGTTCCTTTTCTCCAAGGACCTTCCCCACCTCCTTCTCGCTTCGGACACAAACGCGGAGTTTTTGCAGAGCTTTCCAGGCAGGTGATGGGCACAGAGCAGGAGGAGGTGTGGGCAAGGAGCCCGTGCAAGGGGGAGCTCCCAGATTCTTGGCTCCGCAATGAAGGTGCCAGTCAGCATTATGCCTGTGCCTCTGCCAGGACCACAGCTCAGACCTTGAAGCTGCAAAAGATGGAATTCAAGCCCGGGAGAGAAAGCCGGAGTGGCTGCAGAGCTGTGATTAGAGTAGTGGCTGCAGCATTTCTCCGTGTAGAGAGGATGTGCTCTCTGCCTTCCCCCCACAGCCCGGGGCGCTGCTGACTCACTGATCTCAGGACAGCCCAATCCCTGTCCCATCGCTCCTCTCGCATGCCCTGTGACCTCCAGCTGCATTCTTTAGTCGGGTACATCCAGTCGCAGGGTAGAAAAAGGGCACCGTGCTGTACTGCAGCCTGCAGAGATGTTTCCCTGCAGCCCTGAGCACCCCAGGAAAGAGCTGTACTCCCTCCCTGCAGCCTGGCAGCACGCCTGCTCCCTTGGCCACAAAGCCTGACAAGCCAAGAGCTTGCCTAAGGGAAGATTTCATGGGCAAAACACTTCCCACGTGCTTCCAGCCTCTGGGAGTGGCTGTTGCAGCCTGTGCTGGACCATGCCATGCAGCATCCCCAGGCAGTGGGGCCAAGGTTCTGCCCAGCTGAATGAAGGGAATCAGCCCAGAGCTCAGTCCCTGCAGCTTTTGTTGCTGCAAAGTCTCTCCCTGCTGCTTGCTGTACTTTGAGCTGATGACAGTATGTCCCTTATCCACCTCCACCCTGTTCCTGAGAGGGAACTGGAGTCTCCTCTCCTCTCCTCTCCATGGATGCGATGCTCTGAGAAGGGGCTGGACCAGCCCAAAGCATCCCCAGCTGGCTAAAAGCTCACACCTGAGCCATGGGGATGAGTTACACCCTGTTCTTTCTGTGCTGGGAAAGCCAGAAAGGAAAAAAGTCAACATCTCAGTGCCAGAGGAGGTTGCTAAGTGACGGCAGAGCTTGTTTCTATCCCGCCACTGACAGCGTGCCTACGCTGCGAGGGGAGGAAGTGAGGAGTAAGGGATGTAAACATGAGTACATTGCCAAAACACTCGGCAGAATCTCCCTCGCCAAACATATACATTAGCTGCATGTTTTGGCTGCCAGCAGAGGAATATTTACTATGTGTCAATTACTGCAGCCTTGGAGCGTTTTACCTGCAGGAGAGGATTTGCAGCACTCTAGTTTTCCAGCAGAAATTAATTTCCAGACCAAAGCTGTCCGGCTATCAGTAGCTGCAAGAGCAGCTGCAATGAACTGAGATTTCATCCTTACATTGTTTCTAATAGATGGCTTTTGTTTTGCCACCAGGATGTGGCGTTATGCAGCATTTTGGAAGCACAACAGAAAGGCAGGACTGGACAAGGGAGGGATGAAGGCAGCCTTTGTATGAGCTCCTGGGGAAGAAAGGAGATGGTTTCGGTGAAATAAAGGGCACTCACAAACCTATATCGTTAAGATTATGTTGAGAATTGCAAACTAAGCTAAAAAAAACCCCAGAGTAAATGCAGCAGTGCTGATCTAGTTGAGAAATTTGCCATTGCTAAGCTAGGTGGATAATAGATATCTTTTCAAACCAGTGCTCATCACAGAGGAGCTTTAGAAACTGCATGGGGGCAAGCACACTTCAGCTCCAGCTTCAGCTTTTATTTCTCCCCTTATGCTGTCATACCACAGAACTCACACTTGCCAGACTTTATCTGAGGCAGGGTGCAGGCCAGCCCTGCTCTCCTGGGCCTGGGAACCATCAAAATCCCTTATTAAAAAAAGCATCTACTCCCTCTGTGTAGATGCAGGTTGGCCCAGGGAGAAAGTAGGGCACCTATCTGTCCCTCTGTGTGAAGGGGAACAAGGGAGAAAGCATCAGAGAAGGGATCTGAACAGACAGTTCCCAAAGTAGAACCTGCTGGCAAATTAAAATGAAAATAAATGCCCAGTTGCTGATCAGAGGGAGGTGCTTGCTGGCAGCACAGCTGCCATGGTGCATCCTGGGCACCAACAGCCCCATCTCCTGCTTTGGTGCAGTGCCCCCATGGTCCCCACTGCTTCAGGGGCTGAGAGCCTGTGGGGTGTCCTTTTGGTGCCTAAAGAGGCTCCCTAGAACAGAGGCTAGACAGTGCTAAAGGAATAAAGTAGGGATTAATTAACAGCTCTTCCACGGATTCACTTTGGGCAGTGCAAGAGCCCGGCTGTGGCTACACCCAAGATGGACTCAGAGTCACGAGTTTTCACACTTTTGTAAGTTTTGGTTCATTTCCATATTGGGGTTAATTGTCCAATTCCAGCTCCAGGTTCTGCAGTCCCATCCTCCCAGATTCTCTCCTCAATTCTCTGCTGTTTGCACTTTTTGGGGATGAAGCTGCAGCAGTGTCCTTGGTTCTGGGGCTGGAAAAGGATTGTTTTTGTGTGACTGAGCTGGGAGGAGAACTTTATATGAAGTTCAGAATCACCCACTAATGCAGTGCAGAGTCTGGAAAATACAAAAGCTGAAACTTTTGGAAGCAGCTGTCAGACAGACGTCCTCTCACAGACTGCCTGGCAGAAGGGAGCATGGACTGAGGGTGCAGGATCAGTGGCAAAGCACCTGTTTGTCACCTTGCTGTCTGCAAGCTGGTCACTTTGGTGCAGTGTCTCAGGCCCATTTTGGCACCAGCTGTTGCAGGGGAGAAAGACAAGCTCCCAAAAAAGATTCTGATGAATGAATGAGGAGCTGGTCATGCAGGTGAGCTGTTCTATAACCAGCCAGGACACACAGATCAGCTCTTGAATGAGCTGGCTGATAGGACTGGGGTGCTGTGGGAACACCCCAATGGATAATTCTGGCTGCCCTTTCATCCTGCAGGAAGGCTGACCTGCAGCAGCAGGGCGAAGTGGGTTGGTGTGGCCAAAACCTGAGCCCAGGGCTGGGTCCTGCTGACCCTGGGGCAGAAGAGCTCAAGCTCAGGGGTTTCAGTTCAGTGGATTCAGAGAGGGGAAACATTGTGGGATGCAGTTTGGTGAGGATGAGTGGGGCAGTGGGGTTCAAGGGCCTGCTGCCAGGACACGCCTTTGAAGCGCAGAGGTGACTGTAGTTTTTCCAGGGGTGTGGGTGCTTCAGAAACAAGCCTTAGCCAAGCACTGGAAAGGGCCTCAGGGCAGCCCTGAGCACTTTATTCCCACAGCTCACAGCCCACCCACACACATCCACAGGCAGGTCTGGAGCAGGAGAGGCACCATCAGAACGAAAGGAGCCGTGCTGAAGGGGAAGGAGGGCTGGAGGCATATTCTCCCCCAAGTGGGAAAGCAAAGACAGACCCAAACCCACAGTCCTGCCAGCCCCACAGCACCTCCCTCACCTCACCCCAGCTGCAGGCTCCGCCGTGCCGTGCCACTCCTGCCCCTCCAGCAGGCCGGGGGCGGCAGTGCCAGCCACAGCCGCCCTGCTGAGGGGCCGCAGTGCAGAGAGCCCTCAGAGGATGTGCAGGGCCTGCAGCGTGTCTGCCAGCGCCCAGGAGCTGTCCCAGGGCCGGCCCGGCCGCCGCAGCGCCGCCTCCAGCGCCCGGGCCCGCGACCCCCAGCTCGGCGGGGCCGCGCCCGCCCGCGGGGCCCGCCTGGCACAGCACGATCTCGTTGACCTCCCCCTGGATGCTGCGGGCGTAGAGCAGCGGGAAGACGTCCCTGAGGGCGGCCAGCACCGAGTCCTTCAGCCCGGCGTCGCGGCATACCAGGTTGAGCACGAAGACTCCTGCGGCAGGGCGAGAGGGAGGGGAGTTCAGAGCAGCCTCTGTACCACACCCTGATGAAACTGATGCCTTGTTTTCCTGTTCTGCTTGGCTGTGCAGCTTTTAGTTTTATATTAAGGGTTACTAGGATCTTTTCACAGGTTGTTGTGTTGGGTTGCAATACAGGATTTGCCAGAAATGTGCATTCTGTCCCCATTTGTTGAGCCGGGTGGGGCAGTGACCCTGATCTCCTGGCACATATTATCTGCTAATGGGCCAGCTTTAAACCAGCTGGGGCAATCATCTTTATCTTTTCCACAGCCCATCCTCCCTCCAGGCAGATATCATCTGCTGCTGGCCCATTCAGTCCCACTGCATGACTGATAAAATTCCATCATCCCACTGGGAGATGCTCCAGCCAGGGGGAGCAGCCAAGCCTTTCCTACCCAGATAAAAACTGACATTTTGGACACCAAGGCACCTTCTTCCCACTGCATTCCAGAGGAAAGCCAGACCTTTCCACATCATCCCTGCACCTTCAGAGGAAAACTGCACCTTCTACAGGAGCACTGCTCCAGCTGAGCCACATCTGCCACTGCAGGAGGATGCAGCCACCATTGAATGGCACTGCTGCCAACACCCTGACTGACTGACGGGTGTCAGCTTGGATTCTGACTCTGTCAGTGTTTGGGATTGTTCTTTGTAATACTGCATTTCTATTTTAATTTTCCTAGTAAAGAACTGTTATTCCCATTCCCATATCTTTGTCTGAGAGCCCCTTAATTTCAAAAATTATAATAATTTGGAGGGAGGGAGGTTTACATTCTCCATTTCAGAGAGAAACTTCTGCCTTTATTGGCAGACACCTGTCCTTCAAATCAGGACAGTGATGAAGGCAAAACAGTCCTATTCCAGTTGGGGACTCAAAGACAATCTCTTCAAACTCCAGGCCCTAAGCATAAACAATGTGAAAAGAGGAGGGTGGGCAAGCAAGGAGGATGAAACTTCATGATTTGAGGCTGTTAATTGGACAGCTGACTTCTGTACACAAATGGACTAAAACCCATAAAAATGTGAGATCTCGTGACCAAACCCTTCTTTGCTTCCATCTTGGAGCCATCCAGGCAGGGACTGTGGCACTGGTACTGCCAGGGTGTGGCCTTTGAAGGGCCCTCAGTAAATATTCATTTTATTCCTCTTAACTCTGTCTAGCTTGTGTTTCAGCTCCTCTAGGCATCACTGCCACCTTGGTGAAAATGTCCTCTCGGTGCCCCACTGGTTGTGGATGGCTACAAGATCTGTTCTCAGGTACTGCCTACACCTTCTGCTTCCAGAAAACTCTGCTGCCCCCCCGGGGGGCATCTTCTGGATGAGGAAAACTGGCACAGCCCCAGCTCCACAGAGAACCAGCAGCCTGGCCATGGGGACATGGCCAGATCTCCCCTCCTACCTTCTGGCTTGAGGATGGTTTTAACTTTCTGCAGAAAGGGCTTTTCCACAAAGGCTGGGGGCGGGCAGCTCATCCCCACCGTGAGGTCTTTGCTGTCCACATCAAACATGATGGCATCATACTGGGCTGGGGCTGCAGGACGAAGCACAGACAGCTGTTATCCTATGGGA
The DNA here is from genome assembly GCA_034336665.1 of Luscinia megarhynchos. Lineage (NCBI taxonomy): Eukaryota > Metazoa > Chordata > Aves > Passeriformes > Muscicapidae > Luscinia > Luscinia megarhynchos. The sequence continues at coordinate 26,541,232 of CM067571.1, forward strand.
CAGAGGTGAGCTAGCTACACACACGGGAAGACCAAAGGTGGGATGGTCAAGACACGCCTTCCACCATGTTATGGGTGAATTCTCTGCTGGGGTTTCTCTTTACAAGCCCTATGTGCTGGGGGAGGCCACAAATCTCAGGTTGGCAAGGACAGGCTGTGAGCTGCAGACACCTGCTGAGGCTGGAGATTGTGACACACGGCAGGGAGAGGAAGAAGGTGGTGACAACAGCCCAGGGCTCTGCTACCCACCCAGCGTGGCACCACTGGGCTCAATGGGGCAGCTGAAATGCTCTGTGAGATGGGTGGTACCTTCAGCTGCCTGCTTGGCCACGTAGTCCAGACCATCAGAGACGTGCACTTGCATCCTGTCACCCTGGGAGAAACTGAACCAGCGCGTGGCCACTTCCAGCATGGAGGGGTCGATCTCCACCACGGCCACGCGGGCCTGCGAGAAGTAATCGTGCACGAAGAGGGGCAGGCTGCCCCCGCCGAGCCCCACCACCAGCACTGCCAGCTCTCCTGCCAACCCAGAGCAGCCAGTGAGCCACCAGCGCGTGGCAGTGCCGCTGCTCGTCCCACCCACTGCCCCCAAGCAGCCTTGGGAAGGGTGCACGGGGCACCTGCCCCCAGCACGGCCTCCCACTGTCACCTGGGAGGGCGTCGGGGCCCCCCAGCAGGCAGAGCCCCGCAACCATGGCCTTGTGGTGCTCACAGCACAGGTAGCTCTTGTCGATGGCTCCAGGCGGCTCAGTGGGGCTGGGTTTCTTCTTGTCCTTCCTCCGCTTCTTCTGGCCTGGGTCACAGGAGACACCAGCGAGGGGTGAGATGGAGGTGCTCTGTCCCACCCACGGTGTAAAAACACTCCCAGAGCTGCTCTGGGACACGACAGGCAGGTCCCAGCAGGATTTCTACCTTTTTTCTGTATTGCTCTCACTCTCTGTCACCCCAAAAAATCAGCCTTGGCCCCTGCTCCACGTACCTGGGAGAGGCGTGGGGGCCAAGAGCCGAGCCTCTGACTGCACCACGTTCCTGTTCTGCAGGAAGACGAGGCGGCGGAAGTAGCAGGTGCCATCTCCCCTGACGTCCTCCACCACGAAGTCCCCGCTCAGGGGGCTGCTGCCACAGTGCCGCACCGCCCGCACCCCGATGTCCCCTCCCACGGACAGGAAAGGGCACCTGCAGGGAGCACAGCGGGCTGCTCTGAAGGAGGAAAGGCTGCAGGAAGAGAGCTCGGCATTCCCACTGTCTGACTATGGCTACAGAGCCAGGATGAAGTGGACACAATAGAGGAGCAGTGGGATGTCACAGGAGGGCTGGGGATCTGCACTAGATTCACTCCCAACACAGGGAATACAGGGAGCAAACACAGCAAGACTTTTTGCAAGAGCTCAGATGTGTGCAGTTGGGGCAGGAAGGAGAAGACAGAAGGAACAGAAGTTAAAGCCAGGATAAAGACAGGGATGCTTTCAGGATCTCTGCTTTTCTTGGGATGCTGGGTTTTGGAGGGCAAGGACTTCATACTGAATCCTACCACACAAGCACCTCAAATCCTGCCTCCAAGCACAGGCAGACAGCTGAAGGGAAAACCAAGAAAAGCTTTGAGGCCCATCTCCTGCCGACCACACCTTGCAGCTTGGTCTCCCTTGGAGAAGAGGGTTTCCCTGCTGGCAGACCCAGGCTGGCCCTGTTTTGGGAAGCCTAGCCAGGGGGCTGGGCAGGGGGGCTCACCTGCTGGCGGGCGGGGAGGCCCGGCGGGGCCAGCTCCATCACCTTCCCCGACAGCTCTGCCTGGATGCTGGCCATGCCCTCGTAGTGCTGCTCCCTGTGCAGGGCCACCGTGAGCAGGCGCCCGAACCCCGCGCTGGCCCCCAGCTGCCTCCGGCCCTCCTCCGTCCCAAAGAGCCACTCGGTTTCTCTGCCCTGTGGGACTGCACAAGGGGCTGCCATCAGCCTGGGCTGCTCCTGGCCCTCCAGCCTCCCAGGGAGGAGCCACAGGGAATGGCAAGACATTTTAAGGGAGGTACCGCTGCCAAGATCTCTCCTGTTTTAGGCAGGCTCATGCAAGAGGCTGGAAAAGCCACATCTCATTAGAAGGGGGTGTCCAACAGGCTCCTGACCTGTCTCCAGGCTGTGCTAAGCCCCAGCTTTGCAGCCATGCAGGGAGGGAATAATGCTGCTGGCAGAGGTCGATACATTTCTGTGAGTGCAGCCTCAGAGCACTCAGAGCAGTAATGTCTTCTCAGCTGCACTGTGCTAACTTGACTGTCACCAGCATCCAGGCAGGAATCCCCACCTTGGAGGTAGGGCAGGCAATGTCCCTCTGCCCAATAAGCTCTGTGCCAGATCTCTGCTTGCACCACCAGGCAAGCACATACCCCACCGCCAAGCCAGGACTAAAACATCAACCCAAGCCCACACAGGCTGGTTATTTCCCTCTCCAGCCCCAGATTCAACAGGCCCTGAAAGGCTGGCTGTTTTGCAGCTTCTGGCCAGGGCGACCACCTGACTGCAGCCTGGCCAGGCTGTACTCACTGATGAAGATGGCAAAGTGATTGTCCCGGGAGGGTTTCACCGAGGGGCTGTCGACCACGTGCAGTGTGTAGCGAGGCTTCCCGGTCTCTTTGTCACACAGATCCAAGGAAACCTGTTCCCTGCAGGGGGTTTTGCTTATCTGGCTGCAGAGCAGGGCATAGTGCTGCCTGTCCTTCACTGCTGCCACCAGCCGCTCTGCGCTCTCCACCCGCATCGGCTTGTCCTGCTCCTCAGGGCAGATCTCCAGGATCTGTGCTGCTGAGCCAGGGATCTTCCTGAACTTGGTCATGACATACACAAAGACTGGCAGGACAAACTGCTGCTCGTCCCCACTGCTGGCCACCTGGTGGACACGCACGACCCAGCCTTCCTGGGAGAAGTATTCCACGGCTTTCTTCAGCACGTGGGCTTGAGCCAAGGAGACGCAGAGGTAGCGCCCTCCTACCTGCAGGACCCGGCTGATCTCAGCGAACATCTGGTCCACCTTGGCTAAAGTGGCCTCCTCTTCATCGGTCAGGAGGGCATCCAGCGTGCCTTTGTCCAGGACCACTTGGAAGTGGCTGTCAGGGAAGTCCATGTGGAGCATGTCCATCAGCAGGTAGCTCATCCTCGGCCTCGTGCCGGCGCTGCGCTCCCGCATCTGGCGGATGACGGCGTCGCTGACGTCGATGTTGACGATGTCCTCGCACATGCCCACGTCGTACATCTGCTCGCTCAGCTCCGAGTTCCCACAGCCCACCACCAGAACCTGGGCAGCAGCACGAGAGCAGCGTGATGGTGAGAACGCTCTGGAAACATCCCCCCCTCCCATTATGGGAGCAAATACCAGATGTGTCTGAAAGCCCTCTGTGAAAATCACACCCCCAGGGCCTGCAAACCCAATCTACATGGCCTAAGATAACATGTCCACAGAGAAAAGTCCCATGGGCAGAGAAGGGATGCATCTGCATGTGTTTTGAGAATGACCCCGATGTTTTAACCCCTGCAGCTCCCCAGACCAGGACTGGCCAGGGGTCTCTCCTGACCTCTTGCTAAGGCACACTGGGGGTTTCACATCATCAGGCCTCACACAGAGACCCAACTAGACTGGAAAAACCCTCTGAGAACACGGAGTCCAGGCCAGGACCAAACACCACCACAGCACTGAGTGTCACATCCAGTCTTTCCTTAAACATCTCCAGGGACGGTGACTCCACCACCTCTCTCTCTAGGCAGTCCATTCCAATGTCTAAGTGCCCTTTCTCTGAAGAAATTCATCCTCCGAATGTCCACCCTAAACCCTCCCTGGAGTAGTTTAAGACTATGTCATTTCATCCTGTCGCTTGTTGCCTGGGAAAAGCCAACCCCCAGCTGCCTACAACCTCCGTGCAGGGAGTTGTAGAAAGCGGTAAGGTCACTTCTGAGCCTCCTCTTCTCCAGGCAAAACAACCTCAGAGGTCGTCGGAGGGGACACAGCGCTGAGTACCAGCCGGGGCTCACCTTATCGCGGGGCCGCACATACTTGTACAGAACGGGGCAGAGCTCCGGGAAGGCCCCGTACCACTCGAAGGGCCGCTGCCCGCGCTGGCGGAAGAAGCGATCCCAGTAGAGTGCGGAGCCGAACTCGGCGGGGCTGCGGGGCAGCAGCTCCATGGCCGGGCCGGACCGGACCGTGCCGTGCCCCGCTCCCGCCGCCGCCGCGGCCCCACGTGTTCCTGCGCTGACCGCTTCCGGCTGCGCGGCGCGGCGCGCCCGCTCCCCATTGGCCGGTTTCCCCACGGCCGCTCCCCATTGGCTGCCACCGCCCCGGCCGCTCCCCATTGGCTGGTCTCCCCAAGGCCGCTCCCCATTGGCTGCCACCGCCCCGGCTACTCTCCCATTGGCTGGTTTCCCCTCGGCCGCTCCCCATTGGCTGCCACCGCCCCGGCTACTCTCCCATTGGCTGGTCTCCCCAAGGCCGCTCCCCATTGGCTGCCACCTCCCCGGCTACTCTCCCATTGGCTGGTTTCCCCAAGGCCGCTCCCCATTGGCTAACGGGAGCGCGCAGCGGCCCCGGCGCGCCCCCGCCCGGTGCCGGTGCCGGTGCCGGTGCGAAGCCGCCCCCGAATCACAACCGCGCAGCTTTGACAGCCCAACACCCGCTGGACTCCGCGGCACTGCTGAAGCATCGAAAAGAACGGAGAGGGAGGCAGCGGTGGGTTGAAAAGGAGCAGCTTTAATGGGATCCCGCGGCGGAGGGAGTCGGTGCCGGGGACGGGTGTGACATGCCGTGGAGGGAGGTTGGATCTGTGATCTCCGGCGGTCCTTCCCGAGCCCAGTAACTGTGTGTGCGTGTGAGACCCCACGGCTCGGCGCTAGCTGGGAGCGGGGCGGGGCTCTGTCAAGTCGCTCTGAAGAAAGAAGGCTGAGAGCTCACTCAGCGCCCTGTACCGGTGTGAGATGGAGTTCTTCACCGCCTTGGGCATTTCAGCGTAGCTGCAGGGGACAGAAACCACACGTGTCATCAGCAGAGAGACTACAGAACCAAAAACTCCCCCTCTGCCTCCCTGCTTGGCTCAGCGGGGTGTCTGCAGTGACACAAGGCATCCGGAGGCTTCCCATCACCCAGGATGTTCTGACCCAGGAGGACATTCCTCCCTGATGCCCTTCCTCACAAGCAAGTTCCTCTGGACACACCTGACCAAGGTTTGCTTCACATAGAGAGCTGTAGGTAAAACACCACTTACGTCTGGTTGTAGCCATCCGGCTGAAAGCAGGGATCCCAGCCAAAATCCCGAGGGCCTCTGGGCTCCACTATCACTCCCTGCATGAGAAAGCACAAAAACCCCCTTAAAGACTGCACTTCCCTTGCAGAGACGTTTCAAACACAGACACTGCAGGCTCTCCCAGCTCCTCCCCAGGGCGTGACCAAATTAACGGCTCCAAACTCACTAGGGTGCCCCACGCTGACAGTGCTTTGACCTCTCCAAGTAACAGAGCTAAGAACTGTAGCTGAATACAGCCCTGCCAGAGGGAGATGAGATCACATGCAGAGTTCAGGAAGCACCACAGACCAAAGGGCCGCACCCCCAGTGCCCACCTCCCACCAGCTGCGCTCTCCCTGAGCCTGTTCCCAACAGGCAGCGACCCAAAAGCCATCAGAATTGTCCTCAGCAGAGCCAGAGCTGCTACACACTCACAGCACAGCCCTCCCCCCTCAGCACACTGCCTTCCCCAGCACACCCCACCTACATGGGTCTGGCCTTTGAAGAGCCTCACTGGCTCCTCGGGGTTCCCGCTGCTGAAGGCGAAGGTGCAGAGCGCGTAGGCAGACTTGTCCTCAAAGCCAGCCAGCAGCTTGTGCAGGCCTGAGGGACACAGAAGGGACCCTGCAGGTGCTGCTGCTCCCTGGGAGAGCAGCACACCCACCCAGCATGGATGGATGGGGGGACAGCTCCACATGGCATTCCCAACCACCACAGAGGTGACAAAGCTCAGGCACTGGGATGTTCTTGGCAGGATCCCTGCTGTGACTGAAGCCAGAGCCTCAGATCTCATCTCCAGAGCCCTGCTGTGAACTTGGGAGAGAAAGCAACAGAGCATGCAGCACGAGGGAGGACTAAAGCCCCCAGTGACTGAATGTGATTAATGATCATGTTAATGTGACCAACACAGGATTTGCAGTCACACTCTGAACTGCAGGATCAAGGCACAGCCAGGGAGGGGAGCATTAGTGGAGAGGGGCTTGCCCTGAAGCCACAGGGAGCAGGAGATCTTCCAGGTCACACTGAGGACAAACAAGATGCTCCCACGAGCCCTGCCACCAGCCTGCAGAGGCAGGAGTCTGGGAATGCAGGGATGAAACTACTGAGAAAACAACATCCTAGAAGGAGGGCCCAAAACAGGCTCGAGGAACCTGTTGGTTCCCCCAGCATGGGCAGGTAGCCACTTCAGGGGCAAAGGAGTGGGTTACACACAGAGCAGTAAATGAGAGATGTACCTTCTGGCTTGAGTTTCTCCAGGAACCATTTTCTGAAAGGGAAGGAAAGGGGGAAGATCAATTTTTCTATTATCTCTCAGAAATACAGGCATCCTTGTGACACTGTTGCTCACATTTTCATAGGCCTTTGAATCCCTCTCAGTGTGCTGTAAGATCACTCATTCTTGACTATTTACCAGGAAGGACAGACTCTCTCTTAAGTTCAAGGGGACCCAGTGAAAACAGCAGTGGGGTATTTAATTTACTGCATCCTGAGGTCCATAGAAATACATAATAGCTTTGTTATCCTCTGGATTAAAAGGTTTGGTGCCTTTTTTGGTGCATAGAGCCTGCTCTTTGGGACAGATTCCCAGGCTGCCAGAACAAGTGCCACAGATTGGGTGCCAGCAGGGCTCAAGGAGTTCAGTCCAGCCCCTGGGGTGCAGGATGAAGAGCAGGGCACAGAGCAGCAAACAGCTCCCTGGCCCTGCTGCTCCTGGAGCGTGGAGCCCACCCTGCCAGTCTCAACCCTGGCATGTGAAAGGGGAAACACTTCCCTCCTACTTACATGTAGGGTCCTGGAAGGCCCCCCAGGGCATTGAAGCACAAGCAGGTGTCCTCTACTATAACAGGTCCCTGAACCTACAGTGGCAGCCCAAGAGAAGGAGAACGTTAGACCTAAGTGAAGGCACTGCCTCCAAACCCATTCCCTTGCTCTGTCCCATCCTCAGGCTCCCATCTGACCTCAAAAGCAATCCACACCAGACAGACACAATCAAACCCAAACTCTCCCCACACAGGCCAGAGAGTCTGAAGAACGGCAGGGGAGGTTTCATATGGAGGAAAATGAGCAGAGCTGAACAGTCCCTGCCATCCTGCAGCACAAGCAAAGGGAAAGCCTGCGTTCCAGAGGACGCCTGCATTTTTCTCCAGTCTCAGCTCTCACTTGGTTCTTTCAAGACACCCATCCCAGAGACAGCTCTGGAATATTCAGCAGACATAAAGCTCTTTGTCCTGCAGCCACTGCGCTCGGACTGAAGGAGCGGGACACAGCATAACCCAGACCAGCCACCCGGGTGACGGGAGAGCAGCGAGGCCAGCTGGGGCCGGGCTGGATGCTCCAATGTCCGTCTGGGGTCCCTCCGCACCCATCCCCCCGGGAAACACGAAGGAGCGAGCGACCTGCCGGGCGGCTTCGCGACACTTCTGCACCGAGATCTCGTCCGGCTCCCCCTGGTACTCGGGCACTGCGGACACAGGGACGGAGCGGAGCTGAGCAGGGCCGGGCCGGGCCGGGCCGCCGCACCGCGCCAGGCCCTGCCAACAACTTACGGTCAATTTTCTTCGCCACCAGCGTGTAGGGAGAGGAGTCCCCGAGGATCTGCGTGACCTGAGCAGGGAGAAGGGGTGAAAAGGGAGGGGCAGGGATAGGAGCAAACCCGCTGGCGAGGCCCCGCTCCCGCCGCCCTCACCTCTTCCAGTTTCTTGGCGTTGCCTGTCACGAACACCACGCTCCGCCGCGCCGGGGCCGCCATGCTGACCGCGCGCACCGCCCCTGCGCGCCCCACAGCCAATCAGCGCCGGCAGCGCCGCCGCGCCCGCCAATGGGGAGCGCGCCCGCCCCGCAGCGCTTGGCCAATGGGGAAGCGCGCCCGCCCCGCAGCGCTTGGCCAATGGGGAGCGCGCCCGCCCCGCAGCGCTTGGCCAATGGGGAGCGCGCCCGCCCCGCAGTGCTCTGTCAATGGGGAGCGCGCCCGCCCCGCAGCGCTCTGTCAATAGGGAGCGCGCCCGCCCCGCAGCGCTCTGTCAATGGGGAGCGCGCCCGCCCCGCAGCGCTCTGTCAATGGGGAGCGCGCCCGCCCCGCAGCGCTCTGGCCAATGGGGAGCGCGCCGCCCCGCACCAGAGGGGCGGGAACTGCCCGCCCGCGGGGAGCGCGCCGGGCGAGTCTCGCGAGAGGCGCGCTGAGGGCGGGGCGGGTCGTCATGGCAACCAGTCCCCTCACGGCCCCGGCCCTTGTTTACAGCTCGCCCAGCCTTCGGATGCCGCGCTGATTTTCCTGCAGTAGAATCAGCTGTAGGTGGGGAATCGGGAAGGGGGTTGTGCTCCAAGCTCTGCTGCTGTTCAGCCTCCGACCTCTGGCGCATGTCTGTGCCTTCTGCCATCAGGTTTGCGGTGTCGGAGCGATCAAGTTCCATCGTTGTTGGTTTGCTGCTGGTGCTGCCTCTCACAGCCAGAGCTGTCCCTTGGGAGCGTCTGTGCCCAGGACAACCCCAGCACTGAGTGACTTGAACCTACAGCTGATCCACACCCAATTCCAGCACCTCAGGGCAGTGCACTGACGGCTCGGGTTGTGGCAGCTTTCCCTGCCCTGCATCTCGGCTGTAGCTGAATCTCCTCGAGTCAAGAGTTCTGTCCAGGGCCGGTGTGGAGCCCTGCAGAAACAGGTGGGGAGCAGAGCCCTGGGAAGGAGCAGCAGCACCGTCCCAGTCCCCCACCGTGCAGCCAGGCCCCTCTTCACTGCTGAACTCCTGCTTTGCACGGGGACTCCTCAGGAGGAACCTCCTTCCCCCCAGGCTGCCCAGCTGCCACAGCCAAGAGCCTCTCCACACCTGTGTGCCATGCCTGCAGCCCCCCTTCCCTCACGGGCCCCCGGGGTCACACCACAGGCGATCCTGGGAGGAGGAATGCACTGCTTGTGCCAAAGATGCCATTCCCTGCACAGAAGAAACCATGTGGAAAACAGCAGCTGATGGTCTGTCCTCTGCACAATGCAGAATGGGTAAAACAGACCCAAAGCTTGGGTGACCGGAGTTGTTTTTGTTGTACAATCTCCTAAGTGAAAACCAATCCCCAAGCATGCAGACAGTGCTGGAAACAACACTCCCTTCTGCTGACTGCAGTTCCCTCTACCACCAGTCCAGGGCTGCAATATAAAACCACAACACCAAAGGAATATGTGGAGGACTGCTCTGTACCACCCCAAGAGCAGACATTTCTAATGGTCTTTCCAGCCTTGTGGGGGAAAAAAAATCTATAAAACTTGCTTAGCAGATTCTATGCCTGTGATGTTTCTGACCAGGACTCCTGTGGCACCAAGGTCCTGCTGTGGGTGGCAGCAGCAGCAGCAAAGGCAAGGCTGGGCTAGAGGAGAAAGGCAGAGGCACTGGCAGGGCTCTGCAGCAGCAGGAGTGAATTAACTCACTTTCCAGTTGGCAGGACATGGTACCAAACAGCTCAGTGGGATCTGCAGTCCCCCCTGGAGACAGACACAGTGCCCTCCTCATCCACCTTCACCATCCTTTGCAGGCAGAGAGGAGCCAAAGGCACAGGCAGGATGACTTTTGTCCCTTCCACTGAGTGTATGGTGTTAACTCAGCCTATACTTAGCAGGAAAAACCTAGCTTGCCTTCCTGATTCCCACCTGGGGAGATCAGGTCCCACAGAGGGGAAAAGCCCTGTTTATATTGCAGCTTGTGATCACATCCAACCCTCCAGGCTGCTGTGCTCACTCCTAATCCCCTTCTCTGCATGGGGCAGCACTCAGGTGGAAACTACAAGGTCCTGGGGGCAGGGTCAGAGGAGGAAGCTGGGTCATGGCAATGGAAATTCTCTGAGGCACCATTTCCCCTCTCCAGAGTTATTTCAAACACGTGCTTAGCAGGGCAGCTAAGCAGAAATCTTTTTTCTCATCAGAAAAGACCAAAAAAGAGAACCAGAAGAGCTTGGCTCAGCTAAAGTGTCAGGCTCAGGACTGGAAAGGAGAAGGCTCCCAAAAATAAAGGGCTGACAGAAAGGCCACCAGCACTTGAGACCAAGGCTGGAAACAGCCAAAACACCACAGTCCCACCTATGGATAGAGGAGCTCAGTTGCTGTTCATTCCAGCACAGGGATCCCTACAGCTCCCCAGTGCCCATGACTGGGAATAATCCCCTCCAGCTGGATCACAAGGAAGCAAAATCAGCTGCCATTCAGGACCACAAGCACCACATCATGGTGAAGGGCTCTGAACATGAACTGGGCTTGTTCACTGTGGATGGGTGTCAGGAGAATTATTTTCCAGCTGTGTCTTTATATAATCATGCTGCTTGCTGCCGTTTACACACATTTCTTACTTTTGGTTAAGAACACACAGAAACAGGGACTCTCAGCCTCAGAGAACCCTGAATGTCCTCCAAAACTTGATGAAGACATGCAAAAACTCCACAGGTACAGTCAAAAATAGGTTTACTGGAATGTCTTTAGTCACAGCTGTAAGCAGCAATACTGACAACACTGAGCTTGTGCATTCCCATGGCAGGACCAGAAAGTCTTCTGGATTGTAAACCTAATTTCATTTTTTCTCTTTTCTTTTTTTTTTTTTTTGAACAAGAGAAAAACAACACCCTTGCAAGTTGCCCTCTTAAGAATCCATTCCCTATAATATCTTGGTATATTTCCCTTCACACATTTATCCCCTCCTTTTCTCTGACTCAAAGACAGAGTCCCCTCTGCCTTCCACAGCAGACAGCATGGAGCTGCTCAAACCATATTATTATTATTATTAATAATATTACAACTCAACCATATATACAGATAGACCATAGGGACAAGTAGCCAGCTCCAAACCAGAGACCCAGAATTCCACAAAACAGGCAGTTTGGGATCTGAATCTTGAGTTATTAAAAAAAAAAAAAAAAAAAAGTCTGACAGCAGGAACAGGTACTGGACTGGAAAAAGGTTGGTTGGTAGTTCTTAAAAACACTCCCTCAGAACTGGCTGCTTGCCACCACCTCCTGCTCCCAGGAGAAAAAACAACTTCCAAGCTATATACAGATATCTCACTTAAATTACACAGCAGTTGGGTTATCCCAGAGGCAGCTCCACCGAAGCCTCCAGCTGCCCTGTCAGGAGTGGTACTTCAGGACTATGGGGACTGCAAAACACAAAGAAAGAAGCTCTCAGCACACGCCCATCCCTGCCAGGGAGTCCCCCCATTTCTGCACTGACAAACACCCAGCAGCTGCGAGCAGAAGTGTGTTCCCAGCCCCAAGCTAAAGCAATCTGCTGTCTGCATACATGCTAGACAACATATCCTGCTACCTTCATCTCCTTCCAGCTTCCCAAAACTAAACCAGATGGGATTTTCCATCAGTCTCTCTCTCTCAACCCTGCTGCCAGCTCTGCCTCTCCCACTGCAGGCTGTGTGTTAGGAGGACAACAGGCTACAAGGGCTTTGCTGAAGGAGCAAGAACAGCAGAGAGCTGCCCCTGGACACTTCAGTGGGAGGAAAACCCTCCAGACCCAGTGGCACAGAAGAGCTGCACTGCCATGCTGGGCTGCCTAGATCCCTGGAGCATGTCATTCTGCAATTTTTCCTGCCTGGAAGAAACATACTCTGGTCATTATGAGCTGTTTGGTAGGAAAAGCAGTGACATCTCTGCTCTGGGGAGCTCCAGGAAAAGCAGAGAGCAGTGGGAAGGGACCAATGGCAAAGCCACAATAGCGACTTGATGGAAATTAAGCAGCACATCAGCTTTGGGGAAGAGCATTTGTACACAGCAGGCTCATTGCAAGGTGGCTGATGCATGTAGAGATGTTTCTGGAAGACACTGCTCTAGCCTGAAACTTTTCCATGTACTCCCAACTGCTTGGGATCAGTCAGTGCCAATCCTGGGTCAGCACAGGGTTGGCAGGGCACTGCTGGCTTCCTTTGGTCACAGTCAGCAGGACTTGGTTTGAGCCTGCTCCTCTGCGTGCACCCTCCTTAAGCCTTGCAGAAGAGGAGCACAGGATGCTCTGCAGGCACTCCTCATGGTGACTGAAGGCAGAGTGGAGCCCATGGAGTGGCTCAGGTGCTGTCCCTCAGGAACAACAGCACCAGGGTGTCACTCCCAGCACGGAGTGCCACCAATCTGTCCATCACACACGGCTGGGGTGATGTGGAGCTACTCACCGATGATGACGAGCAGGAGAACGAGCACCACCATGGCTATGATCGCCTTCATCTGAAAGAGGAGCACACAGGCACCTTACACAGCGTGCCAGGGGCAGCTGCTTCCACCTGAAGGGAGGTCTTTGCCTCCCAGCATGTTTTCAGCCAGGAAGCAGAGCTTCTCCACCGTCACCACCCCTCCACATGCCCAGCCCTGCCTGCTCCCCTTCTTGCTCACCTTGCAGTCTCGCCACCACATCTGTCTCCGGAGATGCTTGGCTCTTTTGCTAAAAGCTGCTGCATTGTCTGATAAACTGTCTATTAAAGGAAAGAAAAGAGTCAGTTCAGTGGTGCACACACTGTCAGAGCACCCACTCACCTTTCTAACTCTGAGTTCTGTGCAATGAAAGACCCAACCACAGCACGATTCACCAAAGCCACAGCAGGGTCACCGTGACACCTTTCACCAGAGCACACAGACAAGTCCCACTGTGCTCCCTCTGTACTGGTTGCTCTCTGAGGACAGGAACCTGCTCTGCAGTGGACAGTGCCAGAAGAGAGACAAATCTACCTTTGCTTCAAGGACCCAGAACCCAGACATCTCCAAACTAATGCCTCTGCACAGAGCAGCAGGTCAAGGTGGAGAGAGTCAGCAGAAAGTCAGATCTGCAGCCCAAGGCTGAGCAATGTTGCTCTCAGGAAGGACAGAAATGTAAGCCCAGGTGTGACATGAGGTGTTTTCAGAACTGAACCAGGTTAACCTGGCCAGCAGAGCAGTGTTTGACATCACACCTGATTTATCCTGCAGGTCGTCCAGCCGCTCGCCCCTTTCGATCACCTTGGTGATGTTCTCCTGCATGACATCGATGACTTCATCCACCTGGTTCTGGACACTGAGGCAGAGCAAAGGCACTGTGAGAGGCAGAAGTGAGCACCAGAGCTGCCCAGCCTGGTGGGATCTGAGAGCTCACCCACAAAAATGAAAGGGCACAACAGTGGGAAGAGGTTGATGGGATGCAGGGAAAGCCAGAGGCATGGCACTGCATGGGGTGGATCTCTGGCAATCCCAGGAAGGGCAGGGAACACAAGGGGTTCAGAGAGAGCACGGGGAAGTCAGCAGAAGTGGGACACCCTCTCTAACACCTTTAACACACAAATGCAGCATGAAAAGGCACTAATTGCTCTTGGTGGGCACCTCTGCTACAGAAGAACTCACAGAGGGGAAAAAAGAAGTATAAAAACCATACCTTATCTTTCTACATTTCACACAACTCCACAGCTCTGCTCAATAACTTGGTGTGAAATTAAATCAGTTCCCTCCTCCAGGAACTGAGTTGCTAAATTAAACTCACTCTGCCAGGGGCATCAAGAGGATAGCAAAGAAATGGCTGATATGAACTAAACCAAGTTATAATTCATCTTCTCATAGGTTATGCAACTCTGTGGGTAGCCTTCAGTAGCCTAAATCACACCAGTAGGGTTATTAAAAATGCATTTATTCACTCCACAAAAAAAAATACACTGGCAAGAGAGAAAAATTTTCCTGGTGGAAAAATACTGCTCCTTTCTGGTTTGTATTTTGAAGCTAATACACGTTTATTTTCCTGGAGATAGAAATGAGGATTTTCTTGAGGCCCAGGGGATAACAATACATTGCTTGAGACATACTGTTCCCAGAAAGGCAACAGCAACAGCAGGACCTTGGAGGCAACAAAAACAGAAATAGCTCTAAAGAGAAACAGCATATCCTCCCCCATGGCCAGGACACTGGGGCCAAGACAGACTCAGGGCCAGTCAATGGGGCACTGCAGAACCAGAAACAGGGCTCTGTCCTTGCCACCATGCCTCTAATTAATTAACTGAGACATAGGTTCACACTGACCTATTTCTCCTATCAGCTAGGTGCCTCTCACCAAGCAGATACCTGTGCTGATGAGGAGCAGCTGCAACCAGCAATAGTGGTCACATCACTTGCTCACGTTTACTTACTGTTCCAAATACAGGTGAGAATAGTCATTAAAAGGCATTTTTCACCCCAGAAAGTTCTAGAAGAGTTCCACATCTCTAAATATGAAGGGTTTTCCCATCTTGGCCTTTCAGGTTTTCTCCAGCACCACTGCACTGTGGCTTCCAGAGCTAGAAGAGCCAGGCAGCTCCTCTGAAACCAATTTTTGAGTCAACAGCTGTGATAAGGCACATGCTGGACTCCAGCAGCACATGTAAAAATGTGCTTTATTTAGGACAGCATAAAAAAAGAAGCTGCCTTCTCTGCTGCATCGCAGAGTCTGTGGGAGCAGCATCTCTCTGAACCCACCCACACCGTGTGGTGGCAGCTCCCGCCTTCCACACTGACAGGAACTGCCTTCCAGGAGCTCCTCATCCAGAGGGGAAGGGCACACATAATCCCCAAAGACCTCTCAGCAGAAAGTGCCCCGTGCTCAGGAGCTTTTCTGATCCACTGTTTGTCTCACAAAGTCCGAGGGAGTGGCAAAGCCTGGAAGGTGGCGCTGAGGATGCAGCAGGAAACACACAGCAGTGCCCTGTGGAGCCAAGTGTTCCCCCACACAGGACACACAGCCCCACAGCCCATCCCCTGGGGCACTGGGTGACAAGCAGGCACGTTCTGCAAGGGGCTTTCCTTACCTTGGCACAACGATTCCCAGCTTGGAGCTGCCAGCAGTGCAGCTACAGCTTGGGGCGAGAGGAAAAGCACCAACATCTGCTACCCCAGATGAGCCAACTTGGCAAAAGCTCTAAGCCTCAAACATCGGCTTCACACACAGAAGTCTACATTTGCAGTATGGAAATCTTTCTAAAATCATGTTCTGGCTTGAAAATAGAAAGATTTCCTCCCACAACAGATTTGTAACCAAGTTATCCTGGTACAACTAACAAGTGGGAGCACACGAGGTTACAGTGCATCTAGGAACTTACAGAGCACTGCAACACTACCTGTATCCCTGCCAGTGCAGGTCAGAGCCTTGAGGGACACTGCTGTAGTCCTGGGACACCCCAAAGTGTGTGAGGCAAAACAGGCTGGTAACTTCAAGCTGCTGTGGTGGTTAACAGCATCTGGGGGAGAGCTATGGAGCACAGACCCTTACTGCCCAAGCTGCTTCTCAGCATCCTGTCTCTTCTCACTTGAGCTGCTGGCAAAATGCTAAGGGCCCTTGTTACCTGCCCAAACCCTGGGCAACCTGTCAGCTGTCCCCAAGAGAACAAAACACTGCACAGATAGAGAATGGAAGCACAAAGAAATCAAGGATTTGAAACTCCCACAAATGTTGAGGTGTTGACTCCCATGGAACACAGATGCATTTGGGTAGCATGCTTTGCCACCTGGGGAAAAAACCCAACAGAAAAACAAAGCAAAGAACAGGAGGGAAGAGGCCAAGCCAGGGAAATTCAGACCTCCACACAGCTCCTTAACCAGACCTTAAGCCAGGCCCTTTCTGCTCTCTCCCACCCTCCACTGCTGCCTCTCCAGGAGGGGGCTGAAAAATGCTCAGCCTATGTATTAGCCCAGCAGCTTCAGAACAAATTCAAAGATTCCCACAAGTTTGGCATGCTTGAGGTAGGAAACTCAAGTCACATCAAGAAGAAAATATTTTCTTGTTTGATTTGGCAAGAGGGAATGAGTCCTCTAATACAAAGTGTATTTCCTGTTGGGGAGCTGCGGGCTTTTGACACATACACTTCATGTGCTTTACTCCTGCCAGATTTCCAAGAGAAATAAAGCTGGAATAAATACCTGCCAGGAAAGGGAGAAAGACAAAAACATTAAATATGTCTCCCACAACCTTTTTTCTTAGTAATTACTGCAAGTCTGATGCTTTTAACAAGGACAGCAAGTGTACACCATCAAAGCAATGAGATCCAATGGCACTCAGCTTGCTTTAGACTCCTTTTTTCTTGTGCTCTGCTGCTCCAGAGTGGGAGGAATAAGCTTTTCCATTTTGGCCACACTGGGTTAGGTACTGAAAACCTCTCTGGGCTGGTCAGGGTGCTGGGCTAACAACAGTGCTGCATTCTCCAGACACTGTAAACAGCCTGTGCACACACCATGGGATGTGCTGCCCGAGGCTGCTGCTTGTCTCCAAGCTGGCTGTTTGCAGCCATGACACACTCCAGTTTTCCACCCCAGTGATATTAATAGTGTGTATTTTGGTGCAAATTACACCCAAACACCCCTGATTGTGGCAGCCACCCAGGGAAGAGGGAACAGGAGGGAGAGCCAAGGCAGATGGAGGGTACAGAGGCAGGAGGCCAGTGCTGCACAGCACTCCCCAGCTCTGCAGAGAGCTCTCCTGTTCCCAAAAACAGGGTAACAGTGCTGAGCCATGCCACAAAGCCCTGCACTGAAGTTGCTGCTTAGTCCCAGCTGGGAGGAAAACAGCAGTCTATGCCTCCCTGAAGCCTTTCAGACATTGAAGGGATTATGTCCAACAGTGATACCTGTCAATGTGGTCTCGGTACCACCTTCAGATGAAAGCTTGGACTGTGGTTGGGGTTCACTGCACAACCTGCAATGAGCCCTGGGCAGCTGCAGTCAGCTCTTGCCTCAAGAGCTCAAACCATTCTCCAAACCCTCCCCCTGCTCAGGGCCTGCAGCCAGCCAGAGCCATTGGGGCTGGCAATGCTGACCCCCCAAAGCATCCACAGTGGTGGATTCACAGAGACCAAGAGATTTCTGGGGAACCCCAGCACTGTGCTGAGCCTCAGCAGCAGCCTGAACAAGAACCCAATGGCACAGTTCCCTGAAAGCACAAACATCAGCAGTGAAGTGAGTCAAGCAGTGCAGAAAACGGGCTGATTTTAGCAGAATTTTTGAAAACATGGTGTGTGATGAGAAGCTCCTTTTCCAAATAAAAGAAATCCAGCTGGAAGATGAACATCCCAGCTTCCCTTGAAAAGGCTCTTGTGCACACATTCAGCACTCCTTCCAAAGCCCCAAAGCAAAGGCAGAGAAAGGAGATCAGCTCTCCCTTACCTGTTCTTTGTACCTTTGGGGAAAAGAGTAAGCACCCTTTAAAAGCTGCATTTCAGCTCCAGCCCATGCAGGGGATGGGAGGCCTCAAAGGGAGCCAAAGTGGCTCTCTCAGCTACCACAGGAGAGTCCAACCAAGCAGATTCCAGACACATCAGGACAAAGCTCAGCTTGAAGGGGACTGACACTTCCTCCTCTCACTGTTGCAGACTGTAACTCACCTCCTGCCCTACAAAGTTTGCAGTGTTCCCCACAGCTGAGCCAGCCTTGAGGGTCTCTGCTGCCAAACTCCACCCTGACCCAATCCATCCCCCTTCCTGCCAAGGACAACTAGAAAAACTTTCCAGTCTTGCCCCTCACGTTTAACATGTTCCACACCTTTGCTCCCACAATCCCATCACTTTTTCCTCTACCCAATCCTCCACCCACTTTCCTTTTACACCCATCTTCACACCTCGTTCCTCCAGCCCCGAACTGCCATGGCCTCTCCAGCTTTGCCCAGCTATGCCTCAGCTCTCCAAATGCTCAAATTCCTCCTTAAAATGTCTTTTCCTTGCAGTTTTTCAGCAGCCACCCAATTTTTTCTTTGTTGGAACAAAGAAAACTGACCCACTGTGAGACCAGGCGTTGATCCCTACAGCACAAGGGCTGAACTGATCAGAAACTTCATAGTGATCTCCATGACAAGAAGTGATGACTGCATGGTGTAAGCACTTATTAAACAAAGCAATCAACACTGATGACAGCAGAAAATAAATTCTGTTTTGTAACAGATGCTCTAGATGCTCCCAAGGAACATACTCCATACCACATCCACTACACAGAGGCAATCTCTGGCAATGGGCAAGCCTCATGTGTGGGCCATTAGTCCCATCACACACCTAGCTCTTGGCTAAATGCTTCTTTCACTCTTCTTCCTTTCCACAGGTGCAGTGTCCTCCTCTACAGCCACTGCTCCCTTTTACCAGGCCAAGACAGGGGGAGGGGAGGAGAGGCTCCTGTTTTCTCCCACCAACGGGGACAGCAGCCACTGTAGGTGCTGTCTAGCACAGGAGGACAAAGGGATAGACATTACCTCATCTCTACCTCTCTATGGAGGTGAGACCCCACTCATAAACCCAATTCTCAGCTTTCTCACTCATTCCAGATCATGCCCTAGAAGGGAGGCTCTATCCACACTGGCTTACTCCAAAGAGCAGTTCCTCTCTACCAACAGCACCCTTACACTCTGGAGGGAAAGAGATGCCCTGCAAACTCAGGGTGCAGCCACCTGCCCTCTGCCTCTTGTGCAGCTCAAGTGCCCTTCACTCCTCAAGATAACAAGCACAGCCTAATGCTGATGGCAATGAGTCATCCCAGAGCTGTGCTGGCTTCCTCCTGGCGTGGAAAAAATTCCCAACCAAGAGCCACACTCAGGCTGCAAACATGACCCAGTCTGAACAATGCCCACACAGCATTTCCCACACAGATCTCTGTCCTGCCTCCACAGAGATCAGCAAAGGAGCAGGGTAACACAGACCAGGGGGCTGTGAGTATCCCCACATTTCTGATTGAGTACCACCACCACCACATCCTTCACAGGAAAAGCTGGAGCCCTGGACAAGCATCATCCAGGAAATGACTCGATGGGAGAAGGATCCAGAGTGCTCCTTCTTGCCCCACTCCTCCTCCAGCTGTAATGGTTTCCTGTTTTCCATCTGCTTTGACTCCAGTGAGTCACTGCTCATCTCCAGGTCACCTATATCAGGTCTTTATCTGGAGAAGAGGATGCCAGAGGAGCAGCTGCTGCCCAAAACCCATGGTACTGGTGTGTTTCTGACCATTTACTTTCCTGAAACATTAAGGAGCATGTTACAGGATGAGGTAAAAAAAGCCTCAAAAATTAAAAAATGGTGCTAGGAAAGGTTAAAATTCAGGGTTAATACTACAGAGAAAGAGTCTCAAAAAGCATGGAACAGGTCACCACCAGAACACAGCAAGGGCTTCAGAAACTCCAATAAGCTCCTGTGATGTAATCTTATCCCTTTGTCAACAAACAACTTCTTGACAGGTTGCATCAAAGCTGAGATTTCCTTTAGCTGTGGACATGTGGGGTAGGACATGTCAGTTAGAAGAACACAGGCACAAGGAATGTTCATATGAGGAGCTGCACAGAAATACTCTGACAAGACAGCAGCAGGAGCTCACAGTGCCAGAATAAATTATTCCCTCTGTGACACTAAGGAACAACAACTTACTGCCTGATCTTGTCATTCCTGGGTCCGAACCTGGGTCCAGAAGGGCCCCTCCTGCAGGCAGAAAAGAGTAATCAGGACAGAAGGTACAATGAAGACATGCTTTTAAACAGACCCAGAGATAGAGAGGAGAGAACCAACACCTTGTGCATGGAGGATTGTTTTCATACCTCCCATGGGTCCCTCCCACATCTTAGGATCTGTGGGACATTTCCCTCCTACAAAAGGTCACACCTATTAATTCGTGCCCAAGGCCAAGGCTCTGGAAGGCCATCCCAAAGGTTTTCATTCCCAAGCCCTCAGTATCAGAGCTGCGGGCAGGTATGACACTGCATTCAAACTCACAAGAAAAAGTCTTCCTCTTCATCAGAGTCTTCCTCCAACAGGTTCCTCTGCAAACACAAAAAAAGCATCTCATCAATGAGCAACCACCATCTCACACACACATTTCCTGCTCTTAAGATGCAATCAGCAACCCTCTGACTACAGGGAGACCCTCTCTGGGTCTCCAGCCCTGCACCCAAAAACATCAGCATCACCCACAGCCACCCTGCACTGTCCCATCCACCCAGACCAGGAAATCAGATCCACTCTGCGTTTGGAGGACGTGGTTTCTCCACCATCTGATGGCAGCAGATGTAAGGGAACACACTG
This sequence comes from Luscinia megarhynchos, assembly GCA_034336665.1. NCBI lineage: Eukaryota > Metazoa > Chordata > Aves > Passeriformes > Muscicapidae > Luscinia > Luscinia megarhynchos. The sequence goes on from CM067571.1 coordinate 26,561,488, forward strand.
GCTTCCTTGGGCTGAAGGGCAGAGTGGTCTGGCAGCTGCTCTGCTTCACCCCAAAGGGCTCCCCTTTGCTGGTCCACTACACTCCATGAGAGGGTCCAAAACCTGATTTTTAAGAGCAACCCTACAATCCCACTGAAGCCTGAATGTTCTGGATAAAAACATTTCTGCTTAGGGTCAAAAACAATCAAGAGGAGGAGGTGACACACTACAGGCGTGGGCCCAGGGACCAGCAGATGCTCCTTCAGGTACCAACACTTGCTGCTTTCCCATGTGTAGATTTGGCTCCCACCTGCAAGCCTGATGCTGTGATGTTGAAGCTCACCTACATTTCCATCCTGTCACATTTGCTCAACCAACTCAAGCAAACCTGCAGCACCATGCAATAGTTGCAGCCACTGCTTCCCTCGAGGGAGGAGCAATCTGCTCTCGGCAGCTCGGGCTCCTGGTCTCGCTGACAGCTGTCGGGATCTGCAGCAGCATTTCTGACCGCAGCCTAACGTGAGCTTTAGCACAGCCCGACCACAGCAGCTTAAATCTTTCTGTCCAAAACCGCATTCAAACGTGAGGGGACCGTAGTGACAGCAGAAAAAACCAGCTGTACAGCACAGGGTGACTTCACTCAAGCCCTTCAGCCACCGAGGGCAGCAGAGGCAGGCCGTGTCCCCGCCAGGCTCTGCGGAAGGGCAGGAGGCCGGAGCACACGGGCACCTCCCGGCCGTGGCTGCAGCCCGCAGGAGCCGCACAGCTCCGGAAGGGCCGGACGAGGCTGCGGCACGCACGGAGCGCGGCTCCGCTCGCACAGCCTCGCCCACCGAACGGCGGAGAGACCCGGCAGAGCACCCCACCGCGGGCACCGAGCCCGGCCCCGCAGCCGACACTCACCCGCTCGCTCTTCACCGAGCCCGTCACCTCGTCATCGTTCAGGTGCCGCTTGAATTTGGGAGGCATGGCCGCTCCGTGCCGCGGGGCTCCGTGTCCGGGAGGAGAAGGCTGGAGGGGAGCGCAGGGAGCGCCCGGCAGGCCCAGGGCGGGACCCGCCGCCCCCGCGCTCACCGGGCCGGGCCGGGCCGGGCCGGCGGGAAATGGCCGGTGCCGGAGAGCCCCCGGCACAGCGAGTGGAGCGCCGAGCTACCGATGGCGGGCGGGGACACGCCGGGGGCGGGCGGGGCCGCCATGAGGCGGGGCGGGGACCGCCCTGAGCCGGGACCGCCCTGAGGCGGGGCTGCCCTGAGGCGGGACCGGGGCCGGCGGGTTCGGTTCAAGCGCCGGTCCCGGCCCCCGCGGGGTTCGGCCCCCGGCGTCACTCTGGCACGCAGCCTCGGCCAGCGGCCCCAGGCAGTGCCGGTGCCCCCGCAGGCATCGGGAAGGCTCCGGCTCGCCCGCCCCCCGCCGCCCCGACCCTGTTCTCTATAAATGCGGGCGCCGGTGGCCGGCGCGCTCAGAGGGGCGGCGCCGGGGCCATGCTGGGGGTCTGGCTGCTGCTTTGGGGCTCCGCGGCCCTGCGCGGCCGGGCGGACACCGCCTTCCTCCGCCGCGCCCATGACAGCTCCGGGCACTGCACCTACTCCTTCACGGTCGCCAGCCCCGTGGAGGCCGCCTGCCCCGAGGCTGCCGGCGGCGTGCCCGAGCTGCGCGCCGAGCTGGCCGCCCTCGCCGCCCGCCTGAGCCGGCTGGAGAGCCGGGAGCGAGGAGCGGGGGGCTCGGGGCCGCGGGCAGCCGAGCCGGGGGGCGAGCGGGACTCCCAGCTGGAGGCTGCCTACGGCGAGCTGCTGCGGGCCAAGTCCCGGCTGGAGGAGGAGAAGGGCCGGCTGGAGCGGGAGAAAGAGGAGCTGGGCAGGCGGCTGGAGAGCAGCGCCCAGGAGCTCACCCGGCTGCGGGCCGCCCGCTGCCCCGCCGGCAGAGAGGGGCCCGGCCGGGACGCGCTGCGTGCCCCCGCCAAGGGTAAGTGCGGGGGCCGGGACCCCTGCGCGTCCCTGCCGCCGGCTCCGAGTCCCTGTGCGACCCCCATGCTGTGCTCCGCTGCTGCCCCCCACCCTTGGGGACCATTGCCCCATGCCTCCCGCCCCGCCCCGCAGCAGAGGGGGATGTAGCGTTCCGTGCTGCTCTGGGCTAAGTGAATGGTCGCAGCTGTGCCGCGCTGCAGCGGGATGGGGCAGGGCGCTCCTGCCCCAGGCACCGGCATTTCGGGGGGCAGCAGCCCGGCACGGAGCGCCCCGGGGGCGGCAGGAGCAGGCGGGCGGTGAGGGGGCCGGCCGAGCCGCGCTCACGCTGTGCCCGGCCCGCCGCAGCGCCGCGCTGGGAGCCGCAGCCCCTCAGCTACCAGGAGCTGCAGTCGGAGCGGAGCGAGGTTCCCGTGTCGCGGCTGCTGGACGAGACGGCGCTCGGCCGCCCGGGCAAGGAGGACTCAGGTACGGGCCCGCCGTCCCGCAGCGTCCCGCTGCTCCCGGGGGGCTGGCGGTGACCCTCCGTGTCCCGTCCTGTCCCGAGCAGGCTGCGGCCAGCTGGTGTGGGTGGGAGAGCCCGTGGTGTTCGGCCGCGCCGACTCCATCGCGGGCAAGTACGGCGTGTGGATGAAGGACCCCGAGCCCGTGGCGCCCTTCACGCGGGACAACACCTGGCGTGTGGACACCGTGGGCACCGAGGTGCGCCAGCTCTTCCAGTACGAGGAGGCCGAGCAGCTGGCCCGGGGCTACCCCGCCAAGGTGCACATCCTGCCGCGGCCCCTGGAGAGCACGGGGGCCGTCATCTACCGCGGCGGGCTCTTCTTCCAGCCCCGCCGCTCCCGCTCCGTGGCCCGCTACGACCTGCGGGGCGAGAGCATCACGGCCGAGAGGGAGATCCCCGGCGCCGGCTACCACGGGCAGTACCCCTACTCCTGGGGGGGCTACACCGACATCGACCTGGCGGTGGATGAGACGGGGCTCTGGGTCATCTACAGCACCGAGAAGGCCCGGGGAGCCATCGTCCTCTCCAAGCTGGACCCCGAGACGCTGGAGATCCGTCGGACCTGGGAGACCAACATCCGCAAGCGGGGGGTGGCCAACTCCTTCCTCATCTGCGGCACCCTCTACACCGTCAGCAGCTACTCGGCGCCCAACGCCACCATCAACTTCGCCTACGACACTGCCACGGGCAGCAGCCGGGCCCTGAGCATCCCCTTCGAGAACCGCTTCCGCTACCTCAGCATGCTGGACTACAACCCTGCCGAGCGGCAGCTCTTCGCCTGGGACAGCTTCAACATGGTCACCTACCCTGTCCGCCTGTCCCGGCCGTGAGTCGAGGCTGGCTCAGCCCCCGGGCGTGCCTTGGCACCCTGCTTCCCTCCCCATTTCCACCTCGCACAGCCTGGGGTGCTGCCGGGGCCGCACGCAGCCCAGCCACATCCCCTTGTGCTCAAGTGCAGCAGAGAGAGACGAAGCGCTGCTCCAGAGCCTGGCAGAGCCAGGGAAATGCCTCTCACCAGCCTCGGTGGGTTTCAGATGGGTCACAGCAGCACCCAGCCTGGCCACCCCAAAACTGGAGCAGGCATGGTGAGGGCTGGCCAGAACAGGTGGTAGAAGGGCTGTGCAGGAAGATCCTGCCTTAAAATAAACGTGTTTCCCTCGTTGTGAGCAGCGATCCCCTCTGTGGGGCCAGGGGTTTGTTGTTTCCAGGCTCTGGCCCCGCAGAGCTCTCATGCAGAGATCCCACAGGCTCCACTGGCATCCCACACTCCCAGTGCCCAAGGGCATCCTGGAGCTCAGCCACCTCCAAAAACCATCGAGTAGGCTCAAAAGCAGCAGAAAAGACAGACATGCATTGCACAAGCCTTGTTTTATTGAGGGGGAAAAAAAAATCGGCCAAGAGAGCAGGGGTGAGGAGTGCTGGCAGAGCATCCTGCAGCCGGGTGGCCTCCTGGTACCCAGCCCTTCCAGCCATGTGCTTCAGCTTTACAGGCCATTCCAGGCCAGCAGCTCTCCCACAGCAGTCCAGAGCACGCTGTTTTATCTATTTATTGTAGAAAGCTTGCAGGAGGAGGCTTCTTTCCCCCTCTGGCATTCAGGGCAGCAGGAATCACATTCCCCAGGGGCTGATTCAGGTCCTGGCCCAATAAACATTGCCCAGCACCACTGCTGCCTCACACCTTGTCTCATTCCAAGCTTGTTTTCCAAAGAGTGTGGTGGGCTGGTGCCCCTCTTGATGCACCTACAGGCTGAAGGTGCTGGTGCAGGGAGCTGTAAAGCTTTGGGCATGAAAATGCCACATTTTGGAAGGCAGCTCCTGAGAGCAATACACCAGGTATCAGAGCAGTGGAAAAGGACAGAGAACACAGTGGGACACTTGTGATGATCACCTGCAGCTACAGGGATTTTCAGTGGGATGCTTCACCCCATTGCTGTCCTCCTGACACCAACACTGTTGTCTTAAGTGTAGCACTGTGTATTTGCATAGCACAATGAAGTATTTGGTTTATCCATCATCCCCACCCATGCTTTATTTTGAAAAAATACATGATGGTTATAAAAACTGAGATGATATGTGTAAGATATGTTTGGTGAGCTGCAGGGTGGGCAGCAGGTGGGAGCCCATCAGAAAGAGGGAGGAGGCTGAAAGATCCATTCCTGGGTCCTGTTCCAGAGCCAGGCTGGGAATCTCACCTGATCCAGGGCCAGTGATGTCCCCAGGATGTGCAGCAAGGCTCAGCCCGGGTGGGTCAGGAACACATCACCCCTGTCACTGTCCCACACAGAGCTGGGCAGCAGCAAACCTGCCACCAGGGATGGCAGGAAGGCATTTCTGTCCCCAGAACGGGATGGGAGGCCGGGCGAGAGTCCCCTTCAGCTCGCCGGGGGTGGGGCAGGCCCCGGGATGAAAGGCAGGGTTGTGCAGAGCCCCGGGGAGCAGCAGCACCTCGGTGAGCCCCGACACCGAGGGCAGACAGCTCCCGCCCCTCCCCGCGGCACGGCTTTGCAGGCCGGCAAATCGTCTCTTAATTGAGTGAGAAAATAAAGGAGGACAAGCCAATGTACACAGGATTTCCAGAAAGCTGGGCTGGAGCTGAACAGCGCTGAATACACTGCTTTACTTAACAGGCTTTGGGAAAACAAGCCCTCCCTGCCCACATCCCAGCAAGAAGCCAGCCTGAGCCCTAGGGGGGTTGCTGGATCTGGCCCCAGTCACATTTAACATCCCTCTGGGCTCTTGCCCTGGAGAAAAGTTACAACCTTTTCACAGCCTCAACATTATTAAGGAAAAAGAAATCGAATTCCCCAAACAAAATTGTTACCTCATTTCTGGGAGGTTCAGCACAATTATTTCTGAGGACCAGAGTCCTAGAAAACATTACACATCAAATTCCACTCAAATTAAAAAAAAGCAAGAGGTACTCCAGTGTAAAGTAGCCAGGAGCAAGTTATCTGATTAAATGTCATAAAAATATTCAATCAACCGGGGTCAATGACTGAAAGCTCCACCTGGCCTCAAAGACAGCTGGCGTGGTTTGGGCTTTTGGAGAGGCACACATCAAAGCTGGGCTATCTGGAGGCACAAAATGCCCAAGCATTCACTTTAATTAAAACTTCTGCAGGAACACTCCCCTTGCTCTGCTCGGAGCACAGAATAGTCCAAGCCTGGTACATTCCCACAGCCGACTGTGGGAAATTCCTCTGAATTCCCAACAGCTTTATTACTACAGAAATAACATTACTCCTTTCAGCAGCGTTTCCTTAAAAATAGAACAGTCTGGTCAATGGGTTCCCATTTTTGGGGTGTCCTTTTGAGATGAAATAGGCTGAAGACAACCTCAAAGCAGGGAAACCTCACCACAATTCAGTTACATTTATAGCACATTTCTAGATGGAAGCAGTGTCCATCCATATTCATTCAGTTCCTCATGTCCACCCTCCTTTCCAAGCATTTACTGCAGCTGTGCTGAAAAGGGTGATTTACCCTGAGTGGTAACTGCTCAGAGGTTCCTTCTGCCCACAGCTGCATTGTGGATTCAGCACCTTTGATTTACTCCATATTGCTGCTATTTTTCCCTGAACAAAACCAACTGGGCAGGAAAGGACTCCAGCTCCTTTGGTGGCCCCGAGCTGCTGCTTCCCAAGCCTGCCCAGCCTTGGCAGCGACACCTCTGACCAAAGGTCATCCTGCCCAACTCCTGCTGGTGCTTGCAGGAGCCACCCCACCACTCCTGGCTGCATCCTGCCTTTCCTCAGAGGCAGAGCCAGCCAGCACCTTCTCCCCAGGCAGGAATTACTCCTCTGAGACCAAAGGTTCCTGGTGTTTGTGGGAAGCAAGTTCCCTCTGGTGGCAGCTGAGCGTGTCCTGCCTGTCCCCAGCCCAGGGCACTCCTGCCTTTTGCCAGTGCTGCACTCAGCCAATGGACAACTGGAGTCATCCCAGCTCCTGCCTGAACAAGCCCCAGCTCCACCAGCTGGAGATGGAATTCCCAGCAAGCCCCCCCCAGACTCCTCCTGGCCACATCCTGTGGGCCCTGGGCTGCAGAAGGGCTGGAAAGTGCTGGGATACACAAAGCAGCTTCTGGGAGCATCTTCCTTCAGGAGCATTTCCCTGGGAGCTCTGCTCACGTCCTGCAGCAATCATGAGAGCAGCCAGGGGCTTTATTTAGAGAATACTTTATTAGTTTCTGTAATCAAACCCATGTAAATAAGACCGTACATATTTCATACAGTGCGTTACCCCTGTACAAATGGAAAAAAAATTAAGTTTAACATTTCTAGACCAATATGGCTGTTAATTTCTGTACAATGCCAACTCACACTACAAGTGGGATACTTTTTTCCAAAGTTGACATCACAGCTAGTTTCCAAAAATTCAAATTATATATATATTTATATAAAAAGATAACCAATAGCAATTCACTAGGCATCAATAGCAGCAACAGCCTTTCCAGCTTCTGCAGTCATTTGAACAAAATTATACACATTAGACTTTCAACTCTTCCTTCCAAAAAAACATAAAAAAAAGAAAAAAAAATCCCAGAAAAAACCAGCAAATTCTGCTACTGATGTGGTACCTGGTGCTTTTTATTAGCTTTTTCAATCATTGTCTGGAAAAAAACCTCTAGAATAACATTATTAAAAACAGCTCCAGTATAGCACAGTCACTACTACATATCATAAGCAGGTACAGGATATCTTACATTCACAGAAGTATCATACAGTACTGTCCTACAGCTAGAATACTAGAGGATACAATTAAAAAGGCATTTATTTGACTTGATTCTACTTTCCAGCACACTGTGGGCAAGGAGGTGGTGCGACGCAGCTCTGATATAAAGAATGCACCTTTGAGATAAAACTCTCGTTAATCTGATAAGGTTTCTTTTATTCTTGTGGCACAGTTTGAGTGCTCGTTGCTGTGTTACAGAAACTGGAAACCGTTTAGGGACCACTCGCATCATATAAAGACAGCTGGACAGGGGTGAACGGAACAAATCTGACTATTGATGCAACGAACCTTCAACTCCAGGGGTGAGGGGGCAGCGGGTGGAGAGGACACAGGTGGCCAAGTAGCTTTTTCATACGGTGAAGTAAATGCAGTAAATTGTCATCCAAGCAGCAGCAGCCAGCAAAGCACTGCCTTCAGAGGGAGATCCAACACTGCCAGTGTTACTCTGTGTTAGGTTAAACCTCGCCTGGCAAATACGTGGATCCCTCTGTTTATACAAGATAGAAGCTTTTTAAGTCACTAGAAACTTAACACACATTACTTGGCCCAGCACCATCTTCAGATCTGCATGTTCTCATACTCATGGGTTTATAAAAAGATAAATAGCAGCTGAAGATCAGAGCCTGAAGAAAGTAAGAGAAGTCATTGTGTCAGCTAGGAAATGCCTCCCCACCGGTGCTACTTCTCGGAGCTGTGGCTTTGGGAAGCAGGCGGGCGGAGCCAAACGGGCACACACGCGTGGGACGTGCACCCCCAAAGCAGCCCTCATGCTGTTAGGGCCTGGGGCTCAGCTGGACACACAGCAGCTGCCAGCACAGCTGCTGCTGGCCTCCACGCCCCAGGGGCCGCTCACAGCCCGGCAGGGAGAGCAGGCTGCTCTTCACCCTTCGGGCCACCAACTGCTGACACCTCGCCCACCCTCCCCTCTCCCCCCTCCACGGGAACACAGCCTCTAAGATTTTGTTTCCTCGGTTTTGATTGCCTGAGGTTTGATTGGTCCAGTTCGAACAGGTTTCGGTGTGGCAGCAGGAGCAGGGCTGGGCTTTTCCTCGGCTTTGTCCTGGCAGACTCCTGCGGAGTCGGCAATGGCCTCGCCGGCTTTGCTCCCGTTCTCCTCCACTTTCGGGGCTTTGCCTCCTATGGGTTTGTTCTGCTGCTGCTGCTGCTGCTCAGAAAAGAATCTCTGAGTGGACTGAAGGACCTCTGCTCTTTGCTTTGCCTTAAGAGAGGGAGAAAATAAGTTTACTGAAGAGAGGGCATTGGATTTGGAGTCTCACAAGTATTTGCCATATGAAAGGGGAAGGACTGATCCCAGTGACCAGACTTTCCTAGAAAGGCAGCGTCCATCCTGCTGCTTCCCTGGTGTCACCACCTCTGGGTGCTTGGCTCCTCAGCAGTAGTTAACATCATGCCATCCTTGCTCTTCCCTAATCCTTCCCCAAAAAAGAGGATCAGGGACAACAGTTTGAAGCATTACCTAAGCTCTTAGCACTCTTTGATGACACCATCCCCATCGCAGAGCTGTACAAGTAGGAACTCTGCTGACAGCAGCTCCAGCTGCAGCTTCCCCTGGGCACAGGTCAGACATGAGCTGTGCCTGGGCCCCCAGGGCCACTCCGGAGCACAGGGCCCTCCCAGCAGCACAGTCTGAGCACCCTGTTTCCTCCCGTGGCTCTGGGCACAGACTGAGCCTGCAGCTGGGATGGGAATGAACCAGCTCAGAACTTGCTGTGCCAATTGCAGCCTCATCTGCTTCCCTCCTCTGAATCCTACCAGCAACCCTGACCTGCACCTGTGGTGGAATTCAGCCTCTGTGAACATATTCCAGTAACAGTTTTGATATTGTGCAGATGAGACACTTCAGAGCAAGCACTTGGCTTGCCTGCCCAGACTGCAGAGACTCCATTAAGAGTTCAATCATTTGGAAGCTGGACAATAAAACCCAGTGCAGTCAAACACCTTTTTATTTTAGATTAAAAAAGAGTATCTTAACACAAAGAACCCCAACTACAACACAGGCTCTAAGCCTCCATGTACCTCTCTGAATATTTTCTGCTTTTTTACAAAAAACAAGGCTGGGACACACACACACACAACAGGGAGACAAAACAGCAGAAGTCTGGAACAAGAGGCCTTGGCTTTCATACTTTGCAGTTGCTCCAAGTAACTCAAGCAGCAACAGAACAGAAAACCAAGCTGTGAACTCTCGTTTGCAGGACTGCAGCAACAGCCTGGGACACCTGAAACCTTTTGCCAAATTTCAGCCATCCCCTGAGGTTAAGGCTGGATGACTTGATCACCAGTAACCAAGCAGGACAGAGTAACTCACTGCTCTCAGCAGTGTTTGCAGGAGATTAAAGACACCAGAACTGTGTCAGTATTTGCTCTGACTGGCTACATTTAACCCACAGTGCACACTCAGGACAATATGTTAAGCATCACCTGGTAGGCATCCAAAAGCTGCACAAAGTGGTGGTAGGAAATGAACCAACCAGCTGGAACTGAAGGGTAATCAGTCCTCCCCCAGCCAAGCATGAGCAGAACATCACTCTCCTGCTCTGACACCTCAGTGCACAGGTTACAGGAATGGCAGCACATGAAGGAGCCCCTCAGCACCATCTATCCAAGCAACTTCTTTTCTGCAGCAAACAGGCTCAGTGTCCCTACACAGATGCCCCACACTGCAGCCTGCCTTGGAAGAAGAGTTTGCTTCCAACTGAAGGGTCCCAAAGTGCTCTAACAAGTTAGGGTGACTGTCATCACCTGCTACTGAAATGCAGCTCCCTCTTCTGCAGAGAGCACCAGGTACTGCATTCTAGCCCAGAGAATGCACCACAGGCACTTCAAGCCACGGGGAAAGGACTCTCCAGAGTCCCCAGGGAGTGAGGCTGGCTGGAACAGGAGGAGCTGGGGGTGAAAGGACAGCTCACAGCCAGGTGTGCAGCTTCACTGCTCATCCAAAAGTAACCAGGCTCCTGACACTTCAATCTGCCTTGGACAGCAGGGGCAGCTCCACAGCTGCTGACCACAAAAGACCACTTGAGACAGGAAGCTCCCTACAAATATCTCAGTCTAAAATTCTCATCAAAAACCACCAGGGTGTAGAGAAGCTCTGTGTTCAGCTGTTAAGAGCCTGGCTGCTGCCTTGGGGTCCAGAGGCACTTTCTGAAGCCATGCCCTGCAGACACATCCCTGCCCTGGGAGCTGTCAGACTGAACTGCTGGTAACAGCACTGCTGTTCACATACTGACCTTCACATCTCGTTCAGCCTTGGCCTGAGTGCCTCTGGCTCCAGGTACTGATCCACAAGGACCTCTGGCCACACGTGGTAACTGAGGGTGGCTCATAAGGCCTGTGCTCATCTGAGACGGCATCTGACTATGCAGAACTACTGGCAGCCTCTGAACAGGCGCTGGGAAGGTGTTAGTAAATGGGGCTCTTACCAATGGAGGGAGCAGGTTAGGCTGAGAGAGGATCTAAGTGGGGGAAAAACAACAAAAAGAGACATTTCTCAATTAGAAAATTGCCAACTCGATTGCACGTTGGCTTTACCTTAAAGGGGAAAAAGTTGCTACTCTGCTATGAAATGAATGTCGAGGAAACAGGCTTGAACTGCAAGAGCAAAACAGCCCTGCAGTGCTGCTGGGCATGAAAGCAGCACCAACTTCTGCACAGCTTGTGAGCAGGGAGAAGACCCTCACAAGGCACTGGAGCAGTCACAGGGGAAAGGCAGGCCCAGCAAGCTGAGGCAGTTTCTGCCAGTGACAATCCAGAAATCGAATCTCAAGTCCTGCAGTCAAACACTCCAAATGCTAAAAGGAAAGACAAATATCCTTTCTGTCTGAAATACACTTTCAGAGCTACATTTCCCTAGCAGCCTGGCTCCAGTCACCTGCAGCAGAGATGCATCACCCTTGTAAGCTGTGCTCCCTGGAATGCCAAAGCACATCAAGCCCTCTGCCATCAGCCCTGCATTGTATGGACTGTGTGACCTCAGAGATCCTTTCCAACCTGAACTGCTTCATCAACACTTCAGAGCTGCAAACCTGCTTTGTCTTTACACCTGTAAAATATGCACTGAGGCCCTTCTGAGACATGAATCTTCTCCCCTTCCCCAAGCAAATGATCTGTTTTTGCAGCAGCAGGTGCATTACACTGCCTGGGGAAGCCACAACACCATCTGTCCTACATCATCCACAACTTGTACTGAATTCCTCAGCATGCACACAACTCCAAGTTCAACACCACAAAATCAGCAGTCGTTAGCAAGATCAGAGAGGTTATTTTTTTTTTGCTTTGATCTTGACACTGGGTTTCTTATGCTATTTCATTTTCAGGATTCCATTTTGTGTCTCCCCATGACAAAGCTTGAGGAGACACAGTCGAGTCAGAGCCACCAGATCATACAGAGGAATAAATCTGTTTGTAGGAAGCCACCAGTCACTTACCTGTGGTGCAAATTGTGCAGGAAAGGGCTGTGTCATTCTCACAGCTGCAGCTGCTGACTGGAACTGCTTCTGGTAGACAATGCTGTTCATTTTATTGGACTGATTGTTAGGACTTGTAGAACTGGCCCTAAAAGAAAGAACTCCAGTTAAAACCAACTGCTTTCATTCAGAGGATGTTTCTGCCCTTAGTTACAACTTAACTAGAAACTCAGCACTGAAGGGGTGAAGAATGAATCTCCTGGAAAAGCTGGTGTGAAACTTTTTCTATATAGAAGCTTCTACGTGCAAAAAACCTCAGAACTTCAGAATTCAAAGAGAAAGCATAATCAGAAATACTCAGGCTATGCAGAGATTCCAGGGCATGTCTGCATGAAAGAGCTCTTTCTCCCAAGCACTCATGACACAAACACTGATGTTAGGTTTGTGATGTTAGATGCAGTTTCCATCCCTGCCATCTCATGTTCAGTCCTGCTCCTCTGCAGTCACTCTGTGCTCTATCATGGCAAATTCAGAGCTTGTCACAACAGGCAGTGAACATGCAGCTGCTTCTACTCTGACCTGCTGTCAAATGTTTCAAAATGCACTTGAATAGGCTTCAAGAATTCACAGAAAATGCTCTCTCTGTTTTATATGGCTAAGAACGTGACCCTCTGCTAAAGCTTCCAAGGTGTTGAATCATCATGAATTACATGAAGCTTGACTGATTATCTGGGGGAAGGGCAGCAAACAGCCCCCAAAGAGAAAGGAGTGAACAGAAAAAGAAGAGTGAATAGCCCTCCTTAGGAAAGAGAGCTTGCCTTGCAGAGAGTTCTTGTGCAGAGGGTGTGGGTGATGCACTCCTGGTAAAATGAGCAGAGGGGCACCAGTGGCAGGGACACCAGCTAAGCTCCACACACACCAGTATTTTGTGAGCTTAAAGGAGTCTGTTTTCTTTATTGATTTCACTTGTGAGCAGCTTAGAGACCTTGCAACAACACCTACTCCTCTAACAGAACTGTTGCCACAATTGCTGTCTAAGCCTTTTAAGCTTTTTTAACTTTGAACATCTCAATTCAGATAACCTGTCTTAAAGTTTTATCCCAAACTACATCTTCCCTGCCACTTCTTGTTTAGTTCCATTTACCCAAAAGAGTATTTTTCACTTTTTATTTCAGAGCTCTTCCCTTCTGTTTAACTACAGTAGATGTGATGACCTGCTGGAATGCTGCTCATGAGCTGAGATTAAGCATTGTATTGTGTATCAGTGGCCCCTCACCTCATACCTGCCAGAAAAGGCTGCTCATGCATGACTAGGTACATTTTCTAGCTCTGGTTTTAAGGAATTTTGAGCTTAAGGGAGATTTACCGGAAGGGACTGGAGGTTGGGGTAGTACTCCTGCCAGAAACTGGTGGTGTTCCAGGTTTAACATCAATGCCACCTCCAAAGGCCTTCAGGTCCATTTCTGATATCTGAAAAACACAGCAACTGACATGTTAATTCTAATTAAAAGAATTACATTTGCTAAGCAGCTGTTAGCTTACCTCAATGAAAAGAGGTCACTTAAGTGGAGATGAAAGCCTGACTGCAGAACAGCCTCTTATAATTAGGACAGGCCCAGCACCACAAGCACCTCTGTGTACAACTTTCCTGCCCTATCTGGCACTTGCAGTAATGGTATTGATTTTCTAACTTGGTCCTCCTACATAATGACAGGGGGTTTGAGAGTAATTTTATCTATTTGGCCTTAAAAGAAGAAAAGGTGTATGTTTTGGAGTTGAGATCTCCTTATCCAAGACTCCCATCTCAGGTACCACATGAAAATATTTAGAAATAATCCTCAAAAACGCTGAGATGAAGAATACCATAATAGTCCAGGTCTATAAAAATAAACAAACCCAAGGCACAGCAAAAATGGAGCTGTCATTCATGCAAAACATCTCCAGGATAACTGGAGCAATGACTCTTCAATGCTATTTTGCAGATACACTCAATAAATTAGTCTTTGGAAGAGTGTATTTCCACACATGGCCATGAAGCAAAACAGCAACAATAAATCACTTTAAAATGAGAGGCTGTTTTAAGCTGACTTTCTTTAGCAGCAATATGATGGGAATCTTAGAGCAGGGCAGGAAAGTCATCTAAGGCCAGCAATCCACTGCAGCTCTTCCCTCATTTTTGCTGAAATGAGCGATCATTTTCCAGTGACAACTGCAGCAAGAAACATGCTGCTGCTTGCAAAATGGGCTCCAACAACTGCAAAGCTGAAAAGACTTGGCCAGATCCCATGAATCTGGAAAACTGCACAGTGCAAAAACCATGTACACACTCTGGGGGTGAGGAGATGCAAAGCTTCATCTAGGTGCTCTGAAATTCTGGTTGCCATTACTGTCCGAGATGTGGAGTTAACACCTGAGATTTTCCTTATCACAGCTAATAAATCACCGGGACTGGGGGGCTCTTTTATATTCCAAAGCACCCTAAAACCTGGGCCAGAAGCTGCAGGGATTTCAGGTGCAGAGGTAGATGAGTCCCTGAGGAGGGGAGGGCCCTGCTGCTCCTGCCAGTCAGCTGAGCTGTGTCCATGTGCAGGGTGACACCCGCTGCTCACCTGGAAGCGGACTGCAACTGCCGAGTGCTGCACACTATCCGAAAATCCCCGGTGCCTGTAAAGCTGGGATTCCATCTAAGACAAGAGACCTTGTGATTGGAAACCAGCTCCACACATCCCCTCATCAGCAATTACCTCAGCAGCTTCACATAAAGGAGAGGAGAGAATTCCCCCCCATGATATTCAAGTTTCTTGCACTGTTTTATTTCCTTACTGGACCTGTCCCTCAGTTTTCCTGGGCTGCAAGACCAGCCTTTTCCTTTTTCATTACAAAAAGATTCTGTCCTGCACAGAATGCTACTCCTAATATGCACCATATACTGTACTATTCAGAAAGGAAAGGCAGACCCCCAGCAATAACAGCAGAGTTAATTCTGCCTTAAGGTCATGGCTGATGCAGAGTCCACTGAAGCCCCTACAAACTCCCCTTTTTGCACTGGAAACCCTTGAACCCAAATAACTTGCTCTGGTTTGAGTCCCGAAGCATAGCAAGGAACTCAAGCAGGCCCAGAACTGCCAGCAGCCCTGACACAGTGATGTTGCTCCCCAGCTGCTCTAACAACACCTCAGTACTGTTTTCCATGTAGCTTCTACATGAAACCCCCTACTAGTCCATGGTGTCACTATCAAACCAGGCATTCCTGCAAGGCAAATGGACCAGGACCAAGTTAGCTACAAAACCTCAGCCAAATGCACAGACCCAGCCCCTAAGGCATTAACCCAGACTGTGTTTTTATCTTTTAAAGCTGAGGCAGATTTTTAAGATGCAAGAAGTCAACGTCAGTTGCTGTGCTGGTTATAAAAACCAGCAAACAGCTGTGCTCCACATGAATTTGTGTCCTGTAGCTGTGGCAATTTGTGTTGTTACCTTTCCAGTTGCAGCAATCATGCTGTGCTGAGTTCCTGCTGGGATCAATCCTCTGAAAGGCTGGGTCACTTGGGCAGGTCTGCTCAGGTTTTGAGCCTGAGCTTGTGGTGGGGTGTGCTGTAGTGGTGGCTGTAAGGACTGGGGCAGGGCAATCAGTGGCTGTGCTGTGGATCCAAAGTTGGGCAGAGAAATCTGTGATCCTGGCAAAGGTACTGTCACCTGGAGAAAGAGCACAAAATAACCAGTAGCAGAGACATGTCACCCTCATTACTACCTCTTATTTCAGCTTAATCCCAGACAAATGGCTTAATGGGTTCATTTATTTAACCAGAGAGCTGCAAGCAAGTAAGTGAATTTATTGCTCAGTTTGCCTTAATAATCAGTTCTAATGGCATTGGGGTATTTGCTTTTCAGAAACAAAGGTGCATGAGATCTACCTCCAACATCATTCAACACGATTTCACTGTGTGACAGGGAAATTTAATTCAACCCTAGAAAACAAAAGGAGAACCAAATAACCAGTCTGGGAGTGGGGGGACAGGACAGGATTGGCTTATTTGTTTAGTTCAAATAATTCTAGTCATCAAAGGACACTGGGATAAAAATTAGATTTTACTTTCCAGGAGTTCCAACAGCCAGCAGTTTGAGCTTAAAAACAATGCCAAAAATATACAGCCTGTCCTTTGTTTGTGTTTACCATGAGTGCTGTGGGCTGAAAACAGCAGAGAGTGGTAAACATGGAAATACAACAGCAGTGACCTGACTGGCAGGAGTTACTGCTTGTCTTGGTCTGACAATCCACTACCTGTAAAATTATATTCTGAGTGTGACAAGGAGAATGAGCTGAGACTCCCAAATGTGAAAGGCTTACTAGGATTCTGCTCTGAAGGGTAACAGACTAAAATCAGAGAGACAGCCAGAACTGAACACACTGAAAGCACCAACTCTTTTGCAACTCTTCTAGATTTCTGCCTTGGCAACTTTTCCTATGTTTGAGGTGGGTTATTATAATAAATCAATCCATCACAAGCTTGTTTTTTTGAAAGCCAGATTAAAAAAAAAACCGAATCAGAAGATGGAAACCACTACACAGTATCAATATGACAAAATGTAATGACAGAGCAATTTAGCAGTTCTTTCACAAAAGAATGAAAAAAATCTTCAAATCAGTTCTTTTACTGATCACTTATCTGCTGACTTCTCAGTTTTCTGTGAGCACTCCTGGGTTCCAGCCCAGTGAGAACTGGTGTTAACAATCAGGCTGCACCAAGCACCTGGAGTTTGCCCCTCTCTCTCCACCAGTCCTGGTATCTGCTTCCATAAAGGCATCATGTGCCTCAGTCAATTAGCAACAGCACTGTGCCAATTAATTATTTGCCCATCACTGAAAGATGAACTATTCAAGAGAAGGATGCCAGGGACAAATAATCAACATGAATTCAGGCCATCCAACTTCTGAGCCACTCAGTTTGTGCAGTGCTACTGCTGCAGCCTCCTTCACTATTAACCCTGCATTTTTTTTTTGGAAGAATTAAGGCTTGTCTCAGCCCTCCCCTCTATTCCCAGCCCACAGACACCACCAACCACAACATGCTTTTAGGAAGAACACAATGTAGGAAATTTACCATGCCATAGTTTACCTGCTGGAGAGCACTGGGAGACTGTGCAGTGTTGTAGAAATTGCTCTGGCCAGGCTGCTGAACTTGCCCAGAGTAGAGATTGGAAGCCTGAGTGAGAGTAGCTCTGGCCTAGGAAGAGCAAGAGACACCATCCCATCAGGAGCATGCAGGAGAGCAGCTCTCTGGTGCATCAAGCAGTGCAGCAGAAACCCAGCATGGGGAGCTGGCAAATGTCAAAGTTTCACTTTGTGATCAAGCTCTCATTTTGCAGGTGGTGGAACAGCCCTTTATCACCATTAACAGAAATTAAACCTGAAGCTCTAACTAATGACAGAAGCACAAGGAGCCCTGTAATCTGGTGAACAAGCTTCAATTCAGAGTTATGCTAATGTACATTTATTAAATTAAAAGAACATTCTCCTCCAAGTGTCTTAAGTTTCCTGCCACCCCAGTTGAGCAAGACTTCATTTCCTCTATTAGCACACTGCACAGAAGGTTTGCATGTGGAAATGTGGAGCATTTCCTACCTGCAGGAGGTGTGTATCAATCAGCTGAGAGCCTCCCAGTCCTGAAGCCTGCCCAAGCTGATGCTCATACAGGATAGGAATAGGCTGAGTATTGGAAGTCTGCTGGAATGCCAGGCTGGACTGTGCCTTAGCCAGCTCCTGGTGCTGCACTGCTGGGAAGTTGTGTAAGGCTGTGCCAGACAGGACCACTGGTGATGGCTGAGACAAACCACTCTGCATAAAGGCTTGCTGGGATCTGCAAGAGATTTGAGTAGCATTCATAAAAGTTCTGACAGAGCTCAACAGTGAGCCACCAAAAACTGAAAAGCACAGCTTATATTTTTTAAAACAGAATTAGGATGCTTAGCTCTGTTGAACATTATTTTCACCTGAGAATGGCAGAATTTTTTCAATTTATTCTGCACACAACAAAATAACAGCTGCTACTGAAGGAAAAAATGATGAGGCTTCTTACTAAAATCTAAAATCACAATTAGCTATTTAGATATTCACGCTGCAATAACTCTTGGATAACTTAACTGTAACAGAGAAAAGCTGCCAGTTCTTAGCTCCTGTGCTACAAGGTAGGATGGGAATGCCCATGTGAGAAGCCCCACTCAGTCTTTAAGGGAACTGCTTTGTTCTCTTGACTCCACAGTCCAACTTCTAATACAGCTTAAATCATTGGATGCTGACCATGTAAGCTTCCAAACGAGTGTTTTGGTTTCTAAAGACCTCACAGCCTTTAATTTTAGCCAGCTATTCAATTCCTGTGTCAGCAGCATGGGGAAGTTGCAGTTTGGTTAAAGCAGACCAAAGCCAGTACAGCAAAGCACCGCAGACAAAGAGCTTTTAAATAAATGCTCCTCTCAAACCTTTTGAGCTCAGAGGAGAGTATTTTTGATGTGAAAGCACCTTGTATTTCACCTGGTGCTGGCTGTGTCTGAGCACAGCACTGATCCTGTTCATCTGCTGTGAGCTGGGGTTTGCTTGTGGCCACCCTGGGGGAGCTTTTCTCTGCACCCTTCCTTCACTGCAAAGCACTCTAACAGCCATCCTCTGAGCACTGGAAAATCTCTTCCAGATTGGATGCAGAGGATTTGCTCCAATGGAGCTAGAATTTTTTCCACAATTTTTTTTTAGCTTTTAACTTCTGGTTGTAATGTTTTAAACCAATGACTTGTGTATCTCCAAGCTTATCCTCCTCTGCACATTTTCCATGTGGGAGAAGCACTCACTGTTAGAACTCCATTAATGCCATGTTTGTGTGTGATCAGATTTATTTAATCTGGACCACATGCCAGCCCGATTGTGTTTCTGCAATTAGCCAACTGTTTGCAACAGCTTTTGTCAGCTGTAGCAGGACAAGCAATATTTGGTCCCACAAAGTCAGCCAAGCACCAAAGTCAGGATACAAATGTTGTTAATTAAACCTTCTGTGGCCTCAGCCTTCTACATTGCAACAAGCAGATTTAACTACAGCCCATGCAAAACTCTCTAATTAAACTCCCAAAGCAGCTTTTCTCAAAGTGGAACTAACAACACTTGTTAGAATTATACTGCTGTGAAGCAGTTTTGATAGGAAGTGCAAGGAAGCTTGGAAAGGCTTACAGTGCAAGTCTGGCTATCAGTGCCATTGAAGAAATACTGGTTTTACAACCAGTTACTTTCTGCAGCAGAAAACATTCTAAAACACACCATGCAGCCCCTCAACATCTGCTATGAGGTTTTTACCACCTACAAGTTCAAACTGGAACTTCACAGTGCTTCAAGACTGTTGGTTTGATTAGGAAAAACAAATTGCTGAACTAAAGGCACAGACATTTTATACTCTCTTATTATGACAGATTGATGCTTTCAGCTCTGCAGCCTGGGTTCCTAAAGATACAACTATCATGCATCATTCTTTTAAACCCATGATTTCACAACTACATCTGTACAAGGCAGACAATCTGCATATAGAGTTCTCAGACAGAAGGGATTTTGGGGGAGACAGGAAGATGAGGCAATTATGGAGCACAGAACAAGTCTGCAGGGAACCAAATTCAATAATTCTGACACTAAAACCCCGAAGAAATCTGCACATGCTACCTACCTGTAAGGTTGTAAGGAGGAATTGAACAACTCCTGGGCTTGTGAAACAGCTGGTGCTGCTCCTAAACTCAGCTGAGCTTGATGCTGTCCTTGCAGAGGTGCATAGATGGGGATGGGGATCTGCTGAACTGAAGCAGGCTGCATAAAAGAGAAAACATTACAATGAAGTTAGAAAAGCAGCAGTTAAACCTGTGCCAGGATTTGTGCAGCATTATGAAAAGCAAAATAAGAACGTCAGATCCCAAGGCTGCATGCAGAGCTAGTATTGCTGCCCTCCTGAAAATTACCTTCTAGTTGAATTTCACACTTTTCCTCACAACCAACCAGCAGAAACTGAGTGAAATATCCAGCTCTGCATATAAAACAACTGCTTGAGATTGCATATAATTCTGTACAGAATCATACTTCTGCCAGAAGTTGAGTAAGCCTGTACTCACATGGCCACAGAAACACCTCCCAGCAACATGAACTGTCCCATGTATTTGTGAGTGGAATCTTTTTCTCTCAACTTTCATGGCAAACCATCAAACACTGTCTGCATGCACCAGAACAGACAGAAAGGGCAGGCATGACCTCATTTTTTGCAGTCTTTAGTCTCACTCTCCCCTGCCCCATCAGATCATTAGTAGAATTTTCAAGGCAGTATGGATAGGGAGAGGAAAAAAGAGAATTAGGAATGCCCAAATACCTGAGAAAGGCCTGGCTGAAAGCCTTGCTGCTGGGCCAGAGAAGGAGGTGCCAAACGGGCGTGCTGGGTATTGAACAGATGACTTGTATCCATATAAAATGCTGGGATTTGAGCTGTAGTGCCTCAGGAAGAGAAATACAATTAGTACCTGATTCCCAACACCTCCCTGCCAGAAAGGTTTTTATCATTCAGTTACTGTCAGTCCTTCCCACTGTAAAAACTACCAAAGAGTTTGGGAGAAGGAGAGTTGGGTGCCTCAAAAAGCTTGGGTATCTTTTCCATTCACCCCCAGAATCTACCAGTCTTGCACAGGTTTAATTATCACACACAAAAACAGATTCTGGCCAAAAAAAGGCATCTGGGTGAAGGAAGGGTAAGAACTTGTTATGCTTGCCATGCAATTTAACTAGGTTGTTAACTAGGTGTAGGATTTTCTCTAAAGAAAAATGTCACAACTCTTGACCATTAGAGCATTTTAAGAAAAAAGAAATAGAACTAAATCACCCTTGATCTTAAATAGCAATTTACAATTCTGCAACAGGAAAATGGTACACAAAGAGACTCAAACTTACTTTCTTCAACAAACTAACACAGCACTACCTTTGTACTTTCTGATAAAACACTACAAATTTAGACTAAGACAATTAGTGAGTCTCTGAGTACAGAACACTCTTTATCATTCTGTTTTTACTGCAGAGAAAAACCAGAATCAAATTCAACTCTCTAGCTTCAAAATTAAAAAAAAAAAAAAAGCAGACGTGTGGCCTCTCAGCCACAAGCACCATTACCTGCTGCAGACTGAGACACGTAGACCTGGGGACTTTGCTGCTGCTGGGCAATGAGGGATGGCATGCAGCTCAGCTGGGAGAAGTGGCTGGCAGAAGCCAGGCTGCTTGTCTGCAGCTGCTGGGGTTTCACTTTGCAGATATTAGGAGGGTCTGAGGTGCTTGCAGTCTTTGTACTCAGTGAAGAGGTTGTGTATGTTCCAGCTCCTAGGGGGAGAGAAGCAAAGGATGCATCAAAGACATTTCAAAGCCTCATCAATCACTGATTAATTGGGACAGCTCTGTAAAAGCACAGTCACAACTGGCAAAGAACACTGAAATCCAATGCAGCTGTTTCCACCAACACAAGAAAAACATGGAGCCAATTCTGCTGACTTCACTGTGGGAAGTGCTGCAACCCTGATACGTGTCCCTTCTCAGGCACAGGAGCACACACAAGTACTGAAGGAGGCAGCTTGGTCAGTTATGCAACAAAACATTGCAACCCACAGTGGCTGTGCCTCTCATGGAGATGTATTTTAATATTCCAAGGCATGAAGACTTAACCAGATACAGCATCTTTTGTTTGCTGCCAAGAACCAAGGGGGCAACCAGCACTCCTTGTGAAAAGCAGCTGGACATTTGCTTTGCCTTTTGCAAATAGGTTTTGGTAGCAGTTCTTGAAGCTTTAACTTAAAAAGCAAGAACACAAAAGGAAGTAAAACTTAGCTGGACATCAGAATTATCCTCTGCCACAAAATCTATGTGCTTGCCTCCATCTGGCTGAACAAAATGAAACTAGTAGTCAAGAGAAGCTCACCTCCTCTTTCAATATAAGTAGCTTAGGCAGAGACTTCTTAGTATTATATTCAGCTGACTGAAGTCAAACAGGTGAAGTCAGCTAACAGATTACTTGGTGAGCTGCTGTTCAGCTCTGACATTCCATTTCTAGCACAAACCTTTTGCTAGTGTTGCATTAAACAATTCCAAAGGGAATCCAATCTCTCGAAAAATGTAAGCAAGGAGCAACACAAGAGGACACTACAGCTTTGACATGTGGTACCTGAGAGGGATGTTGTGGGGGTAACTGAGGCCACAGGAATAGGAGGCATTGATGCACTTGAGAAAGAGCTGTAAGTGCCACTGCTTGGCCCAGTGCTGCTGCTGCTGCTGCTGCTGCCTCCAGCAATGGGAGATGCTGCTGAGGTCACTGGTGAACTCTTCTCCCCCATGTTTGGGGAATTCTCCCATGCTTTGCGTGCAGACTCCATCTATTTCAAAGAAAAAAAAATTCCTCATCTATTAGGAAGTTTCAAGCAGTCCTCCTTCCTCTTTTAACAGTTCTTTTTAGTTAAAAGGCAATTCAGGCTTCATGCCAGCCTCTTTTGGAAGTCGCTGTAATCGTGCAACTCTGGTCATGCAAAAAGCAAACAGCCTGAAGTTGGAGCTGCTTAACATCATCTTAACATCCAATGCTCGAAAGAGAATTCACTCACACTAATTTGGCTTGGTTTTGGTCGACATGAAGAGCAAACACACAGTGAGCAAAAGAAAGGGAGAACCCCCCTCTAAATATTTCCATCAAGTCCTTTACTTCCAGGTTACTATGGCCATTTAAATGAAGCAGCCCCTTGCTTTCTTTCTTGGTCAATCATCCACTTTGAGTGACCACCAGAGATACCTACTGCACACTTCTGTGAACATGACAGCAGTCAAGTTTAGATTTCCAAAGCAACTGCTGCTCAAGAAGCAACCACAAACTGCACCAGCTTGTGTGTGCTGTTTTATGTTAAAGCTAAAAATGTTTCATGCTCCTGTAATTTTATCATTATGAGCTTAGGTCTTGCACAGCAAGGGAGATGAAACTTTGTTACAGACACAGCTACCTTCCACCAGAAGTGGAAACAATCATTGTTTTACTGCAGCCAATATTATCTAATTCTTGCTACATCAGACATGCAATGCAAAATCTAAATTGAGACACTTCTGAGGGTCCAGTGAACAAGAAATATTAATGTTTAGACTACACTCACTCATGCTCAAACATGGTTCATGGACTTCTGAACAACCTTCAGCTGTCTCCAGTGGAAACAAAAGTTCTGCTAGCAGAGCAGAAATTGTTCACTGTAGGTTTCTGGAGGCTAAGTGCTCTCTTCAGTGGTGGATTAAGGGGCAAATATTTACTCATCACACATCTGCCCTCACTGCCTACTCAAGAGAGCCCCCCCTAGCTGGGACCTGCAGTCTCTCAAAGCCATACGTGTCAACCTGCCCTGCTTTACATGAGTTAGGCAGAGTCTGGACAGACCAAACATGGCTTAGGTTATTTGTTTAGATGCTTCAGAAGTGATACAAAAGCAGAGCAATATCAAAAGAAGTGAGTCACAGGTGATCAATTACACACCCATGTGGAAAATGGGGTTCTGGATCCCTGAAAAGAATAAAGGGGGAGGAAGGAAGCTTAGTTACTCATTGAGTCCTCTGGGGGCAAGTAATCTATTTTCATTTTTGAGATCACCTTCCCCAGCAATCACACTCTGTTTCCCCTCCACAATATTCTCCTCCAAATTGGTTCTGATTCAAGGCAAACTTCATTCACCTCTAATGTGCTGGAAATGATTTTGTTTAGGTGTATTGCACTGGCACTGAGAGAAAGTAAGTACCTGTGACTGACAGACTAGAGAAGGTGTAGAAGGTTCTATGTTCACTGGGTTTCATGATGTCCTACAGAAACTATTGATAGCAAAAGCTACACAATGCATTTTGTCACACCTAGGGGACATATAACAGAGTCCTGAAGTTTTCTTTTCGAAAACAGCTTTGCTTTTGGAAAGCTTCTTAGCAACTCTAACTTTGATAAACTAGATGCAAGAGAGATTGATACTCTAGGAATGCCTTTGCAGCACCATCTACAGACCAGAAATGGAGGAATAACAGGCTCTAAACTAAGTCAGACTGGGGACAGTGCCGAAGTTTCACTGCTCAGAAAGGAGGGCAACAAGGAGATTGTGGCTGCTAGAGGCTTCTCTTAATCATTGATCCATTGGGGCCTTCACACTGCAGTAAGTCCTGCCCATAATCCCCAAAACCTCCACTGGAGACAAAACACCAATGTGCCTTTCCTCAAATATACCAAAGTCTCAATGGTGAGAAAGAAAAGTCCAAATGTGTCAGATTCTGGACCAGATGCCTACACAGGAATCTCACGTGAAACCTTGGACATGAGGGCCCAGCAGCTCAGTCTGAGATTGCTCTGGGCTTTCTTCTGCTCAGCTCCTTACCTACAGCAGCCCTAAGAGCAAAGTCCTTAAGAGGATGACTGACTGAGTGAAAGTGTCTCAGCAAAGTTACTCCAAGGAAGCAAGATCTCTACAAGGATTCCCATACAAGCACCTTGTACCTTCACCAAAAAATGATGCCAAGCAGTGAGAGCAATTGTGGCCTAGCTCCCTACAAGTCTCTTCACAGACAGTTTTCTGTGACAGGATGGAGGGAAGAGGATGTGCAAGGATTAATCCTTTATGCAGGCAGAACCTGGACATTTTGCTCTTTCAAGAAAATGAAGGAAATCCTTTCCTCTCTCCTGCTCCAGAAGTACCTTTTGAAAGATGCAAGGGTTCTAGTGAAGAGGATGACAAAGAGCAGAGCTGTGCCTGGGCCAGAAGGCCTGCTGTGACAGTGACAGTCTCAGTGTGTGCCTCAGAACAAGCCTGCTGCCTTCTGCATTTGTGAAAAGGAGGTAGAGAAAACAGGGACAACGCTGCTTCCAAATAGCTTTCCATCCAGATTTTGGTCACAGGGTTCTTCAAGGCAGCCTCAAAACATGGATCTTTTAACCATTTTGTTACCACACATCCAAAATCTACCATCCCCTGAGAAACCAGCAACACCACAAGAGCAGAAAAATGCAGGATGAATGAGACAGACACCACAGTCTGCTCTGTAAGTGTCCCACACTCTGAGCACAGCCCTACCTGTGTGACATGGGATTCCACCTCCAGCTGCCCAACAGGCAGAGACTATTTCAGAACAACACTTTCAGTTGCCCCTTTCAGACGCCAGAAAGACACATTAGGGTAACTCATTACACAAGAATGCAGCAGAAAACCAGGCTTTTTATAAACTACTTGTCCCTCCACAGTGCTCTCCCTCACTTCTGCAGGTCTACTGTTTGAAAGAGCTGTTTTATTTTTTTAGGAAATAAAGTGTTAACAGAAGAAAAGCAAAGATTCAACAAGAGAACATGAATATTTCTCATCTGTACAGAACACAAGCAAGCAGCTGTCAAACTGTGCCAGTGAGACAAGTCTCACTGGGATTGACAAACAAGTTCCTCCAAAGCATTAGTTCTGCATCCAATTTCAAGTTTCATTTCTTCTTTCAAAAACTTAGACAAACTAAAGTCCAACACCACTATTCCTTAATACCAGAAGCAGCAACAACACTTCTACTGGCTCAGTCACCTGCAGTCACAATTACAAAGCAGATCTAGGACACCAAAAGAAGGAAAAAACTCAACAACTTCTAAAAATACAACAGCAAAGCTAGAGCCCAACTCTGTGTTAGTGAGTTATATGATGCACACAGTCCAAAATCCAACAGAATGGGAGAACAGCACTCAAAATATTCTCCACACTTGCTCTGCACTGGAAAGCAAGAAACAACAGAACATTTACAACACAACAAAACACGTTCTGACTTGCTGCTCTAACTGCCTTTCAGAGACACCTACACACCATCTACAAGACACTATTTGAAACTTCAGCCATCCAACTCAAAACCACATTATCACTGCACCAAAGTCTTAGAACTAAGAAGAAATCAAGCTTAGTTTATCAAGCAAATCCTTCAAGCCTTTACACCAAACCAGGCAACTTATTTCAAGCTCAACACTCAAAAAACCTCAGTCAGATTCTGATGGTTTGCCATGAGCACTGTGGTCCAATGCTAAAACTCTAGGATCTTGGTTTTTCAGGGCAGTGGGAGCCAAGATTGGTTGAGATGCCAAGTGTTAATGCAAAACGGGGTTAGAAATTTATGGTTTAAATGCATCCTTCGACAGAGTCTCGTGTTTCAGCCATCCATTTATATGCAAAAGCAGTTCAGCAGAGGAAACAAAGGAAGGCTCTAAAAAAAGGTTCACCAGCAAGTTCTCCAATAACTTTTTTCCCCTGCATGCAAGAAAATGACCCTTAGAGGGATGTGGTACATACCTTGAGGGTGAGGTCGACGGTAGCGGGAGAAACTGGAGTTAGGCTGGAGCTCTGTTGTAAAGTCTCCCTCCTAGGGAGGGGAAGGGTGTGGGGCAGGGGCACCTGAAAGGCAGGCAACACACATCACATTCTAACTACGTCTACTAGAAAAGCCCCAGAAAGCAAAGCTCAAGCTTTATCAAGTGAGCTACAATTTCTTCAAGGCTTGAGCATTTGACAGGGAGACTGATAAAATAAGGTGAAAATTTGGTAGGCAAGGAAAGGCCACTCAGCAGGTGCCAAGATGCTTTTCATCTCTCTAAGAGGTTGAAGATTAAGGTTTTAAGGCGTCCATGTCCTCTGCATAAACAAACACCAATTGTCTGTTTGGGGATTTCATGTCAAGTACCATTTCAGTTTACTGATATGAAAAAATTCTTCCCAAGCCAGGTTTGTCCCTTTTTGTACCAATACAGTACATGGGGCTTTTTGACCTTGAGTTCTGGGATGCAGTTTCTGAAAAGAGGAAGCTTCTATAGACCTGCAAAATTACAGGACCATGAAACAAACTACAACAGATTTGCCATCCAATAATTGAATTCAGTTATTTTCTCTTTCAAAAGACGAAAGATGTGATATTCAGGGAAATAAACCTGACATAATGCTACTGCTATCTTTCCTAGGAAAACTCTAATGGATTTCCTAGAAGTTTTAAAGGAAATGAATCAAAAATACTGCAGTGTCCAGTCTGTTACTCCTAACTACTCCTTTCTCTACTCAGCATAGCTAATGGACTTCCACTGGATGAGACAGGGCTAATCCAAAAGACAGATCTGAAGCTTTGAAGCAGGGGATGGCACAGATCCTTTGTGGCCAGGAACCCCTAATTCCTGCGTTAGAAATTCAGCTCTAACATCCACAAGGATTGGACATCAATAACACAAAAGACTTCAGTCTTCCACACTAACCACCAAAGTCAAAACCACAACACTACCAGAAAAGCCAGCAGAAGAGTAAGAAGTTCAATCAGTACTGCTGCAACACGGTGCTGCAGTAAGCTGAAAAGCATTTTTAGATGGAATTCACAAGACATCTTCATAAAAAACCTGAGATCCTGCTGTATGATTCTTCCTTCCCCCATCAACAAGTGACTCAACCCCGAGCTAATTCAGTTCCTCAAACAACAAGAATCACAAGATCCAAGCTCCCTGATGCCCCAGCACACTCAAGACAAACTTGATTTTGCTACGAGTCACAACCCAGCTGTTCTCTCAATTGCTATACCACGCTCACAAGTCAGGATCACTGCACTGGCTGTGAGGGCTGCAAACATCTCATCTCCATATCAACTGAGCACCTGGAAGCCTGCTGCCTGCTCTCACAACTGTTCAGCTGCTCCCTTTGCATGCAGTTGCTGTGATTTCAGGCCACAGTTCAAAACTCCTTTGTTTGTCAGAGCTCTTCTTCAAACTCAGCCTATAGAGCTTTGGTAGTAGTGCCAGGCTCAAGTCCCAGCTGCTGCCAAGAACACACTCCCTCATTATGCCTATCTTTGCTTTTTTTCAGAATTGCCCTATAAACATCTCCACTTTCTGTGCTCTTTAGCTCACTGTGATTGTTCAAAAGACGAGAAAATACCTGAAGAATTCCAGAGCAGATACTAATCAAACCAAATGTCCTTCAGAGTAAGATTACTGGAAAAAGCCCAGCTAGTTCACATGAAAGGAACCCTGTGGACTTGTCCACTGAAGGCACTATTTGGTGCTTTAAAAGAAGTGTGAAAATATTTTCTTGTCTTCAAAGTCAAGACGATCACTGCAATGGACTTACGTTCGTCACCAAAGTCTCCTCCATTTTTGTACTGCTAGTAGCCACTGTGTTAGGATGAGAAGAAGGTGTAGTGTAGTCTGTTACAGACTCCTGTGAAGAAAAACAATTCCATTAAAATATCTCCCTTACCTAAATTCCATTTCAGTTTCTTGGACAGATGTCAGCCTTTCTACAGGAGGAGTTCACCAAGCAACAGAAGATTAGAATTTCACACTGCTTTTTCTTACAGAAAATTGCTACTGAGGTCAGGAGGACTCCTAGAAGGTTACAGTTTGCCTCATGACCTCACAGTGTACATCTGGAGAAAAGTCAAAATACAGTCTGTAAGGCAAGAACATACAGAGCAATGTATTGCCTGGGCACTGTAAAACTGGACTGTGCTGATGCAACCCATTATCATTTGTCACCCAAGATGTTTCAGTCACCTGCAGGTCCTTTCAGTCTACTTAAGGAGTATCTTAGCTGAAAGCTTTCTGTGGCTTTAAATAAATACAGAAAATTCTTACTATGACAAGAAAGGCCCTCTAGATTAAAAAAGCACAAAGGGATGGCTGCAATTTGCAAAGCTATTTTCTTTCCTGGAAGTTTTGTCTCTGAAAGTTGCAAGACTCAGATTCTCCGGATGGTGCAGGCTACTTTCTGATTTCTGCACTGGGAAATTACTTCAAGCAAGAAAAGGACTGAGGTTTCCAGTCTCCTCAGAGGCTTTCCTTAAAGTTTATTTGTCACAGTTAAGTGACCCTTCATGTGCTCAGCAAACAAGGTCCTGTCAGTGCTGGCTGCAGGCAGTGATTCCTGCAGCTGTAGACACAAATGGTCTGAGCAAAGTTTTACATGTTTGAAGTTCTATGTCCCTGAAGCCCAGGAAAGGCTCCATCACCTTTACAGAACCAACCACCACAAAAGAACTGAAGGACAAATCAGCAGAACTATTACTGAGTGTCTGGACTTGCCAACTCATAATGATTTTGAAGACACTAACCATATAATGCTTGTTTAATTGCATCCAACCAGTAGGACGATAAGCTATTAAAAAAGTGCACACTCAATTTACTCCTCAGGCCTGTGGCAATGCCTCTAAAAAAGCAATTAGAGCACTGAGATACTAACTGACAAATGACAAAGAATCCTCCTAAAAAGGATGAGCTCATTTTGGTAAAAGACCAGAACAAGCTAAACCATAATGGGGTGAGAGGGGACAATGTGCACAGTGATTTATTTTTGCAATTTCTGAAGAAAACAGAGAACTCTTTTCTCCATTTATTTACTTCCTTGACTTGGTAAACTGGTGAAATACAAGATACATGGTGCTTCCCACAATCCCAATCACTGTTAGTTGCATATTTGCACTGGATTCCAACAGGCAAACTTCATCTGGGTAGAATAAGGCAAGCACACAAGGCTGCTTTAATCACAAAGGCCTGCTAATGAAGTAATTAAATGGATCCATATTTTTTAAGGATGCATTACTGCAAAAGAAAGAGGAAGTGTTTATTAAATTTCCTTTGAGGTCTGGATGTAATTTCTTCAAGGTTTCAGCAATAAAATTCCTTATGAAAGAAGATGGATCAAGACTACTGCTAACCTTTTTACTTTGCAAACTCACAGCACACAAAGAGCTTTTCCACCAGAATTAAACCCAACCCACTGTAGCAGCCCTGGTGCCTTTACAAGTGCATGTGCAATGCTGAAGCTCAAGGGTGGTTTATGTGCTGAACATGCAGACAAGACAGTGCTTTAAACACATGAACACCACCCCATAAACTGTAGATCAATCTCCATCCTCCATTTCCTGGTACAACCTCCATAACATTTCCTCTTAGATGTGGCTTATCACCACAAGCTTTTGTAATTCAGTTAAAGTAGTGATTCTCCTGTACACCTGTCTCACTGAAGAAACCAACTGATTACTTCATTAATAAACTAGTAACAGCTAGAGCAAAAAGCTCATGTTCATGCCTTTTTTTGGAGTTCTCTGCAAATTGTTTATACCTGAAGAAAAAGAACAGGCAGACTTTTTGTAACTCTCCTTCAAAAAGAAGAGATCACAAAACCTCAAGTGATTTGATGAACAAAGCACAAGGCAGATCTCAGAGCTGACCTGTAAAGGATCAAAGCTACTTTATGGGATGAATTAGCTATTTGATTTGTTCCTGATTTACATAAATCATCCAAATTAGAGCTTGAAATAGACTCAAAATCTTCTGAAAACCAGTCTGTGTGTCCTTTTAGACATGATCTGTAAGACACAGCAGTTGCTGCCTGTCCAAATACTTCACTGATGACCACTACCAGGTACTGGTCTTACTGGGATTTGACAGGTTCAAATGGAAGGCTGGGAAAGGCAAGGGCTAAGATGTTTTACTCAATTCAGAAACTTACACATCAGACTGCCTTCACTACAAAAATACTGCAGAATCCAAAAGAAACAGCTGCAATGGCTTCTGAGCATCATACTTACAGACTAAACTTAAACATCTCACTGTAGGAGATCATTTATATTTACACAGTTTCTAAGCAGTCTTGTATGATTAAATGCACATGCTTTTATCAAGATACTTATTTTGGAATGGATAGGGTACTCTTACAAAGCTTCTGAGGGAGGACAGCTGGCTTTTACAGACATTTAAATCACCAAACACATCACAAGCACGCCTTGCTGGAAGCTGAGCAGTAATCTCCGAGAGGGATGTTTAAGACTATCAAAAGAAAAGCCATTTAGGTTTGCCAGAATTTCAATATTTGACACTGAAACAACAGGTTAAAGATGTCAACACCTCTTCCCTCATGAACTAGCAATGGAAAGAGTACCAAGACAAGCAAAAGCAATTGCAATGTACATTAGTACAAGAACTCTAAGGCTGGAGCAGTACTTGAACTCCTTTTAAAAGCCTCTTAAATAAGAAGGGACACTTATTCCAAGTTTATTCCTGCAAAACCTAGATGAAGGTTATCTTATCCAATAAATTTGCAGGTTTCTGGTTAAAATTCCAGAAATGTAACTCTATTGTTTCAACTTCTACTTCTTTCCTAGGAAAAGCAACTTACTATTGTCTCAGAAACTATTCCTAGCAAAGGAAATTAAAAGCAAACCTGGTGCTCTTAAGACAAGTATTTAAGCCTATTAAAAGCTTCTTTAAGCAACCACTCAATAAAGAAATTATTGAGAATTTTCATATGCAGCATAAACTGGAAAGCTTCTTTCCACTCTGGTCTTCCTTCCAGAAGACAGAATCTGGGTGCTTCAGTACTTAGTCCAAAGAACCTTGGCAACCCATGTTAAACCTAGACAGGCACAAAGTCCACATTTTCCTTTTGAAAAACCTCATACTTCAAAGACACAACTGCAGAGAGGAAATTTTGCTGATTTTTGCAGAGCTACCTGACTACATTGAGTGAGCCTGCAGTACTCAAAGCTCTGCTTCCTATTTTATTTGTGGCTTAGGAGAAGCCTCTTCTGCCTTGAGCTGTGATCACAAGAGTTTGTGGGACCTTGGGAAGCATAGGATACAAACAGCCTCACCAAACACCTGAGCAAGCTGGTGTTTACTGCTCTACACCTCTGATTCTCATACAAGAACACTTTATCAATTTCTGATATGGACATAAACCAATCACATCTACCTAACAAGATGGAAAATGTCAGGAAGGATGAGAAATCCCTGCACTGAATTTTCTTAAGCCTGCAGCTTCCATCCTCCACACAAATATCCTGCCTAAAACTTGCTCTGTAGCAACACTTCACTGAGACAGTATCTTTTTTGGTAAAAACTGCTAAAGCTGTCCTTTGCTTTGGGTTTTTTCCTAGCTGTGGGTGACAAAGATGAAATGGAAATGATGCACATTTCATATTCTTCAACTATTAATGTAACTCTTAAAGAAGATCAGTTTTCTTAAACGGCATCAGAAGATTTCTGCTTAAGACCAGGATGGTTGAGACAGCAGGCAACCTGAGTCTACACTTAGAAAACTGCTTTTCAAACCTACAAGGAACATTTCTCCTTTAGCAAAGCAGGTGTAACTATTAGGGAGTAGCTACTCAAACTGCATGGTTTCTTTACATTTGAGAGATGACAACCAGAGTACTTGCTCAAGACACAGGCAGAAAGGAGACACCTCTGGGGATGTTTTTCAGCCACATGTAAGAACTGAGCTGCAGAACAGTGAATCCCAACACAGCAGATCATATCTCACATATCTCACTGCTGAGCAGTTACAAAGAAAACAGGGGACTGTGATGAGTCCTAAATATTGTGAAATTCTGAAAGGAATATATCAATATTGGACAATATCTAAGCCATGAGAAAATACATGACCATTTAAAGGCTTGCTCTGTTTCCCTATCCAAAGCTTTACACTTCCCTAGTTTAGAGATTTCTTTTTTTTTTTACAGAACAGCACTTAATTCACAGCTTGAGGTCATCCATACACTCAGGCAGCAACCAAGCACACGACTTCACTTCTCTGCTGGAAGTCATCTTGCATACAGCACACTGATCTGAGGCTACACGCTCTGCCTACACCAAGCTCCAGTGCCACTCTGCACAGCAGTGCTCAGGACTGAGTTTTCCCATTCAGCAGAACAGACTTCCAAGCTGATCTGTGCTCAGAAGTGTGACAAGACAGCATGTGTGTAACTTCTGAATTCAAGCAGTACCAACGTTTCCTATCTGCTACTCAGTGGGCTCCAAGCACCACCAGCAGGCAGCCAAGCATCAATCACCTCACTGTAATCACATTTCATATAGAGTGCTCAGTAATATTTTATTGTATTTTTTTCTGGCAGTATTTCTCTTACCTTGGTGTTTGTCCCAAACTCTGGAGCAGACACAGATATCATGGTTCCTATCTCCGTGCTCAGTTCGCTCGCTGCTTTGGTCTCCTTTGCAGTGACAGGCTCTGGGCTCCTGACAGAGGTGGGGGATGGCTTCTCCTGGCCCTCAGGCTCTCCCTGCTGGGCATCCTTCACCTTCCTGTTCTTTAAAGAACGCTCTTTGCCAATAGGACCGGGCTTATACTCTTTGTTTTCTACCGGGCTCAAGTCTGGAAGCTAAGTTAGTGTTAATTTGTCAGTCATGCCTTCCTCTCTGTGTCCTAACCAACAAAAATACTTCAACATGCTAAAAGTCATTGTTTAAACATAATAAAGCTTTCCAAGGGGAAGCATTTTCTATCAGGTAAGGAATTTGGGACTAAGTTAGTGACAGGTTCATGAAATGCACAGAATTTGAACATCAAGAATCTAAACTATTGTTTTCAAGCAATGATTTTTTTAATGTGAAGCGGCAGAGTTCAAATAAAATACAAAATGATGTCAGTTTGACTGTCCTTACAAGTAAAGCACAAAAAAATACAGAAATCACATGACTTGGTACACCTACAGGTTACTTTTGTTTTCAGAGATGCAGGATTTTATGGGGCCCCAAGAAACTAGAACAGAAGACTCTATCTTTATTTGAAATCATCTTGACGTACGGATGTTGGCAGCATTTTCCCCTGGAAACTGATCACTAAAGGGATCCAGAATAAATAAAACACCTACACACAAGTGTTGCATTATACTGCAGACACCATGGCTGGATCACTATTGCAATTCAGCAGTTTTTTTGTGCAACTGAATTACAGCAGAATGAAGGGCCCTAGGGAACCTGAATGCTCTGCTCTTTCAACATCCTCATCCTTTCTGGCTGAGACTCTCAGCCCACTTCACTACTGAGCAGAACAAAAATCCCTTCAAGGCACTCCTGAAAACCCAGTTCCTTAAGCTTTGATAGCAGAAAGACAGAAGCTGCTGGTAATAGTTTTTCTCAACACAAACCAGTTATTTCAGGAATGCATGAAGACTTTCTAAAAAACCATGGTTTTGGGGAAGGTGGAGTTTCCCAAAGGGTTTGGTACCCTCAGGAGGCCAGCAGAGACTGGCTTTCAGAGGGAAGGGAGGAACCAGTAGAAGCAAATGCTTGAGTTCTGAAATGCTGCAGTCAGGAGCATCAGGCTCAACTGACCCCAAATAATTTTTTTCCCTAATAGTTTAGAGAGGCTAAAGTTCCTTCAGTCACTTAAACCTTCACACTTTGCCCTTGCAAAGGTAAACTGCTTTATTTCAAGTATGGTCATGTTGCCCAGATTAATTCAACAATATCAACCTCCAATCCTCCAATGAACATAAGCTTGCATTTAGGCTTCACAGCAAACAGTATAACCAGAGGGGTGGGTGAGTGGATGAGTAAGAATTGTTTGTTTGCTGAGATTTATTTTTTGTCATCAAGACAGTTAAAAAGATTTATAGCCACTTCACTAAAAGGAGTGAAAAAAATATTACCCTCCAATACATTTACTATTTAGTCACATATGTGTCCTTCAACAAAATGTGAAGAAGTCTTGATAGCTCTAAACAAGCAGAAAAAAAGAAACTTTCTACACAGTGTCACGTAGACTGACTCTATATAGATTTAACTTTGGAGTTCAGTATCTGAAAGTGATTTTACTGGGCAGTTTTAGGTATGCTGCAGTGTATCTGAGGCATGGGTTACTGCCAGTCACCAGCAGTTTTAATTAATGCATATTTCTCTGCTGAACAGGTTTTATATTCTGCAATGAAAGCCATGAACTGCAACATATCCACTCAGTGTCTCATACAGCAGAAGTTAAATTCATTCTGTGTGTGACTGAACTTTCAGATTTCAGCTCTTTTTTTGGAGGGGGGAAAAAACCCAACAAATAATCAAAACCCAAATAACCAACACAAAGAAACACCCACTCTTCTAGAAAGACAAAAGGGCTTTAATTACATCAGGACTGCTGCCAAATCTCAGACATCAAGAGGGACTGGAATAGCTGATGCTCTAAGTCACCAGACAAGTTTATCTGCTATAACCTTCTCTTTCTGAGAATTAGAAGCTGGTGCTGAGTGCTAGTGATGCACAGATTAGTGTGCACTGGAGGTGGAAATAACAGAAAATCTCTGGAAGGGAAGCAACAAACACACTTATTTTTTAAGCCGATATAAGTTTGATTAACTATTTAGTATCAGATGCAAAAAAATGTAATTATTCAGACATCTGTGCATTTGTATTGGAGACTTCAAATTAATGTCTCTAACATTCCTCCCTTTCCTCAAAACACTTATTTTTCTGCAACTTCATGTACTGATCAACTGAAAACCTGGCTACAAAACTAAGCAGGGCATCATTCATCACTTGAAGGGGGCAAGGCAGGAATAACCAATGCACCTGCAGACACAGCCAGGGCAGCACTGCAATGCTGCTTCCAAACAGCTCTCAAGGCCTGAGTGAAGCAAGCTCAAGAAAAACCAGGAAACCCAAACTACAAACAAAAAGTACTCCACCACATCCAGAGTTTCCCAACAATGAGATCACAAATCCATACTCCCATCCCTGGCCCCAAACAGAACCAATGTGCAGCCTCTGCTGGGCTAGGATGCTGTTTAACTGCATTGCACATTTTCTCTGAAAGAACCACTTTGCTGACTGTTTTAGGAAATATAAAAAGGGAATGCAATTTTTATGGGTCTAGTCCTAACTCAGTAAGTATTCTATTCTGCTATTTGTAACCCTTTTCTGACTGAATTTAAGTTTACAAGCTTGTACTGAAATTATGACCTGTTACCTTTTGTGCTTTGATGGGTCCAGCTCGAGGCTGTTTCTGTCTCTGCTCTTTGGGTTCTGGTAATTTGTCAGTGGACTTCTCAGAAAGCACAGGACCAACTTCATTGTCACTGCCACTGGAAGCTGGGGCTCCAAACTGAATGGTTTCTATACCAAGATCAACTCCACCTTCTTGTCCAGGCTTTGTCCCCTGGTAAAAAAACAAACATTTAACCCATTCTGAAAAATTTCTGGATCAGCACAATGACAATGGTACACAAAAGAGCACAAAATATGCTTAGCTGAAAACCACTAGAAGGGTACTTTTATCTTTTGCCAGAGGTACATTCGTGACTGCAACAGATTTGCAAGAATAAACAGTATTTGAATGTACACTTCCTCCTCCAAGTTTCTATTGTTAAAGGAGCTCAAAATAAAAAGCAATGAAGAAATATGTAAACACCATCAAGATCAAGAGGAACGAGTGCAACTCAGATTCAGTCTCACAACACACTGTGGGAAGTTCACAACTTAATGCTCAATTCAAGAGAAACAGTAAGAAATATAAAAGTATTTGCCAGCTCTCTTGTGCAGTTCAGATGGTCTCCTACAACAGCTGTCTCAACATTCTTGCAGTTTAAAACCCTTAAGACCAAGAAAGTACCAGGAAATTAGAACCACAGTACTTTAAATGCAAAATTTAAAGCTTTGCAAATTCCATGGGAGTATCCACAGATTAATACAGTTAGAAAGTATTGACTGCTTTTTGCATCTCCAATTTAAACACAAAATTCCTTTAGTTCCTTGGAGACATCCTGTTTCTGTCTACATTACTGAACCCTACACAAACAGGCAAACTGGGCATTTTTCCTTTGGAAACAGCTATAAAAACAGCTATAAAAAATAGCTATAACAACTATCAACAGAATCTGTGAATGGCTGAGTTATTATTAAAAGAATAGCTTTTCCATGCTGCAATTATAAAACCACAAGCCTATATCCCATGCTTCTGAAGTCAGAATTCCTGACTTCATGGAATTCTATACACATTAGTTTAAGTATCTGCACTCCTGGATAAATGGATAATCTGTACCAAATCCAAATGAGATATTATTTGGGTAAGCTTCACACACAGCTACTATTCTTACCTCTGGAGATGGAGCTGAACCAAAAGATGTCAGAGGCTTGTTCCAGGCACTGACTGAAGGTGGCTGAGGTGGGCTAATGGGTCCCACTGGCAATTAAGAAAAGAAAGAGTTAAAAAACCCGTAAATATTGCTAGAGGTATTCAAATCAATGTGTTGACTGAGAATTAAATTATAGCTGTCTTGAGTAAATAAGCTTTAATTAACCTTTTCACTGGCTAAAAATGTGCTACCTATTCAGCTGCTTTCAAGTGGGGCTATTACCACATCAGGAACAATGACCAAGTCTGACAAAACAGACTCCTCAAGGGAGTGACAGTTGCTCATTTCTAGTGAGCCAAACACAGTAACACAAAATACTGACTAATATTATACTGCAAAACCCTCTTTTTGGAGGTTACTATGCTGCACTTGGATATGCTGCCCTCATTTTCCCTGTGCAGAATCCATCTGCAGGTGAAAAGACACCCAGAGAGCCAGGGGGCAATCAGCTTTCTCTAAATACCACGCTTGCTTGCCCCCACCTCAAAGCCAAAAGGCAGCACTTACATTTTTTGGAGATGTCATTCAGAACTGCTGTAGGAGGCACTTTGTTGTCCCATAATTCAGCTCCCAGGCCGTTGTGAGGCTGGGTGTTCTGCAGGACTTTGCCTGACACGGTGTAGTCTGTGCTGGCTGTCCCTCCTGCAGCCTGGCTTTGTGCTGCAACAGGAGCCTGTGGCTGGGCTGGAGACTGGGCTGGGCAGGGAGGCTGAGCCTGAGCTTGTGCCTGAGCCTGTGCCTGCTGTGCAGCTGCAGCTGCTGCCTGCTGCTGCTTTTTGGCAAATCTGGGGGGCAGCTTGGAATTCTGACCTCGGCCTTTTTCGCTCGATCCTTTTTTGGTCCAAACCTGTAAGGAGAAATAAATTTTATTCTTCCAGCAGACAGCAATGGTAGAGTGCAAAAAGCAAACTGATTAACCCAGCCTTCCACGAGAATTTTTTTTTTTTGGGGGGGGGAGGGTGGGGGCCAGTATTTAACAACAGGAATAATGATTTCTCACCCATTTTCTTTGTGGAATCAACTGATATACAAGCAATAGGGTAAATCTTTATCAAAGTATGAAAAATGGTGTTTTTATCAGTTTGCCAATCCCACCTGTCTGACAGCACCCCATTGAGAATTACAGAATCCCAAAGTGACTAAATAAAAATTAATTTTATTTAATAAATAGGAACAACTTTAGCATTAAATATAACTAAGTAGTTATATTTAGAAGGGAGAAAACATGGCTTTTTTGGAAGGAAGCTTCTGCACCCTTGACAACATTCCCAGTACTGCAAGCAGCTTTTTCCCCACTAGAAATGCTGGTCTTGTACCTGCACTGTTTGTTCTTCCTTCTTTCTGCGCTCTTCATCTTGCAAGCGTTTTTGCTGCTTCTTAGACACCACTTCTGTGAAACCATCATCATTCAAGTTAGATTGGGAGTCTTCAACTACTGTCACTTCAGGGTGATCATCAATGATCACAACACCTATAGGAAAAGGAAAGGTATAGATGCTGCTGTTTCAACAGCTTCAGGTGCAATGCACCAAGCCAAAATTGGCTTTGGAGTGGAAGTTACTTCCCCACGGACACAGATGGGGGCCCTGATCAATGGCAAGCTTCTGCTTGCCAAGTGCTTTGCTGCTGAGCTCAAAAGCAAGGAGTTCATATCTAAGAACTTAAAAATTTGAGCTTCCTTTACCAGACTCCCCAGGAAATTACTAAAACACAGTAACAAATAATGAACAGCCCTCCCAGATATCAGGTCTAAGCTTAACAGTGATAACCACTACCATTAATTTTGAAAATTAACTAAATTCTGAGAATGTGATGGAGAATGGTAGGAATGAAAGGTTATGATTGTACAAAATTGTTCTCATCTACACCTACACACTATTAGGTTTGCCACCTTTTAGAGGCACATATATTATTAGTTATCACAAGACAGCAATGCTCAAGTTTACAATTATTCTGGTGTTTAAAAAAATCTCTTCTATAAAGTTCTCAAACATCTAGCTCAATATGCAACAAAACTAGCAGAACTATTAAAAATTAATAGGATATTATCAATACATACTTGCATAATTATTAAGATCAAATTGAGACAAGGCATCCACTTTTTCCTTAGGCTTCTTTGGACCAGCTTTTGGCTCTTCTCTCTTTTTGCCACTTGCATCCTTGGTGGTCTTCTGCCCTGCAGCAGTGACACCTCCATCCTCCTGATGTAAAGCATTGCCATTGGTGGGATCAACACCAGGCACAGGTGCTGCCTGCTCTTCAAATGGCCTGTGTTGGAAAAAAAAAATTTGAAAATTAGGCCACTGAGAATGCTCAGGAGGGAGCCAACAATCCAGTTCAGATCCCACTGTAGGGCTGTAAGTGTTTAGAGACTTCTTAGTAGAGTCCAGACTTTTGTACTTTCATGACCTAATGAGAAGCTCAACAGCAAAAGCTGTTTTGGGGAAATATCAAATGCCCTGCTAAATTTTCCATCAAATTAAGCATATGGAAAAATCAAGCTTAGTCTAAATGGTAGGCATTTCTCAACCTGCTTGTCTGTGTTAGGTGACTGATCTAAAATGCAAGGCAGCAATTTATATACAAACATGAACATTTCTGCTTGCATCCAAATCCCCAGAAACATAGCTCAACTCAAAAACAGCAC
The DNA here is from genome assembly GCA_034336665.1 of Luscinia megarhynchos. NCBI lineage: Eukaryota > Metazoa > Chordata > Aves > Passeriformes > Muscicapidae > Luscinia > Luscinia megarhynchos. The sequence continues at coordinate 26,600,702 of CM067571.1, forward strand.
TGCATTTTTTATTAAAATTAGGCTTTTTTAGCATTGGCATACAAGAATACTCTGCTCTCAGCCTCAGGTTCCAGGCATCTGTGTATGAACAGATAAAACAGGAAGTACAGACCCACGGGTGCACATAGCAGAGTCCTTTCCACCATTCTGTGCATCTAAACTAACTGCTGATGGTTTCAAGCCACAAGAGGACAACAGAAGACCATCACTCTGTGTGCATCCTCCGGGGCTGGGTACTCACCCTCTTTTTCCACTTCTGGGAGGAGGACCACTCCGCCTTTCACTCCGGGGCCCTGAGAAATTCCTCCCTGGCTTGGCTGGCCCGTTGTTGCCACGTCGGTTCTGACGGTCTATTCCAGGCCGCTGACTAGAGAAGCTTCTCTTGGCTATTTCCCTTTTTGGAGCTCCAGCGTTTTCTCCTGCCTTTGCAGCAACCTGTGCTGCTGCATCTGCTGTTTTCTTCTCATCCCTTTCCCGCCTCTCATTGAAGTCGCTGCTTTCCGAGGCTGTTTCCCACTCTTCGTTTGCCTGGTCTGAAGAATTCTGGTTGGACAAGTCTGGTGTCTTACTTCCTGACACGTCCAGAGCAGGGTTGGAGGGCTCACTGACTGCATTATTGACTGTGGTACTGGTTGTGGAGCTGGTCACCACCTCACTGATCTTGGATGCTGCCTCTCTCTCTTTTAGGCGCCTGAAGCGTGGTGGCTTATCCTGCCTTGGAGGCCGGGCAGGCCTCTGTCTTCGTGGCCTCTCTCTGTTTGGATCAAACTTTCTCTCAAATTTTGGAGGTCTTTTATCAATTGGTATAGGACCATAATGCTCATTTCTTCTTGGAGGCTCCCCATCTTCTGGTTTAATGATCTCTGTTTGCCTGGGGTTCCACTGGTTGTCCCTGTAGGCTGGTCTCCTTATTGTGGAGGGGCGTGGAGGACGTCCCCCGGGATCCCTGCCGCCACGTCGGTACATTCCCCCTCGGCCTCGCCTGGAAGGCTCTCCTTTAGGAAGAAATCCTGGTTTGGGCTTGTTCTCATAATCTCTGATGTATGTTTTTTCTAGGGATCTGTTGTCTACTCTGATACTGTTCTCAGGTTTGAAGGAAAGGGGCTTTGGAGGCTTCTTGCCATCAGCTCTTTCTTCCCTTTTCGGGTGCTTGCCCTTGATGATGCTGTCCTTGTCTGAGAGCAGGGTGTCACTCGCGCTCTCGTGCACTTCGCTGTCAGAATCTGTCTCCGAGCCGTGCTGGCGCCGCCGTTTCGGGATCACTTCAAAGTCAGAACTCTCACTACGAGTTTCACTCTCTTCTCTCTGCCTAACAGGCCCTGAAGGCACATGCTCTGATCTAGGCTTAGGATCTCTGTAGTGTGGGTACTCTCTGTTATGGCCTCTACTGCCCCGACCACGTCCCCCGTAAGAACCCCTGTAGCTACGGCCCCTAGAATAATACTCGCCACGACCTCTGCCTCTGTAGCCCTGATCTGGGAACCAGTCCCTATCCCTGGCCTCTTTCCAGTATGTCCTAGGTGGTAAGCCAGGCTCTCTTTTCACTGGCCTGGTTTCTAGGCGTGGTTTCTCCACCACCTCCTTGCTCAGCACCTTCTCAGCCTGCTTGTCCTCCTTGCTGGGGGGAGCGGGGGGCTGCGTGTGGGGCAGGGGCTGAGCGGCCGGCGGGGCGGCTGGAGGCTGCGGGATGGCCGGGGGCAGCTGCCCAGTGGCTGGCTGGGCAGCTGGGAGCTGCTGCTGGACTGCAGGGGCAGGGGGCTGCACCACAGCTTTAGCTGCTGCCTCAGGCTGACTGCTCTCCTGGCTTGCTGGTGCTGGGGCAGCATCCTGGGTTATCTTCTTAGCCAGAGGAGCGCTGCTGGAGGCAGATCTCTCAGGCTCGGCCTGAGACAGTGGCACTTGAGGTGCTTCCTTTTTGTCGCTTTTTTCAGGCTTGCCTGGTTTTTCACCAGCTGTCTTTTCTCCTTCCTTCTCCTTTCTCTGCTCACGCTCTTCTCTCTGCTCACGCTCTTCCTTCATATCCCTAAGCACAGGTTTCTTAATAGGACCCGATCTCCTCACTGGTCTGTCGCCACCTTCGTCTCGCCTGCCGTAACCTGGCCGAGGACCCCATCTTGTTTCAGACTTAGGTTTGAAAGTTTTCTCAGGTTTTGGTCCTTCTGATGTTCTATTAGTGATCAAAATTTCTTTTTTCGGTTTAATCTCAAGCCTCTCAATTGTCTCCTTTGTCTCTCTGTTACTTAATTTAGGGATATTTGCTGCTGTTTCACTCCTCTGCTCTTCTGATTTTAGAGAGTGACTTGAACCATGGGAAATGCTTCTTTTTAATGAAGAGTGACTTTCCCCCACAGGCACCAATTCTTCTGGAGAACTACGTGTGACCTTCTCACTCACTCCTTCAAAATTAACTGCTGTATTAGGTGTGTCAGTTTGGAGAGGCTGTACATCTTCCAAAGGCCTGCTTGGAAACTTCTGTACCTCTACCTCTCCTGATTCTCTGAAAAATTCTGTCTTTGGATGAGAGTCCAACTGGTTGTGTTCTACAGGATAAGCACTGGCAGGGACAGCAACTCGTTCTTGCTCCAAGTGTGCCTCAGACCTAAGCACAAAGCAATTAAGAGTATTAGCATGTGGGGGGGAAAAGTTTATTCATACATAATTATTCAAATCAAATTATTTTCTATTAAGGATCCATGTTGGCTCTGGGAAGTAATAGGAAATAATTTTTAATGGAGCTGCCAACTATTATCCAGATGGCAGCAGAGCAAAAATAATTTCTGACTACTACTGAGAAGCAGAGGAAAACCCTGATCATTCACCATGGAGTAAAGGCCAAAAAGGGACTTTTGCTTAATACCACTTGTACTTAACACACCATTTTTTGAAACAAACACAAATTGGACAAAAGTTCTCTAAAATGGGGAGAACAGAGAGCAAATGGAGAACAAAGAACACTGCAGGAATGCAGTTCTACAGAACTGCAAATTCAAAATATTCTGGCAGTCACCATTCATTTAGGCTAATGATTCTAAACAAGGAATAAATTGTCTAATTATCTACAGAGTAGGCATGTCTTCTGTTTGGTACAACAGCACCAAGCAACTCTGCACCCCCCAGTCACAACTCTTCCTTTCAAGTGTCTTGTGAAACTACAACCCAGTCGGTCAAAACTACATTTTACAACCTGTCTGGCTTGGAGAGTGGCACAACTGAGGCTTACCTCAAATCATCAGGCTCTTCTAAGACCTTGGGAGGAGAAGTGGACTGCTGAGATTCTGTGTGGGGGTAGGGGTCTGAGCCCCACATCATGCGTGGCTCTGACAGGGGCACGCTGTGCTCCCTCGCAGAGCGAGCCATGTGCTCGAAGGAATCGGACCCAGCTGCTGAGCCCTCCAGCTGCTCTCTTCTCATCAGTGGCTTGGGAGGCATAATTCCTGTGGCAGAGTGAAGTTCAACAATTGAAACTAATTTAACATTAACAAAGAACCAGACCTCAATACAAACAAAGCCTGTCAGGAGGTACCAAGGAATGCTATTCTCTCTCCTCCAATCTCCTTCCCTTTGTCCGTGTTGAAACTAAGCATCTATTCCCTGCCAGCTGACCCCAGATTGGCTAAATCACACTCAACACTTGTATCCCATGTCCCACCAAAAGGAAAAGGCTGTCTTCTTTCACTATAATGGGAAGAACCAGGCCTGTGGACCCCTAAACTCATGGATAGAGTTTCTGCTGTAACAAGTGAATGGCAAAAATCAAGATGAATGCACGCACAGGCAGTTTTTTATACTCTATTATTCCAGCTTTTTCCCTCATACCATTTCAAAGAAATTCTGTAGTTTTCACTATCTCTGCTTAGCCTGCTATTTCCTCCATTCATTCCTTGCACTCACTGAGGATACCTGCCCAACTAAAGAGCAAGGGAAAGGGTATCTCCATTACATCACACGACAGACTTGTATTATTCATGCCCAAGAGCTTTCCTAATTGCAAATCAGATGGCTATTTCACAAATTAAAAACATCTTTTTAGGGTCAAGAATCTGAAACCACAAATTTGTTAAGACTCTGGAGCTGTTAATATGTAATGTAAAAATAGCAAAGTTTCATGGGATTTTTTTAAGAAGCAATGTCGTGCCAAGTGCTAACATGTAATGAAACACAAATGGTAAATACACTTTTTCTCAGTTCAACCTAACTCTTGCCAGCTTTCTGTCTGTAACAAAAGGCTTATGCTGACATTCTCAATCATCTTAACTGTCATTCACATGCCTGCAGTGTGACAACTTGGATTTTACTTTGTAGTCAAAGGTATACATTCTTTTAGGACTAGAATTTTAGTCACATATGACTACTATCTGTTTTGTCTCAAACAATAAAATAATGTAGATTTCTTCTTAAAAACCTACCCATTCACTAAACAAAGTTTGGTTAAGGAAAGTATTCTACTTCAAAACCAAGTAGATTCAACAGCTAAAAAATGTTTCCAGCTTTACCTGGATGAATAGGAGGCATATCCATGGCAGGTCTTCCTGACATCATCCGTGGGTCCATGTAGGATTGCATCATGAGCCAGCGGGGGTCAAAGCCCATGGAAGCCAAATGCTGGGGATGGGGCTGCATGGGCTGGTAAAGGGGTCTGTGCTGGGGTGGTGGGACAGGGCCACTGGAAGGCTGGGAGGGAGCAGACTGGGGAAGGACACCTTGCTGCTGTTGCTGCCACTGCTGCTGTTTCATTTGCTCCTGCAGATCAAAAACCAGTATTACAGGACTTTTTGGTAAATTGAAGACTTGAGAACAGCTCTAATAACCCTTGGAAACAAGAAGCACAATTGTCTCCAGGACAGCAAGTATTTTGAAAGTTAATTGCAAACATGCGAAGGGAGCCAGACTGGACAATTTACAACAGCTACAGCTTAACTAGTGTGCAGCTGAGACACAGAACACACTTTGTGCATGTCATTAATGCAAAGTGCTCCTCAGACCACAGGACCCAAGTTCAGCTGTGAGTGTCACAGCCTTTTAGGAAAGGCTGCAGAAATAATCACCATACTTTAGGTTCCACAGGCAAGCCCAGGGCAATGCCACTGTGGGCCAGCTTTAAAGCCTCTCTTGCCTTCTGCTCTCTTACAGACCATGCAAGTGATAAGAAGTACTTCAGGCAGAGCAGTTCCTGAAAATACCATTTTCTAGAAGCTGGAAACCAAAAGCTCAGGATTTCTGAAACTCCTATGGTCACCTTCTTTAGAATGAGGTAGAATACAGCATTCTTTAAATGAGCCTCCTTTTAATGAAGTGGTTTGTTACCTGCTGCCTCTGAAATCTTGGTGGTAATGACTTCTGGAACTGCTTAGAATAGCCTGAGGAAACAGCAGGACGAGGCTGAGATCCTGAGTCTGGCTCATTCTCATGAGTCACCTGTGAAACCTCTTTCTCATTCCGACCACTGTCTTGTCGAGTAAAGACTGCTTGATCTTCTGAAATAAACCAACAAAAAACCCACCTATGTGAGACAACAATCAATCTTAAAACTGACAATTTTACCATAATGTCAGCTAAAGAATGTTCTAAAATGCCTGCCTTCTCTAACTTCACAGTCTCAGTTTCTAAAACCAGCAAAGGCACAAAAAGTCAAGAACAACCTCTCAAAACAGAGTAACTGTAGTTAATACACTTCTGTCTTTTTTAAACTTAAATACTTTGGGAAACCAACCAGTGGCATTTAGGTTGCAGCTATTATGTGATTTAAGAAGTGTTGTATCAATGACACAGTATTGCATTTGGATCAACTTTTTGTCATGAACTAAGGTTTGGTTTTACAATCAATTTTATCCATTTCAATACAATATAACCTCACCAAGCAGAGTCTAATAATTTTCTCATGGCATTCAAGTTTCAGTACAAAAAATGAACCATATTTAAATATGTGCCCTTTGTGTCTACTTCTCTAGGCTTGCTGAAAGAACAGAATAGCTGAAATAATTTGCACTGCTTTTTAAGCAACATGGGTGGCTGACCCTTCTTTAGGAAGAGAAGAAATCCTGATTTTCTTTCTGTATTCCTCGAAGTCCAGCCTAAATCACAGAAGCCATTTTTCTCCCTAATCTTCTGAGCTGGGCAAACAGGCTTAGCTCAAAGGACAGTTATCAGCCAGGAAAATAATTGGTCTAGATGCACTAGGTTAATTAGGTATGCAAATATGTTCTAGCTAGACAACAGCTATGCTCTGTGACTCAGCTTTAAAAAGACAACTCCTACTTGCGTGCAAGCATACCTTTTTCTTCCTTGTTATTCTTGGTTTCACTTTCTTGTTTTTCTACTACAGGTGTTGCCACAGGCTCTACAGGCTCAGGAACCTCATGTGCTGGTTTCTCTTCTTCTTTCTCTTTCTCCTTCTCTTCTTCCTCCACCTCTTTTTCTTTCTCTTTCTCCACTTCTTGTTCTTTTGCCTTCTCCAGTTTTTCTCTTTCCTCTTTTTCCTTTTCCTTCTCCTTCTCCCTTTCCCTCTCTTTCTCCTTTTCCTTCTCCCTCTCTTTTTCTCGCTCCCTCTCCCGCTCCCTCTCCTTTTCCCTCTCCCTCTCCCGCTCCCTCTCCCTTTCTCTTTCCCTCTCCCTCTCTCTCTCTTTCAGAGGGTCTTCCCGGGAGGGTTTTGTCACGCAGCCGAATTTCTCGTTTAACCGTTTGAGCTTTTCAGCACAGGCTGCTTTGCGCTGCTCTTCCATTCTCCTCTCTTCCTCTTCTCGCCGCTTACGGGCTCGCTCCACTGCAGCAGATATCTCTGACTGCTGCCTTCTCCTCTGCTTCCAGATTTCATCTTCATCTGGTACTGGTTTAGGGGGAAAGGGTCCCTGCCTGCCCATCTGGCGATCAGGGGGAGGAGGGTGCTGCAAGGAGAGAAATGAGTCAGGTGTTACATAAGCAGCCGGCTGGAATACTACATTTTAACGATTTGTCAACACATGTGTATCTGCACGGCATCTTTAAAAAGCAAGACTGGGAAGAAAAAGCCAGTCCCCACCTTCCTGATCTGGTTGAGACTCTCACAACCTGAGCTCAGAAAGGAGAGGCAGAGAATCACTTGGCATCATGTCAACTCTCCTCCCCATCACCATCAAGGCAAAGCGACAGTGAAGATCACAAACATATTTTAGATTTGGTTACAGGCTGCTCTAAATCTCAGACAAAAGCCCCTCAAGGAACCAAGGAATTTCAAGGTAGCTCAGGATAACTTTAGTTCACATTTCATTTGGGACTTCATCTCCTGTCTTGGCAGCCCTCCCTCCAGCACTGTTCCCATGTGCCTGTCCTCTCCAGTTCCCAAGTGGGGCTGGGTAACTAAAAGCTCTCAAAATTCAGCTTTACACAACTGCAGCACGGCTGTGTTGGGATCCCATTCCTGCCAGCCCCAGGCACTATGATCATTCTACTTGTTAAAGGAAAGGCTTGTTATTATGTGAAGCATATTTTTAGTTTTCTTTGTCTAAATCCCTCCACTACAGCATTAAAGAATTTAACTCAAGAAAATAAGGACAATTCTAATCTTTCTTACCGGTGGTAGAATAGATTTTGGAGGAGGAGCAGGGCCACCTCTTTCATGTATAGAAGGCTGTGGTGGACCTCGATCCTGTTGGGTTAAACACAGTACCAGGGTTAAGCAAGCTTCTAACCACAGCCAAGCTGAAGAATTTTAGATTTACTGCTTTCTACTGCATTAAGATACTACATCTAATTAGGCATCTGCATTCAACACAAATCTGCATGCAAAACAAGGGTAGGAACACTTTCACTTTTAAGTACTGAGAGCTGAACAATTTATGCTCCTGCACCATTTTTCCTTAGATTCAATGTAGCATCAAACCTTAAAGAACAGTGTGATCTTTACACAGAGAGAAAGTGCAGTAAAACCAATCCCAGATTTCCTATCTTCCTTATTACTGGCATGAATAGAAAATATTTCTATCAACAGTAGCTTTTCCTGGGTGGGTGGGGGGGCGTGGAAATAAGGCTGTAGCATGCATAAATTGAGGTGGATGGCAATATTCCTCTCCTAGAGGAAACCAAAAATGGCTGAGCTGATGAATTCTACATGGTCTGTATAACATCCATTAGCATGATAAGTGAACTCACATTGCAGCTAAGCTGCACTGCAGAAAGTGGACCATAATAGTAAAAAAATCCCCATACCCAAGAAAAATGTGTGGGCTATTTATCCACTGGAAAACGTGATAACACACCAGAAAGGCTTCATTCAGTTCCAGGGATGGACAGACAAGAGTACTGAGCCCATCAGCTGAGCCCCACTGCCTGATGCAAGAGCTCTCACCCCTCAGGGGTGTAGGGCAGGACACACTACATAAAGCCAAGCTATTTTTTGCTGCAACCAGAGGCAGCTAAGTTGTCTGAGCAGCACCTGATCAGTTAGCACAGCTCAGATAATGCTTTCAGCAGCTAATGCCTTCCTTCATTTTCATGACCTTAATTGACCTGACAGTTTGGAAAGACACCTGAGTCAGAGCTCTCCTGACAAAGCTATTGCCACAGGAGCTGAAGAACACACAAACCTGATCAAGCTGAGAGCTTTTGCTGTAAGGCCCTTTGGCTGCTGCTGTGGAAACCTGGGTGGCAGACTTGGCATTTGTCTGTTCTTCTGTCTCCTTCTGGCCATCAGGACTCTGGGAATCTTTTGATGGTGTTTGTTCATCACTATGTGCAAAGAAATAAAAACAGAATGCATACTCCACATAGGTATTTGGTGATTTATCTCCTAGCCTCAGTGTTTCTTAGGATAATTTCTACTCCACACCCAGCTGACTGGAGTCTGCAGGCAGTTTATGCAATTTAATATAGTATTAAATTACTGGAATTAGTGCTACTGGAACGAGTACTTGCACTCATTTCATCTAATCTTTCCATAGTCTAGTTAGTGACATTTCACCTCTAATTGGCAACAGCAACTCACCCACTTTCCTTCTCCTTCTGACTGCTTCCTTGCTCATCATCATCACTGAAATTCAACTGCTCAGTGTAATCCACTTCGCTCTGAGCACCTGATGCATAAATAAATGTTCAATTAATCCTTCAGAAACATTCAACAATAATAACAGACAAAATAACAGACCATTAATCTGATGTTCTTACCTGCCCAGCCTTCATCAGCCTCAGCATCTAGATTATCAAATTTATCAAGCTCTTTGAGCTCACTAGCACTAAGAATGGATGGGCGTTCAATAGGTTCTGAGCACCAGGAGGGTGGGCCTCTTCCCCTTGGGCCTCTAAAAAATGAGACAAACAAAACCCAGTCACTACTTATCCACAAATGACAAGAGAAAAGGTCAACTTGTATGATCATTATTTGAAATATACAGTACTGTTGTTTCAAGCACAGTGAACTCTCATCCACATGTGTGACTACCAGAATTTAAATAATTACTCTTGCATGTGCACAGCTATCCTCCATATTATGGAAAAACACACAGCAAAGTGGAAAATAAGTTTTGTAGTGCATCAGAGCTCAACTTTATTTGGAAAGCATCAAAGCTGGGAAGCAGGAATTGACTACTTTCACTGTGACAATGGAAAAGTCCTTTTATGGGAAAAATACTGGTTTAAGTTTCAAAGATGTTCCTGCAAGTGACTCCTGCTCTTCACATTTAAAAACCCTGTAATATGCAGAACTGCCTCAAGTTTTGCAGTTGAGCTCTCAAAACTCTCCAACTCCAGACATTCCACGGCACTGTTCCATATAAGCAAAACTTGGGAGACTGACCAGTGCCAGTTCTTATGCAGTGTGTAATCACCACTGAGATCTCAGTGCAAATTACTTCTTTTTAAAATTAAGTCACAGAGTTCATTTTCAGACAAAAACCACCACCACCACGTGTAGTAGGTTTCTTACCTGCTAGGCTCAGAATTAGGAAATCTAGTTGGACCTTGCATGGAGGGAGGATACGCCATTCTGGGATATTGATTAAACATCTAAAAAGGGATTAAAAACAGGAACCGTTCATTAAAAAGTACCACTGCATTAAGTACACTGAGACCATCAAAGGAAGTAATGGAAATAAAGCCAGACTCTTCACTCAAGACAGTTTGCTTAATACCACAAGTGGGTGACATCAGGTACCCCAAGGGAAGTGACTGGAAGTGTTAATCAACTCCTGATGAGTTCAAACTCCATGCAGGAACAGGTAGCCACATCCTGTGAGGTGTTGGCTTTGTACCCTGCCCTTCCAGCAGAACTGATAAGAATTCCATGCAGGGGAGAGAAAGGGGTGTAAGAAAATCCCACCGCCCAAAACCCAATCCCTGTTGCTTCATGCAAGCATCACTCACATAAGGAGGCATCATTGCTCTGTACTGGGATGAGAGGGGTGGCTGCTGCTGGCCATTCAGCTTGGGCTGAGGGACCTGTGGCAACCGCACATCCCTCTTGTCTCCTGCCTTCTGGCCATCATTTTCTGCTGGTGCAGCACTGCCATCTTCTTGTCCCAGAGCCTTAGCTTCCTGACCTGTTGGAGAACAGGGAGATTTGTTCTTATTAGCACCATCCCTCCAACTAGTAGCATCTGCATGGACAGAATCAGCACAAGAAAAGCCAGGAATAGACTCTTTAAATTGCAGATTGCCAGCCAGGGATGGTGAAGAACACGTTGTTCCCACGCAGTTCTTGGTGACACAGCAGACACATCTGTTCCTATCTGCTACTGAAACAAGCAGTGGCCACTCAAGAATCAACAGAAGCTGCTTCCTGATCCTCTTCAGCCCTAGGTCCAGCTGTGTTCCTGAAGGGTCAGAGCTAAATTTATGGACTGCTCTAGTTGTCCCATTCTACCTTCCAAAACACAGTGCAATTTAGGAAGGATACAGATTACAGCACGAGAAAGAAAACAGATTTAGCTGTGCTAAGTGGGCCACTGTTGACTCAGTGTGAAGATGCTGTCAAGGCAAAGATCAAGGTTTGTAAGCAGCAAAGGCCTACCAGGAAATTCTCAAGCAGCTCAAAAAGAAAGGTAATGCACAAGTATATATCCAAATGAAGGCAGGTATTGTCTGGTTTGCATCTCTGCCTAGTAAGGATGGCATAGAAGTGATAAGGGCTGTACTTGTGCTGTGAGTGTCTAGCAAATTGTCCAGGGAAAGTCAGGGATTTTAATGACCTATCATTTGTGCCAGGCACTCCATTTTTTTAGCAGTTTCTGCCTGCAGAGCACAGGTTAAAACAAAAAACCCACCAGAGTAAACTTAGCAGTGCTCAGATCAATGGAGACCAACAAAAATTCAGAGACACAAGCTGCAAAAAATGTTCCTTTAGGGACACAAACTCTTTAAGCAGTGTTAAACTCTGCTCCTGAGTATCCATTACAGCTCTTGCACTTATCTTTGCTGGGAAGCACAGCTGCTAAAGGGGACTACTTGCCAAGCTCATTTAGCTTTCTGCTGTCAGACAGGAAAGAAGGGCTTAATATAGCACGTACAGTGCAGACCAAAACTGTAACTGCCTGCAGGAGGCTGAACAGAGAGCTGCTCTCACTTGGTGCTGGACACCTCTCCCATTTCCTGACAATTTATTCTTTAGATCAAAATCAAGAGAATCTTGGTCTGCAGGACCTGACAAACAAATCAAGGCCTGTAACAAGGAAAGGAGTTACAGATTCCCTGAGAGCCCAAGCCCTCTGAAGTGCCTGTCACTGGCACATGACACTGCCAGCCACAGTGCAGGACCTCCAGTCCATCAAACCTCATCAAAACCAAACTTTTGAGGGAGAATGGAATCTTGTTTTCCACTGGTAACAAGCAGAGTCCCAAATAGCTTCCCATTAAAGGGATCTGGGGAAGAACGACACGTTTCTTTCCCGACAGATGTAAACCCAGCACAGTTACGGTTGTTTTCACCAGACCTAATCCCTCACTGAAACAGATCCAGCAGGTCAGAGCACAGCATCCAGGAGCTGAAGATGCCAATGCTTTTCAAGGCACAACCCACTCTTTTGGCATCCTGTAGACTGACCTTCCTCTTCATGAATTTTCAGGCTTCACTCATAAGAGTACTAAGCACTTAAGGCCAGCCCTGATTAGCATTTGTGTAATTAGTTAATTCTAGGAGAGCTCTTTAAAGAGGTATCTCACCTGCTGTGATACAGTATTGTGCCACTAGCAAATGATCCTCAGAGCACAACTACAGTACTGAGTAGACTGGGAAAATGGCAAGTGATAGGATTAAACTCCCTATTTTCCACACACCAGGGGCACAGAAAAGCAGTATAAAGCCCCAGATACCTAATCCTTCCGTGTAGGAGTGTGCTGATTGAAACAACATATTCATCAGTTTCTTTTGCACAGGGCACAAGCAGCAAGTTCCACACAAACCAATCCAATTTCACAACAATTTGGAGCTCACACTTACTCTGTGGTCGCAGGTTGGCTCCTGATCCATCTTCAGCTGCATCCTTATCTTTGCCTGACTTTTCCTGATCCCCAGCTGCCGGCAGACTGGGAAATTCTTGCTGGAAATAACTATTGATTGGAATAGGTGGACCTGCACAGTAAGAGATTCAGAGAATCACAACTTGCTGAAGTCCAAGCAGTTCAGAAAGCAACAGAAGCCCAATAATCCTTTAGAAGTGAACATTAAAGCTTTAAAAGAAGAAAGTTAAACATTTAAGTGTTAATGCCACAATCATTTACTGGCAATATAAAGGGTGCACATTTGCTACCAAAGTTGTTAAATTTACTAGACCAGCTATCACAGCTGTAGAGGCTGAGAAAAATCCAGAAGCACTAGAGAGCAACAATGGACAATGGAACAAGACTTAACCCAGGGAGTACCTAGAGTTCCTCAGCTCTGTAAACACTTTTCCCCATTCCTTCCCGACAAAGATTTCCTTCTTTTCACTCTAAAACTATAGTCAAGAATGGGAAACTGTGTAATTGCAAACACATTTATGATTAATTACTGTTCTAGTAAGAAACCTCCAGGACTTTAAAAGGCCACAGCCTTTACATTATGAGAAAAATATCAGAACGACATTCTTTCATTTTTAAAACCCTTGACATCATACTCAAGATTGAAATTTAAGCCTACTGTTGCATGTGGGATGGAAGCCACATCTACAGGTTGTCTTCCTTGTCAGAAGGTTTGTTGGCATCTGCTTTGCACCAACTTCCTCCCCATACACATAATGTATAGTGACCTATCAGATCAGCAGCACTCCTGTGCCAAACCACTAACAATCTGAGTGCCTGGGGATTCTATTCCAACAGCCTCTTCCTGTACCTGTCTCTACTACTGACTACTCTAAGGCTACATGGATTGTGGGAGAGGGCAAACTCACAAAGCAGGGACCTGAATATATGGTGTCCAAAACCCCCCAATCCCTACGATGAGCTTTTTTAAACAACTACAAAAACTTCTGTTCTCCCCAATCTCTGAAAGAATCATTCACAAAGATAAAATGCAGTGTCTTTTTTTTAAGAGTTAAAAACTGGATAAATTCCTTACCCTGTGCTCTGTAAGGGCATGGCAGCAAATACCAGTATTTATCCCCGTGTCTACAAATTTCCTTGAACTCTTTCAATTTTCATTCTGATTTCACATACTACAGACCATAATAATTTGGTTTTTTTTAAAGGACATGGGACTATTGCTGCTCCCAAGCAGCTACATCCAATGACCTGCTCAATGGGAAAGAAAACCAGTCCCACTAACCAGGCAAGGGAGCCCCTTCTGAGATCCTGTGGCAGGCAACATTCATGAGTTTTATCAATCTTGAAAAAATGCTTTCTGCTCAAGCCTGTTCTGTTCACACAGTGAACAACAATGTTTTAATGGCAAAGTAACAGCACCAGAGATCTCCTTGACTGTGTTTAAGCTACAAACTTGAAAAAAACAGATTGGCAGCCAGCAGCTCAGAAAGAAGTTAAAAAATTCAAATATATTTTGGTAGCAATTTAGTCCAACTTTTAGCTGAAGCATTTTGTTAAGTCTCTCCCTTCTCCATGGCCACCAAGAGGATCAGAGAAAGGTTTAGCCTTGCCCCACTCAAGTTTTACTCAAGTTTTTTTTTTGCTCCTTAAGAGCACGAGGCAGCTGGAGAAATTTCAAGTCCTGAGAGCCAACTGCAGCTCAGGAAAGCAGGAGCACAACAGGTGGATCCTGAGTTTCTAACCCACAACAGCAAGCAGCTGCTGCCAATTCACATCCAGTGCTGCTTCTTGAAACAGCAAACCTAGTGCTGCATTAATTGAATGAAATGAGGATGCCATCTGGGCTTGGCACACGAGCTGCCATGGTAACTATGAAATAATTAGCCAAATGCATTTTGAAGCTACTGAGTCGAATCACTATTTCCTGTGTCATGGAGATGATCTTATCAGCTTCTGCAGAAAGGCTGCTATGCAGATCACTCTGCATCAGTGTTAATTCTTTTTTTATTCCACAGAAATCCTATAAAAGCCTAAAGAAGAAAAGTTTCTATATTTGACAGCAAAATACTGAACAATAAGCAGCAGGAAATGGAGAATTCAGAATTGTCACTTCTAATTCTCAGTGCAAGAAAAGCCCCAAATCATTAGATATGTAATGTTAAATTCCATATAATATCTACAAAATTACCTCCATTGTATTAATATTTTATTATTTTAAGATGACTATTCAGAAAAGAACTCAAATCTTCCATTGGAAAGCCTAAACTCCATTTTGTAGCCACAGAAAGCTCACAAGTCTCAAACTTAAGGAATAAAACACATTCCTCTGTCTCCATTATGATAAATTTTAAGTTACCTCTCACTCTACAAGCATTTTTAAAAATCTGTTGAATATTTAGTTCTTGCCTGTAGTGAAAACACTCAAGCTGAGAGTCATACTGATGGAAACAATTTTCCATCCTTTCATCCAATTATGTTAAATAACCCTCAAACCACACCTTTAATGTTTTTCCCAGAAAGAAAACTACTTAAACACTATCACTTTGATAGTAAAATAATCAAGGAATTTATAAAATGAAGGGAAAAGCATTGCTGTTTCACAGGTTTAAACAGAAATAAAACTACATGCACTTTGCACAAAATGATCCAAAACTAGGAGCAGAACGACCAGCAACTGTTTAAAGCTCTCCTTCCCACACCAAAATTGTTTGTATCCTAAGAACTGACAGTGATTTGCCCTCCTCACCACATCGAAGATTTTATGGTGCCACCACCACTTCCCTGTCCATTCAAAACAGGTGACTACACCAGCCTTGTGGAAGTCAAGCTGAAAAATCTGCTGATAAATCCAGTGACTGGGGATGGGCTCATTTCCCAGCCTGGAATGTTGCTCCAGAACTTCCCCCGGTCCCAACTGGCCTGGCCAAGCCTCAGGGGACTGCTGAGTGTGGGGGTCTCTCCCAGCACAGCCCCAGCCTGGTACCCAGTGCAGAACCCCTCCACCCTGAGCAGCACTCACCATCTTGTCCCCCTGGCTTGGTGTTGGCCCAGGATTTGGCAACAGGAGCTGCTTCTGGAGGAGCAGGAACAGCAGGTTTTGGCTGTGTCTGCGGCACGTCTGGCTGCCTGCAATGAGAGGAAAAGCACTTGTGAACACAAGAGGATGAGCACAGAATGTCAGGATGGCTACTGCAAACAAGGGAATAAAATAAGGGAGCTGTGCAGCAGAAGAACCAATAACTACTTGTCCTCAGAAAAGGCATTTTCTTACATAAAAGGAGTTGTTATAGTAACAGTTAAAAAGTGGAATAAATTAGCTAATTATTTCAAGATTCCATTTCCCAAAGGGAGGAATGAATGAAAATGGCTGGGAAGAAAATGCAGCCAGGCATGAACTGAATTACAGCTTCTAAAGAAGTGTATTGGACAATCAAAAAAACAATCCATCTACAACCAAAGGGAATAATTTAGATTAATGATCTTCTGCCTTGGGAGTTAACAGAGGAAAGCATTTCAAGACCACCATGAATTGAAAGAAAGAAGGCAAATACATGTCAGAAATTACCAAATAAAAGGAACTGATAAGGAAAGCTAGAGACATCATGAAAAACTCTATGGGTACCATTAACTGGAGCCCAGAACCTAAAGTCTTAAGAAACTATCCCTGTCTCACCAAGTTAACAATTAAGAGGCACAAGCACTCTTCTTGTCCAGTGTAAAAAGCCCTTCCAGGCTCAGTCATATTGTTCAACTTCTTTCAATAAAGGCTATTTCTGAAATCTGCATATTCAGGTAACTCAAGACTCAAAGCATTAGTATCCAAAACCAGGCAAGCCTAACCCTCCAACTCCTTAGTAGGAATTTTTGATAGGAACTATGGGGCACATCCTGTAAGTCTATAATCACTTTATTACATCAGTGAAAAGAGCAGCAGTGTGGTATCATGTCATTTAACTGACAAGAAACAACTGTAAATGCTTCAAGTAGATCCTAAAGTGATCCTACCACTAAGAAATCAGTTCCATTTGGGTTCTGCAGTGATCAACCCAAAGCACTACGCAGGACTCTCAGAACTGACAGAGAAGCAAATATAAAAAAGATCACTGCTGGGCAGAAACACACAAGCTTCTCATGGAGACAACTAAATGCAATTTTCATGTTCCGAGAGAGAACCACAATCTAGAAAAACACCTCAGTTCTCTTTTTTCCTGTTTTTCACTTGTATGTTCTTACAGCTGCACATTTTCTAAGCAGGCTTTGGGTAATTTATGACTTATGTGCCTGTACTTCATGACACATGCAAAACAAGGAACGAGACTGTTAAAGAAACTACCCCCTGCATTTCTGTTTCAAACACAAGCCCATTTAGAATTTTAGTTATCCAAGCACTGCCCTGCAAATATGGATGAGAGAAAGAACTCAGCTGAATTAATCAAACCAATACACAACAGCCTACACTATCCAGGAAAGAGACTGAGGCAATACCCACAGAATGAGTGACAACTCGAGAAAGCACTAAAATAATTTTCATCATTACAGAGAACAACACATTCATGTTAACTCCACTGCAATGATACAAGAGAAAAGGCATTAAACTAAAGCAAGCTGTTATCAAGATGTAACCTTTATCTGAAACACTTCTGAGAGAACAATAAAACACTTCACATGTAAACAGCAGCGTTTCAAGCACACTGAAATATCACAAACACAGCAGTAGTCAAACAAATGATTTTAAGATCTGAGCAAACACATCAGATGGTTCAAATTTAGGAGAATTTCCTCATGGCCTGGGCATACACATCTGTTCCTGGGAACAAATCTCTCCCCCACTAGTTTTACTTATATGTGGACTCTGAGGCCTTTATCAGAGTAATACATGTGAAAACACAAACAACTTCCAGCTGCAGATAAGGGACAGCTATTTAACTGTTTGTAAACAGAACTACTGTTTGTGACACATGGCCATGGAAAGGCCTGTTTTAGTCAAACAAGCTACCAGCTCAACACAGATTTAACGGGGCAAAGTGTAAGTGACCTTGAAGTACAGGGAGATGCTGTTAAAACAGGGCAGAAAACTGTGAATCTGTAGTTTCAGAAGTTTAAAATAGAAGGCTAAACACAATATGCCTGAAGTCTAACAGCTTTTTAGAGAGATGTCAAAAATTTGTATTTAAATGTAGGAATGTATATAAAGAAAAATAGAGAGAAAGATGGAGAAGGAAACCTTTAAGCCTCATCTTTTGCTTTCACAAGCACTAGGAACATACAACCACTGTGCCTAAATTCCAGTGGTTTTCAGAACAATTTGTATGAAAAGAATTAACACTTAAACCTTGCTTCTACTCATGTAGTGAGAATCACACCCTATTTCAAACTTACATGGAAAAATATAATTGCTTTAAAATACTTTCCAGTTAGAAACTGTAAAGTTTCAGTTTCTATTTAGTTTCTTCTTGTGCAGGGCCAGGAGTTGGACTCACTGACCCTGATGGGTCTCTTCCAACTCGGCATATTCTATGATTCTATGATCCTTTTAATTCTATTTTCTTTAGCTCTACAAATGTGAAACAATTCTAACACATAAAACTGCACTAAGCATGGGAAATTTGTTAATACAAGGCATACAGTGCATCAACACTGCCACAACTTCTGTCTTGTTTATATCAGGTGTTGGAGGAGTCTGGAACAATAGTGTAGACCTTAAGATAAAAAGTCTTGAAAGTCTAAAGAATTTATGGCATTCTAGCAAAAAAAAAAAAAAAGTGCAAACATTAAGAACAATTAGGAAAATAAAGCAGAGATTTAAACAAACATATGCAAACCAAGAATTTTGGAGTTTTCCCTGCCATACATCAGCACAAGCACAATTAAGCAGATTTTTGCATGCTCTCGTGGACTTGCAAGCTATTCTCTGATTTTCCTTCTGTGTTCCTTGGGGTTTCAAGACAATTTTATTTAAGGTGATGACACTGATCTTACAAAAATGTGCTGAAGTATTTCCTGTCAGCAGACATCAAAACTTACATGTCCATGGATATATTCTTCCCCTCATATGGAATTTATAAGCAGACCATTTTCAACTTATTTGTGAGGAGGTTTTTTTTTTTAGCTATCCCTCTACTAGCAAGATTCTTTCTCACAGACATTAATAGTGGTGCTATTTTCTCTCTGGTAGCTCCACCAAGGACACTCCAGTGTAGCCAATCCCAAGTTTTGGGCAAACCTGAGAGAAATGGCCCAGCAACACAGCAGATCTCAGCGCTCACTTACTTCTCTTCTTCGTGCTGTTCTTGTTTTGAAGCCCATCCTGTGCCATCTTTAGGCACAATGTTCACATTGGGGTCGTTGCCTTTGTTCTCTGCTTTGAGGCTGGGCAGATTAGCTGGGGGAGGCATCCTCCTGGAAATAGCAACTTTTCCAAGACTCTGCAATCCATGGCGTGCGGCAACTGCGTGCCAGAACAGAAAGTGCAAGTTAACAACTCTGTTTAGGCAGAGCTACATAAAAATGTTTTGTAAGAAAGTCAGAAAAATTTAGGAGTGTTAAGAATTAAAAGGCTTCAGAATTTAATATTTTAAAAAGGGAATTGAAAACACTTGGTTTGGGAAAACCTGAGTACTTTCTGAGTGGTGAGTCATTATGGTTAGCCTATTCCAGAGATTAAAAAGGATATATAACCCCACCTTTACACAAAACATTCAGTGACAGAAAGCTAAAGAAGCCATTTATAATATGATGTTAATGTCAAGCTTCTAAAGAGCAGGAGAATAATGCTTAATGTACATTAATGAATCCAGGAATACTGCTATGGGTCCAACCCATTTCTTTTTGCTGCAAATTTCAGCTGGCAGATGCTGCCCTTGTGAAAACATTCCTACAAATTGTATTTACTCCAGACCACAAGTCGAGCTAATGCACCCCACAGGACTTTCAACCTACCAAGTAACCAACTCAGAGTTACTGCCCTGGGTAAGCTGTATCATAACAAACAGTTCAGTTTCAACTTTCAAAAATAATATTGTTGAAAGCTTCAACAAACTCGGGCACTTTTTCTCTTTTACACACAATTTAAGCAACTTTGTCAAGTCAAGTTCAAAACCTTCAGAATGTAATTTCCCCCTGGCTCTCCATTCAATGACTCATGAAAAACCAGGCTCACAGTCACTTTATTTGAGATATCAGTCTAAGTTTTATCCAGTTGTTGTTCAAAAATCAAAGTCACTGAGCTGGAAGTGAGCATTCCCTTTTCCTTAATTAAACACATCCAGCATGGCAAATGTTAATGCACTAAAATGCACAGCTGGGGAATGGCACATCTTTATTTACCCACATTTTACCTTCTACTAGACTGCAAATGCTGTCTCTCTCTGAACTGACACTCTTGTTTACAGCTAAGCAGAAACTAATGAATGCTGCCTTCCACAATCCTTCCACTTCACTGCTGCACCAAGCAGTTATGAAAAACCATGCTGTGGTTAAGTGCTCATATACTCTGCACTCTTAATTAGCACTGCAGTAATGATGAAACTGAAAGAATGCAACTCTAAAGAGAGCTTACTCACCTGTGGTTTTCTGAGTTTCCAGTGACTTTCCCTTGTAAGTATTAAACAGACTGAGTGTTGCATACTTTGTTTTTCCATCCTTTGCTTTTGTACTCTGGCCTGACTTTTCCGACATTTCGCTGGAAACTCATCGAGTCTGGTACCTCCCGTTCACTCCTCAAAATCTGCCTGTAAAGAAAAATAACAGAAAAGTAAAACAATTTGAACAGGAGCCAACTCTTAAGTCAGAGTTCACAGTGGACAGCATATTTAACACCATTAGCACTGTTTCATTTAAGCATTCTGCAGGATGCCAAGGAATGCATTAACTCCAGAAACCTCATCCTTATGTAACACCAGGAATTTTGAAATGTTTCTATCTCTTCAATACGAATATCACAAAATCAGGAAGGTCAGCATTTAATTAACATCAAACACTATTAAAGTGGTAAATACCATCCATGATTTCTCTAGAAAATGAATAATAAAATCCAATCCCAAACTCCACAAACACACAGAATTTCCACCAGCAGCTCTTTCCCCACTGGGGAAGCTCAATGACCTCACCCACTCCCGAAGCCAAGTACTGAGACACAAAAAAATTAACAGATACTGCAGTACAGCATTTCTGGAATTTGCTTCTTTTTTCCCCAATTAAAACCATCATGAAACACACCAGACAGAGACTAAATACAGAGAGTAAGAATTTTTTGTTTGTCAAAACCAGAAAACAGTGTGCTCAGATGGGGAGAGCGAGAACTCCTTAAACCAGGAGTTACACTATTCTTCCTGCAGCAGTAAATTACAGGGCTGGTGCAGTAGGTCATTTCTCTCCTCCCTCCTTCCCCCAGAATAACAGGCCTTGAGAAAAAGAACCCAGCAATTAACTATGATACTTCTCTAGAAGTTCTTGGAAGGAACTTGCAGAGTTGCTGCTCATCACCAGGCAGGAACACAAGTGAGCATTCACACAAACAGAACATTATTATACAAGTCGATTTCTGTTAACAGTCAAAAATCCTGCTACTTTCTTCACAACAACAATTTTTTAATCAATTTCTATATGAATTCCAGAAGAGTTATACATGCTGAAAGACCTGTGTTTCATTCTAAAAGCAGGCAGCAAGAAGCAAGACTTTCTGCTCAAACCCTTCAGTGATCAAACTCCCATGTCAAACTCAGAGCTGCAAATCTTCAAAGCAAACTCGACTGACATTCAAGGTGTCTGGATTAAGAAGAGTCTGCAAGGACAAGCAGTCTAAACAACAAAGCACTTACTTGGTCATGACATATATTCAGCAATGTCAAAAGACCACAGAAATTTCATTTATATAGGTATGGTAACATTTCCATCCTCCTCAGCCTTCTACCTCAATTTAAAAGCCATGATTGAAAAGAGATTAAGATGGCAAATAACCTTGGGATGGTTCAGCTTCAGCATAACTTGGGCCAGCAACTTTTCTATTGCAATCCATGCAGACTGCTGCAAAGGGGACAATCTCCAGCCTTGTATGGGGCCACATACATGGCCAAGAAATATATTCTCCCCTCAGAACAAGACAGCAACTCCCAGATTAGTCAGCATTTGGCTATTTCAACAGCAAGTGTTACACCAACAGTTACTCTATGTGTCATCCAAAAATATGAAATGTGGGATGGGAAAAGGGTGAACCCAGCCCACCAAGCAAAATAGACTTGGGCTAGAAACTTAAATTTTATGAAATAAAATTTAAATTTTACATTTGAAAGGACCTGTGAGCATAGTGATTGTAGTGTATGACTTGATACAGTTAAAGCTGGTTTGCCACCCTGTGCTCCTGGCAGTTACTGCCCAGTATCTTCTCTGATGCTCCCAGGATGACTGTGGTGGATTCTTTACCATAAATATGAGGCTGGGAATGGAGAGGAACAGAAGAGTGGAAGGGAAAAAGCCTGCCAGGGTCTTTCACAGACATTTTACTGAACACCTTATGGTAAACTGAGTCTCCTAATAGAAGAAAAAGCCAGTGCAGAGCCTCATGTCAGATCTAGACTCAGCCTGATGAACAAGTCTGCCTGGACTGAGGTCTCCAGACAGGCTGAAAGCAGGAGTCTGGCCATGAATAATATGATGGGCAAAGCCTGACATGTTGAATTGCAAGTAAGTATTGGGGCAGCCTGAAGAGAGAATGGTTGCTTGAAATCTGCTCAGCTGATAACTCCAAAGATAAGCCTCCCTAAATTAATGTATTAGACTGGGTGGGTTTTTCCCTGTAAAGATATTTGAGCAGTGAGCTTTGGCTTCCAGTGAAACCTTGTGGCATCAGTGAAGTTTTTTTGGATGGATGAGGGACAGCATAGCAGTCAAGTCTGTGGCTGGAGTCTAGATCATGTGCTTATGATAGAGTCCACCACAATCACCCTGGAGCACCAGAGAAGGTGCTGGGCAGTAACTGCCAGGAGCACAGGGCGGCAAACCAGCTTTAACTGTATCAAGCATACACTACAATCACTATGCTCACACCTTCTTTCAGGTGCAAACAACTCATCCAGAGTTTTAATTTTTGGCCCAAGACCCAACCCACAATGACTCTCTAAAAAAGAAATAGCTTCACAATGGTGAATAATCTAGAAACTGGCAAACAAAACAAATTCAAAAAAAAAAGACGACTTGGGTCATTTTTTACCCCCAAAATTCTCAACAGCAGCAATGCTCCAAGAGATAAAGACAGAGCAGAAAACAGTTTGAGCATGCTCTAAGGTAATCTTTTGTCATATCTTCCAAAGCCTGCACCTCTGGTAGAGATGAAACACTGAAAATCTTAATCATAACGCTCTTCTTTACAGAGCAAGGCAGACTTCAGACTTGGGGAAACCTTAATTGTGACAACTGTTATTTCTAGAACGTTTGACAGCTTCAAGAACAGAGGACACTGAACACATTCCCCGATACACCTTCTTAGTTAAATTTACAAAAATTTGTCTGCTCATTACAGCTGAGCTCTATGCCTTTTATACTATTAAAATTCATACTGTTTGACAAGTTTTTCCCAACTTATACTACATAGAAAAAGAACTGAATGTTTTACAACTATTGAAAATGTACATTCCTCAGTGATCTGCCTTGGACAAAATAATTTCAATTGGGCAGGTCAATATATTCAACAATATATACGTATTTAAATACATTTAGACCTGACACTAGTAGCCAAAGAAGGTATTCTTGCAAAATTAGACTTTAGACCAGGTACTCAAGCCAGGGATGACCAATCCTCCCTCTGAAGAGCCCACGTGGCCTTCCACAAACATCCTGCCAAGTCACACATTAAACAAGCACTCAGTGCCATCTGACAACAGGTATGAAGAGACAGCTGCAGGCTTTTGAGCCATGTGAAACTATCCAGCTCCAAGACCCCTGCCTTTTCACCCAAATTCAGTTGTGTATGCTACATTCCTACACCTGAGCACCTCTGAAGTGTTTCAACGTGAGACACATTTAACTTGTGCATACAACACAATGGTGAGCACGTTCCTCCCCAGGTGATTCCCAAGCTGCCCAACATTTCCATATTTTGTTATTATCAGTCAAATCCTTTTTTTGTCAAGTGCTGCTGTGCACTAGGGTTAGGCTGTGTGCACCTCTGAAAACACACACAAGATGTCAGAAGCACTTTCCAAGCTAAGTAAGCACCGTGACAGCCAACAGAAGGACAGGAACAGCACAAGCCATAATGGCACTTGGCAGGGTTCACTGCACCATTAAGAAATTTAAGCAAGTCAGCTGTTCATTCTAAATGATTACAGTTATATTATTATTCACAATTGCAGAGAGCACAATGCTCCCAAAATTCTAGAGCAAAAATTTACCTTTCAGCTGCTCTGCAATATCATTAACTAAGTTAACTGAAATTCATTGTGGCTTGAAGATTTTAAGGTAAAAATTATTACTAATTTCTGTACCAGACTATTTTTTTCAGACTCCCAACTGGTTGATTTATTTAGATCCTGCAAAGAACTCAGAAGCTTGTGTACAGAAAATAGCACACAAAGTAGCTGCTACAAAGTCTAAATATCCTGGTCTCTGTTAAGGAACATTTACTTGTACCCTCTGAGACATTTAGAGCTGGTACAAGAACAAACTGAATGCAATGGATTCCAGACTGCAAAAAACATGCTTTTAATTGTAAAACCCCAGCAAACAAAACCCCACACAAATCACACAGGCTTTTCCCACTAAATTCCCAGCTCTCCTGAACTCACCTCCATGATTTGTTTAGAATTTAATGATACAATTTATTATACCTGCAAACTTGGCACAGTGTTCCACTGGGGCCAACTGCAGCCTCAAAAGATGGCATCTCTGCTTCAGAATAAAAGTTTTACTTAAACAAGGTAAAAATATTACATATTTTGAGGTCCCTTTTGAGGACTTACTGGTAAGAAGTATAAAACATTTAATAACTTAACTCCTAAATTCTTTTCAGTCCAGATGACAAACTCTCTTCATGCATTATTTTATACACTGCATTTTTAAACCTCTAGCTAGACAAAAAAAGGTCTGATTTTTAGTGTAACATGTCAAGAGACTTCTTCAGCAGTATTACAGTTAGCTTTAATACAGTTTAATACCTTTCATCTTAATCCCCCCACTCCACACCTCTTTAGCATACAAGCACTCAATCAGAACAGGTAATCTGTACAGGACTTTGGATTTTGAAGTCTTAAACCATTTGAAATACTGGAATAATTCTCACAATTCCTACTTAACACAGCAAGGACATCTAGTCCCTGTCACCTCTACTCCAAGGGCTGTGTTTTGGCCAAATTTGGAGGAAGATGCACTGGAATGACTTAAGGCAAAGAGCAGCATTCAAGACTCAAACCAGCTGAAGATTTGAACTCTCAGTGCTTCAAATGCTCATCTGTGAAGTGGGAAACACCACAAAAAATACTACATGAAAGTTTATTCCCTAACTGGGACACATTAGCACCTCTCTCAAAACAGAAACCAAGAAACCAATCCAGAAACAATTTTTATACTATGCTATTTTAAGCACACTGAAAGCAGTTAAAGGGTAAAAACCATCATATACAAATCTGTTATTTGCATCCAGCCATAACTTCACTTTTCTAAGAATAGCTTTGTTTCTGGGACACTGAACAATGTGGTTCTGGTAAATTCTGGAACCAAATGCAACTACTGAAAAAAAAAAATAAATTAAACTTTTTTACCACATACTCCATAGGTTTTAGGGGCAAATGCTCCCAAATCAGTGTCAGTAATTAAAAAAAAAATAGTTTCACTGCACACAAAAATGCGGCATTAAAAATTTCAGAGTTTTCATTTCAGCTGTAAGTCTAGCATATTTAGATTCTAGAACTGAAGACACTACCCACTACTGCAAACCCTAAGCATAATCTCCAGCTAGACACTAATTTTTGAAAAACAACTGTGTGATCTTCAGAAAAAAGACCAATTTAGATCAACTACAGAAAGATAATGCCAATTTTAAACAAAGAAACAGGGGATACTGGAGTCAAAGAATTTGTAGCCCAAGAAAGCCTTTTTCATGTTTTTAGTAGCCCATTCTCAAGGAATCCTATTATTGTAAAAGGACACTCCAAAATACTGTGCAATTACTGAACACATGGGGTTTGGATGTGGTTTTGTACAGAGAAGGTTGCACACAAATAAAAAAATGGAATTAAAATTAAACAGCCTGACTTCACTTCTCTGACATGGATGTTTATAAACAACACACATCAACAATCTCTTCTTGATGGCCTTTCAACTCTGGGACCAACACTTTTAGCCCAATTTTTATTTACAAAAACAACAACAAAACATTAATAGTTTCAGCCATTTATCCCACTGTTAAGAACTCTTAAAAACTTCAGCACAATCAGCTTAATATGACTCAAAAACAAGCTTGGAGAACCTCTGGTAACACTTGGGTAGCCCAGTATCTAATAAAGCCTCTCAATTTCGGATTTCCCTTCCTTCCAAGAGCCACTTGCAGCAAGGTACATTCTCAGGCAGATTGCTGCCAAGTAGGATGAAAAGTGCAGGAGAACTTTGGGGACTCCAAGCTTTTTTTTCATGTACCTCCATCATGGCTCTATGACCCACAAAGAGAAGCTCTTCAAATCTTTAATGAGTTCTTGGGTAGATGTCAGTACAATCCATTCATGAACAAGACCTACACAGGGCTTTATTTCCTTAGAAAGTCTCACTAATACACTTCTCCATCTCTAGATTTTGGGTTCACTGGTTTCCAGCACAGCTTGAAAGAGGGTACAAAGCACTGATTGCATGGACTCCATAAAATCCACAGAGATTGGCAGCCAAGGACAAGAAAAACCTTTAATCACATCTCTTCTGTACCCATCAGCTCCGTGGGAGAACTGCAGGATGGGCACAATCTACAGAGGAGTTAATAGCCACCAAATGGAAAAAAAAGAAAATCAAAATTAGTTTGGCTTTTCAGAACCAAGACACTCCATCCTGAGACAAAGCTGTAGTAAAGCAGGCTTTGTGAGTTCAATCATTCTTCAAATAACTCCTCTTTCAAGCCTAAGAAAGTCTTTCCAGTATGACTATGTCAGGTGGAAAACACACCATGACACGAGACAGCCATTTTAGGGCATTATCCCCACAGATGCATCTATAAAAATGGAGTTTGTGGATACCAGAAATGAGCATCTACAAATATGTCTGCACCAGTTCTAACAGACATCCAACAGCCTAAATAGAGCTGCTAAGCTAAGCAAGGAAAAACAACCCAAATTAACCACCCACAAAAAAAAGTCTACTGAGAAACTAAATTCACCATAAAGCATATATTACTTTGAACCAGCAATCTATGGAGCAAGCAAATCTGCCTTAGAAAGCCTGCAAGGCAGCTTGTTGAACTGATTTTTGGGAGAAATACTAATCACCTAAATCCTGGCTTTCCAACAGGAAAACCAGCAACAAACCACAACAGCTCAGGGAATTTTTGTTAGGAGCATTTTAAGACTAACATAGCACTAACCAAACTTTTAGGACACATTGCAGAAAAAAAAATTATCTGTCAGTTCTTTTTTTTTTTCTTGAGAACAAAAGAAAAAAATAATTAAAAATCCCACAGACCCAAATACAGCAAACCTCAAATTTGTCTCTCTCCAGATTTTAAAATATATTCAACTGTAGGTGCATGAGTATTTCACAGAAACCATATTCCTGTGGAACAGCCCTGCCAGAAGAAGCTTGATCAGTAGGATCAATCAGAATCAGCATGACTTAAAATGTGTCCACATAACAAGGGATTAAAAAGCCACAGACAGGTTAAACTCACACTGGCAATAAAACTGTCAAAAATGCTCTGAATACTTTCATGTGTCACACAGCTGCTTTCTTTCAGCTGTAAGATAATTTCTGGTATTTCTACTGCTAAATTCTCCTTTTTAGGTGACCTCAGGTAACTGAGAGATTCTGGTCCCATCCCCTCCCCTCCCAGGCTGAATGATGCCAGTGCAGCTATTTAAGAACTCTGGAGGGAAACAAAGCAGTTTCCATTTCATTTAGTCAAGTTTTTTTGCATGTTTATATTCAAACCATCAAATAAAGCTGTTCAGCACTCAGACAAATACTATCTAAATACTACCTAGAACAATGCAGTTATCCAGGAATTCAATGCTTTTAATGGTTGTCTCTTTCTTCCATGTTTTACACCAATGGCCCAATTTTGGTCTCCAGCTTTCTACTGGATAAGGGAAGCTGTTTATCAAGACACCTCTTATATTTACTTTTGCCTTTTACAGGGAGCTAAGCAGATAATTTAGAGAAGTACTCAAGCATAAATATAGCTCTTAAAACAAAATGCTGAAATTGGGACGTTCTTCCCTAAAAATTATATTCAGTTCTCAATTACTGCATGTGCAGAAGATGTGATACCTCTGCCTGCTTTAGGTTTATAATTAAATACTGTTACTTGTACTTTAATGATAACTTTACAATTAAAATAAAAATTGATTTTTAAAAATATCAAAGTGTATCAATGTCAAATTAAGAAACTCTGTGAATTTTGTGTCTGGTAATTCTTTGAATTTCCAGAGGTTAGAGAATGAAAAATGAATGAAAAAGTACCACCAGAGAGTTTTAACAAAAGCTCTTCTACTATTCTGAACTGAAACCCCAACATCTGCCATGTCAAGCAGCACCACTTTTAAGCAAGTTAAGACACCTACAGAAATCCTACTTTGGTAGTTAAGCACCTTGAGGAAGTGAAATATATGATGTCCAGACTCAGCCTTAAGGCTTAAGTCTTTAGTAAAAAAAAATTGGTAACTTGCTCAAAAGATAGAAGTGATTTTAATTCGGTGTCTGGGTTTAGAAATTTTACTTTGGACATTTTTTTCAAACTTCTTTGCAACATGAGGAATAGTTCTTTAGGCTAAAAGAGTGATGGAATTTGCATACCATCAAATACTAAAGAGAAGGGACTTCAAGGCTGAAGTTGTGAACCTGATTGCACAGGCACCACAAAACCACAGGGATCAGAAACCCTGGATGTGCCACTAGACCAGTGATCCAGGTAGAGGCACACCAGATCACTCCAGCAGAGTTTTGTAAGGCTGTATTTGTCCCAGAGAGCTTCCCACTGCAGTGATGGAGGTGATGTGGAATTCATGCTTAATGAAATAGTTCTCCACATGTCTGCTTGCAGATTCCAAGAGTAACGACCATCAGATTTGTCCAGCTCTTTCCAGAGCAATTCCTAGTTTGGGTTGAAGCACAGCAAGGCAGCAATGCAAAACAAACCTTATTTCTCACTGACACATGAATAAAAAGCTTCCAGAGGCCAGAAAGACTCCTGACTGTAGGATGAGAACACCACAGTGGAATACAGTGACCAGGTAAATACAGCACAGCCTTCACGGGTACTGCAAGTGTCCAGTTCATTTTCTCATTCCTTCTACACAAACCAGACCAGTGGAGAGAAACTTAACACCACAACCACAGCTCAAGTGTAGCTGTGCAAATGAGGAGCAACTACCAATACCTGTATTAAAATACTCCTTCAAGTGTTACCCTGAGTTTCTTTGCCAGAAAGGATTTTTCATGACATTCCAGTGAAGAGACTGACAGTGAGTGTGCCCCCAGAGTCAGAAGCAGTACTGGACAAAGCCAATGCACCAACCCAACACAGCTCTTCTGGCCATGTACTGACAATCCTCAGGCACAAATTACAATTTAGATGTTTCACTAGATTACCAAACATACTGCAACTAAAAATCTATTAGTTTCTGAAAACCTAACATTCCAGATTTCTCTGTGGGTCACTTTTAGAGCAGGCTATTTTATTTCTTCTTAGCCTGACAATGTCCTTACAAGTCTCTTCTGACTTCTTTGACACCAAGCATTAAGCAAATTTTTTCCAAGACAGATTTCTGATTTTCCAGTTTCATGCAGATGGTTAAGAAACTTTCCATAAATTGTGAATTTTTAATTGAGGCAGGAGTTTTGAAGTTCTGGAAGGAAGCCAGGGCCAGAAAAAAAAATCCCAAACAGTTTCTATAGAATTAAAGAGAGCATCATAATGATATGCATTCTCATTATTTCTGGGAACAGAACAATGTAAGTGCTTTCGCCCAATTAGCTTTTCAACTTGCAGATGCCAAATGAGCCTTATTTTTAAGATTTGCAAAACCATTTATTAAAGAAATTTCCATTATTTGGAAGAATGAGAAAACTTCAAAGCTCAAGAAACTGAATCGCTGCCTATTTGAGCACAAGATAAGGGAATAAATTAAGGCAAATTCTTGCAGAAACAAGCTGTGTACCTGCTATCAAAATGCAGGATTCAAACAGCAGCCTGGTAGGCAACACTTTTCTCTGAGTACAGAAGACTACCATGACCTGTCCTACCTGTCAGAAGGATTTTTAACTGAAAAAATTACAACTATTCACCAAGCTTCTTAATAGCTAATTTAGATCAGTTTACCCAGACCACAGCAGCTCTCTGCAAAGGCATTTGTTAATGGTTAGGATCACAAACAATCCCCTAAAAAATTACAAACACACTCTGCAGACTGTCACAAGCACCACTTTGTTTCTTGCTCAACTGAACCACACCATCCAGCAAGAAGCCTGAAAAGGCAAAAATATCACAAACTCCCTCTCCCCCACACACAGACAAAGTGATGTGAGGAGTGTCCCACTCCTCCTTGGTGGCATCCTGAGTAGTGGCTGCTGTGTCAGGCTGAGAAAAGGGGGACAAAAGACTAATCCACAGCTCTGCAGGAGCTGACTGAGGGAAGTTACCAGGAACAACAGCTGAGGTGAGCAGGAGGCAACTCCTTAAGTAGGTCCCAGCGATAAGTGGGTGCCAAACACTTCCATTTAGGAAAGTGAGGAAAGAAAATCAATAAGTACATGAAAAAAGACCAGATTCCCAACAGATGAGCAGAAGTTGCAGCCATTTACAGCCAATACTCTAATCTTTGGACTGTTTCATTTTTCCTTTTCACTTTAATACTTACTGCAAAAGCCTCTTTAATTACAAACTCCTAAAAGCACTTTTTTACAAACCCTCACTGAGCTGGTGACACATTTCCAACCATTCCCACCCACTCTATGTAGACTTGGGACCATGGAAGAGAGCAGGAGACAGATTAGTAGAAAAAAGTTAAACCACTCTTTTGCTGGGAATAACTCAAGGAAATCTCTTTCAAAACTACCATTTCCTGCTCCTTTACCACAATTTCCAAGCCCCACTGAAATAATTAATATTTTTTCACAGAGGAAGTGACCTTTTTTCAGTGTTCTTCCCCAGGAACAACAACGTTGAGCAATAGATTTCTCTCCACATCATGCTTTTCTGCATCTCTAAAATATCCCTGACCTCATCTGCAATTAAGAAAAAGTTTGTATACATAACTTGTTTTTCCAAAGCCCCTATTCATAAGATAATCCTTAAATAAGAAATAATTATATCTAAGGGATTTTATTTTGGAAATTTGTTAGAAGCTGGTTTGAAATAATGCTCAGGCAAGCTCCTCTGCTCATGAGCTCCTTCAGAATATTTTGGACAGTGCACAAGAACCACTCTAGAACTACATCCTTCAGGATTTTCTTCTTTAGAATACATGTGCCAAAATTAATTCCCTTTGTTTTTTCCCCAATTCTTTTCTGTTCATCTTCTCAAGGTATTTTTGTTTTTGAAGGGTGGAAACTGAAGCTGGAAGCATTTAAGAGTGGGGCTCTACAGAATAAAGTTTTGTAGTCTTCTACAACCTCACTATTAAAAGTTCCAAACAGTTACTCTGATCAGATATGTGATGACTTAAGCTACTTGTCACCGTGTTCAAAACCTCCCACCTTGTCCAAATTCTCTGCTGCCTGTTACTCCTATCATATTCCTAACCTGACTCATGTACATCAAAAAGAAACAATTTCTTCTCTGTATTAAAGAGAAGTTACAGCACATTTTAAAGGTTTTTAAGATGCTCCCATTGATAGTGAGAGCCAGGGCTGCCAAATGCTCCAGCTTGTAACACACTGACAGAACCAGTGAAAGAATTTCACTCCAATGCATATAAAGGTGGTAGAATTTTGCTCCTTAGTCTGGTCCAGCCCGGAGAGAGCTCACAACTGCTCAGTCTCTTTTACCTGCTGCCCATTATCCTCTGGATCTCTGGTTACATGCTTTTCCCTCTGACTCACTAATTTCTTGGAACAGACACATCTTGTTCAATGAAGAATGCTCAGCATGGAAGAGAAGCAGCTGCCAACACCACACTGACAACAGCTCTGGACAACACCAGCTAATTACAGTAAGGGTTGACTTCAGACCTCTGCTTCAGACTGGATTTGACCACAAAAAAAGGGAAAAAAAAAGATGAGAAGCTAAATTTAAAAAGCCTTATCAGCATAGCCAGCTTTATGCATCTGTCTCTCAGCACTAGAGAATCCATTTTCCATGGAAGTTAACTTGCATCTGCCAAATGGCTGCAGATGAGATTTAACATCTTCACTTGCTCTTGGTTCTCTGTTTATTCTGCTCAGAAAAAAAAAATTCCAACCCACACGTCCCTTGACACTCTGCTTTCAAGATGCAGTAAATAATTCAGGCTCAACACATTATGAAAATACTTATCAAGGAACTTTTTGTTATCCAAAGCTCTGTCCATGCTGGTAGCTTTATCTGTGGCATGAAAAACATTTCTTAACTGAGGTGACTCCAGCAAAGCAACCACTTAGAAATGCCACAAGCCAAAGGCAAGCTTTTCTTGCTAAAACACATCTTTCTTAATTGCATTGTCAAGGCAAAATGTTGTTCCTTTTCATAAGAGGACTTCTGCTGTGCACCTAGACAAAGCACAGACTGTCCTAAACAAGACTAAAAATCAAGCCCTGTAAATCAATATTTATTTTTTCAAAATGAAAGCATTAATTTATTAAGACTGAGGTCCTTCAGTGGAACATCTGGTGAGTTTGCAACAGAAGTCCTAAAGCTGTAGCGGGTCTTTAACTGGAGGAAATTATTGGCTTCTCAAACAAAAAAGCAAACAAATGTTGCTGCCCTTCCACCTCACCTGAAGCTTCAAATCAGTTGAAGTACATCTTAAATCACTTCTCCTGCAAACATCCCTTAAAATTATGACTGTAGATTGAAACGGTAAGTTACAATTTATAAATAATAAAATCGAGCAACAGTCATATGCTTACAAAATATGAGTTTTAAACTAAGGTGTAGTGGTTTATACTATTTCATAAGGACAGCCTGAAAAAGAGCAGCTTTTCTAAGCAGAGAAAGTTTGATTTGCTAACTTAAGCAAGCAGTGCAGCAAAAAATGAGCAGCCTAGTCCCTGCCAAACTACAATTTATAGCCCAAGTAGGTAAAATCTGAGTAAGGTGCCATTTCACATAGGAATCAGCTGTACATTGATTAAATTGGTATTTAAGAGACCCCTGTTCTCTCAGTTACCCAGGGACTGGGCGATGCCCCAGCTCTACAGGCAGTACTTGTGCATTTGTTGAAGCTGAATATAAAGTGCAGCCATTCCTGACTGTGATGCTGGAAGACCCTGAAAATGAAGCCCACGTTATTTTCAAACACACATCAGCTAAAATTTATCCCCATCATCCTTCAGACTGAAGACATGTAAGGTTGATTCTGCACTCTAATTTTCCCGTTAATCAAGACAGTGTCAGATAATTTAAACCATGAACAATGTGAATGTTAAACAGTTTCTCCCTTTAGTATGTGTTTGCAATCTGTAACAGACGAGCTCGTTAGCATTTACTTAGAATGTTATGTAATGGCTGAGGTATTTGTAATAAAAACAGTCTATTTCTGTTAGCCTGTTCTTCATAGACATAAAAGCTGTCTTCATCTGATTTTTATTAGGACTTCATCTTCCTCTGCTCTTGATGCATTTTTTAAGACTCCTGTGCACTCCATTTTTATTTCACCAATACTCAGAGTATTATTTTCTCCCACCTCCTCACAAGGATTTCAGCTTTTATTTTTACACTACTTTCACCCGGAAGCTTCTACTGGGTTTTGTAAAACCCAAACGCAGGAAACAATGAGAGCATGAAGCTGAGCAAAGGAAAAATTTCCTACAGAAGATGAACTGGTTCTACCAGTAAAACACCACCAGCAGTCCCGTCGTTACAAGCCCAACATCCATCCTCAGCTAGTGGGATGGTGCTGCATTTTTCGTGGTTTTTTTTTTTCCCTTTCAAACCCTACACTGCTGTAAGAGCCTCTGAAGAAGTCAGCTGTAGGAAGAGAAGCGTTTTTCCTTCTCTCACATCCCCAATCCACTACACGAGGGTTTACTCCTCTGCAAAAATAACTGTGCAAGGCTTTAATTCTTCTGCAAGATTTTTATCTCCTCGTTTTATCCACACCACCCCTTATATGGTGTTTAGTCTCTGCTTCCTACCCTCTCTCCGCTCTCACATCCCTGCCATTCCTCAGCCTGGAACAAAGGAGTTGTGTTCCCAGTACTGCAGGACACCTAGCTGAAGTCGACCCCACAGAAGAGAATCCTTCCATTCTTTGCCTTAATTGCCCCCCAGCACTCATTCAGACAGCCCCAACCCACACGGGAGCTCCCTCTGGAATTGCATCATCTCTCCCTTGCTCACTGGGGCCCTAGGGAAACAGGACCTATGGAAGGTGCATCCCATAAATCTGCAGCACTGGACCAGGAGCCCAAGTTAAAACTGCACACTGATGTAACTGTTCTGCTTTACCAAAAAAACAGCGTTCCCATTATGGAAAATCTAAATGAGAACAAAGATATTATAAATTGCTACTAAACTGCCAAGACACAGAATATTTATATTACCGAGACTCACAGAAGCAACTGTATATTGAATTATACATATTTCATGGGCTATTATCTACAAAAGCCAAGAACTTTGTGCAAGGAACGTCTCCACACACCAAGGCAGAGTTTGAGGCTGCAGACAGAGCCTCATCCCTGCTTTCCAAGCAGTGGCCCAAGAGAGAATCAAGCTCTCACTTCAGTTTAAAGAGCCACCTCTCAAGCCCACATCATCAAACCACCATTCCACTGAACATTTACTCCAGCCCAAGCAACCCCCAAAACTTTGAGATTCTTTATTCTCAAGGAAATAGTTGCAGAGTTGCACCAAAACACCACTAAAGCTAATGCAGAAGCAAAATTCTCTAGACTATAGGATTTGAAAAAAAACAAACCAAACCTGACAGCCATATAGAGCTCCTGGCAGGCAATATTTAAGGTCAATCCTTTTGTTTCTCATACATGGACAAATGAGATCATGTCCTGTTTCCTGCCCCTTCAAAAGCAGTTTCTTGTGTGAGCAGAGCTCTCTTTAAGATGAGACACCAAGTAGGCCAGGTGCCTCACTGCACAAGAAATAAAGATATTAAAAATTTATTAAAAATCACAGCCCCATTCCTTCTGCTGGAAATATTGCTAATTTCCAGGGACATACCTATCTAACCCCAAACATCAGGGCAACAAGGAGAAACGGTCCTTCCTTGAAGATACCGAGCTCAAGATGCTCCACCAAAGAACATATTTACAGAACACCCAGGTGAAATACAAGAAAAAGGGAAAAACCACGATGTTCCATTCAGCGCCCATGCTCTCATGCATGTCCCCTTCCTCAGGAAAAAAGGCCAGAAGTGGAAATTATCCGGGGCACTTTTAGCCCCAACGTTTTTCAATCCCTGCATCCCTGGGTTATGCCCACTGCAGACCAGGTGCCTGAATTTCAGCCGTGTCATCTCCCCACGCTCTCACCATCCTTTAAGCGCTATCCCTGAGAACACTCCTGGCTCTGACCACCCCACCCCTCCAAATCCTGGCTCCGGGAGCACAAACAATGCCTTCCTTCACTCAGCCCTGCATCAAACCACCCCAGACCCGCCTTTTACCGTAGGCCTAGAGTGAAAGAAGCGTGGATGCGTATTTCAGAGCTGGAAGAGCGAGGCGCCCTGCCTACAGCTCGCCGCAGGGAAAGGCTGCGCTCCCCCGCGCGTTTCTGCAGGGGGAATCACGGGCACCAAGCGAGCGCAAACGCACGCAGGGCTCGGCGCGCTCCTCGGGAATCTCCAGAGAAAGGGAGAGAGAAGGAAATGGGAAGGGAGGTGGAAGAAGCCCGAAAAAGAGGGAAAGCGGGGGGCAGTGAGGAGGGCGGGAGAAGGAAGCAGCACCCCCGCAGGAGCGCTCCCAGCACACCGCCCCTCCCGCCGGCCCCGGGCGCGGCCCGGGCTGAGCCCGGCGGGGCGCGGCCGGCCCCGGGCGCAATGCGGGGCGGCCCGGCGAGCCCCGGCCCGGCCGCTGCCCGCCCCGCTCCGCCCGGCGGCGGTGCCGGCCCGCGGCGCCCCTCACCCGCCGGCCGCGGGCCCGCCCGGCCGGAAGCCGCCCCCGCCCGGGGCCATGCGGCGCAGGCCGCCCGCCCGCTCCTGCCGGCTCCGCGCCGCCGCGCGGGCCCGCGCTCCGCCGCGGTGAAGCGGAGGAGCCCCCCCCCGCTTACCGGGCGCGCAGGGCGGCGCTCGGCTGCCCGCGGGTCCCGGTGCCGGCGGGGCCGCTGCCTCTCCCGGCGCCGCCGCCTCGGCCGCTTGCACACAGGGGCCAAGATGGCGGGC
This sequence comes from Luscinia megarhynchos, assembly GCA_034336665.1. Classification (NCBI taxonomy): domain Eukaryota; kingdom Metazoa; phylum Chordata; class Aves; order Passeriformes; family Muscicapidae; genus Luscinia; species Luscinia megarhynchos. The sequence continues at coordinate 26,636,782 of CM067571.1, forward strand.
GGCCAAGCCGGGCGCCAACGACGTCTGACGTCACCGCGCACGGCGCGCGCCGCCGGCCCCGCCCCCCGCGCCGCCGGTCACGTGACGCGCCGTGCCGCAGTCGCGCGGGCTCCCGGGGATGGGTGCGCCCCCTGGCGGCGCGGGGCGGAGGGCGGGGCCGCGCGGGCCGGGCCCCATCCCGAAATAGCCCGGTTCTGTCCCGGATCTAGCCCGATTCTAGCCCGGCCCCATCCCGGATCTAGCCCGGTTCTGTCCCGGATCTATCCCAGTTCTAGCCCGGTTCTGTCCCGGATCTATCCCGGTTCTAGCCCGGATCTGTCCCAGCCCCATCCCGGTTCTGTCCCGGTTCTAGACCGGCTCTGTCCCAGCCACATCCCGGTTCTAGCCCGGTTCTGTCCCGCATCTATCCCGGTTCTAGCCCGGCTCTGTCCCAGTCCTATCCCGGTTCTGTTCCGGTTCTAGCACGGTTCTGTCCCGGTTCTAGCCCGGCTCTGTCCCAACCCCATCCCGGATCTATCCCGATTCTAGCCCGGCCCCATCCCGGTTCTATCCCGGATCTATCCCAATTCTAGCCTGGCCCCATCCCGGTTCTATCTCGGTTCTATTTCAGTTCTATCCCGGCCCCATTCCAGTTCTATCCCAGCCCCGTCCCATTTCTATCTCGGTTCTATCCCGGCCCCATCCCAGTTCTATCTCGGTTCTATCCCGGCCCCATCCCGGTTCTATCTCGGTTCTATCCCGCTTCCAGCCCGGCCCCATCCCAGTTCTATCCCGGTTCTATTCCGGTTCTAGCCCAGCCCCATGCCGGTTCTATCCTGGTTCAATCCCAGCCCCGTTCCAGTTCCCTTCCCGGCCCCATCCCGGTTCTATCCCAGTTCCCATCTCGGTTCCCATCTCAGTTCTATTCTGGTTCCACTCAGGTTCCCATCCTGGTTCCAATGCCAGTTCTATTCCGGTTCTATCCCAGTTCCCATCTAGGTTCCCATCCCGGCACTATCCCTGCTTTCCATCCCGGTTCCCATCTTGGTCCTATCCCAGTTCCCATCCCAGCCCCATCCCAACGTTATCCCGGTTCCCATCTTGGTCCTATCCCGGTTCCCATCCCAGCCATTCAGGGTTCCCTATAATCCTAAGGCTGCTTGGGCAATGGCAGGGAAGCTTGCTTGCTTGAATTTGTCACTGTATGTGTAATTTATTATGATATATTGATATAATAGCATATATAACATTTCTTACATATCTTATTTGTTGATATTTCTATCTCTATAATGTATAGATTGTATATGTACAAGGGCAAGACTCTCCCCTCTCTTGCAGCTCGGGATCCTCTTCGCACAGCCCGATAATAAACCATAAATAAAACCATTCACGAAAGACCAAATCCATGAGGTTTATTTGTGGCTCCCTCCTTCGTGATCCCAAAAATTGCCAGACACAGAAGCAGCTCTCAACAGTTCACGTTTCACAAAATCTCAGGGCGGTGTGGATTTGCCAAAATTTTTGGGAGCAGGTGGGAGGAAGGCTGGCCTCATGCTCACCAGTTCATCCCAGAATGGTTCAGGGTGAGTGTTCCATGTCTCACCAGCAGCAGCTGGGTGGACACCAGACAGCCCCAGGCTCTTGCTGATGCTATTTCCAGCCCTGGCACAGGTGGCACAGCTTTGCACCGTCCCCAGATCACCTGGCAATGGGGCTCTCCAGGCTTCCTCTACAGCTGGGGACCTGCCCAGGAGTATTTGCAGAAGAGAACACCTGCGGTGAGAGCTGCTGGCAGGGCCAGGAGGCACACCCAGCAGCAGCTGTTGGAGCTGGTGGAGCTGTCGCCCAGCACCCGCGTTCTCAAGGGCTTCAGCGTGCGCTGCCACTGGCCCAGGATGGCAGCCCTGGCCCCGCTCCAGCTGCCCCGGCCCACCAGCCGGTACTGGTAGGGTGAGCAGGGCCCAAAAAAGATGGCCAGGGCCAGCTGGGGGTCTGTCAGGAGCAGCCTCGCCACGCTGGGCTTGACGCCGGCACACGCAGCGATTTTGTCCATGTAGCCGATGAAACTCATCTTCAGGTTCTCCCTCTCAGATGGATTCCTTCGAGGGGAAGGGAGAAATAAAAGTCAGATGGCATCATCCTATCTCAGCTCCATGGAAAGCAAAAGCACATCAGCTGAGCCCCAGTCTCTGGGGCAGAGTTCTCAGCCCCAAATTAAGCCAAAGGCACTCTGTGGGGTTGGTCCCAGCAGTTCCCCGGGGCAGGAGATAAGCAGAAGCTTGTTTTGTCTCTGCAGCATAGTTGTGGCTTCAAAACCAGCTCTAACTCAGCAGTACCATCACTGTAATGCCACAAGTACCCCTGCCATGTCCTTCCCTGAGGTTCAGGGGTGTGGATTTGGCTGATTTGGAGAAGTAGAGATGTAGACTTTCAGAGATACGAATGCCAAGGGACTGGGGAAATCTAGGAAATGCAGAAAGCTTCCCGTGCTGGGAGGGACACCCAGGATTTTTCTGCTGCTGATCTGCTTCAGGAAAATTTGGGGCAACCTCAAGTTTGTTTCCCTTGTACCTCAGGCTTCCATATTTCTGTGTAACAGCATTGTTGTGGCTCCTGGCCATAATCCCTGCAGCTCTGTTTTGTCCCAGCTTTTTCCCCAGTGTCCCATGAGCCAACCCAACCCAACCCAGCCTGCACTCCAAGGTCCCCTCCTTGCTCCATCATCATCCATCCCACATCCTTGTGGACACAACCTCCTGTGAAATCCCAGTGCCATCAAGGCTGGCTGTCAGCTGCCACACACACAGCTCACCTTGACCTGCCAAAAAGGGACACAAAAAGGGACACTGGGCTCTGGATGGAACCCAGCAGTCCCCACTGCCCGGGTTTGGGAGGGAGAAGCCACGAGATGGCACCGTTAGCCTGGAGGAAAGCAAACCTCCATCCTGACATGCTGGGAACAAGGACATGGCTTTGGAGGCCTGGCAGGGAAAAGGCAGAAAGGGAGAGAGCAAAGGAGACGGGAAGAAAGGGAAGCTGCAGGCCCTGGTCTCATCATCAGCTGCTCCAGAGAAGCTCATGGTGTCTTGCTCCATAAAGGAGAGCATTTTCACTGCAGGTGGTGGGGTAATAAATGCAGAGTTGGGTGTCCTGAGCAGGTCCCTCCCACGTCTGCCATCCTTCCCCGAGGTTATCCTGGCACACAGCGCCCGTCTCATCCCGAGTGCAGGAGCATCACTCACCTTTTCACTGGTGGCTTGCTCTTCAGAACCTCAGCCATCATCCTGCTGGGGGGAGGCAGCTTGTTCCAGCCTGAGAACAGAGAAACCAGCCAGCTCCAGCAGCACCTTCAGAGGAAATGTTCAGCCCCTTCCCGAGGTCCCAGCAGCTTTCCCCAGGTGTGGAGCAGCAGGGATACAGGGATGCAGCTGCTGCACAGAGCCTACCACAGAGCTGAAATATGCCCTAAACTCTGTGGGCAGCAGGTCTGCCCAAACCTCCCACCCAGAAGATCTGGATGAGTTTAAAAAAAGACTGCATATGGCACTTGGTGCCATGGTCTAGTTAAGGTGTTAAGGCGTGGGTTGGACTCAATGATCTTGAAGGTCTCCTCCAACCTAGTCATTCTGTGAATTCTGTGAGTGTCCCCCATCTCCTACCTGCAAAGACCCCTGTCACCCAGCGAGCCTGCATTTCTGCCCCCACCATAATGGAGCCTGTCAGCTGGATCAGGCCAATGATGGCCAGCGTGGGCTTCTCCAGCTGGGGAGGGAAGATGCATTTGTAGAGGGAACGGTTGTCGTCGATGGCGCTGCCAACAGACTCCTCGAGGAAGGGGAATGAAAAGTTGTAGCCCGTGGCAAACAGCACCACGTCGATGTTTTCCTCAGTTGTCCCGTCTTCAAAAACAGCAGAGCTTTCAGTGAACTCCTTCACGTTTGGCTTCAGCACCACAGTCCCAGAGAGGAGGCAGAATGGCAGCTCATCGTTGATAATCATCTTAAATTTGGAGCTTGCGGTGGGGAAAAGAGGGCAGCAGTGTTAGCATCTGGGAGGGACCTAAAATGACTTTTTTGCATGGTCAGAATTCCCCTCCAGTGGTTTGCTTTTCCACAAATATCCCCCAAAACTGAAAATCAAGCACTATAAAGACCACCCAAACAAAACAATCCGAAAAAAACACCTTTTGCTGGAAGCCAAGCCATAGTTTGTGTGGTTGAACCACGAATTGAACTTCCGAAACTTGATCCTCCTGGTGAGGGCTGATGGCAGAAGCCACTCCAGGAGGTGGTTGAAGCGGGTGGTGCCGACCATGTCAAGGGGGAAGCCGTGCTCTGAGACCCGGCTGAGCACCCACGTGTGGCTCCTGGTGCTGAGGAACACCTGGGGAGGGAGGCAGGGCTCAGCCTCCTGCCCAGGCACCTTGTTGGTTTGGCCCGAGTGGAAAATCCCAGAACCCCAGGCAAGGAGACGACATCCAGATCAACCAAACAGCTTTGATAAAGTGGTGGCTCTGCTAAAGCTCCCACAGCTGCTCAGCTGCCCGTCCTCAGACTGCCCAAACTCTCCAGGAGTTGCAAAGCTTCTTCAACGAGAAGTGGAATTTATTGAGGAACCTGGGGCTGAAGCTCCCTGTGCCGCCCTGGGCTCGCACTCTCCCTGTCTGGACCACCCTGGAGCTGAAGGGGAATTTATTGAGGAACCTGAGGGCGAAGCTCTCTGTGCCACCCTGGGCTCTCACTCTCCCTGGAGAGCCTCTGGACCACCATGGAGCTGTACCTTGGCAGCCACACGGCTCAGCTCCACGGAGAGGTCGCCGCCGGTGTTGCCGATGCCGACCACCAGGACCCGCTTTCCCTCGGAACTCCTGCACGTCTCTGTACTCCCGGCTGTGCAGGCACTGCCCTTGGAAGCGACGTTCAATGCCTAGGCACAGAGCAGGGAGCATCTCCTACTGCCAGATGCATTTACTCACCCCTGTCTCGTGCCCAGATCGCCAAATCTCATCCCTCCCTCCTCTGAGAAGCCCGTGGAAGCGCCCTGTACCTCCTCAGCTCAGTCTTGCTTTGAAATCCTAACAGTAAAGCCTGCCTGCACGTTTACAAGTTGTTTTTCCCCATTTCCCCACCATTCCATGGGGTCAGGGTCCTGCCTGCTCCAGTGTGGAGTCTTCATGCCTGTCAGCTCCCACACACAGAGCTCACCTTCACCTGCCAAAAAGTGTCACAAACTGTCCCCCCCTGCCTTGGGTTGCAGTACAGGCTTTGGCCAGAAATGTGTATTCTGTCCCCATCTGTTGAGCCGGGTGGGGCAGTGACCCTGATCTCCTGGCACATATTATCTGCTAATGGGCCAGCTTTAAACCAGCTGGGGCAATCATCTTTATCTTTCCCACAGCCCATCCTCCCTCCAGGCAGATATCATCTGCTGCTGGCCCATTCAGTGCCACTGCATGGCTGATAAAATTCCATCATCCCACTGGGAGATGCTCCAGCCAGGGGGAGCAGCCAAGCCTTTCCTACCCAGATAAAAACTGACATTTTGGACACCAAGGCACCTTCTTCCCACTGCATTCCAGAGGAAAGCCAGACCTTTCCACATCATCCCTGCACCTTCAGAGGAAAACTGCACCTTCTACAGGAGCACTGCTCCAGCTGAACCACATCTGCCACTGCAGGAGGATGCAGCCACCATTGAATGGCACTGCTGCCAACACCCTGACTGACTGATGGGGTGTCAGCTTGGATTCTGACTCTGTCAGTGTTTTGGGATTGCTCTTTGTAATACCGTACTTCTATTTTAATTTTCCTAGTAAAGAACTGTTATTCCTAATTCCCATATCTTTGCCTGAGATCCTCCTTAATTTCAGAATGATAATAATTTGGAGGGAGGGGGTATACACTCATGATTTCAAAGAGAAGCTCCTGCCTCTATTGGCAGATACCTGTCCTTCAAACCAGGACACCCACCCACACTGCCCCACTCCATGGGGGGTTCTGGATGGAACCCAGTGATTCCCACAGCCTGGATTTGGATTTGTAGAGGAAAATACAACCAGGGGACCCAGGGGTGCTGAGGGAAGCCCACTGCTGGGACAGGGCTTACCTGGGAAAGAAGCCAGTGGCAAGTAGGGCTCCTGGTAGTGGCCGGTGCAAACCATGACAGCATCGAAGACGTGGGACTCACGGACACCACCAGCCTCGGTGACCACCTCCCACTGGCCTGAGGTGGTGAAATCCGGGCGCCTTCTCACGCTGAGAACCCTTGTCTTGCACAGAAGCCCAACAAAACCAGCAGTCAGGGATCAGAGATGTCCCTGTCAAAGGCTGGGGCTGCCAGGAGCAGGCTGGGTCCCTGGGGTGCTGTGTGTCACGTCTGAAGCTGTTAAATCCCACCCTGCACCTTTGCCCTGGTGGCGGCACTGGGGGCAAGCCCGTGTTGGAGCAGCCGTGTTTAAAACATGGGGCTAAGGCTGTGTTGAGGACACACAGAAAAGGCAGGTGGTCCTTGTGGGCTGTGCAGCTGCGGATGGCTCTCCCCCCGGGGTTTGGTCCCGGCTCACCTGGAGGCGCACGTGGCGCAGCAGGTCGAAGCGCCGGGCGTACATCCTGAGGTACTGCAGGACGAGGCCGTGGGGCAGGTAGCTGGGGAAGTCCTGGGGGAAGGGGAAGTCGCTGAAGCAGGACATCTCCTTGGAGGTGTTGGTGATGACTGAGCGGTACACGCTGACCCTCCTACTGTCCCTGGAGTCCTGTGTGAAGCCAGCGGTGGTCCCAGATGTGCAGGGAAGGACTCTCTCCCCGTGAGGTGCACGAGTGTTTTTCTTCCTCGCGATTTGGTACAAGTGCTAGCACCAGGTGACAATCTCTGCTCCCTCCATTCCTCCTCTCCATTTTGGAGTCAGGAAGAGCCCCGTGAGAGGGACAGGGACAGTCCCTGAGGGTGTGGCCACCTCTTGGAGAGCTTCCAAGGCAGGGGACAAGCGCGGGGACAAACCCAGCGGGCACTGACCGTGTAGCGCCAGACTCCGCCGATGTCCTCGCTGCTCTCGAAGCAGGTGGGCTCCAGCCCCTCCTCCAGACAGCACTTGACAGAGGCCAAGCCCCCGGCCCCAGCCCCGATCACGGCCACCCGCCGGACCATGCTGGCCTGCAGCAGGCGACAGGCTGGTGTGAGAGCAGCTGGAAACACACACACAGCCCAGGCATCAGCAGAAACGCCCCTCCCTTCTTGCCATGCCCAGCAAAACACCCCTGGTCTTCTCTGGCAGATGTCCACGAAGGAAAAGTGTCCTGGAGAAAGCCATGCCCGGCTCCTGGTTCAAGATCCTGCTCCTTGCCCTTCCTGCTGTGCTAAATCCACAATGAGGGTCCAGGAATCTCCCTCCTCCATGGGGGGAAAAGAGGAGGTGCTTTTAAACCTCACTGTTCTGCTGCTTCCATTCATTCCCTTTTCCAGCCCAAACCAGGGCATGCAAAGAAGTTGCAGCTATCTTCTTCTGCCTGTACAAAGTGATCCCCCTAAGACCTTTGTAAGAAACAACTCCAGCTAAGCTGGCTCGTTTTCATGCTTTCCCTTTTAATTTCCCATTAAAGAGCAATCTCTTGAAAACAAAAAGGGCTTAAAAAAAATAAAAGAGGGGGAGAAAAAGCAAAGCAATGCCTGACTGAGCAGGAGCACAGCACAGCCATTCAGAAGTTAGACAGCTCTGTGAAAGCACGGCTGGGATTACAGGAGATACAAAAAGTAAGAAACCCAGGAAACGCTGGGTATAAATGGGAGGAACTCAAAGCTGGGGAGTGTAAACTGAGCTACACCCAGCTTGACTGGAAAGCAAAGAAACTAGGGAAAAATGAACCCATGTGAACTTTGATTAGGTAAGAAATACTCCCACTGCAGAGTCTGCAGAAAGAGTAATTTGTAACTTTTTCTATCAGTTTCATGTCAAAAAGTAAGTTAACATAAATAGAACCCGGAGGAAATTGAAGACAGCCAGGGAAAAATGAGGGAGGTGCAAAAAAACCCCTTTGGCATCCACAAGCCTAGCCTGAGCCACTCCTTGATCTGCAGGAACAGGGCAGGACATGCCCAGAGCTGCCTGCCTCATTTCTGGAGCCTTCAGGAAAAGGCAGGCAAGCTCAGGGTGCTCCCCTCACCCCACTTTTACTGGTTTTACTGCAGAGGCTCCCTGCAACACCCCTCTCCCCCCACCAGCAGCAAGGCAAAGCCAGCAGTGAATGCCAAAACCCTGGAGAGCTGTCTGCCCACTCTCCAACCCTGCCAAACCCATCCAGAAGTGAGGAGCAAACCTTGCAGTTCAGTCCTGTGCCTTCCTTCTCAGCCCTCGGCCGAATTTCCCTTGAGTTTCTCTCTTGTGGATTGGAAGGAAAGGCTGAAGTCCAGGCAGCTCTCCACAGCTCTTGCACCACTGACCTTTACACCTGCATTCCCCCGCCCTTGTGGGATTAAATGCACTGGAAGAAAGTTCCCAACCTCCCTGGGGCAGTGCCAGGTGGAAATGCAGAGATAACCCCAAAGGGAATGTGTAACTTGTCATTGCTCCAGCCCAGGCAGCAGCTTGGGGTTGCCCTGGTTTATCCCCTTTTGTGCTGGGCTCGTGCTCCCTTGGCATCCCAGGAGATCAGAACATGCTCCCTTTGCCAGCAGGCAGCGTGGATGTGGGACATGGAGCACTGTGCAGCCTCATTTTGGGGAGTCAGGGAAAGCTCTGAGAGCCCACAGCTCCAACTCAGACACGGGCTCCCCCCCCAGCTCTTCCCATGCACACAAGGACAGGACAGAGGCATCTGCAGCACACTCCTGCCACAGCCACTGAGATTTTATTCATTTACAGTCTCTCCATGCACAGGATTGCCCAGTGGTGGGCATGCAGGGAAGCAAAGCCAGGAGTCCCCAGCCCCACAGCCTCACGTGTGAGAAGCCACCACAAGCACTGCACTGCAAAGATGCACCAATTCAGCCCCAACATTTGGGGTTTTAGGCTTGGAGAAAGGGACAGCCTGACCTGTGTACACAGCCCAGATAATTCCTGGGCACTTTTTGCTCTTGTGACTGCTTTTGCTGGTCTCGTCCTCACTGCATCCTGTCTTGTGTGATCCAGGCACAATTATGGCACCAATCCCTGGCAGCAGGCAGGGCAGCAGAGGGAAAACAGACACTTGGGCAAGGCTGCCACCCCTGGCTAATGAGGTCTGCAGAGCTGTGCTTGGGGTTGAGCTGGAGCAGGGGGAGGTTTATGCTGCAGGTTGCAGATTGAAGTTTGTTGCCATACTAGTGAAATCCTTTCCCCCAGTCCTGTGGCACACTGAGGAGCTCTCTTACCTGAGACAACATCTCTCAGGACAAAAAAAACCCAACAAAACAACCCAAACAAACATGCTCTAGAAGCTATTTGAAACCAAAAATAACAGCAGCCAGGAGCAGAAGGAATCCCACAACCAGGAGGGAAGGGAAAGAGCTGGAGTAGCCAGCAGGGACTCGTGTTCTTGTGGGCTTTATGACACGGTCCCACTGGGTGAGGATGGCCTGCCGTGCCCCCTGCCAGCGGCCAGGACCCCCCAGTCTGAACTGGAAGGGGGAGCAGGGGCCAAAGAAGATGGTGAGGGCCAGCTTGGGGTCTGTGCAGAGCAGCCCCAGCACGCTGGGCTTGGCACCGATGAGGGAGGCCAGCGTGTCCAGGTAAACCAGCCACTCGGTTTTGAGGACTTCATCATAGGTCAGGCCAAACCTGAGTGAATCAGAGAAGAGAAAGAGGCAGGAGAAAGGTCAGTGTCAGCAGGGCTCAGAGGAGCTGAGCTCCTCTGCATGCTTGTTGTTATTGCAGCTGGAATGCAGCTGGAGTCTTTTTAGGAAAGGACATGCACTGGGGACCTGTGGCTGTCCAGGACACAGCACCCCTAAAGTGATGCTGGTTCATGTCAATCTTTCCACAAATTGCACCTATTCCCCTCTTCCTCTTGGTGAACCCTTTGGCAAACCTGTCTTTTTCAAAACAAATAAAGAAACAAACATATCCCTCAGGCCCAAATCTCTTTGCTTTTTTGCAGAAAAGTCATGTGCAGCATGAGGAAGGTGGCACCCTTTAGTACCCCTCACATTCATTTGCACCAAATATTGCAAGAATACACGGTGACTTGGAGAATTGCTTCCAGTTCACCTTCACAGCTTCATGTCCCACCTTCAGAAGCCTGGAAAAGCCCATATCCATTTAGCCTTGTATTGTACAGCAGTTGTTCTGTGCAATTCTGTATTTCACTCTTCTGTACCTTTTCTCCTGTAGCTAGTTAAGTGAACCATGGATTTATACATCACCCTGTTCACTTATTCATTCCCTAATCCTTTTTAGCCTTTTGCCTGCTTGTGAACCACACACCAGTGTGTTCAGACACCTGCTCACAGCGAGTCAGGTTCCATGCTGAGAGAGGAGACAACCCCTGTGTACACCTCATTGGTTGTGGGTTGGCTTTTTTCACTCCTAGATGAATTACTTTGCATTTATTACCATTAATTTCTCTGCCATTTTATCTCTCAGTCCCTAGGGAACCTGGTGTTCTTCCCCAACTCCCAAGGAAGCTTTAGCCTTGAGTACCCTGAATTAAATTCTTCTAAAATATCAGTGTTAAATCAAAGGTTAATGGCTCTTTGCAAGTGAGTAAAGGGGAAGTTGGATCCAGGAATCCTCCCCTCTCCCCTGCCATGCAGAACAGGAACAGTGAGAGCCTGCCTGTTGCTGCCCCAAAAACTCCAGGGATTTCTCAATGCACCAAAAAACCTTTGGGGCTCTGGGGAATGACTTACCATTTGACTTTGTTTTTCTTGTTCTCATTTACTTCCTCCTCCATGACAGACTGGGAAGGCAAGTGACACAAGCCTGGAAGACAAGAGAGCATCCTGCCAAATTTAACTCCTGGGGGAGAATCTGTGAGCTCATTCAGTGATGCAAAATGTGGGAATCCCTTCTCTGGGAGGGCAGGAAAGTCTCATTGCTGGCAATTTATTCAGCAGTGGCAATCCTGCCAGAAACCAACCCTCCAGTATTCCAAATTCCTCCATACCTTTTCCTGCTCTTACAGATGCGTGCTCTCAGGGCACAGTCAGGTGATGTGGGGTCAGATGGGATGTGCAAGCCCCAGAGAGGATCATCCCAAAGAGAAACCCCAGAGCTTCTCATCTCTGTGGGGTAGTCCTGACCCAGCCCTCCACAAGATTATCCTCACTATTTTTGTTAAAAACCCCAAACAAAATACCAGTAGGTTTCTTTCCTCACTCATGTTGCTTTAGCTTAGCTGAAGTGAAGTCTGAGCCTTGAAAATGCTCCCTGCTCTGAACTTCTTAGCTCTGGGATCTCCCTGCCTGGTGGGATAAAAGATGTCCAGCCTGCATTTTGGGGCACAGGAGGGCTCACATTTGCTCCCCTACCTTTGAAGACACGGCTCACCCAGCGTGCCTGCATCTCTACCACAGGCATGATGGGTCCAAAGGGCTTAATCAGCCCGAGGACAGCCAGGGTGGGCTTCTCCAGGTGGGTTGGGAACACGTATTTGTAGAGGGATGCGTGCTTGTTTTCCATCCTGACCACGGATTCCTCTAGGAAGGGGAAGGAGACGTTGTAGCCCGTGCAGAAGACAACAATATCAACAGGCTCCTCCTCGGGGCAGCTGTGGAACAGCACTGAGTTGTCCCTGAACTCCTTCACTCCTGGCTTGATGGTGATCCTGCCGGTCAGGATGTAGCTCGGGAGGTCGTCGTTCAGCAGGGCCTCACGGACCAGCCAGCTGGGGAGAGCAGGGGCTCTGAGAGTGGGACACCACCAACAAGCTTTGTCCCCTGCTCCTCCTCTGCCCAGGCCCACCAGCTCTCACCTCCTAGTGTCATTTTTTTTCTCTGAGCAAGCAGCCCTGCCCATCACCTCCAAACCGATGACACGAGTCACCGATGTCACCCTGTCCCACAGCGGGAGGGATTCACGGACATCTCCTGCTGCCTTCATTCAGCTTCTCTTTAAATCATCTCTTTCCAGAACTGATCCATGCTTTAAGCCTTCCTTCTCCTCTTTACCCAGAGGCCCTCACAAGGAAAACTCCTCTGGGCTTTTCCAGCATGCCTGATCTTTCATCACTTAATTGAGCTACACCTGATTTTCTCCTCCCCAGTCTGGGAATTAGTTGATGCTGGTTGCTAAATAGTCACCCATTTGCATGGGATGGGAAGCACCAAGAAGTACCTGTTGTCTGGTTGAAGGCCATAGTTTGTATGGTTGAACCTCTTGTTCACCTTGGAATTAATCAACCACCACGAAAGGGCTCCGGGGAGGCTGGTTTTGAGCAGGTTCTTAAGGCGAGTGATGGAAACCATATCCCAGGGGTAGCCACCCTCAAACACACGGCTGAGCAGCCAGGATCCTCGAGAGGTGCTGATGGTCACCTGGAAGAGAAGAATCAATGGTTTGGGCCATGAATTTGCTGCTTTTCCTTTCTAAAGAAACTCAGAGGGGCACGACGCAAACAGCCGTGCACTGGAAAAGCAGCAAGAGCATCTTTAAGACCTTGTGCCTGCTGGTGATGGAGGTGAAACAGGAGACAAGAAAAAAGCCAGCTCACTTTCAAGGTAAGGCTTTTGACAAAAAATTCAGGTCAAATTTTTACCAAAATTTTTGGTTGAATTTTTTTTTTTTGACCAAAAATACACCACGTCCCTGTGATGACAGCACACTGAGCTACTGTTCCCAGTGTCCCTGTCCCCACGGCCCTGGGGTGGCAGGGTGGTGGTGTTGCTTTGAGGAGCTGGAACAGAGATCACACAGAGCTAAAGGGGATAAAATAGGTATTTATTGAGAGGCTTTCAAAGGCCACACCCTGGCAGTACCAGTGCCACAGCCCCTGCCTGGATGGCTCCAACACGGAAGCAAAAGAGAGCTTGGTCACAAAATCTCACATATTTATAGACTTCAGTCCATTTGCATACAGGAGTCAACCATCCAATTAATAGTCTCAAATTGTAGGGTTTCACCCTCCTCGCCTCCTGGCTGGCCCACCCTCCTCTTCTCACATTGTTTATGCTTAGGGCCTGGAGTTTGAAGAAACCGTCCTTGAATCAATAGCTGGAATTGGACTATTTAGTCTTTATCATTCTAAGCACAATGGAAAGCACACCCAAGCAGAACAGAAAACTCAGAACTTAAGGCATCAGAGGCACCTTGGCAGCTACTCGGCTGGCCTCCACTGCGATGTCCACGCCCGAGTTGCCCATGCCCACCACGAGGACACGCTTGCCCTGGAACACGTCGGGGTGCTTGTACTGCCGGCTGTGGAAGTACTGCCCTCGGAACTGCTCGATGCCTCGGGAAGAGAAACACAGCTGTGAAGTACTGGAGCACTTGTGGATTTAAAAAAAGCCAAACAATCTGTATGGCAAGGGCAAAGAAGTGCAATCTCTGGCCACCAGGGACTCGGGGAGGTCCAGCCCTTCATCCCATGAGCACAGAATTGATGCTTCCCCACCAAAATGGGGTCTTTCCCAAATAATCCCTAAATCTTCTCTCCCAAGTCCCTGGACCCCAGGCAGCCCCATACCATACCAGGGAAACACTGCAGGGGGAGGGAAGGCTCAGAGAAACTGCCACTGCAAACCATGACAGCATCAAAGACCTCTGACGTCTGCTTGCCACCCGCCTCGGTGACCACATTCCACTGGCCCGTGGTGGCGAAGTCGGGGCGCTGACGGATGCTCACAACCGTGGTCTGGCATGTAGAAGCCGGCATAAAAGTCACTCGAGGCTCAGCAGGGGTGGGGGAGAAGCGAGGGTGGAGCTGAGGGAGGAGCGGGGAGGAGCGGGGTGGATCAGGGTGGAGCAGGGAGGAGCGGGGAGGAGCGGGGAGGAGCGGGGTGGATCAGGGGTGGAGGCGGGGAGGGCGGGGTGGATCAGGGTGGGCTGGGGAGGCCCGGGAGGAGCCGGGGAGGAGCGGGGTGGAAGCGGGGATCGGCTGGAGCGGGGTGGATCAGGGGTGGAGCCGGGGTGGAGCAGGAGGAGCGGGAGAGCTGGGAGGAGCAGGGAGGAGCGAGGAGCAGGGTGGAGCAGGGTGGAGCAGGGAGGAGCAGGGTGGAAGCGGGGGAGTGGAGGCAGGGTGGAGCGGGGTGGGATCAGGAGGAGCCGGGGTGAGGTGGGAGCGAGGGGAGGCAGGGTGGGCAGGGTGGAGGCAGGGGTGGAGCAGGGGTGGAGCAGGAGGGCGGGGTGGAGTCAGAGGAGGAGGCGAGGGTGGATCAGGGAGGGAGCGAGGGTGGATCAGGGTGGAAGCAGGGGTGGAGCAGCAGGTGGAAGCAGAGGAGGCAGCTGAGGGTGGAGCAGAGGGAGGTGGGAAGTGGAGCAGGGGTGGGAACAGGGTGGAGCAGGAGTGGAGCGGAGTGGGAGGCCCGGGGTGGATGAGGCAGGGGTAGGAGCGAGGGTGGATCAGGGGTGGAAGCCCAGGGGGTGGAGAGCAGGGGTGGGCCAGGGTGGAGCAGGGAGGAGCCCGGGGTGGAGCGGGGAGGAGGCGGGGGTGGATCAGGGAGTGGAGGCGGGGAGGAGGCGGGGTGGAAGTGGGGAGGAGCTGAGGAGGAGCAGGCGAGGGAGAGGCCCGAGGGGTGGAGCAGGGAGGAGGCCGGGGGTGGATCAGGGTGGAGCAGGGAGGAGGCCGGGGTGGATCCAGGGTGGAGCGGGACAGCAGAGCTCACCCCGCGCGAGATCTTGTGGCGCAGGCCGAAGTGCTCAGCGTAGCGCCGCAGGTACTCCAGCAGCAGGGCGTTGGGCAGGAACACCGGGAAGTGCTCGGGGAAGGGGAAGTCGGAGAAGGCAGACATCTCCTTGGAGGTGTTGCTGACCAGCGACGGGTAAATGCTCGGCCGGCCAGCCTCGATGTGCTCCTGCCACGTGCGTCAGCCTTGAGTCAGGGAGCGCAGCTCACACCCTGCAGCTCTGGCACGCCCAGCCCAGCCCTGCAAAGCTGCAGGGAGGAGGATGGCCCCGCTGGCTCACCGTGTAGCGCCACAGCCCCCCGATGTCCTGGCTCCGCTCGAAGCACGTGGGCTCCAGCCCCTCGTCCAGGCAGCACTTGGTGGCTGCCAGCCCGCTGACCCCCGCTCCCACCACGGCCACTCTCATCCTGTGCTCTCTGCCGGATCCCAGGCTGTCCACGGGGTCAAACCTGCGAGAAACCCCACAGATGATCATCACTCTCAGCAGGCATGCGCTCCATAGGGAATTTCTGTGGACGCTGCTGAAGGCCTAGGCAGATTTTAGCCAAGCCTTTTCTCATGTTCTGAGTTCTTTTTCTCAGGCTGGGAGGACTTTTCCCAGGCTGAGACAGTTTCTCAGCTCCAGCCTGAGCCTTTCCCAAGATGACAGCTTTCTTGTAAATAGAAAAAAATTAATAAACAGAAATTAGCACCTAGTGTTAACTGAGTGACAGTTCGTAATGTACGTAACAAAAAATGTTTTCTCCTATTGTCCAATAAACTACTGTCCTGCTTTAAGTTTGCAAACCACTCTGAAAATATAGTTCAGTTTTTCAATAAAATGCTTCTTTCACCTAAGAAGTCATTAGTCATTACTATTCACCACTCTCTGCGTATAGCAACAAATTTCTCTATATGCTACCCCCAGACCTCATTCCATTTACCAGCATTCTGGGCCCTTCATTTACAAGTCAGGTTAAATGTCTTAAATAATAATTTTCTTTTTTCCCTCCTCCTTTATTTTCAAAATCTCTCCACTTTTACAGTGTACTCCCTGGATCGTTTTCAAACCCTTGCAGCTGCCCTGGAAACTGGCTTTGAAAGTATGTGATTGAGCCCCAGCTCATGGCCTTATTTACAAGCTGGGTTTAAACTCTCCTGCCTTATCAGACTCACAAATATTTGTATATTATCTTTGGATATCTGCCCCTGCCTCTCTCAGAAGAAAAAAAAATTAAAAATGCACTGGGACTATTCAGTTTCTGCCTCTCTGACAGGCTCCTGTCCCCCATCCCCAGGGAAGATGAGGCTGACTTTGACATGGCCACTGAGGCTGACAGAGGGGCTGCAGGTGTGGCACACCTTGGACTGAGGATGATTTTGTGTCTCTTGCAGGGCTGAAAGCAGCTCCACCCCAGGGCTTGAAAGGCAACAGCCCCTGGGCTGACATCCAGCCCTACAAAACTCCCAGTGGGATGATGGATCCTAATCCTTATAGTGCCAGGACTGTAAATAAAACTAAATAAAACAAGGTGATGGCCAGGCTCCGTGCCTTGGGCTGGGCAATTCCAGAGCCAGGATCCCCACACAGGTGCCCTGGGGGTGCTGCTGCCAGCTGTGGTTTAACCCCAGTTATTAATTCAGCATGGCAGGATGTCACTATGGGTGGTACCACTTCCCCTGGCCTGAGAAGTGCTTTCTCTTCCACCAGACACAATGCACGGTGCAATCATCAGGAAAAAGAAACGAAACAAAACAAAACAAAGTCTCCAGTAATAAAAAAATGGGGTTGAACACAGTGTTTTCTAAAACCCACCAAATCCTCCAGAGCTATTTCAACTTTCCACCATAAAGCAACACCTGATGAATACTCTGCTTTCCCAGGCTGGAATAAAACCTGGACCTTTTTCCTTTGTAAGTAAAAAAAGCACTAGAACGAGCTGCTCACTCTTTACTGTTTCGGGGGAGGCTTTTTTATTCCTTCTTCTTTTTCTGCGTGGTGGGAATTAATTTATATCACAAACAGCTCCCAGCTGCATTTGCTATTTGACTTCCTGTCTTCTTGCAGAGAAGTAACATGCAAGAAATATCAATTCTGCCACACAACCCCCAAACTCCGAAGTGCCCGGGTGTGGGGTAGGGAGGGAAGGAAAGGTTTTTCTGGGGATACTCACCTCCAGCCACCCAGCTCCGGGTCACCTCCGTGCGGGAAGGGATTGGGAAGGGAGGGCTCCTCTCGCCCCAGAGTTATGGGCGAGAGGTGGAGCTTGGCCAGGAGGGCAGGGAGACGAGGAAAAACACTCGATTTCCCCAGCAGTTACACAAGTGGCCGTGGGAGGAGCGGCTGGGGCCCTGGAGCCAGCTGGACAGCCCAGATGTGGTTCCCCAAAAGGGGGACGGCCAGCGGAGTGCTCCAGCTGTGCGCCCCTGGGTGCATCCAGATGTGCGATGCCTTCACTCGCCCCGTGGCTACTTGCCGAAAAAAAGGGCTTTGAAAGGACTTTGCAGCCGTGGCACTTTCGAGGAAAGAGGGCTGGGTTAGGGAGCTCACGGGGGAATGTGCCATCAGCCGCGCCAGAAAAGAACCGTGGAGAAAAGACCCCTCAAGCAGGTTTTAAAGGAGGTGTGTTTATCCAGCGCCGACGCTCTGTTCATACACATTTCATCTCATACATATTTATGAAGGTGTAACATCGCCCGTGCCTGCTCTGCTCCGTGTGCTAATCAGCTTTTCATGCCCTGGGCTTTCACTCTCTCTTCTGGCGGTCCTGGATGAGCTAAGTGGTCCCGATGTCCTCTGGATGAACCTGGTCCTTGCACAGGCTCTCTTGGTATCTGGCCATCCTCCAAGGCTTCTGGCCATAGCCCAAAACATAGATGCAGTTTTCACCCTTTTTTCGAGCCCAGTTCCTGCTTTTCAGTCTCAAACAATAGGCAAAATCCTGCTGTTGTATAGCAAAGGTCCATCTGCTCTTAGCACACTTGATTGCACAGCTAACTAGAGTCTGTTTAAGCTTAGTTATAAGTTCCCAATATCAGTGCTGGGCAAGAGGCTGTCCATGCAGAGAGAGCATGAAATGGCCCCAAAACCAGTGTTCCAAGGTCCCAGGCACAAAGAAAGGGGACTGTGGGCTGAAACAGTGCAGGACAGTGTGATAAAGGGGCTGGGACAGTGACAGGAGCAGGACTGGCCTCTGATAAAAGTAAGGATGAGGTATCTCAAACCAGCTGAAACTGGGCTGGAGAAACGCCCAGGGTCCAAGGAGCAGGAGGAACAGAGGTGAGAAGTTCAGCATGAAGAAGAGGAGCTTACTTCATCTGAAGCCTCCCAGTCCATGACCACCAGAAGCCACTGAAACCACTGAGCAGACCCAACCAGGAGGAGCCAAAGGCAGGGACTATGGAAATTATTTCCCAAAACTCATTATAATCAAACCCACCCTTTCAGGGAAAAGTTATGCTTAGGCTGTGTTGTAATTATCTTAAACATCTTTATGTTTAAAGGCAGATATCTCCCAGGAGTAAATGATCATGGAAAGAAAGGGGATAAGGGTGGCTTTAAGTGGGGCTTTCCCCCCAGATATCCAATATATTTAGGGGTGACTGGCAGGAAAGTATGAAATCCCTGCAAATGAATGCAGCTGGGCATGGAGAAATTAGAAGCCATGGAGAGAGAGTTGATAGAGGACTTTAGGAAAACCAGAGTTTGGAAAAAGACAATGATATTCAGCAAAACTCATAAAGTGAGTGCAGGGGACACAGTCAAAGCTGCCAGCCCCATCAAGGCCTCACCCTGTCACTGATAAAAACACTCCCAGGGCAAAGGCCCCACATTTGATACCAGCTCTTTTAGCAGTTTGAATAACCAAGGAGTCCCTAAGGGAAGAAGAGAAAAACCCATCCAAGGTCTGCAGGACAGAGGGTGGGAAATAAAGTGTCCAAGAGAGATGCCTGCTCTGGCCATATTTTTTTGCTTTGCAGAGACTGAAGGGACATGTTTACATTAAAAAAAAAAAAAAGTTAGCAAGGCTTGCACATCTTTGACAGTGTTGGGATTTGTACAAACTCTGTCTCCCAGCTCTCCCTCACACTGGACCCTTCTCCAGGTGCTCCTGCCAAGATGCTCACCAGCACTCAGCAAAAAAAAGTCAGGAATCCACTGAGGCAAATAGGATGTTTTTTATATGCTTCTGCATTTTTTGAGTTCCCCAGCAGGCATTCAAGTGACCTGCACTTAGAGGGATGCTGTGGCAGCATTCCAGGAGTGGTGTTAGTGCTTTTAGGAGGGCAGTTCAGGGAAGCTTTCTAAAAGAACAAGTTGTTTTTGGCTAAGACTTGGCTGGTACAGGAATGGGACCAGATGCCTTTGCTGGCCCTGATTCTGATGAGGAATCCAGTTCAGAGGTGCAGTGAGTGATACCATGTGAGGATAGGGTAGAAATACCTCCCAGGCCTCAGCAGTCTGCCTTAGGGCTGTGGTGTTCCACCCCACAAATACCCCTGGCCAGGTGTGCAGAACAAAGTGTTAGAGGAGATGGAGATGAGATAGCAGGGAGGCAATTCTTGTAATCATGCACACACATGCCCAAGGCACTGAAAGGCCCTTGTCAGAAAACACAGAAAAATTCCTGTTCCTTTACCCACTCTGCTGCTAGCTTGGCAGCCCTGGCACACCTTATATAGGGAATATCCAGTTGTGGCTGAGGATGAGAACCAGGAATATTGGGATATAAGGGATATTCATGTGCCTGTCCTTTGTCCCCTAGAGAAGCAAAGCTCCCCAACACTGTGGCACAAGCCTGGGCTCTGCAACAGAACCCTCAAAGTAGAAGTGAGGAGAAACTAAATGTATCCATTTAGTCAGAATCAGATGGGAAACTCACCTTCTCTGCAAAACTCTGGCACCAGTTTTACAATTTCTGTTTAAAATAATGCTTTAGGCCAAGGAGGGGCAAATCTCTGCACAAACAATTCTCACTTTGCTGTTTTCTAGGTTTGTGTCAGCAGCTTTTGGCATGTGCCATGCTAAAGGGGGAGAAGGAAGAGGAAAATGGAAGTGGAGTTTCTTGTTAATCCAGTCTCCAAGTGAGGCAGGGGACTCAGCTCAGGTCTCTTCATTTTCCCCTCTCCAATGTTATCACTGCCTCCCCTCACTGTCCACAGGCTTTAATTGATATAATTTAATTAACCCCAAAGGTGGCTGCTGCCTCCCACTTCTTCCTGCAGAGCTGCAGGATAAGGCCATCCACAAAGGAATGCAAAAGCAGCTGCTGGTGGAAAAATGTATTTTGCCACCATTTCTTGGAGCCTGGATGTTGATTTATACCCACCAAAAAACCCCACCATCCCACAAAAAACCCCACAAAAAACCCCACAAAAACCCCCACAAAAAACCCACAAAAAACAAAACAAAAAAACCCAAAAAACCAAAAAAAAAGCAAGATTTTCCTTCACCTCCAAGGCCAAAACCAAAACCCCTCCCCAAGCAGGCTGTTTTCCTGTTTATTATTCCCAGTACACATAATCCCAGTGACAAACACTGGCAGGACACTTCTGTTCCTGCTTAAACTGTGCTAGATATGTTCAGTATCTTGAACTCTTCCCAAACCCTCTCAAAATATACCACTTTTAAGGAGATCCAAAGGATGTTCTGGAGCAGACATGGGCTGTAGAGTGACTGTGGGAGAGGGATTTACTTGTTAAGCATGGAGAGCAGAAGTGTTTTTTTTCACTCCAACATTCTTGGCAAAATTTAACCTGATTTAATAAGTCACCCTGTTTTTTTCAATAAGTCACAGGCATGTAACCTGTGGAATTTCTCAAGAGAAGGCTGCTGCTGTTGTTAAACCTATCAGGTTAATAAATCCTGCAGAGATGCAGTTTTTAACTTCTTGGGTTTGGAGTTTTTTCAAACGTACATTTTACAGCTTCCCAACCCTGGTGGGCATTTACACCCTGCCTTTACCACCCCACCCCTGTGCCAGGACTCCAGGTGGACGAACACACAGGTTCCCTGTGTGACACACAGCACTAGGAAGGATCTCAGACCCTTCTCAGCCCTTCTGAGCCATTCCTCAGTGCCAAGAGGTCTGTGCCTGTCATTCCACAGGCAACCAAGCACAGCCACTGGGGAGACTGTCTGAGCAAACTGGATTTAGGGTTAAGGTGATTCCTAAGCAAAATAACCCTAAGGAAGAGCTGCCTGGAGAGCACATGGTTAAGCCTGACCAGAAGGTGCCTTCCTTCCAGGTGAAGGCATCCATCAGCCTTGAAGTGCTTTCAAAAATTCCACTCCAGTGCAGCTGACCCTTCCCATAAATATTGACTGAGCTCCCAGGCCAGGCACTTGGGATGCCTCCAATTCCTGCTGCCTCTGTGGCTGGGCATTCTCACCCCCCAGCACAGGAACTCCTAATTCAGGCAGAGATGTGCCCCTGCACCACCCCAGGAGCACTTTTGCACATTTATTCCCCAGAACTGGGGGTTTTAAGAGGACAAACCCCCAACCCTGAGCAAGGTGCTGCTCTCAGAGCCCTCAGTGGTACCTGTCAGAGGAGCCAGGCATTGTTGAGCTGCAGTATCTCTCATCAGCTGGCAGATCTTCCACCTCCAAGAGCTTCACCACTCCCCAGGAGACAGGGTGAGAAGGGATGTCTGACCCATCTCCTCCAAATGCAGCTCCAACTGACCTGGGCCACCTTGTTTCCTTCACCTGTTTTTAAAACTTCTGGTTGTGGAGACTCCCACACAACTCCAGGCTTGCTTTTGGTGGGGCCATCAAGTTTTCTTTTCTCTCCACATCCAAGCCAGGCTGACATTTGGGGATAATTGAGAACCTTTTGCAGCCTCACCCCTCCCTCCGTTTCTGATTAATGGGATAGAGGAGCTCTGACTGGCTCGTGCCTTGGATTTCTAATTGATCTGAGAAGCTGCTGAGCACCCACAGGTGATCCTGCACTCCTGGGGATGCTCAGCACCACTGAAAATGAACCCTAGTGGGTGCTGTTTCCTATTTGCAACCTGGAGGAGGACTTCTCTGAAATAAAAGATTTGTCAGGAAATAAAAAATTTGTTTTGTCAGAAAAGAACAACCAGGAGTGATGCACAGCATGAGAGCCAGACTGCTCCTGGCCCTGGCACAGGGATAGGAAAGGTCATCCCAGGGCAGAGAGAGGGGAATAAAGGTGCAGGAAGAATTAATAATTTACCTGGATTCACACAGATGTCAAGCAACTGAACCAGGAAAAGGTCATGGACCTCTTGACTTGTCATTTCACAGCTGCAGTTTTCCTCAAAAGAGAAAAAAACCTGATTTTGTACATTCTCTCTGAGAAGGAGAAACAAAGGAAAGAAGAACTGCAGGTGTGGGAAGGCAGAGAAAAGAAGAAAAGTTAAGGTGGTCAAATATCCCCAGAGAGAGAGAGAAATAAAATCAAAGCTTCAGCATTTCTAATGGCAATAAAGGTAGTTCTGCTCAACATCTGCAAACGTTTGATGGCATTCTTGTCACGTGCCAAAAGAAAACAAGAAGAGAGGGCTCCCAGCATTCAAAAGAACACAAAAAAAGCATGGTGTAATGGTTTGAAAGCAAAACCAATGAGAAACTCCAAGTCAGAAATACAATTTAATAGGAAGAAAGAGAAAAATAAAATACGTGCAATAGTAGAAAAGAAAAACCACTGACAGAATCAGAATAGAACCTGACACCCCGCTAGCTATTGTGATGGTAGCAGTCCAGATGAAGTGGACTTGTTGAAGTAGTGATACTGTAGAAAGGTCTGGTAGCTCTTGTCCTCTGGAAACCACTGGGAAAAGACTGCTCTGATGTTCCAAATCTCAGTTTTTATCTGGGTAGGAAAGGCTTGGCTGCTCCCCCAGCTGGAGCATCTCCCAGTGGGATGATGTAATTTTATCAGTCATGCAGTGGGACTGAATGGCCCATTAACAGGAGATATCTCCCCGGAAGAAAGATGGATTGTGGAAAAGATAAAGAGCATTGCCCCACCTGGTTTTAGCAGATGGTGATAGAATATAAATTTCTGAGCACATCTTTACATTGTAACCTAGGACACGTGGAAAGTCTCACCTGCAAAATCCTGCCATCCTCCAGCCTGAAGCTGCCTGACAGCCGTGGCAGGGCTGGAGATGCTCAGAGGGTGTCACAGCAGGAATCCTGCTGGGGATGATGCCTTGGAGTGGCCACCTAGAACAGAGTCTAGACAAGGCTAAGAGAATGAAAGTGGGTATTTAGTAAAGGTCTTCAAATAGGCATCAAATAAGCCTCCCAGAGGGGCTACACCCAAAATAGACAATGGTCAGGGGTGTTTCAGACAATTATAAGTTTGGTCCATTTACATATCAGTACATATCAGGGGTTAATCCTCCAATTACAGCTTTAGGCAATGAAGTAATTTCCTCCCCCATAATTCCCTTTTATTGATACTTCTCAGGGCCCGAGGCAGTAGGGTGTCCTTGAATTTCAGGCCTAGAGGGATTTTGTCTGACTAAAATATGAAGACAGTGCCTAATACTCTATATGGAGTTTAGACTTATACAATGAAGCAGTACAGGATTTGAAAAATAGAAAAGCTAAAATCCTGAGGCATCAGGGACAGCCTGCAGTGGCAGGAGCTACAGGAGGTCAGTGGCACAGTCTGCCTTGGTGTGTGCCATGGCCCTGGGGCTGTGACCTGGTGGCCTGGCTGGCCATTCCCAACCTTCCCACTGGGAGCAGCAGCAAAGCAGAGAGGAAAACCCCTCCAGTCTGGATCCTTTGGCTGCCTGCAGAGGCTCTCAGAGGCAGGAGCTGGAGGGATGCTCAGCATGTGCTGTGCTGCTCATGCCTTGGCTGGATGTGGCACAACACCCACAGATGCTCCCCCGAGGAGCATTCCAGCTGAAACAGCTGGAAACAGCTGCATTCCTCCCTGCAGCCCAAGGGAATAAACCTCAGCACAGTGCCTTGACCAGAGAGCTGCAGCTGGGATGATCCAAACTGGCTGGGAGCACTGGGAGCACTGGGAATCTGTGCCACACTGGCACCCACGGCTCCCGTGGGGCCAGGGATCATCCTCTCCTCCCTTTGATGTGCAGCTGCATTGTTGCAGCATCTCTGAAGTCTGAAATGAGAACCACCCTGTGTGGAGGCTGGGCAGAGCCCTGGGGAGCTGCCAGCAGCCAAGGCTGGTCAGGGGACAATAAATCCACAGCTGCAGCACAAAGCCAGGCACAAGAACATTCCCCTCTAATTGCATCCCCAGCCAGCTCTTGTTTTTCTTGAACACAGTTAAAAGTCCATATTTCATTTGCTTTTTCACACCCTTCTCCCCTGTTTTTGTTTGTGAGCAAAATCCTTCCAGGAAAGGGCTCCAGGACTGTTCCCAGAAGGTTTGGGGTTGATGAATGGAACACCCCAAGGGGAAGCTAAGGCCTTGTGAGAGGGAAGAAAATATTTCAGTGTCTCTTCACCCTCCTTAAGCTTCCATCTGCCCTGAAAGTTGCTTTTGCCATTCTCCAGGGAGCTGTTCTGCCCTTTCAGTGGAGATAGGAGCTCTGAGGGCATCGCTCACCAGACAAGGAGAAATCAAACAAAAACCCCACCTTGCCTCTCATGGAATCTCTATCACACAGAGCAGCTGCCACAGGACAACATATCTCACTGCATCTGCCTCAAAGACATCTCTCCTCTGTCCAGCAATCCATGTGCCTTGCAGGGGGCTGCTTGCAGTTCTCCTGGGGCCAGAGACATGGAGAAGCCATGGGATCTGCTCCCAAATACAGGAAATAGTGCCAAGTGTTACCCTTCAATAAAACACCTTTCCTCCCCTGGTTGATTCTCTGACTCATGCCCTGCCAGTGATGCCTTAGGATTTTAGCCTTATATTTTTCATATATTCTATTCATATATTCACATATTCTATTCATATATTTAATTCTATATATTCTATCTCCATATGCAGTGTCGAGCTGCTGTTCTCCCATTTTGGTCAGACACAACAATTCCTCTCTAGGCCTGGAATCTCACATCTCACTGTCTCAGGCCCTGAGAGATGTAAACAAAAGTGAGTTTTGGAGGGAGCAAACTGGAGGTAAATGATTTCATTGCCTCAAGCTGTAATGGGAAGATTAACCTGCAATATGCAAATGGACCAAACTTATAAAAGTGTGAAAATTTGTGACCTACATTTTGGGTGTAGTTCCTGGGGGGGATTTGTCTGCCAAAATGTACCTGAAGTCCCTTCAATAAATATAACAGCTTTTTATTCCCTTAATTATGTCTGGCCTCTGTTTTCAGGTAAGCCCCAAAAAGGCATCAGCAGGATTTTGTCAGTGATCTCCCCAGGGAAAGGGCTGTCCTCTGTCACTGATGTGCAAGCCTTGCTTGGGACCCCAAGTCTTGGTGAGGTCCCAGGCTGGGATTTCAAGGTCTGACCTGTTTTTCTGCACAAGGAACAAACACAGCCTTTGTTCAGCAACAGGACAGCAGCAGCTCAAGTTTTAGCACCAAACTGCTCCAGGATGCTTTGTGACCCCACCTGCCTGGAGAGGCTTCCTGGATTGAACAAGCACAGATTTCCTGATGATTACCTGTGCTTTCTCTTTTGTCCTTGGGAGAGAGGTGCCAGCAGAAGGTGTCTGGTTTAACCCTCTGGAACAGGGACTAACCCCAGAGCAAACCTCCCACCCTCTCCTCCTTCCTTCCAGCCCCATGGCACTGACACGTTGCCATCCATGGCTTGAACCACTGCATTTAACTCATGTGCCCCATGGAAAGGCAAAAAAAAACAATGTTCACTTTCCTGGTAAATTTTAAAAGGTTTAATAAAAGACAATAAGAGACAAACAATAAAGCAAAAGGTTGTACTGACTGGGTGCTTGGCATTCAGCCCTAACTCAGAGAACACTTCTTTAAATGCATCAACATGTTGTATATTCATAGACCCTTATGCATTATTCAAAATCATCCTCCCCCAACCTGTAAATCAATTTTTTTTCCTTGTGGCTCCCTCCTGTCAGTTCTCCCTGATAATGGAAGATCAATAAATTCCTTCCCTGGGGTTCTGGTGTCCGATAATCCAAGAATGTGAAGAATTTCCCAAGTATCTTTTTTACCATTCTCTGAGTTAGTTTCATGAACAAAAGCTTTTTACATGACCATGCTACAGTCCAAGAAAAATATATATTTATCACACTACTATTTCTAAGTTTTGTTAATAGCAGAACTAAAAGAAGCTATATTCATACAGCAAAGTTTTCCATCATTATACATACAGCATTCACCTTAATATTTCCAAAAAGCCAATAATATAATATGTACTTATAACACCCTCCTTGCTTCAACAGAGAAATTTTCCAGAGGTTTGGGACATTCAGTGGGATGAGGGGTGCAGAAGAAGACAGCCCAGCACCTCCAGGGCTGCATTTCCATGGGGGCAGCTCCAGTGGAGGTGAGACCCAGGGTTTTCCATGTTGGTACAAACCCAGAATTTCCAATTTCCCCCAATACATGATTACTGAAGGCTGGCAGCATGATGGGCTCTTGCAAGCTGGACATCTTCAGTGCTTTCCTGGCTGCTTCCACTGAGGCACAATGTCCAGCCAGGCCCTCACACTCTGGGGAAAAAGCTGTTAAAAAGGAGCATCACCTTTCTTTACACTGGGGATTTCTGGCCTATTTGCCTGCTGTAAAGTGGGGGAAAAAAATTTACACCTTAAAAAAAATTCCTAAAGTTCATCTCGAGCTCCCTCTTGTGACTCCTGCATCCAGGCTGCTCTAATCAGAGTTTGGATAAATCTATCCTCCTATCACAGTGGGAGTATTTATAGCTCCCAGTCATATCTTAGAATTACTTAACACACAGTTAAAGTAAAATGTGTCCAGATGCTTGAAATCACACACATGATCCGGTTTGTCCTGCTGCTGTGCCAGGAAACCTGGGAGAAACTCTGAATCAGCAGGTGAAATATTACTGCCTTTCCCATTCAAAGCTCAGATTTTATCACACAAAAGAACACCTTGCATTTGGGTTTCCATATCCACACTCTCATTCCAGCTGGGTCTGTCCTGTCAGGATGCTCAATCCCTGCTGCCCCACCACACATTTGATTTGCCCTGCAAATTACTTTCTCCAAGTTGTATTGGGTCACCCCACAACTCTGCCAGCTGGTTTATGCATTTATTATTTTATAAGCTCCCCATACCACATGCTCAAAAGCAATATGCCTACAGTTAGGATGTTTTTATGTTATTTGTTCTACTCACCTCAACACCCACAGCTTGTTTGTAGTTCCAATTCCCATTCCCAGATGCTCCTAATGAGCAGATAGGTACTGAGGCAAAAGCACCAAATTCCTGGTGATAGAAGGCAAAACACTTTGAGCAGCAATGGGTGCAACTCAAATCCCTTGGGTTTGGGACTTGCACTTCAACACACCTACAGAATTCTGCCCTTTTTTTTGTCTCCACTGCACATCTCCTGAGTAGGAGCTGGCAGATTTTGGGTGGAGAGGACTTGTGGCTGTCACTCCTCCCTCAGTGCCTTCCCACGAGCAGTTTCCTGCTCTGTGAATACATCAGGCCCTTGCAGCCCAAGGAAAGAAATATCTCTGCATGGGAAACCACTGCTGGGGCTGCTCCTCTGTGGTTTGTTGCCCCCAGAGCTGTGGATGAGCAATTCTGCTGGCTGAGCCCATCCCAAGCCCCACAAGAGTGGGACTGATTTCTCTCTATGCCTGTGCCCTTTTCCCATTGTCTTCTTGCCATTGCTCTGCCTGTTGTGCAAAGCATGCAGAAATAACCTCAGAACAGTTCCTGGCCTTTTTTTTTTTTTTTTTTTGCTGTAGGGATATTGCTAAATCATATTATTCTTGCTGTCATGCTAGAAAAAAAAAATTATCCACTTCAGTACAACCATTAACCATAATTAGTGCTCAGTTGCACACACAATCTGGAATGAAGGGATCTGATCTTCTGCTACCAGTCAATAAATCTCTCCAAGTGCACAGGGAGCAGACAGCAAAGTGAGCAATCACTCATTGCTGCTCCTGTAACTACTTTTGAATGCCCTGCCAACAAGCTCACAAGAATATTCCCCCCTCATTTTCTGTACCAGTGGTTTCTATTCACTGCCAGCATCTCCTGGTGGATTTCCCTGGGTCACCAGCCTGGGAAATAAAGACCCAGGCACTTTGTGAGCCTTGACAGATGCAGCCCTAAAATACTTGGGTATCTAAGGTAGAAAATCCCCCCAGTCTCATGGCAGAATGCTCCTGACCCATCCCCTGCCTCCTGGGTGTGTCTGGGAGCATCTTCTGCTCCTTTCCAGCACATCCTTTACATCTCTGGCTGCTCAACAACCATTGAAACAAAACTAAAAAAATAAAACCACAAAATTACTCGCTTACCCTGGCCTGGGGAGGCTCCCTATCCTTGAGGAAGAAAAATCCCCAAAACCCTAGCAGTAGAAAGTGTGTCAAACAGAACCCTTCTACTCAGAATTAAGTGCAGAATTGAATTTATAATTTGACAAAATTCTCAGGAAGGAGAAGAATTTCTGAGCCTCCTCTCCAGTGGGACTCCCAGCACTGAATGTGGTTTGGGGGGGCTCAGCTGAGTCTCCTTGGGACAACCAAAGCCCAGCAATCCCTCAGAAGCTCGACACTGATGAATTCAGTTCTTCCCTTAGGCTTAATCACAGCACGGGTTAAAGAGCAGGTGAGAAGCATTGGGGTGAAACAGCCTGGCTCTTGTCTGGAAGGGGGTTTGGAGGGGAAACCTGTCAGTTCTGCCCCAAACCCCACCCCATGGCACACCCAGCATGGGGAAGAGGAAAGCACATGGAGCAGACACCCAGCATTCCCTTCCTTTCTCCAGCTGCAGGCTCCAAGCACCAGGCTCTGGCTGGGTACCAGCTCCTCCAGCAGCACCCACAATCCAGGTGGGGAGATGTGATGTGATGGCACCAAACTCACTCCAGTTTGCTCTTCAGCCCCCGCCCCTTGCTCCAAACCCTGCCTGGGTTTTAATGAGCTGCTGTCCCTGTGCCAAGGTGGGAGGAGTGGGATGAGACATTTTCCCCTGGCTGAGCACCTGAGCCCATCACCCTATAAACTGTGGGACAGCCCCACGTCCCCCTGGGTGACAGCACCACCCCAGTGCCACCATTCCTGGCAAGTCAAGGCTCATCACCATCATCACCCTCGGGGCTGCTTGGAAGAGCCCCAGCTCCAAGGTGGGGCAAGAAATCTCAGGGAGATGTTTCTGGGCTGATTGAAGTTAATGAGCTCAAATGATGCCTCTGAAGGGAAATGTTTTTTATTTTGGGTGCCTGCCGACTTGGGCCCAAGCCTGGTTTTCATAAGGCCAGTAAGTGCAAACAGATAGGGCCCTTTCATTGGAAACAGGCAGAGCAGGATATAATTAAAGAAGTATGCACTGGCATGGCACAGAACCGTTTTCAATTACTGCTGTTTCAAGGGGATTAAGGGGAAATATTTTAAACAAGACCACTGCAAAAATAGATTTTGTTTGTCATTAGCTTCCAAATAAAATTTGACTTCAGGGCTGAAATTCCCATGTGCCAGGTCTGCCCCTGGTGGTGCATTCCCCCCAGGGGCTGGGAAGAGGGTGATTCCTAGGGGCTCTGTTTCCATATGGGAGTACCCTCCTTTTCCCCCTGCTAATTATCTCTGTGCCAGCCTGAAAGTGCACAGAGGAGAGGAACACCCTGCACGGGGCTTGTTTGGTGCCAGACTGGATTTGGGAGTGCTCTGGGAGCACATTGCCTTTGGAAGGGAATGGATGCCCTCCTGCAGAGGGAGTGTGGCTCCACTGCTCCCTGGGCTTTCCTTGGCCAGGCCAGCTGTACCTCTGGCTCTGGCTGGCTGCTGCATCCCTGCACAGCTCATGGCTGTGAGTTTGGGATGGTCTGTTCTGCCAGTGGCCACTAGAAAATGCTGTCACTGTCACAACAGCAGTGCAGCCCAGCCTCCTCCATCTCTGCCTCTCAGGAAAGGGATGGAATTGGAGCCAAGCACAGGAGTGAGGCAGCATCTGTGACCCTTGCTGGGAGCCCCTCTTGGGGTGCAAGTGTAGAGCTCTGGAGAAACAGGATTTGCTCTACTTTTCTTCCCCACCTTTCCCAGTCTGTCAACAGGACGTGCCTGAGGTGTGAAACCTGTGGCCAAGTGGAGCTGAAGAGAGGCAGCCACACTCCAAGAGCTGCCATGTCCCCCGGTGGGACAGGGACTACCTCACCCTGACCCTAACTCTGGACAGTGCTAAAGGAATAAAGCAGGGATTTATTAAAAGCTCTTCAAAGGATTCACCTTGGGCAGTGCAAGAGCCCGGCTGTGGCTACACCCAAGATGGGATGCAGCCCATCACGAGTTTTCACACTTTTATAAGTTTTGGTTCATTTCCATATTGGGGTTAATTGTCCAGTTCCAGCTCCAGGTTCTGCAGTCCCACCCTCCCAGATTCTCTCCTCAGTTCTGCTGTTTGCCCTTTTTGAGCTGAAGCTGCAGTGGTGTCCTTGGTTCTGGGGCTGGAAAAGGATTGTTTTGTGAGACTGAGCTGGGAGGAGAACTTGTAACACTTTATATGGAGTTCAGAGTCACACCCCAATGCAGTGCAGAGTCTGGAAAATATGAAAGCTAAAACCTAAGGCACCCCAGACATCGGTGCCAGCACTTGTTGAACACCTTGTGAGACACATGTCCTAGGACAGACAGTCAGGGGGAGTCAGTTCCTATCCATGGAAAGGGATCCCAGAGCCATTCCTGCAGATTCACCACCCAATCATCCTTGAGGGGGTCCTGGATTCATCTGGCATGTGCAGAACAGGCACATCCACCCTCCCAGTGGTGAGGCAAGGGCTGTTTCTCACAGCACCTGGGCTCCTGGCTCCCCAGGGGCTCCTCAAGGCAGCAGCAGCATGGGAAGGGCCACGGCGTGGTGAGAAGGGCTCTCTGCTGACATTTGCCCAGGGAGCTCCCGAGGCTGGAGCAGCAGAAACACTGGCCTGAGCAGGATCATGAGAAACCATTCCTCTGTGCTATTTACAGCACCCAAGGACATATTTTTCCTTTTGGAAACACCACAAGGAGGATGTTTCTCATGGCTGCTGGGAAAGAGGGGTGCACCCCAGGGAATAGCACGGGTTGGGGTGCGTAGGCTCGGGGCAGCGAGGCAGCACATCAAAGGGAGCCAGGGACACCAAAAACGGAGTTTGGCCACTTCCATGTCAGAGGGCAGAGCTGCTGGCACCAGCTCAGGCTCTGGGATGCAAGAGGAGCGTCAGCAGCCTGCAGAGATGTCCAACAAGCAGAGGCACCAAGAGACAGCTCCTCTCCAGAGGCATTTCTAACCATGTGGCCCAAAGCACAGCACAGCCCCACTGCT
Organism: Luscinia megarhynchos; assembly: GCA_034336665.1. Taxonomy (NCBI): domain Eukaryota; kingdom Metazoa; phylum Chordata; class Aves; order Passeriformes; family Muscicapidae; genus Luscinia; species Luscinia megarhynchos. The sequence goes on from CM067571.1 coordinate 26,667,893, forward strand.
CCTAAAGTGGCAGAGAAAAGGCTGGAAGGGATGGGCTTGCTGCCATGCCAATGGGCTAAGTACCTGTCCCGGTTTGAAGGACAGGTGTCTGCCAATAAAGGCAGAAGCTTCTCTTTGAAAAGGAGAATGTTAACCCCCTTCCTCCAAATTATCATTATAATTCGGAAATTGAGGGGCTCTCAGGCAAAAATAGGAGAATTAGGAATAACAGTTCTTTACTAGGAAAATTTAAAATAGAAATGCAGTATTGCAAAGAACAATCCCAAAACACTGACAGAGTCAGAATCCAAGCTGACACCCGTCAGTCAGTCAGGGTGTTGGCAGCAGTGCCATTCAATGGTGGCTGCATCCTCCTGCAGTGGCAGATGTGGTTCAGCTGCAGCAGTGCTCCTGTAGAAGGTGCAGTTTTCCTCTGAAGGTGCAGGGATGATGTGGAAAGGTCTGGCTTTCCTCTGGAATGCAGTGGAAAGAAGGTGCCTTGGTGTCCAAAATGTCAGTTTTGATCTGGGTAGGAAAGGCTTGGCTGCTCCCCCTGGCTGGAGCATCTCCCAGTGGGATGATGGAATTTTATCAGCCATGCAGTGGGACTGAATGGGCCAGCAGCAGATGATATCTGCCTGGAGGGAGGATGGGCTGTGGGAAAGATAAAGATGATTGCCCCAGCTGGTTTAAAGCTGGCCCATTAGCAGATAATATGTGCCAGGAGATCAGGGTCACTGCCCCACCCGGCTCAACAGATGGGGACAGAATGCACATTTCTGGCCAGATCAACCCAACACAATACCCCAAAGGGCTTCACATCTCCAGAGCAGCAGGATTGCTACAGCATGAGAGGCTCAGAGGGCTCCATCTGACCCACAAAGCCTGCAAGCACAGGAGAATCTAGAGACATTACAGGTCTTAGTCGAGGAACTGGAGTAGATGTAAGGAGATTATTATTGTGTAAAATAATTTTTACAGGTTACCATTAAACCATTAAGTTTTCCATTAAACATTCACATGAACCTGAAACTTTCCATTCACATATTTTGAAGAAAAGTTCACTACTGGTGAACTACACCAAGAGCTGGTGGAAGTGAGAAAAGCCCCCACCACTCCAGATTGGGTAAAATAAGCCTGGACACATGGGGATTTCACACTGTTGGGCTAAAACACCTGGGAGGAAAAATTGGAGTCCTGGGAAGCAGGGACTGGGAGATGTACCCTCTGCCCACCACTTGTAAAGGGTTAGTTGCGCTACTTAATCAGTGGCTTGTTTTTATTTTCTTTTGTTTCTGCTTAGAGTTAGGATTAAAATACAAAAGAAGACATTTCTCATTTGGACTCTGTTGTTTATTAAATTTTATTTAAAGTACAGAGAGTTTTGCGATGCTTCTAGCTGCCAGCTAAAAGCGAGCTAAATGATGAATTTAGCTAGTTACAAGGTTTTGTTTTTTTTTTTTAAACTAAATAGTCCAATAAAGAACTGACATTTATATTATTTATACTTTCAACCCAAAAACCATACTCCTGTGACCTGTAGTGCAGCACTAAGTATCTAAAAACTACTACTTGAAACTGGGAAGAGGAAGGCAGAAAGAGACAATGCCTTAGAACTTTTATTTTGTCTCATATTTATTACTGTATTCTAAAACCTCAAATTTAAAACCCTTCACCATGTGAAATTACACATTTCTATTCTAACTACACACCTGTAATTTTATCTCTATTACTTACATTTGGAAGCCTTCTCCAAGGCCTCAAGTCAAAAGCAGTGTTCTCATGGGGGTCAGGGTCTGAAAGCACAGAAAATTCAAAACTCCCAGGCTTCTGGATTCCAACATTTACCTTCTGCTGTGAGCCACAGAGACCTGCAAAAATAATGCCATCCAGGAGCCAGACAGTGGGGACCGGAGGGTAGTGTTAGGAGGGCACAAGTCTGGAAAAAGGGGGAAAGAAAATGGATAGCTCAAGCAGAGAGCAGCATGGGCAGAGCGCTGGGAAGGGGCTCTTTTCCACAAGAGGCATTCCACTCCCTGAAAAATCCAAGGGGATTTATCAATAGTACAATCAGTTCTCCTGCAGGTAATTCAGCATCTTTTCATCAAGATCCTGATGACACTTCTAGGGACTTGAGGCCAGCCCTGCCCTCATAGCATATCTTGGCTTGCAAAGTAGGATGTGACCAGCAGTTTGTGTTCTATCACCAGCTGCTAAAACCAGGTTGGGCAATCATCTTTATCTTTTCCACACCCACCCTCCCTCCAGGAGATATCTCCTGTTAATGGCCATTCAAGTCCTACTGCATGACTGATAAAATTCCATCATCCCACTGGGAGATGCTCCAGCCAGGGGGAGCAGCCAAGCCTTTCCTACCCAGATAAAAACTGACATTTTGGACACCAAGGCACCTTCTTCCCACTGCATTCCAGAGGAAAGCCAGACCTTTCCACATCACCCTTGCACCTTCAGAGGAAAACTGCACCTTCTACAGGAGCACTGCTCCAGCTGAACCACATCTGCCACTGCAGGAGGATGCAGCCACCATTGAATGGCACTGCTGCCAACACCCTGACTGACTGATGGGGTGTCAGCTTGGATTCTGACTCTTGTCAGTGTTTTGTTTTTTGTGTTACTATATTTATTTTTTTTTAATTTTAAATGTTCCTAGTAAAGAACTGTTATTCCTATTCCCATATCTTTGCCTAAGAGCCCATTAATTTCAAAATTATAATTTTTTGGGAGCCAGAGAAGCTCCTGCCTTTCTTAGCAGACACCTGTCCTTCAAACCAAGACATCTCAGAGGCAGCAGAGCCCAGAGAGGGGGACACAGCAGACACTCTGCTGCACACACCTTCCCTTGCACTGCTGGGTGCCCCCCACACCTTCAGTCCCTCCTGACCACTGGTTTCCACCACAGCAACGAGCTACAAGTGACATTTTCATGGTCCCCACTTCTGCTGCCCCCTCCCAGACAGGCAGCTTCATCCCTGTTCCCATTTCCTCATTTCCACCCTTAACCCATTCCATTCCCCATCTTCTCTCCAGAGAGCTGCTGTTTGACCTCTCTCCTTCCAGCCCTTCCACACATCTCCAGACATTCCCACCCTTCTTGGGGCAAGGCAGAGCTGGGACTGCAGGACCAGCCTTGAGCAGCCCAGGTCCAGACACTGATCCACGATCCTGCATCAAATCCCAGGGATCAGCAACTGGCAGGGGAGAGGACAACACAGCTGGGAGGATATTTTCCCCCTCTTTTTTTCTTCTGCCCACCTTTTCTTCCTCTTGTACCACTGCTCCTCTGCTCCTTCTGCATCTCTGCGCTATCTCTGGCAAGAACTGAGCCAGTTCTGGTGCTTTCCAATCCTTTATAGGGCCACAAAGCATCACCTCGACCCCTGCCAGCACCAGTTCCTCTTGCTGCAAGGTCAGGCAGCCTCTCTCAAGACTCCTATGAACCCTGCAGGAAATATCCTGTGGAGAACCAAATTAGATGTCAAAGAGCAGAAGCATTTGAGCTCTGGCAGGTGCCCAGTGCTGGGAAGAAGAAAAGTGTTATGAAAACACTCATCAGAGGGCGGTGAGAAATCAGATGTAGGTCACTTGAACCCTGGCCCTGAGGAAAGGGGTGAAGCCCACAGGGTAAAGCCCAGCTGGATGGGAGGAAGCCAGCAGTTTTTTGGACGAGGAGCTGCTCAGTTTGTTAATTTGATGACATCCTCCAGGCTGGGCTTTTCCTTTGCTTGGGATAGCACGTCTGGACCTAGCGCTCCATCCCGCTCTGTGAGTGCTGCTGTGCCTCTCCTTCCAACCCCACAGAAGAGCTCAGGCCTGGATGTGATGCTCAGATTTTGGGTTCAGACCACACAGCACTGTCAGGAGTTTTATCAGACAGAGCACAAGTGCTGCTTGCCCAGAGGATGCCAACAGGCTGGGCACCAAGGAGCCCCAGGGACTGGCACTGAGCAAAGGGCAGTAGGATGTGAGTCTCCCTTTAACACATATTCTCAGGACTAGGGAGTGGATTTCTGGCTGCTGTTTGACAGCCTGTTGCACACACCCAACTTCCACTTTCAAAAAGTTGTCTCAAAGGGACCTTGTCTCCCAAGAGAAACTGCTTTTTGAAATTAGCCTCCTAGAGCTCTTGGGGCATTTGCAGGATGTTCTGCTCTTATACCACAGTCTTTAAAGGGCTGAAATTTCCATGTGCCAGGTCCACCCTTTTTCCTTTGGGAAAAGAATGTGAGGCAGTGGATAGGACCTCACGTGCAAATTAAGTCATCAGCAATCCTTGTGTTTATTTTTAACTGTGGGGGAAAAAAAGTCCATTTTCACTTTCAGGAACTGAGAGTGGCTGCATGCATCAACTGAGCTCACAAAATGTTTTGATTACCTGGTCATGTGTATTGTGAATGTGCTACCAAGCAGGTGAACTGATGGGTTGACCTCTTGTCTTGGGTTGCCATACAGGATGTGACCAGAAATGTGCATTCTGTCCCCATCTGTTGAGCCGGGTGGGGCAGTGACCCTGATCTCCTGGCACATATTATCTGCTCATGGGCCAGCTTTAAACCAGCTGGGGCAATCATCTTTATCTTTCCCACAGCCCATCCTCCCTCCAGGCAGATATCATCTGCTGCTGGCCCATTCAGTCCCACTGCATGGCTGATAAAATTCCATCATCCCACTGGGAGATGCTCCAGCCAGGGGGAGCAGCCAAGCCTTTCCTACCCAGATCAAAACTGACATTTTGGACACCAAGGCACCTTCTTTCCACTGCATTCCAGAGGAAAGCCAGACCTTTCCACATCATCCCTGCACCTTCAGAGGAAAACTGCACCTTCTACAGGAGCACTGCTGCAGCTGAACCACATCTGCCACTGCAGGAGGATGCAGCCACCATTGAATGGCACTGCTGCCAACACCCTGACTGACTGACGGGTGTCAGCTTGGATTGTGACTCTGTCAGTGTTTTGGGATTATTCCTTGTAATATTGCATTTCTATTTTAATTTTCCTAGTAAAGAACTGTTATTTCCAATTCCCCTATCTTTGCCTGAGAGCCCATTAATTTCAAAATTATAATATTTTCGAGGGAGGGGGTTTACATTCTCCATTTCAAAAAGGCTCCTGCCTTTCTTAACAAGACACCTGTCTTTCAAACCAAAACATACACACACACAACATTTCCCACTGTTACACACAGCTCAAATCCTGGCACTTCCAGTCCTGCAGGGAAGGGGCTTTAAATTTTCCTCAAGCAAACACACCAGAGTTGTCCCAGCTTTTGGGACATTTGGATTCATTTTCCTGCTGTGAGAACTCCATGGATCCTTGCACAAAGAGGCTCTGCAGTCTGGCTCAGTTTCCAGTGCCTGCAGAAGGATCAGCTCCCAGGAGTTCCGCACCACAGCCTGTGAGCACCCAGGTCATGGAGCTGGTGTGGAATATCAGTGTCTCCTGTGCTCCAGTAGGGAAAAAAACATCCTCCACTGCATGAAGGTGTGTGAGAGGCAAGGAGACTCCCAAGGGGGGTAAGGCACTCTGCTGCAGCTGTTGGAGGAGAGGGTAACAGGAGGAGATGCTGTAAATCCTTCCCCTTGGCTCTCTGGGCAGATTCATGACTGTTCCAGCTCAAGACATGGATTCATTTGCAGCCTGGGATGGTAAAATATTGGCACAGAAAGGCTTTTAATTATGTTTTTTTTCCTACCTGGGACTGTGTAAAAAAAGCCCCATTATTTGTTACTTCACCATATCCGTTCATGGTTTTTCATCTTGTATCTCACTGGGTTTTTGGACCTGCTAGCTTCTCATCATCCCAGCCCCCTTCCCAAATTTATCTCTCTTCCCTGAGAAGTGGAAGCTGCAAATACCACAGCACCACCTGCCTGCAGCACAAAATTGGTCCTTTCTGCTGACACCCAACTCCTCCCCTCTGCACCTGAACAGATGTTCCTGTGTCTGCCCCTCCTGCCCATGTCTCTGTTTCTGGGAATTAAAAGGCATGGCCAAAAGCCATAGACCTGTTTATGACTTGTACAAATGTGATATATGACTGCTGAGAAAGTATCTCTGAGCTGCTCCTCTCTGCATTTTAACAGGCTGATGCTTGGGAATAGTTAAGGAGCTGTATTGGCTTGTTTAGCTCAATGGAACCAGACATTTCCCTAAGCTGATGGGGGATTTATGCTCAATGATGCAGTCGTGTTTGGTAACTATCACATTTTTGGGTAGATTTACGTGCTCTCAGCAATCAGAGAGGGATTTATAGGGTTACAGGAGGTGCCATCAGGGACACAGAGATCACTGTACCTTCCTGCTCAAGGACAGCTCCTCGGAGAGGCCGAGTACTGGAGTGCTGCAGCCTGCTGACATATTGCCCTGCTAATGTTTTTCATTAATAAAACTAAACACTAAGGGCTAAGGGAACTGCCTAGGGATGGAAAGTGTTTTGGGATGTGTTTCCTTCCTTCCTGCTCCGTGACAGGCAAGGAAGGGCAGGGTGGGACCCAGCCCCAGCAGAGAGCCCATCCCCATCCCCTCTCAGGGACTGTGCTGCTTCCATGCAGAATCCCAACCAGCAGCAGGGAGAGCCTGAAAGGAGCAGCAGGATGCCTGGAGTAGGGATGAAACCCAGGAAATAGCAGTGGGGCTACAGGACATGCATGGGATGGAGAAGGATTGTTTAGCCTAAAAGTGCTCCAAACATTTCACAGCTCTGCTACTGAAGTGCGAGTTTGGGATGAGCTGCATCACAAACATAAATTCAGCGTTGCAGGTGGCTTTGCAGGTGACCTGTTCTGGTCTGGCAGGTCCCTCTGTGCCTGGGCTTTTCCAGGGGATGCTGGTTAGGAACAAATCCTCATGTCTAGCAAGTTCAGGAGATCTTTCTCTCCACTGAGACAGATCTGGAGCATTGCTTTTCTATAAGCTCCAATAGAAAATATGCTTCCTAAGACAAACCTCTTCAGGTTGAAATTGCTCCCTCCTGGGTTTCAGCCTGGACATGCATCATCAACATTATTGAAATAATGCATTCAAGTAGTTGATTTTCCAAGAAGCAGGTGCTGGAGGGAGAAACAAGGCTTCAGAGCAGAGCACTGGAAGTGCTGACCTGAAGGATCAGTGCTGGGAGCTGCATCACCTTTGCTTTCCAGATCCCATTGTGACTGGATAAAACAGGGCAGGTTTGATGGCAATCAAATCAGCTTCAGATGTTCCACCCCTGGCAGTTATCAGGGTGAGTTTGGTCTTTGTGCAAACAACAGCACAGGTTTTTCTGTAAGGAAGCAGCACTATGCCCAATTCAGCCTCACCAATAGGAGACCAGGACATGCTCTGGCTCCTGTGTTAAACAACCTTTTGTCGTGAGAGAAGTATTTACTACTTGCAGAATTTTCCAGGTATTCAGATATCCTTCACTCAGCTGGCATTTATTTCTTATTAGCTGGTTATTATTTATTAAATAATAATTTATGTTATTATTTATGAATGGATAGATCCACAGAACATCAAGATGGACTCTGTTCTCTTAACAAGTCTCTCCAGTTTGTTTGTTTGGTTTGTTTATTTTATTTTAAATTTTTTTTTAATTAAGAAAAGTGAACAAAAAATGCAAAGAGAAATCAGCATTAGTGTTCAGCATCTCCTTCCTGTTAGTTTTAATAAAGCCAGCACATGCAACAAAATTCTCTTTAGGCAAGGCAAGGAGAGAAGCCCTCCTGCCACCATTAGTGGCTTATGATGTTGTTGGATACTGCTGGGAACCAGGGAAAAAGCAGCCTTGGAGCCTTGGGTTTCTCAGGCTGCTCAAGGACAAGGAATTGTAACAATGATTAAACACCTGCTGGAGATGTTTTTGCAGAAAGCATGTTTTCAAAGAGGTGTTGCCTTCTTGGACCAATGAGCCCTTTCTATTTTGTTGTGCACGATCTATCTTATATAAGTGCGATGTCTTTTCAATAAATCCTTTCTTCTTGCTGCTTTGAAGAAGTCACGTGTGTTGCTGCATTATTTGCTGTTCCTAATCAGACAGTGACACTATGATGTGGTTTTTTAAATCAGGAAAGTCAGAACTTTGCTGATTTTTCTGTTCTGTTCTTGATAACCACTCTTACTGTAATAAACAGCACTGCAGCATGGGCTCCAAGGCTAATAACTGTTGATGGGAAATGTTTTGTTTCATAACAGCAGCTGCAGCCAGCAGAGCACATGAGAACTTTTTTTTCCTTTTTCTCTTTTTCAGGAACATTGGAAGATTGGCTATTTTTAACCATTCTCCCCCATATTCCTGGTGCTTGGATACAAGATGCACCAGCTGGAACAACAACATGGAATGTTTAACTCACTCTGTGCCATGGGCCCAGACTGGGGGGATGACCATGCTCATTGTAGACCAAATTCTTTGCTGCCCATCCATCCACAGCTCCACAGACCACCATCATCATCAGGATGACATGACACTCTGCGTGCCCCAAAATGCACATTTGGGTGCTGGCTCTGGGCCAGCAGTGGGGGAAGAGCAGGGTTTTGTTGTGCTGAGCACTGCAGACACCCAGAAAAGAACACAAGAGCTCGGGCACAGACAGAGGTGCCCAGTGAGGATGGCCACCAGGTGGGTGTGAGCTGCCCAGGTGTCACCCAGTGCATTCCCCCCATTTGTTGGCACCTATCTGCCCCACTGGAAGGGTCCTTGCCCTGGAACAGGGAGCAGACCTCGTGCCCACCATCTCCTCTTGTCTCCTTTTGGGACGGCAAAGCTTCCATTCCTTAGTGCAGCACAGATCCACCAAAAAACCCACACCTGGCAAAGCTGGAGAGACCCCAACAGAAGGCTCCAGGTTGGTCTAAGAGCTCCCAAGACAGACACTGGAAACCCAACAGCATCAGCCCAGACAGAAGTGGCATCTAAGTGCATAGTTGGTCGAAAACTGTGCTCCTCAGTGTCCAACAAAAATAAGTTCATAATAGGTGTGGAGCTAAGTGGAGTCACCCAGAGTTATGATTTCCTTTCAGCAGATATTTCATCTCCAGGCTGCCACTTTCACTCAGGCCATGATTAAAACAATAAACCCTGGAGAAGCCCCCCACCAGCAGCTGCTTCTCCTCCACGCTCTGTGATGGAAGCCATTCATCACTGAAAAAAGGGAGGTGAAATCAAAGACAGATTATTGCTATTTTTCATTCCAAGATGCCATGTTTGGCCAGCAATCTGTCCTTGGTGAAGTGAGGTTGGCCACAATGCAGACTGAGGTGGGAGAAGTCACCCTGTGGTTGTAGTAGATGCATCAGTGCTGCATCAGGACCTTCACCTCTGGCCTCTTGTGACAGGCAAGCCATTGTATTGCAACGGCTTTTTATTCATTTATTTAATTCATTTACCTCTGAAAATCTTCTTGGACATCTGCATTTCATCAGTGAAACCCCACCTTGACAAATGGTTTGCAAAGGGAAAGGGAAGAAAAAGAAAAAAAATAAAAAAGGAAGTATCATGCATTGCCAAAATAAGCAGTTAGCACATTCACCATGAATCCCAGCCCGGGTTCCTGTGCTTTTGGGCAGCCCATTCTCCTGGGGTTCTGCTCTTCCCACCCTGAGCTTCAGTCTGGAGAGCACTGGGAGGTCATCCTGTTAAAAGAGCTGGGTGATGGGCATGCAGCAGGAAAACAGCAAAGCTGTTTTGTCTGTGCACACAATTCCTGTAAAGATCCATCCCGGGGCTGACCAGGGTGTCAGGAGACACCCAGAACTGGCCCAAACCAGAGAAAACAGCCCAGGTCCTGCCAAGCTCAGGATGTGGAGCATCCTGCTTGGACACTTCACTTGGGGCACAGACATCACTGAAAGCGCTTCCTTGGAGTTTTCTTGGAGTGGTTTTTTCCCGAAAGCCCAACATGTTCCACTTCAGCAAGGCTGGAAAATCTATTGTGTCAGCTCTCCTGCCATGCCTGTGCATATTTGCATTTTCCTTGCAGCATTTTTAGAGATTTCCACTCCTTGGCCTGATCTGGGACAAAGTCAAGTATGTAAATCTTGGAAGCTGCCACAGGAAAAGAAACTCCATTTTTCAATCAGCTTTAGATACAGCCTTCAAGCCACAGCAACAAATGTCCTGCCAGCCTGGGGAGCTGTACTAGCCTCTCAGATAAGGACTTAGAACATGGTCCAGAAGGTCTTTGTCCTGCAGCCAGTTTGGGGAGGTGCTGCTGTCCCACCTCTCCAAGGATGGGCTGAGGATTCCCACCAGATGCTGGTGGGAGGTGACAGCAGGAGGGGCACGTGGCAGAGTTCCCTGGCTCCTTGTCCCATCCAGCCCTCACAAGCCAGATGAGCAAAGAGCTCAGCTCTCCTCCAAGATATCCCAGAGGGTTCTGCCTCTACAAGGCTCACACCCCTTTGCTGAGGCAGGGGAGGAAATGATGGGGCTGACTTGAAAATAGTTCAAATAGCTCCCACTTGAGCTCCTCCTCTGAGGAGAGGGAACCCCCCACATCCCATTCTCACCTTGAGGAAAGCTCATCACCTCCTCTGCTCCTTGGGGATGGCCATGGAGAACACTCATCTCCTTCACACAGCAGCTTTTTGGGCAAGTGGGCTGCTGAAATGTGGTGCTTGGTGATGCCCCAAAAGATGGGTTTATGGCCTGGCTGATTTTAGCACCTCCCATTTGAAAGGAGGGTTCCACCTGGTCCTGCTCTGAAGCCACCTCTGGGCAGTGAGACAACATCTGGCAGGGCTGGGACAGACAGAGGCAGAAAGCAAAGGAAAACTGTGTCTGTCTGAGCCTGCTGAGGGACTGCAGCCAGGCAGAGAGCAACATTTGGCCAAGATGCTGGAAAGGGTAACTCTGATCTTAAAATATTAAAAAAGACATCATAAGATGCTGGTGGCCATTTATCATCCTTCAGCCTGACATTCCTGCCATGGCACAGGGATGTCAAACTGCCCCACCAAAGTCACTTGAGCTTTGTCTTCACAGCTGGAGACCTTGGGGCTCCATCCCAGCAGTGAACTCAGGACTCCAAGGGGTAGATTGCAGGGAAGGACAAGGCACAACCATCTCCCAGCCCCACTGTAAATGTGGCAACTGCACCTCTTAATTAGTGGCTTGTCTTCATTTTCCTCTGTCTTCACTCAGGATTAAAAACATGAAGGGAGACGAATTTTCTCATGTTTGGGCTTGGTTGTTTATTAAATCTTATCTAAAGTACAGAGAGTTCTGCAACACTTCTGGCTACCAGCTAAAAAGTGAGCAAAATGGAGCTGACTCTAGCTAATTACAAGGTCTTTTAAAGCTAAACAGTGTAATAAAGAAGTAAGACCTATATTTATATTTTTGACTCAATAACCAAACCCCTGTGACCTGCAGTGCAGCACTAACTGTCCACTACCTGAAAGCATGAAGAAGACAGAAAAGAGACAACACCCAAGAACCTCCATCTTGTCCCATACCTATTACTGTATTCTAAAAATTCCAAATTCAAACCCTTCACCATGTGAAATCACACACTTCTATTTAACTACACACCCATGACTTTAACTCCATCACCCAAATTTGGCAGCTTTCTCCAAGGCCTCAGGTCAAAAGCAGTGTTCTGCAGGGGGTCAGTGTCAGAAAGCACAGAAAGCTCAAAACTCCCAGGTTTTTGGGCTCCAACACCCCACCTAGGAAGGGGCCAGTCCTTGCAGTGACCCTTCAGTGTCATTTCAGGATCAACATCTGGCTCTTGGATGATGCCCCAGCCTTGCCACAGAGTTTGTTTGGCTTTTTTCAAACCTAATTTCTGAACCCCCATGAGTGCACACACACAGGTCCTTCCTGGTTTGTGAAAGAAGCTGAGGTTTCCCCAGTCCTTCTGTTCTCCTGAATTTTGGCTGCTTCATGTGATTTCACCACATCTGGACAGGCAGAGACACAGAAAAACCCCTTGTGCCACAGCTGGCTGAATTATTAAGATGAGAAAGATGACAAAGAAGTGTTTCAGGTAGCTGACAGGCAGAAAAACAACTGGTGGGAAGGCTGGCCTACTTCTCTTGGCAACCAAGAAATAATAAACAAGAGGGTGATATTGCTATTAGTTCAGTTTCAGAGGAGGGAATAATCAGCTTTGCAAGGAATGCAAGCTTGGCTGAGTGCTGAGGGCCTTGCAGAGATACCCATCTTCCACTGAACAGGCTCTGCCCTGCTGAAATTCAGCTGCCCAGGGAGGGTCAGAAGGCAGAGCAGCAGGGAAGCAGGAATGCCAACCCAGACACAGCCCAGACTCCCAGCAGCTGGCTCAAATCTGAATCAATCACTCAGTGACCAAGAAGGGAAGCTGCAGAAGTCCCCCCAGCATCTCCCCCCACCCAAGTGCAGCTCCCAGCAGAGACCCAAGCCCTGGAGCACAGCTCACCAAGTCCAGCTTCCCATCTGCAGGAGCCAAAACCAGCACCACTCCCAGCCCTGCTCCCACTAATCAGCCCTGATGAGCCCCTGAGCTCCTTCTGCCCACCTGCCTTGCTTTGCAGGAGGGATTTCCCAGCTCTGCTCACTCCTGCACACATGATGGGACTCAACACTTCTCCTCTCTTCATTTGTTGCTTTCCCTCCTTTCCCCCTCCTTCCCTGCTGGTCACCATCCCCAGCACCCACAGGGGGATGTCCATCCCTCCCTCACCTCCCTTAGCTGAGGGGTGACCCCTCTGCTCCCCTTCTGCCCCAAATCAGGGGGTGAAAGCTGGGCCTCCACTCTTCCTGAACTCCATCTCTTCTAGGAGAAGGCTTTGTGGAAGTTTCCTGCCTTACACTGCTGCTGAACCTGCAGCTGCCTGACCCCAAGCCCAGCTCCAGGGGCTCCTGTTCCCCCCTACAAGGCTCCAGAGAGTTCCCAGCCAGCACTGTAGGACAGGGCAGCAACACTTGACACAGATGTGGCAGCTTATAAAAAGGACTGGGGAGTCTCTTCCCCCTTTTATTGATCATTTCTATTCTAGTGCAAACACTGTACATTTTACATCACAAAGCAAGGGATAATTTACAGGATACACTTCCATCTGGAAATCCAGCCTCATCAATCATCCATCCCTGTCATGCACAAAATTCCCACTTTGAGGGAACCAGTCACCTGTTCCTTTCTTGAGAAAGGGGGAGCCTGAGAAAAGAGAGTAGGCAAGAGGAAAAATGCCTTAAGACACATTTTCTCCTATGGATGGTACCCAAAACTTAATGTTAACTGTGGTAACCATGGCAACCTCCCAGAGCTACAACTGCACATCTACTGAAACCCTGGAGAACTCCCCTCTTTGAGGATAAGGCCCTTGGCTGGCACACACATTCACATGGTTTAATAAAATACAGATTAAACGTACACAACTCTGAAATTTCGCTTTGGCTGAGCAATAAAGAAACACCAAAAGCTGCCTCTTCATCCAGCTGGACTCTGGTTAGTAAATCCATGGAAGCAAAGCAATATTGGGTCACCAAAGGGGATGTAAAGCTCTTGTCTGAACTGACAGCAGCTCAGATAAGGGTGTGGTGGCACCCCTGACCAAGCAGCCCCAAGCCAGCCCAAAGTGGAGGTGCAGATGCTTCCAGAACCTTCCTGCAGGAGCAGCCCCATGCCAGACTACTCAGATGAAGTGAGGAGGCTGAACAAGGGCTTGCACAGGCATTTGTGAGCCCCTTCATGTGAGCATCACAGCATGGGAAGGATCTCAGCCCATGGCTGGGGAATGGGAGCACCAGGAGCTTCACATCCCTGGATAACCTCAGGGAGGGGTGTCCCTGCACAGACAACAACAGAAGGTGCCCAGGGGGTTTTTCTACTGAAGAGAAGACTGGGGGAAAGCCCCAGGTCAGAGAAACACTGAAGGAAAGAGCTGAAACTCCAGGGTGAGCAGCCAGGCCAGCACAGGGGAATTCATTCAAGTGGTGGGATGTGGAGGAGGGCAGCAAGGCATGGAGGATGGAGAGCAGTTCAGCCTTTGGGTGATGTTACTCAGAGGCACTGGGTCCTTTCTGACCACATTCTTCAATAATCTGGGTGTTTGTGCAGGCACACGGAAGCAGGAGTGAGTTCCTAAGTGTAGCCTGGGATTTCCAACATCCCTTGGCTCCAGGAACTGGACCTGGTACCTTGGGTTCTAGCTTTTATATTTGTCAGCATCTCTGCTAGCTTAGTGTGTGACTCTGAAACTTTATATTAGGTCTGTTTACATGGGAGTTGGACAAAACAATTCCTTTCTAGCCAGAGAATCAAGAACACCTGGTACCCAAAATGCAGAAACAACAGTGAGGGCAAGGGGGCAAGCCAGGGGGCTGAGACTTCACAGCCTGGGGCTGTGGTTGGACAATTAACCCCAATATATAAATAAACCAAAACTTACAAAAGGTGTAAAAACTCGTGACCAGGATCTGTCTTGGGTTTGACTGGGTGCAGCCCCAGCCAGGCTCTTGCACTGCCCAAGGTGGATCCTTTCAATAAATGCCCATTTTATTCCTTTTGCTCTGACTAATCTATGTTCCAGGGAACAGACCTGCACTATGCAGGGTAGAAATATTTTGGTTTGCACACATTAGATTCTCCAGACTGCAGGTGGCCAAAAAAGTGATCACACAGAACATGATGGATTTCTCAAAGCACAGAACTCCCCCTGCCTCCCTTTCCCTGGTGTTCTGCCTGTGACTTTCAGCTTTTTGTCCTGATCACAATTTGGCTTTTTCCCCCTCAAAAATACCCTCACAGGGATGGAAAAAAAAAATAAAAATCCAGCAGCAATGCATACAATCACAGGCACAACTTACTCCAGTTTGGATTTGGGGCTTTTCTCCTTGTGCTGGCTCAAATATTTTGGGCTGGATTTCCATTCATCCTCTGCCAGTTTAATTTTCACCTACACTTTAAAGAGAATTTATTCCTCATTTCCTGCAACATGCTGTTTTAGACTATCAAAGCCCACTGTCAGAGATGTACACACGCCCAGTGTGTCTGCAGCAAACACCAGGGTGGAGACCTAAGCCACTCTGCTCTCATGACTGAGCTCCATTCTCCTTCCCTCGTGCTCCAGCCTGGATCATGGACTAGCTCTGCTGCCTTCAGTGGGAATATTCCATGGCAAAGTCCATCTCAGCCTGGACACAAGTGCTACTTGTCATAAATCAACCCCCTCCTCCCCCAAATGTGAGGGGCAGGCATCGCCAGCAACGAGAAATCCTCATTTCCTCAGGATGCTTGTGTGGGAGAAATGCCTTTTGGGCTGCATCTCCTCTACTCTTCATGGAGATAAATAAATTTGCTCCTAATTAGGTCTCCAGAGCCTCAGCAGGTAGGGAAAATGGTTAAGGTTATAAGGTTAATGGTTAATGTTATAGACAAGCCTTACTGAGCAGTGTTCTGGGATCTTTGGTGGGATTCCCTTGTGCTCAGACTCTCCCTGGGGATATCCCTGCATGTTCCCTAGAGCCACATGAGCCAGGCTGACTGCAGGAGATGATCCTTGCTGTGTTCTGTGAGGCTGCCCATGGGGAAAATCTGCAAAGGAGTGTGGCTCCCTGCAGCACCACTTCTTTGGGGTTTCTCCCAGAGGATTGCCCAAGGCTGCAGGGAAGAGCTCTGACAGGGTGAGGGAGGCTGTGGCTGGAATTTCAATGCACCAGCTCCACCTGGATGCAGCACAAACATCCTGAAGGTTTTCAATGGGTTTTATTTTGTTTAATAAAAAACACCAACCAAGCTTGCATGTATTATCTTATATATATAAATATATACAGTATATATAAAACAAATGCATCTGGACAACGCCTTTCCCTGTGGCACAAACTGTAAGGCATAGAAAGGAGTGTCCTGACAGTCCTGTTCTTGGCACTACACAGAGATCCCCCTGCTAGCCTCCCCCTGCTCACACACCCACGTTGGCTTTGCTCTCTTCTTTGGCTTTTCTGGGAATACTCAACAAAACAATGGAGCTCTGCAGAGCCCAGGGAGGTTTTCCAGGCAACTCAAGACAGCAGGGATCCATCTTGTTGCATCAATGGGCTTCTGGCAGAGTGATGGGAATGTGCTGCCTCTGTGGCACAAGGGACTGGAGGGATGAGGGTGGGGTGGGTATCATGGAAATCAAACAAATTCCTCTTCTAGGGTGAGCTGGGGCAGAGGGGAGATGAGCAAGCTTTGCATCTCAGCATGCTGGTGGAGGCACTTGTCCGTGGGCTGAGATGGGCAGGGGTTTTTCTCTGCAGCCCCAGCGAGGGGGAGACTGTCCTTTACTGAAGAAGCTCGTAGTATATTGAGCAGAAGCAATAAACCCGACGATAACAAGGAAAAATACAAAACGGTGGCATGATCCCAAAAGGAAGGAGGAACCTTATCACTCACAGGTTTGCTCCCCATGTTCAGTTCTGGGTAAGGGTTGGCTTTTTTTTCTATTTTTTTTTTGTCTTTTCTTTTTATGGCTTTTTTTTTCTCTTTCTCTTATTTTTTTTTTCTTCCAGCACAGACAAGTTGCAAAGCAGGACGGGTGCTGTTGTGTTTTCTCCTTCTTCTCCCCAGCTGTTAATTGACTGTGGGCACCTGATTCCTCTGTAAACTATATTCCTTTGCCTTCAGTCTCAGGTTGGCAATACTGTTGGCCATGTTCATGCCCTGTGCTGGGCTGGCATTGGTACACGTGGCAGAATAGGTGGCCATGGCACTGAGGGATGGAAAGAGAAACATCACGTCAGAAATCACCAGCAGAGGCTAAACCCTGTTTTTTTCCATACCTGTGGGATGCACTCCTGGGAATTACCAGTCCCCTTTATTTAACACCCATTTATTTAACTTTATTTCTTTATTTCTGCTTTGCCATTCACTCACCCAGTGCCAAAGCTGCTGGGAGTCAACAGGAAAAAATTTCCACATCCTCTTTTCTAACCCAAAAAGGTTTGCAGTGAGGTCAGCCTGCCAGTGAGACCATTGTCCTTAAAAGTATTCCCACTGGAAGCAAAGTCTTTTTGATGAGACCAATTGCTGGTTTTACAGCCTGTGAAATCACGTCACTTCTGAAACACATGTTACATTAAAGAAACACCCTGGGAAAAAGCCCCTTTCAACAATTGTGATATTTTCTGGTTTCAGCTTTTTGGAAGGAAAATTTCCACTTTTTTTTTTTTCCCCTCAAAACTTCAGCTGATTGTAAAGAGCATGTCTTAAAGGCTGAAGGAAAAAACCCCAAAACACAAACCACTTTTTCTCCCTTTAAACTGCGACTTTATTCATGAAAAACATCACTTCTGACAACAGAGGCTGAACAAAGATCTCCAACTCCCTTCTCATCCTACCAAAAAATCTGCAGAGCTGCTTCCCAGACCATTAGAAAACTTGTTTAATCCATGTGTCCTGTGGGTTTCTGTGAAAAGCACCAAAACACCCCAAACCCCAGCACAGTATTTGACCTGCTGCTTTTCCTTTATGTGGATCAAAACCAGCTGAAAAGCACCACATGAAGCAGAGGTGCCCATTTAACACAGTGCTCAGGAGGAAACCCCAAATTCTCTGCTGGAAGCCAGCTCAGCTCTGCTGCTGGCTTTTCCATCTGCTTGTCTGGATGGCTCACAGCTGAGGCTCTGCTCCATCCACAGACCAAAAAATCAAGATGGGCTGATTTTTGCCTCTTTGTCTTTTCCTTTTACTGTCTTTTTTTAGTTCTTCCAGCACTGCCCTCCACAACTAGAAATGCCTTAGCAACAGCAAACCTCCCTGCAGGGACACAGAGGGTACAGAGCCCCACAAGGTGTAAAGGTGGTGGCTGCTTAAACCCATCTGCTTCCACAGGGTGCACCTCCCCATGTTTTTGAGCTGGAAGAAATTTGGAGACCTCCAAGGGTACCCTAAACTAGAGAAAACAGGAGTTTTCATTGTAAAGTGTCCACATCCAAAACCAGGTTGTAGGGCTGGAACTCCTGGGAGCTCCCAGCCCCCCAGAGGTTTGGGGAAGATGATTTCACTTACTGATGCCAAGTGAAATCCCTAACTAAACCAAAAATCGCCAGAAGTGCTTTCTTTCATCAAGTTATTCCACCAGGAGCAGTGCACAAGAAGGCTCTGAATAGCTTGAGGGCTGCTCCAGAGACTCTCCAGGGTCCAATAAGGGTTGAAGTCACCCTGCTGCCCCCTCCTTCCACCCCACTGAGGCAGAGAAAAATCTCCTTCCTCCACTCAGCTGTCTGCTTTCATGAAACACAGAGGAGCATCGTGTTTCTGAGGCCTAAAATCCTTTTTTCAATGAGGTTCTCTGTGGCCCGTGGAGTCAAAGGTTGCTGGAGTGGGAAGTGCAGGCTGCCAGTCTTGTTTTCTTAGGAACCTATGCTAAAAAATGCCCAAGCAAAACATTTTTCAACTTCAAAAAAAATAATAGTATCTACTTGGCTGTCTGTGTGACAGCAGAGATCTGCAAATAGCTTTGGCTGACCTGTGGCTGAATGTATTTGGAGAACAAACACAGGGATTGAAAACTTTCCCCAGATCTAAGGGGTAAAAGCAGCCCTGGCCATGCAGCTCTCAGCCTCCCCCCAGGAGTTGCTAATTGTTAATCAGGGGCTGCTACAGCACTGCTGGGAAGATGGGGAGGGGGCAGAGGGCCATGCAAACACTCCACATGGCTGCAGGTCTCAGCATGATTTCACTAAGGGTCCAACATTTGAGTGACCCTACTGCAAAGCTCTGATGAGGCTGTGACAGCCCAGCCCTTCCAGATGGATGGGATTGCCAAGGGATTAGGAAACCTGGGGAGCATGGAGTGTCTGAGGGTCCTGAAAGTGTGTCCTGAGGGTCCTGAGTGTGCAGAGCAGCTGCTGTGCTCCTCTGCCAGGCAGGGCAGGGGGAGGGGGACACTCCAGCCTGCTTGGATGTGCCAGCTGCAGATGCCTGTGCTGAAACATCTTCAGACAAGACAAGGGGAAGGTGTGGGTAGGCACAGCCTGGAGCTGAGAGGCTGAAGAGCCATCCCTGAGGCTATCCCTTCACCCCTACACATCCCAGGAGCTGCAAGGGACGTGAGCCCTTCCCAGGGTGCCCTTGGGATTTACCTTCACAGGGACTTCTAGCAGTGGAAACAACCTCTCAGGAGCAATGGCCTCTCTTTAAAAGTGGGAGAGGCAGAGATAAGCCATGGATCTGGTGCTGTGACCAGTGCAGCCTCACTGGAGTGGAGAAGGAACTCACTCCCCTCCACTGCACAGGGAGAAAGCCTTAACCCCAAAAAGAGGCATTTTGACAGAGAGCAGTCCTCAGAAAAAAACCCAAAGGATAAGGGCCCTTCCTAAGACAAAGCTGGTGGCCACCAAAAGCATCCTTTTCCATATCTGGAGAGGGTGGGGCTATGATTTGTTCTTCTGGAGACACAGGGTGGATATGAGGAAGATCCCTTTTTGAAGACCCTTGTGTTTGCAGCTCTTACTGGGAGCAAAAAGAGGGTCAAGGTGACTGAGCAAGAGGGTCCTGTGCATGGAAGGCACTGGGAAGCTGGCAGTGACCAGGCCAGAAGAACAGGAAGAAATCCAGCCAAAGTCTTCATGGTCCTGACCAACAATGAAGCCACTGTGCTAAAAAACACCCAACCTCATTTTTAACTGCCTGTGAGCCAGCTGGCTCCCCACAAACCAACACATCCTGTGGATCTGGTGTCCACACCCAGCTCCTGCAGAGCCAGGAATGGCTCAGGGAGGCTTGTGATGTGCAGGGACATCCCAGATCCTCTGAGACTGGGCTTGCCACATCCGTGCTGCTTTCCTGCCTCCCTTCAGCAGCACTGAGCACAGGAGGTGGACACTGCATTCACACACACACTTGTGCTCAGGCAGCAGAAACTCTCACAGCTCAGTGCTGAGCACTGCTCCCACACGGATGAAGTGAGTTCCCAGCCCTTCCCTGGCATCCCAAGCCTCAGGACAGCCACAGAACTCCCTCTTCTGGCCACTGTTAGGGGCTGAGCCTCCCCGAGGCTGCTCCAGCCTCCCTCCCCTGCATCTCTGCCCCATGGAAAGGTTTCCTCCTTGCTATGAACCAGATGCATTAAGGAAAACTTTCTGTTTCCAAGTATTTCCACCTGAGCCTCTTTTGAAATTTCTGAACTGCAGAGAGAGAGATCCCCCAGAAAAGAAGCTGCCAACAACAATGCTGAGCTGGGGCCAGGCTGCAAAACTGGCAATGAGATGGGGTGGGAGCAGGTGGGGAAAACCAGTGGGATGGTCAGGCTGTATCCTCCAGCTGCCCCTTGTGGATACATCAGAGCTGTCTGAGGGACACTTTTGGGATGGTCCATTGTAAAGGCTGGTATTTGCACCACTTAATTGTCTGCATTTTCTTCTGTCTTCACTCAGAGCCAGGATTAAAAACACAAAGGAGACGAATTTCTTGTGTTTGGGCTTGGTTGTTGATTAAATCTTATCTAAAGTACAGAGAGTTCTGCAACACTTCCAGTTACCAGCTAAAAATCAGCAAAATTGAGCTGAATTCAGCTAATTACAAGGTCTTTTAAAGCTAAACAGTCTAATAAAGAACTAACACCTATATTATTTATACTTTTGACTCAATGATCAAACCCCTGTGACCTGCAGTGCAGCATTAACTGTCCAACAAGAAACTACAGCTACTACTGAAATCATGAGGAAGGAAGAAGACAGAAAAGAGATAACATCCAAAATCCTCCATCTTGTCCCATACCTATTACTACATTACAAAAACCTCAAAATGTGAAATCACACTATTCTATTCTATTCTATTCTATTCTATTCTATTCTATTCTATTCTATTCTATTCTATTCTATTCTATTCTATTCTATTCTATTCTATTCTATTCTATTCTATTCTATTCTATTCTATTCTATTCTGTTCTGTTCTGTTCTGTTCCGTTCCGTTCCGTTCCGTTCCGTTCCGTTCCGTTCCGTTCCATTCCATTCCATTTCTATTTCTATTCCATTCCATTCCATTCCATTCCATTCCATTCCATTCCATTCCATTCCATTCCATTCCATTCCATTCCATTCCATTCCATTCCATTCCATGACTCTAACTCCATCACTCAAATTTGGAAGCCTTCTCCAAGGCCTCAAGTCAAAAGCAGTGTTCTCCTGGGGCTCAGTGCCAGAAAGCACAGGAAGCTCCAAAATCCCAGTTTTCTGGGATCCAACAGTCCATGGGGTCGCTGACTCACTCACCTGTAGGGCGAGGCAGTCCCCCAGGACAGATAGTCAGTGGGTCTCGGGGCAGGGCGAGGTACTATGGGCTGCTCCACAGCTGTCACATCCCCTGAGTAGGATTTGAGCAGAGAGGCGTTCTTGCTGGCCAGCATGGCCCTCTCGTTCCGGCGGAACTTGGCTCTCCGGTTCTGGAACCACACCTGGAGAAGGGGGGAAAGAGCTCATGTATTTATAGCATTAAATTAATGTAGTATTTATTTAATACTATTTATTTAATAATATTATTTATTTATGTGTTGGGTTTGCAATACAGGATGTGGCCAGAAATGTGCATTCTGTCCCCATCTGTTGAGCTGGGTGGGGCAGTGACCCTGATCTCCTGGCACATATTATCTGCTCATGGGCCAGCTTTAAACCAGCTGGGGCAATCATCTTTATCTTTCCCACAGCCCATCCTCCCTCCAGGCAGATATCATCTGCTGCTGGCCCACTCAGTGCCACTGCATGGCTGATAAAATTCCATCATCCCACTGGGAGATGCTCCAGCCAGGGGGAGCAGCCAAGCCTTTCCTACCCAGATAAAAACTGACATTTTGGACACCAAGGCACCTTCTTCCCAGAGGAAAGCCAGACCTTTCCACATCATCCCTGCACCTTCAGAGGAAACTGCACCTTCTACAGGAGCACTGCTCCAGCTGAACCACATCTGCCACTGCAGGAGGATGCAGCCACCATTGAATGGCACTGCTGCCAACACCCTGACTGACTGACGGGTGTCAGCTTGGATTCTGACTCTGGCAGTGTTTTGGGATTGTTCTTTGTAATACTGTATTTCTATTTTAATTTTTCTAGTAAAGGACTGTTATTCCTAATTCTCCTATTTTTGCCTGAGAGCCCCTTAATTTCAAAATTATAATAATAATTTGGAGGGAGGGGATTTACATTCTCCATTTCAAAGAGAAGCTACTGCCTTTATTGGCAGACACCTTTCCTTCAAACCAGGACAATTTAATATTATTAAAAGCACAAAGGTTTAGATATAGTAGAGCTTGTCATGTCTTTTGACTGCTTTTGGTAGAGCATCCTTTGTCAGCTTTTTGACAGCTTTTGTGGCCCCCATTGTAGCTTGTATTCTCAGAATATCATTTATGGATGGTATTTTAATTTAGTGGACAGTGTGACAAATATATATTACGGTTTTGGCCTTGGAAAAATATTAAAATATGTGTTGTGCATTATAATTTTGACTTCTGCAGAAGTAACTGTAGTTGTTAAATAACAACTAATGCTTTTATTTTTGTAACTAACTGACTACAATAAGAACAACTCACAGACATAGTTGTGAAATAGCTAATGTTGGTTCAAGTATTTTTGGAAATAGCCAATGCTGTCTTTGTATGATTTGATAACATTTAAAAGGATGTGATCAATAACTGTCAGCTGCTGAAACCACTTGTGAGGAAGTGACACACAACCCTCAAAGAAAGGGAAAATTCACAATTTCTGCATGAGTCAGAAATCAAACCAAGCTAAAGAATTCCCAGAACAAGAAAACAAATTAAAAGGAATGTTTGAATATGCATAATGTTTATGAATATGTATTTGACCAACTCGATGGAAAAGCATGTAAGAAGAGTTGTTATGGCTAGCTGTGTGCCTCTGCCTCCGTTTATTGCCCTTTTTACCTTTCATTGAATCTTTAAAAAGTTCTGAACGGTGCAGCACGAGCTTGGTGACCCTCGTGTGCCACACACACACCTCAAGGATTTCTTGCTGCCTTGCTGAGGATCCCCAGGTGAGGTGTGAGCTGTGGCATTACCTGAACTCTGGCCTCAGTCAGGTTGACTCTGCGTGCGAGGTCCTCCCGTACGAAGGCGTCGGGGTAGTGTGTCCTCTCAAAGACCCTCTCTAGTGCCTGCAGCTGGCTGCTGTTGAAGGTAGTCCTGTTCCTCCTCTGCTTTCTCTTCTTCTTCTCTTCTGAGTTCAGCTGATCATCTAGGAGACACAGTTGGGGATGGGGAGAGTGAGGAAGGCACGAGCCCATGGCCATGGGGTGAACGACCTCAATGGCTCCAGGAGGGGAAGGGCTGAGGAAGGGGCTGGCACAATTTCAGCCCCACACATCAACCATGCTGTGCTAGTCCCCACATGGAGAGGAGGTGGGAAGTGCACCAATCCCAAGTGCTTATTCTTAAATTCCACTGCCTAAGACTTAGACCAGATCTCTCAAGCTACTCCAGGTCCCAGCTTCCTTATCTCTAAAAAGCAGCAAAAACCATCTCCCTACTCCTGACAACCCCAGAAATCTCCTCTGCTGACAAAGAATCACAAAATCCCTGTTCTCTTGGCTTCAAACTTCCAAGGATTGCTCTTAGTGGGATGTAATACATCCCTCTGGGGTAAGAGCACATTGGATACTGTTAGTGAGGAGCAGTTGTGCCCTCTGCAGCATCCTCCTTGCCTTGCCATGCTCAGCAAGGTGTTGAACAACCACCCATAAAAGCAACTATTTTTTTAACCTGGCTTGCATTTACTCAGAAATTAATCTATACATCTGGATCACACCAGTATGTGTGGGGTGCCACCAAAAATTCCACATTACCCTGAGCCAATATTCACGTCAGCATGAAAGTGTGTTGATCCCTGAATCCATCAAAATGCACAAGCTAGTGAATCATATCCTAAGTTCATCACTGCAGGGCCCAGGTGACAGTGTCACCACTGAGAGTCCCCACTTTTGCCACGTACAAATATGACAGCCCCCCCTTGTCCCCCTCTTCTCCAGGGGGTGTGTAAGGCACGGGGAGGGGCTGACAAGGAAATTAAAGTCTGCAGTTGCTGTCCTCACCACCTGTTTGTGCTGCTTTTCCCAGCCCATCTGGTACCAGTTACTGCACCTGAACACCTTTGGAGCAAGGCCCATCCACTTGGGAACAAAAGGACATTCCTCTTAAATTAAAGCAGGGTTTTCAGATTCCTTGAGGTTTACAGTGCCTCCATCCCTAATCCTCTTCCAACAGCCTGATGATCCCCAGAAGGCTCCTTTCCAAGCCTGGGGATTCCTGGGTGCAAGAACACACCCTTGGTTTTCCTGTATCCCAGAGGAAGCGTTTGGAGACCAGTTTTTAACAGGAACACTGAGCTGTAAAGTTGGGCTGGGAAGGGACTGGCAGAGGCAGGGAATGTGCAAGAAAAACAAAGGAATTACAGCAGGGCTACAGGTGAATCAGGTGGTGGGAAGCAAAGCAGAGGGATGGGATTTAACTCCTGTTGTGCGGAGCACCCTGGTTTAACACCACCACAGGGTCCATCCCCTACAAAGAAGGAGAAAAACCCTGCATGCCCCTCTCTTGACTCATCACCAAACCCTTCTCAGAAGGGGTCAGCCATTTCCCCCTGGCTCTGCTGGCCAGTTTTGACATTGCTGTGCATCACACCACACAGCAAAGGAGCCTCG
Source organism: Luscinia megarhynchos (assembly GCA_034336665.1). Lineage (NCBI taxonomy): Eukaryota > Metazoa > Chordata > Aves > Passeriformes > Muscicapidae > Luscinia > Luscinia megarhynchos. Next base: position 26,692,488 of record CM067571.1, read on the forward strand.
GGGCACAAACGTCCCTCCGGACTGCAAGACCAGCTGCTGGAGAGGCCAAAGACAACACAAAGCCGGGCTCCTCTGGAGTTACCCATTTCATGCTGAGTATATGAACAAATCAATAAAAGCCTTTGGGACCCCTTCAGAATCCCTTCCAGGCTCTGAAGGATCAGGTTCAGCCCAGCAGACAACACCCGGCCGGAGGGAACGCGAGCCCGAATCCGTCTGGCTGTTTCTCCATCCTGCGTGACAGCTACACATGAGGAAGGGTGAGCACATCCCCCTGGGGAGCAAGAAGAAGGGGCCAAAGTCTGTGAAATGCTGGAGAACAAGAGTTCCCCCTGCCAAGCACGTTAACACAATTTGCCTGGTTTCCTCCCGGCGTAAAGCGAGACGCCGGCGGTGATTCACGGCTCACCTCGTAATTACTGTGCCCAAAAATAGGAAAGTGTCTGTGCTGGGTGCCAGGTCACCCCCAGCCTGGGCTGAGTCACCTCCTTTTTCTAGGACAGAGCTGCATGGGGGTGACAGCAAAGCACAACCTGTGGAATTTTGGGATCTCCCTGTGGTCGCGCCTCTGGAACGGCGCAAAACCCAAATATCCACAGGAACGACTTGGGTAGCAGGGGAAAAAACAAATTATGACAGGATTGACGGGGCTGGTTGATCCTTTTGTTTTGCCACGGGCTGGTTACAAACTGCTAAATGAGGGACTGCACACACCTGACGCCCAGCCTGCCTGCAAATGTCACCTTGCTCACAGCGCTGCCCGGCTGCCTCCAGCCTGTCAGCAGGGTATTTCTTCTTCTCTGCCATCATTTCTTTATCAGGAAACAGCGCTGAGCACTGAAAAATGGAGTTCCTGAACAGTGCTGACAGAACTAGGGACTGGAGTCAGCAGAAAGGCAGAGAGGAAAAGAGCTCTAAAGCTTTTTGGGTAGGTCAGAAGTCTTTCGTCAACGTTCTTTTAATCAGAAAAATTTTCATTCCGTGCAGCGTTCTCAAAAGCTGAGCAGCTTGCAAATGTGCCTCGCAGAGAGATGGAAACGTGTGTTCTCCTCTCGGGAACCCAGCGCTGGAAAAACTGGGAATTTCACTGCCAGATCCCAACCTTCCCGCCAGGCTGGGGACTACATTTCCTGCTTCCATTCGTGTTTCCCTGTGCTGTTTCTACATTCCCCCATAACATGCAAGTGCTGGTGTCACACACAAGTGCACCAAAGCATTTTCAAGTGCTCCTAAATGATTCAGCATGAAACATCCTATTCTTTTTTCCTCCTGCAGCGAGGCAGATCCACACTTGTAGACACTCCAGTCTATTCTCCTCACTGCACAGTGCCTGCAAAGTATCACTGGGGCACCACCAGGCAGCTCCTCTTGTGATGCCACATGGAAAATAAAATGCATTTTAAAAAATAACCAAATCAGAGTTAAGAACTAAATGCCTATGCAGGAGTTTCAAGATTGGTATTTTTTTCATCAATGCTTACAACCACAACATATTTTAGATTTCTAGTTTGCAGGCATGCTTGTGCATACTTGCATTCGTTCCAGGTCAGAACAAAAGCTAATTTCCAGATGGGATTTACATTGTGTGGGCAGCTTGGAAAAGTTTTGACTAGTTCTATTAAGTCCAGAACCAGTTATTATAGTTCATTAATTGGATCCGAATCGAAAGTAAACAATTGGATTTAATTAAGGGAGGGACAGAGACACTTAACCACAGCATAATGCACGGTAAGGAAGGGAAGATTTGTCACATCAGTTATAGAAAGTGTAAACTGAGAAAGGATTCCAGGAAGAAAATCAGGAATTGCACTCTAATCACAGCCCTCAAAAAAGAAGTAACGTTTGAGCACAGATTTAAGAACAAGCAAGACAAATGATCTCGCAGTGGAAAAAAATAGTAAACTATAAATTATAAAGGCAACAACTCAAAACTCTTAAAATACAAAAAAATACTGCAAGTCAGAGAAAGTTTTATTCAGATTGGTGGAGAAGGAAAGGAAAAGGGAGAATAGAAGAAAGGAGTGGGGCTTTTTATTTGGTTTAAAATTAAATTTCATGAAGGTTGACTAGAAATATTTCTCGGTGTTCCCCAGCTCTGGGCAGGCTCTTCTCTCCAACATCAGCCCATCACACACACCCAGCCCAGTTTTAATCAAGCTCTGCTTTGCTTTCAATTCATTACACACCTCCAAAACATTGCATCAATTTGGGTGCAGGGCAGCTTTGTCAACTGGCATCATAAAATATCCAAAACCAAAACCCAGACCCAAAATGTTTAATCAAAGCAAAGGCTCCAAGCAGAGGAGCAGGGGGCACATAAATGGATAAGATTTCATGCTCAGAGCTGCCTGAAGTATCTTCCTAAAAACTCCCAGGAGAGAATGAACTCCAGCTCGTGCATTTTTCTGTGCACAAGGAAAGGATTTTCAAATGGAAACGAGGTTTAACTTCAGGGCACACAAATGCTACAGAGAAGGGGTAAGTCCCCCACAGCAGAATGCAGGCAATATGGAATGAAGGTAACACTGAAAAGGAAAGTGAGCATGTTAAGGTAGGAGATGCCTACTAAGTCATGTACTTCAGTGATATGGAGCCCAGCTGTACACAGTGATAACAGCAGGCTTTTATCTGTGAGCACAGGTCAGACTACAGAGATTCTTGAAATATCATCTTCCTCTCATTACACAACACCAGCTGAGCTTTTTTTCCCAACCTCCACAGTTTATTTGTATTTTTCCTGCACTATCCTAATGTTTAAATTACTTCAATTACACTGAAAACCTAAGTATCCAGAGTTCCAGTCTTGTTACGAGGAGCACCTGGAACGCAGAAATAAAATAAAGTAACAAAGAAACAGACCCTCCATTTCCTTCAGGAGCCATCTCTTGTGATTATCTCGCAGCCAGGTTCAAGTTTTGCACATAAATAAGAAGTTGTTCTGTGCATGAGCAGAAAGCTTCAGAAAGGAGACACTGAGTTTTTCAGGCCAAACCTGAGTTTTAATTCCAAACAGAAAAACGTGCACACTTTCAGTGGGGCTGCAGCAGCTCCTCTCCCAAGTGCCTGCAATGTGGAACCCATCAGGGTGATTTTTAGCTGCCTGCACACGAACAATTACAGATCATTACAGAGCTGTGAACGGCGTGGAGAGCAGGAGAGCCCTGCCCTGCTGCACTTGGCTCTGCCTGCCAGGACCTGCTGAGGTCCTGTACGGCCACAGCCTCCCCAGCACTGAGGAGGAACCCCTCACTGTCCTCCCTCCTGCACCAAAGAAAGGAGACATTCCCAGCTGGCATCCCAGGCACAACTCTTTCCACCTGGAATGAGGTTTTGGGGTTATCACCTTCCAGGTGGAGTGTCTACAGACTCCTCCAGCAGGCAGTTTTCACCCAAACTCACCAGGCACTGGGGACACGAAGTGCAGAGGCTCTCTCTCCCTGTGCCCTGCTCTGCTCTTCTGTGGGTCTGCAGGGATCAGGTCCCATTAAAATCCCCACCTGCCCTGCTCCTGACCCACAGACATGAGAAGCCAAGAGCCCTAACCACCTTTTCAGGGTGGTTTCAGCTCTGGTGCTCTGCCTCTCATCTGGTGGCAGCCTGCAGAGCACATGGGCAGTTACAGCAGCTAAGATGTGAGCTCTCCCTAACCATGTCAATGTTCCCACTTGCTGGAACTGACAGAAGAAATTATATTTGGTGGGGAAAAAAAAAAAAAAGAGTAATCATGATCCCATGGAAATCCAGAGAGTCTCCCTGGAAAGACTTAATGCTAAGTGTTAATTATAGGGAGAACAACATTTGCAGGGGCAGAGGTTTACATCCTCCTCCAGGAATTGGTACAAAGCCATGGAAAGTCCCTCTACATCCCACAAGACCAGTCTGAGCTCTGCTGCAACAGTTCTGCTTTTTTATTCACTAGGGTTTTCCTTCTGGGCATCCTGCAGCTCATCAGGCACATGGCTTGGTCCTGCTCTTCTAACAAGCCTTTCCACAGGTCTTGGGGTCAGAGTGTTCCCATAATACAATAAGCACTGTATGGATCTCATAAGCTCCAAGGCACAGTATGTGATGTGTTTGGAATTCCTTGTGTGCTTTTATACTTTGTTTTACATATTGTAATTTTTATATGCATTACTGCATTGATCCTTGGAAAATTAATTTAAGAAAAAAAAAACCCAACAAAAACAACGAAAAAAACCCCCAACACACATAATCAAAAGCAAACACATATATTTAAAAGCCTGCCAGAGGCAAATCATGTTCTGTGAGACTGCAGTTTGTAACTGACAGAGCCCAAACCACCAGGCAGAGATCCAGCAGTGGGGATTTATTTACCAGGCTGGGGAGGGGATGGGATCCAGGGGCTGAGTCCCCCCATGTCCCTCTTTAGATTCAGCCCCACGCCCCAGAGACACTGACCCATGGCAGGGGAGCAGGAATGCACTCACACAGCTGTGCCAGCCAAACCCCAAAAGTGTCACCACCACACCCCAAAGTGTCACAGCTTGAATGTCCCAGCCCAGCCCTGAGCTGCCACGGGGCCAGTGTGACCTCCAGAGCTTCCTGAGAGGCACCCAGCCCCTCCCTCACTGCTGGTTTCACATCTGGGATCGCTGCTTGGCACTGGAGGAACACGTGTGAGGACAGGTTACTAATTTATTTTCCATACTCAGATCCCCTTGGAGTGAGCTCCATGGGGTTTTATACAGGTTATGCAAAAGGCACATGGAATTATTTTCACCTACTCCCCTGTTGGATTTTCCTACTGTCCCCTTCTCTTTATGTACAGAGGTGACCCCCCAGAAATATAGCTTACCATGAACTGTGAACAGGTGGAAGCCATGAAGTGAAGATCTGGCACTGCATGCCCACCTGGACTCTGGGCAACACTGCTTTTAATAAATTTATTCTTGCATTTAGAAAAAGTAGCAAAAAATCCTCATGAACTTCAGCTAGAAAAGCTTTCATGTAAGGAAAATCAGGTATTTTTGCAACAAGCTTCCTAGTGCAAAAATAAAAAGGGAGGTGAGGGAAGAAAAAAGAAAGGGTTTTTGCCAAGACAGAAAAGAGTTGCTTTGGGGGGGGTTTTTTTCCAGTCCATATATCCATTGCAGATGAACTGCTTGGCATTTCAGCAGGCTCATTACTGTCTGCAAACACCCCCCAGCAAGCTCCTCTCACGAGGAAAGACTGACTCAAGCTGAGTGGCTCCATGAATGTCTCTGCCCCTCCAGGTCCCCACTGTGCTGCTGAGCAGTGCCATTATCCAACAGCCACCCCTGCATCTGGAAATTCACTTGGGATGGGTTTTTTTGGTACGTGGGACCTGCACAAACAGACTGACCAGTGGGATGCTGGCTCCTCTGCTGGGCAGGAACACTGCTCCCAATGGATATTCCATCTGGGTATTCCTGGAATATCCAGGACTGCATGGAATGGCCACACCAGGACCAAAGGGAGGCATGAACAGCAGTGAGAACACGAGAATGAGCTCTGCAAAGGCTGTGCTCCCCTCTCATTAGCATCCAAGAACTAATGTGTTCCAAGGAAATTGGACCACCAGCACCCCTTCCCAAGCAAACTGGACTGGAGCTGCTGCAAAGCTTCACTTAGAAACCCATTTTTTTTTTTTTACTGCTAATGGATTTTATGGGTCCCTCTTGTTCACAACTGGAAAAATGACAGCATCCAAGGTCCAGAAATAACATAACTTGAGCCTGGCTCTCAGCATCCAGCCCACCTGCCTTTTGCAAGTGAGCATCCCCATCAGGAGCACTCTCCTTGGGTAGGGGGGATAAAGGACCTTGGCAGCTGCTGCAGGAGGCAAAGGGATCAGAGCATTTCCAAACAACCTTCTCCTTCCCAAGCAGTGAAAACCTGCTCTTCTAAGGACAAGGGGCCTGCTGCTGGTGTCTGGGAGATTTTTGTTGGGCACAGGGACACCCAGAAAAAGCAGGAAGGCAGCTGGATGGCCCATGGGCTCCAGGATGCTCCACACCCCAGCTCTGCAAAGGCAAACCAGGCTCAGACCCACCTCCATCCTCTGCCTCTTCTGGAGGGCAAATGCATTTCACATTAGCTAACAAATTGCTGCATCTTATGTTTCTTAGCCTGCTGGAATGATGAATATTTTGGAATGTATTTTGAATGGTTCCTTGCCAGGGCCGAACAATCATCCAGAAATCTGAAATCAAAAGGCTGAAGAATGGAAAGCCCTGTCTTTCCAGAGTTCACCAGAGTTTGAGGAGCACAACTCCCAGCAAAGGAGGTGAAATGATGATTATGAGAGTTCCTGTGAATTGAGGCACACAAGGGACAGGCTGGAAATGACAACCCTTAATATGGAGTAATAATTTTTGCCCCCAGGTGATGAGTCTGTTATAGGATACCTGTTTATTCCTGCCCTTAATCTGCCTGAAATGTCTTGGACAATTTAGGAGACCTGTGCAGAAACGTGGGATATAACAAAACACTGCTTTAGGTCTGGTGCAGGGTTAGCAGAAAGCTGCTGCTCTTCTAGCAAAACTTAACCCAATTTAAGCCTTTTAAAGGGCTCTAGCTGAAGAATCACACCCACTGCCAGACCAGCCACCTCCTCACCCAACACAGGAGTGTCTCAAGAGCAGCAAAAGTTTGGATGGCTCGCCCAGGCCAGCTCCCATGGATCATCAGCACCAGGCTGAGCCAGCCCAGCACAAACCCCCAGCCTGGATGGAAAGTCTCCGTGGATAAAGGAGACCAGAAGTGGTCTGGTCTCACTGGAGCAGCTCCAAGAAATAAGCTTTTCTCTCCCCCATAGAGATGGGCTGTCTAGACACATTGGCAAGGCTGTGCTGCCAAATTTGCAGTGCTGCATCCTTCTCATATCCAGCCTGTCAAATACAGCAAATTCCTGTCCCCCAGCCTGTTAGCATGGGCATTTTTTCAAACTTCCTAGTGTTACTCATGTCCAGAAATGCCATTATGCTCAACGAGAAGTTTTTAAACAGATTTCTCCATACACGCAGGAAAACGCTTTATGATTTTCTTTATCAACCCTCTGGCAAAATAATTTATTATTTCATTAATTTTTTTTGCTCACAATTACAGTAAAAATAGAGGAAATTGAGTACAAAGTATTTTTAAGCCAAGAAACACTGATATGTGAATATGAATTGCAATGGAAATGTAGGAAAAAAATGTTCTCCGAATAATAAAAATACTACTCAGCAAAACTTTTGGGAGTTAGGTGATGTTTTTACTGGAAAAACAATGTTTGGGAATATTTAGAGAGAGCCTTGCCTCAGGGCCACATTCAACACCATATGGAAGAGCAGATTTAAACCCATCCACACGAAAGCAAAATTACCTTCCAGCAGATTGAGGAGTGAAGGGGTGATTAGTGTGAGTTACAGAGATTTCTCCATCCTCAGAGGTCCTCAAAGCAAGCTAGAGGAACATGTGCCAGGGCTAGTGTAGAACATGAAAATTCCATATGGCCCTGGAGTGGAGGTGGACTGTTGACTGTCCCTTTGCTCCTCACACATCCAGCAGTGCTTAGAGGGGTGCAGAAAAAAAAGCAAATCACCCCCAAACAAATCACAAGTGGGATGCACTGGCATTACACCCACAATTGACCTTCACAGCACAGAAAACAAAACAACAGCAGGCAATAAAATCACTTCCAGTGTGTGGTATAAAGGTACAGAGAGCAGCTGTGTCGTTTCTGTGTTTGTGAGTCCTGCAGCCCCATTTCCCAGTGCACAGAGCCTCAGATCACCCCACTGCTGCAGTGCAGACACTCCCTCAGCCTCACTGACCTGCTGACCCTGGGACTGGCACAGATTTAGACAGAAGCATCCATGGGATGGGCTTTCTCTCTGCTTTACCAGCAGCATCCCTCAAGGACACTTCTGAAACCACCTCATCATCCCTGGGGAAGAAAGCTCAGCTGCTCCTGGCTGCTCACAGAAACAATCTCAACCTCTCTGGTCACACAAGCAAGTGTGCAGGTGGCTCCCTGTCAGAGGTGGCTGCAAAATGTCCTTCCATGCCAGGCACAAGGGACACTCCAGAGCTGGGTGGACTGAAAAATCCCCCACTAGGGTCCTGGAACATGCAAACTGCTACGGAGAGAGACCACTGCCAGGCAGTGGTGTAACAAAGATCAGAGCACCCCAAGAACCCCAAACCAGCTGGGAGAGAAATAAAGCACCACGGGCTGCTCCTGAAATAGGCCCTCTTTTTCTTTTAAGCACAGCTCATTAAATGTTTGCTGGAAAAACAGAAAAGCATTTTCCACAGAGAGGAGGACATCCAAGAAAAGCCCTTTCGGACATGAATTGGCAAGAGACTCCCAAGCATTTATCTTCAGCATAGAATGTGCTCTGTCAGGAGGGCTGTAACTAACAATACGCTGAAAAACACGCCACAGACTTCCACTGTGTTTTATTTGGCACCCAGGGGTTATTCCTCAGCACAAAGCACTCACAACTGGCACTGCTTAAACGAGAAATTACAACCTTCAAAAGGCCCATTTAGTGTCAGCTGCAGAGAGAACGGAATTTGCCACGGGCTTTGATGACAACAGATGATGCCCCATAAAACGCTGCAAACGCGCTCGGCTGCAACGCTCGGCACGAGCTGCTGGTTCAGCAGGGGCACTGGCAATTCTGCACTCCCTGCCCCTTTCCTCAGCAGGCTCAGCTCTAAGCAGGCTGCAAAGACACCCTGAGCTCATTAGCCCCACAGCTCGTTAGGTTAAGGAGGAATATGAGGGGAGCGTCCCTTGCTCCAGGCTGGATGGTCAGATGGGATAAACCGAGCTCAACACCTCCTGATCCTGCACGACTCAGGGTCCCTGCATTATTCCCACCTTCCCAGGAGGAGGAAAGAGCTCTGCCACCAAACTCCTCAGGCCCTCAAACCTTTTTTTCCTCTCTGGCTCTGGAAAAGCTCAGAGCTGGGAATCCTTTGTTTGCTCGGGACGGACGCCGGGTCCAGGGGAAGGGAACTGCCACCACGGGCTGCCTGCACTGCAGCAGGAAAAACCTGGAAACCTGGGAAAAGTGACAGGGATTCTCACAGCCCAGAAACAATCCCCACCCCAGCTCTCAAAGGGGGCTCCAGAGAGGTGAGCCTGAGCTGTTCTTCCCTGCCCCAGCCTCGGTGAGCTGTAAAATGTTCCCATCCCTCTGCTTGGCAAGAGCTTTTCTGCTTCCTCCCCCAGACCTACAGAGACAGGGGTTTATTGGGCAGATACCCTCTGTTTACCTTGTCCTGGAAGGAGATTTAACCATCCACAGGACTTGTGCAGCACCAACAGAGAAGAAAGGGGAAAACAAGCCCCTTTTGCAGGCAGCTGCAAAACCCAGACTACACCAGCTAAACCCTGCTCCTGCAAGGCCAGGAACTGAAATTAAGTGAGTCTTTACTGGGATGGGGAGAGGGGAGAGCTTTGCCATGGCTGTGCCACTCAGAGCTGTTCATGCACAGCAAGAGCAGCCAAAGCAGGACCAATCTAAATATTCACATATGCTAAGCTGGGTCTTCACTGTGAGAGCTGTGCTACTGCCCCTGCTGGAGATCAGCATCCACGGGCTCCACACTGGCTGTGCCTCCTCCTTTTTAACCTTAAAGCTGGCTGAGCCTCATCCTTTTGCCATACACACGCTGACAGAGTCGTGCTTTTTTTCATCCCAGAATCTGAAGCCTAAAATAAAAATAGATAATTAAATGCCACTGTCTTTCAAGGAGTCACAGCAGTGCTGAGACGAGGCTTTGGTCTTGCTGTGCTGGCGTGGCACATTCAGGCAGGAAGTGACAATCTTCCCAAAAAGGCTCTGGGCACTCTGTTTGGAGAGCCAGGCAAAAGCTGGAATCCTGGCAGCAATGGCCTGTCCTTAGTGAGCTGGTTTGTTTCAAAAGTGTGTCAGCTAAACCCACCTGCAGAGCCCTTTGCAGCTCTGGCCACTCACAGACAGGTACAGAAATAAAGGCTGAAATGCCTTGACCTTGAGGCAATGCACAGGAAAATCGGAGCCATTTCCCAGTCCACAAGTCAGATGGCAATTTCTACAGGGCAGACTCTGGAAGGCAGACCTTGGAGTCCTCTAGGGGGGAAAAAAAGCCTTTTAAAGTGACTCTCCTTACACAGCGACTGGCAGGGAGGCCAAGCCAACATCATCAAACGAGTGTCCCGGAATCCTGTTTTATTTCTCAACATCTGACGGGAAGGAGTGCATCAACCCACTGTCATCCACTGCCACGGGCTCATTCCTGCCCAAAGCACCAACCACTCCCAGCTCAGACACTGCTCCTGCTCCTGCAGAGACTTTAAGTGCCCCCTGAACAACAGAGACACTTTCCTGAATCAAAACCAACAGGAAGAAAACCCCAAGTCTCCACACAAAGTCGTATTTCAACCAAATGGGGTCCCAGCATTAGAAGAATTACAGGAGCTGGAGATGAAAATCTCCTTTTAAGCTGGAAAACTCATCCCCGATGAAGGATGGATGAGTTGCTAAAACAAATACTGCATTTTGTGCTGGCTAACAGGACTCTGCTCAGGGGAGCTAAAGTACTCCCAAAGATTATCATTTATGCACAGCTGACTTCAAGTCCTCTCTTGCTGAGCCCAGGCTGTGATACAACCTACAGATTTCTCCCAAAAACTTACTCTGCTGTTTCTCAGTTGCTCTGGCATTTGTTTCTCAGTTGCTCTGGCAGATTTATGGAATCTACCACCTGGGCACAGAGGTAAATAAGAAAATACCAAACTCTGAGGATAAAATACCAAAACTCTCAGTCCTGGGCATGGGTTATACCCTCTCCTGGTTACCTGCCAGCCTATGGCCAAAATCAGGTGTCCCATCCTCACTGCCTGCCTTGGGAGCCCATGGCCACTCTAATCACAGATCTGCCCTACAGCTCCACCAGCACTGGCTGAAACAGGCCTGGCTGCCCCAAAACACCACCAGATCCCTGCAGACAGCTTTGGGGTGTCCCACTGGGCAGCCCTGGCTACTGAGGACCAGCCTTTATCACCTTCACCTACTCCCCACACAGAAAGTGCTTTGACTTCCCTCAAATCATTAGAGGGAATAAAGAAATAGAGGAAATAAGGAAATAAATGTCAAAGGCTTGAAACCCAAACACTTTAAAAGTTGCTGATAGTGACCAGAGGGGTTACAGGAAGGGAAATGCCTCCTGTTTGCTAGAGCAGAGATGCTGCTCCTGAGCCATGAGGTCTCCTGCTGTGGGTCTTGCCTTTTAACTGCAAAATAAAAAATAAAAAAAAAAGAGGGAAAAGCTGTTGGAAAACCCCACCAAAGATCTGTTCCTCTCTCCCGGCTTCCCATCCTCCCTGCTCCCTGTGCTGGCTGAGCCTTGCTCAAAGCCCAGCTTGAGTGAAGCGAGTCGAGGACGAGCCTCGGTCCTTTGAAGCAGCCACAACAGAGAGGGCATCCTCTCCTCAGGGATGTGCCACACGGGGCTGGCCTGGCCACCAGGACAGCAAAGCCAGCCCAAAATGTGTGGCAAGCAGCAGAGAGGAGAAGAAGCCATGGGGCAGAGCTCACAGCAGCCTCCCACAGGAGCTGGGCGTTCAGAGAAGAGGCTGCGTCCCCAAATCCCTCAAGGTGCCTGCCAGAAGGGCAGCCCAGCTGGTTTCAACTGCCTTACCAGAAGAAATAAGCACTTTGCCTCTGATCTCCTGGCAGTTTTTGAGGAATTGGCCGATTTCAACCACGTTTTGACCATTTGAGCAGAATTTGTGAAGATGATTCAGCTGCTGTTAGATTTTTGAAAACCTGGTGGCTCGGTAAGAGGAAAGAGGATTATTAATGCCAGCAGCAAAGAGCAAGCTTTTAGAAGACAGAAGAACCCAGTCTCACACTGCTGCTCTAACAAAACAAAGGAAAATCCCAGCAGAGCTCAGCCCAGGTCTCTCCATGGGCATCCCTGGAGGAGCACAGTGGCAGGAGCAGCATTGCCACCCACTGCCACCTTCACAAAGCTCCCCTCACCTTCCTGGTAAAACCAGAGCTGCAAGAGCTGGCTGAGCAGACCAAGCTCCAGATTTTGGTGGTTTTTAGCTATTAATCGTGGAGAAAGCAGAGATGGAGACGATGGGGAGTGCAGCATCAATTGTACCTGTAGGGAGAGAACTCAGCCCCTGCTCCTGGGGGATGCTGGCCATCCCACCCCGGCCATCCGTGCTCCATTCCCCCTGCCACAGATCTTTCTGTGGGCTTGGACCAGTAGATGGCACCAGAATAACAGGAAAGCCCCTCTGCATCTCCCCAATCACCGGCAGCAGCATCCCTTCCTTCCCCCAGCACACAGGGCACAAGCACTGGCACCAACTGAGGGCTTTCAGCTCTATTTTAAAATCCTGTTTAGAGCTCACCCTTCGGGGCTTTCAAAAGTTCTACCACGCAAAAGAGATTTCAAACTAAGAGATACTCTGCCTTTTTGAGGCTTATAAAATATCTTTTTTTTTTTCTCCTGCAACTGAGATGCTGCTTTTAAAGGAAACACAGAAACCAAGTATTTACCCAAAGCATCTGCTTTCTCCATAATTGCTTTAATTTGGAAAAGACTTCCCCTATTCAGCCAGAACTGACAGAAGTTCTCTGCCTGTTGCATTTGAACAGGATCTGTGATTCTTGATGCAGAAGCAATTCACTTGAGAAGTGCCAGGCTATATTTTCTGGTAGGAAGGTCCCCTTCTCTTTGGCTCTTGTGACTGTCAGCACTGTTGGAGGAAAGACCAGTGCTACCTCCCCAGCAGCTTCTGCTGTCAGCTAATGGCAACATCCCTGACCCCAGTGGGTTGAGCATCATCTTAACTCTCTCAAAACAAGCAACAGGACTGGCTCAGGTCAGGGTGGGCATTTTCTCCACCTCTCTCTTGCACACCAGGTGTGCAAGAATTTTTCTCTCTACAAAGAAGATGCCCCAAAACAGAATTAACAGCCAGTGCACATCCTGCAGCAAAATCCATCCACGTCACAGAGAGTTAAGGATGATCCTATTCCCATTCCTGCCTTGTGGGACCTCCTGCTCACCCAGGTAAAATTCTGAAATGCTTTCAGAAGGAGCTGGGCAGAGATGATGCTGTTCTCCAGGGATGGCTCTGCAGCACAGGCAGGATTCTCCCAGTTCCTGTCTCAGCTGTGACACATGACAAGATGTACATGGGCACTACATGGTGACCCCAAACACCCCAGAGATGCAGAACAGCTCTTCCTGGGGCAAGTTTTGTGCTCTTAGGGAGGCACCAGGATTGATTCAGAAGCCTGAATCCTGCCTGGAGGATCTGGGACAAATTCAGAGACCACCTGACTTTTCCCACTTTTCAGACTGAGTTTTGAACACGGCTCAGCAAGGTTTCCAAAGCAGTTTGATTATTTTGATCTTTTCCCCACATCCCTGCTATTAATCATCCCGAAGGAAAGCGTCATTCCTCCACACCAAACCTCTTGCCAAACCATTTCTCGGCACATTTTTTACTCAATGTCCCTTCTAGGAACAGAGCACATTTGGAAACCTCCATGGCTCCACACTCCCTGGGCCAGCAGCACACCCATGACCACATGTCCACAAACACTGAGCGTTGCTGCTGGAAAATCAACCCAGCAAGGTGGAGAAAGGCTCCCATTGCCATGCCAAATTGCCCATTTCCCAGTATTTTTCCCAGAAATCCTTGGAATTTTGGTAGATTTGGGGTGTTTAGTACAGATTTCAGGACTTTTATGGCTATTTTTAATACAATTTTGGGAGTTTTTTGGCCATTTTAAGTCAGATTTCTCATGGATGTTTTTCCTTCCCATTTTCCCTTTTTTTTGGGGGGGTTGTTTTTGTTTTGTTTTTGTGTTTTTACCCTCAGAAATCCCTGGAATCTCACTGGATTTTGAGGCCATTTTGGGAGTTTTTACTGTACATTTTAGCAATTTTTTTTAGCCATTTTTAGTGCGATTTTTAGAGCATTTTTGCATCTCTTAATGCGAATTTTTAGGGATTTTTCTAGGCTGATTTTTTTCTGACTTTTTCCCAGAAATCCACGGAATTTTGGCAGATTTGGGATATTTCTGTGCAGATTTGGGGTGCCTGATTTATGACTTTTTTGGGGGATTTTGGGTTTTTTTTGGATATACTCAGTGGTGGAGCAGAAGACCAGCCACGAGGGTTTTGTTTTATGAACCTTGCTGGAAGAGCTGCCCTTCTCCAGCTCCTTGGGCATTCCTGCTTTAGCAGCTCTCTCCCTGCTGGCATCAGCAGAGCACTGCTGCAGGGGATGCCTGAGTGCTCTGATCATCCCAACCCTGCAAATCCTTCCCTTGGTGCCCCCTCTGACCCCCCCAGGCAGCTCACCCCACCACTTCAGAGATGCTCTGTCCCACGAGGATGCTGAGCACGTTTATCCCTCTTCCCACCACTGATTAGATTTGCAGCTCTCCCTGTTTTCCTCGTTTTACCCGAAGCTGGCAGGGCTGCAGTTCCAGGAGACACTGCTCACTCAGAGCCTCAAGCTGGCCAGAAATAGCAGAAATCACACACAGAGAAACACACACAACAGCCTGCTGCCCTCAGGCTGCAATAAACTCTAAAGAGGTCCTGAAACACAAGAGAAAGTTGGGCTACTCCCATGGCTAATGTTTGCCCTCCACAGCTCTGCAGAGGCCTTCCTACCTCAATTTTGGGATTTTGGAGAGGGCATTGTCCCATAAACAATGGCAGCTGGTTCCTAAAAGGGCCTGAGTTTTGGTCAGAGATGAGGACATTGCTTTCCTGTTGTGTTTCTCGCTGTGTTTTGGTACAAACCTGTAAACAGACTCGTACCAAGTGGATCTGTGTTCCCCATCTGGCCCCGTGCTGATTTCCTGGCAGGAACATCCCTGACATGGGATTGTGCAGCACATCCTCTGTCCCCTGGCCAGAGCTGAGCTCTTCAGTTTCTGTGTGAGCCTCAGCCACAGCATTTCACCCACTTACCCCACCAGTGAGACCAATAACTCATGGCTGACAAAAGCTGCTCTTCCAAAAGGCCTTCCAGACATTCATGGATGCAGCAGCCAGGGCTCTCCTTTGGAGTTATTTCTAGTGATTGCACAGCATCTCACAGCTAAAAAATGCATTTCCTACCTCCTTTGAATGCATGTCTGGCTTTTGCTCCCAGCCACTGGCTCTCATTCCACCTTTCTGATGGATTAAAGGCGGGGGGAGAAAGACTTCTACCTAGAAAGTGGCAGAAATGTGGATTCCAATCCATCATCCCAAGTGTCTGGAAGAGCCCTTGCCACTGTGTGGCCCGAAAGGGACAGTGATACATCACACAGTCTAAAGTGCTCACCATGGATGTAGCACAAGGGGCAGGGAGAACAGGCATCAAAAAGCAAGAAAACCAGGATTCAGCCCCCAGCTCCACACAGAGTTCTGCAACGCTCCCAGAACAAGGCATCCCCTCCACTTGCTGGCTGTAACCTCCTCCAGACATTGTCTCTCTCTGCTCAGAGGAATGTGCAAAAATACAGAAAAGCAAAGATGGACCTGCCCACACTGATGAAGAGCAGCTTTCTGGGGTGGCTTTCCTGCCAATCACATCCTGGTTTTTCTTCTTCCATCATTCCATCCAGTGACTGTGACCCTTCCCCATCCACACGCTCAGTGGGTGCCTCCTGCCCCACAGGCATCCCAGCTGAACACAGCACAGCAACTTGCCTGCAATGGGGGGAGAAAATTCAGAGGCAGCCTGAATTTCCAGCCAGATAAAAGCCAGGATTAAACAAGTTCCCACTAAAGTCACACAGCCACTGAAACTTGGGAGGATTCTCTTCCCAAGGTAGGATGAGCTCTACACTGTTCATTCCTTGACACGTTTGTCCCCATCAGATCTGTGACTGAAGCCTCAATGAGGTTTCCTCCCAAGGAAATCTCCTCCAAGGTTGCCTTATCCTCTCTAGACCTGGGAGGATTTCCCTGCTGCCTCTCTTACATCTGCAAGGGCAGTAGGTGGGTTTGGAAATCAGTTTATAATTGAGCCTGATGTGTTGGGTTGATGTGGCCAGAAATGTGCATTCTGTCCCCATCTGTTGAGCCGGGTGGGGCAGTGACCCTGATCTCCTGGCACATATTATCTGCTAATGGGCCAGCTTTAAACCAGCTGGGGCAATCATCTTTATCTTTCCCACAGCCCATCCTCCCTCCAGGCAGATATCATCTGCTGCTGGCCCATTCAGTCCCACTGCATGGCTGATAAAATTCCATCATCCCACTGGGAGATGCTCCAGCCAGGGGGAGCAGCCAAGCCTTTCCTACCCAGATAAAAACTGACATTTTGGACACCAAGGCACCTTCTTCCCACTGCATTCCAGAGGAAAGCCAGACCTTTCCACATCATCCCTGCACCTTCAGAGGAAACTGCACCTTCTACAGGAGCACTGCTCCAGCTGAACCACATCTGCCACTGCAGGAGGATGCAGCCACCATTGAATGGCACTGCTGCCAGCACCCTGACTGACTGATGGGTGTCAGCTTGGATTCTGACTCTGTCAGTGTTTTGGGGATTGTTCTTTGTAATACTGTATTTCTATTTTAATAGTCCTAGTAAAGAACTGTTATTCCTAATTCCCATATCTTTGCCTGAGAGGCCCTTAATTTCAAAATTATAATAATAATAATTTGGAGGGAGGGGGTTTACATTCTCCATTTCAAAGAGAAGCTTCTGTCTTTAATTGGCAGACACCTGTCCTTCAAACCAGGACTCCTGAGTACCTCTTCCTTCCTTCTAAATCGGACCTGGAGCTCTCTACCTCTTCCCTGGACTCTTTTTGCCTCAGTTTGCACCTTCCTTGTCACACAGCTTGCCCAAACAGAGCCCACGGACAGCAGCACAGCGAGAGGATGCCCCAGAACAAGGCAAAGCTGTAGGACATGCTGGGGGTGAAACACATCTGCCTCTCATACAGATGTGGCGTTTTGCATTGAGCAGGAGAGCTGGTCCAAGGCCAGAGAAGCAGATTTGCAAAAGCCATGGATGCACAGCTCCAACAGAGCCTCTCTGCTCCCAGCTCATCCCCGCGGCACTCGGCACAGCAGATCCCGTGCTGCCCTCCTCGCCAGGGCACCACACAGAGACTCTGCCCTGTGATGTGGGGAAATCTCTGTGATCTCACCAGAGGAGCACGGGCAGCCTCTTCCCCCAGCAAGCCAAGCTCCTCCACTGGGAATCTCTGGTGAGACGAGCCGGATCCGCGGCTCTGCCGCAGCTGCAGGGCTTGGCTGGTGGCAGGGCACCGAGCAGCAGGGCTAGCACCAAAATAGGCCATTGGTGAGCAACGTGGGGTTCTGCATTCTTCCCCAGGCCCTGCATTTTCCTAACGGGAATGCCTCAGAAAACCCAGCGCGGGGGGGAAAGAGGAATTTGCAGTTCCCTTCCAAAAACCAGTCTTTGTTTGTTTGATCGTTTTTTTAAATGATCGAGTAACTTGTGAATACATTTTCTGATGATTCCCACATCCTCCCAGCTGGAGAACGGTTCATGAACAGACTCCAAGCTCTGTAAATGAGCTTGTTAGTCATAAGTCTTCAAACAGGCTTGATAAACAACTTTCAGCCTGCAGGATATTCATCAACCATTCTGTCTGCCTGGTCTCCTGACACTAATTTATTATTTACAGTGAGAGATCCCTCTCCTAAATCACAGGTGATTGTTTCTTTTTACTGATTAGTTGATTTAAAAAAAATAAAAAATGAGGAGAAACAATAAAAAACAAATCACAAACAAGCATAGTGCTGCAAGCACTTATTCCTGAGCAGTCCTCCTAGTTTCCATGACACGTATCAGAAGTTTTCCAAATGAAACAAACTGTAAGTAATGATCTTTTTTGGCCAAACATTCAAGAGCAGGCTACAGCCAAGAAAAAGAGTGTGACCATCCCAACCATCCCAACTGGGAATTTCACTGCCTGCCACCAAACACTCCAGGGACCTTCCAGCTGATCAGCACATGCTGCTCCTTGCATCCTTTGGGCTTGTGGAGAGCTCAGGCACCTCAAGATGTTCAGCAGATTCACATCCACGTGCAAAATCTGTCCCTCAAAACTGTTCCAGCCCACGGGTGGGTTCACACAGCTTGGGGTGCACTCAGGTGGGTTCCCTGCAGGAACAAACCTTGCTGAGATTGCTGCAGATCATGGAAGGGGATATTCTCAATGCTAGCTCCACAAAGACAAGCAGATGAAATAGCAGTTTGCTGGGGATGGAGCAGAAGGAGGAGAATTGCTGTTTATGCCAAGTTCTTACATAACACATATAGCCAGAAAATTCCAAAGCCCCTAACTCGGGCCCAGGGTTATATTGGTAGGAAAACAGAGGCACGGCAAGGTGATCCTGGTCAAGTTATGGCAGTAAGTGTAGAGAAAAGCAGACCTCAGGATCCTGTGGCCAACACACAAAAGGTGTATTTGAGCAACTAAAGACAGGCTGGGTCATCTGCTCTGATGTTTGGAAGAAGAAAAGCCCTTCTGCTCCAACTGAGATTTTGGGTGCAAGCTTTTTCTGCTCCCAGCACCAGCACACACCTGACCCTAAAATCTGCCCAGCAGTTCTCCCAAGTGGCTTTTTTGCTCTCCCTCAGTGTGAGATCACCAACACATTTGCTCAGCACTGGACAGGCAGCGCTGCCAGCCCGTGCCCACTGCCAGCCTTCCCAGGGACACAGCCTGGTCTCCAGCTTTCTCCAGCACTGCCAGCACAGGAACCATGCCCCCAGCTCTGCTGGATGCACACAGCTCTGCTCTGTGCCCTCCAGCCCGGGGAAAGGCGAGGCTGCAGGCAGGGACGAGCAGCACGGAGCGCTGCAGGCTGCAAGGTGGGGAGTGCTGAAACGCTTTTTGGGAAACCAGCCCAGGCCTGCTGGGGACAGGAGCTGCCTGCAGAGCCACCAGCAAGGCCAGCCCTGTGCAGCAGCAGGCTCAGAGCATTAACACTCTGTTTTCACTGTTACACTCAGGCTCTTTTCCCTTTTAAGTCCAATCCATCCCCACAGAGCCCCGGCGCGGCTGAGCTGACACGGGGAGAAGTGACAGCTCTTTGAAAGCTCCAAGCATCCCCCCCTTTTTTTTTTTTTCTAAACAAATGTGGATCATATTAGCGACACTTCCAAAAAAAGAAGATGATTTCCAGAGGCACTGAGCAGGTCTGGAGGGCCTTGACTGGCTGCAGCTCAGCCCAGCTCTCCCACCACTCACTCAGCAGCCACGAGCAGCAAACCCAGAGCAAACAGAGTGCTCCTGCTCCAGCACCTACTCTGAGAAGGCTGGAAGCTGTTGGGATGCTGCCTTCTGCAGCCTTCTTGCTCCATCCTTGCTTTGATCCCAGTGCTCTGCTGCTCCCATTCTCCTTTTCCAAGTTTACCCACTCAGCAGCTGCTGCTGGCAATTCCCTCTTGCCCCACGCTGGCAGGACCTTTCATTTTGCTTTGGTCAAGGAGGCCACAGGAGAAGTTCATCTGCTGGTGGGCTCAGAGCAGGAAGCAGTGTCCCCAGGTTCCTGATGAGTTCCAGCTCTTGGTGCAAAAGCAGTTTTGCTGCCTGAGCAGCTCATCAAGACGTGGAGAGGGTCCCAGCCAGATCCTGAGCGTCTCTTTGGACGTTTGCCCTGCCCAGCAGTCTTGCTGACTGGCTGGAGTTTCTCCTGTAGGAAAATTTCTCTAGCCAGGATGGGGGAAAACTTTGGGTGGAATATGAACTGGATGCTGCAATAGGATGTAGTGATTTGTTAAGAGCTTAGCTGGCTCCCTTTGCCTCTCATCTAACCTTCCCTTCCAGGAACACGAGGCACCAGGATGTCCTGGGCTGCCACCCCAAGGCAAATGTTCACTTCATACGGGCACGTACGAAATCCAGACTGTCTGGGACAGTGCTTTAAACAGTGCTGTAACCCCTTCTCGGCCTCTGGAGGTGAGAGAGGAGCCCAGAAAGCTATGTAAGCTGAAATAGATGCTCCCTGGCTTGCTCATCAGGCCTCTCTTGGCCTTCCCAGACTCATCCCTGCTGATGCCAGGCTTTCCACTGCTCCCTTCCCTTCTCGACCAGAACCCTCCAGACATCCTCTCTTGAAAGAAACACCTCTTTGAGTGATGCCTCCAAAGTGCCAGCACACAGCATCTTCCAGAGATCAGCTGGGCCCAGCAGGAATTGTGCAGGAAAGGAAACACAGGAATAAAAAGGAATAAAATGGATGGAATCCTTCCCTGTGAGGATGGGGAAGCCCTGGCACAGGGTGCCCAGAGAAGCTGTGGCTGCCCCTCGATCCTGGCAGTGTCCAAGGCCAGGCTGGATGGGCCTTGGAGCAACCTGGGATAGTGGAAGGTGTTTGGGTTAGAACTGGGTGATCTTTAAGGCCCTTCCAACCCAAACCATTCTGGAATTCCATCAAAACAATCACAGCCAAAAAGCTGCTGAGGAGCTTTGGGAGCTGTGCTGGCCCTGGACAATGGGAAAACTGTCCCAACACAGGGTGACAAAGGACAAATCCCAACACTGCAGGGCTGGTGGCACCTGCATGTACACGTGTGAGTTTCCACTGACACAGTCTGTACCACAGAGCCTCTGCAGAGATTTCCAGTGGGCAGGAAGAGGTTGGATTCCTGCTGCATCTCCCCCTCAGGAGGAGGAACTGCTGCCATCCTCCACAATGCCATAAAACCCGCTGGGATTTCACCCCTCCTTTGAGCTGCCTGCTCTCCCACCAGAAGACATTTCTGAAGATATTTCCCACACGCAGCGACCAAACAACAGGTTTTTCTTGGGGGAACCAGACTAAAAACCTGCTCCACCACCCAAGCAGAAGCTGAAGCCTTTCTGCAGCCCGAATATAAAGCCAAGAGGGCACTTCAAACATCAGAGCCGTGGACAACAGCTCCTCCAGCCAGCCTGTGATGATTTTCACTTCAAATCCCCACAATCCACCCCAAAAGCCAAACCTCCTTTAGGAAAGGCGAGCAGGGTGGGGAACCAGCAGGGCAGTGATTCATCCTCCCCAGAAACAGAGGCCCAAGTCTGGAATACTGTGACACTTGGTAAATATTCGTGATGTACTTCATTATGCAACAGAGGCCCAGCAGGAACACAGCTCCCTCAGGGCTACTTAATATGGGTTTCAGAAACGATTAAATATATCATAAACAACTCACAACCAGGAATAAACACCTATAATCCCATCAAGTCATTCTGCTGATGTCAAAAACCATGGGAGTCAACTTGGTTACCGGGGGAAAAAAATAAAAATACACCCTTGAAGGAATTACAGTCCTGCAATTCTGTGTCTGCCTAGTCAAAGACTCAACTCTCCCAGCCCCTCCTGCTTATGCTCTGTCCATGCTCTTGCTCTGTCCCTTTCAGGCTTCCTCACATCTCAGATTCTGATGCATTCTGCACTTATGAAGAAGAGAGGCAGAAGGATCGAGCTCCTGACTGCAGACAGCAAAACCCGCGTAAAAAAAAAAAAAGTTTTTTGCATGATTCAAGGCTGCTGGTCAAGTCTTCAAACACTAATACTCATCAACTGGCACACACATAAGTGGTCCATTGAAATAGCATGCAATGACTCGTGTGAGTAAGGCCTGCACAAATTAACCCTGAGATAATATTTTCCCATGCAATCACTGCTTTATACATCATCAAAAAGATGGAAAATAGACCGGCTAGCAGTGGAAACTCGGTGCAGATGACAGAAAGCTGATGTTCATTAAAAATGTTCGAGCAGTTTAGAGCAAACCTTTCAGTTTTATGAGAGATTTCAAAACCTAATTTTCATGGAAATGTTTTCATTACGTTAAGGGGGGGAACGAGGGAAAGTAAAAACCTTCGGCAAAATCTTTTTCAAATTAAGATCTTGGAAGCTCTGAGTGGATGGATTGAAAACACAAATACCATCAGCAAAGTATGAGACCATGAGAACCAGGAAGCAAAAGTGATTATGATCAAAAAAAGTGAAATTCACAAACAAATAGAAGTTTCTTTTCACCTGTCAAAAGGAAAAGCACTCACAGACAGAGCCAGCCTCTAAATTCACACGGCTCTTCCTTCTTTGTTAATAACAATACCTTGACCACTTTCATTTATTTCTTTGTGCCCTTTTTTTTTAAGACTCCAGATATGTTGCAGAGCCACATTTCCATCTTCTGTCTTTGTCCAGAAGCTGCAGAAATTTACATTAAAAAACCACAAAACCTCTTCCCACTTCAAACAGCAGGATTCAGATACGTCAGAAAAATAAGTGACACCGCGACACTCGCTGCAATAGCCACCCATCCGCCAGCCTGAGGCCAAAATTAGATAGAAATGCCCGAGGAACATGAATGGAAAGGAGTTAACCAAACTTCTAACAACTGCTGGGTGTTGGTTATCTGTTACTCAACCTTTAGCCAAGCAAACTCTTCCCAAAGCCTCGAGGATGCGCGCGGTAAAACCGGCGCGCGCGAAGGTTTTTCCGGCGAGGAGCCGCGATTTTCACGCGGATCATTTACAACAAGAGCCTTAAAAACAAGAATAGCCTGAGCCTTGCTTTTCCTAAGAAACGCCTGCAGAGTTTTCTTTTTTAGAGGCCTGGAGAGCCTTTCTGGAGGAGGATTTGCCGCTGTCCGGATTCCCCGGCTCACCCCGGTGTAACCTGTGGACACCGGCACCAGCTGCTGCCCCAAGACTCTCTGACCATCAGCAGGACAAGACAGGAGGAAAACTCCCAGATTTAATCCATTTTCCCCTCCTCTATCTATTGGCTGTACATACCCTGTCTATGGATTCTGGGAATAAGGGCTGTGATTTACTAACAAACGAGATGCTCAATACTCCAAGATAAAGCTCACAGACAAAACCCTGCAGTTGTCCCAGGCGCTTCTTCTTGCCTTCATCCTCAGCCCAAGGAATTGCTTCCCACATTTTCAAGCAGTGGCAGAGCTATTCCACTTCCTTTTTTTTTTTTTTAAATTTTGTGAAGGATGGGGAGACACAGGAGCACAGACAATTCAGTACTTAGACACACTTTTTCACTCCTGCAGCAACCTCAAGTGTTCTGATTAAAAAGAAGCAATTAAAGCAAAATGAGCAGCCACGTGGGAGCAGACCCAAAGTCCTCCAGCTCAGGATCCTGTTTCAGCCAGCCAGGAACAGCAGTCAGAGGGTTTAAGCCCAGGCAGCAAGGGAGAGATCTCTGCCCCAGCTCATCCTTCCAGTCTGTGACTCGCAGCTCCCTGAACTGGATGCTGCCTCCAAACCCTGCTGCAGTGAGCAGCCATCCTCATCCTCCCCTGAATTTGCCAGTCCTC
The DNA here is from genome assembly GCA_034336665.1 of Luscinia megarhynchos. Taxonomy (NCBI): domain Eukaryota; kingdom Metazoa; phylum Chordata; class Aves; order Passeriformes; family Muscicapidae; genus Luscinia; species Luscinia megarhynchos. The sequence continues at coordinate 26,715,799 of CM067571.1, forward strand.
TCTTGAAATAACACCTATTTCTGCCTGAGCAGGCAAGGTGAGCAGAGGAACTCACCTTTTCCCAGCAGGATTTCTGAGATTTCCTTGACAAGGAGCAGCAGTACTGAGAGGTCACAGTACTCACTAGGACAAAAAATCATGGGGGGACTCAGGCAGCCTGTGCTCAGCTTTAATTGTGAATCAGCCTGATATAATCTGTCAACCCCCTAAATGCCAGCACTTTTATACTGAAGAGAGATTAAAGTACAGCAATAACCCCAAAACACAGAACTTGAGCATGCAATGAACATGGCTTATTCACTCCTTACAAAAGAAATCCCAGCGTAACAATTTTTCTTTTGCTGTTCGTGCTTTCTCCACACCATTTTATGAGCCATCAACAGAGTCTCAAACCAACCAACCAAAAAAAAAAAAAATTAAAAAGAAGCAGAAGTCAAAAATGCCCATCTGAAAAAAAAATAACAATCACTGAGAATTACCCCAGAGCCCACAGGCAACTGACAGGTTTCTGTCACCCTCAAAGGGCACAAAAGCAATGGGAGCTCATTGCCTTTTTTTAGGAAGCTTGGGGAACCTGCATTTTCATCCCGGGATTAGCAAAAGCTGTGCTACCACAGCAAGAGCTGGTTTTATCTTTATAGGTTATTTTGTGACAAACTGGAACTGGGATTGCAAAGCCTTCCCAGCAAAGCAGCAGAGGGAAGGAGGTTTGCCCTGATGTTTCTCAGCTTTTAGGGTGAGGTGTTCAGAGCCGGGAGCTGAACTGAAGCTGGGGAGAATTGACAGCTGGGCAGCACTGCTGAAAACTCAGCTCCTTAACCCAGGGACACCCCTATTACAGTCACAGCTACTCCCAGGAATGTTTTTTTCTTCTTAAGAAGAGAAACGTTTTATCCTGAATCACTCTCAAATGAAACAGTGGCGAAATATTTCCTTCAAATCTCAAACGTCCAAATAAAACCTTCTGTCATTTCTGCGTCAAACTACTTCTCTTAATTTTTGTTGACAAAACCAGCACCAATAATTTGGTTTTTCACTTCTGTTTGGGACAGAAATCAGTAGCAGATGAGCTGATTTTCCTTCAGGCTGGAAGAACATTTTTAGTATCCTCGAGAAATCCACAATTTCTTCAAACGGCTTTTACCTCTTCTCACTTAAAAACACGGAGAGAGTGCAACTAAGCCCTGTGTTAGCTTTTCCACTGAAGCAGCTCTCATTTTTCACCGAGAAAAGCTCCTACCTCTGCTGCACTTCCCGAGCTCCAGCACAGTCCTTTTCCTGCATGGACTGCACAACACAGAACACATGCAGCAGGTAGGGAAACTGAGGCACGGAGCCTCCCGGGATGTGCTACATGCACCCAGGAGAGAGCCAGAAAGCCCAGATGACAGTTCTGCCCAATAAACCTGCGAGAATTTATTCCTCCCTCCCTCCTTTTTTTTTTTTTTTTTGTCATTGCTTACTTTAGAATACTTCTAAAACTTTCTATTTCGCCGAAATGGTATTAAAACTTTTACAGCATTCAGAGAATTTATAAATTATTTGAGGCTGTAGTTTTGTCCCTGCTCAGCAGAGCTGGCTAGAAAACAAAATCTTGGACTGCTTTTTTTTGGGTTCTTTTCATGCTCTCAAGAACAAGGTGAGTATTGGTGAAATGCAGTTTTTCCCCTTTTCCAGGCTGACCGAGCTTGCATTGGCAAGGGGCAACATCAGGAGTAAATCGGAGAAAATGAGGAATAAATCCAAATAAAATATGATCAACTAAATTGGGTACAGAGTAGAAATAAATAATAAAAAAAAAAGTTGTCTGCATTTGATATATTGGGGATTCTCCAGCGGCTCAAGGAGCTGAATCGGGGGCAGCCGCAATCAACGTTTTGCTCACAGAAAAACACACCTTTAGAGCCAGAAATTGCGGTTTTTCGGGTGCTGGGAAGGGAAATCTTTTGAAGCCGTGTCCCAGCGGCTTTCGGGGGGCAGAGGAGCCGCGCTCCTCTCCCGACCGCGCTCCTGGAGGATGCTCCCCGCCGGGAACGCATCCGGCCGCGCCGAGCTCGGGCATCCCACGGGCGCTTCTGCGAGCGGCGGCTGATTTTGGGAAGGCTTCCCCCCTCCCCAGCTCGATTTCCCTCGGAATACCACGAAAAACCATGTCGGATCCACGGGGAAAAGAGGGTCGGAGGCGGCTACCGGGAGGGGGAAAAAACCAAACACAACAAAAAACCAAACCAACAAAAAAAATCGGAAAGCGAACGAAAATTGCAATTGGTGTTTTCGTTCGTTTCTCGTTTCGTTTTGCTGGTTTTTTTTTCCCCCCCGTTTTTCGCGGGGAGCTCCCTCGGAAGCGCGCCCGTGTCCGCAGCCGCGGGCAGCCCGGATCCCCACGGAGCTGCCGGCCGGGGAAAGAATTATTTGAACAGAGAGCGGTAAAAGCGGGGTTAGTGACCCTGCACACCCCGCTCAGCCTTTCTGACAGCGCTGCCCTCGGAAAACAACGCGCGGCGCTCGGAAAACGCCGCGCAAGCCGGCGGGCTGCTGGCTCACGGCTGCTCCGATTCCCGAGCCCGGGCTCTTCGGCAGCGGGAATTCCGACACGGGGATCCCTGTCCTGCCCCGCCCGCAGCGCTGGCATCGGGGAGAAGCGCGGGTCGGGGCACAGGGAACGTGCGGCTCCGCTTGGGAGCCCTCGGGCTGACTGCGAGGACATCGGACAATGGTGCGGAGCCCATCCTGATCCCTGAGCAGCCTCCCGGGGCCCGCAAAACAGGGCGCTGCTGCCCGCTCCGACGGGCGGAGGGATGGAGGGATGGATGGATGGATCGATGGATGGATGGATGGATGGATGGATGGATGGCTCAGCGCCTCGCCCCGTCCAGCCAAGCGCCGTTCCCAGCCCGCCCCGGCAAGGAACGGACGAGCCCGATCCTGCCCCGCTTCTGCTCCCCGGGATGTTCCCGGTTCCTTACAGCATGCAGGAGTCACGGCACGGAACCCGACGGGAGAGGAGCAAAGGACAGCTCGCCCCTTTCCCGGGGGAACAACACGGATTTCCACGAGGGGCGGCTCGGGGTGATGGGGAAGCCGGGCTGGGCGCACCAGCGGAGCCCCCTCGGAGCCGGAGAGACGGAAGGGATGGAAAGGAAAGGATGGAAGGGGTGGAAAGGATGGAAGGGGTGCCCCCGCACTTACTGTCCTGCTGCGGGGTGTCGCTGCCGCTGGTCAGCCCGGGGGACTCCAACAAGCTCCGGCCGGGCTCGCCGCCTCCCTCCTCCGCCTGGGCGGCCACCATGTCGCCCGCCTCCTCCAGGTCCAGCAGGTGACTCACGGAGAAGTTCTTCTTGGCTTGTAAATTGTCCAGGCCGGCGGGGCCGTCGAGGCGGGCGGGCAGCAGGGCCTGTCTGTCCATGGCGTGGGCATAGCCGGACGCCATGGTGGCGAGCGGGGCTTCTGCGCCCCGGCCCCCCGCGGCCCCCCGGCCCTTCCAGGGGGGAAAGCGCAAGGAGCGCGGCGCGGCACCCGACGGCGGAGCGCGGGGCAAGGCGGCGGGCAGCGCGTTTAAAACATGCCGGAGGGGAGAGGCGGCCGGCTCGGGGCGCCGGGAGCTGCCGCCGGCCGAGAGGCGAGGGCGGCTGTGGGGCGGCTGTGCCCCGTCCCTCCGCCCCGCCGCCGCCGGCTCCGCTCCCTCCGCCCCTGCGCTGCCCTGCCCTCCCCTCCGCGCCGCACTTCAAACGGCGGGGGCGGCTCCGCGGCGCTCCGGGCACCCGCCGCGGGGAGGGAGGGAGGGAGGGAGGAGCGCGGGGGACGTGGCGGAGGGATGGGGATCCTCGGGGGAGAAAAGCGGGGTGATGGGTAGAACCCCCTCCCCTATCGGGTTGGTGCTGCACCTGGAGGGGAGGAATGGCCAAAATGAGAAATGCAGATGGAAAGGTGAGCGGGGGTAATGGGAGAGAAAAGTGCGAACAGCGAAGAGGAAAAGCAGCGAAAAGTGCAGCGGGGAACTGAGAGAAACGGACCGAAAGGGAGTAAAGTGAAAAGAACAGAAAGGAAGGGAAAAAAAAAGCCAACACAACGAGGAGGCAGTCGGAGCTCCTCAGGCCAGCAAGCAAAGAGGTGCCCGCAGTGTGTCCTGGTGGCCCTGGGGACAGGGACAGGGAGTGGCCCTCGGCCCCTGCCCCAGGACAGCGGGGCCGCAGCCCGGGCCAGGAAAGGTTCCCGGTGGCTGCAGCCGAGCTGCCACAGCCAGCCCAGAATTTCCATCCCCCCTGATCTGGGGAAAGAACATTTGATGCCATCAAAGGGCTCCAGATTGAAAACAGATGTGCTTCCCCGAGCCTCTCCATGCATTTAATTAAGGCACAGGCATGGAGGAGACATTTTCATCATTAGTTTGCTTTCAGGGCATCCCCCCCTCGGTCCCAGTTTACCCTTTGCAGTCTCAAAAACCCAAATGAGCAGGGCAGGGCTGGGGGGTAGACAAAACTGGTGGGTACTGGGTGGAAAGGCCAAAAAAAAAACCCCCAAAAAAACCAACTTTGGGGCAAGTCGTGCATGTGCACAGAAGCTTGTGGGTGTTCATACAGCCAGAATGCTGTGGGTACAGCTATGTGTGCAGCACAGAATGACTTTTTCTGCATCTGAAGGAGGATTTGTGTGATGTCCTGTGGTGCATGTCCACATGTTGGATGGGGAAGGAGAGTTGTGCCTTCACATGGGTGTGCAAGGCTGTATCTGGCTGGCTTTGGTGCACTGGCATCTTGTACCCTTCAAGTTCAGGTAAGGCAGGGTGGGTGGCCACCTGTACACACCCTGAACATGAAATTCCCTTTTCTCTGCCTCAGTGAGCTGGGGTTTACCCTCTTTCTCCCTGATCTGCTTCAAATGGATGTTACAGCTGGTTTTCCTGAGTGGGTGCTGCAGAGGCCCAGCCATAAACCTCCCTTTCCATGGCAGTGGGATCTGCTCTTAGCCTTGGGGGTGTCAGCAGGAGCCACAGAAACCAGACCAAGAGGTCTCTGTGCCACCTTCAGCAATGCCCTCACTGACATCCCTGATGAGATCTCCCCATGTCCTTCAATGCTCCCTCCCAGCCCTGGGTTTGGGAATCCTGCCCCAATTTCTCCTGGGAAGAGGAAGCACCCAGCTCCAAGAGGCTTTTTCCTGAAGTGAGTCCCCTCACATGCAGCACCCACAGGCTTAACTCCAATATAAGGTACCTGATGCACACTCTGAATGTGACCTGAACCCCTCCTGCAACATGACTGGAATTGTCACTGGGTGGGAGGGACAAGCTGAATCCAAGGGGAGCTCTGACCACTCTGTCTGTCCCAAAAGGAGGGAGGCTGAGCAGTGGGTGGCCTACAGGGCTGCAGTTCATCCCTCAATTACCTGTTAGGAACAGACAGGCCCTATGCCAAGGCACACCTACCACGTGGAATGAGTGCAGCAGGGCTCTGACAGGGACAGTGCCCCTGCTGCCACCTCAGTTTATGATGCTCATCCTCAGCAGAGGTGATGGGATACCCCAGCTCTGGCAATCCTGAGGCTGGGAAGGACTCCCATGCCCCAGATGGCCCATGGCAGCAAAGGCAGGCACCCTTTTAACATCCCCCAGGCCATCCAGAAGTTGACCAGACATTTATTTCCTACCTCAGCACAGCTCTGGTGTCAAGCTGGTAGCTCCCCTTCCTCCCCATCCCACTTTTTCTCCCCAGTGTGCACCTGCCTGGAAGCTGCTCACAGCCCCGCTCCTCCCTCTCCCAGCTGTCCAGCAAATGGTTGCCTTCTGCTCACACTCCCAGCAGGGCAGGAGCCTCTGAGCTACTTCCACCGAGGGAAAAGAAGGAAAAAAACCCAAAAGCCCTGAAACAGCCAGAAGTCTGCCAGGTAAAGCACCCACAGATGAAAGGCCCAGCCTCACACACAGCCAGTTTAACCCTTCCTGCTCCCAGAGTGGTTGTCATTTTGAAGGACATCTGTGAGACTCACCAGCTGGAGCCTTGCCTCAAAGCCTCCCTCCCCTAGGCTGTGATCATGTCCAACACTGGGAGCAAAGTGAAGCAGAAACCACAAACTCCCCTATTTTCCCTTCCCTGGTTGCATTTCGAGAAGGGGAACCCCAAATATCTGCATCTCTGCAGATGACCAGCACATTTTTCTTCTGCTTTCTTTTTCCCATAGAAAATCACAAGCACCCTGCAGTGCCAGTGAGAAAGTCCCTAAATGGAGTGTAGTTTTGATTCTTGAAGTTTCCCATGAAGTCCAGCACTGGCAGCTCCTGTGGTTCCCAGCTCCAACATGTGGGCTGCTCAAGTATGTTATAAACCCTTAGAAACATTCTCTTCACCTTCACATCTGTCTGAACAGCAGCTTTGTAGCACCACAGCCTCTGTAACACTTTTCAGGTACAACAAACAGGACCTGAGGGGCCCATGTGCCTTTACCAGCACAGATTGCCCCCTTCTTTCAGGCACCCTGAGTATCTTTGCTTCCACCTGAGTTTAAATAAAAGAAACCAGGCAGAAGAACCTGTGATACCCAGGTGTGTGTCCTCAGCTGCCTGATCCTATCATGGCACTCAGGTGAAGAAGAATTTTGCTCAGTGAGGGAAAGTCCTTTGGGTCTTCCCAACTTTATTTTCAATGTGTGAAGGCTCAGAGCCCTTTTTTGATCTGCCAAATTTGTTTCATCCTAGAAATTAAAGGGGAAAAATAATGCAGGGGGGCAGTGAGGAGCAGGAGCTGACAGCCAGAACCACGGCACAAGCCTGTGTCTGTAGGAAACCTGACCAAAATGCACACACCATCTATTCCTGCTCTGTGCCAGCTGCTCAGCTATCTGAAGACATGCTGAATGCCCTCCAGCTTGGGTCTCCTGAGGGCCTGGATGGGGTGCAAGCAGTTCAGATTGGTGATTCAGAGGGCAGGAGGGCACAAATGATGTTTATTCCTCTCCTAGGGCCATGGCAGCTTTACAGAGGGAGTGCTCCAACACAGACTTCACCCCTTTGCACTCCAAAACATCAGCCACATCTCCTTAGGGGAAAGCTGACTGATTCAGAGCATCTCTCTGCCTCTGGCTCTTCTCAGCCTGCATCCAGAATGTCCCATGTGGGACAATGTCCCATGCCCTGCCCAGCTCAGTTATGGCCCCACTGCTGGAGTTCTTGATGCTGCAGTGCTGTGGAGCATCAAGAAAAGTTTTCCCCCAGCCATCCCATCCTGCTGGTTCACTTTCATGCCTGGCCTCAAGCCCCTCTCCCTTGCTCCAGTCAGGGCTGGGTAAGATCTGTGTGGAGCTGGAGACAGGGAGCACCTGCAGGAGCACATGTGTGCATCTCACATCCCTTTACAGGTGTGGGGGAGGGAGATTTTGGGGTTCTATGCTCATATTGGGGTCTGCAACAAGACCTGTCCCCCACAAACTCCTGCTACACTCTTGGACCAAACCTCCCTTTTTCCTTTCCTCCCCACACTGAGGTGAGTTATTACATCTGTGGGGATCAGGTAGTCTACAGTCCTTCCAAGCTGTAAACTCAACATCAGGGTTTCTTTTAATCCCAAACATCTTGATGTCATCTGGAAATGCCATGAGCAGTTTATAATTAGGGTTTAGCATGCAGATTAATACCAGCAGCTCCAGGGTGAACAGACCATCAGAGCCTAATCAAAGCTTAAATGGGGCAGCAATTTAGCACTGAGATTTATTATTCCTCTGCACAATATTTTGAACCAGAGGCTGAGTTCACATCACACACAATCATTCCTGGAAGTGCTAGCACATCTCCAGTCAGAGCAAGGTGCCTTGTTACTGGTTCACGGGGGTGATAAATACTTGGCTCTGGGAACTTCTTTAGGAATATTGCAGCATTGACACTGTACAAGATTTAGAGCCTGAGGCAGGAGAACACTTGCACACATGCTCCAGCCCCATGTGGATGGTGGGGCATGGCCATGTATTGTATTTTTTTTTTTTTGCTGTGCACCAGGTGTAATAGGGGAGATACCCCAGGATAGCAGCTGAGGTTGGTTTTGTTTGGTTTTTTTGCCATCTCCCCTGGCCATGTGTGGGGGAGGAAGGATGGAAAGCTTTGTGTCACTCAAGGTGGGGATGAAGCCACCTCAGAGCAGCAGAACCCTCAGGGGAACTGGCACTGTGTAGCAGGCTCAGCTAAGGGCTGGGGAGGGAGTTCTGTGCCCAGTGCTGCCAGGGACAACTCCTGCTCAGTGGCATTTCTGCCAAGCCCCATCTGAAAGGCTCCTGGGAGTGCCCCCAAGTCTCAGAGGTTTGATTTTCACAGGAGGGGCAGCTGGGTTGGAGTTTTCACTAACAGGGCTCCAACCTGCCTTGCTCAGACCTCCTCCCACCCAGTCTGGGCTGGAGCCTTTCCCTTGCCTTGTCATTTATGAAACACAAGTGGAGGAGGGGGCTGAGGAGTGGGAATTTGTTTATCACTTTGTCTGCACTAGTCCCAGCTTTTAGATTCCAAGACAGAGCTTCCACAGCTGTCACCTTAGCTTTCAGCAGGGATGGCAGGCACATTCACCAGCTGCCAATGGCAAGAACTGCTTTTCTGCTTCATTTTTCCATAATCTCTCCCCCAAGTGGGAGAGGGGCCATGAGGAATGTCCTGATCTCTTGCCTGGCTGGTTGTGGATCTGAACTAGAGTTCAGCTCTTCCCTCCTTTGGCATTGCTCTTGCCAGGGATGCCATGGGGCTGTCAGCCCTGCCTCAGGTGGAGGGACATCTGTCACACACTGTGGCCTCTCAAGACAGCCCAGAACCATGGTTCCACCAGGAAACCACAGAAGCATCAGCACAAACATCTCCTCACCAGTTTTGTTGCAGTGGCTGTGAGCCGTGTGAGCACAGTCAATATAAATAGATGGGGCTTTATTTTTCTTACATAGAAAGCTTGAATCTTTATTGTATAGCTTATATTTTATAGGAATATTAGAAGGCACTGTGTTAAGCCTAATTGGTTAACAGTATACTGATGTTTAGTTTGTTGATTGGTAAATGGTTTGTGTGTATGTTTATTTTTATTTTTGGATAGTTTACATGTCTTGTTTATTGACTTTTATGGCATAGATTTTTTGTTTTTGCAGGTGCAACTTATTAATCTTATAAGAATAGATTGTCATGTAAATTGATTTTTATTTTCATAATTTTTTTAATGGCAACTTAGTAGATTAGTTGTTAACTGTACTTAGTTGAAGTAGCAGGTTCAAGCCATGATTTTAGAAGGTCTTTAGTTGGTAAGATTTTTATCTATATGCAACAGCCCTGCAGGTGGATGATGCCTGTGATTATTGCTCCAGCACCTTGCAGGACTTCAGTGGATTTAAGGTAAGAAACCAGGCTGTGGCACTTTGAGGGTGCCTATTCCCCTGTGACAGCGACCTGGTGGCACTGGACAGCCACCAGGACCTGCAGGCACTCCCCCTTGGCCCAGGGCAGCTCAGCAGGGCTGGCCAGGCTGAAGGAGGGCTAAGCTTCGTGTTCCCAAGGGCTCAGACTGGAGCTGGCTCCAGAGCTGCTGCCTAAGGAGCCCTGGGTTTGGATAAGCCACTCGTTTAACCGGGGTTTTATTACCAGGCAGGGGAACAAAAGCACTCAGAGGTCACCCGGGAACTTTAATCAGCACCGAGGGTCATTGGATAGCAGGATAGGAGGGAGGAGGGCAGGGCCCAGGGCATGCAAATAAATAAATAGATGTATTGAAACCACCTCCTTCCTCCAAGTGATCTCTCTCTCCCCTTCTCCATGTACACACTCTGCTCCTTACAATCAGACCTGCAAATGGCCCTAATTTTCCCCAGCAGAAAGTCCAGGATCTCCTGCAAATTGAACTAAGAAGTTTATCCACAAGGTTTGGTTGGGTTTTTTATTTTAAATCCCTTGCTGCTGGAGATGAAAGTTCAGTCTGCTGGACTGCTCTTGGGCTGGGTATCAGATATCCCTAACCCTGGAGAGAGAAAACGTCCCACCAGCTTCTCTCCCCTGCAGGAAAGGAAAAAAAAATCCCCACCACCTCCCATAATCAGAGTCTGGGCAGACAAATTGGCACCACTCTTTTCTCCCTCCAGCCCCCCTTTCTGGAAGAGGACTAACCCTTCGGAGCACAGTCACAACTCACAAATATTTGTGGGTATTATATTGCAAGAGGGGAAAAAAAAGTCCAAAGGAAGGTAACTGTTAAAAGCTTAGTCCCTCTCCCATGGAAAGCAGCTTTATGCACGTCCATAAATCTCCTTTGTAAGTGGCCATTAAAATTGCGTCTTGTTTAATTTTTTTTTTTTAAAAATCTCGTTTAAACACTTTTTCTCATCTTGCAAACGAATGATGTCATTGGCAGGCCCAGTAATGAACTGAAAAAGAAAAAAAAATTTAAAAATCAACTTTCTAATGTTTTTTGGGGGCTCTCTCTAAACGCAAACCCTTCAAAACCAGTTTGCTAATCCAGCCAAGTACTTAAGCACGTGCTTAACAACCAACTTGTGTTTAAGTGCCTTGCTCCCACATCTGTCCACACTCATCTCTGTGCACAAATGATGTGCCTGAAAGGGGGAGAGGGTTTAAGCTGTGGCAGGGTGAGAGCCCCTGGCTGCTGAGCTGTTGGGCTACTCCTTGCACAGGCAACACAACAGGACAGAGACCCCACAGCAGCTGCACAGGACAAGATCCTCACTTTGGTTGAAAGGCTCCTTGCTGGCTACTTCTGTTGTTTGGGTTTGGTGTGTGGCTGGAGGTTTTAGGTTTATTTTTATTTTTTTTTTAGATTTTTTTTGGAAGCTGTTTTAACAAAGTGGGAGCAAAACCAAATAGCAGGCTGAGCAAATGGGGAAAAATAAATGCGAAACTTGCAAATGAATAATTGGTGTGGTTTTAATTAAAAAGTGGTTAACTGTTTCGGGGTGTAGAGCATGGGTTTGGGCTGACACCATCTGAACCCTGGAAGGAGCACGTTAAGCTGTTCACCATACTGCGGGTTAAGAAAATGGGAAATAAATACATCCCAGCCCCTTGGAAAACTAAACCATCTTTAGGGCTCAGCTGTAAACTTTCTTCAGCAATTTATTAGAGTTCCAGAAAACACTTGTTGAGTAGCCTTGGCCTGTAATAAATATCAGTCCTTGTTTGTTTGTTTTTGTAATGGGAACAAAACCACATCTTTTTCTTTCTCAAGTGGATAATTTAATTACATGGCAAGAAACACATTCATTGTCCAAAATACCCAGAGAAGATTGCCACGAAACTCACAGTTCAGTGGTGAGAGGAGGAGAGCAGAGCCAACTGATACCAGAACTGGTTTCAGGGAAGGTTTCTGTGATGGCACATCCACTTCTGCTGGAGCTGGCACTGGGGCTGTCATTACAAACAGGAGACTGCAAAGCACTTCTTACTTCATGGAGCACCAGGAGGGAAAGGCAAAGGGAAGGGAAGGGAAGGGAAGGGAAGGGAAGGGAAGGGAAGGGAAGGGAAGGGAAGGGAAGGGAAGGGAAGGGAAGGGAAGGGAAGGGAAGGGAAGGGAAGGGAAGGGAAGGGAAGGGAAGGGAAGGGAAGGGAAGGGAAGGGAAGGGAAGGGAAGGGAAGGGAAGGGAAGGGAAGGGAAGGGAAGGGAAGGGAAGGGAAGGGAAGGGAAGGGAAGGGAAGGGAAGGGAAGGGAAGGGAAGGGAAGGGAAGGGAAGGGAAGGGAAGGGAAGGGAAGGGAAGGGAAGGGACCTCAGAGGTCTGAGGTGGCAGGGTGGGTGAACTGATCCATCTGTTCTCCTGAACTCCCTCAAGCCTAGCTCTGGTCTGAAAATATCAATGTTTTCTTCTAGAGGCTGAAACACTTGAATATTTCTTGTTCTGCAGATTGTTACCCCTTCTGTAGGGACTTGTCCTGGCCTCGGTGGTGGGAGGCAGAGAGTGATCCCAAGAATGTCTGGAGGTGACACCCTGTGAGATTAGGGAGTGCTTGGGAGCATCCAGACCCTCTGTGTCCCCATTGCTGGGAGCCTGACTTGCACAAAGAGAAACAGGAGTCAATCCTTTAAGATCAGCTCTTGATGGGCTTGGTTCACTCATTCCCTGCAGGCAGCTTTGGGTTTAGCACTAGAAAAGTTTGAAATAGCTGAAGGGGGCACTATCCAGATAAGCAATTACCCAGTGCTCTTTCCCAGGGATAGCCTGGCAATTATGGTCAGAATCCAGGAATCACATGATTGCAGAAAGGCAGACCCTCACTCCTCTGAACTCGTCTTGAGGGGCACAATTAACAAGCTGATGTGATTAAAGCCACATTCAGCTCTGGGATACGAGAGCCAGATGCACCCAGGTGACTCCTCCAAAGGAGCTGGTTACCTGATTTGTAGCAAATCAAGTAGAAATCAGCCATTCCTGTCCTCACAGCTCCGCCGTGCTGTTAAACAGCCAAACCCTCTTCTCTTACATGTCTTTGAGGGAGATGAAATCCATATGGCCCAGAGAGTGAGCACAGGCCAGGGATGGAAGGAAGGACAGAAACACCATTTCTTCAGGACAGAAGACAATGGAAATGTTTCCACTGATTCCAACAGGTTCTGAGTCAGCGGCTGCAACCAATTTTCCTCCTAAATGGACTTCCATATGTCTAAAAGAGCTCACTAGTGCTGGAATTTGTTACAGAACAAACCTGTACTTTATTACTCTGCTCCCTGATTCCCGGCTTTTCTCCCTTTAAATTCCTTGGTCAGCCATTTCTGGGCTTCGGGGTTCGCTTCTGGGAAATGCTTCCATTTCCAAAGCCAACGTTTTCCACGGGACAGACAGAGGGAAGTCTCCCCTCTCTGCTCCCAGGTTTCCCTCAGCTTTGCTGGGAACTTGTGCCTTCAGGTTCATCAGGAAAGAGGTGGCTCTCTGTGCAGAAGTGAGGAAATCAAGCTCATCAGACCTGAAACTTTCTATACTTTTCAGGTTGCCTCTGAAACGTAGATATTTGGGCAACAGTTGAGCAAAGCTGGTTTCTAGCAGAAATTTTCAGTTTGCTGCATCTCTTAAAACAGAAGAGGTTTTGCCCTTTTTGCTGCAGGAATCTTCAAAGATTTTTCTATTTCCTTCTTTCATTAAATCGAAACAAAAATTGGCAAAATGGACTTTTTTTCTTTTCATCAAAGGCTGCTTTTTATGGAGAGTCACTTTCCTGCCCATGATACCATTTACTATATTTAAAGGTATTTAGGAACCATTTTCAGTAGTGGTTTAGGGACTACATGACCTGCTTCATATCCAGATTTGAGTGCTATCAGTAAAGGTTAAGCAGTTAAATAGCTTTTATCTCATCCTGAGGCATCAGTGAAAGACAGGCTTTCTACAATGTCTTGAAAATATGGCTCAAGTTTGATTAAGTTCCTTAAACTGAATAAAATTTTTAAACTGACTGCTAATACTACACTGAAATGGCCATAAACATTACAGTTTTCAAATTCATCTATTTAAGCAAAAATATTTTCTATTTCCTTGCAAGAACAAAAACACAGGAAGAAACTTTCAAACCAACTCCCCCAAAGAACATCCCTAAGGCCCCATTTAATTCAGAATTTAAAGAAGTTTCTCGGTTCCCCAAGTTATTTTTTAGTTCATGTTAACATTAGTTTAAGGGTGTTGGTTCAAAATGAAATCTCAAAACTTTTCATTAGAAAACAAAGCCAAAACACTTGGACTTCTTTTTCTTCCTTTGCCAAAACAGTTCGTCAAGCTGATGTGAATTCCCAAACATTTTCAGCCAACCTAAAGCACAATCTTTGGCAAATACATAATTTGCCTGAAAAAAGAAATAATTGTCCTGTTCTAAGAACAAGGATAAAATCCATCAGAGGTTTTAAGTGCTCAGACTGAACAATGATGGAGTATTTGCCCTGATGATAGGGGAAAAAAAATAAAGAAATAAATTTTGCTTATTACTTTACGTATATATTTATATGTTTCTGAAATTTATATACACGCACGGCCCTTTCCGTCCAACACGAATATTTTCAACACAGAAAAAGTAAAGAGAAGAGATTTAGTGCTGATTAGAACAAAAGTCACACTGTACCTTACAGATTTCAGCATGTCTCATTAAAACTGGGCTTGAAATATACATATCCTTTAATAAATAAAGCTTAAGGTACATAAACACTGCAGCGGATATAAATTATTTTAACCAAAGTATGTTGGGGAAAAAAAAATTACTGGAACACCATGATCCAGGGCATTTTACAGTAAATTGGACTTCATCAGTGGTTTTGCATTTTTATTTGATTTTGGAGTTCCTCCACTAAAGCTGTAAGTTTTGTAGAGTTTATTTCACACCTTGTAATTTAAAACGTTACACTCCATCGAAATTCCTCTCAAAAAAAGGACCCGAGTAATTAATGTCTTTGGGTTCAACGTTCATTATATCCCACTAGTGTGAAAATTCATAAAAATAAGACATGGGATTAGGAGCTTAACAGCCTCACACATTTGCAGAGCTGCTGCATTGGCAAATATTTCCCTGCCCTTTCGGAGCAGAGCACTCTCCTGGCTGCTCTCATTTGTTTCACTGGATCATCCAAGTCATTAGAAAGTGCCTTAAAAGAAACTTCCGTGTCTCACACTCGTTTTTTGCCTTTTTTTTTTTTTTTTTTTGTTGGAAGCAGATAAATAAGATGGGTCTTACAAATAAATTTCTTCCCGTGCTCTTCTCCTTTCTCCATTTGGTGTTTTCTTCATTTCATGTTTTGACTCCTCATGGAGACAATGGGAATTTTGGCCACTTGGAAAGGAAGCAGGACCTGGGCTTTGATTGCTGAGAGCTGAATCCTTCCCTTTGTGCAAATACCCTGGGTTCTCCTCCCTGGTTCCAACAGCTCTGGGTTGAATCACAGGCTCCGTTTTGCCCTGGGCAGATCCACAGATACAGAGGGTGAATTTGTGCAGCAAACAGTAATTTTGAGCAGAGTTTAACTTTGGAGGGACATAAACCACTCACAAAGTTGGGCTGAATTTGACAAGCACCTTTTTCCAAAAAACCAAACAAAACCAACAAGCCTAATACAGGAGGCTCTTTTTTAAACTTCAAAACATTTCATTCCAAAGTGTTTTCAAAGCAAAGGGGTTGACTTCATGTAGGTGTTTCTGAAATGAGCCTTTTGGAGATTTTATTGAAAAACCCGACTTTAGGGAAAAAAAAAAGAAATTAAACTCTAAAATGGAACATTGTGTTTCGGATCAAACACCATGTCCTAAGTTGACTCAGTATTTCTCGTTTATTTTAGTTTGTTTTTTTTTTCCCCCTTTTTTTTTTTTTTTTTTCTTCTGGGGGGACCTGTTTTGGTTCAAAACAAACAGGATTGCTTCATTCCCTGCTCCCCTCCCCCAGATATCAGAATTTGACCACGGCACAAAGCATCCTTTATCCACCCAGCAGATCAGCCCAGCTCTCCCTGCATCCAGGGCTGCACAATTCCCTTCCAAACCGGGCAACTCCTATTGTGCTCAAGTCCCTGCCACATCCCAGCCTCTCATCACGGCTCCCTCTATGGCTGACAGGGAGAAATTCCAGCCCAGGATCCTCTGATGTTCCAGGGAACCAAGCTGTCCAGTTTGGAGATGTTTGAAGTGAGGGGATGTGAGTTCTGCAACAGATCTAAGTGGAAATTGCTGCTTTCATTGCTGCACGTGGCTGTGTAAAGGAAAAAATCTTTGTCCAGGATAGATCAGCTATTGCATTTTTCCTGGAAATTAATCTGGAGACCTGCAGCAACATTTAAGTGCTTCACTGCTGGCTGACACTTCAGATTTACCTTTCTGCCAAAATGTTTTTTGGCTCCAGGAACCTGCACGGTCACCAATCCAAGGAAGGGGTTTTCAGGAAGTTCTCCAAAGAAGAAAGAGCATTGCAAAGGAAAGGCCCCTTAAGTTTTACTCTACATTTTTAAGCAATGCAATTAGCTTCTAGCATCCTAACTCAGGTTTGCATGTTTTGCCCCAGGAGTAGTTCTTCTAACTGAAATGTTTTAACACACATTTTCAAAAAAATTCAAGATGACAGATATTCTTTGAGCTTAAGGAAAGAAGTTCCTACCTTCAAGCTTGATCTGGAGGCTCTGCTGAAGCCTCCCTTTGCTCTCAATGCCTAGAGAGCTGTTCTGCCCTCAGAGCAACCCATCTTTGCAAGCAAAGGGCAAAGGGATTCTAAGGAAACATCAGGGCTCCTCAGATGGGTGAAAACTGGGAGATCTCTCAGCAAAGTTATTCTCTGGTTCAATCCAAAAAAACTGTCATCATATGCTGGGGCTGGTGAAGAGGTGATAAAATCACTCAGCTTTGGGACATGAGCAGTTCTCTCAAATTTAAATCAGATGGAAATGGAGTCAAGTTGTTTGGAGAAGTAGCTCAGCTCTCAGCAAGGATTATGACTCTAATAATTTTCCTGTGGCTGCAAATTGGAGCGTGTTTCAGAGCAGTAAACAACCACCATACTTTTCTTATGAACTTGTCTTGCATCACAGCCCTGTCCCCTCATGAGGACAAACCAGCAGGAGCCTGGTGCTGCTTTCTGGGTGAGCATGCAGGCCAGCAGAGCCTTGCTTGCTCTGAGGATCTCTCCATGCTGACGCACGAGCACAAAGATGAGTCACAGATGGCTCCGTTGCTGTTGGAACCTCAACAGATCTGAGTGAGTTTGGGATGCTTCCCATCATGAATTCTTCACTCCCTGCCTCACTGCAGAGCCTGCTGTGCAAGTGCTTTAAAGGGTAACACAGAGAAAGAGCTGTGTCCTGGGAAGAGAGAAACCATTCTCCTCAAGCACAGTTAATGGGGCAAGAAGAGCCAGGTTCAAGTGTAGCCATGGAGTTTCCAAGTTAGACCTTGGGTTCTACTGCTGAGAGACAGATTCTCCATCACTGCAGGAGGCAGAAACTATCAGACAATTACCAATCAGGACACACAAGGTAGACTTGGTTGTGGCTATGACTTAGAGGATATGCTGAGATCCTTTCCAGTTCTGACACTCCAGAACAGGAGATCACCCCAGCTACACCTTCATCTTGCTTGGAAGGTACACCCTGAAAAGACACAGGCTACAGGTCAAGTCCATGCACAGCAGCTGCTGAAGAACAGTGTAAGAAATAACAGTAATGCAACCTTTCAGCAGGAGCAGAGTCATGTTTTTTCAAGGAAACATCATGAAGCATAACACATACCTGCAAAGCTGAGACAGAAAATTTTGTTTGAGGATACCCAGGACATGATTAAAACTATTGTGATCCCATGCAGCAAAACCCTGATGGTCATACCACTCTGCCTGGTCCAATTTATCCTCTGAATTGTCACAGGCTATCTGTGGTCCAACAGGATTTATGCCAGATCTTTCAGTCAGTGTAAAATGCAAAGCCAACAAAAACACAAAATACCATGTTCTAGCTAATTCAACACAAAGAACAGTGCACACACATGAGACATGGAGCAGATTTGTCCCACCAGGTGATTTTGCAATAAAGAACCTGAGTGTTAGCCCCATCTATTGTCCTGACAAGCCCTCACCTCGTGTTTCCTGCTGAAAGAACCCTCCTGTCAGTTCAAGCTCACGTGCAGCATTCAGGACACTAACACTGTTCTGACAGGTTATTCACTGGGAGCCAAATCTCTCAATTCAGCCTGTAAGGAAATTAGCAAAGATGCAAGAAGGAATATTGCTGTTTGCTTTGTTAAGCTTTGGGCTTAACACCAGAGCCTCTCCTCATGCCTCCTGGCCTTGAGATAAAGGGAAGGTCTAGAGCTGCCACAGCCCCATCTCCTCAAGGCAGTGCAATTATCAGCTGAAGGCTTGATTAAGCTTGACTAAATTTCCACAGCAGGAGTGTGGCAGTGGCATGCTAACCCTTCCTTACACAGAAACACATCCCAAATGCACAGTCACTGGCACAAAAAAAGAGTGGCCACTCATTTTAGGGGTAGCTGGTAATTTCTACCACAGAAGTGACTGTGTCAGCATCTGCAAGTATTCAGAATTCTCAGGCTTTCTTGTTTTCATCTGCCTTCTGGGCTTTTTTGAGGCTTTATGTCAGATGGTGCTGAGTTTTCAAGCTTTTCTTCACAGGATGAGGCCATTGGGTGATCCACAGAGTGCAGAGCCAGATCCTAAACCTAACCCTAAAACTGGGGAGTTGTGTTGTGAGCATTTACAGTGTGGGGAGAAAGTCACAGAAGGAAGAGACTGGCTGTGGGGGGTTTAAAATGACCCTGAGAACATCTCTACATTGAAAGTTTGTAATATTGAAGGGGTGAAGAGGAAGGAAAATGTAAGACAAGAGGAGGAGAACTTCCTTTCTGTCTGAAGAGACCACCTGAGCAGGGATGGAGTGCAGATGATACCTGAGCAGACACACTGAAGGACAGCACAGCAGGTTTCCACCTGGGCTGTACCTGATCACCAAAACCAACCCCACTGTCAGGAAAACAAGGAGGCACAAATTTATCAGAGAAGCCTGGGGAAATATTGTCAGTATTGTCTTTTAACAATGGCCCTGACAGGAACTTTTCTTTCTGACATAGGTGGGAAAAGCAAACAGAAGAGACCCAAAGAAATGTCAGCTGTTCTTCAGGTCCAAAGCAGAAGCAGGACTGGAACATTAAAGCTCTGAGTTGAATTAGCTCTGTACCAGTTGGTGCTGTGAGAGAAGCCAAGTTTCTACCTTGCACAGATTCCCTGTGCTCTGGTGTGCAGCTGAGCCCCGGCCGTCCACAGCGTGGATGTTTTAGTGCCTGGCTCTTTTTAACTGGCACATGTTAAGAGCTTTGAATTAACAGGTGCATAAAAACTGTCAGAAAAACACTTAGCTCTCAAGACAGTCTGTCGGTTGTATTAAAAATATGGTTTTATGTAACCACATTCTCTCAACACTTGCTGGGTATTACGGCATGGGAAAGTCACTCGCCCTTTCCAAATGAAAGCAGTGATGTTTAAACTCTCCTGCAGGGGAAAAAAAAAAGAAGAAAAAAAGAAAGAAAGAAAATGAGAAAGACTACAGTTCCTCTGATCTTTCCAAGGATTTGCTCCTGTTTTAAACACTGAAGGTCGATTTCTTTTAGCAGAACAGGACCGGCCTGAAGCTCCAGACTAGGGCAAGCACCCCAGCAGGTCAAAAGGCCAGTGTCTTGCAGGCTTAGTGAGGTGGAAATGAGGGGTTTTTGACAACTGAATGGGAAGATGTCTCACTTGCTGACTGAGGAGGTGGTATTTACTGTAAGCATGGCCTGGCTTTAAAAAAAAAAAACAAAACCGAGTTTAACAGGCGTTTAGAGCTAGGAAAGAAAGCCAAACTATTTGTGCCCATATTTCAGAAGAGGTTTAGAAATCGTTTTAGTTCTCCATCTTCCCTCAGTCATGAATCCAGAACATCTGGGAAACAAAAGCATCAGGTTTCCAGAGTGGAAAGAGCTCTAAGACACAGGTCCAGAAGAATTTTTAAAACTCTCGAAAGCGTTTCTGAAATCAGTTCCTTTTCAAATATGTGGCAAACACATTAAAGTGGGCTTTGGATTAGTTTTACTGCCTCTTGATAAAAGCCATTCGCACCTTTGATGTGTTTGAGGATAGCAGCCATCCCAAATGCCTTCCCCAGAAGTCTCCTTCTGGCTCTCCCCAGCTGGGTTATCATTTGTCACCCCCCCAGAGGTGACCAACTCCAACCAGCCACCTCTGGGGTTGCAGACATGGTAGGTGAAAGCAATGAGTTCTGAGTGCAAGTGTTCAGGGTGTAACAGGGAACATGGATAACCCCAAAGCTTGGGAATAGCAGCAGGGATGTGGGCTTTTAAAACTGGCTGTGAGTTTAATCCTACTGAGTTTTAGTTCTATGAATTAAAGCATTTTCACCCACCTTCTGCTCAGCCTGGTGGCTCTGAGGAGCCCTGGTTATTTGCCTGGCCTGGAGGACAGATGGGTCCATGAAGTTTCTCAGCAGCTGCTGGAAGTAGAAAGGGAAACTGTTTGAAAGACAGAAGGAGAAAAGAAAACTGGTGGCTTGGAAGGGTGCAAGTAATGAAAGGCTCCAGTGTGGCAGGCAGCTGGGGCAGAGGAGACTGACTAGTCCTTGAAAAGCAAATGGTGACTCCCTTCTCTGAAAAGCAGATAAAGCTTTGCTCATGTTGAGGCCAGAAGGAACACCATGAGGGCCCAAGTGCAACTTGCCAGGCCAAGGAAAGCATGTTTCAACAGCTTCTCAAGTTTTGCCAGCAAAAGCATCATCCTTGAGAGACTCACAGGGGGACAGTCACTGACAGTACCAGATACTGTCCAGGAGTGGAGCCTGCCTGCTTGGCAGTGCTGGTTTCCTGCAGAACTGGTTAATGTCAGTGAGACTGATGAACACTCCACAGTAGTTAAGGGATGCAGTGGGATGTCATGGAGAAAAGTCCACTGCTAAATATTTTGATTTGAGGAATGAAGAAAAGAAAACAACTGGCATTTTAGCAGATGGGGGAAAAGAGATCTGGAAGCATGAAGAAAATCCTGCAGAGAATGAGGCATGACTTTTTAAAACAGCTGCAGGATGTTCTTCTTGGAGACTCAGAGAAGCACGTTAGGAAAACCCTGGAATGGACCTGGTTCTTCATGAGCACATCCTCACGCCAAAGAGCATCATCTTCTCCACAGAGCAAACCACCAAAACGTGGGAGCAGCTGCAGCTCACACGACAGCCAAGCCAGAGACACAACCTCTAGGAGACCATCAGCACCACAGACAATGAAATCTGCACCATCAGCAGCCAGAGTCATCACCTAAACAGCCACAGAACTGTTTAAGATGTGATGCTCAGAAACCTACTCCAGATGCAAACTGGGAAACTTGGAAGAAAATGATGTCTGAATTGGATTAACCCCTCCTTGGGACAGGGACAGAGTCTGTCTACACTGGAATGGGTAAAGTGACTTAAGCCTGCAAAGGCAGAGCTGTACCTAGCTCGTGTGCCCAAGGCAGTGAGTGTACTCAGCACAGATTTTGGCAGAGGCTCACAGCATGGCTCTGCCAGGAGTTTGCTGCCCAAACTAATAATCCAAGGGACAGCCAGTTTGTAACTCTTAAATGCAGTCAACAAACACATCTAGTGAGGTTTCCTTGATGGACTGATGGCTCCTAGGGCACCTCCTAGGGCAGTGGCAGTACAAAGGGCTTCCCTCCCACCTGGAAAAAGGGAGGGAGCAAGGAAACCTGGCTTACTGAGACACCATCTGCAGGATACCCAGCTCCTGCCTGTGAAGGAGTCACATCTGCAGGGAGGTGCTGGTACCTGCTGCCTAGGAACGGCTCCCAGAGCTCTCCATCCCTTCAGTTCTCCTGGAGATAGAGTGGTCCACGTGGAGGCAATGGCCAAGAAGGTCAGCTGTCCTTTGGCTCCATGGTGGCAGCTGAAGGTCTCTCATTTCTGTTGCTGCTGGACTTAGGACTGCAGAGCAGCCACAGCCTCACTTGGTATCTGACACCATTGCTAAGCTTGTAGTTCATGGAGTGACCCTGTCCTTTGCTCTACTCCTCCTTTACTGGCTCAATGAAGGAGGAAGCTGTGGAGGTGATGGAGGTGAAATAACCCAGTGGGGTCTCCTTCAGGACAGTTAGGGACTAATGCAGGAGCAACACAAGGTCAGCAACTGTGCATTTAGAGCTGCTCCTGCTGCGTGTCCATGTCTGCAGCTGTTCCATTACAAACCCCTCACAGTATTTGAGGGCTCCCAAGCCACAGCAAGTTCAGAGCAATGCCTTCCCAGGCTGAGATTTGGGGCCCAATTTGGCCCTGCATAATCAGGAAACACAGCAAACCAGAACAAAGACAATTACTGCAGAGAAAAATGTCAGACATGAACATGAGAGGATCACATCAGTCAATCATGTTTAGATACATCACCAGCACTTATCAACTGCTAGAGTAAAGAAACCTTGTGTGGGGAAGTTAAAAAGGCCCATCACTCAGGGATTTATTTATGATACATTTCACTTTTCTTACCCACAAAACATTTTTTTGTTGTTTGGGTGTTTTTGTCTTACTCAGCTCCAGCCCTTGAAAGCTGACTGAGGGAGGGCCACAGCTTCAGCCCATGCATGGTCTGAGTGAAGTGACTCTGTTCCTTCATTCTGCCACATCCTCCCCAGTTCTGAACAGCCTAAGAGACTGAAGGGATATCCCCAACACTGCAGCTTTCCCTTGGGATGATTTTTATCCAATTCCATGGCATCACAAGTCATTAAATGGGTTTTTGATCTCCTTTGCATTGCCTCCAAGCTTTTCTGCCTGCAGAAATGGATCCCAAGGCTCCACCAGAGCAGTGGGCTGAACTGGGTACAGGGCAACCCATCCCATCCTCAATTTCCATCAGTCTCCAGAAAACAGCACAGTCCTTACATGGTGGAGCCAAGGAAAAGGCTCCTGGAAAAAGAGTCATGTGTTCCATTACCCAGCTCCAGAGCTGCAGCCCCAACGTGTGCTTTCCAGTCCCAGATATCACATCGCTGCTGCTGCTGGACTTTCTGCACTCATGCCATCACCCACCACTGCCCATACAACAGGACCCCATTCCCATCCCCTGAAGGACAGTGTGGCTTGGAGTGCTGAGACTGTTGAATCTCTGCCACACCTAAGAGATGTTTTATCTTCTTGCCCAAGAGCAGTTTCTCCCAGTTCTCCCCTCTTGCACTCATGTACCAGGTGTGAAAACCAGTTCAGACATCAGAACCCACTGCTCAGAGCTGGCAGTGTGGAAAAATAAAATCACTGGCTGATCAGCCAAACAAGCAGGTGGGAGTGGTAAGGACAGAGGCAGGAGAGACAAGGTACTAAACCTGCCCAGTGCTCCCAAGTGCCTCGTTAGGCTGATTTATGTTTAGCTAATTGAGAAAATGACCCTAACTACACAATCCAGGCCCTAATTCAGAAAGGCCCAGGCTTTTTAGTGTCTCTACCTGAGCCTTAAAAGGCATGATTTAAACCCTGTAACTAACGGGCTGCCAAAGGCAAGGATTTGAAGGATGTGATGTCCTATCATGCCGAGGGGGTGAGCGAGGCTTGGCTCACTTCTCTGGTTACTTGGTCTTTCCCCACTGATGTCTGAGTTCTCTGCTGGGACATAAATCAGGGAAACCATGAAGGAAACCAGTCTTGTGCCCCATCAAAGGAGCCAATGCTCCCTTTAATGGGAGCATGCAGAAATAGGGCACTTAACAAGCATGTGGTTTCTATAATACCAACCCACGTCTCTAGACCCTGCTTGCACTGCCACTGGCAAAACCCTTTGTCCATTACACACCACACCTGCTGATATCCATGGAATTAGCAAAGGGAGCGTGATACAACACCAAAGTGCTGAACTTAGGATTTCTGGGATGGATCAGGCCTGCAGAAAAAAAAAATTAGCTATCTCTCAGCAACTGCATGAACCCTTACAAACAGCTATGGCATGTGAAGGAGAGAAGCAGGAGATACCCAAGACACTGTCACACAGAACCCCACTGAAGTACCAAGCTCGGTCCAGGACATGCAGATGCTCAAAGATCCCACATAAAATACCTTTGATGAAGTTCCAGGCTTCAGGTGTAGGTGTTTAACTTGAACCTTGACAGAGAGGAGTTAGGAACAGTGAGTCTTCAGGTCCTGCTGTCCTAGACAGAAAATGCAGACTGGACAGAATCCAGCAAAGGAGGGAATTCGACAGTGTTTTGCTTCTTTCTTGAGCTCCAGAACTTCCCCAGAGATTAAGCTGCCATGAGCATTCCTCTCTAGCCTGTTCCTAATGCAGCTGATCAGGAAACACAGTACCTCCAACCACTAGGCCACTCTCTACATTTCTCTCTTACTGGTTTACCCTCATTCAGTTCAGATGGGATCCAGGCCCAAAGGAAAGACTCTACATCACAGAAGGTATTAGGAAGAAAAATGGCTGATGGGGAACCTGGGTCTCTCCCCAGAAAGCTCCCCTAGGCTCAAACCTCTTGAGAACCCAGCTTCATCTGGCTGGATGTACAATCAGATTGGGGGTTGTCCAAGTGTTTTACACCATGCTCCACACATCCATGGGAACCCCAGGCTGAGTCATGACCATCTGTGCTCATTTAAACATTTCTTGACAGAGGAGGGAGTGCTAATCCTGACATCCTGGCCAAAATGCAACAGAGATAATTGTAATGTGCTTTGTAACATTCTCAGTGGTGTACATTGGTGTTTTCCAGCTCTTCCCATAATGGTAATGTGGTGATCCAGCACAGAAATGGCCACGTTGCCACAGGAGAGTGCCCTGTGCCAGGCCCTGCAGCGTTACTGTCAGACATCACATGTCTCTATTTTCCCTGCTGCGGGTGTCCAACCCCAGTGTGCCTCACACTCAGACTTTTACCTCCACCTGTGCAAGGAGTCCTCACTAAAAACCTGCCCACTCATTCCTGAGCTGTGCTGAGCTTTCCATGTTCCCATTCTTCTGAAGAGATACAAAAGTGGACAGCACACCTTCCCTTGGTGCATACCTGGGGCAGCAGGACAAACACTGTAACACAGAAATGGATTTGAAGAGCCTCAATTCCAACAGCTCTCTTTCTTCTAGGAGAAACAAAAAACCCCCAAACCTTTTGTTGCACCAAAATCATCTCCTGGCATTTCTGACCAGCACACATGTTGTTACAATTAGGACTGGACTCCTTGGCTCCGGCACAGGGGGAATTTTAAACCGGCACACTGGCACCCATCAAAACATTCGCCAACTTCCAAAGTGGAACTGACACCACGGTAGTGGTTTATATCACACGTCAGAGAAAGGCTTCACAACTCAGATCAAACAAGTTAACTCTTCACTCCCTGGCCAGGAGAGCAGCCTGATGCTGGGCTGCTATTGTTATTCCATACAGCTGTTCCACGTGGCTTCCAGCCAGTCCACTTCACTTCGCAGCCTCAGAAGTCAAAGACAGAGAGAACTGGCCAGAACTTCAACAAGGGATTTGTGAGAGAACAGAAACTGCTGATTGTAACAGCATCTTCCCTCTCAGGCAGAAACAGCACCACCACCATCAGAATGGTACACAAGAATGTTTCAGCCTTTAAACAGTTCAGTTGCATATAAACTTTCTCCCTTCTGGGAAATTCATAATCTTAAGCAGTTGTCAAAAAATCTTTGGATTTGGAATTTTTTGGAACACCATTTTCAGATTTCAAACAATAATCTTACCTGTGACAACAAGGTGTAGAAATATTCTAACCACGTTAGCCTACCAGAGAACCATAAATTATATGCAAAATGGGTCTTTGTGACTTCTGTAAATACCATTTGCAATTCAGCTCTTCTGTCAGAAGCTCTTCTGTGTGTCCCCGACTGTAATGAGGAACAGACCTATCCTCTAGGCCTTTGAATCTCTTGAGGAACAACTGGGGGAGGCTGCAGAGGATGGAAACGAGAATGGTACAATTAAATTATTACTGCACTTACTGGTATCCCATCCTGAAAACCATCACCAGGTCACTACAAGGTGTCCTGCAACAGCAGACACAGCAAAGGAAGTCAGTCACAATTTTCTCACAATACCATGAAATCTCCTTGCTTTTAGGTTTTCCAGCAAAATAAGTGTACCAGCAACAACAGAGCAATGCTTCATACATATTTCTAACACTACTTTGGAGTTAGAATCTAACTCAAATTAGCCCAAATTATGAGCGGCTGCTCTAGGAGAAATATTTATCCCACTTTCTCCCCTGTATGGAAGGCACCAGGAGAGATTTTCCACTGTTGCCCTGAGCCAGTTAGTTGAAAAGATTCCTGCCAAGCTGTATCCTGCCATGTCTTTACTCCATGCATTTCCATCTTTTGGAACAGCCTTTTTTGAGGTTTTATTTTCACACAGCGGAAAGTTGCCAAAGGACGTATCTGATCCTACCATTTATCATCTCCTGTGGAAAAACAGGCTTGGATCCCTCTATTAGTCTCAGATATCACAACTGAAAGTAAACACACTGCGTACAAGATGCACTGATTTATTAATAGAATAAGACTGAAATGTAGTGACATGTTTTTCCACTGTTCAAGCCATAGAGACAATCACTGTCCCATTTATAGACTCGGCGGCGTCATCCGGCAACTCATTCATAAACTCAGACCCAACACGTCCAGGTCAGGTATTCCAGGAACCATTCCCACACTTCCCTGGGTCCAAGAGGTTAACTGTGAGTGCAGTCCCCACGGTTTGCAGCTGCAATCAGTCTATGGGAGATTTTCCTATGTTCTCTTTTAATTCCTGAGGCTTTCTCCACCTGGAATAGCTCTTTAAAGCCTTTCAACAGCAATTGAGCAAAACAGCTGAACTTTTGTGGGATACTAACCTGCTCCTCAGGCAAGAAAATGCATTAAATGTTCTACAAAAATAGGCTCATTTCCAGTATACTGTGGGGATTATTCATTACAAGATGA
The DNA here is from genome assembly GCA_034336665.1 of Luscinia megarhynchos. Classification (NCBI taxonomy): domain Eukaryota; kingdom Metazoa; phylum Chordata; class Aves; order Passeriformes; family Muscicapidae; genus Luscinia; species Luscinia megarhynchos. The sequence continues at coordinate 26,742,227 of CM067571.1, forward strand.
ATTATTGGCTAATTATGGCTAATTATTGGCACTTCGAGGCGACTACAACAGAGGAAATCTCTGCCGTGGAACAGCTTTAAATATAGCACACTCTCTTTTGTGTGTTTCTACTTCTACGTTCTGCAATGTCTTAAACTGTAACCCATCATTTCTGTTGAACCCTAGCAGCTGTGATTTCATAGCTAATAGTGTTATCAATGTACTTTCTTTTCATGATTCAGCATTGTCTGAAAGGAACAGGCAAAGAGATAAATACGAGGTATTACAACTGACTTTGCAGTTTGCCTCAATATGCAAATTTCCCTTAAATCAGGAAAGAGTAACCTCTAACAAGGCAATTAATGTAAGCACTTGGGTTTCCCAGCATGAGAAACCGTTGGAAACTAATCCCTTATGGATACAAAGGAAGACAAACATCCTACTGCAGTTGTCACAATGTGTTCTGAAGCAGACTGACGTTTCTCTTCTAGGTATCTTTCCCTTGCACACTGCTCAGAACAGGCATCCATGGGTACCAAAAAGCTGAAAATCTTTGGACAAACCCTATTGTTCACTTCCAAGTGTCCTGTTTCAGGAAGGTACAAAAGCCCATGAAGAGTTGGGCAGTAGAACATGAACATACACCAGAATGATGACAGATAATGAACCCCAAATGCATCTTGTGGAAAGAAAAGAGCCTTTAAAATTTGAAAACAATAAAAAAGAAAAGAGAAATGAAGTGCATATTACTGGCACTGCTGAAGCCCAGATACAACAAACAGCCACAAGCCTGCAGAAAGTACCTCATCCACAACCACTGGCTTATCTGCATCCAGCAGTCATGTGGCAGAACAAGCAGGGGAGCTTCCTGAGGTCACACTGACTGCCTGAGTTTGGCTGTCCCCGTCGGACAGGGATTTGGTCCTGGGGTTTTGAGACTGTTCAGAAACTGCAGGAGAAGCAGCAGCAGCATGCTGGGCCTGCTGGCTCTCCTGCCCCACAGCACTGGCAGCAGGGCTCTCCTGGGCTGTCCCAGCGTGGCTGTGTGCCTGGCTGGATTGTCTCCCTGCTTCTGCCTCCTGCTGCTGCAGCATCTGTTCCACCTCGATCTCCAGCTCCAGATTTTCCTCATCTGCCTCCACGTCCAGCTGCTGCATTAACTGCTCCAGCTTCCTGGCCTTGCGCAGCTCGTTCTGCTGGATGATGGTGCACAGGTGCTCCGCCAGGTGCTCCTTGATCTCCGTCTTGTGCTGCAGCTCCAGCTTGGCCGCCACGTACTCCGACTCGGCCTTGTCGTAGCGCTTCCTGCAAAACCAGCAGCAGTTCTGCAGGGTTAGCTCTCACAGCACCTCACAGCCTGACACAGGGACAGCTACTGCAGCAATCCCTGGAATGCAGTGCATCGTGCCAGCTGCTCATGACACGCTGCCACGTTAGTGAGAGGGAAGAAAATACGAGTGAATTGATGGAAATGTCTCTGGACACGGGGCTCTGCTGTTGTGTATTCCAACAGTTAACTTGCTCAGATGGAATCACAAACACCCGTTTTTAATGCCTGTTTGAAGAGATGCATCACTGGCAGCAGAAAGAACCCATCAGAAAGTGCAGGGTTTTCACACTTCTAATGAACGCCCACCCAGTGAACTGAAACACCACAAAGCTGTCGGGTGTTTTTCTAACCCAACCACCCCCCCACAGATACAGATGCTTGATGGAGCACGATGACATTTGGATCATGTGCTTTTCTGACCACCCATATCCATATTCAGAAAACCAGGGGCAGGACAGACTGATACAGCACATGACATCAACACAGATGTAGAATTTTATTGCAAGCATCCGTCCTGACCGTCACCTCCTGCCAATTTGCCCTTCCTCTCACGACAAATACAGCCAAAAGGGAATTTTCTAAGAATTTACTGAGTTAACACACAGAGAATATCTAGCACTTTAATGGCTGGTGTCCACATTAATGATACATCTTTCACTGCATCAGTGAACCTGTGTATTAATTTAAATTAAAAGATAGATGCAATCTTGCTCATCAGGAAAGGGAACACACAAAGGCTTTTGCAGCCTGACTACAGAGAATTCAAAAAACAGCATTAGTTATAAAACTAGTATTAGTAAGGTGGTTCAGTAAAGAACCCAGCTCTTTAATAAAACCAGATTCCAGTATCTGCTTAAACAAAGCAACAGAAAGACAGGAGAAGGTCCTTTGCTTAGTAAAAAAGAAGGAAATGAGACATAAAAAGCCTTCCCTAATATCTTCTTTAATGTAATAACCACATGACTTTTATCCAGCTGTAAAGGCTATGTCTGCAGTGGGCAGAAAATGCTCACTTATGTTTCCCTCTCAAGAAAGTCAAGATTTCTCTGGGTCAGATACCTGTAATGCTGTGCTGGAAACATCTGCACAGCTAAACCTTCAGGCTGAATTCCCACCTATCAGTCACACTGTATTTACAAGAATTCTACTCCACAATTGTCAAATGTTGCTAACTAGGTATGTGCTCAGGAGTATTGAATATTGCACTTTTTGACCCACTGAAATGCTTTGTGTTTTAGCCCTAAAACAAAAGGCAAATAATAAGAAATTGCTTAAAAACACTCAACTTACAAGTAAATTTGGCTCATAATGCATAAAAACTACAGCACTGGAAATATCTACCTCACATTGCCAAATCCCTCCCTCATGAAAACACCTACTAAATTAATGACAGTCATTAAGATTTTGGTGAAGTTTACCCACTTGTCCTACTAGCATCTCCTTTTGCTATTGTCATTAAAAACTCCTTTCCTAATGTCAAGAGCTGCTTGTGCTCTTTAGCCAGTAAGCATTTCAAATAGATATACTATTACAAAACTTGGGTAAGAAGATTTCATGTTTTTAGCAAACCAGATTAGACCTAAAATCCATTGAAATGTTTTTCTTCTTGAGCACATGCAAACAGCTATGCTAACTACAGTTAACCTTAGACATTTCAAATGATAATTACACCAAAGAAATCTTAATTTTTTTAGCTACATTTTTTCAAGACTAATTACCAGCTTTATTGGCCTGTGGTCATGGAATGGCAGAAGTCAGAAGGAGAAATGAGCATTTAACACATCGAATGGTGAACCAAAAACCACGAGTGAAAGTTTCTGCTTTATGAACTGGCTGCACAAACATGCTGCTGTTTATCTACTGATGTTGTGGTTTACCCACAGCTAATGGGGTGTTCCCATTCATTTCTTGCCTTTAAGGAACTCATCACACCCAGAGTGATTAAAGGCACACTGTGAAGGGTTAAAAGCTTCCCTCTTCCTTCAGTTTTTGGTCCTAGCTGCAAAAATACTTCAGCAGGATTATATGTTTTAAGCCTAACTGGTCCCATTGATTCCAGCAGGACCAGAGCTGTCATGAGCCAGCAAATTTCCCTGAACAGGATTTTCATTTCAGGACTTTTCAAGAAAAACCTCTTTCCCCCTGAGAAGAAAAATAAACAACCTTGAAACAATAAAGCAGGGCTTATGGACAACTGCACACTTAAAGCAGGACCTATGTCTTGTGACAGCAGTCTCCAGTCAGAAAACCTGCTTCAGTTCCCAGATTCCAAGTGAAAAAATGAGGAAATAGAAAGCATACTTTTACTTCCAGATCTGAAAGCCTCCCAGCCTGTGACCACTTTAACTACAAGTTATTACAGTGACAGGACTTCATTAGGGCTGCAGTGAGAGGAAACAGCCTTGTCCCCTCCCCTCAGGCAGGGCTGCTCCCTGTCCCTCCTCCCTGCCACTCACCGGGCATAGGAGTAGTCCAGGCTGGCCTGGTCGATGCGGTTCCTCAGGATCCCGATGTCAGCAGACACCATGTCATCCAGAGCCTGCAGCTCCTTCTGAATCCTCTTCAGCTTCACTGTTTCAGCTTGAGTTCTTTTGGATCTGCAAAAGGATGATGATATTTTTTTTGTAGTTTGTTTTAATTTCCTTTTCAAGCCTCTCTTCTCGATGTACTGGGCCCCAGTCCTGACTTCTTTAGGACCTATTCAGAAGGTTTCTCCTTTATGGTGTAGGGCTTTTGATCTTTTTTAGCATCCACAGGGATCTAAAATGCCTGCTATTAAAGGACTAGGGCAAAATTACGTAATGACTATAATCAAAGTGCCTAAAGTGGCTTGTGTTTCTTCACTGTGGAAACACACAAGAAGCTGCTGTATCTAAGTAGTTCTCAGTGTAAGGAAACAGGAAATGGCTTGGGGGGGAAGCAAGAGGGGGAAGGGTTTTTAGCCCTGCAAATATCTCCTTTCAAAGAAGCCCAGTTAGTAGAGGGCCAAAAAGTCACCTAACCTAAGCTTGATTTCCATTTTGTAAAATTATTCCCAAAAGGCCCAGCCAAATCCCAGTGAAGTGAATGGAAAGTTTTACATCAAACACAAAGGATTTCAATCAAGCCTTATGAAACCTTTTTCAACTGGGCCATTCATTCCAAGTCCTGAAAACGACATGTTACTAAGGGCAACAAGCTTTGATGGATTTCACTCCCAAGCAAGCCAAGTGACTTTCCACCACGTTACTTTGCCATCATTCATCACCACTAGCAAAATGCTGCTTCTCAGGCACTGCTTTACACCCAAGGCAGGTCCCTGAAAGCAAGACTAGGTGTGCAGGCAGTGCCAGCACCTCTCACTCGACCAGCTGATGCAGGTGGAGGGTAAACAGACATCCTGTGATATTCCTGGGAGCCCAAGGAAGGCCTTTGAGTGACACAAGTAACTCCTCAGCTGTCACCTTCCCTGTCTTGGCTCTCCTCAGGCTTTGTTTCCAGGAGGAAGAACCAAACCGGATGGCCACGATCCATGTTTGATGCCCTACAGTAACTCAGAATAAATGTGCTTCTGTTTTATCTCTGCCTGGCAAAGGAAAATGAAAATTTTCAGGACTTTAGCACAGTAGAGGCTGTGTTCACCTGTGCTACCCAAGGGCTCTGATGGGCAGAACATAACACAGGCCTGGGAGAGCACTGCAAGCCTGAAAACTTCACACCACTGTCCTTGATCCAGTGTTATCAGCTGTTCCAACATTCTTCCCTACAAACTTTGCCTTTCCTGGAGTCTTAAACTACCTTTGTGCCATAAAGCCTGGTCCCCTGAAGAGCAAGAGCTAACAACTGTGAGAATATGTGCAATTTTATAATTTCTAGTCATCCAGTGGTGGTAGAACAGTACCTTCTTAAAGCTGATAATTTCTCCTTTCAACATTTTCACACACTAATGAGCCCAAACAGAAATAGCTTCTTCTCACAGGTTACAAATCAAATAAATCTCCCTTACATCTAGCAGAAACGAATCAGGACAAATCAGAACACAGACAAGCAGCTGAGCACCCCAACTTTCAAACATGACCTCACTAAAAAATTTCAGGACTTCAGCTAATCCTTCAGTTGTATAATAACTTTTCCATCTGCACAGAGCTGCAGCTTGGGAAGTGTGAAAAGCTTAGTCACAATTCTTAACCAGCACTTGTGTCATCCAAGGGAAACGTCCATCACAGCTGCTCACAGAGCACAGAGAAGAGGAAAAAGTGAAATTTAACTGAAGATATGAAACTGGCTGCAGATGAAGAGTGAGCCCTTGCTCTGGCTCAGCCCCACCTCTCAGCAATGGCTCTGGCCAGGAGTGCCTTCTTGCGTTTATTCTTCTCTTCTATCAGCCGCTGCTCCTGCTGGAGGATTTCCCACCGGGATTTCTCCTGCCTGCTCGTTGACAAGAACATCACAATTAACAGAAAGTTCATCTCTCTCCCTGCTGCCCATATTGCAACACAAATATTCACTGTCAGATATTCTGGAGCAAACTCTTAAAAAAGTCGAAGGAACAACAAATAGGTTTTGGTTCTGAGGAAAGAAGAATCACCTGCAAGAAGCCATTCAGACCAATAAAACATTTCCAGATTAAATCTGCTGATCAGAACTAAAATCTGCATAACCAAATTAGCTGCATGGAGCACTTTTTCAGAAATGGGTGGAATTTTTCATTTAAAGGATGTGCTTCCCTATCAGGTAAAAGCAGCTTCAAGTTTCTTACTGGCTGCTACAAGTTCAGTCAACCAACACAGCCTCTTTTTGGGAAATGTTTTTTCCCATGAAACAGATTCTTTCACAGCTCTGCTTTACAGTACAGCTCCCAAATAATTCAATGGATACAAGTGAAAGGTTGGTAGGAGTTATAATGAAAATAAGCAGCAAGGAAGGACAAGAATTCGCTTTTGCCACCAGTGAAGGACTGATATTGATTCCATTTCCAAGGCTACATCTCCTAAGAGATACAACCATCCCAAAAGATGGAAGGCCAGGTCTCAGGTCTCAGGTGAGGGGGCATAACCTGTGGCAGGATTTAGGAGAAACAAAGAACTGTTTGCTGCTTTTCATGTTCTTCATGCCCTCACTCAAAGAGCCCAAATTTAAAACTATCCGAATAACTCAGCTATTAACAAACATTCCTGCACATCTCTTCAGATTTGTCCTCATCACTCTATTCCTAAAACCTCACATACAGAAATATTTTTAGTAAGATTTAAATTCAAGCATCCAGGCTGAGAAGAATCCAGCAGATTCAGGAGGTGACTGTTGCAGCTAAACATCATTTGCTTTCACCAGTGTGAAAAAATTCTCAGCAAAGCTTCAGCTGTTTTCACCCCAGACAGGGAGTCTGTGTTTTCCCCACCAGAAAAATGAGATGAGCAGCCAGTACTACTGGTGAGCTGCACCCACAGGAGGAATCTGAGTTCTCAAAATGCTGCTGTCCTGGTGCAGGAAGTGCAGGCAGGTGATCCCAGGAAATCACAAGCAGCACAATCACCAGCCACAGCTTCTCAAGGCCCATCTCTGTAAGACAGAACCTCCTGGATCCTTCTGCATTTAGAATTTGAGAGAACCCACATGCTGCTTCTCCACACAAATGCTGCCTGTAGAAAATGGAATGATTTGATCTTTCAGAGCTTCCTATCAGACACACAAAAATTGACTCCACAACCAAAGAACGAATCAGTACAGAACAACAAACCCCACCCCTTGATTTTACCGACTTACTAACAATTCCACTTTCTTTCTCTCCACTTGGCTGTTGGGCTTTGTAGGGCGGGGCTGGGCGCTGCCATTGCAAGACTCTGCCGGTGTCACTCCCTCCTGCTGCCCTTGGCTGTCCCTTTGCCTCTGACCCCCAGCTGCTGGCCCGGGCTGCTGGGGGTGGCAAGCTTTGGGTTGTGGTGCAGAAAGCAGCTGCTCTGGAGTGACAGAGGCTGCTCCTCCCTGCAGCCCCAGCCTCTGGCTTTGCTGCTGGAGGGCTTTTTCCCTCTGCAGTTGCTTCCGAGTCTTGGGCACAGCCTGGGGGCGAGGCTGCTGCTGCTGCGGTGCTGAGGGCTCGTACAAATCTGTCGGTGGAGAAACAGGATTAAAGACAAATCTCAGGATCAAAGACAGGCTCTGACAGAGCTGTTCTGGGCAAGCAAAAACCAAAATAAGGCAAACACAAGGCGGGGTGTCACGGGAAGGCAATGTGGGGCAAACCTCAGCAAGCTGGGAATGTTTTGTTAGGCTAACATTGAGGGATTTTCAATGATACCGCTATCCCTAAGTGAGGAGAGGAAGGAATAAAAGGCTTAAAAGAGAAACTATAGGGGTGAGTGAGGTGACTCTTGGGATAATCGTGACGAGGCAGATCTAGGGCTGAGGAAGAGTCCCTGCCAGCCTGGTGGGCAAAACTGAGGTTATAAAGAAAAGCCTGGGACCATGACGGGGGCGTTGGGTGCAGGACAAGGGGCTAGAGAGGCCGGGATTTTTGGGATTTTTGGGATTTCTGTCGGGTAGAGAGAGAGGCTGGATGAGGGGAGCAGGGGGAGATGGGGCTGGATGGGAGGGAGAGAGGGGTTTGATGCGGGCATGGAGCGGCTGAGCTGAGGGCATGGCCAGAGGTGTGCAGGGGCTGAGGGGAGGGACAGAAGTGAGAATGGAGGGGCTGAGGGAAGGGTTAGAGGTGGGGATGGGCAAGCTGAGGAGAACGATAGGGGTGTGGATGGAGCGGCTGAGGGGAAGGACAAAGGTGCGGATGGAGAGGCTGCGGGGCGATAGGAGGCAGGTGCAGGTGCAGCTGCGGGCGCTGACGGGGTGTCGAGACCCAGGCTCTTCCTCCGCGCCGCTCCGGGCCCCCCTGTCCCCCGCTCCCCGGGCGCTCCCGGGGCGCGCTGCGGTCCGTACCTGGGCGCTGCCCCCGCAGCCGCCGCAGCTCCTCCTGCGAGAAGCCGGCCCAGGCCTCGGCCATGGCGCCGCCCGCTCCTCCCGCCGCGCAGGCCCCGCGGCTGCCCCGCCGCCGCCGGGACAGCGCCGCAGGCGAACGCCGCGGACAGCACTCCGGGGGCCTCGCGCCGCCGCGGCGCTGGGGCGGGGCGGGCAAGATGGCGGCCTGAGGCGGGGAAGGGCGAGCGGGGTGGAGATAGGCCCTGCGGGGTGGAGATCGGCCCTGCTCCGGGGAAAGCTGCCCTCGTTGGCCGATCTCAGAATCTAGTGCCGTAAAGAATCACAGAGTCCATTAGGTTGGAAAAGACTCCTGAGCTCATCGAGTCCAGCCTGTGAACGAACAGGGCTCAGTGGGTCCCGGCTAATGAGGCTGAAGTGGAGAGGGGAAGCCACTCCCGAAAAGAGCAAACAAACCATAAGGAACATCACCCGTACCGCCATGCAATTTAATTCGTAATTAGGTAGTTGTAACAGGGTGAGATCCTGCTCCTGCATGTTTAGTAAGTTAGAGTGATAACACTGTGAGGAAATCAGGGATTCCCTGGATGCTTTAGGCTGTGAGGGATTTTAAAGTTCACCCACTTGCAAACCCCTGGTTTCTCCAAGGCCTGTCCAGCCTGGCCTTGAACATTTCCAGGGATGGAACATCCACAAGTTCTCTGGGCAGCCTGTGCCAGTGCCTCACCACCCTCACAGGAAAGAACTTCCTAATACCTAACTCAATCTCTCCTCTTAGTTTAAAGCTGCTCCCTCTTGTCCCATCACATAAAAAGTCACTCTCCCTCTTTTTTCGAGGACATCAGGGGAAAATATTATTTTGCCCATACTGATGTTTTTAAAGATCTGCTTTGACCATTGTGCACAAGAGCACACACACTCACTTTCACCCTTAGGTATAAACTGAAAAGACCCTACAACTTGCAGCATTATCTCTCAGTATCCATTAAAACAAACATTTTCCTGCTTATCCTAAACTCTTGTGGCTCTATGGACGAGTTCACCTCCCACTGGGGCACAGCAAAGGCACGAGCCCCTGGCTTAGCCAGGGGCCTGGAGGCTTAAATAATATACTTAAATAATGCCAATTAAATAAATAATGGGCAGTAAACAGGGATGTTTTCAGTGCCACATCCCTGCCTGGCTCCAATCTGTGAGGGATTAGTCAAGCTCTGAAGCATTGCTGCCTCCCCAGGCAAATCCGTGGCTCCACAGCCGTGTAGGACTCAGCGATCCAGCAGCTCCCGTGACTAACTCTTCCCATAAATACCTCTCAGGGGGGAATATTCCCTGAGCTGGCAGGTGTTCAGTGTTTCTGTGTTGGGTTGATGTGGCCAGAAATGTGCATTCTGTCCCCATCTGCTGAGCCGGGTGGGGCAGTGACCCTGATCTCCTGGCACATATTATCTGCTAATGGGCCAGCTTTAAACCAGCTGGGGCAATCATCTTTATCTTTCCCACAGCCCATCCTCCCTCCAGGCAGATATTATCTGCTGATGGCCCATTCAGTGCCACTGCATGGCTGATAAAATTCCATCATCCCACTGGGAGATGCTCCAGCCAGGGGGAGCAGCCAAGCCTTTCCTACCCAGATAAAAACTGACATTTTGGACACCAAGGCACCTTCTTCCCACTGCATTCCAGAGGAAAGCCAGACCTTTCCACATCATCCCTGCACCTTCAGAGGAAACTGCACCTTCTGCAGGAGCACTGCTCCAGCTGAACCACATCTGCCACTGCAGGAGGATGCAGCCACCATTGAATGGCACTGCTGCCAACACCCTGACTGACTGACGGGTGTCAGCTTGGATTCTGACTCTGGCAGGGTTTTGGGATTGTTCTTTGTAATACTGCATTTCTATTTTAATTTTCCTAGTAAAGAACTGTGATTCCTAGTTCCCGTATCTTTTCCTGAGAGGCCCTTAATTTTAAAATTATCATAATTTGGAGGGAGGGGGTTTGCATTCTCCATTTCAAAGAGAAGCTCCTGCCTTTATTGGCAGACACCTGTCCTTCAAACCAGGACAGTTTCTGACGGGGTTTGAGTGCCTTGGGGGAACACGAGTGGCACCATTTCTCACCTGCAGCTCAGCCTTGGTGCCAAGCAGAGATGCTGATCCAGCAGAGGAGAAGGAGGGTGTGGTTATCTCATGCAGGAAGTCCTACCTGGGTAAGCCTGGGAAGCCTTTCCTGGCTTCTCTGGGAAACCTGACCAAGCACTGGAGACATCTGAATGAGAACCATAATCCAACCTTGACTAAAACGCTCTCAGACTCTGCGGAATCCAGATGGCAGAACCAGGTGTCAGATTGAATTTTACAATGGAACAGTGCTGGCCAGCCCTACAAGGGCTGGCTTACAACAAGATGTAGGCACCTAATTCCCTTGGAGATGACTATATAAGAATCATGAATGTAAATGTGGTGTCTAAATCACAGTCATGGGCTGTACCAAACCCAGAGATATCGACTGAATGTGCTTCACCAAGTACAAACACCAGACCTCATCTTGAACCTCAGTTGTTCTTTCTTCCTGCAAGTTTTAGCACTACAAACAAAAGTGAAGCACCATATCCACTTTATTGCTGCAGATATTCCAGGCACAAAGCTCCCACGTGTTTTATAGAAAAAGTAGAAAGAGTTTGGAGTTGTTAACTCCTGTCGCTGTGGGCAAAGCAGCAATCCCTGTTAACAGTTTCCATCGGCCCAGGGTTTAATTGCCAGCCGTTGGGCCAGCTTGCTCCAGGAACAATTATAGCACGGTGAAGTCATTTCACGGAGCATTTACCAACAGCAGGCTCAGAAAACGAAGGCTGGCCATGCTCAGGAAACAGAGGCTGGCCACATTCTCTGGCTGATTGAAGTGGAACATGGCACTGAATGTTTGCCACCTAGGAATGAAGCTTTTTCCAGCAAGGAAAAAGCTGGAGGAGGCAAAGATGAGGAGAAAATAGAAACCTTTTCTGCCTCCTGGGCTGATATCTCCAGAAACAACACAAATCTTCCTTTACATTGGAGCTGGGTTTGAGTCCTGTATCTTTCTGTGCTTCAAGAGCTGCTCTGTCAGGAGCAGGCCTGGAGACCTCGGTGACTGCTGCATCCGTTTTCTCTTGCCCTAATTGCCCTGGAGTCTGGTGAGTAGAAGCAGCCCAGCACCAACAGATCACAAAAACATCTTTTCTTGTGCAGTTCCCAAATCAGCGTGGAAATGTCATCATGGGCTGGCAAATTGGGCTGCCCAGGTCAGAGCTCAGGGTCAGACCTCAGATGACATTTCAACCCAGGACAGGAGCAATTTGTACCAGGGCATAACATCGATTTGCATCGGTTTCATGCTGAAAACTTGTGGGGTTTTTAGGAATCAAATAAGATCTTCTATCAGGGGGCTCCCTGAGTTAGATGTATATTTAAAACTTCATTCTTGCACTGCTCTCCATGCTGCCACAGTAACACACAAAGCAACATTTCCCCAGTAAAGGACTGAGCCCTAGTATGACACAGGGAAGGGCTTGCATAGGGAAGGAGAATTTCCTTTCTGCTTCCATTTCAGAGCCTGTCATGAGCTTCCAAGGACTCTGGCATATAATTCAAGAGACCTAGGGAAAAATACATCCAGAAAATAACAGAGCCAAAAATCCCTAAATCACTTTAGCCCTTTTTCTAATGAAAAAATGATCTATCAAACTGTATCCATGTCGATACTACCTCATCCTTTACCAGATCTTAACACAGGCTGCCTTAGGAAAAACCACCATGTCCAGATAAGCTATGGCACTATGTGAGCAAGGAGCAAGTCTTTTCTTTTGTTAATAACTCAGGATTTAATTTGTCCTTTATAATCACTTTTGAGATCCTTTTTTTTTTTTTGGTTGATTTTATGCTGGACTATCTCAGACTTCAAAGCCTGAGATGAACAATTAAATTTCTTAGCAGAAGACTGAATTAAAAAGTACAGCACTATTCCTTCTCCTCAGTTTGTGTTCCCTTAAGTGCCTGGTAAGTGGGATTAAGTCAGCACTGTCATTTCTGGGACCAAGGCAATCTTTTGGTTTTGTAAGAATTTCATAGAGGGAAACCAAAATCCACTTATCTAAAGAGCTACTGAGTGAAAAAAGTGACATAAAACTCCCTTGGTTTTTAAACAAGATAAACCAAAGGTTTTCAACATCTTTTGATTTGTGGATGCCTACACATTTTCTAGGGAAGAGGCAAACTCCCCAAGGGTACTCTGGGCTGTCAGCAGCCAGACTGGTGGGAGATGGTGCCACAGGGACTCCACGGCATTGCAGGGCTGAACCTGCTCCTCTCTGCATCCTGTGCAGAGCTGGGTGTTTTTGCAGGACACTTCTCATTACAGTGACGTGTTTGCTTTGAAACTGAGCCTCAAAACTTCTCAGCTTTTCAGGCCCCCACCCTGTGTTTCCACATTTCAACTTTTGAGCTTTTACCTTAAGTTCAGCTTTCAAATCTGAAATCTGAACTGGAAGGAAGCTCAGCATGCAATATAAATGTTTTTAAAAAGTATATAAATTCCTACTGGCATTTTTTGAGTCACTGTGAGTATTTAAGGTAAATTTTCCATATAGACAAACATACCGTGTAATAATTCCTCATCCTAAAATATTTGTGTTAAAAAACCTTAACAGGATTAAACCCTTGCTAATTAAAAGCACCATAAATAAAAGGAAAAAAAAGCTGGTAAAATAAAATAAAATTAATTAACAAAAATATCCTGAAGATTATAAACTTAGCATTTTGGCTGGCACAACCAGAGCTGAGCAGTAAAACAAGTGGAAATGAGCAATTATTGATATATATATTTATAGAGTTTAAGAAATATTTTGCAGCTAATTCATTTTAAAGGATACTACAAATCATTAAAAGAATACTTTTTATAACCCCAAGTTTAATATTTCATGACAGTTCTAGAATGCGTTTAATTGCCTAATGTAAAAGTCGTAATTCAAATCTTTATAGAGAAAAACGAGAAAGCAATTGCTTTCATTCTAACCCTTTGTGTAAAAATTATAATCTTGCTGTCAAAACAGTTGATAAAACTAAAGATTTGAAGAGAAATTTGCTGAAGATTTGTTATCTTTGGCATAACTTGAGTGATTAGAACTGCTGTGCTAAACAAATGGAGTATTCATCAAACAAACTTCTTGTTGTTACACGCTCCAGAGAATGAACTGTGCTTGTTTAGTCTGGATGGGAGAGAAGTGTGGGGGAGACGACATGATAATCATCTTTAAATATATAAAGCACAGCTGTGAAGATAGAGGGTGATGTGTTTTCAGGGCTTGTGGAGGACAGGTGAAGAAGGAAGTGAGACTCAGGCTAGAGAAGAGGAGTCAGGGCAGCAGAACGTGGAGAGAATTGACTGAAGACCATCACAGAGTCTCCATCCAGGTATTTTTAACAACAAACATCTTCTGGGCAAGGTCAGTAGAGCCCTGGGAGAGCGAGATGCAGGTTTTGGAGATTTTGGGTGTGTGGATCCCCAGAGGAGATGGGGACCCACAGACTCTCCATGGGTTCAGGCTGCTCTGCAACTTTGGACCTTGCTTTCTGCATCATTCACGTCCTGAGCGCTGGCCAGCTCCTGACACCTCTGCCAGCCTTGTTCCTGTCACTGGTGCTTCCCACACCATTCCCACCTCTTCCCACTGCTGGCACAGCCCCATCACCCTCCCCTTAGGCACTCACATCGGCACCAACAGCTGGACCACTCTGGGTCCTGAAAAAGTGTGAAAAAGGAAAGTTTCACCTCTGAAAGAGTCTATGTGAGAAATTCTTGTGTTTTCAGGGCAAGGCAGAAGGACAGATGGCTGCCAAACCCAAGAGCCAGCACTGCTTGTAAGGTGTATTTGCAGTAGAGTATTATATGATGTGAAAATCACTTTATTACCATCAAGTGCCAGTTAGCTCTGACGTGACAGCCTGAGCCTGGCTGGGTTGGCCAGTTCCCTTCTCTCCTTCCAGCTGCGCAAGGAGGATGTTGTCCTCTCACCTCTCCCAGCTCTGCAACACAACTCATTGGGCTGAGACAGCTCCCTTCTGCAAGTGAGAGGCTGCTGACCCTCAGGGAGTGGTGGGGGATGCTGCTCCATCCCGCTGCATTCCCACCAAGAGCCCCAGAAGTGCTGCTGGTGGTGTTTGAATCAGTGCAGGCTGCTTTGGCTGAAGGGACGCCACGTGTTCAGGGTGGCAACACCTCACCTGTCTGTAAAACAAGCCCTCACTTTTCCTCTATCCTTGCAGCAAGACACTCTCCAGGAAGCCTTGTTCAGAGCACAGCCATCCCATTCAGGGTCTCTGAAATACAAGAAGAAACACAAGGCAGAAGAACCAAGGAAGCCATTTGCAGACTGCAGGCAGCTCAGGACACTCACCAGTTTGCTTCCCATCCCAATCCTGCCAACACCGAAGCTGCACCAGGCAGATGTGCAGGGTTAGGATCTCCCCATCCCTGGGGAGCCCAGGTCAGCCAGGATATCCTCAGCACTGCTCAGAGGTAGCCCAGCACACTGTGTGTGCAGCGCTCCAGCATCACCCTGAGCAAACTCTGCCCGTGTTGGAGGGGCTGTGCCCCCAGCTCCTGCCTCCACTTGCATCCCCAGCCACCCCGCAGATAATGCCTGCTACAAATTGGAAGTGTTTAGGATGAAACGTTGTGTCTTTCCTGCAATAAAGTTCACAAACTGTCGGTGCTTTGTCTCTGTAACAAGCGCGCGAAAAGAAGATATAAAATCCCACGTGTTTATAGATGCTCTCAGTGAACTGCTGTTTGCCAAGGCTGGATCTGTGAGGAGGTTTTCAAAGGATTGCCGTGCTTGGATCTCACCAAGGCTTTAGTGGGTAACTCCTTTCCATGGCTCTGGAAAGCTCCCCCCATCACTTGGTTGCTGCCTTTCACCGTGTTTGTGTAGAAGCTTTTTTTTTCCCAGCACCTTCTGCGGAAGAGAATGTTTTCTTTAGTTTTTACTTTAGTTTTTGAACAATGCCATGGCTGCACACCAGCTGACACCCACAGGCTTACCAGGGCCACGAACTAATGAGGGTTTCCAAGTGTTGGTGTCACTGGCAGGGTTTGAAGCAGAGCTGTAAAGCCTGCAGACAAGCAGGCTGCTGGCCAGGGAGGCTTAGCAGCTCTTTGGTGAGGTATCCGAGATAGTTGGAGGGAGATCTGTACCACACCCTGGCTGCAAACTCCGATATCGCAGAGCTCAGCCTTCAGCACATCGAGAGGGGAATAAAGACTGGAACAGGAGCAACCAAAATTAGACCCCTGATTGCTGCAGCAGGAAGGTGAAAACAAGGATGACTGGTTTCTTTTAGTGGTGGAAAGTTCTGGTTTTGGAGCTGAACTAAGAGGAAAGACTTAAGATAATGAGGAAAGCTCGATTCATTTTGGGTTGACCAAAACCATTTTGCATGACCAGTAACAAAATCTTCTGGTTTGCTTGGAGACTGTTCCATCTTTTAAAAAAGTAAATGTAAAAAAACCACAAAATTTTCCTTTTAAATTTAGGTCTATTGAAAATGAAAATAAAAAAGAAAGCGTCAAACTAAATAATGTTCAATAAAGCAAACTGCTTCAACCTGAAAATGCTGAAGTGAAACATCTCAATATTTAAGGAAGTAAAGGAAGACTTCTATTGTTTTGTCTTGTCATTGACTGACTTCAGTCCAGATTTGTGAGTTATTTTGGTTGCCTTCATTTTCACAGGGGACTTAAATTTTTTTTATTTTTCAATTCATTTAATACTCTCTTCTTGATCAGTATGAAGTACAAATGGTCAGGTTCAGCAAAGGTTCATAGGAACATGACTGACCTGACAATTTGCACAGATATCAGGCAAACTTCAGGGCTTTTCTCCCTCTCTTTGCATTTTAATTTTCCTTTGAAATTGTACCTGAATTTCAAGAAGCTGGGGGGGTGGTTCTCAAGACCCCCAAAACATGCATAGAACTGTCAAAGTCTGTATGCTCTGCTGGGTAACCTGCACACCACAAAAATTCAGATGCCATCTTCAGTCCTGCAAAATATTAAGGCAGGCATTTAAGATTTACCCGAGTGATTAAGCATGAGCAGCCTGTAATTGTTTCCAGACCCCTCTCCTAGCAGGGGAAAAGGCTCTGCAAGCCCTGTCCACGTGCTCAGTGTAGCAATGTGCTCACAGACAGAGAAGCTGAAGATGAGCTGGGGAGGACAAACACATACCCCGAGTTCTGAGAACAAGCCAGCATTAATTTTGAGTCCAGCATGGACTTTTTTTGTTGAGCAGGGCATGTCTGTGTCCTGCCTGGAGCAACACCTGTGCACCAGCAACTAGAAACCCCTCCAGAGTACACGTGGTCCCATGCAGTTTGCAATTTTTCATCTGGCTTGGGAGTGTTAAGTGAAGATCAACTGCTGAATTTGGGGAATCTGACTTTCCAGAGAAGACCTTTGTCCTCCAGGTTTTATATGAAGCCCCAAAGATTGCAGACTTTCTGTGTAAGCCATGAAACAACCCAGCAAGCATCTGCCTCACATCCCAAACTGTTCCCTCCACACAAGTCTACTGATAGATTTTTCCCACAGACTGTTTGATTGTGAAAAGACATCTTCCCCAGCTCACTCATGGCTTCAGAAAACCTCAGAGAAAACCTCAGCAGTCCCAGCCCAAGTTTGAAAGCAAATTTGCCTTTGAACACAGCAGGGCTCTACTCCAACAGGTTAGATCTCAGGGGCCACCTTGCTCCCAGGATTTAAACCAGACCACATGTGAAATGGCAACTACCTCTTGATTTTATATTTTATTTTGTTTTAAAATAGGATAATTTAGGGGCTATGGCTCCTCTTAATATTATTCTTACTACTGTTTTAATGGCAAGTTTGTTGTGTTGCCTTTGCTCCTTAATGAAGAGAACCAGAGATATTTACCAGAGCTCAATTTCTCCTACTTTCTAGAAACAGTACCTACAAATCCTTTGTACAAAAATAACCACAATTTTTTCCCCCCTTCTCTCTCCTGCCTGAGATGGGGTTTTCATCAGCTCAGACCATTTTTCTTCCACCACCTCTTTATCTTAACCTTTTCTCAGAGGTTACATTTATTTTCTGAGGTCCACAGCCAGGACAAGGGTGCAGCTGACACTGCCTTTTGAGAATCACTGTCAGCAGGGCAAGAGGCTCAATCCTGGGGGGAAAAGTGTCTCTGGAAACGGCCCCTGCCCTCACCCAGCCCAGTTCACCCAGCAGCTGGAGTTGCTGCCATCAGAGCACATCCTTGTAGCCAGAGCTGAGTCCTGCCCCTGGACTCTGCAATCTGCTTTTCTCCCCCTTCCCCAGCCCTGGCTATTGCCTGCACATCTGGTGGCTCTTCTGAACCTCTCTGCAATCATTGCTTCATCTCTGTTCAGCTCCAGGCTGGAATGGAGCTGTTCTCCCTCCCCTGGGACCTTGAGTGAGTCCTTCTCTCTTAACCAAATTCACTGTGCAATGGATCCTTCCATCCCTTCTTATGCAAAACCCTTCGAGAAGGGTCTTTTTCCAGGATGGAAATCTTGGCACACTCCTCAAGTAGATGATCTCAGATAAGCCCACTGCTGGGGAGAGAGGTTCACCACCCTCCATGGAAACTTTGCAAGCTCTGGTTTTCATCCAGATGAGATTATTATTTTTTTTTATTTAAATTTGAGCAAAAGCACTTCAATCTTTACAGCGTGAGAGAGGAGTGAAAAAACACATCACTGCCATTATAGTGGAGGGGTAAAAAAGTAGTTCAAGCTGTCTTTGAAGAGCCCTGGTGCTGAAACAAAGCAGTTAAGTTAGATGAGGATGGTTCTTCTGCCAGAAATGGCCTTTGCTTGCCCCAGTGAGTGAAGGGCAGCATTTGCTGCCTCCTGCCCAAGCCCATCTCTCCACGGGTGGGGAGGTTGGCACCAAAAGTGGCACTGACCCCAGTGGAGCCAGAGAGCTGGCACGTGGCTCTGCCCTTGGAGTAGCAGCTTTTAACCACATTTACACATCAGGGTGCAACAGGGAGCCCTTCCATCAGAGCACAGCCTCAAGGGCTGTGTTTTACTCAGCATGAGCAGTTCTCTATCTTGTGGACAGAGGGAGGTTTTCGTTTGTGTGCTCACCCATGTGCTCGTGGCCAAAGCCAGGTCCATTCTGGTTTGCAGAGCTGAGTCCTGGCCACTCTGCCTCTCCAGGGTCCTCCAGGACATCTCTGTCAGCCTGTGGTGCCAGCAGAGCTCCTGGGATGTGCAGTGGCCCCGTCTGCACCATGACCCAGGGCTCACAGCTGAGTGGCAGCAGCGGGAATTGCCTGCAGGGAAGATGTTGAGAAAGAGATGAGGAAAAACTGCATCTCACCCCAGCCAAAAACCCAACTCACTTCCACACACCCACCGAGCACTGGGACTGTGGTAAAGCCAACCCTAAAGGGGCCACCCAACCCCCAGAGCACCTTTAATTATTCTTTTCCAGCCCGGGCAGTGCTGGGAGAAAACAAATTCACAGCAAATCCCCTCAAAGCATCACCCACTGGGCTGCAAACAGCATCTCCCAGGGGAAAAGAACCCCAGCCTTGGAAAGCAGCGGGGAAAACACAAGGGCAGGGGCTCGGGGTTGTTCAGCCCGCCGAGGCGCCGGGCGTACCTGCGGGTTTGCCAGACGGCCCCGGAGCCCCGAGCCGGCTGTCGCGGCGTGGAAACCATTAGCGTCTGAAAAACACTCACAGGAATGGAAGGGTGGAGGGGGGGTGGGGAAAAGGGAAAAAAAAATGGTATTTGCGGAGGCCCATTCCTCAGCACACTTTCATGTGTGCCAAAGTTTGTTGGCATGGCTCTGAGTTTGATAGGGAACATCTGGGCTGCTGTTGCTGCCTGTGCATTGGCTGAGGGCAGCGAACAAAAGGGGTTTGTGCAGGAATGCGCGGGGAGGGACAGCTGCGAGAGGCGAAACGCGGCGATACTCCCTGCAGAAGAAAGCCTAATGCACATCCCATGTTCCTGCTTTTAAAGGGGGATGAAAGCCTTCCTCCGCCCCCACTTCTCCTCTTCCCTCCCGGGGTACTGAAGGCGAGCGGGGCTCAGGCAGATCCGTGCCCTGCTACCTCTGCACTTTCCATTATCGGGGCTGGAAAAGCACTTGGGGTGGAGGGAGCAGGTGAGTGGGAACGCAGAGGAGTCTGAACCCAGCCACGAGGGGCTGCACCCAAGGCACAGCCACCCTGATGCCACAGTGACAAACCTCCTTGAGACCAAGAGACACGGACCCACCAAGAGCAGCACTGGTTCAAGCTTCTCCCACTCCTGTTGGAAATGTGGGGTCAGAGGGTGAAAATTTGCACTGCCAGCATCTCAAAAGCCAGAGACTGCTTCCTACAGACACAGGGTCCTGTTGTGCCTGACACCAGAGCGTGGCGTGGAGGGGTGGAGGAGGAGAGGAGTCACACTTGAACAAAGCTGGTCTGTTGGGAACTGGTTGAAAACTAGAGGTCAGGTGTAACCCTTACACCAGAAACTTCTGACTGAATCACCCTGGCCCACGACGTTCTTCCTTTTGGAGCTCCTTTCCACCATCCCACAGTACTGGGCACCCAAAGATGTTTGTGGCATTCACAAATCTTTTAAAAATTTCACTCTCCGGAGTAAGCCTCTCCCTGAACAGGAGCAGCATGGGTGTAATTTCCTGCCTTCTGACACCTCTCTCTTCATTCCATTTTTGTCCAACTCAATACCATAAATAACAGTTTTGAGAGTTTAAGGGTTTTTTTCTCTTTTGTTGCTGGTATGTGCATTTGGCCTGAATCCTCCCTAGCAGCCTACATCCCTCCTTGGCCTCCAGTCTTCAGCAAGGACACACATTGGGTCTGCAACCTACACCAAGATTTCCATTGCCTGTGCCTTTGGGTCTCCTTGGAGCTGCTCCAGAGAGGGTATTTGGGTAGCACTTGTAGTCCACACCCCTCTTCCTTGACAGGAAAACCCTCAGGGAGCAAAACCTAAATACAAAGGCTCCAGGTCAGCAAAGCCCCTCGGGCCTGGCTGTCAAGGCAGCTTTTTCCAGCTCTAATCTCCTCCCCAGGTCTCAGCTGCGTGCCTACACACCATCATTTCGAGCTGACTTCACCCCAGCCACGCAGCCCAGCGTGACTGGGGCTGGGGGTGCTGGCTCCAGGGCTGGGCATGTTTGCAGATAAGCTTCCCTCAGCGATATTTCGATTACATCAGTGTCAAGACAGCTTTTGGCCAGAGCCAAGCGAGCTCCCAGCACGCCAAAGAAAGCAGCCAGGCCGGCCAGGGGCTGTGCAGAGCCCCAGGCAGGGGCAAGAAGCAGGGAAAGCCAGCCCAGCCTGCAGAGCCACCTCTGTGCCACACACACATCCCCACCATCCTCCTCTGGGGGTGGGAGAGGAGCTGTGGGAGTCCCAGCCAGCATCACTGGGGAATGTGAAGCCCTACATAAATATACAACAGAGTTTAGTGGTTTTAGAGAGGAGGAAAAGAATTGAACTGCTGTGTTTAGTGCTCCTTGAGCCACTTTTGAGGACCAGGAGTGTTGGGGGAAGCCAATCTATTCCTGCTGTAATTTGCCAGCCCTCAGGGACAGGTCTGTGCCTCCATTCATCCTCTCCATCCTCCTCCAGGACACCCTCTTTCTTGGCTTTGCTTGGAAAACTGCATGTCAATGCACCAAGGGACAAAATGTTGCTTTCCAGCCATGCTCCCACCTGATCTCACCCCCAGCTGTCCTTCCTTGACTGGCCACTGAGAACCACCAGTCCCAAAAAAAGCAAATTTCAAAAGCAGAGAAACAGTCCAAGAATCTCAATCTCACTTTCCATGTGGTTAAAGGCCCCATCAGGAGGCAGACTTTTAATCATCCTAAATGCTTCTGAAGGCTGCATTAGAAGCTCATCTCTATCTTCAGTGTCCCAAGGGATTCCTGTGCCTTTGAAGTCCCTGCTGAGGGACCACGATGGTGATGGCTGGGAAGGAGGACAAAATCCTGGAGCCACAATTCAAATCAGGAGTCCAGGGGATCTCACAGTGGTTCAAGCTGCTCCTGCAGCTGTGGCTCCATCCCATTTGCCCACCATTCAATGGCCAGCTGGAAAACTCCCTGTGCCATGGGCCTGGGAAGGGGAACAGTGGGAAAATGCCCATTTTACTTTTTGCAGGCAAGAGTGGTTTGGACAGTTGTTTCAACTGGGAAAAAAGCTCAAACCCTTGTGCAAATCGTCCAAATGTTTGGCTTTTGTACTTCCTTCAGTGACACATCCCAGGGCTTTTGTTGAAAAGGTCTTCTCTCTTCAGAATTAAGCTGCTTATAGGGGAAAAAAATCCTATGAAAACAGGAAGCTTGAAATTATCAAAGAAAAATATTTTCATTGACCTTAAAAGATCTTACCCTTTGGTTTTCTAGTTCACAAAATTTTTCAGAACTGACTTCTCATCCCCATGAGAGATGAGAAATACTGTCAGTACCTCAAAAATGTTGCCAGAAGGGAAGTGTTTTTAATTACCAACCTCTATTTTTAACCTGCAACCAAGAGTCACTTCTAATGGGTGACAAGTGAATTCCCTCGAGGCTCTGCCATTGGCTTCACCAAGGCTTTAAAATCAGATAGCATTTCTTTCTTTTTTTCTTTTTTTTTAATGGGAAATGCCCCAGGCACTCTGCAAAGCCCAGCCTATCCATTTCTAAAGCAAGCATCAGGTATCATAGGCTTTTGCTATCCATCTCTTTAGAAAAATGATGTCATTACCTTTTCCCCCTCACCTATATTCCATTTGAAAAAACCTCATATTTTCTCCCTCATAACTCAAAAAGGGCTACATGGATTTTTTTCTCAGAGTTAAAAAAAAAAAAAAAATCCCACCTGGTTAAGGCCAGGCATGCAGAAATTTCAAAGTGAAAAGTAAATGTTTTCAGAAGTTATGAGCTTATGAAAAGGAGGACTATAATGGAAACTGTTTTACTGCCATAATTATAACACCATGAACAGAGCCTGCTGCAACATATAACACTATCAAGCTCCTGTCAGCATTTAATAGAAGTCTTAATTAACTGCTGGGGAGGAACCTGGCAAAAATTTATTTTCAGGAACACATTTGGGAGCTGTGTAATTCTGGGCTTTTTTTTATTTCTCAAATCCATCTCTAGTGGAGCCTTGGTAGAGTATGGAGGGCAGACTAAATACAAGACACAATTGTGTGTCATGTTGGCATTACTTTCTGATAGGATTTTCTTTTCTCTTAAACATATAATCCAGAAACAACAATGTTTGTGTTGGGTCAGAGCCAGACACTTCAGAGCTAGATTTTAACCTTCCCCAGGTTTGGGGTTATCCAGAGCCAGGGGATTGATTCAGCCTTTAGGGAAGAGGGGCACTTGTGTGACCTGTGGCACTGCCCTGCCTCTGCCATTTGCTTTCCTCCCCACCCTCCACCACCCAGAGATGCTCACACTCAGAATTTGGGGGAGGATCCCATATTTCCTTGCATGGCAATGGCTGAGCCTCTGGGCTAAAGACCTGGGAACAGAGAAGAGGAGAGGTGGGAGGGCCAAGCACAACAGCTGGAGAATCTTTGCAATAATTTCCTGCCAAGGAAATTAAGTTTCACAGGGGAGAGAACCAGCTCAAAACCAGCCTGACCATTGTGTGGTTCCTCTCCCTTGCAAATTTGGGGAGGTCTTGCAGAGGAAGGCTCCTGGCCCCTGCACGCTTTCTGGAGTCACCCAGCTGGGCTGAAGAGAGGAGTAGGGGAGCAAGGGAGGGCAAGCCCAGCCCTGGGATGGGCAACCTGCATCAGCAGCAGGTTTTGGGATGCCTGGGGCACAGAGCCATCCTTTAAGAGGAAGCTCTTCAAACCTGCTGTTCATTTTGACCAGGAGCGCAGAGCAGACACTGGTGGTGGTGATAAGGGACCTGCCAGGGTTAACCTGCCACACCTGACCACATCTCACAAACATTCTGGCAAGCAAAGAGCTTCTCAGCAAATGCCACCACAAACACCCCTTCAGTCTCTCCTGGCAGCCCGAGCTTATTTCCCTTCCCTTTGTGCCCCTCCATCCCCTGGCCGGCCCCTGCTCCAGCTCTGTTGCTGGCAAGCCACATCCATTTCCCTGATAGCACTGATAGCCCAGCAGCTGCTCCGTGTCCCTCTGCAGATTAGTTTGTTTTCCTAGCACAATTGGTGCCACGTGGCCCCGTGCTGTGCTGGGATCAGGGCTGGATGCAGATAGAGCAGTGACAGGATCACAGCCCGTTCCAGACCCCTGGCTCTCCCCGGCACACGACGCCCTGGCTGCCAGTACCTGCCCCAGCCCCAGACCCGAGGGTTTGGCTCCCAGCTCTTCGTGCAGCACCCAGGAGCTGCTGTGTGATGTGGCTGGTGTGATATGAAGCTGCCTGTGTAGGTTGTGTTGGGTGAGCACAGCTGGCCAGCAGCTGGCTCCAAGCTGGCCTGCCTAGACTCTTCCTCCTGCCCAGCTTAGCCCAGCTCAGCTCACACATCCCACTGATGAATGAGGCAGCTTTTATCCCCTCTGCTGAGCAGGAGCATCCCAGCAGGGCTCACACTGGTACCTGCTCAGCTCCAGAAGCATCCACGGAGCCAGCACAGGGACACTGGCACCACTGCTCTCCATCCCATCCAGCAAAGGCTCTGTGTGTGCCCCAGAGCCTCCTGTGGGAATCCTTGTGCAGGGAACAGCTCCTGACGTGGTGCACGCCGGGAGAGGACACTCAGGGAGCCTTCAGAGAGACAGGCAGCCTTGCCAGATGTCTCCCATAAAGCTGCAAGTACTTTATTTTAATAATAAGCCTTAATGTATTCATTAAAGGCTCCCAGTGACCTGGGATGAATTTCCCCACTATTGTAAAGGGCTGTGGGAATCTGGAAACCACTGCATTACAGTTAATAACTTTAATTTTACAAGGCCCAAAATAGACAACTGAAAAAATACACAGACTCACTGTTTCCAATTAAGAAGGGATTTCTTCTAATTCCTCTGCCACCGGCGCTCTTGTTTAGCAAACAACATCTACAGAAATTCAACCATAGAGAGGGGGGAAAGCAAACTGAGGGAGCTGCCTTTTGCATCTCCATCAAAAGAGCTGAGGAAGGAGCTGGGAGCCTTCCTCCTCACTGGGTTATCAGAGCATGGAGGAGCCACAGCCAGGTCAGCAACAACAAACCCACGCTGGGGCAGCCAGAGATAAAACTTTCACGCCTGCTTCTTAAGCCTCAAGTGGCTTTGATCCAAGGGAGATGATTCCAATCCATCTTCTCCCCGTCCTCTCCCAGCTAAAATAGTTAAAGGGGTTTGGTGGGAGTTCTGAAGAACTGGAGAACCAGCCCAGGGGCTGAGTGAGCATCCTGCTAGTATATTTGGGGCTACTGGATTTCTGACTTTAAGGTCAGGAAAGACCTCAATCAATAAATTGCCACGGATTTATTTTGCCAGTCTCTCTTTCTGATTAAGGGTAAATGGTTTCCCAAGAGGAAAAAAACCATCAAATCTCGGAACCAAAACAATCCAGCTTGATTTTTTATTTTTTTTTTTTAAATTTCTGGGAATCCAATGTTTAACAATCCAAATCTTTTAATTTTTGGTTTGGTTCTTCTGGGTTTTTCAGTTAAAACTGGAGGTTTGTGTTTTTGTTTTTTAAGAGGCCTGGAATTTAATGTAGAAGCATTTATTTTTGTGGCAAGTCAAGCCTTCTTGGGTGGAAAAGGGAATTTCAAAGGCTAACATCAGTCTGGCTGCCTCCTCATGCACCTCCAGATCCTCCTTCCTTCCACTTAGGGCAGGGACATGCACATACTCTCCTTACCATCACCCCAGCATCAATCCATGCTAATAATCACCTCTCCTCCTTGAGAACAGTTCCAGGTTTCAGAACAGATCCCAAAATCCTCCTCTGCCTGACACAGGGGAGCACATTGCTTAAAAACCCACCAGGTTTTCAGCATCCACCCCCAGGTGATCTCAGCTGGTGCAGATCCCAAAACTCTCTCCAGGTCACCCCACCAACACAGAGGCCCCACCCAGCAGGTGGGTTTTGGGATGTCCTGCAAGAAGCAGGGAGTTGGATGCAATGACCCCCATGGGAGCCTCCCAAGAGAGGAAAATCTGTGATTCCCTGCATCAACCCACCCTGGAGTCCCTCCCTTCACTGCCCTCCTCTTGACCAAGAGCAGCACTGGCTTCACCCTGGAGCAGATTGAGTTTTCCAGCCAAACTGATAAAAAAAGAAAAATGCTTTTCATATGCCTGGGCTCGAGTTCCACATAAATAAGGCCAAGATGGAAATTGGGGAGGGGGTTGTCAGGGCAGTGGGTTCATCCATCAGAGCCACACTGAGAGCACTTATCCAGCCCTGGTCCAGGAAAGCATCTCTATTTAGGAAAGCCAGCAGGCACATCCCTGCTCTCTGCTGAAGCACAGGCAGTTTAAGGATATCTAAATGCCTAAAGGGACAGATAAGACCAGCTGGCAAAGTAATTAGGCAAACTGTTTTTAATGGAAATTAAGAGCTTACTTCTGTGGGCAGGATCTTGAATTGCCACACAAAAAACCCAACAAAAACATTCCTAGTGGTTTTCCTGAAGAGATTCAGACACACAGGTTGTGTGTCAGTGCTTGTAAACCTTCATGTTATCCTAGAAAACCCAACCTCCAGCCTGGTTGTGGTGTTTCCACTCCAGACATCCCCAAAACCTCTAAAAATGTGGAAAGGCAAAATTGCTGTGCCTCACCTGCAACAGCAACAGACCCACAAGCAGCACAGACCTTCCCCATATTTCCTACTCCTGCCCTTTCTCACATCAATACCCTGACTATGGCTGCTTGAAAAATTTCCATCCAAACAGTTTACAGCAGATAATTTTTTAGTCAAAAGCAGATCTATTTTTTTTTTGAAAGCACAGAAAATATCATTGTGGAAATTTGCCTGACTTGTCTGAAATGTAAAAAAAAAAAAAATTAAAAAAAAATAGAATTTTGATCTCAAGCTGCAAAAATCTTGCTTTTAAACAAACAAACAAACAAACAAAAAATGCAATTCATGTGTCTTTTTAGTGAAAATTAAACTTCCAGAGAGAATAAATTCAAAAATGTTCCTGGTGTGATGGGTACACTCCGATTTTCAGATAACTCTACCTCCAGGGATTATTAAGGAAATTAATTGTTGTGCAAAAGCGAAGGAACTGGTTAGAGCCTGGCAGAGGAGCAGAGCAAGGATAATTGCTTTGTTTCCAGCCTGATGTTATGTGCACAGCCAGGCATCCCACAGCTCTGCCCCAGGATTTTGTGCATTGATCTGGGTGCAAAACAAGGTGGGCACAGAGGACACAAACCCATGGGACCCCAGCTTGGTCCTGTCTGATGGCACTGGGGGCTGCCAGGGGACACAGCTCCAGCCCTGCCCTGCCTCCCAGGAGGGATTTGTGCCACTGGAAATGCCCAGGCTGGTCCTTGCCACTCATGTTGGTTTCTTTTTGGCTGTGGCTCCATCACTCTGTGGTGCTGAGAAGCATTTTAGGCAATGAGGAGACATCCCTCCATTCTCCAGCTCCATCCCTGCCCTTTGGGGGGTTCAGCCCTCCACCCAGTGTGGGAGCAGGGGTTCCACAAGCCCTGGAGGCTCCAGGCTCCAGCACCCATCTGGGCTACAAGTGAACATGAACTCTCCCTCCCCATCTGGAGCCCATGTACAGCAAGTGGCAAGATTTATATTGTGCTGAAGCATTCCACAGTTTTGAGCACAGAAATGATTGAACTCCAGATGTTAACAAGATGCAGGACCCTCTTTTTATTATTAAAAACGTGATTTCTTGTTTTGCTCATGACAAAACCCATCAGATTAACTTATTAGGAGCGGAACTGCCTGAGAGCTGCCTGGAGCACGTGGGGAGAGCAGGGATCCCTTGGAGCAGAGCTGTGTGCAGCCACTCTGCACTGCACCAGCAGCAGGTGATGCTGCTCCACACCCCCTGGAACACTGGTGTCCCTGTGCCTCAGTTTCCCCGTTCCTTAGGGAGGATGTCACTCACAGCTGGAAGGGAGCAAACACACACACCAACATCCAAATCAAATCTCCTTGCTGAAGTAGCAGAGCTTTTGCTAACAAGCACCATAGCCCAGGAATGGAAACCTGCTCACACTTCTCAGGCTCCTCTGTCCACTCTCAGGAAGTGTTGGACCCACAAACCTGGGGTTTTTGAGCTTTCTGTGCTGTCAGGCACTGACCCTCTGGAGAACACTGCTTTTGACCTGAGGCCTTGGAGTGATGGAGTTAAAGTCACAGGTGTGTAGCTAAAACAAAACTGTGTGATTTCACATGGTGAAGGGTTTTAAATTTGAGGTTTTTATAATATAGTAATAGTTATGGGACAAGATGGAGGATTTTGGATGTTGCCTCTTTCAGTGCTCATCTTCCTTCTTCATGATTTCAGGCAGTAGTTTCTGGTTGGACAGTTAGTGCTGCACTGAGGGTCATGGGAATTTGGTTATTGGGTTAAAAAGATAAATAATATAGGTGTTAATTCTCTATTGCACTGTTTAGCTTTAAGGGACCTTGTAGCAGCTGGATCTCTCTCCATTTTGCTCACTTTTAGCTGGTAGCTAGAAATATTGCTGAACTTTCTGTACTTTTGATAAGATTTAATAAACAACCAAGCCCAAACATGAGAAAATCCGTTTCCTTCATGTATTTTTTAATCCTGGCTCTGAGTGAAGACAGAAGAGATTCCAGACAAACCACTAATTAAGTGGTGCAGAGCACCACCACTGTTATAAGGAAGGGCAAGGGGGATCCAGTATGTGGGGCTGGCACAAGTCAGCCAGCAGCTCTCACACCCCAAATTCCCCTCAGGGAGAGCCATACAGCCCCTTACAGCACCCCAAACTTCTCTTCCCATCAGAGAGGAAACAAATTTCCAAATGGATGCTGTCCTTGGTGAAGCTCTGCTGGGACCATCCAGCAGTGCCAACATCTGTATCCCAGAGCACGGGCTGGGGCCTGCCTGGAGCTGTCACTTCTTGGCTGCTTTATCACAGGAACTTTATCACCAGCTCATAACACACACGTCTTTGCACCAGGAGATCAAACAGGTAGGGGATGGCAGCACAGCCTGCTGGCACAGCACGGCCCCCAGCAGCTTGTGCTGCTCCTGCTGGGAGCACAGAACGTGTTGGGGCTGCAGGATGCACAGGAGCCACATCTGCTCACCCTGTTGAGCCAGAGCAGCTCAGCAGAGCCACCAGCACAAAGGCAGCCTCT
This sequence comes from Luscinia megarhynchos, assembly GCA_034336665.1. Lineage (NCBI taxonomy): Eukaryota > Metazoa > Chordata > Aves > Passeriformes > Muscicapidae > Luscinia > Luscinia megarhynchos. The sequence goes on from CM067571.1 coordinate 26,770,768, forward strand.
GCTGCTGATCCCCTGGAGGCACAGCATCCACACATTTCCACATGCCCACAGCACATGGCAGCTCTAAGGTCAGTCTGCTCAGGGGCACAAAAACTTTTCTGGGGAGTCCCAGTGTCCTGCTTGGCCGGGCTGAGCTGGGGACAAGCCAGAGTGATGTGACTTCTCTGCACCTAGCAAACCACCCTCCCCACTCAGCACAGCCCAGGGGGACACAGCCACTCTGCTGCCCATGCCCAAGCACTGCCCTGCAAGCAGGAGGATGCTGCCTTCCCGGGACAGCCTTCCCCAGACACCTGCCTTGAGGTCAGGACCACCCAGGTGTGCTCAGCAGCACCTCAGGAGCACACCCACCAGCCCAGCACCAAGAGCCACCTTCCTGCTCAGGAAAAGCTGCTGCAGATCACAGCAGTGTTTATCCACCCAAAGCTGAGAGCTTTGTCACTCTGCCTGACCTTGCTTCATTCTTCTCTTTCTGCTTCCAACCTAAACCTCTCCCTGCTAACTGTGCAAACTACCTGCATCAACACCTCCTCCACCTCTTCCTCACAGCCTCCTGCTTAGTGCCACATCCCCAGGCAGAGCCCTGGGGGTGCCACACACCCTCTTGAACTTCCCCTAAATTGCCCAAATACGGAATTTTTCATTCCAAGAACAAGAGGATCAGGTGGAAGGGAAAACTGTACTCTTCTACTTTTATGAGAAAAATCCTATAAACCTTTAATCCTCCTCCCTTCCCCAAAGCCATTCATCACCTGGGAGAAAAAAAGTGAGTGCAAATGCAGTGCTGTGAGTGAGCCCAGGACATGAGCACCACTCTTGGGCAGCAGCAGCTCTGGAAAAGCCCATATTCACCATCTCACCTGAGCACAGCTGCTGCATTTGCCTGCAGTGGACAGGTCCTGCCAGGTTCTCATCCCCTGCCTGGCAAGGCTGAGTGGTCCAGCAAGCTGGGGCTCTGCAACACCTGAGCCTCCCAGCCCTGCTGACACAAATAATTTCTCCCCCTGCTCTTGGCACGGTGTGTTCTGCTTAAACACACTTCAAAGAGGCAGCTCTGCAGCAAGAATGTTTCAAAAAATATAATATTTCCATCTGTTATTCCAATAGCTTATGCTGTGGGAGTCTCCTCATGGACAATTTGCCTTTCTTTGCTCCTATGAGATGTAAAAAATATTAAATCTGCAAGCCCTGGGGGCTGGCAGGCAATGCCCAACAGGTCTTGTTCCTGCAGTTCTGCACCTCAGTGCTTCTCCAGAGAGGAAGGTGCAGGCAGGGAAGCAGCTTTTCCTTAAAGGCAGTGAAGTCCCCTTGATCCACCAGCTTTATTTCTGCCTGGAGAGCAAACAGCACCTGCCTGCCTTGCAGAGCAGCCCAGGATCCCCTCCCGGCCCCAGCAGCAGCCAGGGACTGAAACCACAAGCAGAAGGAGGCAGAGGCTCACTGTGTGCTGGGCTCCCACACCTGCCTGTCCCCAGCATCACTCTGCTCACAAACCTCAACAGCCTCTGCCTTGCTGCTGGGTCAGTCCAATCTCAGCAAATTATTGGGTGGGAAAAGGGAAAAGCAGGCAGAGAGGTGTGTGCAGGACTCAGTTTGCTGGGAGGGCAGACCAGAGCACCACAAGCACTGTGAGCTCTGCCTTTACAGCACCAGCAGGCACAAACAAGTGTTTTGAAAACAAATGAGGTTTTAATGCATCTTGGGGATACCTGAAGGGCAGCAGGAGCCGGATGCTCCTTTCCTGGGCTGCAAAAAGGACATTTTAAGGACATTGCTGTGCCGGACCTTTCCCCCTTTGTGGTTTGTTTGGTCTGAGAGGGTTTCCCAAGGGCTGCTCCATTCCCCCCTCCCTGCTGTCCTTTGCCCTCTGGGTGACCAAGGACACTCAAAGCCAGTTGTTCTGGCCACCTGAAGAAGCCAGACCCCCAGGGACAGTGTGCATGAGAGCAGCAAAGCCTTACCCTCCACATCACTTGTGGGCAAGTTGGATGGGGCTTGTCTCAGTCACCTGCTCTGTCCCACAGGCAGAAAAGCCACGGGGAAAAGCAGCTGTCCCAAACTTCCCAGCCCCACCCAGCTGCCTCAGCAACTTCAGCACAGCACAGGAGACTTCCTCAAGATCCATCTTCCCCCCTCAGAGAGTCACTAAGGGAAAAAGTTTCTCAAGACAGAGCAGCCCCAAGTCCCCTCCTCATTTCCCATTCTGTGGCCCGAGGTTTCACACTGCAAAGGATTCCCAGCCCCTTCAGAGAGCTGGAGAGATGGGAACTTCCACTTGTGAGCCACAGCCAGGACAAAATGAGTCTTTATTTTCATCTGGCCCGTTGTAAGTCACTGTTTAGTGCTCCCAGGTGCCCCATATCATCAAAGGCACATTCCTTGATAAGCAGCCACCAGAGACTGCACTGTGCCATCCTGCATGCAAAGAGAGCAGAGGGGATCCTGAGACCAGCTCCAAGCCCCAGATCCCATCTCCCCCCAAGGCCCCTGGGCCCAGGAGAAGGTCATGCCCCATCTCTGCACACACACCCAAATGAGAAGCACTGGGTTATTTCCCCCAAACTCCACAATCCAAAGTGTAACCCAACCTACTCAGCTGGAAATGGAGCTTTTATTGCATCCCTGAGTCATTTAGAGCTCCTTTTTATAAAACCAATATTCTTCCCCCAGCTCCCCCAATTCAATGAGCTCCCAAATGTCTGCTCTCCTGACACCAAACCTTTCCAGCTCCCTTGTCCTCCCATCAGATCCAATGGAAAGCAGGATCTCATCAAAGCTGCTCCTAGGGTACCAGCACAGAGAAGGTGACACATCAACCCCATTTCCATAGATTTCACAACAAGAATGATCTCAACCTTAAAAATTCCATGGTGAATGGAATGAGGCCACCACACTCTGTCCATGGCACCTCTCTCTGTGCCCTTGCAGTTCAAAGCTGTCTTAAGAGCTGCAAGCTCTTGAGACAGTGTCTGCAGACTTGGGCAAACAAAAAGCGCGAGACCATATAATAAAGGTTGAGTTCAGTCTGTGGAAGGTGTGTTGGCCACTGGGGGTTTCCTGTTTGTCAAGGTAAGGGGGAATGAAGGCACTGAGCAGGGCTGGCAACCTGGAGAGCCCAGTTATTATTTTTAAATGAAAGCTCAGGTTTGGCAACATATGAAATCCATCATGCCTTTAGCCACATAAATACATCAAGGGGTCTGGATACTTGAAGTCCCTTTTCTCAGTTCAGCAATAGAGAAAAGTATTGCACAGTGGCACATATAGAGAGCCTGCAATTTCCAATGGCTCTCATTCAATAATTTTGTCAGCATTTGTGTAATAGTCATCACTAGCAGTTAATATAACTCACAGTAAATACCAGATTGGTGTTTAACAGTGTTAAGATGCAAACTATAAAACATATGCTGGTGTAATTATACTGATAAGTTTCCAATCAGCAACAACAACAACAAAAATCTGTCCACAGATCCTTACACAGAATTGAGAAGATCCCAGCAGCCCAAAGGAAGATAGGATTCTGTCTCCATCCTGTGCCAGCCCTTCCCTCTGCTTGACATTGTGCCAGCCTCTGGAATCCTCTCACCTGCATGGGCAAAGGCAGACACAACTCTGGGATGAGACCATCCCAGATATTCCCTTCATTCTGAAAGCTGATACCTAGAGATGGATTCTCCATGGGGCTGGGAAATTTCCCAGTATAAGCATGGAGAAGGCTGTCTTAAACATTTCACCCAACTCAGTGTTTAAATAAAATCACTGGAGCACTGGAAACGCCCTAGCAGCACAATTTGAAAATATCTTCCTCAAGGAATTTTTAAAAAATGCTATATTTTAAAGAATAAGCATCCCTCAGAAGGGCCAGCTGCCTTCCTGATGGTATCCTGCAGGATCACTGCACAGGTGAGGCACCTCCCAGCATCCCCACTCCTTCCCAAATCAACTCTGACCCTCCAACCATGGCAGATTTGCACAAAGCAGCCACTGAAGCAATGGCACAGGAGCCACTTCTCCAGCTACACACTGGCATCATCTGCAAGCAATTAGAAAATATAAACACTCACAATGAAACTTGGGTTCCTATACTTAGCAAGACTTTAATGGGCTTTTCTTCAGCCAGAAAAACCCTATTAGTGTGATAAATTATTAGCCTTTTTTCCTAAACCAGCATGAAACCTTACAATGGAAAAATGACAAAAAGAGAAACATGCCTGTTTTTGGCAGCCCTGGCAGGGAAGGGGAGGGGATGAGGAGGCAGGAACCAGCCCAGCAAGCAGAGTGGCTTTTCCCCTGAGTGCCCTCACTGTGGTTCTCAGCCCATGTCACCCATGGGCACAGCATGTCCAGTGTGCCCCTGAGCCTGTCACCAGCCCAGCAGAGCCCAGCACAGCCAAGTGGCTTTTTCTGCTGCTGGCACAGCTGAGCTGGGGCTCAGGAGCCCCTGCCCTCCAGCAAGGCAGTCTCCCACCACCCCAGAGGCTGCTGGCTCCCAGATCTCTGCCAGCTGCAGCCTGGGCTGTGCTCATCTGAAATAAGCCCCAAGGAGCAGCACACAGAGGGAACAGGGTAGCAAACAGGGTTAACAAATTCTAGGAAGAAATGCCTCACTTTGTCATGGAACAGGGAGGGAGAGACTGCAGGTGGGTCCTCCAAGCTGTCACAGCCTGGAGACATGGGGCCAGGAGTCACTGATGCCTCCACACACATCCCTGCCTGGGCAAACTGCTGCCCCTGGCTGGCACTGCCCCATGATTCGTGTAAGATTGCACAGGCATGAGGTCGATGGAAACTAGGAAGGAGCTGCTGTGGTTTGGCTCCCAGAGACAGCCAGAGAAGTGTGATCTTCCCTTGCCCCAAAACAAGTCAGGGAAATTCATGAGAACAGCCTTTCTTGTGGGTTATTCTGGCAGCAGTGGGGCTGGACAGGACCAGGAGCAAGATGACACAGGGCCATAAAACATGTCAGAGCAGCAGCCACACGACGAGAGTCTGTGTGCTGGGTGCTCCAGCCTGACCACAGCCTGAGTCAGCCCAGCCACTGCCCTGCCTCCAGCACACCCAGCCCGGGGCATTAACCCTCTCCAGCCCTGTGCCATCAGCAATCATCCCCAGCCCAGTGCATTAACCCTCTCCATCCCAGTGCCATCAACCATCATCCCCAGCCCAAGGCAAGGCTCAGCATCTTCCACACCTTTAGGGCCACCCTCTGCTGGCCACTTTCTGCTTCCAGCTCCATGCACCAACCACCCAACAGAGCCACTTCTGGGTGAGCAGATCCCACCTACAACCACCAAGATCCCAGAAATTCCATGCTGCCACCCCCAAAAAAATCACTCAGCAAGCCACACCCGCCCTTCCCCATGTCCTGCTCCTTGCAGGACCCCTCCTACAAACACGAGTGCCCCAGCATCACTGCTCCCCCATGCTCTGTGACAGAGCATTTAAAGCCTGAGAGGAGAGCAAATGAGTGCCAGGGGAGAGGGAGATGGTTTGCATCACTTAATCACCATCCCCAATAAAGCAGCTCTGCGGAGGGTAGGACAGCAGAGTTCAGCAGATTTTATCAATAACACCACGGAGCCCCGCTGCGTGCCTGAGAGAGTTGCCATGGTTATTGTGACAGATTTACTATCATTGTAACTTAATGCACCATAATAAGGATCTGCATAGTTATTATTGTTTTACAATGATAACTATAATTCAACCGCAGATTTATGGCTGAATTTGTAACGTTGCTGCGATGTTCTGGGAAGGATTGGGAGCAGGGTAGCTCACATGCTTTCTCAGAATATAGAAGGAAAAGGAGATCTTGGTCTGTGCCCTTTTCATTGCTTCTTTGAGAACAATTTTTGTGGTCTGGTTACTGGTGGTTTGGGAGAGGGTGCTCTGTCAGAGGCCATGCAGAGAGGTAGTTGAAAAATGGGATTTTTCCACTGCAAAATTGATCCTGGGGAAAAAAAAAAATCCCAAAGTCTTTCAACAGAAAGTTGCAAAAAAACTTCCCAAGTGTTGCCAGCTGGGAAGCAGACACAAAGCACAGGCAAGATGAACAAAAATGGTCAGATTTTGTTCCAAAAGGATGACTCCAGCAGCATGGGGAGGGCTCTGCACCACCTTAGAGCTGGGCAAAGACTGTGGAGCAAAGCCAAGCACCTTCTCCCATCTGTGGGGCTGCAACCCCATAAACTGCCCCAGGCCACCCCAGGGGCTCCTGTTGGAACAACTCAGCACAAATGACTCACCAAAAACTTTAAACAGCCTTTACTGATGGATTAACCTGCTCAGGCATGGGGTGATTCGAGAAAGCAAAGCTTCAGACAAGAGTTTTTGGCAATTCTCAGGCCATAGGATGCACATCAGGGTTTCATCCCCAGCTGCAACTCCCCAGGATGGGGAACAAGTCCCACCTGGGCTGGACCCATACAAACAGCTGGTCCCCAGGGGAAAGCAAAAGAGAATCCAAGCCTGAAATACAACCAGGGTTTCCATCAGGCTCCCTCTCCCCTCTTTGAGGGCTTGGCTCCTTCTTGAATTTCATCACAAGAGCAATGCTGCCAATTACCCCACAAATTTACGGGGAGCTCTGATGGTTTACACCCCTTTTTCATCCTGCCCAGGCAGCCCAGTGCCCCCAGGAGCTGTGGGATGGTGAACACCCCCGGCATGCCCCAGGCACCCACACTGGGCAGATTGCAGCAGAAGTGGGGCATTTCCCCAGCCCCTTCTTCTTATCCCTGGGGGAGGGTCTCAAGGTTTTCTAAGGAAGAAAAACCAGTCTGTAGCACCCCTTTGGCTTCCCTGGCAAGTCCACAGTTCAATATCTCCTGCAGACACTCCAGAGTCAGTACATCATCCCAGCTTCCCACCATCCCTTGGTTTTTCTAAAGACACACACAAATCACTCCCCTCTAGCTGAGCCAAAGCTGGCCCTGCTCAGAGGGGGCTTAGGTCAGCAATCCATGCTCTGGGACTTGGAGCCTTTTGGGTTCCCAACTGTGTTGCTTTCCTGAGTGATTTATGATCTTTCCCCATTCCTCATCCTGACTGGAGCAGGGATGGAGTTCCCTATAGTCCCCCACCCTCACACAAGTTCATCAAGTGCTCCTTCTCAATGCTCCTCAGCCTCCACAGGGACTTCAGAAGTCCCAAGGAGGCCCAAAGCTCCCCTGGGGCAGTGGGAAAAGGTGGGAAGGCTGGCAGAGGCTGAGTGCTCTTCCTGCCAGCAGTGAGGTGTGTCAGAGCAGGTTACATCACACTCCCCTGCCACCACCACCTCCTGCTCTCAGGGCTGATATATGAGAGTAGATATAGGAAAATCTACTCATAAAATTAATGGAGGCTGCATGAACTCACAGATCATAAACTCAGAGGGGTTTGCAGCTTGCCTTTTGGGGAGGGGGGAGGGCTCATAAGCAGCAATTTAGCAGAGGGGACTAATTGACAGCAGCTGCCCCAGCACATCCCACACCCCCTCCCCATTCTTGGGAGGATTCAGGGGAACACAGCACTGAAGTCTCAAACAGGGCTGGAGCAGCACCCATGAGCTTGAGGGCAGACCCTGAAACCCTCTTGATACAATCAGGAAGGTTTTGAGACCAGCCCTCCACCACTGACTTCCCAACACATCCCTACAAACCATCCTGTGTCGATGGCCACCAGCTCTGCCAGAGCAAACATCCTTCCCAGGACCTGCTCCTGCCTTCATCCCATTCCCAACCCACAGGAGCCCTTTGCTCACTGCTTGGCCCTGGACCAGCCCCACAGCCTCAGCAAGGCTGGTCCCTGTGCTCAGGCACCTTTGCTCTCTGCTGGTTATTCAGTGCATCTTGGGGAATGACCTGGGCTTTCCATGGCACAGCCAAGAGCCTCGTGCCAGGGGAAGAGAACACCCACTGCTGCTAGAAAACCTGCCCCTACATCCCATCTCTCTGCAGGACCTTTCCTGGCTGAGGCCAGCCCCATGGATGCAGCTGCCCAAGGGAGCCCTTTGCCTCACCAACACCGCGGCAGCTCAGCAGTGCCCAGGCACCAAGACCTGCCTTGGGGGAAACCAACCCTCCCAGCTCCTAAGCAGCCTCTTGGTCTGGCCCTGCTCAGGTTTATCTTCAGTGCCAAATGCAGTTTTTTTGCTGTCAAAAACCCTCTTGGCCCCCAGCTGCTGCCCCAGCGGCTCCAGCAGCCGTGACTCACAGCTCTGCCCAACCTCAGGCTCCCACTTTCCTCCTCCTCTGACTCAGGCAGCCATGAGCACCAGCCTGCTTCTTTTCAAGTGGTTTGGGGATCCATCCAAAGCACCAAAGCAGAGGGATTTAGGCAGATTTAGGCACCATGCTGCCTGGAGCTGCCAGCCTCAGGCTCAGCTGGCTCAGCCCAGGGGCATCATCTGGTAACCAGGCTGTGCCACCACTGCTGGCACCAGGAGCAACCACCAAGCAGTAATGGGGTCCTGGTACATCACCCCACACGCTTTCTGCCTCCAACACAGCCAGCTGGCCCCTTTGGTGCACCCCCAGTTCATACACCTGCATCCTCAAGGCATCCCTGGGGTGCCCCTTCTGCATTCTCCAGGCTGGTGGAGGGAGCTCACAAACAAAAACCTTGTCTAAACAAGGGACCCCTTTCCAGAGAGGCAAAGCCCACAAAATGACACTGGAAATAAGCCCTGTCCTGCCCTTCCTGGTGATGCTGGCTGCAACCCCCCTCACTCCACCTTCCTCTTGCTCCTACAGGAGCTGAAAGAGGGAAAGGCTCCTCCTTCCCTTTCATAACATCCCTCAGGTGGTTCCATCAGCCTCTCCCTGCTGCCTGGCTCAAGGACCAGCCAGCTGCTTCACAGGGAGTTGATTCACTCCCCAGGTGGACTCGATTCTCGGGTGAAACCCCTGGGACAAGGACCTGCAGCATTGCCAACAGTCCCAAACAACATAGGTGAAACGGAGGGGGATGGCTGGGCTAGCACTGAACCAAAGCTGAGGCTTGAACAGACAAAAACAGACCTGCCCCCTCCCCAGGCAAGATCCATAAAGCTCTGAGACACATTCCCCCAATCCTCTCCATCTCTGCTTGCAGGCACCCACGGGAAGGGAGAGAAGCTGGCAGAGAGACATCTGTTCTCCATCCAGCAAGCAGTGTCTTCCTGATCTGCCTCTTAAAAATTACAAGGCAATTTGGAGTTTCTATTTTGTACTTTTGATTTGCCCAAACACCTGAAACATGAGCTCTCAATCCAGGATCAAAGGCTGTCTCTGGAGCAGCACAGACGGCGATATCCAGCGCTGTATTTATTCCTGATTGGGAGTGCCTGTGTCCAGGAGGGGATTTGGCAAGGCTGGGTGTGCTGCAGAGCCTGCAACCCCATCCCTTGGGGACGGGGGGAGCTGGGGGTCAGCTTTAATCCCAACCCCTGGGCAGTTCCTTGCAGAGGGAGTGCCCCTCCTGTGTCACTTGTCCCCTGTCACTGCTGCCTGGAGGACTGAGACCCACCCGTGGCAGGGGATCTCCCATCCTTGCTTTGGGATAGGTGGGCACAGGGGATGCACTCCTGGATGCAGTGTGGACACAATCCTGGTGCTGGGGGATGGAAGGCACTGGGAATGAAGCCAGGCCATGCAAGGGGTGAGTGGTAATTAACACAGTCATTACTGAGCTGGAGGGGAGGGGTCTTCCCAAGCTCTGCTGGTCTAACTTGTCCTCCTTTGAAAAATCCCAGGCCCTGGACCCCTGTGGGCTGGGATTTTGCATCGTTTAAGTAAACTGGGGGAGGTTCAGGCCTGTGAACAGATGTGGCCAAGCCCCCTCTCCCATGGAGGAGCGTGGCTGAGTTGCTGTAAATACCCAATTTTAATGGCAGAGGAGCTGCCCCCTTGTCCAGTGCCACTGGCACGAGGACAGACTGGATCCCTGGAGAGACCCTGGCTCTGGATCTGTGTCTCAGATGGGTTCCTGCTTCCTGCCACTGCAAACTGCTTCAGAAGAGCTGGAGAGGGTTCCCAGGATAAGGGAAGAGTAGCAGGGCACACTGTCTATGGGAAAGCCAGCACTGAAAGCAGGATGCTGTAAAGAAACCTGCCCTTTCACAGGCAGTGGGCCAGAAAACACCCTCCTTGTGCTGAGATGTAAATCAGTGCCAGTGATGGGGGCATTGGGTGGGTAACACGTGTCAGGATCATCACAGAGACATCCCCATCACCCTCAAACATGAGCTTCCAGGGTGGGCAGGAACACTCAAAACAGCAAAACCTCCATGAAGTCTTTAACTTTTAAACAAGCCAAGCTGATGGAGACAAGCCCCACCTTCCCATGGGGTCACATATCTATTTATAATCAATACATTTCCATGAAAAAGGCTGAAAGTGCATGTGATGCAACCCCGGTGCTCCTTTACTGGAAAATTTGTTGTTTCTTGGTTTTTGGTTGTTTTATTATTTTTTTTTTCCACAGTTTCTTCACACATTGAGGCACCTTCAGAGAAGTGCTGGGAAAAGCTGCCCAGGAGCTCTCTGCAAATCAGGGTGTGCTCCTGCCCTGCCGGTTCACAGGCATTTAGCACTGGGAATGAGCTGGGAAGAAAATTTGCAGCAAATATCTTCAGCAAATTATGAAGTCTTGGAAAAAGCAGATTTCAGTTCTACTGAGAAACTGGTGTTTTGACAGATGTTTTAAATATTTTTAAAAGAATTTTATTTTTTTACTGAAACTGAAGGAGGTCCTGAAACCAAAGACTGGGCCAAGAAAAGAAACCTCAGAAACATTCTGCTTTGAAAACGTCTCAGTAAAACATTTCCTTTTTCCCCTCTTCCCCGGTTCGACAGTTGGGGGAATGGAGATGAATTCACAGAATTTCATCTTCTCTGAATCCAACTCTTTTTGCCTGGAAAATTTTTTGACAGAGAAATGCCCTTTCCTGCCCCACTGAGTCCAAATCCTCTGAAGGTCTAAGAGCGAAGGGTTCTTGTGCCTCCAGCATCCTGGTGTGGTTTCCATGTAAACTACCTGAAACCAGAGATTTCCAGAAGCTCAGAGATTTATAAAACCTTTTATAAACCACTTCCCAGCTGCAGAGCAGCACCCAGAGCAGTGGGAGCACCCACACCCCCCATGCCTGGGAGGAGGAACCAACACCACAATCCCTGCATGGACCATCCTGGGCTGTGACTGGGCCAGCTGCAGCCTGACCCAGCTTGGCACACAGCCTGGGGCTTTGGGGAGCCCAATACAAATTCTGAGGTGTCAGTGATGCCTGGAACAGAGGCTAAAGGAATAAATCAGGGATTTATTAAAAGCCCTTCAAAGGATTCACCTTTGGGCAGTGCAAGAGCCCGGCTGTGGCTACACCCAAGATGGACTCAGAGTCACGAGTTTTCACACTTCTATAAGTTCTGGTCCATTTCCATATTGAGGTTAATTGTCCAGTTCCAGCTCCAGGTTCTGCAGTCCCATCCTCCCAGATTCTCTCCTCAGTTCTGCTGTTTGCACTTTTTGGGGCTGAAGCTGCAGTGGTTGGTTCTGGGGCTGGAAAAGGATTGTTTTGTGTGCCTGAGCTGGGAGGAGAACTTGTAACACTTTATATGGAGTTCAGAGTCACACCCCAGTGCAGTGCAGAGTCTGGAAAAGATGAAAGCCACGACTTGAGGCATCATTAGGGCAAAGCCTCCATCTCCTGAGCCCGTCCTGTGCTCCCCAAGGGAGCCTTTACTGCCACTGGCAGTGATGGGATCCACTGGGGAGCTGCTTTCCTTCAACGGGCCATAAAAATCCCGTTTGGGATTGCAGATGCTTTGCTCCCCTCCTGCATCCCATTGCTCTTTAAAGAGGGTGTGTCCAGCACAGTCAAACACAGGCAGGAAGCACCGGGAGCTGCTGAACCTTAAAACAACTGTTATTCTTCAGGATAATGCTCCTTCCAACACTAACATTATTCTAAGATGCAGGTAACATGTGACACATTTTCTTTAGCTCTCCAAAGCACAACACCCTTCCCTTCTTCTATCCCTCCTTACCAAATATCAATCATCAGCAAAGACAAGGCAAATGAACTTTTAATCAATAACAGCTACTGTTTCTTGTACCGGGACTGTTTATGATTTAAAAGGGGGGAAAAAAAATTAAATCAATCCTGATGTGAACATTTTCCCACTTGGAAAAACAGCCCAAGCCCATATCAAAAGGTTGGGGGGTTTATATGTTTTTAAAAGGTTTAAAAGCTAACTTAATTTTAAATTGTTTTTACATATCTTGCCTATAGACAGAACCACATCATATGATGAGGAAGGGTGGTCCGTGGTGTATTAATGTTCCCTGTGAGTGCTTTAGCACCAGTCTGTCTGCTTAAACACATTTAATACTGCTGCCATCTCAAAATCAAGACTGGTCTAACCACAGTGTGTCTGTCCAGGCTCTGTAGCTGGCAGCCTGTTCCCTTTCCATCCAGGTACAGCAGACAGCTTTGGGTCAGGAGGCACCTGAGATTAAAGGATGGTTTTGGCAAAAAAGCACCAAGAATTGGCCCAGTCCTCCTGGCTGGTCAGGACAATGCTGAATAAATGTCCTAAGAAAACAAACAAAAAAAAAAGAAGCAGGAATTCATTCCTGAATCTAGGAGTCCATAAAGGCTCTCACAGTAGATGGATTTATTTTTGTGGAGCTGGACATTGGTACCTAAAAAAGGTGAGGCTGCAAGTAAAGCTCCTAACTGTATTCTTCAAAAGCTTTCTCTCCCCAGGGCCTAAACACCCAGGAGAGTGATAATCCATTTCCATCTTCATGTGCTGCAGCACTGGCAGTAGCTCAAATGGCAATGTGCTGGTTCCAGTCCAGATTTATCTGAATGTGTGACACAAACCCAAATGCTGCCTGAAATGGCATCCACTGAGTTTTACATGAGCCTCAACTGGGCTCTCTTCAGCCCTCTACTGTGGATATTTGCTCAGCTGGGAGTTCCTCTCACCTGTTTGTGCATCCATCCACAGAAGCCATGCCTTCTGTGCTGCCTCACCTTGCCCAGCCCAGGCAATTTTGGGGCTTTTTTAAGTGTTGAGATAAGCCATGGCCACATGCAGCTGGCTGTTTCTGCCCAGACCCAGATTTGGGACAACAAAGGGAGTAGTCTCTTTCTGTCAGGGTGCTGGAGCAGTCCAGCCATGACTGAATCCGTGCAGGACAAGGCAGGAGCTCTGGCCACAGCTGTGGAGGCAGAAGGCAGAGGGATGCTGTGTGTGGAGCTGCCAAGGTCCATGATGGCAAAGGCCACGTGAGGATGACTTGTGGGGACAGGATGCTCCCCAGATGGCCGAGGGGAAGTGGCTCAGACATGCCACTGGCCAGGGATGTCCCAGCTGGAGACAGCAGGACGTGGCCAGCCTGGCCTGGGGCACAGGGTCAGCACAGCATGGCTCACAGCCCTCCCTGCTCACCATCAGCACAGAGATCCCAGCAGGGGAAATTATTTGGTCCCTCTATCTCCCTGTGCTTATAAACCACATTTCCTCCTGGATTTACTAAGTAGATCCCCTCTGCCACCACCATGGTACAGTTTTGCCCCCACCCTACGACCTTGACCCATCTGGGGGATGGGGTGTGTAGTTTGTGGGGAGGCACAGATGCCCACGGGGCTGCGGCCGTGCCTGAAGTCCTCTCCTGGCCCAGGAAGACAGGAAAGTTCTTTCCTTAGTCATGCCCAGAGGAGAGTCAGGAGGGAAGGCAGAAAGGTGAATTCTGATGTTTTCCTTGGTACCACGGGATCAGTGGCTGAACCAGAGCAGGACTTTGTGTTGTTTAATTTCCCTCTTCCTCCACAAGGCCTCCAACCCTGGGCAGCATCTCACACTCCTCTGTCCTCCAGGCCTCCTGTATCACCGTGCCATGATGAATGCAAACACATTCCAGTTGCACTCTGAGGTGAGAACCCACCATTCCCCCACTCTCTCCTCCCAGCTGAGAAGAGACATCAGGAAGCTTTTTAGGATCAGGAGAGAAGAGAATAGAAGTTTCTCCACTTACAGTTTTGCCAGACTTTAACCGGGCTCCAATTTTCCATGCTGGATTCCTGCCCTGGGCAGGCTGTGTTTTGTTTTGTATTTGTCAAAAAAAAATAAAATTCCATGACTCCATTTCCACCAGCCCTTTGAACAACTTTTAGGGAGGTCATTCCTTTCTTTATTTTTTTGTCCTTTGCCCATGCTAAAACATTATTACAACCACTTTAGTGGGAAGCAGCAGTGCCTCCAGGCCTGGCAAGGAGTGAGGAGACCTTTCTCCATCCCTGTGACAGTGCCTGGGCTGGGTTGGATCACGAGCCTGTGAAACAGCAGAGCCTGGTTGGTGTCTGGTGGATGGATGGAACCCAAAATCCGTCTGTGCCGAGCGCTCCCATCTTCCAACAGGCCTCAATCAGCAGTTCCACAACAACACTTTGGCCAACTGTGTAAACACAGCTAAATAGAGTCCTTGCCTTGATGAACAATCAGTGCTGAAAGAGAAGAGCATCTCACTCAATAAACAAAGGTCCTGCCGAGCTCAGGGGCTTGGACCAAGGTCAAAGGAGGGGAGTCGTGATGGGGGAAGTTGCTGAACCTAAAAGCACACACAGGTTTTCAGAGATGGATTTTGTCTGCAGGGAAGTGCTGATTCAAGGGGACTGGACCCCTCTGTGGCTTTGGGTTGGATCCAGCAGGTCCCAGATCCAAAGGGTTGCAATGGGAGAAGAGAGGAGGAGATGGGGAAGTGAGGAAGGCCAAACCAAAGGGTTTGCATGGGGCAGGTTGATTAACCTGAAACCCGTTTTTGTTTGCTTCACTGATGGGAAGATGGATGTGTTCTGCTGGCTTGGCAGGGCCTTTTCTTCCTCAAGCTTTGGCTCCACCAGTGGAACTCAAAAACCCCATCATTATCCCAGTGGCTGCAGCTGCAGAATGATCCAGGTAATCTTCATGCCTGCAAAACCTGTGGGGCCCCATGGTACCATCAGCCAGGTCCCTGAGGATTGCACAGACCTCCAGAAAAAAATCCCTGGGATCATGGGGGTCAGCTCCCAGTGGATTGAGAGTCCAGTTTTGGCTGCAGGAACCAATGTCTGAAATTAGAACAGAGAGGAAGAAAAAAGGCAAAAGCAGCAACAGCACACAGACCAACCCCAAAAATCCCAGCTTGGGGGTCCAGGAAAATGAAAAGGGAAGAAAAGTGCCTGCCTCAAGGGAGGGCTCTGAAAATTCCCAGCTTGGTGAGACCTCTTCTGAGGAGCTTAGCAGTGAACAGAGGAGGACAATGAGGCAGGAAAACCACAGTGCTTGGAGACAGGCTGCTGTGCAGCAGACACCAGCCAGGTCCCAGAAAGGATGGCATCCTCTGGCAACAGCCCCCTCCCTGGGGCTGGTCTCAGTCCAAAGGGTCCCAGCTGAAGCCCACCTTTGCCAGTGCACAGGCAGGAGTATTTCTCCACCCTGCTGCAGAGGTTGCAAGGTGGCCAGAGAGCAGGAAAAGCCAGTGGGTAAAACAGCTGCAGCCTTACAGTGCACAGGAACACAGGGTCACATCGTGCCTTTAGAGCAGAATTAATTTAAGACCTGTCAACCTCAATGCTGTCCAGGTCACTTTTCTTCCTCTGCATTGACAGGGAACAAATTTGAAGCCCTGAGGTGTCATTTCCTGCACGTCATGCTTCGAGTTGTTCCCTTCCTTTACCATGACAGACCTGTTCCTTTCCTGAGGATGATCACACGTGGTGGTTCACATTCCTGAGTTATGGAGCACACAGCTCACCAAAGGAAAGGGAATTTGGTTTTCCTGTCCTGCTGACCCACAAATGTGCCACAGAGCTGGATGGTCGTGGCCACCATCCCCCAGAAATGACATTGCTCTGGGCCAGGCCATTCCCTTGAGGGAAGGAGGTCACCCCCAGGGAGATGCTGTGCTGGGTTAGTCACTTCTTGCATTTGCTCCCCAATGTGAGCAGACCTGCCCCAGCCATGCACAGAGTGCTCTCTCCAAAATGTCAAACTCCCTGATTGCCATAAAATGCCAAACTCACTGATTTCTCCTCACCACAATCACAGTCTTCCTTTTGTATTTGTCATCAACATCAAGATGCACTTCACTGCCACATATTTATGCCCAAAATGTTATTTATCTATGCATATATATGTTAAACCCACAAAACCCCCAGGCTCAAAGGCACTGTGCAAAACCTGAGCTGCTCCCCAGCCTGACCTTCTCCATGCCCTGCAGGGTCAGCAGTTTAAAATTCCCTTTTTTAAACCAGGGGCTCTGACCTGTGCCCCACAACCTAGTCAAGACCCTGCAGGCCACTCCCACAGTGAATAAGGAATTAGAGTTCATATCTGCTTGGCAATTCCATGCAAGATTAGAAACGTCTAAAGGGGAGGTCTCTATGCTCAAGAGAAAGATTCAGAACTCAAGGAAATGTAATAAATTGGAAACAACAGAGCTGGAATAACTGGTTCAGCATTTCAGCCCGTGTCTCTGGGTGTGAGCACTTGATTGTGAATAACTGCTCTGGTGGAAATTTGGCTGGAGGGGACAGACAGACTGTCACACGCTCTGCACAGAGATGATCCTTATCAGGGATGAAAGGATGCAGGGAACAGGACTGGGAGCAGCTGCTCTGGAGCTGTGGGGCAGCCCCAGAAGGGTGCACAGCCCTCTCTGTCACACACACCTTCGCCCTGGATGATGGATCCTGCAGCCCAGGGAGGCTGCTCCAAGGATCTGGGCTGGCTTGCTGTGATTCCAGCTGGTCAACCCTTCCAGCTGCAGAAGAGCCTGCACACAGCTGGGTTGAGACAGACACTGCTGAGGGGAGTCCCCCTGGCCAAGGGACCCAAGCTGTGCCTGGATGAGGTTATCCCAGAATGATTCCCAAATCTCACATCTAGAGGCATGCTTTGGCTGCATCCCAGCTCCAGTCTGGGGATGTACAGCAACCCCAGAGCCTCAGAGAGGGGAAATCCAGATGGGAATGCAACAGCTCTCTCCCCTGCAGGGGCACAAGGTCTGGTGAGCACAGACAGGGCTCAGGGACCTGCCTGCCCATGCAGAGCTCCAGCACTGACCAGCCCTCTCATCCACCAGAGCCCTGCAAGGTCTCACAAGAAACACCCCACCAGACAGCACCTCCAGATTTCCAACCAACTCAGCCACAGGGCACTAAAACCAATCCCAGCAGCACTAGTTTCATACAGGGATGATTTTTCTCCCTTTTTTACCTTGAAATGCCATGCTGATATAAGCCAAAAACCTCCATGATGATGCCACCTTGTAAATTAAGGTCATTACCCCATCACAGACAGTAAAAAGTCTTCATTTTCTGCAAGCTGCAGCTGATGGATGTTAATTATGCAGCATACTGTGAGTCCATATGGACTGTGTTCCAGAAAGGTTTTTCTTATGCTCATTCTTTCTGGATTCACGTCCTGCCAAGCACTGCTTGTTTTCATGGCCCATCTTATTTACTGCCTTATTAGTCTGGTGTTAGATTTTTTCCCTAGTCCTCTGGAAGTTCCCCAGAGTTCCCAGATTTGTTTAAAAATCAACACTAATGGTTCAGAGAGCTCTCAGGCCAATTTGTTTATCCTTTGATGCCAGTTATCTGATCCTGCAGAATGTCTCACTCGAATCACTGCTCTTTAACATTAGGCTTCATCACTGGTAGAATACAAAGTATTTCATTATCTCCATAAAGCATGGTTATGTCATCCCACTTCTTTGCAAAGAGAAAAATAAGTGTTGAACAAATAACTTTGTCTCTCCTACACACAGGGTGAGTATTTTCCTGTTATTGTCTGGGATCTCATTACAGGATTTGGCTTTTCTTGATACATTCAAATAATTATCATTAATTCTATTGGCAAGAGGCTTTTCTCTCCTACCTTTAGCTTCTCTTCCCAGGTTCTCACTGATTTCTGTTCACCACTACCTGCATTCCTCCTTTTGTATTTCTCATTAACATCAATATGCACTTCACTGCCACATATTTATGCCCATAATGCTACTTATCTATATCTATATAATCTATATCTATATCTATATCTATATCTATATCTAATCTATATCTACATATATATAAATATATAGATAGCTATAGCTATAGATATAGATATAGATATAGATATAGATATAGATATAGATATAGATGATATAGATATAGATATAGTTATAGATGATATAGATATGGATATAGACATGAATATAGACATGGATATAGAGGATATAGATGTTAAACCTACAATACTCCTGCTTCCACCTTCCCTCCTAGCTCTGGTTTCTGCAGAGTAGTTTCTGCAGGCCTCCAGGATCTTAGAGCATCTCACCAAGCAGCCTCAAACCCTCCCTGATTATCATCCATTCAGTTTTGTTCAAATAATTCCTTCCACTCTTTAATTGTGCTCCTAATTATTTTCAGCCCAGGAAAGCCATTCTTTTTCCAGAATGAGGGGCTAGAGCTGGGCACCTCTGTGCTTTTAAAAATCTGATCCCTCATCACTTATAAATATCTCTGGTCAGAGCTTTTCTGTGTCTGCACATAGTATGGTGCTGGCTGGCAGGGACACAGCCTGGGAATAGGTTGTGGAGTCCCTGCCCATCATGGGACTGGAGACTTGCATACCTAAAAGGCAGAGGAAGCTGCTTTGGGGTTATTTGTGGGGGGATGTATCCCTTCTCTGCTCCCAGGCTCACAAGAGGGGAAAAAGCCACTGGGGACCAAAGACAGCTTTCATCAATTGTGATGTTTTATTTTGTGTTGGCTTTTTTTCCTCCCTTAAACATCCTTTGTTTTCTAACAATAAATCATATCCCGAGGCAAAAAGCCTTTAAAGAGACTGGGCATGGAGTCTGCTTCCGTTCCCTGGCTGGTGAGGCAGGCCACCAGCTGACAGCAGTCATCAATCCACAGCTCAGCGATCCATCCATCTTCCCGCGGCGCTGGGGACGGCGCGGGAGCTGTGCCAGCCCCTGTGCCCTGCCACCCCCCAGCCCTGAGGCACCCAGCACCGTCACCAGGGCCACACCTGTCCCCCCTGCTGCCCACTCCCTCTGAGCAGTGTCCCCTTATCCTGGGCACCATCCCCAGCTGAGCCAAGGCACCCTCGAGGTCTCCTTCCATCGTCTACCCATCCTGCCCGTCCAAGAAACCAACAGCTCTGAAGAAGGCAACAGCATCTTTTCCAAGCAGAGGGTCCACCAAGACAAACCTTCACAGGAGGTTTCAAAAGTCCCAAGCCATTTTATTTTTTTATTTTTTTTTTGCCATCAGTGGAGATTTCCACCTCCTGTTGTTTACTGCAGGATTCTGGGTTTGCTTTTTAACATTTGTGCTGCCACGACTCATGGTGGCACCCATGTGTTCTGTTTACTCCACTTAACATGTTCTAGTACAAGCCTCTTAATGGCTCTACCTTGTTTGTTATCTGGAAAATTATTTGCTCTCCCAGGAGATGGAGGTGGTCCAGCTCCTATGGTCCCTCAGGAGGCAGGCCCAGTGCTCCATGACCTGCAACACTTCCATTCTACCCCCATTCCACACTTTTTGCCCCTTGGTGGTCTCCTCCCCTGTCTGCTTTTGCTTCCAAGATGCAAGGTGGGGTCTTGCTGCTGACTGTCTGAACTTTCCTCTCCTTCCATTCCCTCCTGAGATCCCTCAAGTTCTTGCTGATCTGAGAATTATTTTATGAGGCAGTTTCGTTCATGCCAAATGTGTCATAACCAATGGATCCCTGCCTGCACTCATCAGAGCCCTGCTCAGCCTCTGGGTGATGTGTGCTGTGCTGGGGCCAAGGAGACAGCACACAGGCCCTCTGTCTTTCTGTCCCCTCCTCTGCTGGGCAGGAGATTTGTGTCTGCCTGGGACCATTTGTTCCACCTCCATCGCTCATGCTCACACTCCCCTTGATTCTGCAGGGATCACAGTCAAAAGGGGCCATCAGAGACTGTCTGTGTCTCTCTCACGCTGGTCCAGGGTCAAGAGATGTTGTATTTTGGTCACTCTTGAGTACTTTGTGTATCTCCACCAGCACAGGCAGAGCTTTGTCCTCTGCCTGCATTCAAGGAGAATGTGGTGCTTTCTCCCAGCATCAGGGTCCATCCTCGAAAAATAGCCTCAAAGCTTTGGGGCACATTCCCCTGCTTCCCTTGCACTGCTGGCTGATGTCACCTCCCCAGCCACAGCAGCCAAAGCCACCAGGGCTGCACGTCCTGGCCAGCCAGGTGTGCCCAGGGGCAGACGATGCCCAGACAGGGTTAGAGCACACAGACCCCCAACCATGATCCCAATGCCATGAAGGAGATCTGTTCTTGCAATCCTCAAGGCTCTTCCTCCCCTGCATCAGAGCAGGACTGTGTGCCAGGAGGGGCCTTGGAGGTGATGGGGCAAAGAGGTCTGCCCATCTCACAGCCACCACGAGGTTTTTGTGCCAAGGCTGGGGAGGATTCCAGCGCCTGGTCAGGGAGGAGCTGGGGGTGGTGGAGTGGAGGTGGGAAGAGAGAGAGGCTCCTTGAGGAAAAGGAGCCTGGGAAACCCTTTTGTTCTGCCTTGCACAGTTTGGGGCAGGCAGCAAGGCCCTGGGGATCCTGACATGTCCTCGAGCGCTCTGGTTTGCCAAGATTAAGCCCAGTTGGCCGGGCTGGCTCGTACCCATACATGGGCTAAATGAGAACCACCCGTCACACCTCGTGTGCCCCCTCCTCCTCCTCCTCCCCGGGCAGGTTCATTAAGGCTTCCCCAGCGAGAGCAGCCGCGTTCGGGGGGAACGCCGCCGCGTTTGATATTTTCCACTCTGCGTGTCAAGGGCATTTACAGTCGGCGTCAGGCTGTTCCGTCAGTCTGAGGGAAGCACTTTGAAGTGCTTGTGGTGGAGGCCACATGTGCACTCAAGATGTGCCTCTCTCTCTCTCTCTGTGCTGCCTTTGCATTCCCAGCGCCATGTGACAGTCGACAGCGCAGCTTAACCCCTTCGCTCCGCTCGGGGATGGGGAATGCAGCCCTCGTCCCTCCCTGGTGGCCCAGGGAGCTGCAGGGGATTGCAGGGAGTGAGACAGCACAGCTGGAGCAAGCACAGCTGGTGGGGGTGACAGGATGGAGCTGGGAGACCTTGGAGCTGCAGGATGTGGAGTCGCCTTCCACCCTCGGCTGCAGGGGAGGAAGGAGTGCTGGGAGGAATCCCAGTGGCTGTGTGACACCACAGGGACATCACTGCCCGTCCCTCCAGCCTGATGGATGGCCCATGACAGAATGGGCAGCGTTGGGCTGCGTGGCTGCTGCCCAGGCACCTCTGGGCACAGACAGAACAATTGCAGCTGCCTCCCCTCGGAGGCACTGGGGTGAGCCTGGCAGGGCTTTGAGGAGCTCTGGTCAGGGGGGAATCTCATTTCTTTGCACAGTAGCCATGTAGTGCTCTAGGGTATTTTCATGCACCCAGAGGAGCTTGTTCTGAAATGAAACACGGGGATCAGCAAGCACAGCTGCTCTCTGAGGGGACAGCAGCCACCCAGGCATTCACCTCTCCTCAGCTCCCTAAAAACAGTGCTGGGCCAGATGGAGAAACTAGAGACGTGTGGTGCCTCAGGTGATGATTCCCTGGTGCCTGAGAGGCACCTTGTGTGCATCCCAAGAGGCAGGAGGAGGGTGGCCTTCCCCAAAGAGAGAAGGCTTCAATCCCTGTGGGTGGATTTTCCATCTCCTGTCAGGACCCCTTGGATGGTTGTGGTTCCTTGGCTTGCATCTTTGGAAGCCACATGGGATAGAAAAACCTCAGTGTCCTGCAGGCCTGACTCTGCCAGGGGCTGAGCTGCAGCCTCCATGGGGTGCTGTTAATTCTGAGCAGATTCCCTGTCTGATCCGTGCAGCCTGCCTGGAATAAAAAGGACAGGGAAGGCAACAGGGCAGGAAAGAGGGCAGCACGAAAGGCAGAGCTTAGACTATGAGCTAAGGGGACAGGGATGTGAGCTGCAGACAGGCAGCTCCCACCCTTTGCTGCTGTGTCCAGCACAGCAGATTTTGGGGGCCAAGGTGAGCCCTGCATTCCTGGAGCTGGGAGCACAGATGGACATGGCAGCACAGGAACGCTGCTCTGGCAGCTCCAGAGTTAATGTGTGGCACAGAAGGAATAATCTTCCTTTTCCATGATTGCATGACAGTGGGTGGAGGCCTGGGGGAAGGGTGTCATTGTACTGGCCCTTGTTTGGCAGGGAAAAGATGTCTTCTGGGCTGCAGCTTCCTAGAAAAGTTGAAGCCAAAGCATTATCCAGTGTAGCTGACCTCTCCTTCTTCCATGAAAACCCCCTCCCTGCAATTAATCTGAGTCATGGAAACCCCTGCCTTCTGCTCTGATTTCCCAGTTCCCAGCAAAGTGTCTGACTCATCCTGCATCTCTCTGGCCATGGCTCCTCCTTGCTGAGGTGACTGACTCCATCACCCAGGGAGGGCTGTGCTTTGCAGCCCTCAGGTCAAACAGCCCTGGACTTGCATCTCCAGTCTGTGTGTGTGTGTGTTTCCATGTGCTGAGATGGCACCAGCAAGTGTCATCCTGTTCTGATTCATCTTGGAAATCCCAAATCCTCTAAATCTGAAAGGTCAGAATTAGACAAGTGACTCCTGGCTGCCCCTGGAGCTCCAGCCCTGAATCCTGATGAAAAAATAGGACCTGTCCACAGAACTGCAGCCATCCAAACATCACAGACTAAGCCCAAGTTCATCATCAGCCCACAGGTGAGAAATGGCAGAGTATGGTTACATCAGCAGGGAACAACTGCCCAAAACAGCCTTGCAAACATTAGTGAGCAGGAACTTCATGGTTTTTTAGTTTGGGGAATCTTTCAGATTAGGCTTGCTTTCTATTTCTGCTGAAATTGCCACTTGGGGTAGAAATCAGTTTCTTTAGAGTTTCTTTTTCTGCCCCCACTGCCCCAAAGCCCCTCCACCCTGATGACAAATTCACAGACCCAAGGGCAGGCAGATTTCCTTTCACCTCACAAACCCCCAGTGGGGCTGATTTTGCAAGACCTGGACGTGCCATGGACCCCAGCTGTCTGTCACCCTCCCAGAGTGTTGAGAGGTATTCATCCCCACCAGCCTGCCAAGCCAAGCTTCCATGCCAAGGATATGTGAGATGGAAATGGGGAATGAAGACAGCTTCTCCTTCCTGTGCCTGCTGACAGCCCCAGGGGCACACACAGCTTTGGGCTGACTGCTCACATACCCCACCTCTGCTCAGGGCAGCACTTCACCCCTGTAGAAACCCTTCACTCAGAAAATCACACTGTGCTTTGCAAATGCTTATTAATCCTCACCACGGTCCTGGGAAGAAATAAGAGACACAGGGGGATCACCTCATTAGCTGTGGAGTGGGGTGAAACTGAGGAGTCTAACAGATGAGAACAGTGCTGCTCCATGGTACACACCAGCCAGAAATTAAATGGAAGGAATTAAAATCGTGGTGATTGAGGGGAACTTTAGGCAGGAACAGTGTGATTAATCACACTGAAACTTGGCTGAGACAGCAGTGAAAGGCACCATGTGATAATACTCCAGTGTGACAGGTAGTGCAGCATCCCTGCAGAACGGGCTGGGATGGCAGGATCAGTGCTCAGTTTGGGAGGGAAGGGGCTGGACTTCCAAAAGCAACAGTGGGACAGATGCTTGGACATGACCCACACTCACTGCTTGAGAAGTTCTTGTGAGTGCAGGGAAAAGTGGCACTGAGCCCATGGCCCAGGACAGAGTTGTCACCTTGCCCTGAGGTGCTTCTTGCCATTCCCACTGGTGAGTTTGTGTTGCTTCAGGCAGACAAGACAAAGGCATTCCTGGTTTCTATGTGCAGGTTTATTTTTCCATTTGATCTCTGTACCCTGGTCTCTCCTCAAACCTCCCATTCCTTTGGAAAGCTCCTCAGCTCAGCCATGCACGTGCAGCCAGTGTGCATGGAATCTGTGGCAGGCACAGCCACACATCCCTCTGTCCTGGTGATGACTCCTGGTGCTTTACAAATAACCCAGAAACTGCTCATCTAAGGGGGATTATCTGAAAACCAAACTCTACTCAGCTGCAAGCCTGGTCCATGCCCCAAGCAGCCCAGATGACAAAACTTGCCAGGAAGAAAAGGTCAGTAGAGCTCATTTTCTCCCCAGGACTTCAGGAGGCAGGAATTTGCCAATCCTTCCATTCTAACAACTCATTTTGGAGCAGATTGTACTAGACTGAAGGATACTAACAGGGACTGGGCACATCTCATTTTTGCTGCCCAAGATGACTGCAGGAGCTGGAAGATGAGATGATATATGAATGAAGCAAGATATCAAAATCTTTTTTTCTGGGCACTGATAACTTTAGTGATTACCAATGCCAGCTCTGCCAGCCCTGTGCCTCCACCCAGGCCACACAGCACTGTGAGGTGGCTTTTTTATCCTCTTTGCAATGAGGATTTTATCCTGCTAGGGTTTATTATTCTTTTATAGACTGAAGGGCTTCAGCCTAATCTTTCAACAAATAAAAGGAATCTTTCAACATTTCAATGCTGTTGTAATTGGCTCCAAAAATAGCACCCTCAGAGCCACATTTTTTAAACTTCTCAAGTCCAGGGATTAACCTTTCTCAGGAAAAGCACAATAATCAGAAGACCAATTTGTATATGTTATATATATCAAACCAAGTAAACAAAAGACTAAGATTTGAAAGCTAATCTACAGTAACTTTTATTTTCTCCCATTTTGTTTGCCTGCATGTGCCTTCAGTTTATATCCCTGGATCCTGTGCTATTTTAATACCCCTGGATCCTGTGCCTTCAGTTTATACCCCTGGATCCACACCCTGCTCTGTGCACTCCACTCAGCTCAGCTCCATGGCAAAACCCCATTGCCCCAGGGATGCAGAATAATGCCAGCCTGCCCTGGATCTTAAAAAAGACAGTTCATGTCCCCTCAGGAAGGATGAGTGGCCTCCACTGCTCCTCCATTACTGCAAATGGCTTTTCCTGCCAGGAAAACTGGCCTCAGAGCAGCCCTCTCTCTGACCCCCCTCCAGGTCTCTCCAAATTTTTCAAGCAGACACCTTGGCACCTCCTGTTGCCTTTGGGACTCTGTTGGTGTTGGCTGGCTGGGAGTGACAGCTTCCATCTTCTTTCTCCTTGTTTCATGAGCTGCCACATCAGGGGTTTTGATCTTCTCTGGAGCCAAGCCCTGCCAAGAGATTGATTCCCACATAATTTCCAGGGAAAGCTATTGTAACGACCAAGGCAAGGAAATGCACTGGATGCACTCAGGAGATGGTGTTCACATATTGGACTTTCATAAAGGTACAGCAGTGGAAACATTCCCTATTTTGATTGTCCCAAAGCCACAGGAAAAAGGGAATTAAGGGAATTGATATGTCTGGGAGAGATGCCAGCTCTGATTTACTCACATTTTTACCCTGATGTGAAATACCTTGGTCAGAGATGGAAAACTTTTATAGAAGACATGAACCAAATCAGGCCCTGCAAGTGCTGGTATCCAGCTAAGAGCTGTCTCAGCTGGCACAGCCAGAGAAACACTAAAACAAAGGAACTGGGAATCAAATGGACAACAGCAGCTCTGTAAAAAATTCCTTCTCTTCCTCCAGAGGGTTTGGACATGCCCACATTTGCAGCCTGCCTGCTGACCACAAAGTGCCTAAGGTACCAGAACAGCAGTGAGTTAGGGTGTAGGGGTTGGCAGGGCTCCTGGAAAGAGGATGTGCTTTATCATCAAACCCCAGCACAGAGATGGAGATGTGGGATGGAGAGGCACAGAGTGGTCAGGGCAGAGTGCTGAGCCCAGAACTGGGTTGCCTTTGGAAGCAGTATAAAAAGAAAATATCCCTGCTAACATAACCTTGCTTTCCAGTTTAACCTCCATGTTCCCTCAGAGAGTGCAAACATGCCTGCACATATTTTAGGCATAGCAACCCATTTAGGAAGACTCAGATGCAGGCTAAGTCCAATTAAAGCAAAATGGAATGAAAGTCCCAAATTATTTCAATGTGTCAGAGTGAGGAGTTTGCAAATCCACTGGTTATTGCAAAGCTGTTCTGGGAAAAATAATTTCTGTATAGATTCCACCCCACTTTGCTGAATTCCATGGGAGTTTTGCCATCAACTTCAATGGGAGAAGGACCAACACATACTGGCAAACTTTAGGCAATGCATTAATTCTGCTTCAGGCCAAATGCATTTGCTCTTAATCCCAATCCTGCAATGAATTTTCTGTAGAAATATCTCTGCCCCTCCAGTGGTGTCCACTGAACTCAACACCAGCAAGGTCCAACTGCAAGATCTCATCTCATCCAGAGCCCCCCTAAGAACACAGACCTGCATTAATCTTACTGGGATTAATATGAGTTCAATTAAGGGCAGAGTTTGATGAAAATATTTCATAACATATCAAGCTGGAGAGTAGATCAAAGCTTTTTTTTTTTTTAAGCTCACTAATAAACCAAAACAGAAATAGCATTGCAAATAGAGGAAGTAGCTTGTTTGTTTGTGATGGCTCCCTTCTTTGGGAAGGTGACTACAGAAACCACAAAATTATTACTGCTAAAATAACCAAAACAAAACACAAAAGGAGGCAGATCTCTCTCTCTTTTTTTTTAATACAAAACCTTAAATTAGGCAGGATATCACCCATAATTATCTCTCTTGTTAAAATTCCCAAACACCAAACAGTGTGGGATGAAGTGTTCTGCCCACCCACTCACCTTTGCTCTCAACCTCTGCTCAGAGCAATGCAAAGTCCTTCCTTGATTTATGAAGCATGTAGGGGGTTTTTGTGTTTAAATTATAAAAGGAGCCCCCCCAAATTCTGGTAGCATAAAGTAGATTTCCAGCACCTCAAAACATGTGCCCATGGTTCTTCTAAGGTTGTGCATTAGGCTCTCTAAACCAGTTACTTATTTTTTTTTAACTTGCTAGAAAGCCATTTGCTCCCTTAAAAGTAATTTGTGTCATTCAGCTAGAAAGTTTATTTTCAGTACAAAATACTTTTTAATCACCTCTGTTAAGTCTTTCTACTTCATCTCATCTGGTTCCTATGGAAATGGCAAGTCTTCCAGAACTGCAAATTTTGTTTCCCAGCCAATGTTAGGAAAACTGTTGGTTTTTTCCCACTACCTTCTGAGACAGTATTTACATATAAATACTGTTCAGATCTCAGACAATACTTTTGAAATTATTGTTCATTACACTGGAGACCTTCCATGTTTCCACAAGTCTTATTTTTTCACCCCTTTCACATAAGAAAAAAAAAAAAAAAATCTTCTGTTTGCTTCTTCACTAATCCTCACCTCCTTTATACATGCAGTTCTTCTTTACCTGAATCCTTGGCATATTTAAAAAAAAACCAAACAAACCCAAACCAACAGTGAGAAAACAAGAAAAACTGGCACCTTTTTTGCCAAAATAGCACTTCCCACCCTTTGCTGGCAAGGTTATAAAAGTCTGTAATTGGTCTGGAGAACCAACTACTTTTAAAAACTCTCTATTCAAAGTTGAACAATGCAAGTGTAAGTGCTCCAAAAGACATAAAGAAGGTTGTCAGGGTTCTTTGCCACGGCCTGGGAGTCTCTGAGCTAAGGAGGAGAGGAAGGGAAGGGGCTGGGTGTCTGTTCTCTGTGTGACAAGCTCCAGTGAGCCGAACAAAGAGTGATCCCATGGAATTCCTTGCCTTGATGGATTTCTAGAACACAGTTTAGACAGTGCTAAAGGAATAAAGCAGGGATTTGTTAAAGGCCCTTCAAAGGATTCACCTTGGGCAGTGAGCCTGGCCATGGCTCCACACAAGATGGGCTCAGAGTCACGAGTTTTCACACTTTTATAAGTTCTGGTTCATTTCCATATTGGGGTTAATTGTCCAGTTCCAGCTCCAGGTTCTGCAGTCCCATCCTCCCAGATTCTCTCCTCAATTCTGCTGTTTGCACTTTTTGGGGCTGAAGCTGCAGCAGTGTCCATGGGCTGGAAAAGGATTGTTTTGTTTAACTAAACTGTGAAAAGAACTTGCTGACACTTTATATGAAGTTCAGAGTCACACCCCAATGCAGCACAGAGTCTGGAAAAGACAAAAGCTAAAATTTAAGGCATCCTGCTTGTGGATCCACTGGACATCCTGGCCTAGTTGCTGGTGCTTTCTGTTCCCCTCTCTCATTTCAGAGCTCCACTGCTGTGCCTGCATTTGGGGTGGCTCTTCCAGGTGTAAAACAAGCCTGAAACACAGGAAGAGACCACACCATCAGTGGGCAGTGAAGGAGCAGGGCAGGACTGCAGGCTCAGTGAAAGTGCTGTGCAAGCCTCTGCTTCCAAGTCTTGGGAAGAAGCTCTCCTTGGAAGGAGGACCCAGAAGTTTGGAGCAATCTCTTTAGTCTGGGCAGGAAAACAGGATTATTCTGCTCTCCCCCCTGCAGATCAGTTTTGAAACCCCCACTTGCTCTGACACTGTCCCAGGCAAGGAGCAGACAGCACAGCACCAGACGAGAGCCACATGCTGAGATCAAGTGCTGAAAAATCTTCTCTGTGTCTCTGCACTGCTCCTGCAGGGCACCTGAATACCAGACTCATGAGCAAAAGAATTTACTTTCTCAGTAGGATCATTTTTGATATTAGCATAGAAAGTTAACAACAATATAAATTTTTGCCGTCCCCTTGTTACCTCCTCCAGCACCTTGAAACTCTTCAGGATCTTCTCAGTTGCTGACAAGGAAGTTCTCATTTAAAACAAAAGAAAAGCATGATTTATTACTGTTTTCACCAGGTTGTGGCATATACAGAATTCTTAATGAGATCCTCTCCATCCCTGTAAAGCAGCTATGCACCAGCAAAGAGCCTGTGTCTTTTCATTTGCTTCATGAGCTACATTTTGGAATTTTTCAGGACTTGTGCAGCTGGGAGATGGCTAAAGCAGTGCTGAGAAGGGCCATGGCTCTCTGGGCTTTGCAGCCACACCAGCCATGGAAAGAAGACCTGCCACAGATGCTGGCAGCCGTGGGCAAACCTTCTTCCAGAGGAAATGGAGATGTGCTGGGAAGCTCCCAAGAGAGCAAAAGAATGCTTCCAGACAGTCAGGTGGAGCAGCCTGCTGGCTCCATCAACCTGATGGACTTGGCAGCCTCCCCTGCCCCAGCTGGCCAGGATCCTGGAGTCTGCAAAGCTGCAGGCAGAGTTACTGAATTATTGGGAGAAAACAGATACCTGCACAAGCTTGCACACACACATATAGATATATATACACCCAGATGCATTTATACAGCTCATGGAGTGAGATTTGCAGGATATATGAACCTGCAGCAATATTCATGCTTATATATCCCATGATATATATCCAATATTCATATATCCTATATTGCAGGATATATGAACTCCTAGCAGGACAATGCTTTATCCTGTCATGACTAAGCTGGTCTCTGTGTTAGGCATATTAACTCTCTAGGAGAGCTCTGACATCTTCCTGGACAAGATTTAAAGATGCATTTTTATCAGCTTTTGTAGAAGGAGCACTGACTGAAAGCTCCTGAAGTTTGCTCAACAGCCTCACATCCCTGGGTTCCTCTAGTCCTGAGTCCTCAAAGTTGTCACAGCAGTGTCCAAATCCCTCTTCCAGCTCCAGTCTGGCACCAGGACCTCGAGTGCTTTAGCCCAGAAGTTTCTGCTTACGTCAGCAGTAGCTGGCCAAGAGAAAAAGAGAACAATACAGCCTTTATAGATTAACAGTATTTCAATTTACTGTAAATGATGCAGCATATAACATGGCCCAGAGGAGTAATTTGTCATTCTTTTGGATCCTTGCTTTTTCTCTCATTTCTTTCTCCTCACCTTCCCCTTTTCACTTCTCCTCCATTCCACTTCTATCTTTTTGCCTCCTTTTCTCTCTCCTTTCTGCACTTCCTCCCTTCCAACAGATCCCACTGCTGCTTCAGTGGCTCTGCTCCAACCTCTGCCTCTATGGTATCTGCCAAATCACTGGCAGCACAACATCTAAGTGGAGGTGCATTCCAGGATGCTGGAAAGGGATGTGTAAAGCAAAGAGAGCAGGACTTGAGGGGCAGAGGACTGGGATGTGCAAGAAGGGTTGCAGGCAGGAAAGAGCTGGGGTACATCCATTGGTACAGGAAGAATAAAGAGCTCACCCCCAGCAGCAGCAGCTGATAGAATAATCTACAGCACTTCTATCTGGAATAGCCAGTCCAAGAAAAAATGTATTTCTTAGTCATAAGGATAAAAAATAAATAGAAGTATATCAGCTTTGGGGTGCTGGATATTTGATCTCATCTGGAATGAGTGTGTGTGTACATGTGTGCATACATCACCATTGCTATTTTATTATGGAGTGCTGTTATGAAACTTCCCATTTTGTATAAATCTTCCTTTCTAGACCTGTGGTCACTGGTTAAGGGAATATTTACTGGGAAATGCTTTGGTTTTTGCAGACTTGACTTTTCTTGGTTTCATTCTCAGGACTCCTTGGCATAACGAGGAGTCACAGATGTCCCAGACACTGCCTTAAAAAAAAAAATTATCCTGACCAAAAACTGGTGCTTTGGTCTGTGTGAGCTGCTAATCATCATCACAAAGCAACAACTAGCCTGTTAGCTACTTACAATCTTTCCCTGATGTTTAGGTCACATGGGAAAGTGCAGTTACAGACACAAAACCAGCACTCACAGGTTGCTGTGTTTGTTCCAGCCCATCCTTGATTCTCTTCCAAAAGCCAAGCTCCCAGCTGACACTTGAGGGGTTGCACTCCTCACCTGCTCAAGGAAGGAGAAATCCCTTCCCCACAGCAAGTACAGGCATTCCCCAATTTGTCCAGAACTTGAACCTCCAACACTCTGGAGTCAAACTCCTCCAGCCCTGCCAAATTCCCCCTGCATTGGCCATCTGGAACACCAAGGAGCTGCTTCTCCCAAGCCAGGACCCAGAAGATGCTGGGCAACCTCAACAAACCTCCACTGGCCCAGCCACATTCCCATCCAGCCACCACAGGGCAGCCCCTGCCTTGTTAAATTCGTGTTCTCTCAAGGCCACCTGACAAAAACACTTCCAGAAAAGAAAACTCCCTCCTCTTCTTGGGATCAAGCCAATGTTCCCCTTTGCTGTACACACAACAGTTCTTTGCCCCTCATTATCCACATTATCCACATGCTTGCAGGTCTCAGAGGAAAGCACAAACACACACAGGCTTCCTAGCATTAAAGGTATTCTGCAAAGCACTGAAAACCTTTGGGACAGTCAGAAGAGACAGCAACAGGCAGGATTAACCCCACAGTCTGCATTCCCCAGGCTCTGAGTGCACTGCAAACTCTGCAGCCTCTTCCCTGGCCCTGGGCTCTGGCTGCCTGAGCTACAGCCCAGCTCTGACACGGTGCTGCTGCAAGCTGGATCCCACTGCCATGAAAAATAGTGTGAAATAACATCCAGCAGCCTTTGCAGGGCTGCCCATAAACTCAGGCTCTTGGTCTTGTAGGGTTGCCTGTGCTCCAAGACCCTGTTGATCCTGGTCATGGATGTGGAGGGTGATTCCCTGGAAGCAATCAGCTCCAGGAGCTGGAGCCCACATCCTCGTGTCAGCACACTCACCCTGCCTGCTGGACAACAGGACAGGCAATTCAAGCAGCCCAAGACAAGTGGGTGATGCTCTTGTCCTTCCAGGCACAAACCACCTCACATCTTCTCCAGTACAGGAGTGAGCCAAAGATCAGACTGCTGCCTTCTAAAAGACAAAAAACATGTCACAGTTACATATGAAACTTAATTTCACCCTTATTCTTCCTAAAATCACAGGGCTCTTTGTGCCAATGTTATGTTTTGGCATAATTTCCCTTTCTTTACAGTTTTCTGTTCAGCACAAAGTGATATGAGAGCATGGCTGGAGATAGTGAAAGCCTTCCTGGATCATCTGTTTCAGAGCAGGTCTCTCTCTATCCCCCCAGTTTTCACTTGCTGGAAAGTTACCCAGCCACATGTTTGCAATTAAAGTCTCAGTTCCTCACAGGCTCATGGCAAATAGTCTGCTTCACCTGGGTCACATCTCTGAAGGGAATTCCCCCAGACTGGATTTGCAGGCTGTATTCGGTGGCAGCTCTGACACAGGTATTAGCCATAATGGAATCCATGTCAATTATGAGTTCATCCATTCGTTTTTCTATCCAGGCCTCCCACTCAAATTTCAGAGATCTCTTTCTAAAATGCAATTTGACCCATTTTGGAATGGAGGGAGTTCCTTAGTCACTCCATTTGAGACCAATTAGCCTGTTTGATTTGGGATCCTTTATCCCTCAGCGCTCTTAGCCTGTCTGTTCCAATAAATGTTGCAAAAATTCCCAGTGTCAGAAATCCCTGCGTGCTTCATGGACCCTATTTCCTACCCAGTAACTGTACTCCCTTTCCTCCCCTTTCACCAACCTGAGCCAATCCCACACTCTGGGGTTACTTTGTCCCATCTCCTTGAAATGCCCTTCAAATCTGTGCCTGCACCACGAGGATGAGGAGGCACAAATGACTTGTGACACATTCTCCTGGCTGAGGAGCTCACAGCAATCTCTTTTGAGGAGAGCCCAGGATGTGAAAAAGCTCTCAGAGTTCAGGGTTCACTTTTAATCAACCTCACTGGTTCGGTTTGATATGTTGATCACATCCTAAGTGCTTCCTTTCCAAGGATCTGATGGATGCTCCAGCCAGCCCATGAGTTTGGGGAGAACTCCAGCCTTCAAACCAAGTATTAATCACAGATTTGCTGTGATTATTTGAGCTCAAAGTTTTTGTTTTACGTGTCCTTCCTGGATGTTTCCAGTCCCTGCAGACAAATCAGTGGTGTAGATTCAAGGCTGATAATGGAAACAAGGTCGCAGGTTGTGAGAATTCATGATCTTTAGAAGTTCCAACCCAGAACAGGCTGAAAGGTTTGTGAAATGAGGGTGCAACCACGGTAGAAAAATAATTCAAACCTGATATAATGTAAACTTTTGATGGAGGAAGGAGCCTGAGCACATATTTAACTGTCAGCACAAAGAAGACAGCTTTCCTCATTAGGTGCCCAGGTGAATTGTTAGGGGGAGAAGGGCTGGAATTGGCTCTTCCTCCCGAGCCTCTGGGGGTGACCCTGGACTTTTGGCAAGGGGGATGTGCTTCAGAGTCCAAACCTGAACCTGGCTCTGCAGCTGGCCACTCGCCCCTCTGCACATGGCAGACCCAACCCAGCTGAAAGAGGGGAGCTCAAAACCCACATCTGCATTTTCCAGCCAGGGACCATCCCCAACCCTCCCAGCTTCAGAGCCACAATTCTGCTTGCTTTATGTCACTTGCCTGTTGGCTTTGGGGGAAAAAAATAATATTATGAAAAAAACCAACCACTAACAATCCAAAAGTCAGCAATGCTGTCCCAGGAACATTCTGCCTTGCACAGCAGGGAGGAGATCAATTAAGCCCAGCAGTACCCACATCCTCAGCCCTTTGGGCCTCACAGCACTTCCTCCCTCTTTCTTCTGCCTTTGTTTTGAGGGTTTTATTTCAATTTTTATCACTTTGGCTCGTGCTGCCTGAGAGGCTGGGGCATTGGTGTTTGCTCCTCCTCCAAGTGTTTACTGAAGATTGGAGCACACCCAGGAGGTGGCTTGCAGAGCCCCTGTGAGTGCCTGAAACCCCACAACAGCTTTTTGTGCAAGGGGGTGGCTGCAGCTGGCTCTGCAGAACTGGGGACAGGTTTGCCTGCCAGTGACAGAGGGGTGAAGGGGGTAAAGCACATCACCTTCATCCTCCTCCTTTGTGGCTGTGGAGAGGTCACAAGTTGGACCCTGCTCCTATTCTGGATGATCTCCAGGCTCCCTGCAGTGCACAGGAACAGTGTTCCTTGGGTTTCCTGAGCTCTGATCCCATCTCCAGACCCCCAGGCCTCTGTGTCTTGCTCGTGCTCTCCTGTGCCAAAGCCAGTGGCATGCAGGCTTTGCAAAAATATTTAGTGCTGTTACTTTTTGTGGCAGGTCGCATAAAACTTCAAGATAGATCCAAACAGAGCAACACATCAGAGTCCAGCACACCCCTGTCCTCCTTGCCATCCCATCCTTCTCCACAGCATGGAATCTATTCTGCAAGCAGCTCTATCCTGCTTTCCCCATTTTTAACCTAGGTGGTTCTTCACTGAGTGCCCTCTGTTTCCTTCCTAAAGTCTTCTTCTCTGCTACTCTTCATCTACCTTTCTCTTCTTTCTGGTCCTGCATCTCATGAGCTTTTTGAATTCCCTTGCTCTTCCAGAGTGGATAAGAACATTTTATATTGGCAAAAGGGTAATATTTTAGAAATAAACTTCTCACAATCAAACTGAATAAAAAGACATATATGAGTGCATATGTTTCAATTGGACAGTCTTTTCCCAAAACATTAAAAAATTTATAAACAAATACATAAATAAGAAAGTTCAGAACATTGAAAAGCTTTGGGAACAGAACTTTCTTGCATTTCATTTTGGATAAAGACTGGGTTTTCTTTGCTTTTCTTTTCCCCAGAAAAAATATTCAAAACAGGCACTTTTGCACCAAAAAAACAACCAAAAACCATGTCTTTTTAATAAAATTTGTTACGGAAAATGTCCAGTGGGTCCCAGAGGTGGGTTCATCCCATGGTCACAATCTCTTTTGATGGTGGTGAGGTTGCTTATGCTTGTAAGGGACACAGTGAAGAACTAACAAACATCCTTTTGCTGTTCTGTGCTTGTCCCAGCTCTCCTTTCTCTTGGCAGGAGGCAGGTGGTGTTTGTTGTTAGCTTCTCCCCACCCCATGGAGCCTCATTTCTTTCCCAGGACAACCCCAGATCCTGTGTGCAGATGAAATATGGCTCTGTTGGTGCAGCCTGACAGGGGCAGCTTGCAAGAAAACTCACCTGTGGCATTCTGGCACCATCCTGAGCCCATTAGCTCTGCTCCTGCTGCTTCTGCTTCCTCTGGCACTCTCAGTGCTGCTGTGGAATGAGGAGTGAGCCCCAGAAGAGGCAC
Source organism: Luscinia megarhynchos (assembly GCA_034336665.1). NCBI lineage: Eukaryota > Metazoa > Chordata > Aves > Passeriformes > Muscicapidae > Luscinia > Luscinia megarhynchos. Next base: position 26,805,758 of record CM067571.1, read on the forward strand.
AAACCTAGAAAAGTGCCACTTGTCCCACCGCTGCTAATGACTCCTGACACTTGGGCTTCCACACCTCCAAAGAGGTGAGTGGAGTTTTCTTTGTTGTGCAGAAGAGCTCAAGCCCACAAAGGGAACTGAATGCTGGTGATATTTGGATCTGGGGCTGGAGCTCCTCCTTGGATACCAGAGCTGAAGTCCATCTGCTCAAACAGTATTTGCTTTCTTCCCACTGCAGATTTCTGTGTCTACTTGGAAATTCAGTATTTCAACTGAATGAGGGAGCAGCCATGAAAAGGGAAGGGAAGAAAGGAGAAGAGGGGAAAGAACAAGAAGTGTGGCACGTTTTTATTGAATTTCTAGGTTTTGTTAGGCTTTTGGGTGCAGTTGTCTCACTGTGCTGGACATTTTTCTGTAAGGTGGGCAAGGAATGTAACCTTGGAAAAAGAAAATCTGAGAGGTTTGAATAATCATGTCCTACCAATGACTAGTGCCCCAAACTCTCATCAAATCAGTGTCACAGGGTGGTTTGGGCAGGAAGGAACCTCAAAGATCATCTCATTCCTACATCCTGACACAGGCAGGGACACCTTCCACTATCCCAGGTTGCTCCAAGCCCTGTCCAACCTGGCCCTGGACACTTCCAGGGGATGGGGCAGCCACTGGGCAACTCATGCCAGTGTCCCACCACCCTTGGGGTGAAGAACTTCCTCCCATCACCCACTATGAATCCTCACTCTTTTAGTTTCAACCCATTCCCACTTCTCCCATCACTAATTCAGCCTCTCTAGTTCACAGTTTCAGGATCTGCAACATTTCCCCATCCCATCAGTGAAAAATATTTCCTGTTTGCAGAGCAAACTTTCATCCCTGAGGTAAGGAGAACATCTTAACACAAGGGCTGGGGAACATTTGTCAGCAGTGTTTCTTTTAAATAGAAATCAGTACACTGCAGCAAATACAGCAACCATCTTGCTGAAAACCAAAATGATTAATGACCCTAATATGTAATAATTAAACAATACTCATGGAAATGGATTGTGGGCTGCTCTTTACTTGGGTAGGGCATTGCCCAGTTGAATCAATGGGATGTTCTTTAGAGATGCAGCAAGCTACAGGGAGGTCCTGGTCTTTGAACAAGGCTGTGACTCTTTTGTAACAACAAAACATCACAAAAGTAATCACATCTCAGCAGAAGCTCCAGTTTTCTGGTCAAAAACACTAAAAATACAGAGCACCGATGGTCTAATTTCCACAGCCACCTTGCATCAGCCTGACTCTGCTCCTGGTGTTAGGAAGAGCAGCCAGAGCTTCTGAAAATCCCCTCTCAGATTTATTTCAGATTTTTTTTTTACAGCAAGGATTCCATACACTGCATTTAAGACACCACTCAATTCAAAGGCCATTCCTCTCAGTGTCAGACCAAAGCCCTCCTAAAGAAGACACAAGCTAAGGAAACTCAGAAGAAATCTCAGCCTTTGCAAAACCAACTGAGGAATTTTCCCTTAGTAACAAACCCCTTAGCATCTTTTGTTTTGGAAAGTATGAAAATATTTCCATATATTTTTTTTCCAAAATGCGGCTCTCGAGAGTCTCGTGCTGCTCTGATGCTGAGAAATCCCTCTGCTTGCCCCAGAAAATTTAAAAAAAATCAAAAAAGGACTGCCTGTGGAGTGTCTGAAAGATGGCAGCATCCTCAAGCATCCCTAAGCCTTGTTATCCATGTTTCCATCCCAGGTTCCCAGGGCTTTGTGCCAGGTTGCTGGGGGTCTGGCACCTCTGGGGGTTTTGTCTGGATTCTGGGGCAGTGCTCCCGAGTGTCTGTGGGTTTCCTGTCCCACAGCAGGGCTGAGCACACACAGGGGCCCCAGGGCTGGAAAACACGGCGAACGTCTGGCAGGGCTCCCCAAAACAGAGCCACTCTCGAGGGCTTCAGCAGGGACAAAGGATGGCTTCCCTCAGTGAGGAAAGATTTCCATTACCCACATGGCACACAGTCCCAGCCTGGAGTCAACAGGGTGTGCTGGAAAAGTCCTCTGTGCAGCCCAGCAGCCACACCACGAGAGCCTGAGGCTCAGGACTGCCCCAGGGCTTCTGCTGGGCACACTGGCACCTTTGCCAAGCATCCCACCGCCTGCCCCAGCCCTGGGGACAGCTGGTGAGCTGTGGCTCCCTCCCTACCTCCCTCTTTCTGGTGCCTTGAGATGCTTCCTGGAACAGAGGCTGGACAGTGCTAAAGGAATAAAGCAGGGATTTATTAAAAATCCTTCAAAGGATTCACTTTGTGCAAGAGCCCGGCTGTGGCTACACCCGAGATGGACTCAGAGTCACGAGTTTTCACACTTTTATAAGTTTTGGTCCATTTCCATATTTGGGGTTAATTGTCCAATTCCAGCTCCAGGTTCTGCAGCCCCATCCTCACAGATTCTCTCCTCAATTCTGCTGTTTGCACTTTTTGGGGCTGAAGCTTCAGCGGTGTCCTTGGGCTGGAAAAGGATTGTTTTGTGTGACTAAACTGTGAAAAGAACTTGCTGACACTTTCTATAAAGTTCAGTCACACACTGAGGCAGTACAGAACCTGGAAAATATGAAAGCTGAAACTTAAGGCATCATTTCCTTCCCCAGCTTTTCCCCACCTCCCCACCAGCCTGTGCTTGCACATGCAGAGCTGGTGGGTGGGTTCCCATCACCAGCAGGGCCAGAATCCCAGTTTGAGATCATCACAGAGGGGCCTCAGGCTCCCCCAAGAACCAGGAGTGCATAGAGAAGGGAGTTTGCTTCCCCAAACCCACAGTGATCCCATAACCAAAAGTGTCGGGCCAGGAACCCCTCCAGGCATCTCGGGTGGGTTTTTAATGCAGCACTCAGGCAGAATTCTTGTTCCAGGTTTTGCTTTGAGTTTGTTTCTTAAGCACACAGGCATCCAAGCCTGGGCCTCCAGCTTGGTTTGTGCAAGAGCTCTTTTGCCTGTACAGCCCCAAAAGTGCATTTGCTCTGTGCACAGTACGTGGGCTCTGCACGACGCCTGGCAGACAGAAGTGGCACCAAAACTGTTGATAGATCATCTGTAGGAAGGCCTGTACTCCAGCCAAGACAGATAAAAATAAAAGAAATTAAAATAGTTTTTTGTGTGTGTGTGTATGTGTTTTATGAAGGGAACATTTATATTTTTAAACTAGGAGTAATTGTATTCTGTATCTGAAATGGCATCTGAAAGTGATTTAGTGGAACAATGTGGTTTCTGATTGGTGCTTGAACTAGTTCCAAAACATTTTTTATAATAAGCATCATAAAGATCCCAATTATCTGATCCTTTTCCCTAACATGGTCAGAGAGGATGTTTCCAAAGAAATGGCTTTTGGGTTGGGTTTTTGGTTGTTTTTTTTTTTCATTTGTGACACTGATCCTGCAAACATTTACACACACTTTTAATCCTGTGAGTAGTCTCAGAGAAATGAACCAAGGCAGCTCTCAGCAGCAAAGCTAATCACAAAGTAAACTACTAATGCTCAGATTTGCTAATCAAGGCAATCCTTAGCCTTTCAGGGAAAGGTCTGCTTGTTATTCTGAGAGCTGTTCAGGATGCATTTACGATCCAATAAAGGAGGCCCCAGCATTACCAAAATAATTACTTACTCAAACAAGCCTGTAAAACTCAAGGACTGCCCCAAATAAAAGGAGGCTTCCCCCCCTTCAGTTTAATAACATAAATCTAGTGAAATGCATCTTGCTGCCATAAAATCAGTTCTACATGCCTTAGAAACCGTTGATTTACTAAGTGGGCAGGGGGGTCAGACCCTGCAAGGGACTCAGAGAGCTGAGCAGATGCAGAGAAGTTTTAAACCTGAAAGTTTTGTCCACCCACAGAAATGGAGAGCAGCTCATGTCTTGTAACTTCACTCTCCAAAATGAGGCAATGCATAAAAGCAGTGCTGGAGATTAAATGGAGCTGTTTTGATGACTGCCCAGTAAAGGGATAAATATCCACCTAGTTATTTTCTGGTAGAAGGAAACTCTCCTCTGTGTAACAAAAAAGAAATAGCCAAGCAGAGAGCAAGGGAAACTGCTAGGCAGTCGTCCTCATTCAGACTAGCTATAATTTGGGGAGGTGTGAGGGATTAAGCAGCTTGTTCAGCCTCACACAGCAGGGCAGCAGAACTCCAGCAGCAGGGTTGCATTTGTAGTCAGGAGGAATAGGAAAACAGCTTTAAAAAATGCCTGCTGGCTGCTTGTGGGTATGGGCTGATAGAGACCATAAACCACTCCTCACAGTGCTGTTCCACGCTCTTTGCAAGCTCTCACTGAAGCTGACTGTGGTTTTTGCAGTACTCCAGCCCTATCCCACACCCACCTCACCTATAAAGCGCTGCCAGGAGCTGCTCAACCTGTGCAGCCCCCAGCACTGTGCAAGGGGAATTAGCCTGAGTGTTTGGGTGGACCTGGAAGTGTCACCCAGCTGCAGCAGCCACCTCGCCGTCGGGTGCCCGACGTGGTCGCTTGGAGCACGTTCTGATGATGTGTGAACACAGAGGTGGCCAAAAATAAATAATGGAAGACGCCTTGCTCCCCTGAGCACCGAGGCTCTCATGCCAAGAAATATTCTCCCTTCTCACTGCCTCTTTTTGTGGTGGTTTTCCTGAGACTGAAAAAGCTCCTCCGCTGCAGAAGATGCAAAAAAAATTCCTGCTGACCTCAGCACTGAGTTTCATCTTTTTGAAGCTTTGTTGCGCCTCTAAGATAATTTATGAGGTGTCAGGATTTTCCGACCACAAATGTCTTGGACAAAAACTGTTTTTACACTACAGATGCCATGAAAAAGGAGCAATTTCAGTCTGTTTTTTCTACAGCACTGTCTGTGTCCACAATAGAGCAGGAGTTCAGAGCTCCTGGAGATTATTTGTGTAAGAGTTGTCCGGGCCAGAGCTCCACTGAGACTCAGGCTGGGTCTGGTTCCCCACCTTTGCCTCATTGCCCTGATCTTCTCTGTTGGGAGGGGAACTCCCATTTCCTGGTGCCGTGCCACGAAAACACGAGCTTGCCAAGTTATTCTCTGTATGTGTGTTTGTGTGTGTGTACGCCTCGAACAAGCCAGAAGCACCAGAAATTTAAAAAAAAAAAAAGACCCATTAACAAACCACATTTTTCAACATCCACCAGCATCCCCAGATTCCTCATCTGCGCGCTTCTCTTCCCCGCTCTCGAGGGGAAGGAGGAAACCAAGGGAAAAACACACGGGGCCAGCTCTAATCCAGCGTGCACCTCAGTCTCCATGAAAGTGTTTTTGGGACGACAGCAGTATTTCCCTTGGCTGGGATGCCCAGCCTGCTGGCTCCTCTCGAGCTGCAGAGCTGTAGACATTCCGCTGAGCAGTTTGCAACCCTGCCTGCCAGGAAAACCCAATGTCTCCGCGGAGAAATCTCAGAGGAGGACTTGGATACGCAGCCGGGGGATGGAAAAGAAGGGAGTTTGTGCCTCCTTGAGACTAATCCTTCCCTCAAAAAAAAACAAAACAGGTCACAGCAAAAAAGAGAGAACAGACATGGGCCCGGACGTGCCAGTATGTTGGTGTGGGGTGTGTTGCTTTGTGGCAGTCGTGGGGACTCGGGCCAAGCGTCTGTTCAGGTCAGTGGGAGTCTATCAGCTTTGGATCAGGCCTACGTTTGGAGCTGGAGCTGAACTTCCAAAAGTCTGGGCACGCTTGCATCTTCTGGTGAGGGGGAGCTTGGTTTGGCCTGGTTTTGAGATAGGAACCAGCTGCAAGTGTGGGCCTCCAAACATGTTCTAGGAAAGAGGTTATAAAAGAGCTCCTTCTTGCTCAATGCATTTATTCCCCATGGGCCAGATTCTGACATCTTCATTGACACTGAGCAGAACCTCCAAGAGCAGCTACATTGACTTGAATGGAGTTATTCAAGGAGTCAGCAAGTACCTCATGTCAGCAAGGGCAGCACCATCTAAGGCTCACAGCTGTTTGCTCCTATTGACATCAGTGAGTTTTTCCTCCTATTTGCACACTCTGCTGCAGACAAAGCACTTCGGGTTCCCTTCCTCCTGGCACCTCTCCAGCAAAATGCTGATTGCAGATTCTTCCTCAGTGCTAGTGTGATAAGAAGCAAAAAGTGCAGGAGCTCAGCTTGTAGCTCCAACATCTACAAAAATCCTCCTGTGATGAAAGGAAGCTGTGATGAGAAGGTCAGAGCTCCTTCCTGAGTGTTGCTCTAAACACCTTTTGTCTGCTTTTCCTCCTGGCTTTGAACTGGGCACTTAAGCTACTGGGCAGCTGAATGAATCCCACATTTAGACAATCAGGTGTGCCTGATTCACATAACTTAGAAGCTCTGCTCCTAACTCATATTCAGTCCTTTGAAAATCTCACTCACAACACCCAACACCTGCTCATTTCATTCCCCCCTCTTCCAGCACAGTGACCTGCTCAGAAATCAATGTTTTCCTCACTGAAAAGAAGGGGAAGAAACTCCACCCTTACAACAGTCAGCTTTCCTCACCATTAGCAGCAGTTGGCATGATTTTAAGTCATTCTGTATAAAACTCCCTCTTCCCTGCCATTTTATCTCAGATTTATCCTACACAGTGCTCTCAGATATTACAGCAGGTATCAAAGAGTCTGCTGCTTTTCCAGCAGGCACTTCAGTACTTTATGTGAGCAGCAAATTCTCTGAATCTCTGATCTCCCTCAGAAAACTGATCTGACATCATAACAAGAGTAAGTGTTTGACTGTTGTTGGTCAAGAAAGACCTTCTGGGAGACTTTAAGAAGACCCTTAAACCACTCTTCTTTTGGGTTCTATTCTGAATGGACTGATGAGCAGAGAGTTGCCAGTCCATGGAATTACATGGTCTAAAAGGGAACAGCTGAGTTCTGGAAAACTGCTGGCAGCAAAACTGGAATTATTGGTCATTTATAGGTTGGGAGGGAACACAGTGGCAGGAATAGTTTGCATACATTTCACATGCAAGAATGAATTTTATAGGGGCAAAATGCCTTCAGGGGATGGGTCCTGCTTAAGGCTTGAGACTTGTGCCCACTTTATGGGGATATAGAGGAATGGGATTTAGGTCTTAAGTCCTCTCCTGATGGTCCCAGAGTCCAAAGGCTTTGCCGTGCAAGTTCTGAGCAAGCTGGAGACTGATATATGTAATCACAGGAGGTACTTTTTGGAGAGGGCCATCAGGTTAAGCTGTTTTGTAAGATACAGCTAATGGAAGACCATTGTTGCCCCGAGGAGAATGGGAGGGAATTGTATTATTTATGCATTACAATTGCAGCCACGAAGGCATAAACAAAGCAACTTGCACAAAACCAGACAAAGGAGGTTGCTGCAGAGTCAGCAGCTCCAACTCAGGTTTCCTGTGTCCCAAACTAGGACTTTAATCATCTCCCTTCTCTGTGAGAGAGAAACGAGTATCAGAGAACTCAGCGAGTCGCCACATTTTCCTAGCCCAAAACAGCACTGTGTCCATTGTTGGGACTAGCCCCCTAGGAGGAATTATTTCTATTCAGTTTGTGTGTGCCACAGCCAGATAATGCACTGGGTGGTATTTCCCTCTCTTCCCCCAATCTTTCTCTTTTATGACCACATGACTTCACCCCCTCGTGTGAGTGACAGTACCCATTAGACTAGACTCTGATGCAAAACAGCTGTGTGCAAAGAAGGGGAGGAAGGGAGTGGGGAACAGCAATTTAGAAAACAATTAAGAACATCAATTCCAATTCATTTGCTTGGCCAGGATAAGTAATTTCTAAGAGGTAACTTGATCTGTAGCGACGGAGATTAAAGGCGCACTCCATTATCTCTAGTTTACAGTCTGGAGGAATTTGTTTTAACTGGTTACCAAGGAGGCTGCATGGAAAAAAAAAATGGGGGAAAAAAACCCCTTTGCCTAAAAATGTCTAAAAATTCCTCCTGATTTCTTTTAAAGAACTAGCATGGATTTATCAGCTCTCTGGAAGTACGGCTGCTTTGCGCGGCAAGAGGAATGGTTCAGCTTTTGGAGACAGAATCCCTGCCTGCAAGAGCTTGCAGGTATCAAAACCAATTATGCCAGCTTTGAACAGCACTAAAGATTTTGAGACAGACCAGAAACATGAGACATGGGGTACAGAAGCAGATGCAGCATTCTGCAGAGGATCTGGAGGAGAACACAGCGAGCTGAGCATCAGGCAGCCTGGCTCTGACACTGCTGCACTCTCTGCTGTGGAAGGTGGTTCCCTGCACTGCCTTACCCCCAAAAAAAGAGGTCATCAGCTGTGAAAAAAACGGGGCTGAAATATTTGGACACCTCTGAGATGTGCTGTGAGACTCCACCATTAAACACTTTGAACACTGGGGCTGATCTTGCCAAAGCAAGGGCTTGTGACCCAAGAGCACAAAGTGTTCTGTATTCACTCTTGTGCATGGGATGGCACCAAAAAGGGAGAGTGTGATGGGAACTGCCATGGAAACTCCACACTCTGGAGCTCTCCCTTTCCACCCTCAGCACTTTTCCACAAGCCTGTGTCTGGTTTTGCCCCAAGTCCTGTGGACCTTGAGCCTTCACTCCTGTTTTGCAAAATGCAGTGTTGTAAAGAAGCCAAGATGCCTTGCAACTCCAGACCATCAAAATGCTGCTCAGACCATTGGAGTCACCTTTTGGAAAGCCCTGGTACTGGTGCAGGGTATTTCTCCCAGGAACCCAAGAATGACAGGCCTTGTGCTTGCAGGAACATAGAGACCACAATGTGTCTCTGGGTCTGATGTGAGGAGCTCATGGGTGGGGTAAAAGCACACGTGGAAAATACCAGTGGTTAGCTGGCTCAAAGTTCAGAGCTGGCCTTGGATCTTCATTTTGCTGGCTGGATGCAGACTTCTACCTCTCCTTTGTTTGTTTTAGGGACAAATGGCACTGCTGCCATCATGAGAGGGCCAGCCTGCACTTTATACAGCTGTATTCCTCTTAGCTACCTAAGGCTCTGGGGTGATGTAACCACCTCAGTGCAAATGGGAGCTGAAGAATGCGATGTGACAAATTTTCCTGGACCACCAAATAAATTAAAATGCAGGCTCCCAGCCCAGAAAGGTTACCCTCCCAAATAAACACGTCCCAGCCTCCCTGCCTCACACACACTTACCTCCTTCCACCCCAGGAAGCTGAGCTCCTCACAGGCTCCATTACAGACCCAGAATGAACAGGTTCTTCCAGGCACTCGGCATCTCCCACACAGTAATTGCTTTGGTATGGGCATCTGAGAACAAGACACAACTGTATACACAAGAAATACTCCCTCTGCATAAACTTCTCAGTAGACTCACTTTTGTCTTGTTGCCAGGAAATGTATTTGGAGCCTCTTGCTAACCTCACATTTCTTTGATTAGAGGGGCATGGCCAGTTTGTTCCAAAAGTTACAGGGGGGAAAAGGAATGAGAAACTAAAAAGCCCTCTTGAAGCACATCAGCTTTGCAACAGAACACGAGAGCACCCCATTCCAGCACCCTTCTTGTGACAGCTGTACTTCCAAAGGAAAATTTAAATTTAAAGGAAAGGAGTGGGGGGAACCCATCTCACAAACTTGCTTCTCCAGAACAGGGAATGTCACTGTAGGTGAGCCTAGAACCTGAAATTATTTATGCAGCTCCAGGCTGAAAGGAGTCACTCCACAACCAGTGGGGACAAGTGATGGGGAGAACCAGCAAGTGGTCAAAACTGCTTGGGTGGGTGGGTGGGGCAGGAATATCAGAAAGCCAGCCAAATTGAAGTGTGGCCAGGAAACGTGAGTTAACACCTCCCATCTGCCAAACACAGAACACTGCAAGGTCTGTGTGACAGTGAATAGTCAAACTGCTTAAAAACCTGCCTGGTGGGAGATGCACATTCTGTGCCCAGCTCAGGTCAGAACTATTTTGAAACATGAGACAGGCACTTGGCTTCCCTCGGTCCCAGCTCTGCCTGCACAGCTCCTGGGTGGGGACACCTCTCTCCTGAGGCTCAGCAGCAGTTTGTTCAGTGCCTGGCTCTCTTCAGAGGCAAGGTGACCAAGGCAGTGCAAAGCACTCTATTTTTGTCTGCAGAAGTCATCCTCCTCAGAGTCACACTCATTAAGGCTGCAGCCATCGTAACCCAAACTCCTTTGATGGAAGTGGGGAGATTGCCAGGGGGAGGATTAGCTGATGGATGTCTTGAGCTGCAAGGGTGTCTCAGATGGATTTGTGCAGGATTTTCACCTCAGCTGTCCTGGCTGGAGCTCCTGTCCTACCATACCAAGGCCCTCTCCTTGCAGTGCAAGGCTGTGGCCAGGGGCTGGTCGTGGGCTCTCATTTCAGCTCCTGTGGGAAGGAAACCTGAAAACCCAGCCCTGGCCTGTGACAGACGTACCTGGGGTGCACATAAGGAAGGAGCAGCTTTGTCTGGAGGCAGGATTGATTCAGGAGGGATTCCCAGCTTGGCTGCTCAGTGATCTGATGCTCTGGGCCATCCATCATTTTCCCTTCCCCAACAGGGATTCCTTTTGCTTCTCTCTGCATTGCACCTTTGAGACCTATGTTGAAATCACTGTAAGCTACTTTGTGCTTTTAGGCCTAGCCTTGAGAAGGCACAGTTCCAAAACATATTCCTGGACAGGAGGTTTCTCACTATCCTCCAGGTAAAAGGAGTAGCACAGCCCTGTTTTCCACATCTATGACACTGCCTCTTCCTCCACCTTGTCTTGATCTTTGTTTTCTGCCACTGTGCTTTCATGGCTACATCAGGCTACTTGTGTGCACTGAGTTATGGGACAGAAAGGAAGGACAGTCTGCAAAGGCCAGCTGGACCCACTTCTGCACTCTCCAGCTCCACGAGAATTCTCATTTTGAAAGAACAGTTTTCTAACCTTCACTGTGGAATTAAGCCTTAAAGGGTGTTAACTACAAACACAAGATAATAATTTTCTAAGATGTCATTATGTGAAAGCCATTATTACTATAGTGTGCACAAGGGTTAGGATCCTTTCCCACCACCATATTTGCAATTCACACCTGGCATGAGGCCACTTTTCCTTTCTGACTCCTAATGCCAGGGGAGAGATGCTGTTCTGTTCCCTTTATTCCTCTGACTGCCAAGCAACGTGAAAAGCAGGAGGGGAGCAAGATATTCTCTGTGCTGTGTGCTGCCAGCTGCCCCAGAGATTCCTTATTCCACAGGACTGGAAACCCATCCATGGGTAGGTATCCATTCTTTTGTCACAGGGCCCAGTGGAGCAGGGTATAAGACTGCTTGTAATGTTATTACTAAGAGGTTCCCTGGGTTGTTTTTAGCAAAAATGCAAGTTGCTTGTTTTCCAGCAGAGGATCAGTTACAAAAACAATACCAAACAAAAAGGGTTTTTTGAGAGCTCTGTTTACCATGTTAATTTCAGAGAAAGTTATTTGGGAGGAGGGAGGAAGTAGTTAAATCCTTGTTTACTGTATTGGAAACTCAGATCCCCTTGGTTTACACAAATAAGAGAGAAAATGGCTCAGTGGCATGAGCACATGGCTGTGACTAAGGAGGGCTGGGCTTGCTCCCTGCCCTAACTCATACAGAGCTCTGAGGCCCCTCTTCCCTCAGGATGAGATTCAGCCCATCTTGCATTTGATCCCAGCTGAGGACCAAACCACCCATCAGCAGTGAAAGACAGGATATTCCTGGTGTCAGATTTGTCCAACAGCACTGGATGTACATGTACTTGCAGAGGGCCTTGCTTCCCTGATTGTTAGGCAGCTGTAAAACCCCTCTGGACTAAACAGCTGAATTAACACAAGAAGAATCCACTCTGCTTTTTGGGCTCCCCGTCCATGCAATGAAGCCACTTAGAGCAGTCCACTTCCAAAGGTTCCTAAATCCTTTCTGTTTGGTACATGCACCTGTCCTGGCTGTTGTACAGCTGATTTGGATCTCCTTGGTGCCCCGTGCCATCTTTTGTGAGATGGTGATTCTCTCCCTGCTGTAGATTGCAGTCCTTTGGGGCAGGCAGGATGAAGCTGCCTGTGCTGAAAGAGCCCAGAAAAAAAGAGGAAATTAGCTCCTGATCCCAGCTGTGTTAGGGCCAAGGCCAGGTTTGCTGTGCCTGTGGAAATCAGAATTGCTTCATGTTGCAAACTGAAGGTGTTACCAGACATCAGCTTGAGGAGAGCAGAGCCAGAGGGGCTGAGCCCTACCTGGGCAGTGAAATGATTTGGTGCAGGGGGAAAGGGCTCTCATTGCTGAGCCCCTCTGCCCTGGCAAGCAGACACTCAGGGGTGAACTCAGGCAGGGAGCAGGTCAGAAAGCAGAGGGGCTCCACAGGCACCATCCAACAGGAGCCTCCCTGCCCTTGTGAGTGGTCAGGGCTGCCTCAAATCAAGGCAAATACGGTTCCTCTGGGAGCTCTAATGTTTTACTGGATCACTTACTTTCCCTTGATGAGTGCTGCTTCAGAGACTTGGTTGCTTGGATCCCAGTGGGGATTTTGTTGATGGGGGTTTATTGACTTCTTGTTACCTTGAAGTTCCTGCAGTGGCAGGACTGAGAGGTAACTCCTGGAGTCTGTTTATTTTACAGGTTGGATTTTTAAGAGTTTGCCAATGGTACCCCAATTTTAGGAGAAGTCACTTGTTTATTTAGCAGTGCACTCACATACTGATCCATAAATAAAACTAGACTGTTATTTAATAAGACCCAGCAGAAGGTCAGCCCTGGTTCATTGGTAAACTGATCAATCCAGAGTGCAAAAAGCACCTCTCAGGAAACTCATGGTGTCTAACTGAGGGAGGTACCAGCCAAATAACAGTGTGATTTGCACTCCATTGAGTTTTCAGGAGTTTCTGTGCCCATATCTTCTCACAGCAAAATGCCAAAAGCTCCAAGATGGAGTAATTTCCAACAACCTTTACTTCAGAGCTCTGGAGAGACTTTCAGAGCTGTAAGATTTTTTACAGATGGGGCTGCAGATCAAGTTTGCATCTGTGGGAGGAAGAACAGACTTGAGTGCACTGAAGTCTCACAGCAGGGCCCATGAATTTCCACACACTGGAGCTGGAATTCACCCCACCTCTCTTAGACACCAAATAATTACTCATCTAGTCCTAAGACAGTCCCCTAGGCTTCTTCTACAGTTGTGTGCATGGGACAACCTTGGGATAACCATCACAGGAGGGAAGCAGCTTTCTGGGAGGAGCTGACCTCTCCCCAGTGACAATTTTGGGAAGCCTAAACCCAAGAGATCCTCTTGGATGTCCAAATCAGGTGAGGAGCACCTGGTGTGCCCTGTGAGCATGTGCAGCCACGAGGGGTGTCCCACATTACAAAACCCTCACATGACTGAGAGGCTTAAGACACAAGCAGCATTGGTTCCAAGAGGCTGGGACAGATCTGAGTGGGTTTTACCAGCGAGACACGTCAGATGTCACCCAGGGGATTTGCCATGGAGTCCTGGGATGGGGCCAGGTTGAGCAGATGACATCCAGAGCTGATCCAGCAGCAGTTCCCTTGGCAGACAGGGAATTACTTTGGGTGGCTGGGCATCCAGATCACACACCAGCCCCTGTTCCACTGCAGCAGATGCCTTGTGAGGAGCTGGCAGGCCACACATAGTGCCAGGAGCACAGGTCACCTTGGCCAGTGCAAACTGCATGTATTCCACACAGAGGTGGGCACACAGAGGGGAACAACCCAAAGAAAGATTTTGAACCTAGATCTGTGATTTTTGACTTGATGAGGGAGAGGGGGACAATCAGGCACAATGTGCCTACAAATCAGTTCAAGTCACTGTGAAGAGGCACAGTTAAATGGAGGTGCCTCTAAAAACCTTAGTCTCAGGAGCCTGAAGACACCACAACAGGTTGAAATGCCTGCAAATTCAACACTTCTTTGAAGAGAGAAGAGAGACTTTCCACCAATTTTGTGGTTTTATTTTTGCTGCAAGCATACTCTGGGTTGTTTGAAAGGAACAGAAGTTGTTAATAATCCTGAGCACAATGTTCAGCCTGAGCCCTCTCTTTGGAGAACATTCCAGGTTGGGTTAAGCAGGCTAACTACAACTGTGCTATTTCAATCTGTTCTAAGCACAGCCAGAATCAGTTTGTAGTCTGTCTGCAAAACATTCTCTAGTTCCTCTGGTTTGTAGAGCTCACTCAGCTACCACTTAGGTAAAGCTGTAGTGCTGCCCAGATCACCCCTCTGTGCCTCAGTTTACACAATAACCCCATTCTTCATGGCCTAGGGGTGCATGGTGTCATACAAATATTGTTATTTATGGTGATGAGAACGTGAGCTTTGTTTGGTACAGTGGGCTGGGGGTGCCTACTTGCCACCATTTGGAATGATCCTGTGTGTTTGAAATGCAGCATGTTGCTACTGCTCTCAGACAAACAGAATTACCTCCTCTTAAAATCAAAGATAATCTGTTTTATTTCAGTGAGATGTGGTGATGTCCACAGAAAACAAATCCTTTTTGGCAAGTGGGGGCAGGATTTTCTTTGGCCAGTTGGAAGAAGCAGCAAAGGAAGAGGAGGATGTGACGCAGCACAACTGGTTTTAATCACACATAAGAGTGAAGCTCCTCTGGACAGTTCTGCTGTCTGATATGCCATGGTGAATGCTTTGGGGAGCCTGGAAAAAACCAAGGGAATGGCACAAAGGTACTCAGGGCTCTTGGTGGACTAAGTAACAAAGCTTTTGCTGAACTGTGCCTTGAATGCAGAGTGCTGGTTCCAGGACTGATTTTCAGCATGTTTGGTCATCCAAGTCCCAGCCACAGCATCTCAAGACACACTGCACTCCTGTTTGGATTCCAGAGCTGGTTGTAACAGGGATGTACTGTCACTGCACAGCCACTGGAAGCTCTGATTTCAGCCCAGCCCTGCTCTGAGCTGGTCAGAGTGCTCTGGAGGTGGCAGCTGCCTCTTCTTGCCTGCCAAAGAGCCTCCAGTGGCTGCTCCTAGACTGGGCATGCTGAGCTGGGATGGGATAGGTCTGGACAAAGAGAGCTTGGGGAAGTGCCTCTTGACAGGGCTGTTCCTCTTGAAATCAGCTTCCTCTGGAAATTGCTGACTTGTTTCATGAAATTTAGGGACAGGGAATGTGCTGGTTTTATTAGTGTAGTCAGTTCATAAGATAAGATGTCAGCTCAAACATAAGATGTCAGTTCAAATTAGCTTATATAAACATCCAAACAAGATAGTCAAGCTAAAAATACCTGATACCATTTCAGTACTCTTGAAATAAAACTATTTCAGCACATCCACTCAGCTGCATGTTTCAAAATGATGGTGCTCTCTTCCAGTGAGGAACAAAAGGACATTTGCAATGTCTGAATTGCCTTTGGAACACGAACAGCTCGAGCTGTGATGGTTGCTGGAGCAAAATCTTCTTCTTTTGAAATTTGTGATTATTTATTATCATGATATACTATTGGTAAAATGCAGACAGCTCTGAATTTCTATGCCAAGAACAGCCCTCACCCAATTTAAGGAACATTTAAGGGTGGCCTGTACCAGATGACTGGGAGTTCTTGAATTAAAACATGCCTCAGAAAGGGAGGAAACCAAAATATTATTCAGTCTGCAGCCTTCTCATGCATTTAAGCTCCTGAAGGACTTGAGTTTCTTTACTCTTGAGATTCATTATGTCACCAGAAAAGCTTTACTATTTTCCTGTGGAAGCAACATAGCCATGAAACATTAATTTTCAGGAATGTGGAAACCATGAAATATGGGTTTTTCTACTAAATTAAGATTTTACTTCTCTCTCTTCTCACATAGTTAAGGGAACCAATTTTCATTATATATTTATGTACATGCATTCTGGAAATTCAATGGGAAAGATAAACAAAACACAGGAAGAACATTTTACACTGAAAAATGTATTTCACTGGTAACCACACCAGTCATTTATATTCCATTTTTCATCCTGAACCACTTTACATTTTAAATCCACCTTGGAACCAGGTCTCTCCTTATTGAACTGCACCCACTCTGGTGTGTGCATGACCATTGTGCCCTGTCGTAAGATGTGGCAGTTGTTTAGATTTGTATAAAATTCTTTATTCCCCCCATTTCCACAATGCCATTCCCTCACCACTGCAGTGACAACACCACTCAGACCTGCCTGGCACAGACATTTTACCATGGCAGATGTCTCTGGCTGGAAGAAAAAATGGTGAAGGGCAAAATTAATTTGTAATCTGTGTACAGGAAAAAATGCAAACATTCCCTTCTTTTTGCTATAGGACTGATGCCTCTTTCTTGATAAAAATGTTACTCAATTTCCATCCAATACCAGCTGATCAGAATGGAAGAATTGGTCAAAACATTCCAGAAGCATCTGTGTCGTGGGAAGCATAGGTTTCTAGGCTGTAAGAAATTCCAGAATATTCACCAAATCACCAGTGTGGTTTTCCTTAATGCTACAATTAGCAATGGAACATTAACAAAAGAGTTACTGGATAAGAGCTGATGGCAGAAAGCCCTCTGCCATAAACTGCTAATTCTCAACATGTGCAAACATATTGCCAGAGAAGATGAGTTATGCAATTAAAATCAAAATTGGAGATTTGTTATCAAAGGACAGCAATGTGTACTAAAATCCAGCTGAGAGGCTCCCTTATCTTGTTATCTTCAGGCTTCTTTTTTAGTTAATCTAACCCAGCTGACAGTATTTGACACAGCCAATTGTGCCTGCTGTCATGTGAGGGATGTTTTATAGAACTCCTTTCCACTAGCACAGAGAGATTTGTCACAGTGCAACTCTTTACAAAGTCTGAAAAGCTTTGCCAGGATTGCATCTCAGGGGAGTAAGATGTGATAAAAATTCTGACAGAGTCAGAACGTTTCTAATGTTGTCATTAATTTCTAAAATTTTGAACAAGCCTTACTAATATTTAAAGTGCAAATTATGTTAAAAGTTCAATTCAAAAGAAACATTTGATTTTGTCTGGATAAAGAACTTTAATCAACTTGGAAAACTGTTTTGTTGTAGCTTTCCCTCATAACAAGTTTCGAAATTGCCCCTCCACATCTTTAGAACAAAGCAGAATTCCAAATTCTGAATTTTGCAAAATGAACTTCTGTCCTCCCAGAGCACTTTCTGTGCCTCTACCAAGAGGACAAGAAACTTAATGTATAATTTCTGTGAGCCTTAAGGAGATGGGCTGCATGTCAGTATTTTCAAATCCAGGCTCATACAGCTGGTCTTTGAATATAAATCACAGCTTTTGGGTTACACTAACACTCTCTGCAGTTTAGCACAGTTGTTAATTAATACAATACTGTATTAGTTCTTCTTACAGTCTTACTATTAATTCTCTGTGAAATCCCATTAGCTCTGCATATGGTGCCAGACTTGTTCTGAATGTGGGAAAGAAAGAAATGTACAGTGGTATGAATAATAAAGAGAGGCTTTCAAGTGGTTTACCACTGTGAACATTCTGAAAAAAAGAAAAATATTTTCCAGAATGTAATATGTGGGGCAAGCTTTTCACAAAATTTCAATGCAAACATGCAGATATTTGTCAGCCAAGCTTTCCCCTGGAGTGTGAAATCCCTTATGCACCACTATTGTTCTACTGCAGAGACATCAGGAAGATGAAGTATCTCCTAAAAATGGAAAAAAAAATAACCAGGTTGTTTTATTGTCCAAATTGACAGAAATAAAAAAAAATATATATAACTGCCTAGCAAATGCCAACAAAAAGATTAAACTTTCCTTATATTCTTGATTTAAATATTTTAAAGTACATGTAGAGAGGAAAGACAAAATTTGGGTGAAGTTTTCCAGAAGTTACTTGCATTTCCTGCTTCAGTGATCTGCCAGATCCTTCTTAAATTCCAAGAAGACTTAAGTGCCATAGTAAGAATCAGGCTTGTTAATACCTCACACAGAACCCCAAAATGCATTAACTACTACAGAAACTTCAGACCTAATTATTTTCTATTAGTTTTGTATAGTACTGACTCCTTAACGGAAGAGAGATCTGACAAGGAGGTTTGGAAAGATTTAAAAATGGAAAGAAGGATGGAGCAGGTAGGATTTAGAAGTTCCTGGGAGAAGCTTTGTCATTCTCTGCTGACCCTTTAGGAGATGCTGCCCTGGAGCAGGGCATGGCAAGGAGGAATCCTGGAGGTGCTTTTCCCCTTCCCAGTCCCATGGTTCATCCATAGCCCAGTCTGTGCAGGCTCACTGGTGTCTTGGGTTGCCATAAAGGATGTGGCCAGAAATGTGCATTCTGTCCCCATCTGTTCAGCCGGGTGGGGCAGTGACCCTGATCTCCTGGCACATATTATCTGCTAATGGGCCAGCTTTAAACCAGCTGGGGCAATCATCTTTATCTTTCCCACAGCCCATCCTCCCTCCAGGCAGATATCATCTGCTGCTGGCCCATTCAGTCCCACTGCATGGCTGATAAAATTCCATCATCCCACTGGGAGATGCTCCAGCCAGGGGGAGCAGCCAAGCCTTTCCTACCCAGATAAAAACTGACATTTTGGACACCAAGGCACCTTCTTTCCACTGCATTCCAGAGGAAAGCCAGACCTTTGCACATCATCCCTGCACCTTCAGAGGAAAACTGCACCTTCTACAGGAGCACTGCTCCAGCTGAACCACATCTGCCACTGCAGGAGGATGCAGCCACCATTGAATGGCACTGCTGCCAACACCCTGACTGACTGATGGGGTGTCAGCTTGGATTCTGACTCTGTCAGTGTTTGGGATTGTTCTTTGTAATACTGCATTTCTATTTTAATTTTCCTAGCAAAGAACTGTTATTCCTAATTCCCATATCTTTGCCTGAGAGCCCCTTAATTTCAAAATTATAATAATAATTTGGAGGAAGGGCGTTTACATTCTCCATTTCAAAGAGAAGCTCCTGCCTTTATTGGCAAACACCTGTCCTTCAAACCAGGACACGCGGGCAGTCAGGAGTGGGCAGGGCCCTTCTGCAGGGCCAGCATCCAGACAGGCACACACTGCTCGGGGAATCCCTCCTGCCGCTCCTCCCGCAGGATGCTCAGTCCGCTCATCTCGATCAGGCTGTGCAGGATGTTCAGGTCTCGGATCACGCTGCTGTCCAGGCAATCCAGGGTGCAGCCCTCCCTGGCCACATTGTCCTTCAGGATGATCACACCGTTGTCCTTCAAGCCATCCTGGCAGCGGATGAGAAACTCCAGGAGGTCTTTGTCTGTCAGGTATCCTGCAGGTGAAAAGGTGGAAAATAGATCACTATTAACCATCCAGACATGTCAGAATGGTGCCTTGATCTGAGTCTCTGTTGCAGAAAGTTTGGAAATCTTGGGCAAATCAACAAGATGAACAAATACAGACTCCAATCAATATTTAGGATCCATACTGGTAGCAGCAGCAGATGTGGACAGAAACCACTGAGGAGAGTGGAGAAAATAGTGGGTGCTGAAGGGTTCTTTAATCTGGTGGTTTAAATCATAATAAGAATCAGTAACAGAAAGCTGGAGCCAAACAAATTCATATAGGGACTGACAACTGTTTAACAGTGTAAGCAATTACCCACTGGAAACTACAAGTGGGGTTTACCACCTCTTGAAGTCCTCAAACCAAGTGTGGTTGAATCTCTCAAGATATATTTTAATTGAGCACAAACTACTGGTTTAGCACAAGGCTAAAGGAATGAATAGAACAGCTTGGGATATAGAGTAGGTCATACTAGGTAATCCCAGTCCCCTCTGTCTTTTACTGCTAAAAATCTCAGTAACTTTGTGTAGCACTATATCACTCCATCAAAGGAGTTCTGGATCAAAGATCTAGCAAAGAATGCAAGACCTTCCACAATGCCAATTAAAATCCTCATGTTACTTCATACCCCACAGCATTTTTGCAACTACATGTATATTTTTAAATAGTACTTTTTTTTCAGTATGTTATTGAGACTCTGTTTCTTATTCTTCCTTCTCAAAGATCAGGAGTTCTGTTGAGAACAGTGGTGTAGAGCTCAGGGAAGTGCAAAATGAGAACTCTCACATGTGAAATATCTAACATGAATAAATGAGGACAAGTGATCAGAAACTGTTTTCTTGATGGAAGATTTAAACTTTTATAAATGGAGGTTGTCATTTCAAAACCACATTTTGACATAGCATGTCAAGTTTCTTTAACCACTCCTAAACAACAACAACAACAAAAATTAAAAAGAAAAAAGCCCCAAAACCTAAAGCTGAATTACTTTCAAGTTGAAGGAAAATGGTAATTTCTAGATGAAATGTAAGCTTGCACTTTTTACTTTTTTTACAAAATGACTGCCAGGGTCCCCCTGCTTATGCATGCATAAGACAAATCAAGATTTCACTGGCAAGATCCATTGAAGCTTTTGAACATATAATTTGGAACTTATTTTTCTTATTACTTGGCTTTTAGTGTAGTTTTCTAAGAAAATGAGATCTTCAAGGTTTTTCTCTCTAGCTGACACTCCTGCCCCCACTCCATCAAATAAATTTGTTGGTATATTTCAAATTCAAGATAGAGGTAGAAGTTTGATTAATTATTAAGATCAGTCTGTATTTCCTTGACATTGATGGAGAAAGAAGATTCAGATCTGTGTCTATGTTAAGATTATGACATGCTCCCTTAGTTAGGAGCTACATATCTGTCCAGCACAGCCTTACAAAGGCCTAAGCTCATTCCTCCTCATTTTGACTTGGATTTGCTCAAAGGGTGAGGCAGGAGCTACATTTACTGCAATGATTCATTGTTAAAGAAAAACAAAAACACAAAGGAGAATTATGCTGGTCTAAAGCAATTTGTTCAGCAATTCCACCTCTTGAATAATTCCTTCTGCCCTCTGAAACTGCACCATGGACACTTCACAGATTAGGAGAAAATCTTCTTTCCACTGCACAGAATTTTATTTTTCTCTGGTAGGGCCTCATTGTCTGATTGCTCTGAATGCTGCAGGGCATTCACTGGGGTGGCTGCAGGAGAAGAAGATGCTTCTTATAGGAGGGGCTGCTGTGGGACACAGCTAAGGGAACCTGTCTGATAAACATCAGTGCCTGATCTGATTTACAGGTATCAGTGATTCCATTGTGGCTTTTTTCCTGATTGTTTCCTGAAATACCTCCAAGCCTGCATAATAGCAGATTCAGAAACCACTGTTCACAAGTGTGGTCAGTCCTGTGTATCTCTCTGCACTCCAGGCAACTAGGAAAGAGTATTCCTGCCCCAGAAAATCCATATGTAAGGCACTCTTGCTTGCAGGCTGCTTTCCAGGAGCTGGTAGCTTTCTCCAACACATTACTTTGAAAAAAACCAACTTGATTTGTACCCGCTGTGCATGTGGCTTGGGGGAACTCTCAGAAGCCTCTTGTGATGTTTTAGGAAGTAATCTCAAAGGTCTGAGAGCCTCCTTTGAGCACAGGCTGCCTATTCTGTGGGATGTCAGCCTAGAAGGACCATGCAGAACTCACCTGAAACCCACTGAATCCAGATGACGTCGTATCTTCGTGGGGCTGGTGTGAATTCCTGGAGGCTTTTGCAGTAATACATCTCTACTCTGTCCTCCTTGCCCTGCAGGTAGTTTGGGACCTCAGCCAGGAAATTCTCCATCATATCCACCAGCTCCACACTCTTGAAAACGGGCAGCAGGACGTGCTTGCTGATCCGACCTATCCCGGATCCACAGTCCAGAGCACGGCTGGTGCCAGCTTTCCCCACCCCCTGTGAGATACAACAAAATTATTTGAAATCTGAAAAATACCACCTGAAAAAAAATCACAGCAACTGTGTTACCCCCTATGTGTCCAGCCAGCCTGGTGTCCTCTTGCTGTCACATTCCTGGGCTGCTGCTGGGACTTCTCACCGCACTTACTGCTGTACAGGGAATTTTTTGCTTGGTGTAAGAAGAGACAAGAGCCTTTCACAAGCTCCTAACTTTCTCAGAAGATCCACTACTCTTTGTAAAGTCCTTGCAACTTCAAGTGTTCACACCTCACAGGCAGCTGTGTGGCTAGATAAGCCTCACTCTGTGCCCTGTAGAGGACTAATGAAAAAGGAAGTGTACACCAAACACTGCATGCAAGCAGTAATTTCTGCAGCACAGAAATCCCAAGGTGCCCACAGGCATTTCTGCAGATACACAGAATCCCTGGGATCAAAGTGCCGTTCTCAAAGCAAATTGTGTTTGAACAAAGATCTTGAAGTGATCTTCTGTCAACTCAAGAAGTTTGGGCAGGAGCATATACAGAATTTCACTTTTAGGCATAGAGACAAGAAAGGTGATTGACTGAGTTTTGCTTAACTTTTCCTTTTTCCTTCACAAATGTCATCTTTGGACAGAGATCAGACATGAAAAAATGTGGCACAAAGGCTGTGACTATGAGAAAATAATGAAGCACTGTAAAAGAAGCTTTATAATGAAAGCTGTATTTCACCCCTAAAGCTTCCATTCTAGCTATAAAACGGCTCTTAAGAGCCTGCTGCTGTTCTGTAAAACAGAAATTCTGACTCTACACATGCACTGGCTGTGGGATAGGTGGTCCCCTGGCCAAAGTTATCTGTTAAACAAATATATTAAAAGCAAATGTAAACACCTTTTCCCTGTCCTCTGGAACTGAGTGTTGAAGTGAAAGCTGTGGGCCAAAGCCCCTGCTGCAGCCTCACTGCAAAGACAATGAGCAAGACTCTTCCTGTATATTGGGAGACCCCCCCACCTTTGTAATGAACCAAGCATAAATCATGTAACTCACACTTTTTTGGCCAGGCTTCAGTGGGTAATTCAGTAGATTATTAAGGTCAAAGGACAGCACTGTCAGTGACATGACTATGAATAGCCCAGGCGAGCATCTGATTACACGGAGTAATTGTAGAAAGAGCACACGGCCCTCAAGGGCTCTCACCAGTCTCCAGGGCTGCTGCTCCCAGTTTGTATGCCCAGGAAGATTAATCTCCTGGTGTGTGCACCAGTACACAGACCTTCAACCCTGCTGGGCTCTGGAGACTACCTGCTTGTAGGTAGCCAGAAAATGGGAGCCATTCCTCATCCACAGGCTGCACTCAGGGGCACGTGGCTTTTACTGAGGGCCAGACCAAGAGGTAACAAGGAGTTCATGAAAGGAGAAGGAACTGTGTCCTGGATCTTTACAAGGTGGATTTCCACACTGTTGGCTGGCAGATACATACAGGTCCACAGTGATGGGATTAGCTGCAAATCTTTGAAAAAGCTGCTGAGAAAACTGGGATGATTTACCAAAACCACCAACAGAATGTGGCAAAAAGCCAGGTAATCCCTCCAACGTTTGTGTTTCACAGAATCTACAGTCCCAGTACCTCGCTCAAAGCAGGGAATTCATCTCCCATGGCACGTCACAGCAAGGACCTCTGGTGACACATCTCTGTGTGTCATGGAGAAGAAAAGGGAGCAGCCATGGGAGATGAAGTTCGATCCCACACTTTGCTGAAAAGGAGTGAGAGCTTCGAGCAGTCAGTTGAGAAGCCCTGTGAAACACCACGGCTCCGTCCGTAATGAAAATGTTGACATAATTCCATGTTCAGCTAATATATTTTCAGTTTGGAAGTGCTCAGGGCTTTGACAGAGTATTAACATTTTCTTTGGAAGGCAAACATTTTCCCAAAAGTCTAATTGAGCTGAAAAATCAGACTCCTTATTTAAAAAAATAAGTCTAAGTGAAAACTGTATGCCAGAACAGGCTTCAAAATTTGAGACTGACTGCTCCTCTGACTACTTGCTTCCCATTACTCAGAATCACTGTCCTTTAGGACACATATACACCCCAAAATTGTTCTCTAAAGCTAAATAGGGCACTCATAAATTTCATTTGGAATAAAAGAGCTGAGGGATATGTTCCTGGTGCTACTTCAGGTCTTGGAAGAGCAGAAAGGCAGTGAAGCTATGTAAGACAAAAAAAGGGAATCAGAGTTCAGGAAACAGATAAAAATCCCAGTGGTTGTCTTTCTAAATAAATAAAAAAAGAGCATGTTTTCAACAACATCTCTTCTACACCCTGATCCAAACTGAAGAAAAATCACTTCCAAGAAGTTTTCACTCAGCAACTAACCAATCACACAGGTGAGTTGGGGGGCAAGAAAGGGAGAAAGCGTTGAGGGCAGAGAGGGAGCTATAAAGTCAATATAATCTCCATCTGTAATATTTTACACACCTACAGCCCACAACCGACGCCGAGTTAATGCTTCCTTTGTTTTCTTTATTTTCCTTTTCCACTCGTTGCCTCCGGATCAGGCGCTTGGAAACGCCGTGGCATCAGCACGCTGCCAGAAATATGCAGGGCTGTGGCTGTGCTGATAACCCCGGAGCTGAGACAGCCTGCAGCTTGTCTGCAGAGCACTGCTGGCCCGAGCCATGTTGCTCTTGGTTTGGGTTCTGCCCACACACACATAAAACCTCTTAACTCGAGCACAGTGGCACTTTCAACTCGGTCCGGCTCGCCAGCGGAGGAGATGGGCTAAAACACAAGGGAAGCCCTCAGTCCCCTTTCTGTAATTCCTTCCATGTGCCCAGGCAAGAGAAATTCTCCAATGGTAAGGAAATCTGTAGCTCAGTTTACAGTGGTGCTGAGGAGCATGCTAAGAAATGCCATACCTGGGGGCACGCAGCATCAGTCATGGAAGGGAAATGTCACTGCGTGGCATTTCCACGCCAGCCAAACTAACTCAAGAGGGGTAATTGGAGTGGAACCAGGCAAGTGGTGCCAGAATGTAAAGTTTTCAATGGATAAAACTCTCTGTGAAATGGGTATTTCAAATCTAGAGAGTAGTTTTTAGCCCAAAAAACATGGGAAAGAATGTTGAAAATGTCAAAGTACTTTTTTTCTTTTTTATTTTTTTTTCTTCTCGTAACTTTCAAGGAAAAAAGAAACCAAACTTGTCAACTTTTCATTTCTAAAGAGCATTTTTTATTTTGGAACTGACTTGAGCTCTTAAAAACAAAGGGAAAAGTTTTTCTGAGGGTGAAAGAATAAAAAATGGTTCAGTCGATCTAAAATTTTCTAATTCTGTTTAACTTCTCCTTTAAAAAAGAGAAAGTATATTAGGGTGAAACAGATTGTTTTTTTCTATCTTGATCACCTCATGGGTTAAAAAAAAATATTCATGGATCCATAAACTTGGTAAGACAGTTCATTAGCTTTATTATAAAGCCACTGCTACAGAAAGCCACTAAATACCTGTATCTGGTTGAGCAGGATTCAAATTTCGTTTGTAAGAAAGGAAAATAAATCATAAGTAACGTAATCAATTGACTACATTTCAACAGAGGACAGGCTTTAACAAACTAAATCAGAATAAGCAAAAGGTGCAGAGTCTTTTCTGTTCCTTTTTTTATTTTTTTCCTGTTTGATCTTGGCCATTCAGAGTATCCTTTCTATCCCTGGCTAATTCTAGGAGTGGGAACTTTGCTCTGGAGTATTTTGTATCTGTCATCACAGCTGATGCATTGGGTATGATTCCTCTTTGGCATGTGGAACTCTGTCACAGACTGTACTTCTTTCCTTTTTGGGGTCTTGGAGAGGAGAAAGTAACAGCATGACACAGACCTGCTGCAGGAAGCTGCATCTATGTGATGTCTAGGAAGGGTGAAGTCTTCCCCTGAGCACACACTTATGCACCACCTGAATTCCTCAAATGCCCTTAAAACAAGACTTAAATAAATTTTAAGGAATGTGCCTCGACTGCATTTCATTTTTCTTCTGAAAATGCTGTTTTCAGAAACGTCATTCAGAAATTACCATCAGGTTCAGCTCCTTAGAGAACCTCCTTAGTGTCTCCTCACTTTGTGGTCGTTGACAGCGTGATACAGGGAAGCTTTTTTGCCTCAGCATTAATACAACTGATTGTTGATATAGAAAAGTGCAGATATTCACTTGTGTTCTGCTGGCTCATGGCCCCAAAAGTCTCCCTCTACCAGCTACAGCAAACTTTGCCATCCCTTGCCCTTCACTGCTCTGCATGATTTCTATCTGTTGTCAAACCACACTCATTTCCCATCCCAATCTATTTAAACTGTGCCTTTTTTGTTCCCCATATACAACATCTAATTAACCTATTGAGGTTTCTTCCCACAGCAGATCCTTAAGGCTAAAAAAAGGTCAACTATCTATCCCAAATTTGTACATTTGAGCAGAAAATTAAAGATCTATGGCAGCATTATACAGAACTAGTCATTTTGTCAGCAGGAGAACTTAACAAAGTTGTTTGTGGATTCCTTAACATCTAATACTGTTGTGGAGCTGATTTAGTGGGCTCCTTTTCCCTGGGAAGAGGGAAGGGCAGTCCAAAAACCATCAGGCCACGTTACTAAAGATTTTTAGATCTCCAAAGACAGCTTTAGGACTCAACAGGATTTTCAGAAACTTAAGGGCCAAAGTGATCTGCTCTTAAAACCCCACTTGGCATCATTTTGCAATTCAGGCCAAAGCAGACCTTTAGCAATCTCCCTGAAAAGGTGTTCAGTTACATGTTTAAGGAAAAATATTTTGCCTAATGTGTAGCTTATTCTATATCCTTCCAATGTGTGTGGGAGATGGTGAGTTTTGTTGCACCATTCTCAGAAATATCCATGAATAGGCAAACCAGAAACTGGGCATTTAAGTCTCAGCTAGTTTCCCAACTGGACTGCAAGAATTTGCACAGACAAATCTGCCACTGAGGCCAACAAGGATTTTACATGAAAGGTCCCAGAATTAATCCCTCATTCAAACCCAGCTACAAGAACTCCTTGCACAATCCTCGTTGCAGCTTGGGAGCATTAGAAAAGGATGTAAAACAGGTCCATCATGAAGTAAGACCATGCAGAATGTGTATTCATGCTGATGAACGACCTGGCAGAACACACAACTAGACCCAACAGCAGCGGTGAGCTGTGACTGCAAATCAAACTCATGGTGCCATTTCAATGGGGCGTGGCTGTGCACCTGAGCACCACTTTTGACACATCACCACTGCTTCTCACAGAAGATGAGGCGAAGTGACTCACCCCAACAAACCTCCTGAGGAATTCCCGGGAGGATTCAACGTCTGTGTTGGAGAGCTCGATGTAGTCGCCCATCATCCCCTCCTCCGTGGCGGGCACCTCCCGGTAAAAGTGTTTGGCCCTGGCGTAGAACTGCATCTCCCCGTTGATGACTTGACTTGTCAGGGCATAAAGTTTCACTGCAAGCACATAAATCACCATTTTATTGTTAGTGACAGACATTTCTGGGTTAGTTCACTGCTCCAGAGGCACGATGATGATGACCTGTGAACTTGAGTTGAGCCTTCAAAACACCAAGTCTGTTTCTAAAGCAATGGTGGAAGGAAAGGCATTGGATTGAATCCTACAAGACCTTGAAGGGATCCAGCCCTCCCCATGCAGATTCTGTGCTTTCCAGGTTCAGAAGTCATGTCAATCATCACACTGTGTTTTCATGTCAGTGAAAAATCGCTTCAGGTTTGAAGTGAACACACATGCCAAGGACATCAAGTGGTCTGATTTTTCCTGGAAAAGCTGGGAGCAGCATTTACTACTATGCAGGGTGAACATTTCTGCTGTCACTGACCTAACTGTTGTGCAGATTTCCAGATATGCTTTCCAGCTATTGACAGCTGCAGGGACAGTGCACCAGGAAGAGAGTGGATGAATGAGGCACTTGCTCTGGTTTATTTTTAGTGATACTGTATGGTCTGAGGCAGTCCAAGTAAGCTGAACCAAGGAGCAGATGGTAGTCCCAGGCCTAAATGAGTACACAGGGGGGAACACAATTTAGAAGAGACAGTCCTAAATTTTCATCTGTCACAGGTCCAGGAGCAAAGTAATCAGTGGGTGATATACTGAAAGGTTCCTGTGTGCCAGAGGCTTGGTAGTTTCTTTTCATTGCTTGGCTACGTTACTGGTAATTAGTATTTTGAAACTGTTTTATTAAAACCTGCAAGTTTTGCTGGATAAAGGATATTTTCCCCTGTTCTTTAACAACTGAGGTCTACCCTTCACATCCTGGGTTTTTCTGTACTCGATGTGCATCAGCATATCAAAAGTATGGATTCAAAGCTCAAAAGTTTAGATTGAGGCTGGCTATAAATTTTGCTTGGATATCATCACCTCTGACTGTCTCATGTGTGCACACGACTGCCCAAGCTTCTCCTATGTGTGACAGACCCTCCACCAAAAACACAACTCCAAGCCTGGCAGTGAAAGCCAGTGAAAGCAGCGAGGAGGGATGGAGCCACACTGGGAACAAGCCTTTGCAAGCACCACCTTGCAGTGTGAGACCAGCTCTGCTGCAGCTTCCCAGCACGCTCAGGGGACTGGAAATGATCCAGCAGCAAGCACCTTCTGAGTTCATGACAAGAGAGAGAGGGACAGCTCCCTGCCAGCTGCACAGAAGGACCAGGGAGCAGTTCCTTTGTCCCTGCATCCTCAAGCATCGATGGGAGCACTGCCAGCTGCTGCTGGGAAGGGGCTGAACAGGCTTGTGCAGACCAGGAACAGGAATTATGCCCTCCACACAGAGGAGGAGAGAGGGCCAGAGGCCCTGAATATAAGCCTGGAATGTATTTAATTGAGGGCAAGCAAGCTCAGCAGGGAATGATAAGTGTGTGCCTGCCCATCCTCAGCAGGAGAGTGACATTTTGGAGGCAAATGAGGGGAGGACAAAGGAAGTAGGATAGGGAATAATTACCACCAAGGACCACTCAGAACAGAATAGTGCTATTGGGTTACATATAAGCAGCATGCCCAGCATATCCCTCATCCAACAAAAGCAGCATTACCAGCCCCTCTTGTCATCACCTGCTTAAGTCAACTGCTGAACGGATACTATTAAAGCTTTAATCCATTACACATTTATGTTATGCCTGAGAAATTTATACCACAAGAAGCACTGAGCCCAGCAAGGGTCAAACCTGGGAGTTTTACACACTCCACTGGTTATATTCACATACTCAGAAGAAACCATTTAGCTGAAGAAATTAAGATGAAGGGGGCAGCAGCCAATCCCCAGCACAGCTTGGCCAGGGTGGCTCCCAGAGCCTGGGAAAAACACTCCATCAGTGGCTGGGATTTTCCAGTAAGGGATCTCTGTCCTTATCCAGAAGTGGCACCATCTTGTCTTCTCTGTGTCTCCTTTTGCCCTGTTTCAAAGGTCAGCCTGTCTGCTGAACAGAACTGAGTTCCTGTACATTGGCTTTGCAAGATTCTCCATATCAGGACCCAGTGACGACTCCAGGGCTTGTTTCATGGACCTGTCAAGGGACAGTGATTTATCCCGTTTTGCTAGATTGAAAGGAAAGGCATTTATGGGCTGTCTGCACACCAGGACAGCATGAACAACAAATATTCAGATGCCTTCTACTCCAAACATGAGCCTGACCTGCGGCAACACATGGGGACGATATGGTGCTCAGGATATCAGATCTGGAGTGTGTGCTCTCACATTTCTCACTCAGAACCAATATCAGGCTTGCAGAATCCCTGCCAGGAGTTGCATGCACACACCAGCTGACTGCAGCTCCTCCCTGGGCCATCTGGGGCCCCAGAGCCCTGCCCTACGTGCTGGTATCTGGGTGAGCATCCACAGGGGCTTCCCTGTGCATTGAACTGTGCAGAGATGTTTTCATGCATGTCTCCCACCCCAGGGCATGCCAAGAGGGGCACTGTACCCAAAGTCTTCTCCTGTGGACCCACAGCCTCACTCGTGTGAGATCTACAGAGGTGATTTCCACCTCTTGCTCCCTCGGTGCTGCTCCTCCCTCTCAGGAATTTGCAGCACTGGCAACTCTCCCAGTGCACAACCCAGTTCTCCAGACACAGGCAATCAACCTCACCTCGGATCTGCCTCGCAGCTGTGCCTGGCATGCAGGCTCCAGCAGCAGCACCACAGGGAGGAGGAGGTTTGCCAGCTTGCAGGAATCCACCCCAAAGGGGAAGCAAGCACCGCATGCGCTTGGTGGCTGTCAGTGTTGCTCCCCCTCATCACAGGACCTGCCTAGCCAGAGGCATCTCCCTCCCCATGACCCGTGTGGGACTGCCTCATGCATCAGGAAATGAAATACTTGTGAGGCCTGCTATGGGTGCACAGCCTGCCTTCAATGAGTTTTGTAAAGTAGGGCATGAGCAGGATAGAGCGACGCAGGCTGCAACCTCCTCAGACATCACAGGGCAGGCAGCTGTCTAACATATGAGGTTTCCAGTGTTGAGGCAGGTAACTTGTAAGATTTAAAGTCAGAAATGTGTTTCCAGTAAAGAAGAAACTTTTTCATGGCACACTTGTCCCTCAGCTGAATGTGCTGGCAAGTCCCCAGGCGGAGGTGGCTGAAGTAAGCCCACTGCTCCAGCAGGCTGAGGGCACAAACTGCCTCCCTAAAGGTCACTCCAGTCATGAGACATCAATAATTTTCAGTCACTGCAAGCACAGTCTGGATGATCTGCAGAGTGGTGATCTACAGCTGAATGCCAACCAATATGGACTAGACAGACACTATCCACCTGAGCCATTTTGCCCTGCAAAGTTCAAAACATTATCTCTCCTATTTTATCATGGATCAGTTAAAAATGTTGTTTTCCAGTGCATCTGGTCTAAATCTCTAAAGAAATGGACTGCTTAATACGTAAGACCCAGTGCAATCTCAACCTCTAGTATGCTGACTTACAGTTCTTGACTTCAGGGTTTCCTCAACTAAATTTCCCTGGCAGAAGTAAATGTTGCAAGTAATTTTTTTGAAGTTTTTATTTGTGAACATTATTTTGTGGCTCCAATTGCTTTCTGCAAGATACTGAACTAATTCCAGTTTGGCTGAGTGCTCCCTTTTAAATGCAACATCTGCTTTGTGCATCAGCTGAAAAATAGTTATCTGTGTGCATGGTAGAATCTACCTCTCTACTGTGGGCTGAGGACTATGTAAATTCTGTATTTTATAGAGGATGAACATCATCCCACCCCCAAGGCAGATTTTACTTACAGCCACGTGCCTCACACGCAGGAATATTTGTCTCCAGGGATGGATCTTCTCAGTTTTCCACTGCAGATCTCAGCCCACTGGCACCGAGTCCCACAGCCCGTGTAAACACGTGCATAATTTCCAGCATCTGAGTAGCTCCAATAAAGTCCACTGGGCTTAAGGGCTCTCACACACATTTAAGTACATTGTTGGATCAGGGCCTGAAGTTACTCATGTCTTTTATTTATAAATGTTAGCCTGGTCTGTAAAAGTGACATGTTTCTCTTAACAGGCTGTGATACCAGATATGCTCAGCTCCTAAGTAAACACGCCTACAAGAGCTCCACCACTGAACCCAGGGATGGAGTGGGGGGAGTGTGGAGCTAGCAGAGTTTGGAGGAAGCTTTGGACCTTGCTGACCCTGGGCAGCACTGCAGGATCCTGTGTGAGGCTTGGTTTCAGTGTTATTACTCCTAAGTAGGGTTAAGCACACGCTTAACTTCCCTGCAGGGTCACAGTGTTGCTCTAGTCCTTTGACACTGTTTACACAGAGATATCTGGCTCTAGTCTTGAAGCCTGAGAATTTTGGCTCCTTTCTGCTCAGGTCCACTCTGAACTGAGCTGGAAACTGTCACTATGCAGAGATGTTCAGACCTGCCACATTCTGTGCTCTCCATCCCAGAGAGCACTGGATCACAGAACAGTACAAGTTGGAAGAGACCTAAAGACCCAGTCTCTGGCCCAAACTGCTGCTCAAAGCAGAGACAGACATGATGACAGATGAGGTTCATCAGGGTTTAGACAGCTAGGTTTAGAAAGTTTCTGGTGATGGAGAATTGTACAACCCCCCTGAGCAATCCGTTCCAATGCCTGACTGTCCTCAGATAAAAAGATTATTTTCCTTATTGCCAGTCTGGATTACTTTTGATTTATGGCCACCAGTCCTTGTCCTCATGCTGCACAGAGTTGTGCAGATCTTAGCTCCATCTTATTCATACCCTTTCTGTAGGTACCAGCAGGATGGTATTTGGTCTCTCTTCTGGCTGAACATGCCCCATTCCCTTTGTCTGCCTTCACAGGGCACGTGCTCCAGTTCCCTCACCACTCTGAGGATTTTCCAACTCATTCCAAGTAATTTCCTGCTCCAGCATTCAATGCTCTACACATAGGGTCTGATGACTGCTGCAGGAAAGGGGATCATCACTTCCTTCAGTCAACTAGCCATTCTTTTATTAATTCATCCTGGGATTCTGGTGGCTGCCTTTGCTTCCAGGACATTCAGATGCTTCCTACCAAAACCCCACCAGGAGGGCACTCCCTGATCAGTCTGTGGTGTTGCTGCCCAGGATTTTCCCTACTCAGGTACACAACTTTGTGTTTGGGTGGGAATTTCAGTGGATTTGAATGGGACTAGGTTGCTGTTGTCACCTCCTCCAGGTTAGTGATAAAGATGGAAGGGGGGGTTGAAACCAGATGAGCTTTAATGTTCCTTCCAGCCCAAACCATCCCATGGTTCTAAACAGGTCCCAGGACAGATCCTTGTAGGACTCCACTGAGCTCGAGATTTGACCACTACTCTGAGCCAATCACCCAAACATTTTTTACCTGCCTGACTCTCCCCTTATCCAGACCCTGACATCACAGCAGGATGTGAAGTTCCCTGGATGTGTATTCACAGCACATGAACCACTCCACCTGTCCTCATGCCCACTTTTACTTCCTGCCAATAACCATGGAGTAAGAGACATGCTGCATATTCACAGGAATGCTGGGCTCACAGTCCATCTTCCATGGAGTCAAAGTAATTTGGATAAGCTGGCAACAGCCTTGTAAGTTCATTAGCTAAATTTTAATGAGTCAGGCCATGAAAAGACAGGCAGAAGGGACCTTTGGTCTGATAGAAACATTTTTCAAAGCCTGTTGGCCAGGAATGGAAATTCAAATAAAATCCAGACAAGAAATAAGTATAGTTTTACCAGCAAAGCAATTAGGCCTGGAAACAGCTGAATGGTGACTGATGGGTTCTCAGCCATTTGGAACACTTACACCAAGGTACTTCTGTGTTCATAAATGCATGCTGTGACCCAGACAAGTTACAAGCACTCAATTCTAAGTTAGATGCCCATCATGGTACCTTCTAACTTTAAAAAGATGTAGTGGTACTTACACTAACAGTTAACACTGTAGGAAATCCTGCTCAGTTTCTAATAAGTTGTGTTTATTTTCAAAGCAAATGAAAGAATAACATTTTCATCAACTTCAGGAGATTCCATCAACCTATAATTGATTTCCCTTCCTTTCCATCTTTCCTTCATTTCCATTGTTCACAGTTATCTACCACATTTATCTTCCATGTTTCATTTTAAACAGCTGCAGATATTGTTGCATTTAAAAAGGTGCATTAAAACTACTAAGATAATATGAATTTTTTTTTTCTCCTTACAGGATTAATGAATTCTACCCTCTTGAGGAGAGTTATCTTTGGCATCAGTTCACACAAACAGGTAAGATATTCCTTTTGTCTAAACAGATCATTCAATTAGAAAGGAACCCCCAAGAACTCACTTAAACAGATTGCACAGGTTCATCCTTCCCATCTGAAAATTCCTATAGTTCTGGCATTGAGTGTAGGCTGAATAGTTCTGCTTAAAACAGGACATGCTAACGTAATGCAGACTCAAGTTAAATGTACTTTCTAGTTTTATTGTCACAGGGAAATTTTGTTTCTTATTGAGGGTCAAGTTTTCATAAAAAATGAACATTCATTTTCTACATCTTAAAAAAAAACCAAACCTAACCTCACCAAACCCTCTTGGCATCCTGTACTAGAGGCTGCTATTGAAATTTGTCTATAAACAAATTTTTGGAAGCATTTTCCTCCCAGAGAACAAACAGTTAGGTTAGACAATCTGCTGCAGAGGTCTGCATAACAAAGAATTTTTTCTTGAAAAAATATTTAAATCGGTACCTTTCAGGCACTTGTCCAAAACAATACAAACACCAGAGCTAAGGACACCCAGAGTGACAACAAAACAGGCAGCAGGCAAAAGAAATAACCACCTGTCAGCTCTGCTGGTTTTGCATTTGTCCTTCCAAGCTCCAAACAGGTCAGGGCATGTTTCACTCAAATGATGGCAAAAATAGGAACAGTCAGCCAGAAACCAAACTTCTAATTCACTCTTGCAAGTCTTTCTCTTGCCCTCCCCTAAGAATCGGTGGAGTATTTAGGTGAAACAACAGGCACTGGATGAGAGGGAGTTGGGAGACACAGGGAGCACTGCAGCTTCCCAAAACTGCTCCTCCTCCGTGTCTGCCCTCCGCCATCTGACACAATCCATCTCCCCAGAGCACACACGGACCCCTCCGCCCACGGCCACTCACCCAGGGGAAGCTTCTCCAGCAGATAAAGGTAACACTTGAAGAAGTCGTTCTGGATTGCCTTGTGCAAGACAAAGGACATGCTGTGCCGACAGAGCTCCTCGTCCGTCTTGTGCCAGCGCGACTTGAAGGCCAAATGCGCTGCTTTGTAGGCCATGGTGAAGATTTCTGTGGGGACAGCGGGCAGCTGCTGTGGCTGGTGCTCTCTGGAGGAGCTGTCCTTCCCAGGGGGAAGAGGCAGTGCCATTTAAATTGTGGCAGTGTGCTGTCATTCTATATCGGGGTGCGTGGCAGGGGGCGGGGGTGAGAAATGCTGGCTCTTGGCACTGCCTCACAGTTATCCCTGGAGTGCCGCCCTCTGAAACCAGCAGGTGCTGCAAAGTGGGAAAAAAAATCCACCAGGAAATTCCTTAGGGGTGAAAGTATATCTGCTTCAGAAAGGCGTGGCTCTAATTCAATTGTACTTTTCCAAAAGAACTCAGATACTATCCAAAATCTGCCTCTTACATCTTGCAGGTGGTTTTGTTTCTGTGTCTCTCCCTCGCTATTAGTTCATCAGTGCAGGGCACTCAAGGGGAAGGCAGAAGGCAAAACATAGATGTGCCTCTACACATGAGTCCTAATAAGCTGTGATTCTAGCAAGCAAACATTTCCCCTTTTCAAGCTGCTTGTTCCAGGTGTCTGCAGTGTCGGTATGCTGCAGTCAGGAAACTGGATGTTCCCAATAGAAATGGGAACATTTGTACATCCCTACATCCCCAGCAGCACCCCAACCTCCTGACAAATATACCAAGTTTTTAAGAACAGCACAAAGGTGACCCAGCCTTCACCAAGGAAAATAAATCTCATGTGGAAAAATGTACTTAATTTTAAGTGGGATCAGTTCCCTAGTCCAGCTCACAGCTGACATGTGGGTATTTGTCACATGCCACAGTCTGGGGGCTGGAACATCCACCTGGGGTGGATACAGAGGCTGTATCCATAATGCAGATTTCCCTGCTTTATACTGACAGAGAGATGTGCTCCAGGGTGCCACAACAGCCAAAGGTGTCACTCAGCAAAGTGAGATTTCCTCTTACCAGACACCATAAACCCCATGAGAATTGTTGGGCACCAGGACACCCACACTTGTCTTTCCATGGTACAGTTCACACTCAATACAAATGAGTCAGAAATAAGGGTTCTGAAAAAACAAAAAGGTTAGTTTTTTAGGGTGAGTGTTGGTTATAACTCTTTTAGATAAATTAGTGGTGGGTTTGACTCACAGTAGTCCTGCCCTGCACAAAAAGAGTGAAGATCTCTGGAAGGCTGCATAAACACTACTTCTGTTATTTTACCTGCATGTGATCAGACCTGAGGACCAGGTGTGTGTCCACAGCAACTCAAAGATTACAGAGCTGCAACAGGGATCCTAGGGCAGCTAAGTGAGTGCATCTCAAGAGCACTGAGCCTTTTAAAGCACTTCCTACTGCTGTAAAAGCTTAGATCAAACAGATTTGTGTCCAGAGCTGCATGATAAAGAGCACATAAATAGCAGGGTTGGGTTTGTTGTTTGGGGTTTGTTTTGGTTTGTTTTGGTTTTTTTTCCCCACAAAGTGGATGCTTCATTTTCCATTTGTCAACAGCAGCATATTAATATTTTCTGCTAAGAACAACTCACAGTGGTTCACACTGTCTCCTAAACTCATATTCTGAACAGGAGTAGTATTGGTGTAGCCAGAAGCTGTGAACAATTCAAGCACCATTACACATCCCACATCTGCATTAACAAGAGGTGTGGGGCTTGAGTATGACACCCATACTACCTGTGGTGTGGCTGCTGGAATGTGAGCAAACCCACATCTCAACCTCAGTTTCCTTTCCCAAATGTCCATTTGACTCTTCCTGAAGTCAGCTACCCAGCCTTTTTCTTAGTGGTAGGGAGGGACACTGGAGAATCCAGAGCTCTGGATTAAGTGGAGTAAACTAAATTAAACTAACACTCTACACATCCATAATTCCTGACAGCCATTGGCTTGAATAGCTTTTGGTCTAAAATAAGAATGTGCTAGTATTTATGTGTGTAAGCAAATAGTTCCTCTGTGTGACTTCCTCTTCCTTCCCATGAGATCAGGCAGTTCTACAAGGAGAGGCTTAGCAGAAATTAAAATGAGGGATCAGCTAGAGTGGCTTCTTGTTAAAACACCTGCAGCTCATCTCTGCCTAAGGAGCCCACTTAAAATAAGCTATCAGATGGCTTATGATGAGCTGCTGCAAGACCCAAGGTGGATCTGCTTGTTGGAGCATCAGGATATTCAAAGAGGAGTTGGACTTGCTTTTATGTTAGTAGGCAACCCCCTGTCCCTGCAGATTTGAGCTGTACATGCTACTTCTGAAACACATCAGCTGCATAGGAGAGAAAAATAAAAACATGTGCACAAGCTCCATGCATCACATAGATCACAAAGGGTCAATGTTGCCTTTAAATGACTGTTCTGCTTACAAAACACCTGGTATGCAATCTAATTTCCACATGACAAGCCATCAGGACTGCTGTAAGATTTCTCTTTATCTTAGAAAGGCCTCTATAGTCACTATTCTCCCTCACACTCAGGCTTGGCATACGCTGTCAGGAATTGATGAGGTTAAAGCAAGTAATTTTTGTTTTATCTTTGACAACAGGTTTTTAAGACTTCCTGAGAACCACAGGATGATGTCGACAGAAGAGGCAGTGGCAGAGAGCACACGTGCAGTTCTGAGGGCAGTGAAGAGCAGCTGCAAGGTTGGGTGGCAGCTGGTAACCTTTACAACTGCCTGGATTGCTCTGGCTGCAGCTTAGAGCAGCAGGGAATGCCCCTGTCAGGCTGGAAAACAGCAATGTGACAGTGGATGCACAAATTGCCTGACTTGCTGAGAACTCTTAGTCACAATCCTGAATGCCACTCATGGGTCCAATCAGACTTAGCAGTTTTCAAAATTATTACTTATTATTATGGAGATAATTTAGTTTTGAATTGGCTGTGGAATTGAAAAAAAAACCAAAAAAAGTACTTTGGGTTGATGAGAAACTGAAATTCTGCCCTTTTCTCACACACAAAAAAATTTATGTGTTGGGCCAAACAAAATGTTTTGGTTTGTTTACAGGGCTATTTCCTTTCTAATTTTTCATTTGTTTATTTGTAATCAGATTCAGGTAGATTTGGTTTCAGACTATCATTTACAAGTGCAAACAAGAATAATGTCTTCAGCAGACTGGTCAGTCTTGCAAAATCACTCTGTGGCAAGGAAATGCAGAGCAAAGCAAGTCCTTGGGCAAAGCCCCAACCTTGGGAGAATAGGACTTCTGATGTCTTGGGAGAAACCCTTGCTTTGAACCACATTTCCAAAGCAGAGTTCACTGCTTGTAGGTCAGGATGACTCACAGCCTTCAGGGCATGTCCTGCACAATTCCCATGTGCTTTCATGGGTGCAGTCACAGCAGCAATCTGTTCTCATTTATACAATTGGAATTTAGCAATCTGGAATTCCATCTAAAGCAACAAAACACGGCATCTGAGCCCTATGGGTAAATATATTAAAATTAATGCAACTGAAGTTGGCCAGAGCTCTATCCCTATGGAGGGAACACACACTTCTTTCCCTCTAATCCTTCCAGCCCTGGTGCCAACACTAAATTACATTATAAAGGGGGTGAGTGAAGCCACTCTGAGTAGGAGAGGCAGCTTGAAGGTCGTGTCCCAAGCACAGTGAGAGTCCCAGCAGGAGCCTGATTTGGAGACCCACAAACAGTATGCTAACACAAACAGCAATATCTGGGCAATGCTTTGGCCGTGAGGATTTTATTTGGTTCTGGTTAGGGATGCTCAGCAGTGCTGAGGATGAAGGGAAGGAAGGGCAGGGCTCCTGGTGAAACTGCAGCAGGGGCTGCTCTGTTGTTCTTGATAAGAAGCATGACAGCTGTGCCCACAACATCTGGTTCTCATTGAACCCTAGTGAGAGTTCCTTGCTGAGTCTCTTCCACCCCAGATGTGGTGGTTTAATTGATGGAGCCTGAGAAGGTTTTAGGTCCATTGTGGAATGCTGCCTTTCACTGTGATATGTGACTCCAGATACAGTAAGGGCTGGGCTGCTCAGAGCCATCTTTTAAAAGCATTTCTTTTCAATATTGAATTTTGAGTCTATTGCCCTCTGTTGGCTCAAGAGCTCAGGGTAAAGCTCCTTTCTGAGGTGAAAGCTAACAAAAATCTCCTCCTGGCTGAGTGGGGAGGCTTGTGGGGTTTGGAAAATGCAGGATCAAGTCTGCTGTGGCCTTGTGCATGTGAGTGTGCACAGTTCCTATGCCCCCACAGCTCTGTTTAAGAATGCAGGCACAGCTCTCAGCAAGGAGAAAGGGACTCTGGAAACTGCTTGGCTCGGCCATTGAAGACTGCACATAAGAAAGTTTTAAGGAGTGATCAGAGG
This sequence comes from Luscinia megarhynchos, assembly GCA_034336665.1. NCBI lineage: Eukaryota > Metazoa > Chordata > Aves > Passeriformes > Muscicapidae > Luscinia > Luscinia megarhynchos. The sequence goes on from CM067571.1 coordinate 26,844,467, forward strand.
GGATCGTGGTTTGGTGAGTAGGGATGAAGAGGATGTTGCACATTCATGAAACAGCACAAAAAGCAATGCAGAAACTCCTCAGGGAGAACTGGGCAAGTGGGAGATATGTTAGACTTAATGTCTTTCAGCTCTGGCATGCAACTGCTAGAAATGCTTTGGTGAAAAGTCTCTCAAGGATTTATTTTCAATTCCAAAGCAAAAGAAAGATGGCAACCCACACCATCAAAGCTCCTTCTGCACGCAACACTGCCAGAAAAAACATGCCTTTCCACTTCCTCTCAGCTGGATCCTTCCTACCTAAGGCATGAGACTGACCCATCAGAGCTACTGCCCAGTTATCCTGTGTCTCACGACCACTGGCAGCAGATTTAGGGGACAGCCCAAATCCATGAGGTAGGAAGTGTGCTTTGGCTAGCTCTTAGCACTTCCACGCTGCTCCTGCACAGAGCAGACCAGGTATTTTCCTGGGCTCCTGGAAGGCCCAGGCATGGAGCCCCCTCCAGTGTGGGAAAACCAGGGCACACACAGGTGATGTGACATGAAAGTGGTGATGTCAGGAGGGGACAGCCTTTGTGTGGAGTGTGAACACCTGACAGTAGAAACTCCATCCTGAGAAAGAAGGGCAATGGGTAACAACAGAGCTGTAGAAAGAAGTGCTGTGTGCAGACCACGAGAGAGAGAGATGATTTAACCTTCTCAATCTGCATCTCTTTTTTTTGCTGAGGCAGAGATGTAAAGACCCAGACTTTCAGATCTGCAGCTCTGTGGATCCCTCCCTGCTGTTGGCTCAGACTGCAAACATCAGACTGGGTTTCCCTGATCTGACACAGCTGCACATTTCACAGCAGTGGTGGGGAACATCGTTTCAGCCAGAACTGTTAGAACTATACTGCAAAATGGATTGTTCTGTGAGCCATAGAGCAACACCAGAGCTTCTTTTAGATGTGTGCCTTTCTGCTTCCATCTGAAACAAGCCCCATAGCTCCTCTCACTTGCCATCCTTTGGGAAAGATCCACCCTGGACAAGAAACTGCCTGTGCTGGAGCTGCTCTGGGACAGCTTGGCCAGCAGCTCCTCTGTGCTGTCTGTCTGTCTGGAGAGTGTGCACGGAGGGACTGACCCCTCACTGCTGCCAAAGAGCTGAACTCTGCTTAACTCTCCCTCAGCACAGGTCTCTCCCTCACCTACCTGGCAGCCAGAGCACACAAACCTCTAGAAACTTAATTAACTTGCAGACCCTGTGCACATCACAATGGTGATTGGGTTATTAGGAGGGAGGGGAAAGAAACCTGATGAATGCATGGATAGGTAAGGAAAGATAAAACTAATTTCCTCAGGAAGTCAAAGCAAAAGGAGCTGAAAGGAAAAAAGAAAAGCTGACTGTAGAGAACAAATATGACAAGTGACCTTGAAAGATCTCTGGCACCTTTAGCTCCTGAGAAGGAACAGTCTGGCAGAAGCCTGTGAGTGTGTGAGTATGTGTGCACAGCAGAGAGATGAGGAGCTATAAACAGCATTTTTTGTGGATCAGTAAAAATATCAGGAGCATAACATCAGATACATTTCAGTGTCTGTGACATTGCTGGCTTGATCAGCCTTCATCCTTAACTTGTCTCTGAGTTATGTGGAGTTGCTCAATACCAGGTTAAATTCTGTGCGTGCCTTGAAACATTAAATTTACCATTTCTGAAAAGCTAAGTGATAAATATCAAGGGGCAAGAAAACTAGATTAAACTCAACTCCTGGACAGCATAGACACACAGGAAGATGCATTGCAGAGACTGGAAACACACCTCTTTGTGTGAAATGCTGCTCTCACACAGGGAGTGACTCAAAAATGGCAGAAACCACCTCTGTTCAGAACTGACGTAGCAACCTGCATGATCAAGATTGGGAATTGTTTACTTTGCATTGATACTTTCTAGATAAACTCTCTGACCAGAACAGTTCAAAAGCCAAACGTATGTGTGTTGTCCTTTGGAACCAAAAAATGATCAAGATGTGAAAGGTTTGAGATGGTTAAATGTTCCCTCCCGAGGCTGGGGATTAACAGTCTGGGCAAGTAGCAGAGGAGAGAAATAAAATTAAAAAAAAAAAAAAAAAAAAAGTCAAATAAAAGAAGAAACTCTTAAGTGACCTGACAAGGGAAACTTAAATCTTATTTTTAAGATGTTAGGTTGTACTAAAGCTTGAAAAATTAAATCCACAGCTGGTCTCCAGAGGACTATATCTCACTGAGAAAGCTTCAAGTAAGTTTATCATGTATCCAACACCTAGACATTGGACCTCAGGGACCACTAGGATAATATTTCCTCTGGATTAGCAAGAAAGCTAGCAAGTGACATTTGTATGAGACTAACTTTTAGTTTAAGGGGTTTTCTTATAAAATGATAAATGAAGAATGAGCACACTGGGAAGGAAAATTCTTGCAGTTTGTAAATCTAATACATTCCCACTATTTGTTTAAAAATGTGCTGTTATCTCCTAAATTAGTTTTATTTAGTGACATCAGTAATTTGATGTTTTTATGTCTGTCATCCTCCCAGTGAGGATCAATGTGTTCTTTACGAGCAATATTTTTAATCTCATAATCCCCTTTATGAGAAATGCTTTTAATTTCACAGACCACGAGCACTGGCACTGAGACAATATGTATGAAAAAAATTCTAGAGCGAAAATGTAGGAAACACAGGATGGGTCTGGCATGATTACAGCACTTTCCTTCTTCTGGGATTCTTCACTACTAGCCAATAAAGGGCAGGATATGTTGGAATGCTACTAATTAACTCACCTCACTATGGACAACTGATATGTGCCTGGGTTCCAGGGGAATCTCATGAAACATAAGAGATGCTCAGCTGGGTGAGCTAAGGACAACTTTAATATGCTGCCTCTGAAATCTGAAATCCAGTAGCAAACTGAGTTTTGTACAAAATAAAACTCAGACATCTCTACACAAATTCCAATGCTGGAGTTTTGTAGCACAGAGCACTTGTTTTTAAATGTATTTCACTCTTTCTGTGTCTATATAAAACACACTGGTGTGAGGAACAGGCCATGGGTCCCCACAGCAAAATGCCAGCAGTCTGTGGATGGGTTACAGTAATGTAGCATTAACTTCTTCTGCCCACAAAGAACACCAGTGACAGCTGTGTTTTCCAGCTCTACAGAAAACCCTCAGTTACACACCTATGTGCTTCTCTGTGCCTGCACAGGTGGGATGAAAAAAAAGCATACAGAGCAAAATCAAATGGGGAAAGTGAAATAAGGGGAATGGCTTAAACAGCTTACAGGTGGTAACTAAATTAGTTGAAAGCTGAAGGATTGTTTTTTCAACACACAGCTCAACAGCACTGTAAAACCCCCATTACTGTAACCCAGGAGCTCCTGAGAACCAGCAATTTCCAGAGCTCAACTCCTGGGCTCTTGTATTTTCTTACTCATGGGCCAGCCAGACCAGTCCCTGTTTTTCCCTTCCCCCAGTGCTCCTGGAAAGCACAGCTGGGAGGGTGAAGGAATGTTCTTCACCCCATGTTCCCTTCCACCTCTCAGGTCTTCTGCTGCCACCCCACACCATCACCATCCTCCTCTGACAGCCTCTTCCAGGTGCCCCAAATGCTCTCCTGATTTTCCCTCACCAAGCAGGGCGAAGGGGCAAGTGCACTAAATCAAACCCAAGTCCAGCCTCTGCTTGGTTCCTTTCCACTATGGAAATAAAACAAATTAGCATCAGGACAGACTCTGGGAAAAGATTTACTCTACACTCACCCACATTCTCTTTCTTAAACTCCTCATATAAAGACTGGTAATAATGGGGAGACATCAACTCATAAATCCTAAGGTAAGTCATTCCATGTGTTAAGTGCTATCCCACTAAAATTTTATGCTTTATTTCAGGTCTGAATTCATCTAGCTTGAATGCCTCTTCTTGTACTTCCACTCTGCTACACTCCTGATGTGCTTTGGCTAAAATTAGGTGGAAACAAATACAAAAATACTGCTATCTGTAAAAGTAGAAGAGCTTTCCCTGATATGAAGACTAATGCTGGTGTTGTCCACGATAGTTTAAAACTTAACAAAAAAAATTTGGCTGTAAAGTGTTGTGCAAAATCTTCCCTTTTTTAAGGAAACAGACAGTGTCTGAGGTATTTAGAATTAATATTGATAATTTGATATTTCCCCCTTGAATCCATTTAAAATTGGTTAAGTCAAATTTCAACAGAGCAACACCACTTCAGCTGAGGTACTCATTCCTTGCTCTCCCTTTGCCTTCTTTGGACAAAAACTGAAAAAAAAAGGCAATTCTTGTTGTGCAAAGTAGAAACAATTTGATGATTACATGCAGAATCCCTTTCTTTTGAAGGGGAGGAATTCCTGATTTATGATGAAATATAGACTTGTTCAAGTGTAAAAGAGACCCCTCCTTGAAAACACTTTAGCTAGTGCTTAGCTTTATTACTGTGGCAAAATTAAGCATGTGCTTGAGTGGTTGCAGAGTCAGAACCATAAAATGTCACAGCCTTTATAGCTATGAGTCTGCTTTCTGCCTGCTGCATCTAATAAACATTAAGAGGTGAAATTCTGTCCCCACTGGGGTCAGTGATAAACTCTCATTGATTTCAGCTGAACCAGGATTTTGCACAAGAAATGCCCCCCATTGTCATTGGGGGTCACAAGATGACATGAACAGAGAGAGGCCATCTGTCCCTTCTTGCATGGACACTTCTAGATTTAATCTTTTCGGGCTGTTTGCCAGAAAATGAGGAGAAATGGAAAATGCAAATACTGGCAGGTAGGTGTAGCACTTTTGGGATGTGCTTTAGTGGTGGATTTGGCAGTGTTAGGTTTATTCTTAAAAGTCTTTCCAACCTATGTGATTCTAACATTCTATGACAATATACAACATGCTGTTCTGTGTTCCTCCCAGCAAAATTCCCTCTTGAAGGCCTGGTCTAGGGTCAGGAAGTCCATGCAGGTGGTTATTTTACCACAACCCCAGCTCCAGAAGGAACTACAAGGCCATCAAAGAAGATCAGTCCCATGGAAGGCAGCAATTCTGATTTCAGTAGGATAAAGGAGAAAACAGCACACTCTGCTCTACAGTGAACTCCCTATGGAGAGAATTGCTTCTTTTTGCATCTCTAGATGTTTCTTTTTACATCTGACACAAGGGAAACCTACAGGTAATTTTCTTCCCTGGTTTGAATGAGTTGCAAATTGATGCATTTACTTAGCTTAGTATTTGATTAAATATATTACTAAACAAATCAAGCTCTCCATGGAGAATCTTGTTCTCATCTTTGTGAAGTCTCATGTTCAAGAATAACAAAAGCACTCAGGATTCGCCAGCACAATCATGTGTCACACTGAAAATGCCCTTCTCCTGCACAGATGTCACTGCTGATCAAGAAGGCATTCAAGAATCACCTTGATCTGTGCTCCAAGATTAATTCCATCCAGAAGAGTTAAGCCAGACTTTCCCTTTGCATATCAGATTTTGCTTTGCCTCATCTCACTTCCTCCTCCCAGTATAAACTTTTAAGCCCAGGGTTTATTACCTCCATTCCTCAATCCCTCACTGTGTGACAGCACATCAGAACAACATCATCTCCATCCCCCACTGAGCTGCACAGTCTAATCACCTAACATGTCTCCCTGGAAAGTCATCCTTTCAGAGTGCTCCACTTTATTTTAGCTAATAAAGAGTTCTTAAGGAGTTTTATGCACAGCTCCTTTTACAAGGTCTAGGCAAATGTCTCATATTCACGATTCTTCCCTACAAAACCACTGAATTATTTTTTTTCCTGAGAGCAAGATGCAACCTTTGATGGATAGATTACAAATTTCAGGGTTGCTTTGGTTTCTCAACTCCACAAGACACAAGAGATTAGTCTATTACATTTTAACAATTCTATTTGCTACAGAAAAACTGTGCTGGTTATTTTAGCTGAATATTTTTTTTTCACAGATGTAAAAGAAACCAGTCCCAATATATTTTCAACATGCAGCCTTGTCATGTACTAAAGGCTCATTGAAGACAATGAAAACACCTTTTTTGATTTAAAAATCACTGCTAGTATCAGTACTTTTCGATCCTAAGAGAACAAACAAGAGGAAATAAAATCAAGATTACCATGAGGGAATATGGTGGGTCCATTGCTCCAATGTCACCGAGTGTATTCTGTCCACATGGTTAATAACATTGGTCTGCAGCTTGACCAAAAAATATAAATTTGGAGGTTTTTGCATAAAAATGTTGTTAATTACTCCATCTGTGCTTATTCTACCATAAATATCTATACATAGAAACATACATATATATACCATATAAGAACACTCCAGTCCTGTCTTTCCTCCTGTTTTTAACCCACCTGCTTCACTCCTCTTGCCCAACTGCTCCTCATACACCTTTTTCCCCATTCTCTTCCTATTCTGATTTTCTCTGCAAATCTCATGCTCTTTCACACCCTCCTTTACATTCCCTAGCTACAAAAAAAATCTTTTTCAACCCGACTCCAGAACAATATTTCTTACAGCTGTTCTATGAAAGAAAAACAAACTACTCCAAAACAAAAGAACCTAAACAAAACAAAAGAAACCCAAACAAAAGAAAAAAAAAGAAGAAACACAAAAATCTTGTCTATTCCAGCTTCTGCTTGCAGCTTGATCACCATTCTGCCCCAAATATCACCCTCTGTTTCCTTCTCTTCTACCATACAGGTGAGGGGATCTCCAGGATCCCATCCCATAAACCTCATCACACTAGAAGGAAAAGGGATGGAAGGAATTGTGCAGCACATGCTCTACAATTTAATTTAGAAGGATCTGCCATGCAATACGTGGGTTTTGGTGTTTATGCCATGTGGTTTTCTAAACCCAGCATCAACTGGTTGTCACTGACCAACAGAATTGTCTGATCTTGGCAGTGTTGGTGGCTCAATACCCACAAAACTGAGATATTTCACTTGGACTCTTCCAGGCTTTGCTGTTCCTTCAAGTCCTGACAAACAGCCAATTTTAGCTCAGACATCATGGCACACTTAACTGGAATAAATGTTCCTTTGCTCGTACTTTTCAGTTTTCACATTCTTTTGTATCATTCTCATCTTGTAATCTTTGGCCTGTTTTCCATAGGTGTCTAAAATTAGACTCCATTTACAGGCATATGTGACCAGATAAATAAGTAATTCATAGTGAAATAAATGGAGACTGTCAGGTATTTAGTGCTCAGTAAATATCAGATAATATTTATATGGCTTCAGAGTTTAAAGTTTGGCTTATGCTTATCTAGAGAGCTGCTGAAATCACTGGAGAATTATCATTCTGATTAGGTAGCTGTATTTTTTTTTCTTTATGGCAATATTACTGTGCTAAAAATAGAATAAGCCTAGTAACAAAGATGTTATGTTTCAGCAATGTTTTGTAAATTCATTGCACTAAGGTAGCACTTCATATTTCACAGAGTACTTTCTTTTTCCATTTTCTTTTAAAACAAAGGCAGGCACTGTGTGGATTCCACAAAATATTTTATTCTGCTCAGCTGCAGATTGTGCAAGTATAAAAATTCTTAGTCTTCTATGGGATCAGTAGACATTAAGTATTTATGCCTAATGTTTTGCCACAATAAAACCAAAAGCTTTGTTGTCTATAATTTATTCCTGCAATACCCCTGTGACTCTGTGTAGATAGAACTTTACGGGGCAGTAAAAATTACTCCAGAAAATTGCACTAAGATCCTTTCTGAGACTTCTTGGATATGACGCTGCTCGCTTGTTCTTTAGAGTGGCTTGGGGATAAGGTTAAGGGACTGAGGATTCAGGTGCGCGCTCAGCCAAGTCTCTACCAGCTTGAACCGCAGCTGATCGTATTGTTTAGAAATACAGTAGAAACTTAATTTTAGTGTACATATTTAGGCTGAAAAAGCAGTTTCTTCCCTTAATTTCCTTTAATTTCCCGTGAGGGGCCGGGGCAGCGCCACCCCCGCGCCTGCAGGGGGCGCTAATGGGGCGGGAAAGGCGGGGGGGCAGGAGCGCGGCGCGCATGCGCGCGGGGAGGGGCAGGGGGAGCGGCGGCGCGTGCTCAGAGCGCGCGCTCGGAGCGCGGCGCGGCGCGGGGCGGGGCGCGCGCGGGGCGGGGCGGGGCGGGGCTCGCGCTCTCCCTGGTAACGAGCACCGCGCGCGCGGGGCCGCGCCCTGCCCGGGCCGCCCCCCCCATCCCCTCACGGCCCCCGCGCCGCCGCCATGCAGAGCGAGGACGCCCGCTACCTCAAGAGGTAACCGGCGAGCTGGGCACGGGGCGCGGCGGTTCGCGCTGGGCTGGGCTGGGGGTGTCGCGGACGTTGGGGCGGATGGAGTGTGTCAGGTTATGGGGTGGGAGACGCAGGTGTTGCGCGGTGTTTGCAGAGGGGTGGGCGGGCGGTTGTGGTTGGGGGAAATATAGGAGAGCTGAGGGTGTGGTGGGTTGGGGATGGATGGGAGATGACAATGGAGGATGTTGTGAGAGGAGTGGTGATGAATGTGGTGTTTAGCCTGAAGGAGAGGTGACTCTTAGGTGACCTTATCACTCTACAACTTCTTGAAAGGTGGTTGTGGTCAGGTGTGGTTGGTCTCTTTCTCCAGGCGGCACTGACAGAACCAGATGACACAGTCTTAAGCTGCACCAAGAGAAATATAGGTTGGATGTTAGGAAAAAGTTTTTTACAGAAGTAGTGATAAAGCATTGGTGTGGTTTGCCCACCGTCCCTGGATGTGGCACTCGGCACCATGGTTTATTTGAGGTGTTGGGCTGGGTTGGACTCGATGATCTTGAAGGTCTCTTCCAGCCTGGTGGGTGTGTGTGTGTATTTAAAGGTGGGTGGAGGCATTGCCGGTGAGGAGTGGCTGGAAGGTGACTGGAGGTTTGGTGAGGGCTTTGGGAATGGCAGATAGATTTGTTCAGGTGTGAGCCTGCCCCAAGTCTGTTGGGCAGAAGATTTGGATGAGAAGTGGGAGAGTTAGGTGCTGAGTGAAGGTTCCAAAGGCAAGGCAGGCAGAGAGATGGAATGGGGAGAAGGTGGAGTTTGGAGGGGTGCTCTGGGCTGGGGATGGCCATTTTATGGCGTGTTGGTAGGAGGCACTGAGGTGACAGCAGGTTGAGAGGAGAATAGGGGCCATTAGGAGAGGGGTGGAGAGGACCACTGGGTGTTAGGTGCTGAGATGGGGCAGCTGGCTGCTTTGGGGATCAGGGGTGGGATAAGAGACAGGTTCAGGGAGCAGCTGGGAGACTGATTCAGAGGAGATGTTAAGAGTGTGGCCTGGCAGACTGGGCAGGACAAGTGAGGTGAATGGAAGAGGTGACTGTGGTGTGTAAAGTATGTGACCCGAGTTTGATGTTGCAGGTGTGATGAATGTATGGTGCCTTTTATCTGTCTTTTTGGCAGTGAGACCAGTCAGCCTAAAGAGTAGGGCCTGATTGGGCAGCTCTTGGATCTCTGTCAGTTGTTTCATTGCAAAAGTGAATCAATCCCAAAAGATGCCAGCTCATCTAGGCCTCTGTTCAGATGTGATGTGTGCACAGTGTCACCTTATCCTGTCATGCTGGTGATTTTATCCAGCATGTCTTGAATCCTAAGGAATTCCTGTTCTTGTTTTTTACTTCCTTTCCACTTACTATTATTTGCAGAACTTCCTGTTTAGGCTGTCTAGGTTTTGCCTTTTTTCTCCCCTTCTGTGCCACATATTAAGACCTGTAGTTGGAAACAGTGGAGGGAGAAAAATCCTCTTGGTGGTCTTTGAACATCAGTTCTGTCATAGCAGTGCCATGATGGGTGAAAATCAAATGGCCACCCTTAATTAAATCAACAGCTATAACTTTAGAGTAGTGCCTGTTTTTTTAACCTTACCTGTTCAGTTTGTCTTATGTGATTTTGTAGGAATCTTTGTTTTGTAGTCATCTCTGCAACAGGTGTAGTTGTTTTCTTTTGGGGAGCACAAATCCAAAACTAGCTGCTGTGCTGTTTAATGTGACCAGGCTGGTGTGCAAATCTGGTACTCCTCTGCTCCCTGCTTCCCTTTGTCATCCTCCATGGGCACTCCCCCTCCCACCAAGTCTGACTTGCTGAGATTTGTTCTTGGATTTTCAGCCTTACCCACGTGTGCCGTTTGTCCCACTTCTCATTAGGATAGTTTGCTTTTGCTTTTTGCCCTTAAAAGAATTAGTTAATAAAGGATATTAACACTCCAGCTTTGGTTGTGTGAGCTCAGCTTGCCCAGCTTTTGTCTGTAGAAAAGGCCTTCCTCTTTTAAACCATGAACTGAGCTGGGTTCTTGTTGACAAAGCAAGCAGTGAAGTGAAAGGACAGGCTGATGTGCATGAGAGCTTCCCAGTGCATTGCTGATTCTACTCATTATAATATTTGCAGTTTTAAATGCTTTATGAAGTGATTTACAGAGTTGAAGTGTGTAGAAAATCATTAAAGAAGATGTTTGTAGATTTGGGGGAGAGGAGGGGATTTATTTCTGTAAAAAAAAAGATTTACTTTGTGATGCTGACAATCTGAATGCAGTGTTTCCCAAATGAAAAGCAACTTCAGTGGCTGGGGAGTACATTTTAGTGGAGGTCCTCAAGCATTTCACAAGGTAGGATTTTCAGAGAGAGAACCTGGCTGTGTATTGATTTGTGACTTCATTAGCTCAGAAATAGCTCAGGCAGAGAGGGCATTTGTCAGTGTGAGAGAGCAGACAATCTCTGCAGCTGTAAGTTCTTCAGTTTATCCATCTGTCCCTCTGAAAGTAAAAATTAAATGTGGGAACCCCAACCTGCAGCAGAAGTCCTAAAACTGTTTAAGCAGTCTTAAGCTAAGGCTCTCCTGCTGGCTAAGCTCATCAGTGGTTTACTGTTGCCAAAAGGAGGAGGTTTTATTCCTCCTTTTCCTTCATAATAAGTAGGAAGTGTTGTTCCTTCTCTGCAGAGCACTTTAATTCTGTTGCACAGTGAAAAACTTCCTCTCTCCAAAAGTTTTCTGTTGGGTAGCTGGAATTGATTGTGACAGGGATTGATGAGCCCTCATGTTGAACTCCAAGGTGACTGCCAGGAGCAGGGAAAACGTGGGAAGATCAAATCCTTTTGGCAATGATGAGCTCTTAGTTCAGCTATATTCTTGTAAGACTTTACCAAACTCCTGTTCTCTAGCCATCCTTTTCTTTATATCTGTAAATATTACTAAGCTGTCACTGACCAGAGCTTTGACTGTCAGAAGCCTGAGTGTTTGCAGTTGGCATCTCCTGATAGATCCTAATGTGGGAGAAATATATTTGGACGTGGGGAGTGAGAGTGATTTCTTTTGAAACAGATTTGCCATAAACTTTCAGTCCTGCAAGACTGGACCTTGGTGAGAACCAAGAACAGACTGTAATGAAATTATCTACTTCAAGGTACTGTTGAAGGGGAACAAACCCAAGTCTCTTCAAAAATCCCAAGTCATAAAAGGAGTTTTGCTACTCTCAGGAAAGATGTTACTCTCTAGCAGGGAGATATTTTGGTTTGCTCTATGGAATGTCCTTGCAAGGCTGGTAGTTGAACTAGACTCTATGTTTCCCAAAGCAGACCTTCCTGGGGTTCGTGGGGCTTTTTGGCCAGCTGTATCCCAAGACAAAGGTATTTTTTGCAGCTGTATTTTGCAGAAGGGAAAGTGTCCACCAGAGTAGATGGATGTAGGTAGATGGAGACACATTTCAGACATTTTCTGCTGAGAGTGGTTACACCACAGGCTGCATCTGGATTTGCTGACATTTCCAGCTTTATGAAGTTGGAGTTGTTTTCCCTGATCTAACTGACCCAATGCCACGGCTGCCTGCTATCTCCTAGATGCTCATATGGCTACTGGTGAAGCCACTTGTGATTCTCTTTATGGACATGATCTGTCTAAAAAACCTGAACACCCAACAAAAAACCCGCTCCACACCCCAAAAGCCAAACCCACATTTTGGAGGTGGTTGTAATTTGCAGTGTTTTAGCAGCCTGGTTCGTGGCACAACTGTACATATTGGCAGTACCAAGTGGAAAAGGGACAAGTGTCATCTTTACCAATAAATAAATATGTGTCACTGTGTTCTCTGGATGTGGTTTTACCACTGCTTGAAAAGAGAAATGAGGTGTTATCTTTATCCATCTGAGCCTCTCTTCAGGACCTTTGGATCTGCATGGACACAGAATTGTTGGCACAAATGAGGAGAGTGCTTCCCTGGAGAATTTTTCTCCCAAGATGTGTAGCTCTAGAAAAGGCAGGTAGACATGATTTATATCTTTTGATGGCAGCTGTTGATTTTTGTAATCCCTCAAGCCTGGCAGCACACACAATGAGGTGAAGCAGAGAGGTTTGTGTTTCAAGGGAGAATAGTTAAATTGAGATAACAAATAATTTGTAATTCAGACTCAGAGAATTGTAACTACTAAGAGTTAGCCAAGAGAATGACAAAAAAATTCCATTTTAAGAAGACTGTGCTAAGTGAAGGCCATTAGACAAAGATTTGTCAAGGTAATGACAAGGTAATGGAGAATCAACTGGGAAATTCACCTGCTTGGTGAAATGCATCTTTTTGCTCATTGTGGTGATGTGGAACAGGATAACTTTTTTTCCTGATTTCTGTGAGTAAGGCTTGTCCCATGGCTTGAATATTTCTGTACTCCAGGTAATAGCCAAGAATATGCCACTGGCCCCAGGCTTTGGTGCAGCTGTGTGGGATGGAATATGGGATGGCAGGAGAGCACTGCTTGGGTTTAGGGTTTGCATAAAACAGGAGGCAGGTAACTGATTTCTGCTCTGGTGTGTTTTCTAAGCTTTTAATTTAATCCATTTTTTTCCCTTTATGACAGAAAGGTAAAAGGAGGTAACATAGATGTGCATCCATCTGAGAAAGCCCTCATTGTCCATTATGAAGTGGAAGCAACGATTCTGGGAGAGCTGGGAGACCCCATGCTGGGGGAACGCAAGGAATGTCAGAAAATGTAAGGTCACAGCAAACTCTGATACTTCATTTCAATCTTTGTAGTCATAGATTCAATATCTGAGGGTACCACCTACCTCTGAAAGATTGTAGTTTATAAACTTTGTGCAACTTAGTGCTGGACTAGTAGAGGGCTTCAAAGCCAGGAAATAACATGTGCTTAGGAAGGTTAACATCTGAAACACACATTGTAAATTGCTTTTCAGCCTTGTCCTTTAAGCTGCTTTGTAAAAAAAAAAGTGATGACTCCTGTTTTACATGATGGGTGGTTGAGGCAGGGAAAAGTGAAGTGATTGTTTCCTGTGGAAATGGTAGTTCATGTTGGAGCAAAAAGTACCCTTGAACCTCCTGACAGCCTCGTGCTCCTGCTGTTGGCTCTCCTGTTGTTTTGATCTGCCTCTGCCCAATCAGTGAATTCACTACTTTGTCTGCGTTTTATTTTTGCTTGGTTAATTTCTTTCAAGACCATTAAAATATTTCCTGCTTGAAAAAGCCCAGAGAACTATCATAACTTCAGTTTTCAGGCTGCAAGGTTGGACCTATTCTAGGGGAGTTTTATCTCTGTACTGATTTCTGTTTGAAAATTTGAGCTGAAGTGGCTGCCTGTGTGAGAGCGTGTTAGAAGAATAATTGGGGGAAAAAGAAAAGAGAATCCTTAAACTGTCTCAAATTTTTGAAGCTATCAGAAGCATTCTTCTGTCATCAGATGAATCAGCATAGCTTGCAGCATCTGCAAGGTGGTGGAATTCCTTTTTGTTCCACCCTGTTGTTAATGCCCACAGAGTTTTCTTGCTGCTCATTGCTTGTGGACCTGGCTGCAGATCTGCCAGAGCTGTGGGAGACTCCTGGCACTGTAAAAGAACCTTTCTATGCAGACAACACCCACAACTGTCTCTCATTTGGGACTTTTTTGTGTGCAGTACTCCTTTGTGGTCCTGTGCATTTTTATGGGGTATATTGCAAATCAATTACTGTCTCTTATATTTAAGATGTTGTAAGGGATCTGTTCGTACAGCTGCCTTTAATGTTGCTGCTTGTCAGATCATGAACAGTTATGCTCCACCAAATCTGTTTGGCAGTTGCTTGCCATTTGGAGTTCAGAGACACCACTTTGACATGAAAGGCACAGGCACTGGGTGTATCAGAATCATTTCTGCTTCAAGAAATTCATGACTGTGTAAACATAATCAAAGGACTGAAGAGAAAAAAACTTAAAAACTGAAAAGAGGCTTGTCTGTGTTGCAGAATTCGGCTGAAAAGTCTTAATGCAAATACAGACATTGGTTCCCTGGCTCGGAAGGTTGTTGAAGAATGCAAGCTCATTCACCCCTCCAAGCTTGCAGAGGTAGAGCAGCTGCTGTACTACCTGCAGAACCGCAGAGATTCCTCAGCAGGAAAAGGTAAAAAATACAGGAGCAAAGTAGCTTGGGACTGGGGTGCCTCAGCCTCGGGCAAATACTGAGATGTTTCTAGCTGAGAGCCCAGTGTGCCTGATGTACCAGTTCTCTGGGGATGGTGACAGTAGGGGACATGTATGTTTTATCGTCTTGGAAACAATTATGGTCTTAAAGTGAGGTTGGAGGAAATTACCTTTTTAACAACCAAATTTGTTTTATTATTTTGGTTACACTTAGTATTGATGCTTCTTACTGGCTGCTTTGTGCTTTAGCAGCACCTGGGAGCTACAGATTCTGCTATTGGGTGCAGCCTTGTCATATTGCATCTGCACTTACAGTAATATCAAAAGTCTCTAGACTTTGTAGACACTGTAGACAGTGTGCCTAGGAATCTGGGCTGTGTGTAAAGCTGGAGAGTCTCAGAGCCTGACAGGCTTTGGTTCAGTGTAGCAGACAGCCTGGGGTGTTTCTCCCATCTTGCCACATTAGGTTCCTGGCCTCTTGGTCCTCCTATCTATGTCTTAAGTTCACTTTAAACTTTCTGCTCAGGGAACAGTTGAATATTTCACATGAGGTTCTACATTACTTTGCAGTTCTCAAAATTTCTTGCAACCATGGAATGGTAAGCTTTGTTCTTAAGCTGGATTCCTCGTGAGACAAATTTAAAATGAAGACTTGTGTTATACATGAGGTTTAATTGTAAGAGCTTTGCATGTTTTGCCCTCTTCCACTCTGCAGTTCTGTGTCTTGGTGTGTCACAGGGCACAAGCAGAATCAAAGCTGCTGAGGTTTCTCACTGTGGGAGTGAGTGTTGTCACTTTGGGCTTGCTCTAAGGTTTGTCACCCTCTGTCACCCCAGCTGATTGGGCTATCAGTTTATTTATTATTTAAATAAACTGAATAGTCAAAAGGCAGCTGAGGATTTGCTTTACCCCCTAGGGACTGTTCAGCTTCAGAAACCTGTATTAGTCTGGCAGGTCAGCTGGATACAAAAGGACTTTGACCTTGATATAACTGGAGTGTTCACTATGACATCACTGGATTTGTGTTTGATCTGTGTTTGTGTGTCACTTAACTGCACTCATGTCTTTTTCTTTATAGAAAAGAAAGAGAAAACCAGCAAGCCAAAAGATCCACCCCCATTTGAAGGAACAGAGGTAAATATTGGTGTTAAAAGAGAGGTGCAAACCCTGTTTACTACTTCAGTAAGCAGTTAGAAAAGAGAGGAGGGGAGAGGAAATGCTGAATTCTTGTGGTTTTTTAAACAAAGAACTTGGTTTGGAAATACTGCACAATGGAAGAAAATTATCTCCATAAAGGGTAAAATATTTGGCTTGCATACTTGCCCCTCCAAGTATAGCACACAGCAGGACAGCCAGTGAGGTCTGGAACATTGGACAGGACACAGAGTTGTGTCTGAGCATCCTTTGATTTTTAGGAATTATCTCCTCAGATTTCCTGGCGTTCATTGGTAGTGATTCTGCATGTGGTGGGGTTTTTGAACTTGTATTTTATTTTTGCCTAAGATCTATACTCAAAAGCTGAGTGCCCTTTGCTGGTGTTGAATTGGCATGTCTCTCTGTGAAACCTTTGCTTCTGCCTGCTTTCAGATTGATGAAGTTGCCAATATCAATGACATGGATGAGTACATTGAGTTACTGTACGAGGACATTCCTGACAAGGTGCGTGGCTCTGCCCTCATCCTGCAGCTGGCCAGGAATCCTGATAATTTGGAAGAGCTGCTTATAAATGGTAATTTTGAAACCCAATGGTAATTTCTCTTCATGTGCTGGTAATTTGTATCCAGGGAAAAGTAGTTCATCTTTAATTTGGGATTTTCTTTAGTTTGCTAGGCTCTGTTTATGTGTATATAGGGTGGCCATCAAAGCCCAGTTGGGTCTCTCTACAAATGGATGCTGCTCAGACTGGTCTTAGGTGAGCCTAATACTGAAATCTTCCTGGTCTCTACAGGCTTCAGCTTTTTTTTCTGATCCTAGCTATTTTGATGCTAAATTAACTTCAGCTGCCATTACTGCTGGAGATGGGAATGTATTGTATCCTATAGATGAGGCAAACTTACCTTGAAAAGGGGATTTGCAAGCTGACATAAGTTAATTTTGTGGTTTTGTCTCCTGGCCCCTTTTGTCTCTTTTGCTGAGCCCTTACACCCTCACATTCCTTGAGTAAATGATGACTTCAATACATGCCCATCTTGCAGTGTCACCATGAAAGATGGAATGGGACTGGAACGGTGAGCCATGAAACAATGGCTTGTCCCTGTGAGTTGTTGAAAATACTTTAGTGCTTAGTCTTCCCAGTTGCTGCTTTTCTGATCAAGTAACATGGTGTACATGAAGAGAGACTAGCTAAGTGAATGAAAAAGTGAGATTAAATAAAAAAGGAGAAATAAAATTATTAAATAATATCAAGTAGATTCAAGGGGAAAAATAAATAGAAAGATGGATGAGAAATACTATCTGTCAAGGTAGAATTAAAGGGCATTTGAAAGTGAAAATGGTGTTTTAGGCAGGGGGCACAATGAAGTATGGAACACAGAGATGGCAAAGGCCACAAGATCTGAAGTTTAGTGGTAGTTTTAAGATGACTTTGGTATTAGGTTGCACTTTGCTTCCATGTTGCTGCCTCTTTTAGGGTTTGTGACAGGGTGACCACCCAGAGTCCTCTCTGATACTGTCTTCAAACAGAACTGGTGAGCAGTGTTGCCTGTTAAAGTGAGGTACCTGTGAAAGTGTTCCAGTACAAAACTGATAGATGTAGAATAAGGTGTATTCAAATTCTGAGGCTCACAAACTAAAAAGCAGGGGCACAAAATGCTGATGCTTCTCTAAATCTTGTTTCACTTCAGAAACTGCCCTGGGTGCATTGGCTAGAGTGCTGAGGGAAGACTGGAAGCAAAGCATTGAACTGGCTACCAATATAATTTACATTTTCTTCTGCTTTTCGAGGTGAGTGCAGAAAATGTGTAGCTCTGCTTAGTGGCTTTTCATTTGCTTTCTGCTCTGCACTACAAATCTTCACTGAAACATGAAAAACAGACAGAAACATGCTTGTGCCTCAATTTTATCATTTATAGCAAGAAGAACTTGTGGTGAGGCAGTTTGTAAGAGAGCTGGGAAGAAACTAGTAAAGGATTCTGACCCATAGCTTTGTGTCACAAATGAAGGGTGGCTGAGCTGCCACCTCTAATTTCCATCTGCACTCCTACAGGGAAGAAACAATGTTCAATTCTGAAGTGAGCACTTGCTCTTATTTAACTGTGCCAGTGTTTCAGCATACCCTGCCTAGAAATAATTCAAGCAGAAATGGCATTTACCTTGATTTTAGGTCTCTATTATATTTCTGGTGGGGAGAGTGTGCTCTGAAGTACTTGCAGTATGGAAGGCAGGGCTGAGGGGAAAACCTTTTCCTTTATGTATGAAAGTTGGAGTGTTTTTTCATTTTGATCTGGAACAACAAACTGTTCCTTGTCTTTCTACAAGTTGAGAAAATATTCATGTTTTCAGGGATTGTTCTTGTTTTGAAATAATTTTCCAATAGGGAGGTGCTATAATGGGGAACACTGTAAATACCTTTTTAATGTTTCATGTGGTGCACTATTGCTACCATAGATGTCAAAATAGATATGGAGCTGTTGGCATTTATTTCTCACAAGTATTATTTCTTCAATGTAGTTTCTCTCAATTTCATGGGATAATCACACATTACAAAATTGGAGCTCTATGTATGAATATCATAGACCATGAACTGAAGAGACATGAGCTTTGGCAGGAAGAACTTGCTAAAAAGAAGAAAGCTGATATCCTTTTGATGTTGTAGCCATAGCCTGATGGCTTCTTACTTGTCCTGATGAGTGTTACTGGGTTACACAAGAAGAAGAGTATGCAGCACCTTTTGTAAAAGCAGTAGAATTTACTAGAAAGTGCAAAATATAATTGCAGATATGAGAAGGACCATGAGTGAAGATTTTGGGATGTGGAAGAGGTTAAGCTGAAGCTACTAAAGCAACACAAGGAATAAAATGGTTGTATTTTATCAGCAGTATGTCTTAGAACATCTGTGCTGCTTACTAGAGAGTAAAAGAGCCTGGCCTAGGAGAGAAGAATCATGGTCTGGATTGCAGGTGTAGCAAGCTGGTGCAGAGGGGGAGTCTTGACACTTGGTATTCCATAGATCCCTTGATTTCACTGCTGATTTAGGAGCACTTTTGAGGACAGTTGTCATTTAGCCTGTATCACTTTTCTCTGAACTCCTTAACTTCTGTAATTCACTTGATGAAGATCCTGAAAATCAAACCCTGAAAAAGGACTATGAGAAAACTTACAAGAAATACAAAGGCCTGGTTGTCAAGCAGGAGCAACTGCTTAGAGGTACCAAATCCAAACAGCAAATTATTTTGTTGTTGGTAAACATGGCTGAGGGATCCTGTTTGATCCTTGTTATAACCAGGATGTCTTAAACATCCTGAACATGTGGATGAATATGGAAGAGTGTTGCCAAAGAATAAGGAGAAGACAAGTACTTAATCAGATTGACACTATTAATAATTGTAAAAGCCATTTGTCAGAAGAAGAGCAAAAGTGATCCACTCTTCTTTGCTCATGATGTTGGTTTGGGAGGAGTTGGGTATTTGGGGTTTTTTTAAAATTTGCCTAAAATAACTTGTATCTGACTCTTTGAATAGATTTCATTCTATATCAGTTTCTGTACCAAAATGCACTTCATATTAGATTGAAATTATCTGAGTGGCAAATCTTTCCTGAGAGGGGCTTTTTAATGGTTCCTGTTGGAATTGAAATTTTAAAAAAATACAAACCACACAACATAAAAAGCTTCTAGTGGTCATAATTCTATATTTTTTCAGAGCCACAATTAGAATTAATCTTCTTAATGCTTTTTAAAGAGACACATTCAGATGCATTTTCCTTCAAAATGCATTGAAAAGGGAGCATAATAAAAATCTGATAAGCATTTCTAAAAATGTTGCCTTCAGCACTTAAAGTGTAAGTAGAGACTTGTTTAGATGTGTTGGTTGTGATCTGTTGGTGTGATTTGTGTTGGCCTTTGTTAGTTGCAATTTACCTGCTGCTGAACCTCGCTGAGGATACTCGCATTGAGCTGAAGATGAGGAACAAGAACATCGTGCACATGTTGGTGAAAGCGCTCGACCGGGATAACTTTGAGCTGCTTATCCTGGTTGTAACCTTCCTGAAGAAACTCAGCATTTTCATGGAGAACAAAAATGATATGGTGAGGCTTGTAGCACTCTACTGCAATGCTGGAGAGGTTGGAGTTCTGAAGGGAAGAGGGAGATAACTCTGTTTTCACACTGATTGTCTCTAGCACCGATTATAACTATTTTGTTACAAGTAAAATGAGTGAAAGAAAAGCACAGCATCCAGTTGTAACCTACTGCAAACAGTTTTGAAGAAATGTCATCCCAAACAGAAACTATGATGCAAAATGTGATCCACAAAATTCCAAATTTTGAATTCAGCACCTCAGAGTCTTTTCATACCCCCAGTTCTGGAGATGCCCATGACTCTGCTCCCAGACTATACTCTTGTGACAACATATTGTTGTTTCTGCTGTGTATTGACTTGGGAAGAGAGATATTTATCCTTCTGGAGTTTGCTAGGCTAGTTTACTTATTTCTTATGTCAGTTTGGTTTTAAAAGGCACCTCACATCTGTTCCTTCCTGCTGCCAGTAGGAATAACTGGAGTTATGAGTTATTCTTCATAAGCTTTTTTTTTTGGGTGAAGTCTTACACTTCTGAAATTGTAGCATAATTTTTTTTGTGACTTCAGGCTCTAGCCAAATATCTCCTTTTTCTTACTTTAATAGATGCTTGACTTCACCTTTGTGCCTCTGTAACAATTTAAAATGATACATTTTCCATATCTAAGAGGTAATCTGAGATCAATGGTACACAGAGATTGTGAGATGAGATCTGTGTAAAAGCAGAGTAAAAGTAAATTAACTGGACCTTTGCATGCATGTGCACTAAGCACTGCAGGCAAGAAGTGTCTCCCTTGTTTATATATGGGACTCAGGAAAAGAAGAATTAGGTCTCCAGCCCACTGATTTGCTGGCACACTTTCCCCATTCCATCTGATTTAGTGGAAAAACAAATGAAACAAAGTTGTTGAATTGGTTTTATTTCAGAGTGTTCTGACAGTTTTGAAAATGTTGGTGTGCTTCAGGTCAGCTGTCTGAGCATTCCTTACTGATAATGAAGATGATGCTTTTTTTCTCCATGGTATTATTAAGGAAAGATACCAGTGAAGGAAGAGGTGTTCTGATATTTGTATTGGGCAGTAATACAAAACTGTCAAAGGCAGAATGAACCAAGGTTAGTTGTGCAGCACCTGATTCTAAGTAAAACTGAATAATCCATATTTATTTATAGCACATTCTTTCCTTGGCTATTCCAGGGCCATATTAAATTCAGAGCAGTGAGGTAGGAGTTGTTGCTATCTGATTGTTTCTGATCAAAGCTGTCCAGGCAGTTGTTTGATTGTTGCACTGTGCTGTGTGGGGAGAGCTGTAGTTTCTTTTCTTAGTATTCATTCAGTGTCTATTTATAACCAGACTAGTAATGTACATGGAGAAGTCTGAAGAATGCCAAATAATTTTATGTGCCTCCTTCTGGCCAAAGAAGGATCTGGGAAGCAAAAAAATGAATGCATTTAAAAGATTATGTCAAATAAAAGCACAGAAATGTTGCTTAAAACATGATAAATCTTTCTGAAGTCTTGCCAGTTCAGATGTGTTTTCTGGCTGGTAAAGTGAACATGATCTCAGGAACTAATACCACTTCTCAGTTCCTGGATTCCACTTTTTAATTTGAAAGTGATACTTGTTTCAAGATGACTTTCATGCTTTTATTGAATTAACATGCAGGATGGCATGTCTCTTCTGGGAGCACATGAACACTTCTGGCTAGGGGTTAATTTGAAATTCATGATGAAAGGGCTCAAATTCTTTTTGAATGCAAATTTTCTGTCTTTCTGGGTTGGGTCAATCTTTGACTTTACTGGCAGTTGCTGCAGGATTGCATGTGTTAAAGTTTAAAAGAGTTTGCTCACCCCAATCTAGTTTTGCAGGTGATGTCTTCACCACATTCCTGCAGTATTCCAACTGTGAGGAATGTTTCCAAGACATCTGAACTGGTTGGTTCAAAACCTGTTTTAATTAATGTTTCCCAGTAACCCAATCTAAAAGACTTCAACCACAAAGGCATAAGCAGAACTACTTCATATGAAAATGCATTAACAGTCACTAGTATGGCTGCAAATGAAATATTGAAGCTAAAGTAAGTTTGAGTGGATTATATTTGGTTCTTTTTTTTCCTTGAAATACAGGTTGAAATGGATATTATTGAAAAACTTGTGAAAATGGTACCATGTGAACATGAAGACCTGCTGAATATCACTCTTCGACTCTTACTGAATCTGTCCTTTGACACAGGCCTGAGAAGTAAAATGGTCCATGTTGGATTGCTTCCCAAACTCACTGCACTCCTGGGTATGTCTTCTTTTGGTGTCTAACACAGACATTTCAGCATTTCAGTGAAGCTGTTTGCATCATGGTATGATGTGCCTAAAAGCTGCTGTGTTACTTTTGTGTCTGCCACTTCCTCACCACTCCCAGCTTCTCAGCATTCACATCATCTTGTCACACACATGTTGAAAGGAAGTTTAGAAGGTTTCCAGTAGATTTACCTCTAGGGTCTCTTAAACTGTAGAATGAATCTTCCAGTGTTTAAAAATTACTTCAGTAGCTACCTGAAAACCATGTGAGCTGACACATGAATGATGTTTGTAATTCTGGGGGGAGCACCTAAGAAAAATAGCCAGCAACTTCACAGAGCCTAGCTGATGGAGGTACAAACTATATATATATGTATATTTACTTATTTTTAATGAAGCTTGATATGCCTGCTGGCTCTTGTAACTTGTCCAGACAGATCAGAAATCTCCCAGTTTTGTTAGTTTTCAGTCTGGGCAGTGCTGATTTCTAGACTTTTATCTCAGCAGTCTTGTGTTTAAGATCATGTAAGTATATCAGTTACAAGTGAAACTTTTTGTTGTCACTAGGGAAAAGCCATGGAAACAATGAGGAGTTTGGGAAAAGCAGAGGATTGTTCTGTTTGATCACTGTTGTATGCTGGAGTTCTCAGGAGGAACTTTTATTGCTTTTTATGTGTTCTTTGGCTGATACTACCTGGAGGCTGCTCTGGTAGATGCACGAAAGGTTTACAGCTTTTGGCTCTAAGGATTGCTGAGTGGGAATAGAGGATCTTGGGTGTGAATCACTGATGCAAGACATTGCTGAAGTCTGTTGACTTTGGGATGTGCTAAATCCAGTGCAGAAAGGTGTATGCAGATACTGGCTGGAGCAAGGGCAGTGCAGTGGTGAATCTCAGCTTTCTCCTCTGCCTTTGAAGTCTGTTAGGGTTGTTTGTCTCCTCAATTGTACTTCAGCCTCAACACCATGAAAGCCTAGAGTGCTTTGGAAGCTTTAATCCTGTTGCTGATTATTATGTAACAGCTACCTGGTACAGCCTGAAATTCCTGAATCCTTTTATGCTTTCTGTCCACAACCATGTTTGCACTGGTCTGAGCTAGGACATTAAAAATTGGCATTTGAAATCCTTCTTCTTTTTGTCCTCAAGACAATGTTATGTGGTAGTAAAGTGAACTGAGAAATGGAAGCTGATGAGGAGATCTCTTTGCTTGTTTGAGAGAGGATCTGGTTAGTTAGTTTGGTTCAGCTTGGGTTGTAAGCTTTTTGGAGTAGGAACTTGTCCCTTTTGTTCATATAGCAGATAATGTGGTCATCTGAGGGGGGTTTCTGGGGATTTGTCACCCCAGGCAATGGCATGACACAAATCACTGAAGTCCTTGCTCCCAGAAAGTCCTCATTTAATATTAGAGTCAGACTGAACTCTCCACTTGAATATCTGCTTTCTAGTGTCTGTAATATGGAGAGGAGAATTGCTTTTCAAATGTCTCTTACTCAGAGTTGTAACTAGGCCTGTTTAGCTCAGAACTGCTTGCTAAAGTTGGAGTCTGTTCCTCAAGTGGTTGTTAGGGCAGTCTACTGCAAGTCCTGCTGGTACTTCCAGAATATTCACAGTGTGTTTCTTGTCTCATTTCAGAAGTATTCAACCATTCTCTTTCTTTTAATTTTAATTTTTCATAGAGTCATGTATTGTTTTTCCTTGCTTCTCCCTGTAGAATTGGTTGATACTTATTTTTGATGTGCTAACTAGAAAATCTAGGTAGAAATATTGTCTATTGTTTCTCTAAGACATCACTGTGGTTTGTGAGACTTTTGTTGGTATGGTGATTCAGACAATTATCAACTGCATCACTTGGCTATCCTGTCTGAAAGAAGTTTGCAATCTGAATAGAACAGCCATGTGCCAGATGCCCCATTTATACAGGTTATCTGGGTATTAAACACACATTATTCAAGTCAGTACCCTTCAGTTTACATTTGCAGGTCACCTCCAAGTGCTAACACAGCACAACAGCTGTTGACAAGTCCCTGTACAGCTCCTTAATGCCAAGAGGTCAAGTGTGCTGACTCAGCCTCCTGAAATTTAGCATTTGTGCATGCTGGGCCTCTGAGTCTTTAGCAGTGGGTTTGAGATGGGTATAATTAGGTATAGTAGGTGTTTAAGGGGAGAGTTGAGATTGCAAAGAGTTAAAGGATTTGTTAGGCAGTGGTTTAGGGCTGAGCATGGAGGTGAATGGAGTCTGCAGTTCTGGAGGATGCACTGCTTTCCCAAGGGACACTTAATTGCATGGGAGCAGGAAGGCTCAAAATGGAAGTGGAGGCTGAAGCAGTGGGATAAACTGGCTCCAGCTGAGCTCTCAAGAATGGAATAAGTATGCCATGGATATAATGGAGAAGGACCATTTTCTTTCCATCACACTCCAGAGTGTTGAGGCTGCTGTTGAAAACATGGACATGAGAAATTCTGCTTAAGTCTTGGTTTCCATTTTAATTAGCTTTTTCTTTATAGCAGTGCCAATGCCTGCTTCCCCATGTAGCCGTGCCAGTCAGCACCATTGGCTCATTTTTGTGACTTCTCTTCACAAGTCTCAAGTATTGTATATGACAAGGCTCCTCTTGCTCCCTGCAGGCACCCAAATTAATCAACCACAGCTGATCTTTGTTATGCTGTGACTCTCAAAGAGCTGTGTGCAGCTGAGGGAAATTTGGCTTCAGACTTGAGATCTGAAGCTGGAGCAGAGCTGTGGAGGCCTGGAAGACACAGTCTGCTGTATTCAGCTTTTTCCATACATTGGTTGAGGAGCTGTGAAAGCAGGACCCTGCAGAGAATGTTTTTTGTAGTGTGGCTTTGTTTCAATGCTTAGAAATTATGTTTAGAACAATCTTTCCTTTCTGTACCAATATATGTGAAGTATGACTTCAGTTGCCTAAGGTGAGAATTCATGTGAATTCACCAAGTGGTTTAAACTAGATGTTTGCCTGAAATGTGGAAAACACAAGTTCAGTGTCTTCCAGTCATCCCCTGGGAAAGAGAGACCAAAGCAGCCTGCTGCACACTACTTTGTGAAGGTTTGCTTCACTCTTGGAGTGCTCTCATTGTGCTTTGCATGGCACAATTCAAGGGAAGTGGAGCAGAGGAGTGACTTGCTCCAATTATGGCAGAGTTTGGAAAGTGGGAAAAATAGAGCTGAACTTAAAAACAGGATACAAATCTGTTTTCTTGATCCCTGGAAATGCTCTTCCTCTGTTGGACGTAAGGGAAATGTTACCCTTTTTCATAATTCTTCCTCTGATTGGCTTCTATCCTGGCAGCAATGCCCTGGCAGCAAACAGAAGAAAACATTGTCTACAAGGAGAAGTAAAGAACCCTCACTTTTTATTTGAACCAAATCCACTTTGTTTTTCAGTTAAGTGGCCAAACTGAATACAAAATTTTCAGTACAGCTCTCTTAAATATAGGCACAGCTTGTGATTCATAGCCTTCTAATAAGGGTGCTATTTTATGCTGTGTCTGAGTTATTTCTTAGCCTTTGTGAAGTGAGACAAATAGTTCCCCATTTGCCATGAGAACAGCAGGCAGTTTGTACAGCAGAGCCTGCTGAGTGCTGCTGTGGGGGATAGGGCAGCCTGAAGAGTTCCTGGTGCAGCCCTGTTCAGAAGCAGCTCCTGGCAGCATCCCTGTGTGATGGGCAGTGCTGGCATTTCTGGTTCGTCCAACAGTGAGGGATCTCTGCAAGGATGCAAAGCACAGGGAATGTTGCATAAGCTGTTACAGTGGGTTACTGTGTTGCTACTCATACAGTAAAAGGAGTAGGTCTGACTCTGTGTAGGGAACAAACATTTTTTGATGATGTGTGTATTCATCTCCCAGAGCTGCTGGATAGTTCTTAGGGGTACTCAGTGCATACTGTCTTGAAATGCCATTTTCTTTTCATTCACTCCCCAGTGCAAGCCATGCTGAAAGAATGAAAACCCCATTATGCTTGGAAGTCTGACTTAAGTATCTATTTGGTTGCTTGCAATTACTATTTGCTTTTAAAAATTGGAGGTTGAACAAAGATACTGGTGAGCTGACAAGTGGGTGGGTCACAAAACACAAATCAGGGTTAAATGGAACATGGACTGCAAAAAGGTTGTGCATACAGCTGGGAAAGTGCCACACAGTGCCAAGGCAGTCAATCTCAAAAAGATTTTAGGTGGTGAGGAACATCCTGGGTTATGTTTTCCAGCACAGATTACAGGGGCTGAAAGCAATTTGGCTTTATGGATTTGTGTTCAGCCAAGCAGATGGGAGTTTGTTACACAGCACTCTGAAATCCAGCATGGGCAGCCCCAGGTAGCAACAGTATGGTTTTGCCAGTCACAGATTGTGCCCAGCCTCTCTGCCTTATTAATGTGAGCATCCTGGCATGATGTTCTCAATTTCTTGGTGTTCTAACACTTAATATAAGCACAATGAGAAACAGTAGCCACCTAATTTTAGATAAAAATTCAAGAGCTGTGCAAACTCCAAAGTAAGTCAGACTTCTGACTTGTTCATTTAAGCTGGAGGAGCCAGAGCAGGAGTAGCACTGACAACCACATTTAGTCCCCAGTGAAGAGCCTGTCTTTACTGGGTTCATTGATAGAATCTTTTCTGGGAACTGCTGAAATTCCTCTGATATTTTCCCATTCTTTACAAGTTGGGTTTAATGAGCAATCAAAGAATTGCCAAACAGTTGTATGTTGGACTTCTTAACAATCAAGGCTTGATATGGTATGCAGCCAAGCTGGATTATATGGGGACTGCTGTTTAAAAAGCCAAGCAGTACTTTGCTCTCCCTAATTAACGGAGTGCTGTGAGTTTTTAATGCTCTATTCCTTTTATGAAAGTCTCTTTTAAGAAGGCTTAAAGTAGATGTGCTCTCTTTATGAGTTCACTTGGCCTTTTTGTAATGAACTTATTATGGAGCTTCACACATCTGTTGAAAAATGGAGCTTCTTATAGGCTACTGCAGTGTTTTTTCTGACTTTAATAGGCCTCCTTTATCCTATAAAGAAACATACATTTTCTTACCTGATCAAGTGAGCAAACAATCAGGGTCAGATGTGGCAAAGACCTTAACAAAAAGCACATGTCCAGCCATCAGGGTGAGGTAAAGTCATATCGGGATTGCTTGAAGTTATTAATGGCAGTAAAATTTATGCTTCCTCCTGTTTTCCCAATTAAATTGAGAAACCTTTTTTTCCTAAGGTGGCTCTGAAGCAGCTGGTTCCAATACTACTTGTGTGAATATTGCCTGGGGTGTCTCCATTCCTTTATAGTCAAGGCTGGCTGAAGCACATTAAGTAACAGTTCAACTACAGGAACCAGTCTGTTGGAAAGCAGCAATTATTAAGGGATTTATTTTAATGGTAGTTTTTTTTATCATTTGTGGTGAGTATGGCCAAGGCTTAAAAAAAAAAGATAAACCCTCAACAATAAACAAAAAGAACCCTACAAATCAAAAACATCTCTTAATATTAATTTTCAAAATCCTGTATTAGGAGTGCAGATAGACCTAAGCATGTCTGAATGATTTAAGGAGAGGTGGGTGCACAATGTGTCTTAGAACTCAGCACTTCAGTTTAGATACCTTGAATGTGGATTAAACATCAAGCTTTAAAGAAGAAATGACTTCTCATTTTGAAAACTATAGAACTGAATGTAGAGACTCATCAGTATCAGGTGAGTGAAAGCTCCTTGCTGTCACATGATGGTCGCAAGTGCATGTCTGAATTTAGCTGTGTTATTGCCTTTTTTTAAGTAAAGAGGATAACTTTAGTGGAACATAAGAAACTAACTTCATGTGTGTTGACTGAAAATAAAAATGCTCATGGCAGCAGCCAAGGACAGGACTAGAGAGATGCAGCAATGTAAAGATCTGGGAG
This sequence comes from Luscinia megarhynchos, assembly GCA_034336665.1. NCBI lineage: Eukaryota > Metazoa > Chordata > Aves > Passeriformes > Muscicapidae > Luscinia > Luscinia megarhynchos. The sequence continues at coordinate 26,872,304 of CM067571.1, forward strand.
CTGAGTTGTTGGAAATTCACTGAACTCACAAAATTGGAAAGGCTCCCAAGCCAGTATTCTAGTGTGGAGCCTACAAGATGTGACTGATTAATTCAATGCTTTTAATGGTTTCTTAGCTTATTGCAAGAGCAAATTAATACTTAACAGTAAAAAGTAAATTTAATCTTCTGCTGAACTGTTGACATCTGAAGGCTTTACAGAGCTTAACTTGGATGCCTGAAGCATGACAGAACACAAACAACTCGTTCTGGTTTCTTGGAAAAATCTCCATAAAGAAGGGTGGGGCACTTCTGCTAATCTTCCTGGTCTGTGGTAACATCATCATAAAGAGGGCCAGGGTGGAAGAGGGGAGCACCTTTTCCAGAGCTGTTGTGAAGGCTGCAGGCAGAGGAGTAGCAGCCTCAAAGGACCGCGTGGAATAATTTTGTTGATGGAGTAGTCCTAGAGCTCCTGAGGATTTTACAAGTTCAGATGTGAGGGAGAAGTACACTCTGCTTTCCTTCAAGACATGTGGAAGCATCTTAACTCACAAGTTTCTTTCTTAATTAAGAGTTTCTCAAATGATTGTTGCTGTCTGAGAGACCAACTGTAGATTCCCCATATCTGCAGTTGCTGAGGTGAGAAATGCTTTGTCAGCTGATAATGTTCTCTTCAAACCCTTCTAAATGGGTGCTTGAATAATATGGAGCTCAGTTCTTCTGTCTGGAAGACTCAAAAGCTCAACCAATATTTAATTCCACTTTTTAGGCTTAGTAGATTTGAACTTCAGCTTTGTACTTCAGCATCCTCAAAACAGGTGTAAAACTAGTTTCAGTTTCAGAGTGGTGAATCATCCCTTTCTGAAGGCAAGAAGCTGCATCCTGCATTGGGGTTGTTCCTTCTTCAAGGAGGAGCATGTTGGAATCCAACTGCACCATCCACTCAGAGCTGAAATGCTCTGCTGTGGAGCCAGGAGCACGGAAAACCTCCAACTATTTCCCTTCCCACTGAATTCCAAACTAGATTAGAAGAGTGTGTTCAGATCCAAAAAATTTCAATATTTTCTAGTAATTTTAATTGGAGCAGCTAATGTACTTTGATGAAATAATAGGGGCAGATGTGGCAAAATTATGCATGTCCTGTACATTTCCATTTAATCTATGTAGCGTGGTGGAGACTTCCCCAAGAAGACCTTTGCTTAGAATTCTTCTAACTTTGGAAGTGTCTGCTTCCTTAGTTTGAATCAGACTAAGAAACTGTTCTGATTTCTAGTTTCTGGTAATAACAACAGTAGTTAACTTTTCTTTCTATCTCTTGCTTCCTTTCTTGGTCATAGCCCAACCCAAAACCTAATACTTTTGTGGAGAAAAGAGAAGCAGCTTTACCTTCTTCTTTCAGGAATAATCCTATTGCCTCTTGATTCCTCTCTAATCTGAATTTTTAGTTGATTTCTACTCTTTCTGCTTTGTGAGGTATATGGGATATTGCAACTGATCAGCTTCCAGTTCCTGTGTGAAGTCACATGAGTTCAAGTATGATGGGTTATGGGCCCATCCTAAGGACAAAAAATGTGGGGTATGTTTTGCCTCAAAAAAGGACACACCTAATTATAGCAATGTGTTAATTACCCAGTGGTTGTGCTGTATTGTCTTTGAGTGGCAGTGCTGCACTGAGGTGGTTACTGAATGTTTTTCAGTCTGTCTTGCATGGAGGTCCAGGCAGAGAAATGGAGCCTGAGGTTCCAGACATGCAGCTTCATTTTTTTTCTTGTGCTGCAACATTAAATAACTCAAATTAGTCAGTTTTTAGTCCTTTAGGATTCATCATTAAAGTTCTTTCTTTGTTTCCTAGGAAAAAAGTTGTAACCAGGTTTCAGATGTAGCATGTACTTGGTTCTTAGGGTGAAGGGAAAAAAAAAGAAACCAGAAACTAAACTCCAGACCCAACCATGGTGACATTGAGATTTTAAATTAGGCTTATGGTATGAAGCCAGTTCCAAATAACATAAAGGTGCCACAGGAGGGGTTATTAGTGTGTAATTACTATCATAATGTTTTATTTACAATGTCTAGTCTCCTTGAGTCTGAGCAGATTTGAAAATTCTTTCAGCTTCTCTTGATAAAATAAACTGATATATCCAATATGATTTATATTTACATATGTAAATCAAACCAGTATGTGTCTAAAGCACACATGGACTAACTCAGTCCAACTGTTTCAGAGCTGGTTGTGAGCAATGATATGGGATAGAGGTAAGTGGAGATACCTTTCTATCAGTTTTTTTCCTAAAATCACTGCTAATTATGATAGCTTTGAATAAACTCTTGATTAATCTGTTTTCTGACAGTAGGGTGAGACAACACATAGATCTCATACTCAGTTTGTGGCATTCCAGACAACCTAGAATTTCTTACTTATTTCTACTGCAGCAGATCACATTAGGGTGTAAGAGTTTGAAACTGAAATAAAGATTCACTCTGCCATTTTAACAGGTGTTTATCTTAATTTGTGTTCTGGTTTTGATTTATTGTTGTTAATGCTTTGCACATAGGTGGGATAGGGCAATTTCATTTCTCATGTGGAGACATTGATTATTCCATTGGAAGTGATGGCTGCTTGATTTACTGACAGTATTATATTTGAATAATTTAGTCCATAATTTATATTCTCCCCTTTATTTTAGCATTTGAAAGCTGAATGCTGCTGCTGCTTCAACTGAGACTGGCAATTCAGTTTTACAGTTTTAGGGTTTTTTCTTTTTGTCATGGAGCTAATGGAGGATTTTTTTTTTTTAAGCTCACAAAGTTAGCCAAAATGTAGGACTTGATCAAGGAATCATATTTTTTTCTTTAGCTTCTGCTACTAATACCATTTAGGTCTTTAACTATAGTAAGAACTAAACGTGGAATTTAGGCATTGGTCCCCAAAACTGGCACATGGCTTCTTATTAATGTTCAAAGGCTAAAAATCTGAAGCCATTTTGAACTCAGAACCCATCATGTATTTATTTCCCTCTCTAATTTGCAGAAAACTAGTTGTGAAAACAGCCCCAGGGACCTGATATTTTTCCATCCCATCTGCACCAGCTGAACTACAGCTGCAAAAAAAAAAAAAAAAAATCTAAGTATTGTTTCTATAAACTGTTGAGTGTATTTTATAACATAATAATTCCCACAAAATCAGTAACTGCAGTTAATGACTGGTTTGTTAAGGCATTAACTGCACTCAGATGGGAATGACCAATTTCTCAGGAATGGCTGTATAAGAACTAAGGCTAATTCAGTTACACTTTCAAATAATTATTTGGTTAATTAATGGTAGATTCTTGTGGAAATCCTATCAAAGTGCTTGTGACCCCCACATTTAATATCCAATGAGTTCATTATGATTCATGTTTTATTGCCATAAATACCAGAAGAATCCATAATGACTAGGCCATTATTTTCCAGGGCTGCCCTTACTGCTTTAGGCCATTTGGCTATTCCACCTTCAGTCATAAAAAGCTTGATGCTCAAAACTTACCAGCATTTGTAGGCCACAGTTTTCTGGCACCCTACCAAAACTTTGGTGATTTTTATGAACACATTTGGCAGAGATCTGTTTTTTGTTTTTTTTTTTTTCTCTTGCCTTTTCTAGTTAGGGCAATAATTGATCCTTACTGTACCCAGTCATAAGGAAATCTTCCTTGCCATGTGTGCTTTTTCATGTGTGGCCTTCAGCAGTGGTCAAAAATAGCAGAAAAGGTATCACTTGGGTGCTTTGGAAAGCTGTTTTCCAACCAGGTGTTGGGCAGGGTTTGAAATTTTACAGCCAAGTCTTCATGCAATCCTTGACTCAGGGTTAATTAATTAGTGTTCAGATGAGTAGTAAATAATTAGAAAAAGGAAGCTTGGTAGTGACATATTCAAGTAATAGTCAGCAGCTGCCAGTTGGTATTTTTGGAAATGAAGTACCAATGTAAAAGGATGAGAATTGGCTTGGTAGGTTTTTCAGTCAGTCACTTCTTCCCCTTTTGTGTAACCTTCAGCCTGCAGGTGATGCTTCAAGCTTAAAATGCCTTATTTTGTGTCTGTCCTCTCCCAAATCTTCAACCAACTACTTCTGCCTGGTCTCCAGTCAGCTTTCCAGCAGGCTGTGTGCTTCCAAATGAGCATGGGATGAACAGTTGTGCTATTAGGAACCACCTCCTCTTGATTTTCCTGCAATGTTTGACTCTCTGGATCAGGAATTGCTGCTATTTTGTGTGAGAACTGACAAAATAACAAGGTTCTGCTTCTCCTTCACCAAATTGCATCCTTAGGGAAAGTAGAACAGTGGAACTTGCAGACATCAGCCTGAAATCTCTTCCTTTCTGGGAAATTAAAATGAAATTAAACTTAAAATGCAGACACCATTAAATGCTTAAAACATGGGTTAGTTGCAGACTGTTTGCTTTCAGCTTTAGTTCTGTAGTTTGCTTTTATCATCAAGTTAGAATTAACTTGCTATACTCACAATTGAAAAATACTTCCTTTCTGAGGCTGTGCAATATTTGTCTGTGAATTAAATGCTTTAAACCCTTCTCTGTTTCCCCTGTTGACAATAGGATGGAATTATTCAGGGTAAATTGGTCAGATAACTGCACAGCAAGGAGAAATTTAAATATTCAATAAATTTGAATTCTCTTTGGAACCATAGCTGTCTTTGCCTTTTGTGTGTCATGAAATCTATTTTTTGGAGAATGATTTAAGTGCCAGTCATTATAAAGCAACTCTTTAGGAGTTCATTCAGATAAAATAAGTTTATTTGGATTCCACATATTCTTCACACTTTAGGTTGAGTATCTGGGTATTTTTGATTATTTTTGGTATTTTTGAAACTGAGATAGTGTTGTAATTTAGCACTGACACCCAAGATGGTGTTCAAGCATCAGAAAAGTTATTGTGACTAGCTGGACCTTTGAAAAAAGGAGGTAGAAAACTATGCAGAGTTTCTTCTAAGAAAGAAAACAGAAGGCCTTTACTTTTATATCAGCCTACTGTGATTGAAAATAAGCCACTAATATTGCCAAATATCAGGAAGCTACTGAGTTTACCAAATATAAGACTTTACCTTAGCTGATGCTTTGTTAGCACAAATGAAACTTGCAAAAACAAGGAGGAAGGACAGAGGTTAAACACTAAAATTTAGCATCGTTCTTGTTAATGGTCTGGTAGTTGATATGTGCTGAAGGTCTGGTCTAACTTCCTTCCAGTTTTTCTTGTTGGTGGTTTGGGGAGCTTTTCTCCTTTTTTATGCTGGCTTACCTTCTACTTCACACACAGGTTCCTGCATTATCCAGCTAAGTGTAATTTTAAGTTGAGTCTTGTGTTTAAGTCCTAACTGCAGGCATGGAGTGAAGTGTGTAGAGCAGTGTAAACAGTTGTTGGGTTTTTTTTCCTTGGAGCTTTGAAATTTGGAGAAATATTTTTTTCTGTAAACTTTAAATTTGTATAGAAGAGACCTCTACCTGTATGTGTGGGAAGTTTTTTTCCATGAAATTGTTTTCCCAGTGTTTCTGCAGGTGAGCAAGTAGTCAGGAGAAGCACTAAAGATAACAAACACTTCATTTTGTTTGCTGGTATCGTCTGTGCTTTTATTTTCATCATGGTCAGAGTAGCTTTCACATTTGGGCATCATCCTTCCTCCAGCTTTTAAAAGTATGGAAGATTGTGATACCAGTTATGTTTTTTCAAGCAGGTAAGACTCTAGAAGGATTTGAAAGGTCAGTTATGATTCTATGATAGGTTAAATATGGCTAAAAATACTTTGTTCACTCTTATGGTAGCTGCCAGAGGGGTTTAATGGGTCTCTTTGGATAATTCAGTTTTGAAAAAGGCTTCCTTGCTGCTCAGAGGAAATTCCAGCTTCTAGTGATGTATGCAGAAGGAAAATTTGACTGTATTGTTGCTGTTTGAGGTGTTTGTGCTTTACCAAATTATGACACAGATATTTTCTTGACTTAGCTTAAATAGGAGTTAGGGTATTGCTGATGACTTGTGTAAGAACTGTGAATGAATTTGGAGCTGATGATCCTACTACATCCTGGTTTAACTAATGTGCTCATTCAGATGCAGGGTTTATCCCATATATAGCCAGTACAGGAGAACTTGAGGATGCTCAGTCTGGCTTTCAGCAGTGAGTCAGAAGCAAATTTGTCTGTGTTGTTCTTAAACACTTGTATGTTTGTGTAAAATGATTTTATAGAACCTTTCAGTTAATTACTTCACACCCTGCTCCCATTAACTGCTCCAATTTTCCTTGAGAGTCTTTCTCTTTGGTGAATATCACCATGAAAATACACTAATGTGGTTTTTGACATGTATGAAGCACAGAAGGTACCGATGGGATAATATTTATTTAGGAGAGTAAAACACCCAGTATGTGATTTGCTTGAAAAGCAGTTGATTCCTTCTACAACATCTCCTAATGCTAGCTCTTACTTTTCTCTCTAGCATTGGTACTTCTTACTATTTCAAGTCAAGCTTGTTATTTCAATAGGAATATCCACAGCTACATTTTAATTTCTAGCTGGAAATTGATTAAGCCTTTCTCTGCATGGCCAGTCACTATTAAGCATTCCTTTCACAAAATATATTCCTTTCAAAGTGGGATTAAGGAAGTGTTTTGAGGTGCTGGGAAGAGGAAGGAATATTTACCATATTGTCAATTTACCATTTACCAGTTACATATTGCCCTGGTTCCCTCTTTGCACTAATATGTGGTTCATTTGGTTAGGCCAGGCCAAGACCCTTTTATTAATGTGTCATTTCTGATTTAAATTTTCCCTCTATTAGCTAGGATTGCTCTGCTTCTCATTTTCCTCTTTTGAGTATTTAACAACAGCTAAAAATTCTCCTAATAATATTTTTTTTTCCTTCTAGGAAATGAAAACAACAAAAAAGTAGCAATTTGCATTCTGTATCACATCAGCATGGATGATTGCTTTAAATCGATGTTTGCATACACAGACTGTATCCCTCAGGTATGTGGTGAGCTGATAAAATCCATCTTCCCTCGTCCCCTCAGTCGCTGGCTCATGGCAGAGCTCACACTGACACCCGCAGGTGACAAGGGGAACAGCCACGGTGCTGCTTGGCAGTGAGGCACCTCCTCCTCAGGCAGGGACTCTTCTGCTGGGTTTTCACTGTCCCCAGCAAAAGCTGATCTCTGTCACTGCTGCTGACACCAATGAACTGCTGAAATTACAGGTGACCTGCTGGATTCCTCCAGAACATCGGGAATGCTTGAGAGAGATTAAAGCTTATGCAGAGCAGCTCCTTAGGGAATGCAGTGGAAAGAATTTCCTTTAAGTTTTAGAAGGCATTCTTGCCTGATCCCATTGGGTATCAAAATGTCAGTGTCTCCAGTATTGCAGGATATGAACTGGAAAGCAGCCAAGGAGGGTTAGGTTCCTACATGTCAATTCCTTTTCCAACTGCAGGGGCTGGAGTTGAGAAAGCCTGTGTTTCCTAAGTGTAACAGCTCTTAAAAGCTCTCTGGTAGCTTTTTCAGAATTGCACCATGGTATCTTCTTTCCTCCCAAATGGGATTTTAGCATCAAATACTTCCAGAATGGAAAGCTGTCATGGAAAGTTATCAGAATGTTTCTGGTCATTATCTTATGGCAAAATTGGTGAAGTTTTTCTATGTGCAAGATGATTTTGGATAATAGAGAGGGGAGAACTGGTGGGAATAACTAATATATGTTACAAAGTGGTCTTGTAAACATCCTGCTGTCTTTTCTACCACAAGAAGCAATTACTTTTTAAGGCATTTGTGTGATATTTGTTCTAGCAGTTACCAGCCAAACTCAAATTCTGTTCTAGCAGTTGCCAGGCAAACTCAAATTCCTGCACCAGTGTCTCAGGACTTGCTTGTGCTGTGCTTTTAGGGAATCTTTTATGACTCCTGGACCCCCAGTGCTTACAGAGCTGTGCCCAAAGGCTGGTGGAGCAGCAAACAACTTCACTGGGCTTTAGTGAAGTAAATAACAAAGTTGGAAAGTACAGCTATGGTTATTGATGCTTCACATCTGCACACTGTTCAAAAAGAAGCTGAGCTACCAGAGCTTAAATTTTACTAATGAATGTTCAAAATTAGTTGGTTATCAAGGAAGACAGGTCAGCAGAAAGCACTAAGAAGTGGATAAGGCATCAGGACTTCCTGCTATCTAATTCTACCCAGGAAACCCAAAATCACTTTTCAGTAGTGGCAAGTGCCCTTGCCTGGGTTTGTCTTTTTCTGAGGAAATAATAATTAATGCTCAGCAGTTGTAGAAAGTGCTTGGAAGCAGCAGCCCTGAGGTGACTGTGGCTGGGGGAAGCGCGTGCTGTCCCGGTAAACATCCTTGCGGATTGCAGGAGTTAGTGGGTGCTACTCTAGTAACAGTTAAAAGTGAGTATTAACAGTTCATTCTTGTTTAGACCTCAGCAATGCGTGTTTTGTTTAAATAGGTGCAAATGCCATCCAGATGCTTATAAAAGCCTTTATTGGTAATAACCTGGCCAATCAAAGGGCATGGTTAGGCAGTGATGTCATGGTGATATTAATATTTTACCGCAGAGCGGTGTGCAAGGTTCTCCAAAGCTGCCCACATGTTTTCCACCACGGTTGTCCTGTTTGGCCCCTCTTTGATCTCTAAGCTTCTTTTCAGCTTAATGCTGGTAAACGTCCTCTCTTGACAGCCCCCTTTGCTCCTGTCCGCCATTATCTGCTGAAGTTCAGAAACCAGAGCATCACTTCAAACAGCAGAGTTGGGGAGTAGCCGCTCAGGAGAGATTCCTGAGGCATGCACTTCTGGCATAATCATTCAAAGATGTTGGAGCTGGGCTCGGGGAGGGGGTTGGACAGAGGTGTATGTGAACACAGAGCTGTGGGGGTTGGCCTCTGGTCACTGGTAAATAAGTGAAGGCAGGTGCCAGAGAGTCTAGACACAGTGATTTCAGTGCTGCTCTGTGGTATCTGATACTCAATATGGGACTTGTCTGATTGAACACTACTGCCTCTTCATTGCACATGCTGCAGTCTTTTTACTGCCTTCCTGTTAAATCAGTAAAAGATGACAATGGACATAGTAAAAGCAGAACAAATTTAATTTTAATATTTCCTATTTGGCAGCAATTACTCTTCCTTTTGAAGTGGCACAAGAAGCAATCAAATTAAATGAAGACATAATGGGAAACATGGAACTCATATGAAACTATTATTTTAAAATTTGAACGGCTTTAATTGAAACTGGATATATTTTTTTCTTTTTATAGAGAAGTAGTTCAGTAATTAACAGTGTAATCCCATCTTGTTAAACGTTTAATTTCCACAGATTTTCTATTGTGTAAGTAATGAGAATGTTTCCCTTCAAATTATTTGAAGGGTTTTAAAAATCTGTTTTTAAAGGTTTTGTAACAGAAGAGTTGCAGGGGGTGATTTTTGAATGCTCATGTTCTACTTGTTAAATAGCAATTTTCTTCTCTGTTAATTCCCTCTTATGTGACTGTCAGGCTTAAGGATTTAATAAACCAGGGATTTATAAGTTCCTAAAACAACCTAGAGAAATCTGATTCTACCTTTTTAAGAAAGGGAGAAAGAAATCAATGATAGCTTTTAAACATGCATACATGAAAGTCTCAGGAAAGACATAAATAGCTGTGTTGCAATGTAGTTTTTATTTTGAGGGGTTTTTGGGTCCCTTTGGAATGACAGCCTGATATCTGATAATAGGTAAACACAGAGAATGGCTGGAGTAAAATACTTTGGAGGGAATTCCTGCAATCTTGTTGTTTCTTTTTATTTTTTCCTCTTTAAATGGATTCTTCACCTACTTTCTCTGGCTTTTAATGCATTACAAACTTTCCACCAGGGGGCAAGCACACAAATATTTAATGATTAGTTAATCGTTAAATTTAATTGTTATTTGTTGCTTTCTTGTCCTCCTGCCCCTTTCTGAGCTATGGTTTTTGTACCTTATGTCCTGCTTATCTTTAGGCTTAGTTGTTTCCTCTTCTAGTAATCTCAGTCTTGTCATCGCACTGGTTTGCATTATAATCTAAACCTGTCTTATGAACTGAGTTGGTTTTAGAAGCAAACAGGGTGATGTCCCCCAGCCCTGAAGTTGTGCAGGGCTTGTCTGCCAGGATTGGAACCAGGGGGAAAAGAAATGGGCTTATTTTAGTCATGTTCATATATTCCAAATGCCATTTCAAAACCTGTTCCTGTTGAACCAGACGGGCCAGGATAGCCAGCCTGTGATGTAATGGACAGTACAGGGCCAGGTGTGTGAAATGATGGCAATCCATAGGTTAGGAGCCTTGGGAATCACCTGGGAATTCACTGACATTCGCTGTTTGAACAGGATTATAGGTGCTTGTCTACTTACATTGATGTTACCAGAAAAATGGGATTACTGCTGAGGAGTCTGTGGGGTGTGTTCAGCTCTAACTGGAAGCTGCAAAGATAAAGAACAGTGCTGTAGAGACAGCTAAATTGTCAATGGAGTAACTCACAGCAAAATAATGGTAGAATTATTTTGCAATTAAATATCTCTTTAGTCATAATTCTGTTAAGCTAATAGGTACTAATCTGACTTTCTGTGGAATTAAGTTGTGGCTGTATTTTTTTCTGTATTAAATTCACTTAAGCTTTCAAAACAAATTTATCAATTCACAAATACTCAAAAGCAGTAAAACAAAAATTTCAGTGGTAGCAATAAAATCGTAACTAAGCCAAGTTAATTTAAGAGTGATGAGTGATTGCCATTTTTGCCACTTTATAAGGATTGTTATCCCTAAATAATGGAACTATACATGTCATGCCCCTGACCTTTGTAACTTTCACTGTTCCTGTAGAAATGCTGAATCCTGTTTTTTTTTTTTTTTTTTTTTTTATAAAGGTACTGTAGTTGATATCATAACACTGCTTTTCTAATGCTTTGGAAAGATGAATGACCCAGGTGTGCTTGTGTTTCTTGGCAGTTAATGAAGATGCTTTTTGAATGTCCTGATGAGCGAGTTGATCTGGAACTTATTTCTTTCTGTATTAACCTTGCTGCCAACAAAAGAAATGTGCAGCTTATCTGTGAAGGTAACTGGGCTGAGGTTTTGGGAGGGGTTTGGAGATGACAACACTTTGTAGATTTTCTTCTATTATACTTACACATGTAGATTATGGATTTTTGAGTTATTTATAAATGTGTATATGTGCTTTTAAAAAATAAAATGCATGTGTTTGGATAATGATTACAAGCAAATGGCTCACATTTGCTCTTGGTGGCAGGAGTGAAACTTGAGGGAGATGCCCACACCTCTTGTACATGCACACAGTTCTGAAAAACAGGCTCACGACATTGCTATGGGAAACTCTGGCTGTATGGAGACATCAGGATTTTATTCTGCCTGATGTCTAAAATCCATCTTTGGCTGATTGGTGTTTCACCTGCCAGTATCAAATGAATGGCAGTGATGCCTTTCAGTTGCATTTTTCCATTTTTTTTTAATTATAATTGAGCTTCTTTTGGGCTCTAATGTTTTGATTCATGGTCTAAATAGTTCTGCATTTCTTGCAGTAGCTCTGGATTGCTTTTAAAGTTTCATTATTTTCATACTAGCAGTTTTAAATGAAACAGTATTACTCAGTAATTGAGTAATATAAACTCAATAATGCTCCAACTTTCACTTGTGTCCAATACTTTTCCTAGGAACTGCTGCAGTCAATTACTGGCCTTCAAAGGGGACAATTGCAATCAAGAGATTCTGTGGCCTGAAATTCCACTTTAAAATTCTGTGCATAGCTCTGTAGAAGGGGGAGCAGAGCGATCCAATTTTATATTCAAGGTGAAACTCAAGCTAGCAACACCTTTTAGGTAGGCAGGGTGGTCTTTTGGAAGCATTATAGTAACACTGGGATTCGCTCTATGCAGTCAAGTGCTGCAGATCTGTTCCCATGCATTGATCTTTGGTAAATAAACTTGTAAAACCATAATAATGCATTTATTCCATGGAATGGGGAGAGAAGTCTCTGTACCTGGACTAACTGCTGTGCACTTTTTCATTCTAAACTTTAAATGCTTAAAGTATTTTTTGGGGGTGTGTGTTGAAAGTACTGGCTGATCAAAAATCCTCATTTTATTTTTTTTTTTATTTGGAGGACTTTCTAAGCATTTTTCTTTTCAGGAAATGGTTTGAAAATGCTCATGAAGCGGGCTTTGAAGTTTAAGGACCCTCTGTTAATGAAGATGATCAGAAATATTTCACAACATGATGGGCCAACTAAAAGCCAGTTTATTGTAAGTATTAGGTCTTACCTAATGTGATCTCTGTTTTTATCCTTGTGGAAAAGACTGGCTCTGGAGAGGTGCCATGGTTTGTTTTGCAGGGTGTCCAATTTAAGTTTCCTTGCCTGTCCTGGGGTGATTTATGTGTTGTTTTATAAGGCTATCTCAGCTGGTAGATCAGAGTTTGGATCCCCCTCTACAGGGAAGACAGATCTTAAGCCTTATCCAGTAAGTTTCTAAACAAACACACAAACCCAGGCAAACAAACAAACAAAAAAGCCTCAGCTGCTGAGGTGAACATCATAACAATTAAGTTATCCTAAATTTCTGCTTTTGGACCTAGAGAGAAAAATCTAGTGCTTTTTTCTTTCCTCCACTGTGCCAAGTGTCTTGTATTTTTGGGTATTTTAAATGCTTAATATTTAAATATTGAGCCTGTAAAACCACCCTTTCAAAAGAAAGGAGGAAAACACAACATTCTAATCATAGAGATTTTAAACATACTCTTAAAATGTGGATCAAGTATCAAGCTGTATTAAAGCAGTATGAAATTAGTAAATTGAAGCCATTGTTCCCCTGTTTGTCCTCAGAAAATCCTGTAGCTGTTTTTATTTAAATCTTTAGGTAAAGAACTCCATTACTGCCACTAATGCAGGATGGTATTCTCTGTCTTCTTTTTCTTTTTTTTTCTAAGAGCATTTTAAACTTTGTGTTGTATTAACTACTTTTGGAATGTTGGAACAAATGATCCACATCCTTTGAAAGTGAAAGGAGGGAGAGGAAGAGTGCTGAAATGTTTTCTTGGATTATTTATCAACTGTATTTGAAACTGCATTGTTAGTTCTTATTTCAGGAGCAAAGTCTCTTTGGTTTTCTTTTGAGAATTAGCTTTAGTTTGGCTGAGATGTGAGTTTTCAGAAACCCAGATTATTAATTTGTAATGGTTGTTGCTGTACTTTCTTCAGGAATATGTTGGTGATTTAGCAGCTCAAGTATCAAATGATGAAGAAGAAGAATTTGTGATTGAATGCCTGGGAACACTTGCAAATTTGACCTTACCAGAGCTGGACTGGGAACTTGTGCTGAAGGAATACAAATTGGTTCCATATCTCAAGGATAAGCTAAAACCAGGTCTGTACAAAGTTGGGTTGGGCTTCCAAAGCAGAGTCTCCCAAAGAATATTTAGAGTGCTCAGAGTAGAGTCTCTTTACCTTTATAGTTTGTGGTTGCTTGGGAAAACAACATTGAGGAATAGAATCACGTCTGCAGATAAATACACAACTGCCAGTAGATGAATTTCTGGGAGAGGTAATTCTTCCTTCTTGCTGCCTTGTGCCTTAGCAGGTTCTGCTGAGGATGACCTCGTTCTGGAAGTGGTGATCATGATTGGGACTGTTTCCATGGATGACTCCTGTGCTGCTCTGCTGGCTAAATCTGGAATCATCCCTGCTCTCATTCGAGCTTCTGAATGGTAAATTGGCCATTGATTTGACTGGTGCACAGCAGGGGCTGTAATTGACATTGCTGTTTCCTGCAAGGCAGGGTTGTGTTTGTACGAGGAAGGAGTTACTCCCTTAGTGATAGATGTGGGTAGTGGTCTAATAGATTTGGGTTTTCCCACACCTTCACAACTCTAACCATCAAAAGCTTCTCTTTGTGAGGTTTGAAATCATGGTGGATTTTTTTCTCCTTGCAGCTCAACAGGAAGATGATGAGTTTGTCTGCCAGATCATCTATGTATTTTATCAGATGGTGTTCCACCAAGCCACCAGAGATGTCATCATCAAGGAAACACGTATCTTTTTGGAGATGAAACATCTAGAATTGCAGCACTTAATTTGCCATTGCTGATGTTTGACTACTATTTCTCTTGCAGAAACCTCATGATCTCAGAGGTTTCTTTGTAAATGTTTATTTCAGCTGAAGAAAAAAACCCAAGCAGCCTAGGCAAGTAAAGAGACTGTAAGATTAATAGTAAAGATTAAAACTTAGTTTGCTTTGAAGCAGGAGGGCAGTAGGAGGGGGATGGCTGGACCAGCTGACTCATTAGTTGTTATCCAGTCTGATTTACTGTCTGAATTCTGTTTTGCAAATCATAATGAAATTCACAGTTCATAGAAGAACATACGTAGAGCATAGGGAAACTTTTTGCACTGCACCATTATACAAATACATTGCATGGTCTGAAATTATGTGGTCCTTAACTGAATGTTACATTTTACTGAGGCATTAGAATAGGATGAATGAGCCCTGGGAGGGATAGCAAATTAGTGATTACATTGCTAACAATACAAAGAATACTTCATGTTCTTTTTGTCTTTAATCTCTGTGGAATATTTGGGAAGCTGTTTGGGTGGTTGTTCTTTGTGTCCAGTTTGGACTCCTAGGTTGCTAGCTTTAAAAAAAGTTAAAAATAAGAAATTACATCTCTTGCTAATTCTGGAATGATAAAGCACCAACATTTGAAAAATGCTTTCTTGCTACAGGAGATGAAAAATTCCTGCCTCTGCTTCTTAGTGAAATTTGCACTTTGAAGAACCTAGGGTTGTGAGGGGGGGAGAAAAAATGTTTTTTCTCCTTAACAGCAGCTTTGCAGAAGCCCCAGCATACCTTATAGACCTGATGCATGATAAAAACGCTGAGATCCGCAAGGTGTGTGACAACACTCTGGATATCATAGCGGTAGGTCTGGCTTTGCTTGTCTTTCCAGAGCCTTTTTACTCAAGGGAATTCTAAAATCATTAAATACATTGCCAATTGAAAGTATTTTTCTCGTGCAGCTTTCTAATCATATGGATAAAAGATGAATTCTCAATCATTAGGCTGTGCATCAAACTTCCAAAAAGTGTGCATGTACTTTGAAAATTCATACAAGTTAACTTTACACTTTTAAAAAGTGCTTTTAGACTTTAATAGATTAACCACATTACATAAGTGTGCCAAGCTTTCATTATTTCTTAGCTCTCCAAACAAATGGCTCTTGTTACCCAACAGCTTTATTCAACTTCTCTGCATTGCCTGGTGCCAATATTTGTTTCAAAAAGAAAATGTGGCAACGATCCTGATGCTGGCTGTTCTCTGCTGGGGGAACAGTCACTCTAATATTGTCTTCACCTTTTGGATAAGTTTCCTTTAGCTTTAGTTTGTCCAACTATCCATAGATCACAGTAAACTTTTGGGACAGTTGTATTACACTGCTAAATTGGAAAATAGAATATTAAACTATCAAGTGCTGTTGAGGATTGTAGTGACTGTACATCCTTTTGGGTATAGAGTAGTTGTCATGTAATTTTATAGCCAAAGACAGTTTAACTGAGTCAAGAGCAGCAGTACCTTTTCTACCCTATTGCTTTTTCAGTCATCTAGAATTGTTCATTTTTCAGCTGAATTACATGTATTGCAGCTTGTTCTGTGAAAAGTTTAATATAGCATAAGGCCTAACTTGCACTGCAAAATATTATATATAGTCTAGTTTGCCTTCTTCTGTTACACTCATTAATGTCTTCTAATTTAATAGTCCCCTTAAACCAGTAAAATGACATAACATTTTCTGAACTGGAGTTCTTCTTATCTGGCTCTGTCTTTTCTTCAGGGAGGTATGGAATGAAAATTTGCTCCAATGGCAGAGTTGCTGATGATATTTGTTAAGGACTAGATTTAAACTCTGATGAATTTGCACTTAGTACTTATTTATGATGGGCATCATGTCCAGCTTAACACAATCAGCTGTTTCTAGGGACATCTCCAATGGAAGATGTAGAAGAAGAATTTTTTTTTATCTTGTGGGTGAGGCTGGACAACTTGAGTGTGTCCAATACTTGTTTTACCGTGGGGCCAGTGCAGTTTCCAAGTCACTCACATGTTGGTTTGTTCATATGGGGAAGCTTTACAGTAATGTGTGTTGTAATATCTAGTTAGTGAAAAATTGATTAAGCAAAATTTATAGAATCTAGAAGAATAAACATACAAAAATACAGCTTCATATTCAATATTACCATCTGAGTAAAATGTACATGGCTTTTTTTCCCTTCCTAAGAACACAAAATCTTTATGCTCACCATGAGTCAGTGAGGAGTACTAAGATAATGGATGGGAAAGGCTTCTCAACTTGCAAAAAGCACTGGACAGGACTTTGAGGGCCTTGAGGAAGAATAAAGGGAAGAAATTATGTGGTACTGTGGTTATTGGGAGTGAAGGAGGAGACACCAAACACATACTGAGAGCAGCTTGCGTGGTGGTAAATTATATTTTTTTTTGCTTGTGGAGCAATGCCACACTTAGAATGGTGTTAGCTGGTGAGCTAGGAGAGTTCCTTTTCTGAGAAGGTCTTTCTGGCTTTATTATCTGGGTATTGTCTGGGTGTTGGGTTTATAAGTTGCATAAACACCATGGCCCTGAGGGGAACAGGAAGCATAATGTGCTCTCTTTTCTGGAAGACAAAGAGAACCACTAATTAATTGATTGCTTTCTCAATCATGTTGGAATCTGGTTGCACTTGTGCAAAACATCACAAGCAAAAAAGGCAACATATTCTAAATAGTGGTGGTTAGGAAATGTAAGAGGGTAAGTTATCAGAAGTTCAGATCTTGATAGCTTTTAAAGGAATGTTAGAGCAAGCTGTAAACACAGAGGTGTTTGGTTCTGGGGCAGTTTTACACCAGCAGTGCCTGCTGAGGTGTCTGAACAGTCTCCAGGAGTGGTGGAACTTGTTATCTGTGCAAAATCCACAGCAAGCAAGCCTTCACTCTTCTTGTTGCACACATGCTGACAGGAGTAGGTCCTCTGATGGAAATCAGAAAATAAATGCTGGGGAGTAGATTTGAAAATAATTTCTACTCAGGGAGACAAATGCTTCTTTCACTCATCAATGAGCTGTATATACTGTGATTGAAATAGCACTGGAGAAAATCACATGGCTTATAAGCCTTAGGGGAGAAATGCTTTCTATAGTAAAGTAATTGTCACAGAAATTATGGAAATGTTACACTAGTGATGATTTGTTTAATATAGCTTGGCTGGACTCTGCCACTGATGAACTGAAACAGATGTGGTGCTTTAGCACAGTATATACTGGGCAGTCTCAGCTTTGCACTGGGAGAAGCAAGATATCCCTTTTGTCAAAAGAAGTCTGAGTTGATGATGTAGGAATGCTTCAGTCTCAGGCATGTGCTGAGCTTTGGCAGTGAGCAGCCAGTTCTGTGTACCCCTAAAAGGGGGCAGCTCTCAGGGCTTAGCTGAAAGCCTAGAGTCAGCAGCTGGTATAGGAGACTCAAGCAAATTAATTTCCCTTTCTCCCTGTGCTTCAGAAGTCTGGACAACTGCAACTCCAAGCTTGTGGGAAGAGATGAAGAGATGTCAGCTTACTTGAGATGCTTTTATTCTGTTCACCTTAGGCAACGTTATCAAGAGCCAAGGAGACTACTAATCTCTCAGGTTTCTTACTCTTTATCTGCTCCTAGCTCAGTTTTATTGCAGTCAAACTATTTTTCTCATTTATTCAAAGCATATTTAATTAACATCATCAAATCCTGAGGACTCTGTAATCTGATCCCCCTTCCCCCCAATTTCCCTCTTCAGTGCCTTTGCAGCTTCCAATCCAGACCTGCTGTACCATCTTGTTTCTCTTATGATCAAGAGTGGATCACAATACATCCTGCAGGAGAAAAACATCTTCTAGACAGTTAGAGCATTGCCCATGGGATTTAGGAAGGGCCTCATGCCTAAGGTGTTTTTCCAGCTCTTGTTCTTTGCCCTGGGTATTTGTAATGAATGGCAAATAATCTTTGCCTTTTATAGAATTCATTGTTAATGAACAGCTTGCATTGTTTTGTGTTAGCTAAACTCCCTGATAGAAAGAAATCCTCCATGTTGGGAATGCTGGAATTTCACCTAAGAAGCAGGAATGTGCTGTGAACCCTCCATGCTCTGGGATTTAGGGCCAGCTGTATGAGATGTTGGCCAGCTCTCTTAGAGTCGAGGAAGAGCAGACCACAGGGATTTGGTGTGGGCTTTATTTGAATAGGCAGCATGCTCTGAAAATAGATAACCTTTGACTCCAGCCTGGTGTCCTCTTTCCATGAAGAGTGCTGTAGTCACTCCAGGTAAAAAGGTTCTCTCTTCACTTGACAGGACTGCCTTTCTGTGATGTGTCTTGTTGCCCTCTTATCCTGTAGCAAACATGAAAACAGAGGGGTGGGCAGAAGGGCAGGGAGAGGCTGGGGCTGCAGCTGAGCTGCTGAAGTTTCCTCTGTTCAGTGTTCAATTTACCAGCAGTCTGCTTTGGTTCTGGTTGCTTCTTGTGGCTCTGCCTGCAGCAGAGTAACCACAGGCAGCTTTAGATAGGGCAAGAGTGTCCAGTCCTGATTGTTTTTGTCTTCACATAAAACCTGCCTTGGATAGATTCCCTTTCAGCACTGGTGCCTGCTCTCTGGATTTGTAGGACTAAGAAGGTGAGCCAAACCACTAATCTGTTACTTACATAACAGGTTGCCAGTGAGATATCTTACATTCCTCCAAAAGGAAGGGGAAAAATGTTTCTCTAGTCTGCTACTGCCAATATAGGAACTTTGGGGGTGCCCTACATTTTATGAAGCCACCTAAATTCAGAGGGCATCAATGGTTACTCTTGTCCTTGCCTTGCCATTAGTTTCAGATTTCTGTGAACTTCTGTCAGAATATATTTATAGTAATGAAGCTGATTGTGAAGCAGTGACTCCAGGTTGCACAGGTGTAAGTGGTGGAAGGATATTTTTTTTCCTCTGGCCTGTGAAGGAGTTGCCCTGCAGTGGTACTTACCCTGAGGTAGGTGTGGTAGACACCTGCAGAAGGTGATCCCTAACATCTGTTTCTCTCCTTGGTTTATAGAGGCACAGACATAAAATTACATGCCTAACTTTGGGATAGCTAGACAAGATAAATCTTTTCTTTCTAAATAAAGAGTTAATTTAATCTTTCATGTAAACAGTAGGTTTTTAATGAAGAATGTAACAAATCACTAAGTAGAGCCTTGAACATAATGAGCGTTCTACTTATTGTACAGCAGTTTCAGTTCAGTATGAGGAATCACATCAAATGAACCCTATTACAGACCCAATTAAAGGGCAACCACATTAAAGTGAAAAGGAAAATCTGTTTTTCATCAGCTGTGAGAGAACACAAAGCAGATCTGTGTAGCTCTGTGTTATCCTATAGTGTGTTAATCAGATACAAGGTGTGACGGAAGCCAGTGACAAAGGGGACCCTGATAGGGAACAGACACGCTCTGATAATGGGCCAGTTAACGCTTCATAATATTTCAATGGTTCAGTAGTAAACAAAGCTGGAAGTAGAACTTCAAAAAGGATGGCACATTCCTCCCAGAGTCGAGCCATACATCTTCTATGACACTTCTGGATTTATGGAAACCGAATGTTAAAAGCAGTGATGTCAGGGTGCTCCAAAGAGAATAAAATCAGCTTTCAGAATTCCTCCTTTTAAGTTTCTGACCATGGCTGCAGTGTTTGAGGGGGGTGGTGTTGGAAAATAGGCACATTCTGTTCACCTTCTCATTCTCCCTTGCAGTGCTTTTCCAGTAGCCTAACATTTAAAAGGACTGTAGGGCTCAAAGCTATAGCTGTATCTCCATAATTTTTAGTCCTCTGGTTTCATATTTGCAGAAATTCCCTTGTAAAGAAAGAGTGCTTCATGTGTTTAAAAACCAAAACCCAACCAAAAAAAAAAAAAAAACCAAAAAAACCCACCAACCTCACAAAATAATAATAAAAATATTTTAATAGCTAAAAATATAATTACTGGAAGACTTGCAGTATTTTAGGGAATTGTTTTGCTCTAAGTGTCTTTAATTTGTTTCTTTGTGTCTTTTGGCTGTAGTCCTGCATTTACAGCTTTTCTTCCATTCTGATGTTATTCCATTAATCATTTACCCAGTGGCGGTTCTGCATATTTCCATGGAAAATCTACAGACATATTCCTGATCTAGCACTACTTAAATGAACTTATTTTTGTGCTGAGGTTATGTAAATCATTCTAGATTATTGCAGATCTTCCTTTTCTGTGATTGCTGCCACAATGAACCTCCTGACAAAACTGATCATTGATCTAGTACTGGTGCAGTCACTTCTTTGTGACATTTCTACCTTGCTTTTTTTCACTGGGAATGAACGACAAGAACAAAGTTGCTAAAGTACTTGAATGGATAAATTGGGGTTTTTTAAGTAATGGGCTGTTCAATTGGTAATACCATTTTCCAAACTTTAGATGAATGCTTGAGGAAAAATGCCTGGGAGTCTTAAACCTCTTAGAATAGGATGGGAAATGTAGAATTTATAGGAATATTCTGCCCTGCTGTCATCATCTGAAGGAAAAATCAGTTAGAATCTGAGAAATGTTAACTGATTTTTGCAGGAGGTTATAAGAAGTTGATGTCTATTTCTGACAGACATTCAGTATGTTCAGACAGTGGTGTGACTGGAACTCTGATGTCAGGAAGTGAGACACATTTAGGGCTGCAACTTTGGGAATTTTCAAGTGTTTTCAAAGTGTATTGATGGTAAATGTGAATGAGGTGATTCAGCTGATGGGCTTTTTGGCTTTTGAGAACTTTGAAAAGTAAATGGGATCATATAAAAGGGATTCAGCTTTCACAGAGATTAATCTTATTTGCTGTTTGTTATATTTGTTTATTTTCCTCCCCTTCTCTGCCATCATGACTTCTGGGAATAGTGTTCTTGAGACTGCAGTATGATTTCTGGCATTTACAAGATGTTTCTCTAAAGTTTGTAAGTAATTCACAACTGCTGGAGGCTGACATAATAGCCAGCCCAGGGTTCAGCTCTGGCAGATGCAGCAAAGGAGCTGTTTCCAAGGTGCTGGTCAGATGTCATCATTAAAAATCAAAAAACTGTCTCTCATTTATGGGTCATTTCATAAATCTCTGTGATGAGCTTCCTTGCTTTTTCCAAGTTTTTACTGTTATTTCTAGTTTTTCTTTTTAATCAAGTGGGGTGGGGGGAAATCAAGAAATAGCCTGAGGTGTTCTTTTCCAAACAGTATGTGTTTGTCCCTCCCTAGGACTGCAGTAATACTGAAAGACAAAAAGTGGAATTTTGCTTCCCTAGCCACTGAGAATATCTATAGATCCCACAGGTGATGCCTGTTCTGGGTGTGGAAGTTGTGCAGGACACCAGGTTTTGGACAGGAGTGCAAGGACGATGAGGAGTGGAATTAACAAAGTCTAGGAATTAGTGTTGGTCAGAGTTGGAATTGGCGAAATTGGGAATGCTGAAATCTTGAATGCTCTAGATACTTGTTGGCAATGCCAGAAAAGCCTTTACCAGACTGGCAGGGGCAGCTGGCTTTTGTGTTATTCACCAGCCAAATGCTGGAAAAGGCACAGGGTGGAGAGTGTTACCTGTGGAACAGATATGATAGCAATGAAGACAAGGCTGCTAGAATATTAAATCAGTTTAAAACCTCTAGTTCAGACCCCAGGGTTTTCAGAAGTTTACCCTGAGCTACTAAGCCAGCTGATTCTGCCTTCTCTGCCATTTTATTGCCTCTGGTTGTAGACAGATCTACTTTGGCATGTTGAGCAGGAGCAGAAATTCACACTTCCACAACCAAGGCATTGTCACTAATTGTGTTTTGTCTTCCTGTTCAGGGCTAAGTAAAACAGATTTTTAAAGCCTTAAACTACTCCAGCTTAGATCTGAGGAAAGTCTGTCCAGATCATGTGTTAACCACCATGAGAGTGAAGACATTATTTTCTACTTTTCTGTCCTTTGTAATTGGGTTAGAAGACAGTGGAGTGAGATGTGTTTCATAAGCATATTTCTTCCCACAAGAAGAAACATTCTGGTTAAGGATGTTATTCTTGCTCACAATACTTTGGTTTTAAAAAGCACAAATCGTGGTGCATTAATTGTGACAATTCCCAAATTGATACCATCTGCAGATTTCCTGTGTTGATGAGCTTCCTAGAGATAGCTGGGCCCGAGGAATTGAGTGTTCTCCATGGCTTGGTGGAAATCACCAGCCCCAAAATCTGCTCTGTTTAGAAGATCCTTCTCTGAACAACTGATTGCAGTGACCATAGGCTGTGTCACTTCATACTGGTGTTCCTTTACATGAATATCACATCACTTGAGTGCAATTAAGCTGTAATCCAGATTGAAATTTCATGCCTGCATGTTTTTCCATAGTGACTGCAACCTAGATCCTGTTTTACTCAGCTTTCTGGAGAAGTTCCCCTCACAGTTTCCTTGCCTACCATTTTTGTGGTTGTTCAACATTGTACATAAAGTTTGACATGAAGTTCAAAATTAAACTCTTACCAGAGCACATGAAAGAAAATGAAATTTATTGGTTTTAATAGATTTTTTTTTGTAACTAGTTGTCCTAGGAAATGCTCATCTGATGAAGATGTGCAGGGTATTTGGCCTGTGTTAATAATTAATTACTAAAAGTCCCCTGAAGATTGGCAGTAATTGGGTCTTTTTAATTAAACCAAATGAGGAGACTGCTGATTGAACTGTTCTGTTCAAAGCAGGAGTTTTTTCTGGATGTGAAGGGAAGATTGTAGTGCTACATCACAAGCCAGAATAATGCCCAATGCTTGCAAAATCTCTTCTTTGCTCAAAGAACATGCAAGTGAGCAGAGCATTTAAATCTGGATCCTGAACTTGCATCTTTTGCTGATGTTGGATTCTGCCATTTCCTGTTACACCAGCTTTGTCTATAGCTCATCCTAAACCACCATGTGGTGATTTTTACCAGGAATACGATGAGGAATGGGCTAAAAAAATCCAGACGGAGAAGTTCCGATGGCACAACTCGCAGTGGCTGGAGATGGTGGAGAGCCGGCAGATGGACGACAGCGAGCAGTACCTGTATGGGGACGATCCCATCGAGCCCTACATCCACGAGGGGGATATTCTGGAGAGACCTGACCTCTTCTATAATGCAGGTGAGGCAGCACTGGGAGTGCCACCTCTGCATGTGCAGTGGGAGCTTGAGCTGGGCCTGGCTCAATCCAGCAGCACAGTTCTTGTTTTGTGGCACTGATGCCAGCCAGGGATGGGCTTGTCCTCGTTGGGGTTGATGCCATGGAGTGGCTACCTAGAAAAAGATTGAGAGTAAAAGTGGGTATTTATTAAAGGCCTTCATTCACTTTGGGCAGTCAGAAACCTCCAAGATGGACAATAGTCACGAGTTTTTAATAAAATTATAAGTTTGGTCCATTTACATAGCGGGGGTTAATCCTCCTATTACAGCTTCAGATAATGAAGTTATACTCCCCCAGTTTGCTCTCCCTCAGTTCACTTTTGTTGATACTTTTCAGGGCATGGGACAGTTGGATGTCCTTGAGTTGCAGGCCCAGAGAGGAATTTTTTTGTTTGAATAAAATGTGAAGACAGTAGCTAACACTCTATATGGAGTTTGGAGTTAGACACTAAGGCAGTACAGGATTTGAAAAATACAAAAGCTAAAATCCTAAGGCATGAGGGTGTTAGTGATGGATTAAATACTCCATGTCCATAATTTTAGAAAATGTTAAAGTTCTGCAGGAATATGAGTAGACCTGTCTCAGAGAGCTGATTGATCATGATAATGGAGTCAAGTTAAGGTGGCCCAGCCTTGTTCTTCCCACCTGTTTCCAGTTTGTTTGCTCTGTAAACAAAAACCTTCTCTCATCCCTGTTAAATTCACAGCTGTGGGATTTATGCTGAGTTTTGTTCTGCCTATTGTGTTAGTTGTGTAATGGGACTTTTATTGCAGCTATTGATGAAAGACTTCAGATGAGTCACAGCAAACTTGTAGATTCCTTAGCAGAGGCCATCATTCCATGACTTTAAATTAATCTATCTGTATGACTTTTGCTGTTGTATATCTGGGATTCATGGAAGCATGTGAATCTCTTCTGTAAATGCTGATTTATCTAATCCAGTGTTGCCAGCTGGAAGGTTCAAAAAAACTTTGCAGGAGACAGTAATGAAATCATTTGCCCAGTGGATAAATGTCTTTGTAACTTATTGTAACTAGGAGTTGGCTTACCCTTTCAAACTTGTGGGTTTAGATCCTTTTCAAGCTCCTGGATAACTGAGTGTATGAATTTTTGCTTTTTTTCAGAATTGCTGGGTTTCAGTCTGTGTTTTTAATTTTCAACATAAGTGTCCAGACCTCTGCATGAAGCATGAGTCACAATGTAACTGTGACTCTGGATCAGTTCGCAGGAAAAGTAATTAGAAAAACAAAGCCACTAAACCCCATCGTCTTCACTCATAGTTGCTGCAAGAAAATAATTCTGCAAGATCTCAGTAGCATCTCAAATACTGTTCTCAAAGGGTGTCAGAGCATAAGGCTTCTTCTTCTGCCACAGCAACTTGCCTCTTCAGTATCATATTTTTTCCCTTTTGGATTTTGTGTGTTGGAATTGATACTTGACTGGGAAGGAAATTCTGATATGTTCTGCAGGTGTTTGAAATGTGCTTTTGTTTTAAAAAGTAGCTGTTTTTAAAGAGTGGTTATATTCAAAGGGTAAATTCACTTCTCAGATTCATTGCAACAAGTGTTAGTAATTGTGTGCTTCTGCAATTTCCTAAACTTCAGCTTTTGAAATGTGCATCTCAAAATGGACATAATATTCCTTTGAAAAGGCCACAGGTTGAGGTACCAACTAGAGCAGGGATTTGAGTTTTTGAAGGACAGATCATTACTTAGTGAAAAAAACCCAAGCCCCCAAAAGTACAAATCTTTGTGTAGTCAGAAGTGAAATACCTGTATTTTGTTTGATAATTTTAGAAGTGATCTACTCTGATGGCTGACACTCACTACAAGTCCCACCTTGACCATAATCATTCTTGAGCTGGCTGATGGCAAGATGGGTTCCTTATTTCATGACAGGCCAATCTCTGTCTCACACAGTAATTTAAATCTACATGAAAAATGTGGTAGAATCTCTGAAGTTACCTTCCTGAGCTCAGTGTCTCTGTTACTCTGAAAGTGCATAACCTAATTTACGTTGAAACATACATAACAACAGATGTCCTTTAACTGTGTAATCACATTTTCTGCAGCTGATGCTATCCATGTGCTTTCATTTTCCTATAAATTCATGTGAGCCATAACTCTGAGTGTTATGGTTTGACTGTTAACACTCTTGATTGAAGACACTTTAAGTAGTGGTAGCAGTAGCCTCAGAGTTAAAATGTAGTGCTTGCTTTATTAATACAAAGACAGATGTTATTTTTAAGTTTCTCTGCTCTCAAAGAAGAGAAGTTTTAACCTTGCCTGACTACTTAAAATGCATGGTCACTGGAATGGATTGCTTTTGATCTGAAGTGCTGCAGGTATAAAAGTGATAATGGTTCTCCTTATTTCAGTTCAGTGGAGAATACAGACTAGGTGGTGAGATAGAAAATGTCCAAAGAAGTGAAAGTTGAAATGGCCTTTATTAATAAGACTTGTGCCAAATTTTTCTATTTGTGTGGTGTCACAGGGCACCCGTGTCCTGCTGAACATGCTGAGAGACAGGAATATTGATCCCTGCCAGATCACTTGCTTGTCAAGTCATACTCCTTCACATACTGTACACACATGTCTGCAATTAGAACATGGCCATGTACAGCAATCTGATGCTGCTAAAATGTGGTCTGATCATGGCTGGCATTTTTCATTTGCAATCTGCTGCCTTGCATTCGGTCACTTTCCCATGAGGTATTATCTTCTAAATGAATCTCTGTAGCACCTCATCAAATGTCTGTTCGAAATCTAGATGTGTCAATTCTATTCCTTTTATCACTTGTCACTATATTATCTTCAAAAAACATCAGGTAAATTCATAAAGCAGGGGGAGATTTGTTAGAATGCCAGAGTCGTCATCTCTAAGCCCTTGTGTCTGTAAGTAACTTTCCATCGCTTCCTGCACAGGCAGTTTTAGTAGTTTTGAAACCACAGAGGTTAAGCTAAGTGGCCTGTGACTCCCTGGATCTTATCTCTCTTTCTTTAAAGTGGAATGGCATTTGTAACTTCCTAGTCATTAGGAATCTCTTTCTTCCCTCTCTTAAACTCTTAATGTATCAGGCTGGATGTACCTGTTTCTGCCCTGGTTTTATGGGGATGCTTTCTGCACTTCAAGTCTGGAATTGTTTTCATACAGTAATGGAGACAAACTGATGTAGGGTCTGTTTTAA